>CM050428.1:6165264-7572764 GCA_027564155.1 Gymnocypris eckloni scoliostomus
GGGACAGCTGAAAGTGTGCAGTGTGTTTCAGGTTTACATGCAGCTTGATGTGACATATCACGAAATCTTAACATTTTTGGGACTTGACCGACATGTTGACAATTACATTTTTTAGATGCAAGAAGACCTTAGTTTCACAGAAAAAATAACAGTGCGTGCATATGGAACAACTTATGGTGAGAAAATAAGCGATTTTTCATTCTCAAGTGAACTGTTTCTTAATGTATATTTTGACCGCATGTGAACAACAACACAGATCAAACCTATTAACCTCTCTGAATGGGGATCTGCCACGTTCATGTCATGAGCCGAGACCTTCATCTCGCTGATGCGAATCTTCTCCAGCTTGCCGTTTATCAAAATGGAGTAGTAGATGAAGAAGCGCCCATTGTTCCTGTGCTTAGAATGAAAGGCAAGACCCAGGAAACCTCTTTCATCTCCCAGCCACTGTGTGGTCAACACCTCCCCGCTAATATCCAGGAAGGGCTGTTCTAAGCGGCTGCCGTCTTTCAGATACACCCATACGAAGCCAATCTGCTCTGCCACGAACATGCGGTGGGTATCATCTCCACTGTGGACCATCAGCACAGGGTTCCTCAGCCCATTGGCCACTTCTGTCAAGCACAGCTGCAGGCAGCCTTTGGTGTCCTCCACCACCTTGCCCAGATTGCTGTACAGGTAATTGTTCCTCAGGACATTGGGGTAGCAGTAGTCTTGGTCAGCGAGGTCAATGAGGTTGCAGAAATGCGAGCGGTCTTTCTCGCACGTCTCCAGCAGAGTCCGGCTGTTGGTTAGGTACTTGACCACAGAATGACACTTGCTGTGAAATTCTGAGCAGTAAGCGAAGCACAGTCCTGGTAGGTGCCGCACAGGAGTATACGGATCTTCAGCATCAAACAAGTGTGCAGCATATGGAGAACATTCCCTGCGAAGAGCAATACAAGTATTGCAATTAACTACATTTTCTGAAGCTTACTGGTTCAAGTCAAACGTCCCCACCCACAAGTCTCTGATGTACTAGCCCAGGGTGCCCAATCCTGCTCCTGGTGATTGACTGTTCTGCTGTTCAGCTCCAACTCTAATAAAACTCACCTGAAGCAACTAATTAAAGTCTCCAGGATTGCTTGAAAATTAAAGGTAGGTGTGTTTGATTAGAGTTGGAGCTGAACTTTGCTGAACAATCGATCGCCAGATAATGCCCTGTTCTAATCTATAACAGGGGCCTAGTTCTGTTCCTGGAGTTCTACCTTGCTGTAGAACAGTTCCAGCCAGTGTTGTAGTACTCAAGGACTTCTTGATTCTAAGACCATTTTCGTGGACTTGAGAGCATCTGGTGTCTGAGTCAAGACCAAGTCCAGGCTTGAGAACGTCAATGCTGTAGGTAAGTTTTGTGTTCTGTGCTGACGCTTGCATAAGATCTGCTCTGTGCTATTGTGTCTTTAGACTGGAGCACACACTGTGTGTGCTGCAGAGATTCATGTAACACTGATGCAAAACCAGTCTTCATCACCCCAAAAGAAAAGCATAATTATACTGTCTGAAACATTCAGACTAGGATTGGACAACTTGAGATTTATTTGCCACAGAGTATAGCTCCAACCCTGATTAAACTCACCTTCAAATAATCCCCAAGACATTGATTAGCTTGGTAAAGTGTGTTTTATTAGGGTTAGAGCTAAACTCCAAAGATGGATCTTGAGGGCCAGAGTTGCCCATCCCAGTTCAGACTCTCTTTAGCAGGGGTGCCCAAACCTGCTGCTGGAGGGCCACTGTCCTGCAGAATTTAGCTTCAGTACCGGCACTTCTTTTTTTCCACTTCTAGCACTGGCTTCAGCTAATTAAACATCTGAATACGCTAATGCTGGGTTTACAATTATATTAAAATCGTATAAGATCTTCAAAATGTGAGAGACCACAAACATGAGGACAAAAAATCCTAGATTTAACCATTTTGCTCCTATAGTGTGTGGTGTCCTCGGGTTCCCACATCACAATCAACATGTTGAATATTTACGATTCGCAATCGAATCTACGATGTTCTTCTGAGCACATTCAGTCACTCTTAACACACCACACACCACAGGAAAATCTGATAAAATAATCTTTAGAACCACCAAGATAATCAGGACATTACCTAGGATTGTCGTAGGGGAAAATTGGCCCAAAATCATCCTGATTATCTTGTGATATATACCCAGCATAGTCGAGATCTTCAGACTCACTAGAATCTTCCAGGCAAGTCTTTTGGAGCTGGTTGGAACTAAACTCAGCCTGATATTGACCCTCCATGAGCAGAATTGGACACTCTTGCTCATCAGATCTATAACTTGACTCAGACTCATATATGACTCAACCTTTTCCGATTTGGCCTGAACTCTTACTTAAATTAGCCGGTCTGGACTATACAACACTAGTTCTGACCCTGCTCCACCTGATTGTAATTTCAAGTGTATCTGAAGATCTTAATTGCTTTAGGTATGTTTAATTAGGACTGGAGCTGAACTTTCCAGAAAGGTAAGACTTCAATTGCAGAATTGGGTACCCCTGCTCTATAATATGCATCTGGTTCATCCTTAAATGTAAGTTATTTAATCTGCCCCAGTGAAAACTCTATGTAAAATCACTTCAAACTGTAACCGTACAACTTGTAAAAGAGACGAGGAATCAATAATCTGCAGCACAAACACATTATAATCTTTAGAATTATAGTTTGTTTTTAAAAGCTCTCACATCTAATCAAATGTATGTGCAATAATAATACTAACGATTGTCTTACCAAGCACCACTAATCATATAATCTACTGGGATGTCTGCAAATGTATTTACATCAGTGAGTGACAGCTACTGAGAAAAGAGAAATCATTTAAGCATTTAAATGTATTAAAAGATCAGACATGTAGACTACACTCTATTCTGGCTGTCAGCGAACTCCTCAAAACTATTACTAAACTAAATAAATAAAATCAATCCTAATTACATCCCTTACATTGCAGATATGGTATTAAGCTGTTTAATATAAGAGAGCAATGGGCATATGCAGGACAATAAGCTTATACAATATAATATTATTCAGGGCACTATACATTTGTTAAGTTGTTGTGTAATATTATATACTATAAATATGAAAGTGCAACTTATCTGATACCTTCTAACACTCAAATATTTCACAACATTTCAAAAACAACCTGATAAAACATCAATAAGAAAACATATAAAAAAATGCAGCTTATTTGTTAATAAAGCATCATACATACCTGACACATAATATCTTTTACCAAATCCCCGCACACAGCATATGCCTCATCACCAATCAGATCCATGATATCCCAGTATCTCATTGCAATACTGTTGTCTGCTGTTTGGTCACAGCAACCAAATTTCTCATAGTGCCTGCAAAACTCAAGGTGGTAAGGGGGTTTGAAAGGTGGCTGGTAGTCCAGACACTGAGGATGTGCCAAAGTATGTCTCAAATAAGAGAAGTAAATGATTATAAGGACGAGTCTGAAGGGTTCTTGGAGCCATTCGGTCTTCTTGGTCAGGAATCTACCCTCAGGGCATTTTGCACGATGATGACTGAGAGATTCCGGCTCTCTCGGCATTTTGCCATGTGTCTAAGAGTGAAGGAGTGTGTTTGCTATTAAACGTGTGTACAGTATGTCTGCTTAAGCAAGCATATGCTGTGAGTGCGTGCGTTCGTGCGCGCGCCTGCTCTTCGTCTCATCATAACAGGAGACCATATACTCGCCATATACTAAATTATAGCGATGTAATATTAACACTGTACACAAACTATCACATTTTTGTTTAATATTTGGTTAAATACAATCATTTTTTTTAATTCGATACACTTCTGGCACTGTATAAAAACTCGCGCCTAAAAAAACAAAACACGAGCTGATTTATGGATTTTTTTTTCTTCTGTCAAGGGTGTGAGTATCATGATTTATTACATAACCTTTAATGAAACAGATGTTAGGTTCTAGGACATATCAACACAGCCTACCTTTAACAACATCAGTAAAACGAATGAATCAAGTATAAAGCCATCCTTCACAATTACACTTGAAGTTACATTTAATTACACTTTACCGTGATATTATTATGTTTTAAAACGTGTTTTTGAGTGCGTGTATGTAGGCTTTAGAATATATCTATATGTGTGTAATTATGAAATTTAGAACTAATTCTGTTAATAACTGAAGCATGTTCCTGAAAACAAACTCACGTGTGACACCTAGTGGACAACAATAATAAGACACACACATGTCCAAAATAATAATAATAAAACATTATAATAATAAAAAAAACATGAAATTAATCACTATTGATTTACGCCTCTAGTTTAAGTAAAATAAAATATTATAAAAAACTATGAAAAAATCTATATACTGAAAAATACTACTGGAAGATTCTTTTAGTTTTATTCCCTACCTGAAACATAAAGAAATGCATCTGTTTGATGGCTAATAACTATAAATTACTATTATAGTTATTGGCCACAAAATCAAAATCAAAATCATTACTGTCATTTCACCATCTTGACCTTTTAAAATTAGAAGCATAGTGTTTTTTAACCGATAGCTATCCCAATTCTTGCTTGCTTAGTTGGCTAACTTTCAAAGCTGCACAATGTTAATATGTAGGCGAATGTTTTTAGTAGAAAGTCTGTGTCACACATGAATAAGCCAACTGTTGCTCTTCAATGACAGGCACATTGAAATATAGCTTTCAGTTTATGACATTCCTCACACAATCCATCCATATGCAGCAATCGAGCCACATGAACTGGAAAGAGCGTAATGTGCTGCTGCACCTGAAGAGACTTCTCATTTCATCTGCCTCTAACAAATGTTAATGTCAATGTTACTTTGATCTGACCATGTTAGCAGTGTTTATTTTTTCCCAAATCAATTAAAAAGACATCTTGTTAGAGCCGTGTTCTCAGCTATATTTGTGTTATCTTATATGTGTGTTATCCACCAATATAGTCCAACTTAGTTGTCAGCTTGTCATAATGTATGCAGTACACCTGCCTTTGGCTTGTACCTAGTTTCATCCACGGTTCACCTGAATGAATGCACTGAACTTAAAACAAAATAAACTCAAATGTGAAGTTAACATATTATTTATTTAAGAAATATTCATCAAAGCTGGCCAGAATGCAGTGCGGTTGCCAAGTGAAAGTCACAAGAAAAATAATTTATATGACTTGTATTATGGGAAATTATGCAATGCTATGGTCTAATGCATAGTTCCTTCATGAGCACGAAATGGGGATTTATTTAGTTTTGGTTTATAATTTTTTGTTGCCTATTCTTCCCTGGTGTGCTCTTCATTAAATATAAGTGTGCAATAATTCCTTATGAGCAGTAATTTGGCCTGCGCCAAATTCAACAAAATCAGATATGAACAATGAAATAACCAACAGTGGAGTGAAACAATCTCAAGTATCTCATTTTCAGTTAAAGGTAACAATCAGCAGTCTGCTTCACCATCCTCCACGAGAGGAATTTCTGGAAAATGCAAAGCAATACATTGGTAAGTGTCTCTGAATTCAAATATGTTACAAATAATATAATAAAACAGTGTGTGTTTCTACCACTAGGTGGCAGCAGCCTGCAGCCTTACCATCTGCAATGTCTATGCTGGGGCTTGTGGAGGCGGTCTCCTCCATAGAGGTGATGGCATTGGTTTTCTCAGACGTGTTATTGAGTCCACCCGCATGGGAAGAAGATGGCTGTATGCCTTGAAGCCATTCTGATGTGTCCGAGATGCTATCACAGGTCTCAGCCTCACCAGTGTCCAACGGCACACCATTATGACTCCCCGTATGCCCGGGATATGAAGGTGGGGTTTGTTCTTCTGAATGCTGTGAGCTCCCCAGACCAGCAGGGGGCAGATCGTTTGGGGGCTGACAGTAGGTACCACTGACAGCCTCTTCATAAGAGGGAAGTGGTACAGCAACACCATCTACAACCAAGATGTTAGGATCTCGGCCTTCATCTTGCTCTTCACTGAAAAAGGAAGAAATATGTTTTGATGAGTTGGTTACGAGTAGATCAGACTACACTGTATGGTTATTATGTCGGCCGTACCTTGGACTTTGCTGGGATTTGCATTTGAAGTGGAACATCTTGCCGTGATCACCAAGAGCAGAGCTAGCAGCACACTAGTGGCTGTACACGCCACTACTTTCCATGTGGTTAGTAGAGAATCTTCAAATCCAGGCCAGGTTGTCTCTATGGGAATAAAGCTCTGCTTGTTAACTTGTACAGCCAAGTTTAACATTCTGTTTAGGATAGGAGATATGAATCTTAACTGTTTCAATACAAAGGAATCTAATATTTTTTTACATTCATCTTACTGACCCCAACATTTTCAGAAAAAGTGTTTTCATATTAGTGCTGTCAAACGATTAATCGCATCCAAAATACATGTTTATGTTTACATAATATATGTGTGTACTGTGTATATTTATATAAACACACACACATACAGTATATATTTTGAAAATATTTACATATATTTATATTTACATATAAATATATTTCATATAAAAACAACATATTTTTGTTAAATATATACTGTATGTGTGTGCATTTATATAAATATACACAGTACACACATATATTATATAACATTTTTATTATTTTGGATGTGATTAATCATTTGACAGCACTAATTCATATATAACACACATTAAAAAAATGAATATATTTTTGTATTTTTTGAAAGTCTCTTATGCTCACCAAGGCTGCAGTTATTTGATCAAAAAATTCAAAACATTAAATTAAATAGTATTACAAATCAAACAAATATTTTAATATATGTTATAATGTAATATATTTCTGGAATGCAAAGCTGCATTTTCATCAGCCATTACTCAGTGTCACTCGATCCTTCAGAAATCACTCTAAAATGCTAATTTGGTGCTCAAGAAACATTATTATTATTATTAACAGTTTAATATTTTTGTGACGCATTGGTTTCAGGATTTTTAACAGAACATTTAAGAGAATATAATTTATTTATCTATTTGAAATATAATTATTTTGTAATACTGTTAAAAAAATCTATTTAATTGTATGTGTTTGTATACTTATGGTCTATATATATATATATATATATATATAGAGAGAGAGAGAGAGAGAGAGAGAGAGAGAGACACCATGAGTGTGCAAAAAGTAAATAAGGTCAGTAAATAGGTCAATTTTATAGGTTCATTAGTTCATAATATATGCGTATTTAACTTCAATTTCATAACTAACAGCATCATTAAAAATGTATATTATTTCTCATTGCACATTATGATTGACCAAATACAATTATTTGTAATCTTTTACTGAAACAAATGCAGGCTAATTTACCATCTTTGATGCAGTAGAACTGCATCTGTGGAAACCATTGTCCATACTGGCAGGTGATGTACTTGTAGTCATTCGCTAAAGCGTAGCCAGAATAACAGTAGTATTCTACGACCGTCCCATGAATGTAGCGGTCACATGGCTGTGGGTGGCACATGTAATCTCCATGTTCTATCATCGGGGGTTAAGAGCATGCTGTAAAACATCAGAGACACAGAAAAAGACCTCTTAATCAGATAACTCATTTCCTCTTGCTGAGTCCCAGACCACATTTTAATATTTGCCCCTGCGTGTTTTTACACATTCCTAAATATTTACTTAATATTCTGTTTGTATTATTACAGATTTTATAAGTAGATTTAAAATCTTCACATAAAGTTTTTAAGATTGTACTTATCTTTCTTTAAGACAGACTATAAACCATAAGCTACAAGTAGTTTTCAGGGTGCATTTATAAAAGATTATAATTATGTATCCATAAATATAATATTATAAATAGATCATATTAAACAAAATAAAATATAATTACAAAATCATATATGTTTTGAACACAGCTGTTCATATTTCAACTAAATTATACTTCTATTCACCCTCAACATCAAGGCACCGAGGTGGCGGGTTCGACCAGATGAGGTTATACATGCATTCCAGAAGTTCAGGTCCCTCCATCTTGTAACCAGGAAAACACTGGTAGTGGACCACCGTCCCAACAGGCACAGAGAACTCTGTTTCCGAGATGTTCATGTAACTGTGTGGAGGTATCAGCGGCCGGAGGCAGCCTGTGGAGACAGAGGACAGGCATGAAACCCTTTCCATATGAAAACTATCTTCAAGAGTGTGGTGTTTATTGAATTACAGTCCTTTACAGAGAAGATTTGTTTAGAATAATTGGCCAAAAATGGCTTGCGTCAAACCTTGACAGGTTGGCTGATTATCCCATGTCCCATCTGCCTGGCAGACTGATTCCATAGTTTCTGTGTCAGGGTATCGGATCTGAAATCCCTCATGACAGCTAATAATGAGGCTGTCACCAGGCCTGTACTTCTTATTTGTGACATAAGCATCCTCGATGAAGGGAGGAAGACAATCTTTGAAAGATAGAGTAATTACATAAAAAATGCATAAAAAATTTAACAATTATTAGCGTTAAATACTTTAAATATGTAACTTCTTAACTGTGAAAATGCATCCAAGCTGAAATTGTTGCAGTTCATGAATGCTTTGGAATATAGACCTAAACTTAACCTCCTTTTAAAGAAGACAATCTGCAGATTATTGCTGACAATCATTGAAAAAAATTAAAGTTTAAAAATTGTAAAGAAGTTTGTTTACTGTAAAAAAGTACTGTACTGTTTTACCAAATATTTTAGAATGTAAAATTACTATAAAATCAAAGCCATGTGTCTAAATTTATATTCCAAATTTGAAGTTGACATCACAAAAACTGAGGTTCCTGATTTTGTTTTGTTATAGCAAAAATAGCCACAGGGTGACATCCAAACTTCAAATTTCTAATAAGCACCAAATATGGAACCTTGAGACTGAACTTTCCAACAATATACATTTTGAAAAAGGTTTGATGATAAAATACCATAGTAAATTTGGTAATATGACACTTGACACCATTTACTAGGGCAGGGGGGATCCTGAGTTGACTCTGCAGAGTAAACCCTAATCAAACACTCCTGATGCAGCTAATAGAGCTCTTTATGCAGGATGCAGTTATTTTCCAGGGTTTTTTCTGGTTATCTCCAGGATCAACGCCCCCTCCTGAAAGGCACACTGGTTTAAGGCTTGGTTTCCAGTCTACCGATCCATTATGGAAGCGCTGCAGATAATCTTGGCTGGCCCTTTAAGCTATAACCATCCACACAAGAGAACCTGGCCACTGAGTTTTCAAAGAACACACCGCTGCTTAGTTCTGATTCCGTGCTCAGGAACACCAGGATCCTTGCAGAACTGCTCCACTGAAAGTGCACAGGAAGACCCAAATCATCCATTTAAAGCAAAGAAGACATTTTATGGTTGTGTCAATATCAGTGTTTGATCTTGGTATCTGTAACTTGGTAGTTATTTGTTCCATGTCTCTCAAAACTTTAATTTAAAGAGACATCCCATTTTGGTGACCACGTTAAAACAAAATTTACAAAAGTGATTTTATAAATACAGGCATCATATTAAATGCAAACAACATGCGTGTCTACTTAAATGTTAACATTTGTCAAATAAAAATGTCATAATATGGGTGAAATAATGTTCCATTGTCATTCAGCACATCATTGAGAATATATGTATTAGTTTCTGATCTGATTCTGATCTGCACTTATATATATTTTATTTATTTATTACTGAAAAATGGGTAAAACCTAGTGTTTTGAAGGATAGTGCTTATTTGATACTGACAGGATTTGGTATATAAACTATTGTTACAGGTTATTTTCTCCAGAAAAATTATGGTAAAAAGGTTTGACAGTTATTATTCTTTGCTGAGAAATAAATAAAACAGGACACATTCTAATGTATGCAAAAAAGTTGTATTAAGCGTTTGTTTTGATGCTTGAATACCATTTCCGTCTTTAACCCATATGATACATATTTCTGAAGTATTTCAAAAACTACTGGTTCAAAATGACTGTCACCAATCACCCTCATTTTATTTTAAGCATTTAATTAAAATGGTAAAAATACAGGAAAATGTAAACAAATTTGAAGAAGAAAAACTACAGAACATATTAATTATTATTATTAAACTTCTATATGAAAAACAAAGTAACAGTCTGATCAGTCATGGTTATTCTGCTTATGCAGATGATACCAGTAACTTAACATGCATTTTTTTATTTTCTTTAAAAGGTTTTATTGTTATCCTTTCTATTTTTACATTTTGTCTTGCAACTACCATCACCTCAGGAGACTGGTGAGCGCATGATAGTGATGTCACACCAGTAGCTCATTTCTGTTGGGTGAAACTGTTACAACTCATTCAGTGTTATAACACTCCCTGTAGTCTCTCCAACATCACACTTAATATGGCATTTTCATTCTACATCAAAACACTTTTCTGCTGAGACGTTGGTTTTACTCAATGTTACATACATGTCACCTTCATAAAATGTTGTTATAGCCTGGAGGTGTTTAGGGAACTTTATGAGTGTGGTTCTTGCTTGTTTTGAATGTTCTGCTTAGTTATGACCAAAGGTTAGTCTATATAGCCTACACCATGCAGCTGTAAAGCAGCATCGTCATGCCATGGAGTAACTGTTGTTATAAAAGAACAGAACATCTAATGAAGATGATGGGACAGGAGCCAATTTCAGAGTGCACCCACAAAAGAAGCCCCGCATTTCCCACATATTCGTTTCAAATATATCATTGCAGGTTTTATGCAGATCTCTTACCTACTGTGTTAACCGGGAAGGCGGTGCCCAGAAAAGGAGGGAGGATGAGGAGGAGGATAATCGAGAGAACAATCTGGCCGTAGACAGGATGTCCAAGCGCAGATTTCTTGCCTTCTTTATCACCATGATGAAACATCTTTCACTGAATAAAATTTATCGGGTCACAACGCTCTGAAATGATGATGACAACGACAAAAATCTAGGTAAAACGTGAAAATATGAACTCTATTGGGATTGCATCATGGATTTTGAGCCCTGCAGAATCTCCTCGCCGACGCGCAGAACATGATGACCAGCAAATCCCCATATCAGTTCCTAAATACCAAAATAGTCTTTTCGGGAACGCGTGTATCGCATATCCAGCACGCATTATTATGCATTATTCAAATGTCTTCGGCAGATCAGAATAAGGCTCGCGCGACATAACGATGCTGTGTAAACGTACGATGATCAAGATGATGATGAAAAATGCGTCATACGCGTCACTGGTCTACCTTTTCCAGTTGAAAAGCAAGGTCCACTGACGCTATACAGCTGTTTTAAAAATAATGTTCGCTGTTTTACACACACACACACATGTTGGGTTTCCACACACACACACACACACACACACACACACACACACACTGCACACTAAACCTAACCATCACAGGAGACATTCTGCAATTTTACATTTTCAAAAACATCACTTAGTCTGATTTATAAGCTGGTTTCTTCATGGGGACCAAAAATTCCCCCACGGACAAGGATTTTGATATTGCCATCGTTGTGGGGACATTTTGTCCCCATAACGTAGGGTATACCTGAACCACACACACACACACACACACACACACACACACACACACACACACACACACACACACACACACACACACACACACACACACACACACGATTTCTTCTTAAACCTACCCACTGGTCGTCTCTCCCTTAGAAGATTGTCGAGCTGATCTTGAAAATAAATGAAATAATAGCGTTATTTGGCTGTTATCCGTTCTTCACTGGAAACTGGAAAGGATTGAAAGCAAACTTATTCCATCTGTGGTGCTGTATGGTTATCTCGTGAATGACTTATTATACAGGTCAAAGTACTAGTGTGAAGTATATGACTACGAGTAACAGGGAAACAACGTTTTAGACAGAATAGTAACTGTAAAAAGCAAGCATAACAACACAAAATATATGTTGTTATGCTCTATATGGTGATTCTTAGACTATGGGCACTTTTATGTTCTTTGGTCATATTTTTAAAAATACATATAATTTTGGACAAATTCCTCTTTCTTTGTCAAATTAACAATAAAACCTTAAAACTTTTTACAACCTTTCTATTATGATTTTTTCACTTTTCAACCTCCTTATATGTGTCGAAATCACTGTTTTCTCCTCGTCCACCCAGACTTTTAAACTTCAACAATGAAAATACAGTTTAAAAATACGACTTATCTGGTAACTATTAATGTACCTGAATTAAGCACTAATAAACTAATTAAAATACATTCTAGTATTTAATGTGAGACCACTATCAATATTACTTTATACAAAATATAGCTGTCGCACAGTATTGGTGTCATTTCCACCACAACACTGTAATGTCCCTTTAAAAAGTTTGTGTGAAAGATTGTTTAGGTGGTTTCTATGGAAATGTTCAGTGACATCAGAGCACATGTTGGAAATGGAGAATTTAAATTTTCATCAACAACAAATAAAGACATATTAAGGTAAATATTGCTCATCAGTTAATATTTATTCTTCGTCATTTCCAAACCTTTCATGTTTTTAAAAGCAACATGTTTAAGGTAAATAAGAGTATTTTGCATACATGAAATGCTAAGTATTAATTCAAAGCTAATCAGTGAAGCTATCTTTCATTTTTTTCTCAAAAAACTACATTAATGTAATTTCCACCACAGTCATTTCCACCAAACTGCCCTCTGTGGTGGAAATGACACTTATGGTTACAAAGTACAATTGATATGTTTAATGACTTTGTGAATTGAGTTTAATGAGTGTGATGAGTTTAAGACTTCTTCTAATAAATATATGTACTGTTTCTCTACATTCACATTAATTCATTGTCATTTCCACCACCACACACATTTTTAAATAAATATTTAAAAAGTTCATCACACATTAAAAATATGTTCACAATTTATGAAATCATGCTTTACTTAATATAAGTCACGTTATTTAAGTTATATTTATTTTCTAATAAACTCTTATCCAAACCAATATTACATTTCAGAGTGTGACAGGTTCAGCATTTGGTCCTTAGGGCAGTTAATTCATCTCATTGACAAATGTATAATTATTGTACATTGTGGAAAAACTGGTAAAACTAGTTACAAAAATGATCTTAGATAATTATATCACAAATATATGATTCTATTAAAAAAAAAACAGCTGTATATTGAGATGTGGTGGATATTACATTTGTTCATTGCAGGTTGGAAAAAAAAAATGTAACATTAACAATTTATCTTGTAAATTTGTCCTCTTAAAGACCTTAACTCAATCAGATACCACGAGAAAACAACATAAGGTGCTAATATACACTCACAATGTGATACTACCGAAACAATTATAACCCAATCTTCAACTCCATACCGAAATCCCAGATATCCAGACAATAAAAATATAACTATAAATAAATATATATAACAATATTTATGTTTGGGACGCTGTGAGCATGGAGCAGTTGAAAATATAATGTTAGATATAAAGGAATTAAACCTAAAGGAAGAAAATATGTATAAGATAACATATGAGAACACAGAAACGTAGGCTGAAGATTAGCTGTTTTTTTTAGCAACAGTAACGCCTAACATCCTGCACAGAAAACCTTTGGCCCAAAGCCCGAGATACATTTCCTGTGGTCCCAGACAAGACTGGCATCGTGAAGCAAGCAATCATGGTGATTTCGGATTCGCCACTATTGTTTCACGATGCTAATATTTCGTCTGGGACCACAGGAAACCGTGCAGTGGGAGCAGCTTCATTGAGTGCGACATATCTTTTCACGTGGGCTTTATGGCTTGGACTCTATGGGCTGCTAGTAATTCCTGGGTACATGCATTTTATAAGACATTTGTGAGCACTACTGCCAGATCAGTTTGGAAAAAAAAAAAAATCTGTTTTCAATTTTTAACATTATGTTTCAGTTTTAGCTATACATACATATTAAGAGATTTACAGTCATTCCAACAAGTGTAATTCGTCACAGAATGTATACAGTAACAAACATTGATGTATACACAGAGAAAATTCCACCATCTTTTTTATATAAAGAAAAGTTAGTATTTACTTGGATACACTTTCTTGAAACTCTTCATAATCTGGTGGATTGCATTCCTGTACAGTTGCTTTATGACCGCGCAAATAATTCACAAGTACTAATAGAGCAAAAACAGCCACTACTAGGAATATTATCAGCCCAGCATACTCTCCTGGGGTCGACAGAGCCCCTCTTGCAATATAATTCGGTGACGGTGTTGTGAATTGACCGTTATGAGCAAGAGTGCATTCAGTTCCATTGACGAGGATGAACGGCTCGTAGCAAACACATCTGTACGTTCCTATTGTATTCAAGCACTTGTGTGCGCAGCCGTGATTTGATTCACATTCGTCAATATCTTCGCAGTTTAGTTCGCTTCTAACAAAACCAGCCGGGCACCAGCACGCCGACCCGCTTCTCAAACATAACGCTTTACAAACGCTCTCTGCGCAATAGAAATCACAGCGGCGTGGATCTCGTGCACTTGGACGGAATCGTTCCATACATGAACACCGATATCCGATGTCCAAAGGAGTACATTTATGTTCACAGGGTGCAAACATACACCGCGCATTATCCAGAAAGACCGCACTTCCTTTGCAAAGATCCCCTTGAGAGTCCTCGCACAAAAATCCATCCAGTTTGTCCGTGCACGGTCTCGGTGTCCGCATTCCGTCGCTGGAGACAGACACGCAGAGTGGGACGCACGACGTTTCTTCGGTCTCCAAGTTGGTGAATTCCGCGATCCGTTCGTCTTCGCGTAACGTGCTCGTATTACTTAAACACTTGTCGCTTGGGAGATGGAGTCCGGTCCAAAAGTGTCCGATCAGGTTGTTAAGGAGATAGCCGACAACTTCATCTGACGCATTCGACTGGATAAATAATTGACCACCCCGTTCTCTGCAATTCTGTTGAGCCGTTTGGAAGTCCACTGGCATTTGGTAAATGTTTGCACAGTGTTTTAGATCTCTCGAACAAGCACAGCTATGTACCATTCCAGCACAAGACGAAATTATCACGATGAACAAAATCGTTTGTTTATGAGAATCCATCCTTTTTTATATATCAAGAGGTACAGCAACTTAAGCTGCAGGAGGATCTGGCGTTCACAGCTTTATTATACCATTTGAAACCCCACAGAGATACAGGTAAACATAGGAAGGAAACCCCGCCTGAGTGAGCCAAGAAATTCTCCAGAGTGACTGGTCACAGATTGTTCTGATAAATGTGATGCACGCACTGCGCGCTCTCTGAAATGACAATGATCTTGACGAAAATAGTGCATAGTATGTCTGATGGATGCGGTCCCAAGAGCTTAACCTTCACTGTTAATCATTCATTGTTTCAGTAGTTTACTCATTCATCCGCACATTAAAAGCGTATTACATTTGTTTTCTGAAAGAGCAGCCACGACCCAGTGTCAACCCTAATTAAACACATCAGAACCAGCTAATCAAGGTTTCCAGGATTAGTTGATTATTAGGTTACATGCAGGTGGGTTTGATTAGGGTTAAAAACTCTGCTTCAACAAATATTTAGATCGGCACAAACTAGTTCAATTAAGCTTTATTTATTCTACCAAAATGTACAGAGATTTATTTTTTTTTTTTACAATAGTACATCGTGGATAACCCCCCTACAAAAAACACCGTATATGATTTAGTGAAGTTTGTGAAGGTCTACAAGGCTGTCTAAACTTATATATAGGCCTAGTTCATTTGAAGTGGATAGTGGGATATATATTGAATAGGCATAGGCTATATATTATAAAATGTTCATTTTTTACAGTTTATTTATATGTACCTTGCATTTCATGTTTACTACATACTGCAACATTCCATCATTATTCAATTACGGAAAGAAATACAAGGTTCACTATGCAAACGTTGTCCTTTTCTTACAATAATATGACATGGGGCCCATCTTGATATTATCAGCAAAATAATCATGAAACACAATTAATTTAACAGCAACCATGTACAAGACAGAAATGGTAAATGGTAAAAAATAATAAACACATATAGCCTACAACTTGAATTAAAGTTAGTATCCAAAGTGTGGTTTTATTATTTGCACTAATTTGTCCAATATTTACAGAAACAAACAAATATATATATATGGCAACGGGAAAAACAGCATTAGAGTAAATGAACCTTTGAATTTGATGCTGACAGAAAATGAGCTTCATTTAATCATGCAGTTGAATGTTGCATTTTTTCTGCTCTTTGTCTAATCCAGTTGAAACCCAGCAGTAGTTGTCAGCAGTGGCATTCTTCAAAGCGGCTTTTCTTGAACGTTTCCACCGGTAGACGACAAAGACTGACACTACCCCAATGACCACAGTCAATGGGATTACTGAACCTAACACACACACCAAAATCCAGGAACTTCCGAGAAAACCGTCTTTGTGTTTACTCGAGTCCGTTTTAATGTTTATAAGTGGAGGGGTTGTGACTGTTGTGGGTCCAAAAGTGACAGGTAACTGCCACAGTTTAGTGACGAACGCTTCGCTATGATCTGAAGATGGAGTGTTTTGTGGTTTCTCCGTGGGATCCGGGACGCAGCTGATGCCATTTATAGCCAAAATGAAGTTTTCCCTACAGGAACATTTGAAACTACCCAAGGTATTAAGGCAGATGTCTTCACACGGTCTACTGATACATTCATCGATATCTATACATATCCCGCTATCGTTTAATGAAGAACTGTAACCTGCGTGGCAGTAGCAAGAGAATGAACCTTGTGAATTGAGACAGCCCTGTTGACATCTGAGTTCGGTGCATTCGTCCACGTCTTCACATCTGCCAGCATCAAGCCTGAAGCCGGGTTTACACTCGCAAAAATAGCTTCCCGGCTTGTTGTGACACCTGTGTTCACCGCAGGTACGTTGCTGACACTCATCAATATCAACGCAACTGACGCTGTCTTCAGCTAAATGAAATCCCTCGCGCATGCGCACGAAGAGCCAGTGGCAGTCGGTATACATCTTGATTCGCAAGGTGAATTTTCGCAGTTATTTCTGAGAGCACAACTCACTTTATCATCCATCAGGTAATAACCTTCATGACATTCACAACGAACACCTGCTCCTACAGTCTCAAAACAACGGTGATCACAGCCTCCGTTTTTACGTTTGCAGCTTTTATTTCGTGCGCTAAAGCGCTCTGAATTTGTCCAGTCAAAAGGACCGTTTTTGTTGTTACAAACTGAGATCAAATGTTCTACATCTTCCGACACGCCGTACTGTATTTCAGCCAATGTCCCATGCGGTAACATCGCTAACCTTTCATTTGAAGGTAACGGTTGTAATAAGAACGGAACGCTGTATTTGACATCACCTGGTTTCTCCAACACTATTGGTTTGCACATTCCTTTGAAAAGAAATTTACATATAAAATGCGCTGGCTCTACATGAGCCATCGGACCACTTGAGACCATCTGCCAGTGAAATCGACACACACCTTTTTTCCGTGCATGTGCGCAAAGGTTTCTTTTTCCAGTTGGAATATTTGGAATCCGTCGGCTCTGAGGTCCATCTGAAGCCGTGTAACTTCTCAGTGAGATCGGTGCAATGTGCTTTCCGCAACTCAAGTCCGATCCAAAGCTTAGAGTTCATGTTGAATTCTTCTGCTGCTAAAAGAGCCGATTTGATGCTCTGAAGTTCATTTTCATCTCTCATTGTAACCAAATTGCCGCCGTTATCGATACAGTCTTCCGAAGCCTCTTCAATGCGTTTCTCCTCCAAATGCAACGTAAGGCAAGCCTCAGCTGTGCACGTTGTGCTCACTCGATCGGTCCCACCAGCAACAAAACAGGACAACATCACAATCAGTACGCGCATCATCCCGTCAGTATCATTAATGATACAATACTATTCACTTTGAGGAGAAAAAATTCAGTTCATCTCAAAGAATGGAGAAATAATAGTTCGTAGTCCTTTCAAGTATCAGAACAGGACTCAAACTGATGCATCCTGTTTAGCGAATGACCTCCAAGTTGCCTCTTCTCAGAGCGAGTTCCTGTCACCAATACAAACAATTGCGCAGGCTGCTAATTGTTTTGACTTCTTCCCCAGATGTTTCTGCCTATATGGCTGCTCACAACGGGACACCACACACCCTTACAGTTTTAGATCATCTGATTTAAGATAACAAGAAGTATATTGCATAGAGCAGACTGATACTTTTGTTAGCTGGGCTATTCACACTTGGCCTTAAAACATGTTTTAAGATACTCAAGTTTCACAATACTAAGGTTCATGATGAATACTCATATTCACACCATATTGAGAGTTAATCTACTGTATAACATACAGAGATACATTAGGTCATATAATAACTGCCCAGTCTATTAAAGAGCTGGCAAATATAAATCTTCAACAAATAAATATTGATGTTCTTGTTTTAATTGTGGGGCAGTCCTGGACTAATGGATAGAGAGTCGGACTTGTAAACAGGCCCCAGTGCAGGCTGTACCAAAGGGCCCTGTTTGAAATTGCTTAATTTGTATGTTCGTTCGTTCTATTTATGTATTTGTGCTATTTACACAATGTTTTAGTTTTTTGAAGTTTGTTGGTGTCCAGGTACAGAAAACGAATAATCAAATGTAAAATAGCACTGCAGAGTCTTCACTTGTACAAATTAAATATACTTAAACAAATAAAGTTAAACTGGGTCAGAACAAATTAATCTTGATAATGTCAGATAACTTTTATCGAAAGGTATGTAATGGATTACATAAGCCAAAAATTCAGACAAATGTTAGCATGACAATATTTACATAATGCTTTGTTGAACAATTACAAAGCAATGCTTAGTTTTGTTCAATCTGTAAAAAGGTTGCATTAGCAATTAAACAAAAAACATGTCCGCAAACATGGTCAGGTCAAAGTGGCAGAATATTTTTTGGTCCCAATTTTAATTTTACATTTAATTAATTTTACTGTATGAAGAATCTCTCTGCGCGCGCCCTGTGCGCACAGAACACCGCGCGCAAGTGCTGAATTGGGCTCTTTTACATCTTTTTCTTTTTGCATGTTTAAACTGCGATTTGTATTTGTTCGGTTCAGATGCAGGAGGAGGCGAATGACAGCTTGGTTCGGTCATGCTTATGAGGCGCGCAAGTAGGCTACTCAGTTCAGCTTTTCCGCGCATTGTGTTTAAATGCTTTAAACGCTTTTGAATGTTTAAATTGGCAAGGCTTAAAAACATGTGCAATGATTAAGCTTTCGTGATGACGCGCAGGAGTGGCCCGTCAACTGTCCTGGGGTGCGTTTCCCCAAAACAACTATGGTCGCAAGTTCCGTCGTTACCAATATTTCAACGGAACTAACGACCATAGTTAGCTAACGATGCTTTTGGGAAACGCACCCCTGATCGTCTTTTTAGGCTGGCCTCAGCCAGTCAGTTGAGATCACCGGGAGCCCGCGTCACCACCTTTCACCCTACTGGCGACGGCCCTGCTTGTAACCCAAAGGTCGTGGGTTCGAGTCTCAGGTCTGGCAGAGATTGCAGGTGGGGTAGGAGGGCAGAGCCGATCCCCCCTATACGCAGAATATAGTGCCCCCAAAACTCCAGGGGGCCATCTTGCTCTCAAATATGTTTTAAGTTTAGTTTCGTTTTTGAGTTTGGCCAGCAGTTATGAAAACATGAATGATAAGTTATTTTAATGCGGTGCGCTGTCAACCTTTCTACGTAAAAATCAGTCAAAAGTAAAGTGAATGTCGGACAGCCTCTTGCTCGAGACTTAGAAAAGGGGTGAAAAGTATACCGAGCTGCAGAATATATACTGTTTCTCGAGCGCTTTCCGCGAGCGCGATTCGAGATGGAGTGAAACACGGACAAATGCATTATATCCATTCTTGGATGGGTTAAATGCAGAGCACAAATTCCGAGTATGGGTCACTTAACTCTTTCAATAGCATTCAAGGTCAAGGTTCAAGGTTTCTTTATTTGTCACATAATAGTTATACAGGGTATAATTAGAAGTGAAATGTAATCGAATCAGGTCCGCTCAGTGGACAGTGCAAAATAATAAGAATACAAATTATATAAAGTAACATAACACAAGGGCATACATATGGTAAGAAAATGAGAAATAAGAGTAAAAAGTGCAAAATAATAAGATGTGCAAAAACAATAAGATGTGCATTCGAAATAAAGATTAGTGCTGTCAAATGATTCACGATTAATCGCATCCAAAATACAAGTTTTGGTTTACATAATATACTGTATGTATTAGCATATGTGTACTGTGTTTATTATTTATGCATATACAAATACACACACATACAGTACATATTTAGAAAATATTTACGTTAATATATTTATAAATGTAATTTATAAACATAACACATTTTCTTAAATATATACACATGCATGTGTTTGTATTTACATATACCTAATAAATATACACAGTAAACACTCATATATTATATAAACAAAAACTTTTATTTCGGATGCAATTAATCGTTTGATAGCACTAATAAAGATTAAACAATAATAAGGATAATTTGGAATCTGATTAAACCAGGAGAGATGAAACATGAAGAAAAGCATGTATTTTCATGAATTATGATTCACAAATTAAAGTTATGACATAGAGGGAACAAATGCTGTGAATAATCTTGTAATGATATTAATGGATATTTATTGCATATATTTTTGATTAATTATTTTACTGATCTCATATAGCCTACCAGTATGCATACCAAAGACATTAAAAAAACACAGATATGAAACTAATATGAAACAAAATGACTCGTGAAATACCAAAAATGTAAAAAGACAAAATACAAAAATATGAACTAAATGTTTGAAACCAACATATGAATCCATTGTTAGTATTTACAGCCCTAGTGACAAGTAGCCCCAAACAGAGACTGAAGACAGACTTCCTGGCCACAGAAGTTAGTTATGTTTTTTCCCTGTATTTTACACGGAAATAAACATACAACATGTCTTGCCATTGTGTCTGTTGCCTGCCTGTTGCTGATAAATCTAGCTAAGTATCACATCCTGTGTTTGTGTTAAGCAGAACAGTGCCTGTGTTTGAATGGCAGGAAATGACCTAAGACACCCATCCGGTGGGCCCTTTAGACCCAATGCCACTGCGATAGAAGTTGCTTATTTTTTCTTAGTCACTGTGAATTGTACTCTTTCCTAACATTGTCTTTTCTCAATTGGCTAAGTTAGCATATACGTTTATAAACTGTAATGACAGATAAGATATATATATATATACATACAGGTGCTGGTCATATAATTAGAATATCATCAAAAAGTTGATTTATTTCACTAATTCCATTCAAAAAGTGAAACTTGTATAATGTATACATTCATTCCACACAGACTGATATATTTCAAGTGTTTATTTATGTTACGGGTGTCTTATTTAATTATTATATGGTTGCTTTGAGATGTGTTTGTGTACATGTTCTGTTGCTATTGTTGTGTTGTGCTTCTCTTCTCCCTTCTGTTTCTCCTAATAGCGCTGATTAGCGCGCACAGGTGCATGGAGTTACGGTGACGTCAGAGGCGTGGTGGCGTTTCTGCAGAGTGGATAAAAGCCTGTTTGGAGGTTTCCTCCAGGAGTTCTCCTCTCTCCCTGTTTGGTGGTTCGCGTGTAACAGTTGTGTTACCGAGCGTGTTGTAATTTTGTTGTTATACAGTGGTGTGTAAGCTCGTTGAGCTACCTGTTAGTCAAACGAGACTGGTGTAGGGAGGAGGGAACCTTTTGTTTTTCCTCGGTTTTCTCCTGTTTTGAGGCTAGTAGGGAGGTAAGAATTGTTGTTGCTTAATCTGGAGCTCCAACTCTTTTAATTTCAACGCAACCCTTTGATCACTTTCCCGTTCAGAGTCAGACTTCACCCTTTCCCTAATTTCCTCCATCTCCCCCTCGGTTTCACTTGCAACCGGAGGTTCCTCTGGTAAAATGCCAAGAGCTATCAATTCAGAAAGAAGATCTAATTTAATCTTTTGCTTTTTGCACTCACTACCACTGAAATTTTTAAAGCATCCGCCAGCTGTAAAAGATCTTTCTTCTTAAACCTATCCAGCTGTTCCGCAGTTGGACTACCCAGAAATGCCTCAACATCTGCTTCCATACTAAAACCTTTTTTTTTTCAACTCCCCTTACCCAGTTAAACAAAACCTGTGCCCACTATAAAAAAAAATACATTGTAGCTACCTTTTCAGGATAGAACAAAAAACTACACATTTTATAAACAAGTTTTTTTTAACCTTTCTTTCAACAACCTACTGGGTTGGCTCCGTAAAAAAAAGATCAATCCTGGACGAGCCCCCATTTGTTATGATGTCCGACATGGCTGGACCACCACAGCCCGCACCTGACAGACCTGCCAGGTGGGGGCTGTAATTTTGATGATTGTAACTGACAACTAATGCTAAATTCAGTGTCTCAGAAAATTAGTATATTTCTTATGACCAATATAAAGAAAGGATTTTTGAAATCTTGGCCAACTGAAAAGTATGAACATGAAAAGTATGAGCATGTACAGCACTCAATACTTAGTTGGGGCTCCTTTTGCCTGAATTACTGCAGCAATGCTCTGTGGCACTGCTCAGGTGTTATGAGAGCCCAGGTTGCTCTGATAGTGGCCTTCAGCTCTTCTGCATTGTTGGGTCTGGAATATCGCATCTTCCTCTTCACAATACCCCATAGATTTTCTATGGGATTAAGGTCAAAGCGAGTTTGCTGGCCAATTAAGAACAGAGATACCATGGTCCTTAAACCAGGTACTGGTAGCTTTGGCACTGTGTGCAGGTGCCAAGTCCTGTAGGAAAATTAAATCTGCATCTCCATAAAGTTGGTCAGCAGCAGGAAGCATGAAGTGCTCTAAAACTTCCTGGTATACGGCTGTGTTGACCTTGGACCTCAGAAAACACAGTGGACCAACACCAGCAGATGACATGGCACCCCAAACCATCACTGACTGTGGAAACTTTACACTGGACCTCAAGTAACGTGGATTCTGTGCCTCTCCTCTCTTCCTCCAGACTCTGGGACCCTGATTTCTAAAGGAAATGCACAATTTATTTTCATCAGAGAACATAACTTTGGACCACTCAGCAGCAGCCCAGTCCTTTTGTCTTTATCCCAGGCGAGGCCTTCTGGCTGTCTGTTGTTCAAGAGTGGCTTGACACAAGGAATGTGACAGCTGAAACCCATGTCTTGCATACGTCTGTGTGTAGTGGTTCTTGAAGCACTGACTCCAGCTGCAGTCCACTCTTTGTGAATCTCCCACATTTTTGAATGGGTTTTGTTTCACAATCCTCTCCAGGGTGCGGTTATCCCTATTGCTTGTACACTTTTTCTACCACATCTTTTCCTTCCTTCGCCTCTCTATTAATGTGCTTGGACACAGAGCTCTGTGAACAGCCAGCCTCTTTGCAATGACCTTTGTGTCTTGCCCTCCTTGTGCAAGGTGTCAATGGTCGTCTTTTGGACAACTGTCAAGTCAGCAGTCTTCCCCATGATTGTGTAGCCTACAGAACTAGACTGAGAGATTTAAAGGCCTTTGCAGGTGTTTTGAGTTAATTAGAGTGTGGCATCAGGTGTTTTCAATATTGAACCTTTTCACAATATTCTAATTTTCTGAGATACTGAATTTGGGGTTTTCATTAGTTGTCACTTATTATCATCAAAATTAAAATAAACACTTTATATCAGTCTGGAGTATACATTATACAAGTTTCACTTTTGAATAGAATTAGTGAAATAAATCAACTTTTGATGATATTCTAATTATATGACCAGCACCTGTATATCATGTCAGTGAAGCCCATGATCATAATCAGTACACAGTTAGGTAAGTACTCAGATCAACCATTGTTTCTCTCTCTCTCTCTCTCTCTCTCTCTCTCTCAGTCAGGAGTCAGGGCAAAGTGTTTCAAATTTGAGATAAAATGTGTCTCTAAAACAGAATGTGTCTCTCTCTCTTAAAACAGAAAACTTCTATAGACAAAGAAACATCTGCTTTTGTCCCATGAGTTCTGATTCTAGTTTTGTAAACAGTTTCCGTCCTCTTTGGTGTTTATTCATTTATTTATTTATCATGGATCCATATAACCTCTTTAAATTTATAGCACAAAAATATATCACACACTCTTCATTTTGGTTGTAATAAAAGTTCAATAAGCTCTGATAACAAAACATGGTGTAGCTTATATCAGTGAGCATGAATATGCTATTACATTCAAACTGTGAATTTCTTTAACACTTTATAATGGGAACTATATTCAGTAACATTCATGCCAAAAGGAAAATAAATAAATAAATACAAAAATCTCGATATTACGTTAATGTTAAAATATTACAAGTTCACATTACAGTATGCTGTCATGAAGATATGACAATTACAGTTGATATGATGGGATTTAATCTCAATAATTTAGTTTCAGTGTCCTCTGTTGGAGAACTGGTGACATGACACTTGTTTATATAAAGCATCCTAACACGTTCATTATGTAACTAGCAATGGAAAACAGAGCGCAGCAATCTTTCTTGTTGTTAAAATATTATCAATATTTGTTGATAATTTTAACATTTATTCCAACAAGAAAAAGAAATGCTCAACCTATAGCCTACTGTTTGTACTGCATATAAGCTAGTTTTATCAGTGCATACGTTTAAATGATTCGTTGATCTATTTTCTATTTAATTCTGATTCTGAAATGATTAATGTTTTATAACTTATTTTATTTTATTGTACTTGGCTGGCTTGCCATCAGAACTGTGCAGTGCCAAGATTGTCTTAAGAAAATAGACTTTTATTCTTGAATATTATGTACAATGACTTATAAATGATTTGAGACTATTGTTAATTAAAATAAATACATACAATTATGTGCTGCAATGGAACTAATAAACTTGCTTTGGGACTACTTTGTTTCACAATGATTACACATTCTTACAGTCTGGCACTATCAAAGTACTGTATATGTAAACTTTGTACAATGATCATACGTGATCTGACTTGATTGGGTTTTATTTGCATATACTGTGGTGGCATGGCAAGGATTTGTTTCTACCTGTCAAGAGTGTTTTTTTTACCAATCAATCACTCTAAAGTTACTTGAGGCCAAGTTAAACTCTGTCAACATGTTATGCAGTTCAACAGTAAAACGGGACAATATGGGCATAATTTATAGATTTATACACAGTACACAAATGTATTAATTACAGAGAATATGAAATTAATTCGAGATCATTATAATGATGAAACATGAGTAGAATTCAACACTGAAAGCAATGCCAGGGATGGCAAACTGTTATCTGTCACTCTACCGTGAATCCTACCGTGAAACAGTTTTCTATGGATCGTATGAAAGATTTCAGTTTCTCAGAATGATATAGACTCAGAAGAGCTTCTGCCAATCACTTCTTATTCTGAAATTGTTCATAATGTTTTATGAATAATTTTATTTGATTTTAATCATATTTGTATGATATATTTATTGATATTTGTATTTTTGAACACACACACACACACACACACACACACACACACACACACACACACACACACACACACACACACACACACACACACACACACACACACACACACACACACACACTATAGGGACACTGAAATTGTCCTCTTAAATCACCTTCTCCTTGTAATACCTTTCATACCCATGTCATTATACAAATTTGTGTCCACATAAACATGCACACGCATACATACACACAGATCTTTGTTTTTGTAAATTGTGGGGACATTCCGTAGGCGTAATGGTTTTTATACTGTACAAACTGTATTCTCTATCGCCCTACACAAAAATACCCCTTACAGGAAACTTTGTGCATTTTTCCTTTCTCAAAAAAACAACAACAACAACACTCATTCTATAGGATTTATAAGCCTTTTGAAAAATGTGGTAATGTCATCATAAGTCACCTTCTCCGTGTAATACCTATGTCATACCCATGTCATTAAACAAATTTGTGTCCTCAGACTTCACAAAAACGCACGTGCACACACATAAATCGTTTTTTTTTTTTATTGCGATTAATTGCATGATTTATCTGCGATTAATAACGATCAATCGCATTGTTATGCACAAAATTGAATAATATTTGAATAAATAATATGTTGCACACTTTTTTCATTTAAAAGTACTGCTATATGAACAAAAGTGCAATAACATTTGGTTTGCAAACTATTTAAACAAATAAGGTGCTTTTTTATAGCAGTATTCCTTTTACATAGTTGCAGTGACATTTTTTTGTAAATCTCAAATTAAACAATGCAATCAAATTAAATTTAAAACCAAAGCTATTTGCCACTGCTAGGGCATTAACGTTTTTATAGATTGTATAGAATTGTATTGAAAAACAAGTTATGCTCATAGTCCAGAGCCTTGATCATAACATTTTAACAGGCACCTTCAGAGTATAGACCTGCACTATTTTGGGACCCAAATGTAGCCTATTCATACTAGGCAATCTAACCGTACCCGACCGCGTTTGACACCCAAAGCCCTGTTCGTTTGACTAGTATGATCGCTCATGGTACGTTTAGCCCAGGGGTCGGCTCCTGAGCCGCATGCGACTCTTTCATCCCTCTGCGGTGGCTCCATAGCATTGGTGTACAATACGAGAGGGAGGTGTCCCCCCGAATTTGAATACAACCTAAACTATTCCCCTGCACTTTTTCTCTGCCAAGTGTGTTAAAGTAGAGGTTTTCAAGGGCCAATGTGAGTAAATATAGATTTAAATTAAAAGACAATAGATAACATAATTTGGATACGTTTTATTCGTATGAAAAACAATGTGAATATCACAGAGCCCTGAACACTTTCATGCACTGTATGTTTCATTCATACTCGAAGCCAGAGGGTGTTCTCGTGCAGAAAGTCCAAAACGGACTCATATGAGAAGTAATAGTAAAGTTTGACAGGCATCCGCTATCGCTGTAGCTAAGTTGAATAACACGCATAAAACTTAACTGATGAAACATGAAGACGATATGGTTTGTGTGTTTTCAAGTCTTCTCCAGGTAATAAATATGAATGATACAGTGGTAATTGACAGCATCATTTACAGCACAGAAGCTTTAAAATATGTGACCCTGGACCACAAAACCAGTCTTAAGCCCAATTTATACTTCTGTGTCGGAAGTGTCGGAAGCCTCATAAGCTGTGCGCTGATTTTCGTCAACATCAACGTGCAGTACACATACGGACCGCTAGTCTGCAGTGTCTACGGGCATGTTACTGGTGTAACTCAGTACCACGGCAAAAGCCGAAGAAGAAGCAGCTCGTTGAGAAGTATTATAGCTGTAACGGCACCGCAACGGAACAGGAGAAGATGGCATTCTTTCAATCTCCACAAGGGCGTGTACATCGGCAGATCAACGTTGTTAGTCGCAGACAACAACTGATGTATAATGCTATGTAGCATAATAAATGATTAGACACTTGTTCTTTGCTTTGTTTTATTTTAAATAAGGTGTAACATTAAATAATATTACAGTGCTGATAAACGCACACAAAACTCAAGTACACATGGAGGGAGGGATTCTAGCAGACCAATCACAGCGTTTGCGGTCTGCGTAGAATTCTGGATAGAATTGATGCACTGTTAGATTTTTGGAGAGGTGCAGGTCAGGTAAGGTGCAGGTTATGGCATAGGCCTGTGCGTCTCTGGGTAGGTTCGACACATAAGTATAAATTGGGCTTTAAGTGTAAATTGTTCGAAATTGACATTTACAATTTGTAAGCTGAATAAATAAGCTTTCCATTGATGTTTAGTTTGTTAGGATCTGACAATATTTGGCCAAGATACAACTATTTTAAATTCTGGAATCTGAGGGTGCAAAACAATCTAAATCGCTTTTAAAGTTGTCCAAATAAAGTTCTTGGCAATGCATATTACTAATCAAAAATGAATTTTTGATATATTTACGGTACAAAATATCTTCATGGAACATGATCTTTACTTAATATCCTAATGATTTTTCACATAAAAGATAAATCGATCATTTTGACCCATACAATGTATTTTTGGCTGTTGCAACAAACATACCCCAAGCGACTTAAAGGATTAGTTAACTTTCAAAGAAAAATGTCCTGATAACTTACTCTCCCCAATTTCATCCAAGATGTTTATGTATTTATTTCTTCAGTCGAAAATAAATTAAGTTTTTTGATGAAAACATTCCAGGATTTGTATCCATATAGTGTACTTCAATGGACTCCAAACGGCTGAAGGTCAAAATTTCAGTTTCAGTGCAGCTTCAAAGGGCTATAAACGATACCAGACGATAAATAAGGGTCCTATCTAGTGAAATGATCGGTCATTTAGAAAAATTAAATAAATGTATATGCTTTATGTAAACAGCCTGTTTTCGATGTGCATCTCAGACTTCACGTAATACATAATGGCGTTGAAAAGTTCCACCATGCTGCAGCTCAGTTTCAGGTCCTTGGCAATCTTACGCCTCGCCATCTATATGTATAGCGACAATTCTTGTTTTCAGATCCTCAGAGAGTTCTTTGCCATGAGGTGCCATGTTGAACTTCCAGTGACCAGTATGAGAGAGTGAGAGCGATAACACCAAATATAACACACCTGCTCCCCATTCACACCTGAGACCTTGTAACACTAACGAGTCACATGACACCGGGAGATAAAATGGCTAATTTGGACATTTTCACTTAGGGGTGTGCTCACTTTTGTGGCAAGCAGTTTAGACATTAATGGCTGTGTGTTGAGTTATTTTGAGGGACAGCAAATTTACTCTGTTATACAAACTTTACACTCACTACTTTATTGTAGTAAAGTGTCATTTCCTCAGTGTTGTTACATGAAAAGATATAATAAAATATCTACAAAAATGTGAGGAGTGTGCTCACTTCTGTGAGATGCTGTAGGTGCCAGAGTGCAGAATTCAGCACTCAACAAAATTATGGCGCCTAAATCCACCAACTCTGCTATTTCATAGCACGTTTCGGTGCTATAACATGTTCATACTGCAATTGTCACGGTCCTGCTGGTGTGCCCGGGCTGGCCACCAGATGTAACTGTGTCTGTGAGCACATGGCTTGTTGTGTTTGTGTTGTGCCATGAGCTTTCACCTGTCTATTGTCTGTCCCCTCCCATCTGGTTACCAAATCATTGTTTCAGTGGCTCTGTAACATATGCTGCTGGACACAGAGGTAGGTAAAAGCACTAGAACGTTTATTCAACGGGATGGGCTTTACAGGGTAGTGCAGTGGAGACTTGAGGTGAGTGGATGACTTCTTAAGATAGCGTTGAAGATGGGTAGACTAGTAAGAGTCGATATCCTCTTGTCCACAGATATGGACTGATGCGATGGGGGAATACTCAGGAGCACACTGACTACGGAGATAGACAATCTGGCGGGAGAGGAGAACACAGGGAGCAGACACAGGAGGTGAAGATCAATGGGTAGTATTGTCAGAGAGATACTCAGCTTGAATGGTAGCAGGAGTAGAGTCCATGTAGTGTGTACGAGATCGGACAATGACTGGAGGGAAGTGTGTGCTTATGTAGAGCTGGGGTGATTGGATGACAATGACGTGCAGGTGTGCTCAATCAATGATCAGTGAAACCAGGTGAGGGCATGCGCTGTGATTGGAAAGGGAGCAGGACAGACAGATCCGTGACATGCTCCAGCTGTGTATCCCTCGTTACCCTCGTTTGTCTCCCTATATAGCCTCCTGGTGTCTGCAGTCCTGTGCTGATCCATTGTCTTTTGTGTGTCTTTGTTAGAGAGTGTAATGTTTGACTGTGCACCTGCCTGCCTGTCTGCCTGCTTGTTTTTTCCCCCTCGGGGTGGTTTTTGTTCTTTTGTTTAATTTTATTATTAAAAACCCTGCATCCTCTGTCCTCGACCTCATCTGTCACTTTACTATAAAGTGTCGTTTGTTAACATTAGTTACTAACATGAACAAACAATGAACAAATACATTTATTACACTATTTATTTATCTTTTTTAACAGTTCACAGTGCATTAATGTTAACAAACATGACTTGTCATTTGAATAATGCATTAGTGAATGCTGAAAGTAAACTAATATTAATACATTATGTAGAATGAATATTCATTATTAGTTAATGTTAGCTAATGTAGTTAACTAATGAACCTTATTGTAGAGTGTTACTGTTAGATTTAATTTCTGCATAGATGAATGTAACGGCACATAAAGGAAGGTTCGTTCTATTTTATTGGCTGTCCTGCTGTTTCTGCTCACTGAAAGCATATGGCTCTCTGGGCTATGTGTGAAGGAAGGGTCATTTACTTTTATTGTTTGTCCTGCTTTACCTTATTTGGTCATTTTGTGGACCTCCTGTAATACAGAGCCTCTGGTACCATATATAAAGGCATGCTTGTCTTAGAATAAATGAGTTCAAAAGCCTGATGGCTCGCTGCGTCGTGTTTTTGTTTCTCCCAGATCTGTTGAAGACTTTCTTCACAATATCCAACATATATTTCTGATTTGATTTCGAAGTGATCCAAAACACAGAAAGGAAACTTAGTTCATAAGGAAACTGAATAAAAATAAAAAACCTAATTCTTATGTTCGGGATGCCTTCAAGCTCAACTTACCTCTCTTTGTGGTGTCTTTGCAGGTGCCTTACGAAATTAGATGTTGTCCCACAGGTTTCTGCAATAGAACCACGTGAAACTATGGTTTGACAAAACAGCTGAAATTTGCATGAGGAAGGTAAATTAGCACAGCTGCATCAACAAATGCATTTTTATAATACCATTGCATTTGTTAACACTTTAGAGTAGGTTTAGGGTTGGGTTTGGTGTAGAGGATATATAGCATTATATATACACTGTTAGACTTTTTATTGTATTTTTGCGGTAACTTACTGGCAGCACTATTGCCAGTAAGTTACTGTAACTGTCCCTTTACAGTACTTTAACTGTAAATGTGTTTTACAGTATGATGCCCTTACCGCAGTTTCATTTTGCAGTATGATGCCCTTACCGCAGTATCATTTTACAGTACAATACCCTTACCGCAACTTAGTTTTACAGTATATTGCTACAGCAATTTTACAATATTTATTATACAATATCTTTATTTTGAATATTTTACATGAATGCTATTGAATTTAATAAATTCCAAAGAAGTAACTTGAGTCAATGTACAGCAGTATATTTTTATTCACTGTCACTGTCAATTGTGATGCAACATTACAAATATATATATATATATATATATATATATATACATTTATATATAGGACTAAATTCATAACAAATCATATATAGAACTGAATTTATATCATTTAAATAATAACAATGTGTTAACAATACATTAACAAAAGAAAACAACAACAAAAAAACAAACAAACAAACATGTAAAGCATCCCAGTTGGCTGGCCTCCATGCTGGTAAGCCACTGATGGCTATATAACTGAATTCATAACAACAAATCATGACAATATCTAAACAAAAAACATGAACAAAGCATCCCAGTTGGCTGGCCACCATAGGGGTAAAACACTGATGACTGATCTGAAACAAAACAGAGGGAAAATGAGGAGAAATTAGTTTATCTCGTTATGTTATACTTTATGTAACAACTTAGGTAACAACTTGTGCAACAACAGTGATTGCCAGTATTTTTTCTGTTTAAATAGTATACATTTTTGCACATCCTTGTCAGAAAACACCATTAATTACCTGAATGTACAATGGACGTTAAAGGTACACTAAGTAAAAGTGTTTTTTTTTTTAGTAACATTGTAACTGTAAATCTGAAAAACACAAGCTGCAATACTTGCATCTGTACATACTTGCATGTGCTCTGTTTTTTTGTTACATTTTTTCCTGGTGGCTTTGCGACGTGTTGTGGATGTGTTGGTCCACCTTTGTCCGTTTCTCCAACTATTCCTTACTCTCTCTCTCTCTGTTTTCTGGTGTGGCCCTTATAAGAGCCTTTGGGTTCGTAGGTAGTGCCTCTGGACACAAAAGCAAAAGAGAGGTCACTGAACATGCGAGAGATGTTGTATATGTTTGTGTGAAACTTTTTACATCAATGACTATTTACTAATCTGTATGTTATGAACATGGAAAATCACAGATGTGGGATGTTTGATCATTTTTTTGGTTTTTGATAATCTCTTTAATGTCTTTACAATACATTTCTGATGACTCTATTTGTTGCATAACATGCAGTTAATAAAATGTCAAATATTGTATCTGATAGTAAGTCAAAACATATACTTACAAAGCCAAAGATGCTTAGTGGTGCGGCCCTTAAAAGAGTCTTTAGGGTGTAGTGCCTGCCTATTGACACAAAAGAGAGAAAGAATAAACATAATTTTCATCAGTGATTATTGACTATCACCATATGTTATGAACATGATAAATCACAGATCTAGGCTGACTGCTAAATTTATCACTTACACAATCAGATGACAGTCAACACTGAAAAAAGATAGAAGAGAATATTTAGCATACAACAGCATGTACAATTGAATTACTGGTACTGGTATATGTTAGAGATACTGTCTGCTGTTTTTCTCTCTCTTATTTTGTACTCATTTAATATCTCCTTTATTACTTTGGTGGTGTAAATATATTCTGTATTTTACACATACTTAAAATGCTTTTGCAATACTTTAATTAAAATGTAATGCCAGTAAAGCAACTTGAACTTGTGTGTTCCCTGAAAGAGAGAGAGAGAGAGAGAGAGAGAGAGAGAGAGAGAGAGAGAGAGAGAGAGAGAGAGAGAGAGAGAGAGAGAGAGAGAGAGAGAGAGAGAGAGAGAGAGGAGAGCAAGGGGTTCGGCGCACGAGAGGTTAGGCGCACGAGAGAGCCTTTGAGAAGCATTTAACGGTAACGTTATTCATTTAATTGATGAGTAAAATAGGCCTACACCATAACTGGCCGTAAAAGACGGAAAACCATTATTCGTGTAAATATTACAGTCGGTCGTCGGAAAAGGCAGTCAGTCAACTGTTTGACAATTTAATGGGTTTCATAAAGCAGCAGTTTTGAGGAAAACGAACAGTCCTGTTTGTCATAGCCAATAATTCGATTTTATTATTTACTTCATATATTTTTATTGAATTGATATTGGTAATGCTTTACGATCAAAAAATAACTAATACAATAAATTTGTTGAAAGTTTGTAAACATAAATAAAAGTAGCCTACTTACCTCAGGAAAATCTGCAGCTGGCGTCTGGCGATCCATTCATAAGGGACGTCCGTTATGCGCGCACTGGACACAAACCTCAGTTTATATAACCTCTGCCAGGTTGTTGCGCGGGCTTTGCACGCGAGTAACAGTTTAAATGTTGTGATGTGTAAGTAAAGTTTATATGTATATATATTTTTTTGTTTTTAATAATTTACAAATTACATTTGTATCACCACTTGTGTATTACCATGACATTACAAAAATAATAATAAAATAAAATTATACCAGTCTGTATTTTTTTCCGATAGCCTATTTTGAAAAACGGTGGGAACCCAATTGTGGATTTATTATTATTATTATTGTTTATTATTATTTCGTTAAAATACTAATAGAATGTGTGTGTGTGTGTGTGTGGGGGGTGTGATGTTTTTTAAATTAATTTTAAAATGAGAAAAATGAATGCAGATTCATGATTTTTTTTCGAACAAGATTATAAACTATAAAACATTATCATATGACATTTTAATAGGCCTATATGTGCATATTGTCTTGATGTTTTCAAGAATCAATTGAAATCGAATTAGATCTAATTCAAGAATCGGATTAAAACACATCTCTTCTATCTTTATTTGACCCTCTAACTCTAGCAATCTCTATTCTAATTCTATGCTTTAAAAAAACTAACAGTAGCACTTCTAATCTTTTTGTATTCTGTTTTCTTTTTGTTTATCATACAATTAACAAAAGCAAAAAATGCCTTTAACACTAGCTTGCTCTATTCTTTTTCTGCTCTATCGGTTTTCTTTTAATTTATTATATCAAAAAAAACCTTGTTACGTGTACTGCCTAAAGCTAACTGAGACTTGTCATAGCTCTTGTATATCATTGCTCTTTTGTTGATTGCTTCCATTGTCCTCATTTGTAAGTCGCTTTGGATAAAAGTGTCTGCTAAATGACTAAATGTAAATGTAATGTTTTAGGCCTATTAAAATGTCCGCAGCACATTCGAGAAACCTGTCTTCTTCATTTACAGTAGCACTACTGCTTTTGTGTAAACAGTAAAATACTGAAAATTCACATATACAGTAAATTACTGTAAACTTAATAAAAATACCCATAATGCAGTGTGTATTACAGTAGTTAACCGTAAATCATATATATGGTATTTTACTGGACTTATTTACAGTAAGTAACTGTAAAATTACAGCAAAATACTGCAAACTCCCATATACAGTAAATTACTGTAAACTTAATAAAAAAATACCCATAATGCAGTGCGTATTACAGTAGTTAACCGTAAATCATATATATATGGTATTTTACTGGACTTATTTACAGTAAGTAACTGTAAAATTACAGCAAAGTCTAACAGTGTAGCATTAAACTTTAGTGACACTCACGGATATTAGAATTCTGAACAGCCACAATACGTAGCCTACCTTAAGCAGTGTAATAAAAAGTACATGCCTGTACCAGTGTAATAAATACGTGCCACGGTCACGCATTGAACGTATGTTTTAGCGCCACCCTCTGGACATTTCATTTTGAAACTGCCGCAAAACGTGCAGTAAGTTGTTGCAGTAATGTACATAGAGGCACGTATTTTCATGAGGTAGGGTTGAACTAGATTTGATGCGTTGCAGTGCAAACAATAAACTTGCTTTGAGACTGCTTTTAGAGTTTCAGTGTCTTACTGCCTGGCAATATAAAACTATATTTAATCTTTCATTGATCATACTTGATCTGAGGTAACCAGGTTTTATTTGCATATAATGAACTGGCATAGTAAGGATTTACATACCTAAGTAGAACTACCTGTCAAGAGTGTTCACTTGCCAAGGAAATGTCAGGTTTCATGAGGCCAAGTTAAATCATGTCAGAATATTTTATGCAGTGCAGCAGTAAAATGGGCCAAAATGGCCATCATTTTTAGATCGTATACATAATGCATAAATTGCTTGCAGATAATATCAATTGCAATTCATGATCATTATAATGATGAAAGCGTGAGTAGAAAGCAACATTCAAAGCAAGTTCAGGCATGACAAACTGCACAGAATGCATTTTTGGAGGCTTTACATAAACCCATACTGTAAAGAGTGCAACATAAACTGTGATAGTATCCTAACAAGCTGCATACATATTATAATGGTGGCACAAAAATAACCTGTGCACATCTGGACAAGTTTTGTTTCTTTTGAGGGGGAAAATTATTTGCATACTGTGAAGCATAGTTTTTCAAAAGACTGCAAATATTTTCTTTGTTAATAAACACATAAGCTGGGAGTTGGGTGGGGTTTCTGCTGTTTTAAAAGCATGAAATAGGGCAAACGTGAGTAGAAGCCACTCACAGACAGAAAAGACAACCAGGCTTTTGGGTAAAATTTCTTGTTCCAGTGATTTGTTGCATCATTTAAGGTACGTTTACATTTTATTCAATTCAGTAATGCAATAAGTTGAAGTTCATTAGTTTAATAGGAATGGGTGGTCTATATTTTACTTGTAGATACAAACTAGTTAGTGGAAAACACTTTAAACTAATGAAAACTGACTAAATTGTATTAATGCTTGTATGAATTGAATTACATAATTGTTTTCATTTATTCAGTAATCTCTGCAAAGTAAAGTACTGTAAATTTACTGTACATTTGTGTAAGAAGTTGTTACACACTGTGTGTGCAAACCTGAAACATAAACATTAGAGCATGGCACTAACAATAGATAAAATATATACTAGGAATGCAGTGTAAGTTGCTTTGGATAAAAGCTTCAAGTGTCAAATGTAATTGAAATGTAACGCAAGTCCAACACAGTAGAATCAATAACATGATGGAATTTGTTTAGGTTTAATAGAAAATGTAGACAACTATATCCACAGACTAGAACAGCAAGACATAGACATGCCAAAGAGAACAGATATCTAACTGTAAGATGTACAGATGCATTGAGCTGTCTGGAGAGTAAACACCTCTTAAAGGATTTTAAAATGAAGAGGAACAGTTTGTGGCTGGATTTATGGCGGCAGGGAATGTCATGTGGTAAATTAGTTTGACAGGAATGTGACAGAGGTAATTTTTTCACAGCATTGTAATATATTTGTATTGTTATTGTATTTCCCTAGACAGATTTCAAAATGCCTCCTCCAGCGGTTCCACATGGCATGTGCTTAAAAGTCATAAATGACCGCAACATGAAGGGTGGCATGGGCTCTAAAACAAATCCTCTGAAGTTCATGGATCAGGACTACAACATTTTACAAGACTACTGTCTTAAGACAAATCAGAGATTTGTTGATGAGTTTTCCCACCAGATCCCGTTCTATCGGTGAAGGGCTGCTGGAACCAAAGCTTATGGACAGGGTGGAGTGGATAAGACCAACTGTAAGTAGGCAGTCCTGCATTTTGCTTGAATCATTTGGCACGTGTGTTCTGACAATATTGCACAATTGTAGTAGTGTAAAATATACACTTCTGTTGAAAGCTAAAAGAGTTTTATTTTAAAGTCAGCTGACTGTGACAAGCTAAATACTTAATTTTTTTTTTAAACATAATAAACTTGACCTGTAGTTACATATTACAACAGATTCTGGTCTTATTCAGAAAGATGAAAAAGAAAATGCAATTTCTAAACACACCATCAGTCAAAATATCCCTTTCATGGATCAGTTGACCAATACTGAAGGTGTATTATTTAATTTCTTTCAGGTATTGTGTCCAAATGCAGCTGAATTGATTGTAGAGACAGTGTCCAGGTTTGACTATGCCCAAGGAAGTGTGGGTATGTCTGGGTAACCACAATACTGATGTTTCAACCCACATGTCCTGCAACACACTTGCCTAGAGGTTTCTAGTGAATCACACTGATACGGCTGGTTCAACTTTAATTAATTAGGGTTGGAGCTAAACTCTGCAGGAGCAAGTTTGGACACCCCTGCCATCAGACAAATTACAAAGTAGTTTGCTCTGGGAAATTTTATACCATAAAAAAAAAAAAAAATAATAATAAAAACACTGCCTTTTCTAACTACTGTTTTTTCTTTTATAAAAAAAAAAAAAACAATAAAAACTATACAGCAAGTGTTAACAAAAAAAATTCTTGAAAACAAATTAAATGCTTTCACTAGCAAAATAGCAACATTAGAAATTCAGATGTGAGTTGAGATATATGAAAGATATCACATTCACTGTGGCAACTGGTATTTTTGTTTCTTCTTCTTAGGCAATTGTTGGTTTCTGGCCTCTGTCGGGGCTCTAACATTTCAAACCAAATTATTACATAAGGTCGTTCCAGGTGGACAATCATTCAGCCACAATTATACTGGTTTATTTCACTTCAGAGTAAGTTCCTCTTTTCATGACATAATTGACAGCATCAAAACCCCAACTGTTTCATTGTATCAGTTGTTCGGTCACAGTTCTGCTTATTTTAATTTACAGTTCTGGCGGTTTGGAAAATGGTATGACGTTGTGATTGATGACAAACTGCCAACAATTGGCCGGCAGCTGATTTTTGTGAAATCAAAAACATTTAATGAGTTCTGGCCTGCCTTGCTGGAGAAAGCATACGCCAAGTAAGTGTCTGTAGGCTACATCTTTTTCTGTGACTTTATAAAGTATCATAGTGCTGTTGTTGTGTTCAATAATAATTATCAATAATAATTTATGTCTGTTACACTATGGTCAAATATTTTGAGTAATAATGACTGTTTTAGGGTGTGCGGCTCCTACGCTGACATGCATACTGGTCGAGTATCTGAGGCCCTCTTGGACTTTACCGGTGGGGTTCATATGCACTATGAACTGAAAACAGCTCCTACTGATTTGTGGGAGATAATGCACCGAGCTTACCAGTCAGAGGTCCTTATGGGTTGTGAAACTCCAGCAGCGGTAAGCAAAGCGTAGTTATATCTTACACAAATGGTCATGCTAAACTAAACACATTAATATATTCAAGTAATAATTGAAATAAAGAATTATTGGGATTCCTTTGATTATATAGATTACATTTAACGATTATGCAAGTGATTCTAGCCATCTTGTTCACTAATTAAACCCCAAATTACCTTCAACCATACCCACACATACATTCACTCTGCAAAACCCTTCCAAAATATTTTATCTTGTATGCCTCTACAAAAAAAATTATAATAATATCACTCGGGATTCCAGATACTTTAACACTTTTACACAGTGCCATCTGCCTCCTGGTAATTTGTTGTATGTTTCCACATAATCAGAAAGAGGAGATCTTACCAAATGGCATAGTCGTGGGCCACGCTTACACCGTGACAAAGGTTTACGAGGTAAGACTGCACAATTCAAGTCTCAGCGTGCAGCAGATAATGCCATAATATCCCAATAATATTTTAAAGACAAAAGATAGGGTCTGGGTCCAGGCAGAGATTTAGCCTTTTTGCTTAAGTCTTAGTGATTCTTAGTGTTCTGCAAAGACAGTAGTGAGAAAATATTTTTGAATGGCTTGTGTAAATGTATTAAAATCAAATCAGGGATGTTTAAATTTTTTAATGCCACAGACCTCAAAATCCTCTTGAACCCTTTCCTAAAATACAATGGTGGTGTTGCCAGGTCTGCAGTTTACCCACGTAATTGGGCTAATTTTACACCAGTGGTTCTCAAACCTGTCCTGGAGAACCCCCAGCCCTGCACATTTTGTATGTCTCCCTCACACCTGATTCAACTCATCAGCTCATTAGTGGAGACTGCAAGACCTGAAGTGGGTGTGTCAGATATAGGGAGACATGCAAAATGTGCAGTGCTGGGGGTACTTCATGGAGAGGTTTGAAAACGTCCCGGGTTACATGTAACCCTGGTTCCCCGAGGCGAGGCGCTGCGTCGAGGCAGCTATGGGGCCATCAGCGTTGTCCAGCTCTGAATCATATGTGTAATCAGTCAAAATTGACGGCCAGGCGTCAGGTGCGGTGGACGTCATGACCAGGATGCTTAAAAGCACGTGATGTGCAGCCGGCGCCAGCTTCCAGGAATGAAGGATAGCTCTAGTAGGGATGCGGAAGTATGGCCCTGCGACGCAGCGTCTCGTTCCTCGGGAACCAGGGTTACATCGTAACCGGGGCGTTCCCCTCCGGGAACATCGAGCTGCGTCGAGACACTATGGGGAACGAGATGTCCACGCCGCCATACTTGCAAATCCCTGCTTAGTGTGTGGAATGCACAGCTATGGCAAGGGAATAGACAAGCCAGGAGTGGCTCGCAGAGCCAATCAGTAGAACCTGGAAAGTTGGGCGTAGACCACCCACCAGCGTCACAGATGTCCTGCACAGGTACACCTGCCAGAAGGCCTTGGAGGCCGCCATTCCTTAAGTTGAGTGAGCCTTGATTCCCAAAGGCGGGGAGATCAGAGGACTCGAGGTCATAGGAGAGCATCCAGATCCACTACTTAGTATAAGCACCCTGGCCTCCACCGGAGAAAGCGTCTAAATAGAGTTTTGCCTACTGAAAGGCCACCAAGAGAGGCGTGGTAGGTCGCTATAGCCGCCACGTAGACCTTCAGGGTGGAGTGGGCTAACCCTGCGGAGAAAGCAGGGCCTGCGAGAACTCCAGCACTGTACCAGCAGGCAGTTAACTGGATCAAGCTGGCGGTCTCCGCACCCTGAGTCTCAACTTCAGTACAGTTTCCTTATTGAGGGAGCTCTAGATTGGAGGATGGTCTCAGCAACCTCAGTTGAGAGACCAGAGGCTATGAGTTGTGCCCCTCGAGCCACACCCACAGTTTCACAACTCCGGCGGGGTGAAAGATCATGCCCGCTGCCAGTGAGAGGAGATCCCTCCTGACGGGAATCCCCCATGGAGAGCCGTCGAGGAGAGAAATCGGGTCAGAGAACTATACTCGGCCCAGCCAAGAATAGGGTTTTTCAATAGAAGGACCCCATCCATGCGCACTCTCTCTAGAACTCCCAGGAGCTGAGCGATCGGGGGAAGGCATACAGATGAAGCCTCAGCCACGATTGTACCATAGCATCCAGCCCCAGCGGAGCTGGATGTCTGCCTTGACAGGATGGCTGCTCCTATATTGCCACGAAGGAAGAACCCGATATTCGCTTTGCCCTAAAGCACATTTCAGGAACTTCCTGTGATGAGTATGCATCTTTAGATCGCTCGTGACCACCAGTCCTCTGATCTGGTGTGAGACACGTGCTTGAAGAGAGCTTTCTGAACTTCAGTCGTGTGACTGAGCGGTTCAGTTAGCTTAGATCTAAGACGGACGCAACCCCTTTCCCAGGAACAATGAAGTACGGCTGTAGAACCCGGACTCTTTGTCTAGAGCAGGGACCACCTCGATGGTCTCCTCCCTCAGGAGAGTGCTCACTTCTTGTTCCATTACCAGAGCCTGCTCGGGACCCACCAGCATGGGAGTTCCCCGTAGAAAGGCTGCGGCAGAGCGTCACATAGGCAGTCTGAGGCAGGGGCTCCCAAGCCGCCGGGTGGCCTGCTAAGGGAACCAGTCTCTTGAGACTGGCCTCTGGTGTACTTAGAGCGGCTAGCTCGGTGCCCTGGAGCGGAGGACCGGCAGGGGACGGCCGACCTAGCTGCTCTAGAGACCCCCGAAGGGGTGGCGAGCCTCCCAGCTCCGCTACATTTCTGGGCGGAAGAGACTGAGAGAAACGCTCGCTGGAGACCGCTGCGCCCTGGGACACTGGCAGGGTTAGCAGACTGATCTCCTGAGGGCACTGAGGAGAGACGGGCACCGTGTAATGCGGTGTACACCGCTCTTCCCCAGAGGGGCCTGCCCACATAAGTCCTGGGCTGTAGCATCAGGACTGCCTTAGAAGTCTCCTATTGGAAACGACGGTCACAAACTTTAATCTTTTCCCGTCCCAATCCCACGAAAAAACTGGAGGAAAATCCCGTTCCACTCCCGGAAGAATGACTCCCATTCCCTCCCACTCCCGTGTTGTTGTTTTTGTTTTTTTGCCGATAACTGTCAATTACAGTAAAAATATAGTACAGATCACAGCGTGCCCACCTTATTAGTTGAATAAAACCCAAAATGTCGTTTTGTTATTATATTGAACTGAAAGCCATCTTATTATGCAGTGTTGCACAGATTAAATTTCATGTAAATCATCCATACTAACACACACGTCTTCCATTTTTTTTGACATTTCACTCTATAGATATATTTTCTATGTACTGTATTTTTAGATATATTCGAGTTTCAAGTTTCTCGCTCAAGTTCACATGAGACCTAAAGCGCATTCTGTTTGCTTAAAAGCGCAACGTTTCGTTGTTATTCTGAGTGCACACAAATAAGCGTAGAGTCTTTACAGATTCGAAAGATGTATTAGGCTACTTTTATCTGTATGACCAAAAATGACGGAGATTTTAAGAGCAAGTGAGCGCACCGGAGCCTGTTTTGCAGCAAACGCGCTTCCACACAAACACTTCAATAGCGCACATTTCTCTAGGTTAACATCATATTGAGCGGCCAAGTAAAGTTGCTACTACATACATCTTTCAGATGAAAAGCCATATTTGAGGTTGATGAATGATAGGTGAGCGTTTGGATGTCCTGCCCGATTGTATTACCACATAGACCAGCCGTTAACAATCTGTCCATCACGGACTGCGAGCCTCTAGTTCGAAGACTCGTTCTACAGTGCAATTCGGCTAGGTATACATCCCGCTAAAATATCAGGGTGAAAGTCATCATAGCTTGCTAGTATAGACCCAGCTCCCAACCCAACTTTGAGAATAGATTAACGGCGATTTTTTTTTTATCGCCCGATAAGAGTCTCACCTTAACGCAGCACGTTAACGCCGATAACGGCCCACCACTAATATAAATATATATCTAACTTTCATAGTCAGATAAAATGCATAGTTAATTATTCAAAATTAAATGCAGTCAAACACCCAGACAAGTAAACACGGTCTGAAAGTTCATAAATGAACCGAGAATTACCATAATGCGCGCGTTGCCTCGGAACAAAACAAATAAATCTTCTTGGAGAGAAACTGCTGCAGATTAGCGCACTCACTCACGGGGGAAGAACTACAGCTTAGGCTTCCGCCCCGAGAGAGCGCTAGACCTGGGGAATACAGGTGGAAATAGGGTGAACCCATCTCCAAACCGTCCGCCAGATCTATGTGCGATCCCCGTGATCTCACTAGCCGCGGTGCCTCAGCAGCAGCGGGACCGCGAGATCATAGGCGCGGACACACTCGGGCGTGCGCACCGGCGGGAGCGATCTGATGGGAAAGGAAGAAGATCGGGATCACCCTTCTTAATCTTTCCATCTAATCCATCTGCGAGCACAGCCACTGCTCCGCCTCAGCGGCAGCGTGGCAGGTGCTGCGAGGACGCAGGTGGAAACTCCTCCTCAAAGAGAGTTTTCGCCTCCCAGCCAGATCATCGCAAAACTGTGTGTATCCCGCTCGTGTTATAGCGTGGGCAGGAGGAACACACAGTCTGTAACGTGATCTACTTTCGCCCTCATTGGCCTTTGATATGTCTACTTCTAGTCTTTCTTTGCCTATCTTTTAAGAATAAACTTTCTTATTTCCTATCTTGATAGTAACAGACTCACAGAACACAATCGACACACACAGAGAGCTTTGCTGAATGACAAAAAGCTGGCGCTGGCTGCACATCACGTGCTTTTTAGCATCCTGGTCATGACGTCACCGCACCTGACGTCTGGCCGTGAATTTTGACTGATTACACATATGATTCAGAGCTGGACAACGCTGATGGCGTTCCCCATAGCGTCTCGACGCAGCTCGATGTTCCCGGAGGAACCACTGTTTACACTATTTCTGTGGGTAGTTCTTTTAGTCCACAGGTTAAAGCACAACCCCAACTCCCCCAGATAAAAACAAACAAACAAACAAACAAACAAACAACAAAAAATAAAATAAAACTGTCTTAAGCATTTGGGAGGATTTTGTTACTCAGACCTGGCAACCCTCACTGATGCCAACTATATAATTTAATGTAATACGATCCATTTATAATGTGCTAGGAACATATTAAGCAAGGAAGTTAACCACAGGTTGCTTCAGGGAGATTTCTCAGAATCCTTTCTAGACTTCACAAGCTTGTTACTGTTAGAAAGTGTGTGGGAACTTGATGAGAAAAATCTTTTAACATCCACTGAATGCAGCAAATAATTGCAAATAAGTATTTTACTTCAGAATTCTTGTAAAACTATTGCAAAATTGTAAAATATACAATTTAGTTTATAGTCTATTAAATATATACTAAAAGAATATCTGACACATTTATATACCACTAAATGCAGTTGAAATCATGCTCAACAGGTCATGAGTGGTAGAAACCCAGTTAAGCTGGTTAGATTGTTCAACCCGTGGGGAGACAGTGAATGGAAAGGAGACTGGAGTGACAAGTAAGCTCTGCTTTTATTCAACATTATAGCAGATAACTAAAGAGCAGAACAACTGGCAGTAAACATATAAAACATCAATTTTTTAATGCAAAAAGCAAAGGCAAGTAGACATGCTGTCCTTAACTAACATTATAATTGTCAAAGTTATTTTTGTCCCGATATTAATTTTGCATTATTCTTTCAGATCCCTTTGTGGAACACAGTGTGCAATGAGGATCACAAACAACTCCTTGTAAATGAAAATGGAGAGTTCTGGTGAGCATGAACCATGTCTACATTTACATTCTCAAAATGTACTAAAACACAAAATACATTTTGTCTAGGATAAATGTTAACAATTGTTTTTCTTTAATCGCAGGATGTCTATGAACGATTTCCTTAGAACATTTGACAACATGGACATGTGCTGTATCTGTCCTGATTTTCTGGAAGATAAGTCTGCTTGTCGCTGGATTTCCAAGTACCACCATGGCAGCTGGGTTTCTGGGAGCACAGACGGAGGATGCATTAATTATGCAGGTACTTTTCCTGAATTATAAAAGCTGGTTATGATTGCAAATCTGATGTTAACACCCCTCTACTGTGATTTGTAGACAGCTTCTGTAAAAACCCCCAGTTTTGGCTGAGGATTAATGAGTTTGATAAGGCCTGTGAACAAGGCCAAAACAATGTTCTGGTGACTCTCATACAGAAATCTGACAAGAGACACAGACGCCGCGCTGCACACCATGGCATCGGCTTCTACGTGTTTGAAGTCAGTATTAACACAAAGGCAATAAATATGGTCGTACTGTGCATGTAAGATGCCTTTGTGTTTGAAGTGTAACCTTATGTTTATTTTGAACTTTTACAGATTCCACCTGAGGCAAGTATATACATTATATCACAGTTTCTTGTTTTAATCACATGGTTTAAAAAATGCACTGTGTATTTCAAGTTGTGTCAATACATATTACATTGTTTGTTATACCTTTCTGGCACATTAATTTTACATGTTCAGTTAAATTTTTTTTTTTTCATTATCTGTTAGATGAGATCTGAGGGAAAGTTTGGATCAAGCTTTTTCCATGGAAGAAAGCCTGTGGTAACAAGCGAACCCTTTCAGGATGCAAGACAGGTGATGAAATTCTTCAGGCTGGAGCCGGAGAGTATCTCATCGTACCATCCACATACCATCCCAATAAGTGGAGAATTCATCCTGTCCATTCTCTGCAAAAATGAGATCCACATTCAGTAAGTTGCATGAAGGCCTGATAGACCGACATGTTAGTTATGCTTGTAAAATATATATTTTTATTTTTTAGAAAGGACACTGAAAGAATGGAGAGAACTTTTCTTGTGGATATTTTAGGCGGGTCTGAGGTAATAATACACAGAATCACTGTGCAAAAGTATTAGTATTCTCTTTTTTTAGTTTGTCAATGTGCAGTCAGAGAATTACACACTGAAATAGTTCTTCTTTAAGCAAATCTGCAATTATGGACAGATAAATCCCGTTTTTGTCAATGCAGCTATAATATGGAAATAAGACCAGATATTATAACTCAGCTTTAGGACTCTAAACTCTGTATGTATGTTACTGATTAAACAGTTCAGTTCTAGTTGTCATTTTAGCAGGTTTCTCTTCATTATCTTTTCTCACGTTTAGATCCATTACACTGAAGAAGAGGATGACCGATCGAAAACTAAAACACTGTTTCGGCAATATTCTGATCAAGTAAATTTGAAAGCTAATATATTATCAAAAATTGCATTAAACTGCAGCTGCTGTGCTTAACAATATAACAAGTTTCAATCTTTTGAATGTCTTCTTTGGAAACAGTTTAAAGTTGTTGATGCTGAGAAGCTTCAATTGCTTCTTAAAGAAAACCTACTTCGAGGTGAGTGTTTTAAAAGTCCTGTACATTCTATGTGAATTATACTTTAGATAGTTTTGAAATCTCACAAATGTATCTTTTGTGACTTATACCTTTTAGGGCATAAAACCCTGAAGGATTTGGCCTGGATTCCTGTAGAAGTATAATAGCCATGTCAGATGTATCCTTTATTCTTTAAGCATGTAATTAAAATGTACAAATTATTTGTTGAATGATGATGATTTATCTCCCAGGTTCAGTATGTATTTGCAGTCATATTGTAAAGAATTTTTTATCTCTATATAATTCCATGACTGTAACAATAACAAAAGCTCAATGTTACTGGAAGACTCATGACCAGACTTCATTCGTCTATGGAACCGTATTTTGACATACAAGGTAAGTGGAAAGTCTGGAATTTAGCTCCAGATTTGTATTGTATTTAGAAAAGAAATTTAGCTATGTATTGATTTACATTAATATATATTTTTCAATTTTCATGAAGAATAATATTTCATATTTTGTATTATTATTATTTTGTTTTTACAGAATATCTTCTACAGCATGGATTCTTCCAGAGATGGCGTTCTGTCTTTCAACGAACTGCAAAATGCATTGGAGAAAACAGGTTGAGACTAACACAGTTTATGCTTTGCTCCGGTGAACCGTTGTTGAAAATATTGTACTCTTTTTAGTAGTAGGTTAGTATTCAATATTTGCATTACCATATCATTGTAAATGTTACTGCCAGCATAATAGCCACCCTATTGTCCAGTGACCCACAATATAATATTGATATACTGATATAACATGTTTATTCACAAATTGCAAATATACTATATTTACTGTATGTCATTGTACCCTAGGCCTGCATCTAAATGAAGAAATCCTGAATCTCATGTTTGTACGGTATGGTGGTGCTACTGAACATGTCTCTCTGGAGGGTTTCATATGCCTTGTCATGCGTTTGAACTGCATGGCCAGTGAGTAGGACTCCAGTGTACTGGACAGAAACTGTCGCAATGCAATAATAATTAAAAAAACCTTTATATATATATATATATATATATATATATATATATGTATGTATATAGCATGCATAGAGTTATGGCCAAAAATGTCAGCACCCTTGATAAATATGATCAAAGAAGGCTGTGAAAATTAATCTGCATTGTTAATCCTTTTGATCTTTTATTTAAAAGAAATCACAAAATCAAACCTTTCATTGAATACTAAGAATTTAAAATGGGGGGTATTATGAAATATTTTTCTCTAATACACATTGGCCACAATTATCGACACCCTTTTATTCAATACTTTTGAAACCTCCATTTGCCAGTTTAACAGCTCTAAATTTTCTCCTATAATGCCTGATGAGGTTAGAGAACACCTGACAAGAGATCAGAGACCATTCCTTCATCCAGAATCACTCCAGACCCTTTAGATTCCCAGCTCCATGATGGTGCTTCTTCTCTTCAGTTCACTCACTCATTTTCTACAGGGTTCAGGTCAGAGGACTGGAATGGCCAGAGCAGAAGCTTGGTTTTGTGCTCAGTGACCCATTATTGTATTGTTTTTGAGGTTTGTGTTTGGATTATTGTCCGGTCGGAAGATCCAAACATGGCCCATTATAAGATTTCTATCAGAGTCAGTCACTTATATATTTTGTATCTGTTGATCAAATCCATGATGCCATGTGTCTAAACAAGATGTCCAGGACCTCCAGAAGAAATATAGGCCCACAACATAAAAATACAGCAGTATGTTTAATTGTAAACATGGGGTACTATTTATCCCTGTGTTCACCAAACTCATCTTGAGTGTTTGCTGATAATTTTTTTTTTGTTACATCTGACCATAGAAGCCAATCCCATTTGAAGCTCCAGTCGTGTCTGATAACTGAAAATGCTGGAGTTTGTTTTGGGATGAGCTAGGATCATTTTATTGAAACCCTCCCAAACAACATGTGGTGATGTAGGTGCTATTTGACAAATTTTATTTTAAGGTTTTCTGACCCTGAGACTCAACTATTTTCTTCAATTCTCCAGCTGTGGTCCTTGGAGAGTCTTTAGCCACTCAAACTCTCCTTCTCACTGTGCTTTAGGATTATATAGACACACGTCCTCTTCCAGATAGTTTTGTAACATTTTATGTTGATTGGAAATTCTTCATTATTGCCCTGATGGTGGAAATGGGAATTCTCACTGCTCTAGCTCTTTTCTTAAAGCCACTTCACTAATTTGTGAAGCTCAGTTAAATTTTGCTGCACATGAGAAATATATTCTTTGGTTTTTCTCATTGTGATGGATGATTAAAGGAATTTGGGCCTTGTTTTCCCTCCTATTTATATTTCTGTGAAACAGGAAGCCATGGCTGAATAATTTACATTTATGCATTTAGCAGACGCTTTTATCCAAAGCAACTTAAAATGCATTCAGGCTATACTTTTTTTTATGTGTGTTCCCTGGGAATTGAACCCACAACCTTTTGCGCTGCTAACGCAATGCTCTACCAATGAGCCACATGAACACCAACGTGTTTCCAACGTTTACTTGAGAAAAAAAACATTTATTTCATAATTATATTTTCCCCCATTTTAAATTCTTATTATCCAATGAAAGGTTCGTTTTTTTGTGATTTTTATTTTTTATAAAATATCAAAAGGATTAACAAAGCATATAAATGTTCACAGCCTTCTTTGATCATATTTATCCAAGGGTACATATATTGTTGGCCATGACTGTATATGTATATGCAAATATGGTAGTAATTTTAACTAAACAAGAGGAATAAAGCATGTTATTTTTATTTAGTACTCTCCTGAATAAGCTATTTCACATAACAGATGTTTATATATACTCCACAAGACAAAATAATAACTGAATTCATAAGAAATTACCCCATTCAAAAGTTTACATACCCTTGAATCTTAATAATCTGTTCTGTTTCCTGGATGATCTACGACTGTTTTTCTGTGTTGTGATAGTTGTTCACGAGTCCCTCGGTGATCCTGAGCAGTTCAATTGCCTGCTTTTCTTCAGACAAATCCTCCAGCTCCTGCACACTCATTGGTTTTACAGCATATTCTGCATAATTGAAGCCTTTCCAACAGTGACTGTATGATTTGGAGAGACACCTTTTCACACTGAGGGCAATTGAGGGACAAATACACAGCTATTACAAAAGGTAGGCTATAAGCATTTACTGATGCTAAGGAAGGCAACAGAGTGCATTAAAAACAGAGGGTGTAAACTTTTGAACAGGGTGATGATGTACAAATGTTTCTTATTTTGTTTTAAAAAAAGGTTTGTTATGAAAATGGAAAAACTTGGGATATGCGATGTGACTGGGATACTTGTAACACTGATTCCATATATCCTGAGAGGATATAATTAATAAGAAGATATATAATTAATTGTATTACATTTCCTAAACCCAAACAAAACTGAGCAAAATGTCCCTAAGCATTCAACCACAATCCACATGAAGGCAAAAACTTTCTTCTTATCATACACTCGTTAAGTTACAATTTTAATCTGCTCAAGCAGAGCATGAATGTTATCTTGTCCTTCAGCAAGGTATCTCTGGCTAAAACTGGCTAACGTTGAAGTTAGTGAGTCCATTCTAACGTACAAACCTAAATAGCAAACTGTTCTCATGTCATGTACAGTGTAGGTCAAAAACACATAAACGAAGATTTACATTTCAGTGCATCTCAATACTAAACTGGTTAAATATACAGTGGGGCAAAAAAAGTATTTTACATGATGAAATTTTGTTATTGACCAAATACTTATTTTGCACCATAATTTGCAATAAATTCTTTAAAAATCCTACAATGTGATTTTCTGGATTTTTTTTTCTTATTTTGTCTCTCATAGTTGAGGTATACCTATGATGAAAATTACAGGCCTCTCTCATCTTTTTAAGTGGGAGAACTTGCACAATTGGTGGCTGACTAAATACTTTTTTGCCCCACTGTACATGCAGTTAATCGAACTCTACGGTACATTAACAGTGCTGATCCTGCATGTTGTCATCCATGATCGTGACGACCGAAATATGAGACGCCTTCCACTTGCATTGTGATCTGTAAACCCTCGCTTGGAGTTGGAGTTAAATAATATTTGATATATCCCTCCATGGCATAATTAATTCCCATTTGAATGATGGCCATTGTATGTCCAAAATTGTGCAAAAACATCGTGAAACAAGGTTTTCACACTGCAGCTGTCATTGTAAGTAAGTGAACAACTCTGTTTGTTTGTCTGAGGGAGCAACAGTAATTTAGGGTGACGGGGCTTATGGTAGGTCAATTGTCCTCCATATGAAAGATGGATCTCAAAATCATACAATCACTGTTGGAAAGGGTTGAAATATGTAGAAAAGGTTGTAAAACCAAAGAATGTGCAGGAGCTGGAGGATTCTTCTGAAGAACAGCAGACAGTAGAACTGTTTAGGACCAACGAGGGACTCATGAACAACTATCACATGGATCATCATGGATCATAGTCATCCAGGAAACGACACACAGGAGAATATATAAACATCTGTTATGTAAAATAGCTTATTCAGGACATATTTGCATATTCTTCAAGGGGTACGTAATCTTATCAGCACAACTGTATGTATGTGTACGTATACATATAATGGACGTATATATATATATATATATATGTATGAACACGTATATGTGAAGAAATACTCCTGGGCATTATGTTTTGGATTTATTGCATATGAACAGTCTTTATTCTTTTCATCAGGAATATTCCAGAAACTGTGTGAAAATGGAAAGATAACTCTTGATGAGAGTGAGGTAATCCTGGTGTAAACATTATTTTTTTTACCCAAATTTCCAAACATGTACACATGCTTAATAGTTCATGCATATACAACCTGTTTCTGTGTTTTAGTGGATCGAACTCACCATGTTCTCATGAGGGAACGTCTGTCAAATGCAAGAAGCAGTGTAAAAAGAAAACATCAGTTTGGTGATAAAAAACAAACAAATCTAAATATTTCTTAATTTTTCTATATTAAACTGATAAACAAATTGTGATGGTTATACAATTTCTTCTTTGCTCTTTTATCCCTCTATTAAAATGCATTTCAATTTTTTTCTTAAAATTCATTTGTGACCCTGTACAAAAAAAACAGTCATAAGTAGCACGAGTGCATTTGTAGCAATTATTAAAAATACATTGTATGGGTCAAAATTATATTTTTTTATTTTAAGCCAAAAATCATTAGGATATTAAGTAAAGATCATGTTCAATGAAGATATTTTGTAAATTTCCTACCATAAATATATTAAAACTTAATTTTGATTAGTAATATGTATTGCTAAGGTTTCATTTGGACAACTTTAAAGGTGATTTTCTCAATATTTCGATTTTTTGCACCTTCAGATTCCAAATTTTCAAATAGTTGTATCTCGGCCAAATATTGTCATATTCTAACAAACCATACATCAATTGAAAGCTTATTTATTCAGCTTTCAGATCATGTGTACGCTTTATGACTGGTTTTCATGTGACCCTTGAGCTTTTATGACTGGTCACATTTGATATACAAATTTAATATGATCAAACTATTTGTAGTAATTGCAAAAATTCAGCTTATTTCACTGTTTGAAAAGTTATGCATGTAATATATGTATTTCTCATTGTATATACATATTCAAGCAGATGCTATTTTAATACTAGTTCTGATGCTGTTGTGATTGTGAAGTAAGAATATTTCTCAGCACAACATCATCCATTTCAAGGACTTTGAAACACTGACATGCCAGGGAAAGGTGTTTGGTGTCAGTTTGTGACCATTGTATGTCTGATATCAGCCACATTGGTGACATCCACAAAAGATAAAATATTCAGCTGTCTTGTGAACATTTCTAATGTATACTATACTCTTTAAAAAAAAAAAACTATTGATTTTAAAAGCACTTGAAATGAAAATTGTTCCAATTGCACGAATAGCTATATGGTTTTAATTACTTTTTCTTTAGCATTTTTATTTTATTTGCTTTAGTGTATAATTAAGGTAACTGTTACTTTTTTAATTAGTAATGTTTTCAACTCAAGTAACTGTAACTCAAGTAAATTTGCAAGTATTGATGTTTTTCAATGCATTGTCATTTTGTAAATGAACACTAAATATTGAACACACTGTCATTTTATAATTCACAGCCTCATTTTCATATATATATTAAAAAAAAAAAATGGCTCTGCTCACTATGGTTTGTTGCCTATGTTGTTTTGCTATCGCCTTCTAAAGAATTATCTGATGGACCTGTCACAAAATATCAAACATTGAAAAACATTTAAAGTGGCTGTCTGGTTGTGCTATTCCTTAATACAAAGTTAAATTTTGCTTTGCTCATGAACGTTTTGTTTCGTAAGTTCTGACATAAAGTCATAAAATATAAGTTTGGAATGCTGTAATTCTGGACCATGATGACATCACATACTGTAGGTGTGAGGCGTTTGAATATTCTTTACACTCTGACATGCTTTATCTTATGAAGACGCCTGAATGGCAGGAAAAAACAACCTCTACACAAAGTGAGGGTGGGATGAATGCAAAAAGAAAAGAAAAGAGTATTCCACAGGTGTCAAGCACAAAACCAGACACAGGGAGGAAAAAGCAATCTTTTACCATAACTTTCTGATCAACTATACCCTTGCAGGTGTGATGTATATCTTCCTTTTTATATTTTATTTAATTTATTTTAACTAATCAATTTCTATAAGTTAATTATGAAATATTTAAATATATAGTTTCAATATTTAGTATCTAAAATATTGATGGCGGGAAAAAATGCATGATCTTACCTTTGATCTGTCTTAATATATTTCTTTGTTGTTGTGAGGAAGAACACTGTAACATCTATAAACATTGACAGTGCACATTACACCATATTCACTACATTACATCATTTATGTGACATTGTATCATTTACACTGCACCACAAAATGGTTCTGACTTTATAGGGAGTGCGGATCTGACTTTACAGGGAGTGCGGATCTGACTTTACAGGGAGTGCGGATCTGACTTTACAGGGTGTGCGGATCTCACGCAGACCTAGATGGCGGATTCATGTCTGAGGCCCTGATGGACTTCACTGGTGGGGTGCATTTGGAGTTTGTGTTGAATGAAGCCACTGCTTATCTGTGGGACATTATGGATCGTGCAACCAAGTCAAAAAACCTCATGGGCTGTGCTTCTTATCACCGGGTTATACCTCTTATAATCCTGGATTCAATGCTTCATTGACAAATACTGTAGGCTTAAAGCAATGATATAGAAAACATGTACGTAGGATTTACAAAAGTGTTTCTAAGAAATGAGAGTCATAGACTGGATTAGACAGGTGGAGTTATACACTGAACTCAACCAGTCAGATTCCAGGACCAGATATACTATAATTTAAAAGGGTTGTAAAAAAAAATCTTCATTTACTCACCTTCACGCCATTCCGAAACTCATAAGACTTGCATTCTTCAAGCACACATTGTCTTAATTTGCAAACAAAAATAATATTTTGAATACTGTGAAACATGTTGGCCAACATTTTTTTCTGTGGCAAGTGTGAAGGATTTCAGTTTCTTAGCATGACAAAGACTTCTGATGAACTTCTGCCAAACACTTCTTTGTTAACAAAGACATAAGCTGGGAGTTGGGTGGGGCTTCTGCAGGTGTTTTAAAAACATAAAGTAGGGCAAACATGTATAAAAGCCAGTAACAGACAGAAACGACTACCATTCATTTGGGCAAAACTTCTTGTTCCAGTAATTTGATGCACCCTTGAAGGTAAATATTCAATTCAGTAATGCAATACGTTAAAGTTAATTAGTTTAATAGGAATGGATAAACTGTATTTTTTATTGTAGATACAAACTAGTTAGTTGAAAACACACTTAATGTGAATGAAAACCGATCAAATGTTATGAGTACTTGTATGAATTTAATTACATTAAATTTTTAATAGGCTGTAATCTATGAAAACTAAAATACTTGTGTGCTAGTGCATATTTACATCTTTAGATGGTGTTCTGTAAGAATGTATATACCATTGTCGGTGTATATCTGAAGCATAAACAGTAGAGCATGGCACTAACAATAGATACAATTTATGCTATGAATACAATGTAAGTTGCTTTGAATGAATACTTCAAGTATAATGTAAGTGTAACACAGGAAAATAAATAACAGGATATAATTTGTTTAAATCTAACAGAAAATGTAGACAACTATTTCCAAAGATTAGAAGAGCACAGACATGTAGACAGATGCATTGAGCTGTCTGAGTAAACACTCTTAATTGATTTTAAAATGAAGAGGAACAGTTTGTGGCTGGATTTATGGCGGCAGGGAATGTCATGTGGTAAATTTGCTTGACATGAATGTGACAGAGGACATTTTTTTCACAGCATTGTACAAACCCGATTCCAAAAAAGTTGGGACACTGTACAAATTGTGAATAAAAACAGAATGCAATGATGTGGAAGTTTCAAATTTCAATATTTTATTCAGAATACAACATAGATGACATATCAAATGTTTAAACTGAGAAAAGTAACATTTTAAGGGAAAAATAAGTTGATTTTAAATGTCATGGCATCAACACATCTCAAAAAAGTTGGGACAAGGCCATGTTTACCACTGTGTGGCATCCCCTCTTCTTTTTATAACAGTCTGCAAACGTCTGGGGACTGAGGAGACAAGTTGCTCAAGTTTAGGAATAGGAATGTTGTCCCATTCTTGTCTAATACAGGCTTCTAGTTATTCAACTGTCTCAGGTCTTCTTTGTCGCATCTTCCTCTTTATGATGCGCCAAATGTTTTCTATGGGTGAAAGATCTGGACTGCAGGCTGGCCATTTCAGTACCCGGATCCTTCTACGCAGCCATGATGTTGTAATTGATGCAGTATGTGGTCTGGCATTGTCATGTTGGAAAATGCAAGGTCTTCCCTGAAAGAGACGACGTCTGGATGGGAGCATATGTTGTTCTAGAACTTGGATATACCTTTCAGCATTGATGGTGCCTTTCCAGATGTGTAAGCTGCCCATGCCACATGCACTCATGCAACCCCATACCATCAGAGATGCAGGCTTCTGAACTGAGCGCTGATAACAACTTGGGTTGTCCTTGTCCTCTTTAGTCCGGATGACATGGCATCCCAGTTTTCCAAAAAGAACTTCAAATTTTGATTCGTCTGACCACAGAACAGTTTTCCACTTTGCCACAGTCCATTTTAAATGAGCCTTGGCCCAGAGAAAATGCCTGCGCTTCTGGATCATGTTTAGATATGGCTTCTTTTTTGACCTATAGAGTTTTAGCCGCCAACGGGCAAATGGCACGATGGATTGTGTTCACCGACAATGTTTTCTGGAAGTATTCCTGAGCCCATGTTGTGATTTCCATTACAGTAGCATTCCTGTTTGTGATGCAGTGCTGTCTAAGGGCCCGAAGATCACGGGCATCCAGTATGGTTTTCCGGCCTTGACCCTTATGCTCAGATTGTTCCAGATTCTCTGAATCTTTGGATGATATTATGCACTGTAGATGATGATAACTTCAAACTCTTTGCAATTTTCTCTGAGAAACTCCTTTCTGATATTGCTCCACTATTTTTCGCCGCAACATTGGGGGAATTGGTGATCCTCTTCCCATCTTGACTTCTGAGAGACACTGCCACTCTGAGAGGCTCTTTTTATACCCAATCATGTTGCCAATTGACCTAATAAGTTGCAAATGGGTCCTCCAGCTGTTCCTTATATGTACATTTAACTTTTCCGGCCTCTTATTGCTACCTGTCCCAACTTTTTTGGAATGTGTAACTCTCATGAAATCCAAAATGAACCAATATTTGGCATGACATTTCAAAATGTCTCACTTTCAACATTTGATATGTTATCTATATTCTATTGTGAATAAAATATTAGTTTATGAGATTTGTAAATTATTGCATTCCTTTTTTATTCACAATTTGTACAGTGTCCCGACTTTTTTGGAATCGGGTTTGTAATATATTTGTATTGTTATTGTATTTCCCTAGAAAGATTTCAAAATGCCTCCTCCAGTGGTTCCACATGGCATGTGCTTAAAAGTCATAAATGACCGCAACATGAAGGGTGGCATGGGCTCTAAAACAAATCCTCTGAAGTTCATGGATCAGGACTACAACATTTTACAAGACTACTGTCTCAAGACAAATCAGAGATTTGTTGATGAGTTTTTTCCACCAGATCCCTGTTCTATTGGTGAAGGGCTGCTGGAACCAAATGATATGGCCAGGGTGGAGTGGATAAGACCAACTGTAAGTAGGCAGCCCCGCGTTTTGCATCTGCATGTGTTTTCTGACAATATTGCACAAAATGTGCACTTTTGCTGAAAGCTAAAAGAGTCTTATTTTAAAGTCAGCTGACTGTGACAAGCTAAAGGCTTTAATTTTTTTAAAGACATAATAAATGTGACCTGTAGTTATACAGGATGTTCTGGTCCTATTCAGATAGATGAAAAAGAAAATGTTTACTAAAAATATCATCATTCAAAATATCCCTTTCATGGATCAGTTGACCAATACTGAAAGTGTATTACTTAATTTCTTTTAGGTATTATATCCAAATTTGGCCGAATTTATTGTAAAGACAGTATCCAGATTTGACTATGCCCAAGGGATTGTAGGTATGTATAACCTCAATTTTGTTATTATAGACCAGGGGTGTCCAAACCAATGTCCTGCAGAGTTTAGCTGCAACCAGCTCAAACACACTTGCCAATAAGTTTCTAGTGACTCTGAAAACTTTTAATTAGCTGGTTTGGGTGTGTTTAATTATGGTTGGAGCAAAATTCTGCAAGACAGTTGCCCTCTAGAAGCAGGTTTGAACACCCTTGCTGTAAATCTTATGGCTCATTTCCACCGAGCGGTATACATTACAGTACGATACATCCTGATCCAGCTTGCATTTCCACCACAAACAGTACCCTTACTTAAGAGGCATGGTATATGCCGAAAAATAGCGATCAACATCATTTTCTAAAATTACAAACAATATATATTTTTTTTGTTTGATTACTATGATGTAAACATGAGCAGCATGGCAGAACGAGTGAAGGAGATGCCTCATTCCGTTTGTATTGGCATTCCCCTTGTAGCACGCGCAAGTGACAATTCTCTGTCAACCAATCAACGTTCTGCAGTGAGTCTAGCTCCACCCTTTAGGTACCAACTTTTCAAACTCCTCTTAGGTCGATAATTTAATTAGCACAAAATATGGCACTTGTAATCTAAAGACCCTCATGACAAAGGATACTAAAATAATTTTGATTTATAAAAGTGTTGCGAATGTATAATCCAATGAAATGGTCTATCCTATATCTGCTCCACAAAATGCCCAAACTTGAAACTTTATCCAGACAACATTCTGAGGACACAAAAAAGTATGATACAAATAAAAACCTGTCATATGGAAAATTACATTTGAATCTGTACAGCAAAATGTAATTAAATCTGTACAGCAAGTGCTACCAAGTCTTAAATAAATCGTACAAAATAAATGTACTCTGAAAACAACGTAAACTAGCAAAACTATAAATATTCAGATATGAGTTGTAGAATATGAACGATATCAAACTTACTGTGGCTATAGGTGAATAGGGTATTTTTTCCCCCTCAGGGAACTGCTGGTTTCTGGCCTCTGTCGGGGCTCTAACGTTTCAATCCAAATTATTACATAAGGTCATTCCAGACGGACAATCATTCAGCCACAATTATACTGGTTTATTTCACTTCAGGGTAAGTTCCTCTTACAAATTCCTACAGAATATTTATGTTTCTTTTGGCCATATGATTAACCATGGAAACCCCAAGCAACAGTTTATTTTGTGTTTCATTGTATCAGCTGTTCAATTACTATATACATTAACAGTTCTGGCGGTTTGGAAACTGGTGTGATGTTGTGATTGATGACAAACTGCCAACAATTGGCCGGCAGCTGATTTTTGTGAAATCAAAAACATTTAATGAGTTCTGGCCTGCCTTGCTGGAGAAAGCATACGCCAAGTAAGTGTCTGTAGGCTACATCTTTTTCTGTGACTTTAGTCTCATCAATAATACCAAACTATAGCGCTGTTGTGTTCAATACAAGCATGGCTATAATTTGACCTGTTGTTCATGTGCAGTCATTGTCCTGAAATGTATGTCTGTTACACTATGGTCAAATATTTTGAGCAATAATGACTGTTTTAGGGTGTGCGGCTCCTACGCTGACATGCATACTGGTCGAGTATCTGAGGCCCTCTTGGACTTTACCGGTGGGGTTCATATGCACTATGAACTGAAAACAGCTCCTACTGATTTGTGGGAGATAATGCACCGAGCTTACCAGTCAGAGGTCCTTATGGGTTGTGAAACTCCAGCAGCGGTAAGCAAAGCGTAGTTATATCTTACACACATGGTCATGCTAAACTAAACACATTAATATATTCAAGTAATAATTGAAATAAAGGATTATTGGGATTCCTTTGATTATATAGATTACTTTTAGAGACGCTGTAAGGGATGTTAACCATCTTGTTCACTAACTAGACCCCAAATTCCGACACACACACACACACACACACACACACACACACACACACACACACACACACACACACACACACACAGCGCAAAACAACTCGGATTCCAGCAACTTTAACACTTTTACACAGTGCCATCTGTCTCCTGATAATTTATGCATGTTTCCACATAATCAGAAAGAGGAGATCTTACCAAATGGCATAGTCGTGGGCCACGCTTACACCGTGACAAAGGTTTACCAGGTAAGACTGCACAATTCAAGTCTCAGCGTGCAGCAGATAATGTCATAATATCCCAAGAATAATATTTTAAAGACAAAAGAAAATGCCTGGAGTCAAGCCATCTCAGTTCAACACACCCACTCTTTACAAGTTTATACTTGATTTGAATTTTTGCTTAATGATTGTTCTGCTAATACAGTAGTGAGAAAAGATAAAATCTCTTTGAACAAAAATCAAATCAGGGGTGTTCAAACTAAAATCATTTTGCAGTGGACCCTTTCCTAAAATATAATGGCGATGTTGCCAGGTCTGCAGTTACAGACAGAATTAGTGTACTTTTACATTACTGCGGGTAGCCATATCCCCCCTACACACACACACACACACACGCTCCCAAAAATAATTATAAGATCCATTTATAATGTGCGAGGAACATATTAAGAAAGGAGTTTAACTGCAGGTTGCTTCAGGAGATTTCTCAGAATCCTTTCTAGACTTCACAAGCTTGTTACTGTTAGAAAGTGTGGGAACTTGATGAGAAAAATATTTTACCATCCACTGAATGCAACAACTAATTGCACATTTTACTTCCAAATTCTTGTAAAACTATTGCAAAATTGTAAAATGTAAAATGTTGTTTATAGTCTATTAAAGATGCTATTAAAACTATCTGCCACATTTATATACCACTAAATGCAGTTGAAATCATGCTCAACAGGTCATGAGTGGTAGAAACCCAGTTAAGCTGGTTAGATTGTTCAACCCGTGGGGCGAAAGTGAGTGGAAAGGAGACTGGAGTGACAAGTAAGCTCTGCTTTTATTAATCATTATAGCAGATAACTAAAGAGCAGAACAACTGGCTGTAATAATATAAAACTACAAATTAACAAAACATATATAGTTTTTGAAATTTTATTATTATTAAATGTCAAAGTTATAATTTGTCCTGATGTTTTGTTTGCATAATTCTTTCAGATCACCTTTGTGGAACTCAGTAAGCAATGAGGACTGCAAACTACTCCTTGTGAATGAAAATGGAGAGTTCTGGTGAGCATGAATTGTGTTCATATACAGGTACATCTAAAAAAAATTCAATATCATGAAAAAGGTCAATATATTTTTGTCACTTATTTCAGAAAGTGAAACCCATATATTATATAGATTCGTTACACATAGAGTGAAATATTTCAAGCCTTTATTTCTTGAAATTTTGATGATTATGACTTACTGAAAATGAAAATCCAACATTCAGTGTCTCAGAAAATAAGAATATTACAGAAGATCAATACAAAAGGATATTTTAAATAGAAATGTCAGGCTTCCGAAAAATATGTTCATTTCTATGCAATCAATACTTGGTTGGGCCTCCTTTTGCATGAATTACTGCATCAATGCGGCGTGGCATGGAGGAAATCAGTCTGTGGCACTGCTCAGGTGTAATGGAAGCCCAGGTTGCTTTGATAGCGGCCTTCAGGTCATCTGCATTGTTGGGTCTGGTGTCTCTCATCTTCCTCTTGACAATACCCCATAGATTCAGGTCAGGTGAGTTTGCTAGCCAATCAAGCATAGTGACACCATGGTCATTGTACCAGTTTTTGGTACATTTGGCAGTGTGAGCAGGTGCCAAGTCCTGCTGGAAAATGAAATCAGCATCTCCATAAAGCTTGTCAGCAGACAAAAGCATGAAGTGCTCTAAAATGTCCGGGTAGATGGCTGCGTTGACTGTGGACTTCAGAAAACACAGTGGACCAACACCAGCAGATGACATGGCAGCCCAAATCATCACTGACTGTGGAAACTTCACACTGAACTTCAAGCAACATGGATTCTGTGCCTCTCCACTTTTCCTCCAGACTCTGGGACCTTGATTTTCAAATGGAATGCACAATTTACTTTTCATCTGAAAAGAGGACTTTGAACCACTGAGCAACAGTCCAGTTCTTTTTCTCCTTAGCCCAGGTAAGATGCTTCTCTGACTATGTTTCTGTTTCAGGAGTGGTAGACCTTTTCCTGAAGATGTCTGAGTGTGGTGACTCTTGATGCACTGACTCCAGCTTCAGTTCACTCCTTGAAGCTCTCCCAAGTATTTTAATCGGCTTTGCTTGACAGTATTTTCAAGCTTGTGGTCATCCCTGTTGCTTCTGCACATTTTCCTACCCATTTTCTTCCTTCCAGTCAACTTTGCATTTATTGTGCTTTTATACAGCACACCTTGAACAGCCACCCTTTCAGTAATGACTCTCTGTGACTTATCCTCTTTGTGGAGGGTGTCAATGATTCTGGACCATTGCCAAGTCAGCAGTGTTCCCCATTATTGTTGTTTAAAAGAACAAGAGATACCCAGAATTTATAGTTTTTATTATTAGAATGTATAATTTATCTCAGTATGACATTGGAAACGGCTCCAATCAGGACTACAAAGCTCTGCAGACAGTTGTGCGCTTAGCTGAGCGCATCTCAGGGTCTGCTCTCCCCTCTCTGCAGGACATCTACTTTTAAACGCTGCAAAAGCAGAGCTGCTAAAATCATCAAGGACTCAAATCACCCCGGTAACCGTCTTTTCATTTTACTGCCATCTGGCAAGCGCTTCCAGAGCATAATGGCAAAAACTGAGAGACTTAGGAGGAGCTTCTTCCCACAGGCCATCAGGCTCCTAAACTCAAACTCAAACCCGGTCTCATAACATCATCATGACTCCATTTAATAAGCAGTAAGATATTCACTATTCTCCATCATCGTATTGCTGCTATGTTTATACCCTGTACAGCCTGTTTAAACATTCTTCTTGCACATCCCTGCTTATATTATTATTATTTATTAAGTCTACAGTATATCGTCCTACACATTTTATTTTATTGCACATTTTATTCTTCTTTAATTTTTATTCTTATTTTTTTATCTATATTTATGTATATTCTCTTGTGTTGTGTTATATATAATTGCATTGTCCATTGAGCGGACCTGACTTACATTTCACTGTTGATTATATTCTGTATAATTGAGTATGTGATGAATAAAACCTTGAATCCCATACTGTATGGATGGTAATTTATTTAAAATCAAATGCAAATATTCCAATATTTTTAGATACTGATTTTTGACTTTCATTAGCTGTAAGCTCTAATTATCAATATTAAAACAAAAAACGTTTGAAGTGCTTGAGTTTTCATGCAATGAATCTAAAATATATGAAAGTTTTACTTTTTGAAATAAGTTACAAGAAAAAATTAACTTTTTCACCATATTCAAATTTTTTGAGATGTACCTGTACATTCTTAAAATGTACTAAAACACAAAATACAATTTGTCTAGGATTTATTTTATTTTATTCATTTATTTACAGGATGTCAATGAACGATTTTCTTAGAACATTTGACAACATGGACATCTGCTGTAGCAGCCCTGATTTTCTGGAAGGGAAGTCTGCTTGTCGCTGGATTTCCAAGTACCACCATGGCAGCTGGGTTTCTGGGAGCACAGACGGAGGATGCATTGATTATGCAGGTGCTTTTCTATAAAATGCTGGTAATATTTTTTATAAAGCTGGTTATGAATGCAAATCTACTTCTAACACCACTCTCCTGTGATTGTGTACAGCTTCTGTAAAACCCCAGTTTTGGCTGAGGATAAATGAGTTTGATAAGGCCTGTGAACAAGGCCAAAACAATGTTCTGGTGACTCTCATACAGAAACCCAATGAGAGAAACATACACTCTGCACACCATGGCATCGGCTTCTACATATTTGCAGTCAGTATTAACACAAAGGCAATACATATGTTTGTACTGTGCATGTAAGATGCCTTTGTGTTTGAAGTGTATCCTTATTATTATTTTTACTTTTACAGATTCCACCTGAGGTAAGTAAAACATAATTTTCATCACAGTGTCTGGTGTTAATCACCTTGGTTAATCACCATCAGGGAATGAGGGTTACATACATGACATAACCGATCATAATATGGGACACCTAGCCCACTACAGGGGTTGACCAGAGCTCCAAGTATGCTAACACAAGTACCGGGCCTGGCATCAGACGGAGTCGACTGCCGGGGTGCTGGAGGATGCTTGACCAGGGTTTGCCGCCTGTTGAAATCCACTGGGAGAAAAAGGCGCTTGCATCCCCTTGTAAGGGGAATGTCGCAGCAAGGGTGACACCGAGCCAGTTCTTCTCGACAATTACCTTTTACCCAACACATGGAAAGAAACTTGGTCTATATGAAGGCTGTAGAACCTCGCGAAGGTATTAGGTATCACCCAGCCCACAACTCTGTAGGAGTCTGCCAGAGAGGTGCTGTGCGCCAAAGCCTAGGAAGAGGCTAAACTCCGGGTGGAGTGAGCCCTCACCAGTAGGGGACATGGCTCATCTTGGGAATGGTATGCCAAGGCTATGGCATCCGCTATCCAGTGGGCCAACCTCTGCTTGGAGACAGCTTTCACCTTCTGCTGTCCTCGGTAGCAGACTAAGAGCTGCTTAGTGCTTCTGATACTCCGGGTGGGGTCCATATATATGCGCTTGATGTGTACGGAACACATCAACACCAAGGCTGGATCTGCCTCCCCCAGGGGCAGCACTTGCAGGTTCACCACCTGGTCCTGAAAGGGAGTAGTAAGAACCTTGGGCACGTATCCAGGCCGGGGTCTCAGGACAATATGAGAGTAGGCCGGCTCAAACAAAAGGCACTCTTCGCTCACCAAAAATCCTTGCAGGTCCTCGACCCTCCTGATGGCGGTAAGCGCAGTCAGAAATGCTGTCTTGAAAGACAGGATATTAAGTTTGACTGAGTCTAGCGTCTCAAAGCCACCCTTCTGAAGTCCTGCCTGGACAACAGAAAGATCCCAGGAGGGTATGAAGGGTGACCCAGGAGGACTTAACCTCCTGGCACCCCTCAGAAACCTGATGATCAGATCGTGCTTCCCCAGGGACCGGCCATCCACTGCATCGTGATGTGCTGCAATAGCACATACACTTTCAAGGTGGAGGGTGATAGCCTACGCTCCAACATTTCTTTCAGAAAAGAAAGCATGACTCTGTTCAGGCATCTTTGGGGGCCTTCTCGATGAGAAGGACACCAGTCAACGAACAGACTGTCCATCAATGCATAAACTCACCTGATAGAGGGAGCTCTTGCTTGAGTGATAGTGTCTATCTGATCTGCCACCATCTCTGGTGGCAGATCACTTAAGACCGCCACGTCCCATCCAGGAGCCACACATGGAGGTTACAGAGATCTGGATGCGGGTGCCATATGGTGCCCAGCCCCTGAGACAGTAGGCTATTCCTTAGGGGAATCTACGTGAGGAGCATGAGTTCCGAAAACCAAGTCTAAGTGGGCCAGTAAGGCATGACCAGCAAGACCTGTTCCTTGTCCTCCCTGACCTTGCACAGTGTCTGTGCAAGAAGGCTCACTGGGGGAGCACATGCTTGTGTAGGCCCCGGGGCCATTTTCCTTTCCATGAGCTAGAGAGCCACCCCAGTGCCAGGTCTTGAGTCAATGAGTACGTCTCATCTTTCACTGAATAGTCCAATCTTTCCCAGCAACTTTAGTGTGTGCAGCGCCAAACATAAACACACCAGGCTTGCTGGAGATGCATTGGTGCCGATGACCAACTGGCACATGACACCAAAGCACCACGAGTGACTGGGAAGCACATGACTCTTTCAGTGACTTGAGCTGTGTCTGACTGCAGATGAGGAGATGGCGGGCAAGTTGCGACATGTGACTGTAGACCTCCCTGTCGGTTGATGTACGAAACCAGTCACAGTGTTGTTGGTATGGACCAACATGTGCTTGCCTTGCAGGAACAGCAGGAACCTCAGAAAGCTAGAAGCACTGCCAACAACTCCAAGCAGTTGATGTGCCAAAGCAGTTGAGGCCCTGCCAAGGACCCCGAGGTTACCTGCCCATTGCATGTAGCATCCTGGATGCATTTGTCATGACAACATGCTGGGACACTTGTTCTGAGGGCACCCCAGCCCATAGAAAGGCTAGGTCCGACCAGGGCTGAATGTGCTGCAGCACATCTGCGTGATTGTCATGCGATGTGTGCCATGGTGCAATGCCCATCTCGGGACTGGTTGTGTGACCAGTGCTGAAGTGGTCTCATATGGAGCAGTTTGAACAGCATGACAGCGGCCGTGGATGCCATATGCCCTTGGAGCTTCTGAAATTGCTTCAGTGATACCACCTGCCTCTGAAGGAACTCTGTAGGTTCAGCACTGATTGGGTGGGCTCGTTGGTGAGACACACCATCATGTCGACAGAGTCCAACTCCATACAGAGAAAAGGGATTCTCTGCACAGGGAGAGCTTTCACTTTTTCCAGTTGACCCAAAGCCCCAACCAGCTGAGGTGCTGGAGCATCAGGTCCCTGTGATGAGAACTAGTAAGTAAATGAAGGCGACACAGACAGAAGGCTGTTCTAATGTTACAATTTTTCCAAGCGTCATGAGCAGCTTAAAATGACATGAGCCGCTTAAAATGAAGAAATTTATCAACATAACTGATTTTCAAAATGGTAAGCAAGGACTCCTTTGATTACATTTCTTTGTTTACAGCTCGGCATGGAAAATCCCAAATCCCTAATGTCAATATGACGCAACTTGTAGTGGCCAACAGATAGGGAACTATTTTTTTTTTTCATTATCTATTAGATGAGATCTGAGGGAAAGTTTGGATCAAGCTTTTTCCATGGAAGAAAGCCTGTGGTAACAAGCGAACCCTTTCAGGATGCAAGACAGGTGATGAAATTCTTCAGGCTGGAGCCGGAGAGTATCTCATCGTACCATCCACATACCATCCCAATAAGAGTGGAGAATTCATCCTGTCCATTCTCTGCAAAAATGAGATCCACATTCAGTAAGTTGCATGAAGGACTGATAGACCGACATGTTAGTTATGCTTGGAATACGATTACAATTTACAGTCATCCTCTTGATTGAAAACAGTTGTATACCCCAAAAATGTCAAATTGTATATTCTTTATCACACTGGTTAAAAATGTTCCCTTTAGAAAGGATACAGAAAGAATGGAGAAAGATTTTCTTGTGGATCTTTAAGGAGAGTCTGAGGTAATAATACACAGAATCACTGTGTAAAACTTTTAGTATTCTCTTGTTTGAGTTTGTGCAGGGAGAGAATTATACACTGAAATAGTACTTATTTCAGCAAATCTCCAATAGCAGGAAGCTAAATCCTATATTTGGCCCGTTTTGTTAGATGGAAATTAAATAAACTTGGAAGATTTGTCCCGTTTTCGTTAGATGGAAATTAAATGAACTTTATATATTAAGTCTGTGTAATTACAAATTCAAAATCTAATACATAAACACCTCTGCATATTGATGATTACACTATTCTTGATTCCATCAAAAATAATATTTTTTAAATATTTTAATCATAATAAATTTGAAACTAAATATAATTAATAAAAACAATTTAAGATTAAGACTAGATATCATAACTCAGACATTGATTTAGGTCTTTAAATCTCTTAGGACTCGTTTTTATTTATTTATTTGTTTATGAATGAAACAGTTCAGTTCTAGTTGTCAGTTTAGCAGTTTTCTCTTCATTATCTTTTCTCACGTTTAGATCCATTACACTGAAGAAGAGGATGACCGATCGAAAACTAAAGCACTGTTTCAACAATATTCTGATCAAGTAAATTTGAAAGCTAATATATTATCAAAAATTACATAAAAATACGCTGCTGCTGTGCTTAACAATATAACAAGTTTCAATCTTTTGAATGTCTTCTTTGGAAACAGTATAAAGTTGTTGATGCTGAAAAGCTTCAATTGCTTCTTCAAGAAAACCTACTTCGAGGTGAGTGTTTTAAAAATCCTGTACATTCTATGTGAAATATACTTTAGATAGTTTTGAAATCTCACAAATGTATCTTTTGGGACTTATACCTTTTTAGGGCATAAAAACCCTGAAGGATTTGGCCTGGATTCCTGTAGAAGTATAATAGCCATGTCAGATGTATCCTTTATTCTTTAAGCATGTAATTAAAAATTTACAAATTATTTGTTGAAAGATGATGATATATCAAACCAGGTTCAGTTTGTATTTTATATTGTTTCTATTTCCAGTGTGGTTTGAATGTGTTTTTGCTTATTTTGCTTTTTTGTTTTTTTTTGTCTTTGTTTTATTTGTTTGCAAAGCGCTTTGAGAAGTAAAATTTTAAAGGTGCTATAGAAAAATAAAGATTATTATTATTATTATTATGTGCAGTCATATTGTAAAGAAATATGTTTTAGCTATACAAATATTCCATGACTGTAACAATAACAATAGTTCAATTTTACTGGAAGACTCCGCGGACCAGAATTCATTCGTCTATGGAACCATATTTTGACATACAAGGTGGGTGGATTTGAGTTAGGTTTTGAACTATGGATTTTAGACAAGACATTTAACTATGTATTCAGTTTTATTAAGATTTCTTTCCCAGTTTTTCAAGAATAATTTATCAAGAATTTTTTACAGAATATCTTCTGCAGCATGGATTCTTCCAAAGATGGTGTTTTGTCTTTCAACGAACTGCAAAATGCATTGGAGAAAACAGGTTGAGACTAACACATTTTATGCTCTGGAGAACCGTTGTTGAACCCTCTGTGTCCAGTGACCCAAAACTGAACACAGAGGTATTAATATAATATTTATATATTTACATAAAATGTTCATTCACACATTGCAAATATACTGTATTTACTGTATGTCATGGTTATTGTACCCAAGGCCTGCATCTAAATGAAGAAATCCTGAATCTCATGTTTGTAATGGTATGGTGGTGCTACTGAACATATCTCTCTGGAGGGTTTCATATGCCTTGTCATACGTTTGAACTGCATGGCCAGTGAGTAGGACTCCAGCGTACTGTACATACATTATTGCAATGCAAATTTGCTAAAAACAAATATACATATGTATATATATATACATATATATTACAAAAATGTATTCCATCCTTTCATGTTTAATTGTGTACTCCCGAGTACTCATTGTGTTTTGGATTTATTACATATTAACTACCTCTATTCTCTTTATTCTCCAGGGATATTCCAGAGACTCTGTGAGAATGGGAAGATAACTCTTGATGAGAGTGAGGTAATCCTGATGTAAAAAATGGTCTGTCATGACAACTCTCTGAGAGCATGCTAATATGGCAGTGTTAAAAGGGTTTGGTCTTGGTGCACTGTAAAAAAAAAAAAAAAGGTTTTTGAGCTTTCTCAACTTATTTTTTAGAAAATGTCTGCGTTTTCTCAACTTTTTGTTGTATAAACTTGAAACAAGAAGTTGATAAAACTCAAAGATATGCTGAAGCTGGTTGTCTAAAACTTTTTAAGTTGGCTAAACTTTTTATAGATTTTTTTGTAGTGCTGTAAAAAAAATCTAAATTTGAGAGAACTTAAAAGTTTAAGGCAACCAGCTTAAGCAGATTTTTGAGTTTTATCAACTTGTTGTTTTAAGAAGTTGAGAAACTCAAAAATCTGCTGAAGCTGGTTGCCTTAAACTTTTTAGCTTGTCCACCTTTTTTTTACAGTGTGGAATAGATCTGATCATGGGCGACATTGGGGGGTGGGGGTTGGGTTGGCTGCCCCCCCATACCGTTAGTCATGAAATCCCCAATGTCAGCCCCGCTGCAGCAGTTAGCCAAGCCCAGGCCCAGTTCTACATGGGTACTAGAGAGTGCTAAATACCCTCAAAGTAAATAAAAAGCAATTGAAAATCTGGCAATCTATTCATCATGTTTTTGACATATCTCTTCACTCTTGAAATAGCAGTGATTGACACAGTGATTACCAAATCAATGGACCGGACAAAATAAAAAAAGTGAGAGCACCCTCAGTGATTTAATTCTGGAACCGGTCCAGGTCAAACTTCCACAGACAGCACACGTCCTGAACGAGATCTAGTTCACCGGCCAAAAGCATGTGTAAACTTATCAACCAGTAATTTAATTTCCAGTAATGGATGGTAGACAATTCTGAAATGAATGGTATGTGTTTTATGACCGAATCTAGTCCCACAAGTGATCGTTAATTTTTTCTTCAACCTGGTCTCGTAAAAATACGTACCTCTGTGAGACACCTTTACGACCTTACTGTATGCGTTTAAATGCGCCGCAGTTTCAAAGAGAAATGTCCACTGAGTGGTGCTAAAACACAGGTTCAATACTTGAACCCTGGGACGTTTTTATTACTTATATATAGGTACATATTGCTGTGTTTTTATTACATTGCTGCAGAAACGTATTGCGGCGGTTCAGAATTCAAATATCCGGGGTTTGTCCCTAAAAGTTAATGCTCTATCGTGTTCTAAATATGCCCTACACCAAACCCAACCCTAAACCTACCCGATAGTGTTAACAAATGCAAAACTGATATAAAAGTTTATTTGTTGATGCAACCGTGCCATTTCAACTTCCTTATATGCAGATTTGAACTGCTTTATCGAACCATGATTACACAGGATTCAATCCGGAGCTCCTCGCCTCTTAAGTACATCTCCGTACTCCGTGAGCTACCGAAGAAACTTACCGTCTATGAAAACCCATAGACACGAGGCTGGATATGTGCGATGCTAACGTTCAAAAGCATCAGTTTTCAAATCTCCCAGCTTTTTGATATTGTTTTAAGTCTATGATATTCTTCAAATAATTGTGCGGAAATTATGCTTTATTAATCAAAACTCTGTAAATTTGTGTGAAAAGAGTCAGAGTTTTACTGCCTCTAGTGTTTGTTTCTTTTGGAAACTGCAGTAATATTAAAAGTTAATGCTCTATCGTGTTCTAAATATGCCCTTCACCAAACCCAACCCTAAACCTACCCGATAGTATAACAAATGCAAAACTGATATAAAAGTTTATTTGTTGATGCAACCGTGCCATTTCAACTTCCTTATGAACAGCAGAAAAGCAGCATGCACATTTCTGGTTAAAAAGTGAAAGGCCATCAATTGACACTGAAAATAAGAAGCATTGCTATGCACATCAGCAGTCTGAGTCAAAGCTAGTCCACAGTTTAGTAAACATTGGCAATCTCTTTAAGTTATTCATGACTATGCTTTGTTGAGTGCTTTGATGCATTGCAATATGGTAGGGCTATTGTTTTGTTGCAAAAATATATATTTTGTCCTTACTGAGACTTGCTACTGCCAGTACATCCACAGACATGCTGCTGTTCATTCATAGTTCATACATTTACAGTCTATTTTTGTGTATCTGTGTTTTAGTGGATAGGACTAACCATGTACTCATGAGGGAATGTCTTCTTGCCAGGAGGTTTGCCAACCAACGCAAGAAGCAGTGTGAAAGAAACATTAGTTTAGTGATTAAAAACAATGATTGATTTAGGCAATCTAAACATTTCCTTTACTTCATTTCTTTTTATATCTAAAAATGATAAACAAATTATGATGATGTACCCTTTCTTTTTGTCCTTTTATCCCTCTGTTAAAATGCCTTTCTCTTTTACTTAAAATTATCATTTGATATGCACATTTCATACGATCTAAATGTTTGTAATTGCAAAACCTATATCTATTTTGACTGTATGAAAAGTTATGCATGTAATGTATGTATTTAGAATTGTAAACACTTAGAGTCACTCTTGCTGTAAAGAAAAGAATATTCAAGCAGATGCTATTTTAAAACTAGTTCTGATGCTAGTTTATTGTTTTAATTGCCAGCAAGATTGTGATGTAAGAGGATTTTAGGCCACATGTACAGTAGGTCTACAATACAGATATCCATACGCAGTCGTTTTCATCTAAATGGCAGATGGTTCGGCTCCTGCAGGACTTTGAAACACCGACATGCCAGGAAAAAATGTTTTGGTGTCAGTTTGTGACCACTGTTTGTCTGATATCAGCCACATTGATACCGTCCACACAAGAGAAGAAATTCAGCTGTCTTGTGAACATTTCTAATATATAATTAAGAACTATACTCTATTTTGAGGTACAAACTGATTTTAAAAATGCTTTAATAAAAATGTATCAAACTTTATTAATATTTGTATTAATTGAATTACGTTGTCTTTAGTTTGTAAATGTAGCACTTTGTAGTGTATGGTTAGTTTAAGATGGGATATGATTTCTCATCATAATTTATTGTAATTCATACATTTTGGGCATTTTTGCACTAATTCCATGTGTTCGAGCCCCTGCCCCTTTAATTGCTAATGGTAACGTGCCTTCATGGTCTTACCAAGGTGTAACCATGGGCATAGCAATTGAACGATTTCACTTTTTTTTTCATTAGTAATATACACCTCAATAGTGAAAATGCAAATAATGTGGTTATTTTAATACATTTTTTAAATGTTATTTTGTAGATTATCACACAATATTGAACACACTGTGCTTTTATACCTCACAGCCTCATGTTCATTTCTGAAAAAAAATGTAATATGGCTCTACAAACTAAGGTGAGCAACCTGTGTTGTTTTGCTGTCGCCTTTTAAAGAATTATCTGATGGACCTGTCATAAACGATGAAACATTCGATAAGTTTCTGGCTTTTTGTGCTATTCCTTAATGTGCAGTTACATTTACCTTTGAACATTTCGTTTCGTCAGTCCTGAAAAAGGCATAACATTTTTCAATGTTTCAGTTTCAAAATTTGCAGATTTAAACTACTGTTTAATGGGGGGAGGGGGTGTTTGTATAGGTGAAAGGCAAAATTTTGCTAGATATAAAATCCCCATTTATAAAATGAAACTAATATATCTTTATTTCTTTAAATTAATAGTTGGAGAATTCATATGGAGGAATGTGAAGGGATTCATTTTGTGTACAAACTACAAGTTCACTGAAATATTTTGCCATTATTTAAGAAAACCTGATTTATATAGGGAAGCCATCAAAATAACTAAACATAACTTAAGTCCAGAAAAAACCTTAAGGTTGAGTGTTTTGCGTTAATGTCTCAATTTTAAAAGCAGCATGCACCTATGCAGCTGTTGTTATACAACAGCTCAGTCTATCACCACGATGCTATTGGGTAAAATGTTAGACTGTTTAGTCAGTCTTTCAATGAGATCGAGTTTGGAATGCTGTAATTCTGGACCACAATGACATCACATACTGTAGGTGTGAGGCGTTTGAATATTCTTTACACTCTGACATGCTTTATCTTATGAAGTCGCCTGAATGGCAGGAAAAACAATCTCTACACAAAGTAAGGGGTGGGATGAATAGCAAAAGAAAAGAAAAGAAAAGAAAAGAATTTTCCACAGGTGTCAAGCATAAAACCAGACACAGGGAAGAAAAGCAGTCTTTTACGGTTACTCCCTGACTAACCAGATCCTTGCAGGTATGATTTATCTCTTACTTTTAAGCTTTTATTTTATTAATCAATTTGCACAGAAGTGTGTTTTTTTTTTTTACTGTTTAGTTTTAAGTTTAGTTTTAATTTACTGATACTTGAGTATTACAACATTTGGGCAGGGACGGGTTAATATGAAAGTACTGTAGAAGGTCACAGCTCAATTAAAATACAAGACTTTAACTTTAAATACATGACTTTAAATATACCAAATTTGAGAAATGTTTCTGTTTGTATAGTTTGTCTTCAGACTACAGGTTTCTCTGAGTGAAAAATGCCTCCTCCTCATGAGCACCACGGAAGGACAACTGAAGATGATGAAGGTTCTCCTACCAATCCTGTTAAGTTCCTGGGTCAGGACTATCAGAAGCTGCTCCAGAAATCTCTCAGAAGAAATGAGCTGTACAAAGACGAGTTGTTCCCTCCAAACAGCAGCTCAATTGGCACTCTGAATAAAGAAGCTGATCTGGATTATAATAATGTTGTATGGAAAAGACCAGCAGTATGTAAACAATAATATTAAACAATAATAATTTCACTATATATCCATGTTTTAAGGTGATGATAGAACACTTTGATAATTCTGTCTAAACAGGAATTAGTGTCACCTGGTAAACCATTCTTCACTGTTGATGGAATGTCCAGGTTTGATTATGAACAAGGCTCCAAATTAGGTATGTTTTTTTTAAACACCATGACATGGGCTCTAAGCGGTCATTATCTCAGTTTCTCAGTAGCATTACACGTCAACTAAAGTAACCATATATGAACAGTGTGATAAAACATGCATATACATATTCACATTCATTGTTAGATTGGTCAGTGTTCATTTCCTGTACTATGTATACACATGAAAATCTCAATTCAGATTCTAAAGTTCATATTTGTTTTCAGGAAACTGCTGGTTTTTGGCTTCAATTGGGGCTTTAACCTCAAAAGATGAGGAGACTTCATTTATGACAAAAGATATCATAAATCAAGTAATTCCAGCTGGTCAGACATTCAGCAACAATTATGCAGGGATATTGCACTTCAGGGTGAGTTTAATACCTATTTGATATCTGAATGTTTATAAAACTTTTAATTAATTTGATTATTAGGAAAATATGGTTTCTCTTTTTAACCCGTAACCCCTTTCCTTCATATTTGTCTCTGTGTAATTAATCTCACAGTTCTGGCGATTTGGGAAATTGATTGATGTTGTCATTGATGATCTGCTTCCAACAATTGATGACAAGCTAATTTTTGTGGGTTCAAAAACATCCAATGAGTTTTGGCCTGCCTTACTGGAGAAAGCTTATGCAAAGTAGGTGCAAGCAGATGCTGAGAAACAAGACAGAATTAAATGACATTGTTTATAGTCTCAAGAATATTGGTGTGATACATGTGCATGATCTTACCTTTGATTTGCCCTCTATATTCGGATGTTGTTGGGAAGAGGAACACAGTAACATCTTTAAAATTTGACAGGGCACATCATATCATATTTACTACATTACACTGCACCCTTAAATGGTTCTGACTTTACAGGGTGTGCGGATCTTACGCAGACCTAGATGGCGGATTCATATCTGAGGCCCTGATGGACTTCACTGGTGGGGTGCACATGGAGTTTGTGTTGAATGAAGCCCCTGCTTATCTGTGGGACATTATGGATCGTGCAGCTAAGTCGCAAACCCTCATGGGTTGTGCTTCTTATCATGGGGTAAGACCTCTCATAGTCCTGGATGCAATGCTTCATTGACAAATACTGTAGGCTTAAAGCAATGATACAGATATACAGTTGCAGTCAAACGTTTACATACAGGTGCATCTCAATAAATTAGAATATCGTGGAAAAGTTCATTTATTTCAGTAATTCAACTCAAATTGTGTAACTCGTGTATTAAATAAATTCAATGCACACAGACTGAAGTAGTTTAACTCTTTGGTTCTTTTAATTGTCATGATTTTGGCTCACATTTAACAAAAACCCACTAATTCACAATCTGAACAAATTATAGTACTTCATAAGACCAATAAGAAAACAATTTTTTAGTGAATTGTTGGCCTTCTGGAAAGTATGTTCATTTACTGTATATGTACTCAATACTTGGTAGGGGCTCCTTTTGCTTTAATTACTGCCTCAATTTGGCGTGGGATGGAGGTGATCAGTTTGTGGCACTGCTGAGGTGGTATGGAAGCCCAGGTGTTTTTGACAGTGGCCTTCAGCTCATCTGCATTTTTTGGTCTCTTGTTTCTCATTTTCCTCTTGACTATTTCCCATAGATTCTCTATGGGTTCAGGTCTGGTGAGTCAAGCACACCAACACCATGGTAATTTAACCAGCTTCTTTAGCAATGAATGTTTGCGGCTCACCCTCCTTGTGAAGGGTGTCAATGATTGTCTTCTGGACAACTATCAGATCAGCAGTCTTCCCCACAATTGTGTAGCCTAGTGAACTAAACTGAGAGACCATTTTGAAGGCTCAGTAAATCTTTGCAGGTTCTTTAAGTTGATTAGCTGATTGGCATGTCACCATATTCTAATTTGTCGAGATGAACCAAAGACTTAAACAACTTCAGTCTGTGTGCATTGAATTTTTGTAATGCACGAGTTTCACAATTTGATTTGAATTACTGAAATAAATGAACTTTTCCACGACATTCTAATTTATTGAGATGCACCTGTATACCTTGCAGAATCTGCAAAATGTTAGTTATTTTACCAAAATAAGCGGGATCATACAAAATGCATGCTACTGTTTATTTAGGACTGACCTGAATAAGATGTTTGTCCAGAACAGTTAAAATGCTTGCTGTTCTTCAGAAAAATACTTCAGGTCCCACAAATAATTTGGTTTTGGAAAGTTTTTTGAACCCTTTCAAGTAATGACTGTATGATTTTGAGACATACATATTTCCACACTAAGGACAAATGAGGGACTCACATATGCAACTATTACAGATGGTCCAAGAGCTCACTGATGCTCTAGAATATGCATTAAGAGCTGGGGGGTGAAAACTTTTTGAATTTGAAGATCAGGGTAAATTTAAATTAATTGGTCTTCTGGGAAACATGTAAGTATTTTCTGTAGCTTCTGAAGGGCATTACTAAATGGAAAAATAGGACATTTAAGCAAAATAAGAAAAATGTACACATCTTCATTCTGTTCAAATATTTTCACCCCCTGGGTGATGCATGGATTTTCCTTCTGGAGTATCAGTGAGCATTCAAACTTTCTGTAACAGTTGTATATGAGTCCCCCAGTTGTCCTCAGTATGAAAAGATGGATCTCAAAATCATACAGTCATTGTTGGAGCGGGTTCAAATACATAAAAATGCCAGAAAACCAAATAATTTGTCAGACCTGATGGATTTTTTTTTAATGAAGATCAGCAGTTTAACTGTTCAGGACAAACAAGGGACTCATGAACAACTATCACTAAACAAACAAAAAAAACAAAAACAGCTGTGGATCATTCAGATACAACCCGATCTCATGAAAGTGCGTATAAATAGTACAGCAAATAAAAACGAAAACTGGTGGCATTGATATGCAAAAATTTACTTTGATGTTTATATGCTACGCGATGGGTAGGATTAGGGTTGTGGGGTAGATGCGTATACTATGCACGCAAAAAATTCATATCATATGCAAGCCAACAAGTTTTGTATCATATATATGCCAAAGTACATTTTGCTTATCAACACCATGAGTTTTTGTTTTTATTTGGCTTACTATTTATATGCATTTTCATGAGACCAGGCTCTTCAGATAACACAAATTAAGATATTAATTGAGATAACTCTCAGACCCTGCATAGACAACAAGGGTCCTCACAAGATCAAGGTCCAGAAACGTAGCAAGGAGATCAGTAAAATTATCCATGTGACATCAGGAGTTCAACCGTAAATTTACAAAGCTATGAGAATACTTTTTGTGTGTAAAAGAAAGAAAAAAGACTTTAGTCAAATTCGTCTCCTCTGCCTCACCCTTGTGCCATTTTGGAGAATATCCCCTGAAAGATACATGGATATGTTATTTTCACTTAAATCAAAGTGTAGGCACAATGTAGAAAATGTATCCATGTGGCGCAGCTGACACAGAAGAGCATACACTGTATGCGTTCAGTGGACATTCTCCAAAATGGTGCTAGGGTGATGCAGAGACAATGGATTTGAATAAAGTCTGGACACAAAAAGTATTTGCACACAAAAACTATTCTCATAGCTTCGTAAATTTACGGATGAACCCCTGATGTCACATGGATAATTTTACCGATCTTCTTGCTATGTTTCTGGACCTTGATCTTGTAAGAAACTGTGTTGTCTATGCAGGGTCTGAGAGCTCTCAGATTCCATACAAAATATCTTAATTTGTGTTCTGAAGATGAACGGAAGTCTTATGAGTTTGGAACAACATGCGGGTGAGTAATTAATGACATAATTTTCATTTTTGGGTGAACTATCCCTTTAGAAATCAAGTGTATGTAAACTTTTGAACGGGGTAATTTTTATAATTTCAACTATTATTTTCTCTTGTAGACTAAATGTAAACATATGTTATGTGAAATATCTTATTCAGGTCAGTACTAAATAAACAATAACATGCATTTTGTATGATCCCTCTTATTTTAGTAAAATAATTAACATTTTGCAGATTCTCCAAGGTGTTTGTAAACTTTTGACTTCAACTGTATATGTATTTAGGATTTACAGAAGTGTTTCTAAAGAGTGAGCGTCATGAACTGAATCAGACAAGTGGAGTTATATTAAAGGGATAATTCACAAACACACAAAAACAAAACAAATATTTCGTAATTTACTCGCACCTTCATCATTCCAAAACTCATAAGACTTCTATTCATCTTTGAAATTACACTTTTTTATTTTTGTCCAACCATGTTACTAAAATGTTCATGTACCAAAAAAAAAAACAATGACAATAAAACAAATGAATAAAAATAAAAACCTCACAAAAGTAATTAGTATTAATTCAGCTATTTAATCCAAGTCCTCTGAAGAGACACTCACTTTGTATGATGAACAGGTTTTATTCATAAATGCACATTGAACCGCTGTTTACTGATATGATAACATTATAAACATCATTGTTGTGTGTATCCTTGTTCATTTTTGATTATTTAAACAAATCAGGAAACACGTGAAGCTGTGTCACCCAATGGCATAGTAGGGGGTCATGCTTACACTGTGACAGGTGTTTCCAAGGTAAGATGCCAATTTCATTACTAGAAAGAAACCAAATACCTTAAATTGCATTGAAAAATATTAATTTCAAACTTCTGTTCAAGCACTGTGCTTTCTTTATGCTTTTTCGCTGATTAATTGCACTAGTCTCAAATGCAATGCTCAATGCAAGATGGCGCCCTCCATAACAGACACGTTTGCTTGCTCTGCTTTTCAACATTGTTTTTGTGAGATGCACACACCTGTATATGACTTGCACAGACTTTATACAATTTCACAGTACTGTGTTGCACTATTATATTGCACTGTTTGTGTATTTGTAATTTATATGTCTCTTTTTTTTCTTATTTCTTAATAATTTTATTCATGTTTGTTATTTGTTAGTGACACTCAGAGTGGAAAGCAAAGCAAGAATTGCATTGCAGGGAAATGTACATATGACAATAAAGACTTTGAACTTATTATCAAACCCATTTACATTTTCCTGATTAAGCATGACAATATATTTTTGTAGTTTATTTTTGAGCGTTCATCCTCCCCACCAACACTGTTGGTTTTGTTGAATAGGTGTTGAGGGAAGGAAATCCAGTTCATCTGGTGAGTGTTAAACCCATGGGGAAATACAGAGTGGAATGGAGACTGGAGTGACAAGTAAGTGTTGCTTTTATGTATAGTCGGCCAGTCTCACGGCAGTTCGTGATATGAAATTTATATCTATTGATTCGTGTTCATAGACACAAATTTCCCTTTTTTCATGTCACTCAGCACGACATCTCAGTGTAATGTACAGGTGCATCTCAATAAATTTATAATGTGGAAAAGTTCATTTATTTCAGTAATTCAACTCAAATTGCGAAATTCGTGTAATAAATAAACTAAATGCACACAGACTGAAGTAGATTAAGTCTTTGGTTCTTTTAATTGTGATGATTTTGGCTCACATTTAACAAAAACCCACCAATTCAACATCTCAACAAATTAGAATATGGTGACATGCCAATCAGCTAATCAACTCAAAACACCTGTAAAGCTTTCCTGAGCCTTCAAAATGGTCTCTCAGTTTGGTTCACTGGGCTACACAATCATGAGGAAGACTGCAGATCTGACAGTTGTCCAGAAGACAATCATTGACACCCTTCACAAGGAGGGTAAGCCACAAACATTAATTGCAAAGAAGCTTGCTGTTCACAGAGTGCTGTATCTAAGCATGTTAACAGAAAGTTGAGTGGAAGGAAAAAGTGTGGAAGAAAAAGATGCACAACCAACCGAGAGAACCGCAGCCTTATGAGGATTGTCAAGCAAAATCGATTCAAGAATTTGGGTGAACTTCAGAAGGAATGGACTGAGGCTGGGGTCAAGGCATCAAGAGCCACCACACACAGACGTGTCAAGGAATTTGGCTACAGTTGTCGTCAGAGGCGTCTTACCTGGGCTAAGGAGAAGAAGAACTGGACTGTTGCCCAGTGGTCCAAAGTCCTCTTTTCAGATGAGAGCAAGTTTTGTATTTCATTTGGAAACCAAGGTCATAGAGTCTGGAGGAAGGGTGGAGAAGCTCATAGCCCAAGTTGCTTGAAGTCCAGTGTTAAGTTTCCACAGTCTGTGATGATTTGGGTGCAATGTCATCTGCTGGTGTTGGTCCATTGTGTTTTTTGAAAACCAACATCACTGCACCCATTTACCAAGAAATTTTGGAGCACTTCATGCCTCCTTCTGACTGACCAGCTTTTTAAAGATGCTGATTTCATTTTCCAGCAGGATTTGGCACCTGCCCACACTGCCAAAAGCACCAAAAGTTGGTTAAATGACCATGGTGTTGGTGTGCTTGACTGGCCAGCAAACTCACCAGACCTGAACCCCATAGAGAATCTATGGGGTATTGTCCAGAGGAAAATGAGAAACAAGAGACCAAAAAAATGCAGATGAGCTGAAGGACACTGTCAAAGAAACCTGGGCTTCCATACCCCCTCAGCAGTGCCACAAACTGATCACCTCCATGCCACGCCGAATTGAGGCAATAATTAAAGCAAAAGGAGCCCCTACCAAGTATTGAGTACATATACAGTAAATTAACATACTTTCCAGAAGGCCAACAATTCACTAAAAATGCTTTTTTTATTAGTCTTATGAAATATTCTAATTTGTTGAGATTGTGAATTGGTGGGTTTTTGTTAAATGTGAGCCAAAATCATCACAATTAAAAGAACCAAAGACTTAAACTACTTCAGTCGGTGTGCATTTAATTTTTTTAATGCACGAGTTTCACAATTTGAGTTGAATTACTGAAATAAATGAACTTTTCCATGACATTCTAATTTATTGCGACGCACCTGTAATTCAATGGAGATGATCTTGGTTCAGGGTACATTTCAGTGTTTAAATTTGTAAAATGAGAAATTATTTTATATTTATTATTTTGGAGCATCTAACACCACTTCTTACCCTAAACCTGAACACGACTCAATAGATTCAAATTTCGTGACTATTTTACAAACTGCCGTGAGACTGGGTTGACCATTTCACAAGTTCTTCATTGCATCAGAAAATGTTAATCTTAACTAATCACCTAATCACTTCGTCCTATCACCTCACCTATTAAATATGAATGTATGATTTAACAGGGCTACTGTGATGCTGGTTTGACACATGGAATATATTGCGTGCATAATGTATTTAATTCTTTCAGATCTTCTTTGTGGACACAGTGAGTAAGGAGGACCTCAAGTGCCGTGAAAATCTTGAAAACGGGAGTTCTGGTTAGTATTAATGTTGAAATATATGACTATATACAACGCGAATCACATTTACTTAGGAACACATGTCTGTCCTGCAGGATGTCAATGGAAGATTTTACCAGACACTTTGAAAGCCTGGATATCTGCTGCCTCTGTCCTGATTTTCTGGACAGATCCTCTGGATGCCACTGGAAATCACAACGCAATTTTGGCAAATGGATTGCAGGGACTACAGCTGGTGGTTCAATGGACAATATGGGTACATGTGTATATTAATATAAGCATTTTTCTAAATATCTAGTATGCTTCTATTTATATCTAGTAATATATAGGCTTTTATATGTTATAGGTGAATATTGGTTTCAATAGTGACACTCTTAATAAAAACAATAGGAATGTATTGTATAAGATGAATTGATATAAGAACTCCACCCCCGGATTATGTATTTTGGGGTTGTTTTCATCTGTGACCTCCTCCAAAGACCCTCTGACTGAGCATTACTTTCCATCAAAGAATGCAGATGGTTATTGTTAAACATCCCACCTGGTTTTGACTTATTAAAGGACTTATACCTCTTCAGAAGTGTAACTCTTTTGCTGTGTTTAGAGAATTTCTGGAAAAACCCTCAGTTTCGGGTGAGGATTGAGGAGCTTAGCGAGGACTGTACTCATGAGGAGGGTGCTGAAAACATACTGGTGTCACTCATGCAGAACCATGAGACGAGAAACAGAAGTAGCCAAAAGAACTTCATGATTGGTTTCTATGTTTTTAAGGTCAGTATTGACAGATGTAGTTCTGCAGGTTTTACATTTCAGAGAGATTTAGGAGAGTTCTAGCACAGTTTTTTTAATGTCTATAAAAACATTACATTTTGAATCAACTTTTGATATGCTTATAATTTGTCTGCTACAAATTAGTTAAGAAAATGGCAACATATCCGTAAAATGTACACAACGAGAAGTACATTATATAATATAAATTAAATATTTTTCTAGAGATATTTTTATCAAACTTTTTTTGTACTTCTACAGACACCATCTTAAGTAAATCAGTAAATATTAAATCACAAATATCTGATTATATAGTCAAACATTGACAGTACAACATTGACTCGTCTAATTATTCTTTAGGTGAGAGGTGAGAGTGGGAAGTTCTCAGCAGAATTCTTCAATGACAAAACACCTGTGGAAATGAAGTCTTTCCAAAACTTGAGAGAGGTTATGGGATTTTTCTGGCTGGAGCCGGGAGAGTACCTGATTGTACCGTGCACAGAGAATCCTGGTCAAACTGCCTCCTTCGTCCTGTCTATTTTCTCAAAGCATGAAACACATTTTGAGTAAGTAGTGCTGCAGTCAAAAGATTGTTTTTAATTTTACACTTGGCATTAAGCTTAGTTAGACAGCTCTGTGGATAAACAAAGTTCATCACTTGAGCCTGAGCTCAGCATAGCTGTCAGATATCATTATATTTATCAGTGAAATATCTTGTTAAAGTCTTAGAGTGCACCCCCCCCACAAAAAATATATAAAATAAAATATGAATAAAGATACATTTAAACACAATTTCAATGTGCATTACATATCCAGTGCATGGTACAATTTGTAATCTTTTAAAGGCAAACTAAAAACGAAGACCTTTACAGCAGAAAATATTAGGATTGTATGTATTCAGTGATTCATACCCTTAGCTTTGTCTGTTAGATTTGTCATCAAATGATCTTCTCTTTCCATCAGATACATTGAAGAGGAGGAGAATGAAGATGATCCCTGATGTTAGCGAAGCCTTTCACTCAAAATGGATTCTTGGATAAATAAGTAAACTTTGGTTTAATCACATTATCTTTGTTCTTTTGATACTTAGTTTAGAATGGCTATGTAGTTTTAATGTATTACTCATTTGAACAGCTGTTAAACTAAAGCTAATGTCTTCTTTGTTTGGTGGTTGGTTTACTGTGTAGTTTCATTTTCCTTAGAAATGTATTATTTGGTGTAGCTACTATTACTTGCTAATAAATATACACTGAAATTCATGAAATTTTGTTTATTTGCATTTAGCTTTTTATTTTTTTTCTGTTTATTAATAATATATGTGACCCTCTCTGAATCTTCCAGGAAATGTTATATTTGGGGCTTTGGTAAAATAATAAAACACTGCATTTAATGCCATAGTGGTATAAGAACTATATTGAAAGGAGGGCAAACCTTTACTCCTGTTTTTATTTATAGGCCTAACAATTCTATTTCAGTAGAAGGGATTTTGATTGTTGAGGACAAATTCAATAATCGTTTTGACAGAAATCATATGAACAGAAAATCTATTCCAGTCTTCTTTTAAATGGATGGCATTGTACAATATTAATTGGAGAGTTGCTTGGTCTCTTCCACACAAATAACAAACTAAATAAAATAAGTGAGATTTAAAATATTACATAGATGCTACCCTTGTAATAGTGTACGTAATAAGTAAATGCCAAATATTGAACAAAAGTACTTTCTGGGATTTAGAAGAGACCATTGCACATATTGTTTGTGAATGTGTTTGTGTTAAATTATTTTGGAATGAGTTATGTACCTATCTCTCAGATAAAACTGATAATTTAAAAATTTGTATCAACACTTTAGATATTATTTTATTTTATTATTACTCTAACTTTCGATGCAATATATTGTTACACTTTTTATTATTCTTGGTACATTTTTTATTCATAAGTGTATATTTTTGGGTAAGAACCCAGTACTGTGAATTTTTCTGGTTGACTACAATTCTTACGTTTTATCTTTGATGGATATAAAAAAAAAAAATCCTTGTTTAACCTTGTATAATTTTACCCCTCTATGCTATTTATTTGTTTGTTTTTAGTTTATTTATTTATAAACTTCTATCTTGTATTATTGTTTTTATTTTATCCTCTATTGTTTCTGAGGATGTTGTGGTTATATGATTGTTATTAAGTGTTTTGGAATTCATAAAAAAAAAAAAGATCGCGTATCAGAAGTCACGTGACGCAGAATGTTCAGCGTTCAGCGAGCTAAGAAACAACATGGCGACTGACGAGGATCCGGAAGATTATTTTGTTAGAGAAATCGAGAAAAATGACGGGTCTGTTTTAAGGATGTATCAGTGCAGCAGAGGGGACGTGGGCTGTGTAGTATGGGACGCTGCTATTGTCCTGTCAAAATACCTCGAAACGGAACAGTTTTGCAGTGTTCAGTCTGGTGTTAGTACATGGTCCTCTAAAAACATTATTGAACTGGGCGCAGGAACAGGACTCGTGGGTCTCGTGGCTGCAACTCTGGGGTGAGTTATCAATTATGTGCCATATAAACCCTATTCATTTAAAATCGATTAGATGTGTGCCATTTAAGAAAATGTTTGTTCTGAAAGTTGTAGGACATTAATTCATTCTTCTTTTTGAGCATGTTCATATTATCACAAATGTGGTCAAATTAAAAGTAACGTTATACCAATAGTGTGAATAATGTGCACCCATAGGGCAAATGTCACAGTGACAGATCTGGAAGAGCTGCAGCCCCTCCTTCAACTAAACATTAAGAAAAATCAGCATCTCATCCATACAGGCTCAATCACAGCCAAGGTACTGAAATGGTTTGTACTGCATTGTATCTTACAGGATCTTTTGGAAGGGGTGTGTTTCCATTCTTTACAATAAAATTAATTGCCTTCAAGGGGCACAAAAATAAAATCAAATTCTAAATAAATTATGTTAATTCAAGGCACACTAAACACACACACACACACATACATAAACATATTGTTTTGCACTTTATATAGTAAAAAATATTTATATAAAATACAGTGGGTTGTCGCCAGATTATAGCTACTATGGTCATATGATCATAGTTAACCCACAAATGAAAATTCTGTCATTTAGTAATCTTTATACACTATATTGCCAAAAGTATTGGGTCACCCCCTTTTTAATTAAAGGTTTGACTGCTTTAGTAATTCTCATGAGTACAAATCTTAATGTTTAAGCATATAATGATATTCTAGGGAATTGTGTGCTTCTACTTTTATAGCAACAGTTTGGACAGGACCCTTTTCTATTCTAACATGACAGTGCATCCATAGTGTATTTTCCTTGCTTTCTACAGTGGTACACACACACACACACAAATATCTTTGTTTTAAAATGTCTCTGTACAATGAAAGTTTTTTTATTTCATGAAAAATAATTATGAAATAATGACAACTTATGAAACATTTTCCTTTTAAAAGGGGAGGAAATGTTGAAAAATGTCTACCTCATCCTCATTATATTCTGATGGCTGATTGTATCTACTATGAGCAGGTACTGTAACAATGAATATTACACAATCATTTATTTACCTGTGTTTCCCATACAACAATAGTTAGCTCTACAGTACTGAATAATTAAGAGTATTAGGTTTAATAGCCTCAGTGTTTTATATTTCACAGTCTGTGGAGCCACTGGTGGAGACTCTGAAACTCTTTGCTGGACCAGAGACGTGTATCATCTGTTGCTATGAGCAACGTACTGTTGGTGTAAATCCTGAAATAGAAAAGAGATTCTTTGAGGTAAGAGAATCAAACTGTAAAACACTGAATAATTGCATTGTCATATTTAGTGGCACATGTTAATGTGAGTGTTTTAGACCAGCTGGTCCTTTAGCTCCAACTCCAAGTAATGGTATGCAGATTATATATATTTAATTGTATGAGTTAAAAGTCAGTTAAATGCATTGTCATGCTAAATCTGCTATTATCTTATTCCTCATCAAATACTGTTTCACAGCTACTTCTGCAAGAATTTCAGTCAGAGGAGATCCCATCTGAGAAACAAGACCCTGAGTTCAACAGTCCTGACATTCGCATTCTGCACCTGCGACGAAGAGTCGACTGAATGGCTTTATTTGCTCTTCTGTTGTGTGTGTTTGTGTTTCAATGGACTGTGGTGTTGTTGGTCAGATGTTTGACACTGAACCATATGAAAACAAACTGTTTTTATGTGCTTATTATGTGGTATGGGAGTTTGGCCTTAATGATAGTTTACAGTTGAAGTCAAAAGTTTTCATACACCTTGCAGAATCAGCTAAATGTAGATTTTTTTACCAAGTAAGAGGGATCATACAAAATGCATGCTTTTGTTTATTTAGTACTGACCTGAATAAGATATTTCACATAAAATATGTTTACAAGTAGTGCACAAGATAAAATAGTAATTGAATTTATAACAACTACACAGCTGTTTTTGTTTAGTGACATTACAGTTGAAGTCAAAGTTTTCATACCTGCAGAATCAGCTAAATGCTAGATTTTTTACCAAGTAAGAGGATCATAAAATGCATGCTTTTGTTTATTTGCCCTTTCCAACAATGACTGAGATGATTTTTTGAAAATATTTCAACTGAGAGAAAACTAAAATTTGCAACTATTACAGAAGATTCAAATTTTCCAGCATTTTGTGTATTTGAACCCTTTCCAACAATGACTGTATGATTTTTGAGATCCATCTTTTCACACTGAGGACAACTGAGGGACTCATTTGCAACTATTACAGAAGATTCAAACGCTCACTGATGCTCCAGATGGAAAAAACATGCATTAAGAGCTGGGGCGTGAAAACTTTTTGAATTTGAAGATCAAGGTAAATTTTACTTAATTTGTCTTCTGGAAAGCATGTAACTATCTTCTGTAGCTTCTGAAGGGCAGTACTAAATGAAAAAATATATTTATGCAAAACAAGAAAATGTACGCATTCATACATGTCATTCTGTTCAAAAGTTTTCACGCCCTGGCTGTGTATTTAAACTTTTGACTTCAACTGTATGTGCTTTGCAGACAAACAATATTAAGTGAATTGTTCTGTGTGTGTTAATATGGTATAAATAAATCTCATATGTTGTTTTTTACATACCGATTTAGAGAATGAGTGTGGTCTGTAAATAAACACTTTAAGAAATTAACGAAAAGCATTTTTCTTTCTGCTAAACAATTAAAAAAAACATTAGAAAATGCTAAAAAACTATCACTAAACATGATATTGTGTTGTTGCAGCCTCTTTTACAGGAGGGTTAGTTTTGGCCATCGTCATTCTGGGTTATTGAAGGCATTACTTTAGAGATGGCAAAGTTGCAGTGTACAGTGGAGATAATTACAATTAATGGAATCTTTCAGAATTTCTTCAGAGTTCAGTAACTATAGAGCTACATCTGGATCAGACATACTGCCAGAATTATAGAGTCAATATAAGAAGCTTGTCCAAATGCTAATAGTAATACTGAACAGATTCTGTAATGTTCAACTGATTGAACTTCGGACCACCTGCTCTTGGTATCTACACAAATACAGTGTATAACTGGTTTAAAATTAAGCTTGTACTGAATTTAGGGGTGGGAACATAACAGAGGACTGTGAAGAGATCAATAGCTTATGCTTCTGTATTTTCATGATTCATATAAATAATTTTTTTTAAGGATTAAAACAATCTGCAGCTTCTTTGTTAATTTGTATATATAAACAACATTTACTGGTTTACCAACATGCTATGTTCAGACTTAGGGCTATATTTGGTGGTAATTACTGTTCTGCAGTTTTACAGGTGGGAGGAAAACCCGTTTACACATAATGCTGCACCCTTTTCTAAAAACAGCCTTCGGTCAGAATAGAATTACAGAGCCTATATAGGGCAGAACAAAAGAATAAGTCGAAAGAGAAAACTGCTCGTTTAGGTGAACTCACAGAGTTGTCATCGTGTCCTAGAAGGTAAAGTATATAATTTATATCTCAATACTTTTATTTATCTAGTAATTATAAGCCTGATAACAACTTTAAACTTTTTTCAGTAAAAATAAACAGATTTTTCTCAAAGAAAAACATGCCTCCACCTCGTTTGAGCCACCAAAATCTCTGGAATGAATCCACCACAAAAGACAAAGCAGGCACTCTTGATGTCCCATTGAAATTCTTGGATCAGGATTACCAGGAGCTGCAGAAGATTTGCTTCACCAATAAAAAGAGATTTGTTGACGACAAGTTCCCTTCAGACAGCAGCTCCATTGATCCACAGAAGAAACTTAAACTGGATCTGGACCAAATCAAGTGGTTTAGACCATCAGTAAGTTACCCCGTACTGACTTTCTATCTTCAGACTTTCAGTAACTTTAAAAAAGATCTCAATAGAAGTAAATAGGAATTATTTCTTGAAAAAAACATACCCTGTTGCAAATAACCTGCAATTAAGTGTTGCAAAATGTCTCTTAGGGCGTGTCAGAACAGGTTCACTGTTTAGACAAGACATCTCAAGTGTCATGAAAGCAGACCCGAAGTGCATTATATGAGAAAATGTCTTCATAAATCTCTAGGCCAAATATTATAGTTTTATTTATTTCCTCTCTTTAGAATATAGTGTCAAACCCTCAGCTCATTGTGCAGGGGACATCCAGGTTTGACTATTCCCAAGGATCTTATTTAGGTACGTTTAATTATGTATTTATTTATCACTGTTTTTTAAATGATACCAACCCAATAAACAATGTCACTGTATATACACCAGGAAGACTTTATCAACTCATTGAAATATCTATTTCTATAATGTGTGTACCTTTACCTTAGGAAACTGCTGGTTTCTAGCTTCAGTTGGGGCTTTAACGTTTCAGAAGGAAATCATGGACCAGGTCATGCCAGCTGACCAGTCATTTGGTAAAGAGTATGCAGGAATATTTAACTTCCGAGTGAGTTTTGTCTTTTTCAACATAATTTGATTATTTTATTTATTTTTTTAAATGTTTTTAAATCAGCCATTAAGCCTTATTTTCTGCAAATTCTTAGTTCTGGCGCTTTGGGAAATGGATTGATGTTGTCATTGATGACAAACTGCCAACAATAAAAGGAAAGCTCATTTTTGTTCATTCAAAAACATCTAATGAGTTTTGGCCTGCCTTACTGGAGAAAGCTTATGCCAAGTAGGTGCCAATATGTTATATATTTTCATTTTCATTGAACATAAAAATATGCTTTTACCATAATTATAAGAGTTTATGACCCTAAATATATGTTTTGTATGTAACATATTAGAATTGAATCCCCAAGAATCCAATTGTATAAGCATGTTTGCAATGCCTTTTACAGGGTGTGCGGCTCCTATGCTGACATGCATGCTGGTTGTATATCTGAGGCTCTGCTGGACTTCACCGGTGGTGTCCACGTGTACTTCAAACTGAAACAAACTTCCACTGATTTGTGGAGCCTGATGGACCGTGCAGCTAAAGCAAAGGCCCTTATGGGCTGCAGCACTTCTCGTGGGGTAAGCAGTTCCAGTGACCTGTCTGATACTTTTATTACTACATATGAACTAAATATAACCAACAATGCAGAGCACTAGTTATGCATAAAACTGTATTTTATCTTTGTGTCATTACTGATGCAATAATATATTTTTATTTATTACCTTTTTTTCGTATCATATCAGGATACTTCTGAAAACACAGTATTACCCAATGGCATTGTTCAAGGCCATGCCTATACAGTGACAGGGGTTTTCAAGGTAAGCTTGCACAGAATTAAATGTAATTTGAATGTAATATAATTAAGAGGTCAATGGTAGGAAAAAGTACTTTGGATCCAAGTGCAAATTCCCACAGCTGAGTTCCCCTGCTATACAGCCAGATTTGATGTTCATGGGCCTGGAGTGAATGTTCCTGTTTTAGCCATGCCAGGGAATGCCAGCAATTATTAAATGTTGTTTGAAAGTTCCTCCTCCCAATTCTCTTCAAGGATGTCAAGCACACAACATGGCTGACATCCATAGAGCAGCTCAAATGGATAAAACCCAGTGGAACCTCTCAGATTGTGAATAACAAAAGCTCAAGCCACATCCCAAGTTCTGACTTCCTTTTAAACTTACAAATCATAGTTTTTATTTCTCTGTTCCAGCACAACCAGGTAAATTACTTCCACCGCATTGCGTAACTCTGTCAGCAAAAGTCCATGCATCCTGCAAATGTTGAGCATAGGCTAAAAGTTGGCTGCTTTCTATGAAGGCTAGGGGTCGGAACTGCTGACAGCAGTTCCCTATTTATCTGACATTCCATAGAAAAATAACAAGCCCACTTTAAGGGTTCATAGACTTTAATTATAAGCATTGTAAACTAAAAGTGTGTTAATTTGACAGGTGACATCCCAAGGAGAACCAGTAAGGCTGGTGAGAGTGTTGAACCCATGGGGAAAAGGCGAGTGGACCGGTGCCTGGAGTGACACGTAAGAATCACATAAAATGTCATATTCACAACATTGATGTATCAAGTGTCATTGTTTATTTATAAAACTAATAGGTTTATGATTACTATATTAAATCAAATTCTTGAAGAGGTTTGAGAACAAAGTTAACTTACAAACATTACTGCAGAATCCCAGTTTACTTATACTGTGTGCTCTTTTTGTGAATACATTTGTTTAATCGTGTAGCAGAAGCGTAGGCTATTTTTGTGACATACTATGATCCTATCACTGGAATCCACATTTAATTTAATTTCATGTTTATTGCAGATCTGTTTAAGTGACTCACCAATTCTTCCTACCATATTGGAGAGAATTTTTATTTGTTTTTGTTTTCGTAGTTCTGAATAGAATCCTCCTCCAAAGCACATTAAAGTGTGCATGGAAATAGTAGAACATCCTGGTAACTTTGGGATACTAACTTCAGCATAGTATACGATGATTTGGGACACTAATTATAGAGTTATATCACCAACGGTCACTATCATTCATATCGCCAACATTCACCTGTCAACACAAGACAGCTTTTGTTATCTTTTGTTTACAGGTTGTCTTTGTCAGTGCTTTGTAATAGGCTGTCCCTTTAGTGAACAAAAGCCAGTTCTTTAGTGACATAATTTTCTAGGAAATGACATCACAGATTAAGTGGGGGAAAAAGAACAAAAGCACAAACATCATACTTGCATGCAATGACTGACTGAATGAATGAATGCTTGTTTATGTGATGTTTTGTGGGATAGTCACTGTAAAACATTTCAGTCTGTTAGAATGAAAACTTATTATAATACAAAAATTGAAATGGTTAATGGTTATTATTACAATTGACTTTAGGTATACACACTCAACTAACACACTCATCTAAGCTAACTCTCAGTCTATCAATCCTAGCTTTGCAATTTGCTTTCATCACGCCAGTTATACACTTTTAGAGAAATACTTCCTTAAATTACTACAAAAATATATTCAGCTTCAAAGGCATCATTGTATTTCCAGTGCTATATCCCCGGTAGAGAATATACTCTCAGTTACACCACCAGATTGAGATATCTTCACGAAAGTGATTGTGCTATATCAAAACCCAATCTATTATTCTAATATATGTTTTTTTAACTCTCAGGTCATTATTGTGGAATAATGTGAGTGAAAGTGATCAATCCAATTGTCGTTCTTCAGCCATTGATGGGGAGTTCTGGTGAGCATTAACTGTAGTTTCAGATTGATCTTTTGCTGCATTAATCATGAATCAAATGTTTTCAGTAACACACATTTTACTGTAGGATGTCAATGGAGGACTTCACTGAAAACTTTAGAGGTATTGATATTTGCTGCCTCAGTCCTGATTTTCTGGACAGTTCCTCTAAATACAGCTGGACTTCCACATGCTATTATGGCAGCTGGGATGCTGGGACTACAGCTGGTGGCCCCCCCAGTAATAAAGGTAGATAATATTTATAATGAGAGTGAATGAGAAGTGAGTGAAATCTTAATATTTTGAGGACCCTAAGAGTTTTGAGAACCATTAAATGTTCAACAAGTAAATATATGTGTGTAATGTTTGGGTGTCTACATACATTTGGCCATTTAGTGTGTATATGTGTAACACAAAGATCTGATTCTTTGGATGTGTTTTAGAGACTTTCTGGACAAACCCTCAGTTTCGGGTGAGGATTGAGGAACTTGATAAGGAATGTGCTAGTGGCCAGTGTCCTGAAAACATAATGGTGTCCCTCATGCAGATCCATGAGAACAGATACAGAAGTCTTGTTTCTAACTATTTCATCGGCTTCAGTGTTTTTGTGGTCAGTAATAACAAAAGTCAAAGGATACAACAGTTTTGGTGTCCACTTATTAATGGTGTGTAATTTTTCTATTTTCTACTTTAACAGATACCACCAGGGGCAAGTAAAATCTAAAACACAAAGATTTAATTACTCCATTAACTATATTTAGCTCTAAATAAAGTGGTTGCTTGAATAAATGTTTATATTTTATTCTCCTTTAGATGAAAGATGAGAAGTTTCCAGCCAAGTTCTTCCATAAAAAACGTCCTGTGGAAGCGAGTGAGAAATTTACCCAAGCAAGAAATGTGATGAAATTCTTCAAGCTTGAACCAGGAGAATATATAATTGTACCATCCACTTTAAATCCTAATGAGTGTGCAAAATTCATGCTGTCCATCTTCTTAAAAAGTGGATCACAAAAGAGAAATTAGAAACCTGTGATGACTTTATGAGATCATTATCAAAGAATAATCAGTGGGACACCAGATGAATGGAAAGATACCAGTGGATTGATTTTATATTAGTTATGTTATTTACTTGTCACAGAGCTTACTTAAATAGTTATTTAGTATATTTTTGCCAGAAACAGTTTTAGATTTTTTAGTTTTTAAATAATAATTTAAAGTTTTTGCCATGAAAATATCCTAAGATGCTAACATGGCATTAAAGAAAAAAATATACTAATGCTATTTACTTGTCACACCATTGCAAAACCTTAGGGAAAAAATTAGTTTTCAGTCCCTGATTGTGTAATTTTACATAAATTTAGACTTTGTAATAGAGCATTTTGTACCATTTTACAAATGAAATTTCTCAAAATCATTGTTTATCATTGTTGCCTCATAACTCCAGATTTAGAGGAACACACCAATGTTTGGTAATTTTTGTAATTTGAAACTAACAGGTAAAGTTTATTCATGTTTATTATAAAACATGTTTAAAGAAAGCAAACGTAATTTTTTTTTGTACATTTATATTTTTTAAGTTTTACGTTATTTTATTCTGCTACTGTTGTCATAGTCGTGTCGCAAGCTGTGACAAATGGGGGCTCGTCCGGGATCTTTAGGAAATTCTTATGTTTTCGATATATTTTGGAAGTGCTTCGGTTTTTTGAATTCTGTATTTTTTTATGAAAATTTGGTTTGTTGTATAACCGAATGTGTTGTGATGTTTCATATGTCATTGTTGAACAAATTATGCATTTGATTTGGATGTTTGTTCGGGGTAGAAAAAAGTTATGCATTGCTGTATCTTTGCCTTTATTTAAGGTTAGTGATTTTGAAAATCTTATGATTGGGATCATTTTGATTAGTATTGGTGTTCCCTTGTTAAGTGTAGCTGCTTCTTCTCTTTTGGGACAAGTTAGTGTAATGTAACCAAACCACAAATATAACTCACACTGGGTTCATAACGCTGCAACTGTCATATAATCGTATGTTGTTTGTCTTATGTGCATAAGAATACCCATTAAAACCTGAACTTCTTTTTAAAGGATTCTTTTATATTATCCCCTCTTCTATACCAAAGATGAACTACATAATTTAATTATTAATTTAACCATTTAACTGTCACTGGGATGCCTAAGTTTACTTCAATATAATACTATTAAATCCTAATCGAATCATGACAAACTATATGTGGTTGGAATTATCCCCATACACTGATTGGCTTAATCACTCTGTCTCCTCTCCACCAATAAGCTGGTGTGTGTGGTGGGCGTTCTGGTGCAATGCCACAGGTGGATGCTGCACACTGGTGGTGGTTGAATTGGTACAGTACCCCCCTTTAATGTAAAGTGTTTTGAGTACCCAGAAAAGCACTATATAAATGTAACAAATTATTGTTAAGGGTCTAAGACACCTAAATAGATATGTCACCACTGTTTGTTGTTAAAAATGATGTAGGAACAGTATTAGATTAATTTATGACAAGAGTGCACCTCAAAATATCCACCATAACAGGATTTCTGACCTTTGTCACAAAAATTTCATTTCCTTTTTCCCTATAACATGTTTTAGTTATCATCATAAATTATATATTATTCGAAAGTTTAAAACCTCAAAATTCATCCTGTGAAAATAAAATTGCATATTGTGGTACCATGGAAATGGTTCTTTAAAATCTTTTAGCGGGCTCCTCCCCTTTGCGGGGGTGTCATATTCCAAATGTATTAAGGTCTTTTAGAATCAAAACTCTTTAAAATCTTGACAAAATTCATATCATTGGAAAGGTCTGAGTCTCAAAATTTTGGTTATTTTGTGATGTAATTGTATTCATTTGTGACAGAAAATGCTTTTTTTTTAATGGAGTTTGAATGGCACCAGGTGGCTATTTGTGGAATTTGCCTTGCAAATTGCAGAGGAACCTCAATTATAAATATATATATATATATCAGCTTCAAATTTGGAACACAACTTATTTAGACATATGGCTTTAACTTTCTATCAAATTTTGATTAAAACCTATTTTGTAAAATATTATTTTATATAAAATGATATAAAAATAGTACAGTACATTTTCATTAAAGTAAATTTAAAGCTGGAGTCTGTAACTTTTGTGTTAAAAATTGGCAAAATTAATATAATAAGTGAGTACACCATGAATCCATTTTCCAAACCATGTGTTCCATTTTAATTTTTCTCGACTCCTTTTTATTGGTTAAATTAAATTTTATAAATAAAAAAGCATGTTTAGCTAATTCAAATCATGAAACTTCAAAACGTTTAGGGCCCTATTAAATGTTTACATTTTTTACAACCTTGTGTTTTATTGTTACCAAATTGCATGTTTTGCATGTCTAATTATTTGAAAGCATACACACAAGTTTCTTTATTCTTACAATAGCCCTATGATTACCCCCCCCCCCCCACACACACACACAGTGGTGTGTTTACAATTTTTAAGGCATAAATCATTAAATTAATTTATATTTTAATTAATGAAAATTAAGAAAAAAAGGAAATAAAGGATATTTAATATTACAATTAAAAACTTTTAAGAAATATTGTATGGTTATCCCTTAAAATTAAGGTTTTTAATAATTTTAGCAGTAGCCAATTACATACGTTCTACTGAACAATATTAATGGCTATTTCTGCCTTATGACTTCAGGTAAACCGAACTTTTATTTTGACGGGTTGCCGTGAATACCTTTAGATTTCGGTGTGTGTATATGATATGAGGATAGATTTACTCAAATGAAACGGTCAAATGCTCATGAAGTGACTCTTAGAACAGTTCTTTAGATGTTGTTTATGTTTATTTATGTCCTCATTTAGTGAGACTGCAGACAAGCATCACACCGCACTTCAGTACGAGTAACGTTAAATAAAATCATTTAAATAATGCTTTTGCGGCTTAATATTTACAAGATTTATTTATATATTTATAAGACTGGAAGTGGGAGTGTGCTCACTTGTGTTGTGCGCGCATCTAGGCAGAACTCCGCTGACCGCGTTTACATAAAGCGCGGCCATGTTTAATAGAAGAACAAGGTATTGACCAAATGACTTGTGATCTGGCGCTATAGAGAACATAGAATTAATTGACCTTCAAGGGGTGCCTTTGGGGGCGACTCCTTTATATATTAGCAGGGGAAACACTGCTACGGTACACATATAATGTTTATATTCGGACTATTTTAGACTGTCTTGGCTAGGTACCGCTGCGGAGTAATACCTGCGTGATTCGTCCTAGGTATAAACAGAGAAGTAGCTCCAGCTACAATGTTCTTCCGCAAGACTCACGCGCTAGGAGCCACGCAGCGGCAGTTATTTTATTAACCACCAGAGCGCCAAAAGTTACGGACTGCAGCTTTAAACTTCTATAACTTTTGCACTTTCACTTTTTGAAATGATTTCACTTCTGCAATAATCTACCGATTTTCTTCTTTACAAAGAGACCAACCATAGGTATGTATTCGAAAGCGTTCATGAATTATATCAATTTAAGTTTGGATAATGCTCTTTTATGTCTGTGTTTAAAAATTGGGTGACAGTTAAGAATTTTAAATAATACGTTAACGTTACATAGACTGGGTTTTAATGGGCTCGCATTATTAAGTCTCCGTGTAAGTATGAAGACTGTAAAGAGATCAATAGCTTGAGTTTCTGTATTTTCGTGATCTCATAATTTAAACTATTTTAAGGACCAATCCTTAATATGGTTACCTATTATATTAACATTGGCTTTTCATTCTAATTTAAATCTAAGACCCTTGAGGTTCAAACTGCTTTTATTTGCATATCTTTTTTATATATATATTTACATATACATATATATATATATATATATATATATATATATATATATATATGTGAAGTATATATATATATATTTATATTACTGTGGTGGGAGGAATTAGGAATCTCTTTCAGTTTACGCAATCGTGTACCTGTGCCGTGACTTACTGTGCAGAAGAAAACACTGCACACTTCCTGAAAACATCATTCAGTGTGAGCACAGAATTCCAAAGCCTGGGGAAGAACAAAGGGATTAAGTCAAATCTCGTAGGCTAATAGAAGACTGCTCATTTAGGTGAGTTGTTATCCTTGAGGTAAAGTATATTATCTGTATCTTCAAAATTAAGTTTATCCATTAATTACATTGTATGTCTTTGAATAACTCAAAATATGTCTTTCAAAGGGACAAGATTACACTCCCAAACAAGTCAAACAAGTCGAGTCCCTTATCTTTTAGGTCTTTGAAAACAAAACAAAGCATAGCATAACATAGTGGTGTGACATCTCACCGGGTGTGACACCTTTATCTGTTTTTCGTTATAGTGTATCATAGGAAACGGACTTTTGCAACTGAAAAACAAAAATGCCTCCACCTCGTGTAAACAAGAAACCCAGGAATGAACCCACAACAAAAGACAACACAGGGACTCTCGACGACCCTTTTAAATTCTTGGATCAGGACTACCAGGAGTTGAAGAAGAGCTGCATCACCAACAAAAAGAGATTTGTTGATGACAAGTTCCCTTCAGACAGCAGCTCCATTGACCCAAAGAACAAACTTGAACTGGATCTGGACCAAATCGAGTGGTTGAGACCATCAGTAAGTTACCTGTATTCACTTTCAATCTTCAGACCTTCAGTAACTTGTTTGAAATAATCATTGTCAAAGTACTGCAGAATGTCTCTTAGGGCTTGTCAGAACAGGTTCACCTGTGACATTTCCTATATCTCTGATTTACAATTGTGAAAAGACATCTGAGATGTCTTGAAAGCTGGCCCAATGTGCATTATTTGAATGTAAATGTCTTTTTCTGGTATTTCCAAATCTTTGGGCCAAGTTTCATTGTATTTTCACTTTATTTTAGAAAATAGTTGCAGACCCTCAGCTCATTGTACAGGGGGTGTCCAGGTTTGACTATTCCCAAGGATCTTATTTAGGTAGGTTATTTCTGAATTTCTATCCTCCTGAGACCCTGCGTCCTGATATGAGGACATTCTATTTTAGTGAATTTCTCTGAAACTATACATGCCAGAGTCTGGATGTCCTGTACAGAGCACATTCAGGGCTTTTCAGAGATATTAAATGTTTGGATGTTTCACCATGACCACTCCCTCTACTTGGTCTTCAAAAATGTCTGATATTAATTTAGCGACACTCTTATGATAAGGTGTCCGCGGGTCCTTAAAATGTCTTAAATAACGTTTTCCTAATTAAAGGCCTTAAAAAGTCTTACAATGTCTTAAATTCAGATTCATTGGGTCTTAAATATTTTTGGTCAGATTACTGCTAAAATATATTTTTCAATCTGACGGACCCAGTGACTTTACAGTCATTGGACAGACCGAAGACTTTGCCTGCGTCTCAATGTGCATACTATCCATCCTAAATTCTATGTGATTGTAGTAATTTTCAATACTATTTAGGAAAGAAAGGGTGGATAGTATGCACATTGGGACACAGGTTTTTTTTCCTTCCCCGCGCGTAGATACTGCGTCATCAGAGAGAATTGCAGTAGCAAAATACAGGTCAAACCAGGCATGTGCACAGGGGGCGGGGTGCTTGAACACCTCCCCCTTTTCCCCTTGATGCCTGCCCAAAGTGCTTTTTTGTCAAGGCAATACAATTTTTTATTTTTGTAATTAAAGGCGCTTTTGTGAAGGCCTGCCCAATCTAACTATTAGTAAAATGTATTAATAATAGTTTAGCTGTAAATTAAATTATCCACATGATGACATTTCACCTAACAATCTCATCCGGGATGATCCGTCACGTTCAGACACGCCTTTAGGATGCCTTAAATAATGTCCGTGGGTGCCGGAAAGTGGAGTTCTCAGCTAAGCGGGGTGCTTGTAAAGTACAATATTGAATTATTATTCATTTACGAGAACGGCGTAAAGAGATCATGCACAGCTGTTGTTTATATTGCTGTGTGTAGCCTGTGGAACCAAGGTTAGCTGCAGCAAGGGGCTACAATATTTGTATTCAATGTTTTCCTAATGACAATTTTATGATTGGTTTATAAATGCTACTACAAACACCCTTTTCACATTTTTATCACAGTATAATTAAGGAAATATATTTTATAGTTTCTTTACTAAATGACATGTCAATCAGTACTGCATTTTTCATATAGTTTTTTTTTATTTATTACCCGAAGATAATTTGAAAAACACACGTAAACCATATATTTTCGCAATCGTGTTTATTGTCTCCATGTTTCATCAGTAAAAAAACGTTTCTGCTTTTTATACAGCTCAGTTACAGCGATTAGCCGATTGCGTTTGTCCATACGTCAAATGTTTCTGTGTGAGAGCGCCCTCTGGCTTCGAGTATGAAACGTGCACTGCACGAGAGAGTTTAGCTCTCCTGATATTCACATCTCCTCGTTTTGGATACAAATAAAATGTCAGGTCATGTCTATTTTAATTTAAATCTAGATTTAGATTAACCTCTATGTGAAAAAACCTGCTCGAGTTCGAATAAAGTGCAGGGACGACTTTTATTAAAATGTATATTAAATAAAAAATGCAGTAGTTCAACACACAGCAATATAAACAAAGGTGCTTGTTCTCTTTCGTTCTTGCTGTTTAATTGGGAAAAGTTTAAAGCGCGTTGAGGTGTCTTGTCTTTTTTTATGTTATCTGACTAAAAACTATTCATACTTTGAACTATTATTATTACAGTATTTTTTTAAAACACCTTTAAAATGCTTTAAAAATAATTATCACAACACTGGTAAAACACGCTTATACTGATTTTCTCGTCCTCCGAATTATACTCATCAATCCTGTTTTTATAATCATTATCATTTAAAAAATTAATCAATTCAGAACAGGATTAGAAAATAATTCTATTTTAAATAAGACAGGAATATTTTTTTATACAAAAACCACCATACCCTGTAAACTCAATAACAACAACAATTATCATAATATCATTCCAGAGTAATTAAGAGGTGCAAAAAATGTCTTTAACATTTAAACTTAAAATGGTCTTTTCTGTTCTGTGTTTCTTTTTGAAACCTGCGTCATGTCACGTGCTGCTGTATCAGTACAGAAGCATCCATTTCGATACACATATCAGCAAAGAGCACAGCCCTATTAAAAGCCGTGTTCCATGTGCCCCTTTTATACTTTGAGCACCTGTCCCTCTAATGGTCTCTACATGGCCCTGAGTCAAACTTCCTTCTTTGTTTATATAATGTTCTCAGTTATAATATAGGTCGAGCTACAGCTAGCTGACCAGCCTTTTAGCTAGTTTAAAATGTTTTTTTTTACTTGTCCGACCAGACAAATAGCCCGATTGAAGCATCAAAATGCGAGAATGATTCTTCTGATTTTATTACATTCAGTGTAAACAGCGATTGATAATGGATAGTGCATTTTTGTTATCAAGGTTGCGTTGTCGAGGCTCACGCTGCCTGTCTCTTTGTGAGAGCATTTACACAAATGAGCAACAAACAAAGAAACTCAGAAGAACTGGTATAAAAAATTCAAAATGCTTATTTTATTCATAAAATGATGTAGTTAAATTACATACCATGACAAGGGGGCTATTTTGCTGAATATTTCATGATTTCAAATGTCACATTGATTTTAGTTCAATAAACAAGTAATTATTAATGTATTTATTTTAATTTTAATACATTTTGAAAAATTCCACTTCTGGGATTTTGTGTGGATGCTGCCTTTTGTAAAATGTATACAAAATATTTAAGCTGGGTTTTTTGTTGTTGTTTTTTCTTTTATCAAAATGATAACAGTTAATAATAAATTGTAAAAAAAAAATTCAAGTCTTGAAATTTGTCATTACAGTCTCATTAACCAGTATTCACTATCAGAGATTAAATCATTAGAAGTTGTCAAGCGTTTTTAATATATATATTTTTTATTTATTAAAATTTTTATATTTAATATATATATACAGTGGTTACGGAAAGTATTCAGACCCCCTTACATTTTTCACTCTTTGTTATATTGCAGCCATTTGCTAAAATCATTTAAGTTCATTTTTTTTCCTCATTAATGTACACACAGCACCCCATATTGACAGAAAAACACAGAATTGTTGACATTTTTGCAGATTTATTAAAAAAGGAAAACTGAAATATCACATGGTCCTAAGTATTCAGACCCTTTGCTGTGACACTCATATATTTAACTCAGGTGCTGTCCATTTCTTCTGATCATCCTTGAGATGGTTCTACACCTTCATTTGAGTCCAGCTGTGTTTGATTATACTGATTGGACTTGATTAGGAAAGCCACACACCTGTCTATATAAGACCTTACAGCTCACAGTGCATGTCAGAGCAAATGAGAATCATGAGGTCAAAGGAACTGCCTGAAGAGCTCAGAGACAGAATTGTGGCAAGGCACAGATCTGGCCAAGGTTACAAACAAATTTCTGCTGCACTTAAGGTTCCTAAGAGCACAGTGGCCTCCATAATCCTTAAATGGAAGACGTTTGGGACGACCAGAACCCTTCCTAGAGCTGGCCGTCTGGCCAAACTGAGCTATCGGGGGAGAAGAGCCTTGGTGAGAGAGGTAAAGAAGAACCCAAAGATCACTGTGGCTGAGCTCCAGAGATGCATTCGGGAGATGGGAGAAAGTTGTAGAAAGTCAACCATCACTGCAGCCCTCCACCAGTCGGGGCTTTATGGCAGAGTGGCCCGACGGAAGCCTCTCCTCAGTGCAAGACACATGAAAGCCTGCATGGAGTTTGCTAAAAAACACCTGAAGGACTCCAAGATGGTGACAAATAAGATTCTCTGGTCTGATGAGACCAAGATAGAACTTTTTGGCCTTAATTCTAAGCGGTATGTGTGGAGAAAACCAGGCACTGCTCATCACCTGTCCAATACAGTCCCAACAGTGAAGCATGGTGGTGGCAGCATCATGCTGTGGGGGTGTTTTTCAGCTGCAGGGACAGGACGACTGGTTGCAATCGAGGGAAATGCGGCCAAGTACAGGGATAACCTGGACGAAAACCTTATCCAGAGTGCTCAGGACCTCAGACTGGGCCGAAGGTTTACCTTCCAACAAGACAATGACCCTAAGCACACAGCTAAAATAACGAAGGAGTGGCTTAACAACAACTCCGTGACTGTTCTTGAATGGCCCAGCCAGAGCCCTGACTTAAACCCAATTGAGCATCTCTGGAGAGACCTAAAAATGGCTGTCCACCAACGTTTACCATCCAACCTGACAGAACTGGAGAGGATCTGCAAGGAGGAATTGCTGAGGATCCCCAAATCCAGGTGTGAAAAACTTGTTGCATCTTTCCCAAAAAGACTCATGGCTGTATTAAATCAAAAGGGTGCTTCTACTAAATACTGAGCAAAGGGTCTGAATACTTAGGACCATGTGATATTTCAGTTTTTCTTTTTTAATAAATCTGCAAAAATGTCAACAATTCTGTGATTTCTGTCAATATGGGGTGCTGTGTGTACATTGAGGAAAAAAAATGAACTTAAATGATTTTAGCAAATGGCTGCAATATAACAAAGAGTGACAAATGTAAGGGGGTCTGAATACTTTCCGTACCCACTGTATATATGTGTATGTTTATATTCTAAACAATGTAATGACATGAAAAACTAGTTTTTTCCTAAAACTTTTTCCCGGGTCTCAGGAGGCTATACATACTATGTATAGATATGTATCTATACATATACATACAGTAAGCATGATATCTACCCCTTAAATAATATCACTGTATATACACCAGAAAGCCTTCTGTCAACTCATAAAAAGTTATTTTTTGCTGATTTTTGTTCTTTATACATCAGGAAACTGCTGGTTTCTAGCTTCAGTTGGGGCTTTAACGTTTAAGAAGGAAATCATGGACCAGGTCATGCCAGCTGACCAGTCGTTTGGTAAAGAGTATGCAGGGATATTTCACTTCAGAGTGAGTTCTTTGGTATTTTCAGTGTAAATGAATGCTGTTTAAAATGACATCTATACTTAAGCCTTATGTTGTGCTTAATTTGTATAGTTCTGGCGATTTGGGAAATGGATTGATGTTGTCATTGATGACAAACTTCCAACAATCAATGGTGAACTTGTTTTTGTTCTTTCAAAAACATCTAATGAGTTTTGGCCTGCATTACTGGAGAAAGCTTATGCCAAGTAGGTACCAGTATGTTGTGGTAAAATAATTTTTCTTCAAATTATGTTTGTTTATTGAGCATAAAATGATTTCCCCAAGACTTCATGGCCTTCCCATGTGAAAAAGTGCACTTCCATTATTTACTTGAAGTGCTTTATTTTTACACACTAATTAATTTTGTACTTAATATAATAAACATTACTTTTAGTACTTCTTAAAATAAACTTAAGATTATCTAAGTGTACTCAAATGTGCTATTTTGGGATACCATGAATATGAACTAAAATGTGCTTTTAAAATACTATCTCTGTATTTAACTAAATGTATTTATATACTACTTGTTGTACACTAGTGTATGAAGGATAGGTTCAAGTGTACTACAACTGGTAACGAAATACATTTTAAAATAGAGATAGTTATGTTAAAAGCACATTTTACTTCATATTCACTGTGTCCCAAAATAGCACAGTTGAGTACACTTAGTTGATCTTAAGTTTATTTAAATGTTATAATTTTTAGTATGTTAAGTATAAAATTTGTGCGTGAAAATAGAGTACTTTAAGTACATTCTGGAAGTGCTCTTTTTTAAAAACCTGGGTTCAGCAAATGTTTTGTTTGTAACCTGATTTTAAAGTTGCCTTAACGATGGAAGTATTTGTCATTTTACATTGTCACAAATATAACAGTCATTTTATAATCATCAAAAATGTGAATATTTCAACAGCATGTTTAGTACATACTTGATATGTAGAATGTCTTTTACAGGGTGTGCGGCTCTTATGCTGACATGCATAGTGGTCGTGTATCTGAGGCTCTGCTGGACTTCACCGGTGGTGTCCACGTGTGCCTTGGACTAGAAAAACCTGCTATTGATTTGTGGAGCCTGATGGACCGTGCAACCAATACTAAGGCTCTGATGGCCTGCGGCTCCAATCAGGGGGTAAGCGGTGACCTTAAGCTTGATCTTTCCTTTCTGTAACAGATATTATCATCATGACCATCTCAGTCAATCTCATTGAAGAATTTTGTGAGGTTTTGCGTTAAAGTCTGTCTAAATGAATACAGTAAACATAAAAAAAAGCAAGACATAAAACAATAATTTTTGTTTCCTCAAATATATATTTCACTTTGGCAGCATTTCTAATATGATACATCTGTTTTTCATACCCTATCAGAAAAAATCTGAGGATATTTTACCGAATGGTATTGTTCAAGGCCATGCATATACAGTGTCGGGGGTTTTTAAGGTAAGTCTGCACAGAATTAAATGTCAGATCACGGTGCCATCAGATTAAATAGCTTTCAAAATAACCCAGGTTTTTAATTGCAATTTAGATCGCACATTTAGATGATTGACAGATACAGGTAGACTGATAATTGCGGACAATTCCATAACAAAAAAAAAACTGAATCCCTTCAGAAATGTCAAAATCAATTTTTTTCACCATACAATTTTTTGTAACTCATTTTAACTAATATTTTGTTTTAAAACTTCTTGTTCTTTTTTTATTGCGTTCCCAAGTAGTGCCCTCAAGGCTCTGTTCTGGAACCTGCCTTCACATGTAATGGGAATGTTTTCATTAAGTACGAGGTTGATTTTCATAGTTAATACTTAGTTATTATATAATTATAATCTATCCATCTTGACAGACTTATAATATAAAAAAGATGTTCAGCAACAACAGGCTTGCTTTGTTCTCATGTTAATTGTAGTTGTAATAGCGTACACCTGACTTTATGTACTAATTACCCTCAGCTCCAGATGAGCTCTTCTCTTTGTTTTTTTTTCTTTTGTACGGTTTATATTCATCCCTCTGTATCTCTTACGTCAAGTCTGTAAGATTTTGCAAGAGTAATTTCTAGAAATAATATTTGTCATTAATTTAACTCAAAGCATTGTGTACAGACAGTTCAGTCCTGTGGTAAAAAGTTATTTCATAATTATCCTGATGAAATACCTATGGAATATTCTGAGTTTAGGTGACATCCAGAATAAGTTTCAGCCCACACACAGGGCTTAAAGAGGTTTATTATGAGCATTTTTTATAAAAAGTGACATGTCATGATGTAACAGGTAACATGTCAAGGAAAACCAGTGAGGCTGGTGAGAGTGTTGAATCCGTGGGGAAAAGGCGAGTGGAACGGTGCCTGGAGTGACACGTAAGACTCACATTAAATGATATAGACTAACCAATCACAACATTGATCAAGTAACATTATCACTAGATAATTCATGATTATTCTGTCAATTGGATTCTTGATGAGGTTCGGCAGTTGTATTAGGCTTTTAGTAGGCTATGCTAAACAACAATGTTAGCTGCTTAGCTTACAAATAGTAAATCTTTAAAACTAAATGTAGCTTACTAGGATGGATAAAGGGAATGTCTTACAAAAAGACTGACTAAAGGCAACCTGTCACAAAAGACAATAGAAAGCCATTCATCCATGATGTCATTCAGTGAATGAGAGTTAGCAAATTCTGGTGATAAGAATAGTTGACAGTTGGTGGTGGTACTTTGTGATGTTGGTTTTTCATGCAAATGAAAAAAATGCATTTCGATAAAAGCAAGAAAAAATATATATATATATTAATCTTAAATATTTTGTAATGCATTTTGCCAAAATACCCCAAAAGGCAGCATCCACACAAAACCCTAAAAGTGGAATTTTTCCAAATGTATTACAATTAAAATAAATAAATTAATTAATATTCCATTAGCCATATCCCCTGGTAAGTTCCTGGATGGGAGACCTCCTGGGAAAACTAGGTTTCTGCTGGAAGAGGTGTTATTGAGGCCAGCAGGGGGTGCTCATCCTGTGGTCTGTGTGGGTTCTAACTCCTCAGTATGATGGGGACACTGTAAAAAGCACCGTCCTTCGGACGAGACGTTAAACTGAGGTCCTGACTCTCTGCGGTCATTAAAAATCCCAGGATATCCTTACGTAAAAGAGTAGGGGTGTAACCCCGGCATCCTGGCCAAATTCGCTCATTGGCCTCTGACCATCATGGCCTCCTAATCATCCCCATACCTGCTGTTTGGCTTCATCACTCTGTCTCCTCTCCACCAATAAGCTGGTGTGTGGTGGGCGTTCTGGCGCAATATGGCTGCCGTCGCATCATCCAGTGGATGCTGCACAGTACCCAGAAAAGTGCTACATAAATGTAACAAATTATTATTGTTATTAATATGATATTCAGCATGGTAAACATATTATTTCCATGCCATTGACAAGACAGCTATAACCTTTTTAGAAAAATACTAAACCTAAAATACACAAGAAGTATATTAATGCCTTAAGTGATGAAAATATAGCTATTTGCAGTAATACTTACCTGATTATACTCTTTAACAGGATATTCAGGAGTTTCCCTTCCATTTTCCCCCGTTTTCTCTTTATTTGCTATTATTGACTTATTACGTATTATTTACTCATTTAGAATAAGCCCATGTAATATTTCCATATGCTTTTGCATAACTTTCAGGTCATCGTTGTGGAACAAAGTGAGCGAGAAGGAGCGAACACAGTGTCGTTCCTTGGCCAATGATGGGGAGTTCTGGTGGGTATTAACTGTAGTTCTACATGTGACCTCACTGCATTAAACATGAATCAAATGTTTTCAGTAACATACTTTACTGCAGGATGTCAATGGAGGACTTCACCAAAAACTTCGAAGACGTTGATATTTGCTGCCTCAGTCCTGATTTTCTGGACAATTCCTCTAAATGCATCTGGACAACTACACTTTACAGTAGCAGCTGGGAATCTGGGACTACCGCTGGTGGCTGCGTTAATAATAAAGGTGGCTCATATATATAAATGTATATGGAGAGGGGGGGGGGCTGCATACTAGCATGAATGCTTTATTAATAGAAATATTAGATACAGCATGCATATGCAGAATTAAATTAATAATTCAGGGTGTATGAATTCAATGTTGGACAAGCAAACATGCTTTTGTGTGTCTACAAATGTTTGGCCATATGGTGTGTGTGTGTGTGTATACTCCATGTACCACAAAGGTCTGATTCAAAGGATGTCTTGTAGGCTCTTTCTGGACAAACCCTCAGTTTCGGGTGAGGATTGAGGAACTTGATGAGGAATGTGCTAGTGGCCAGTGTCCTGAAAACATAATGGTGTCCCTCATGCAGATCCACGAGAACAGATACAGAAGTCTTGTTTCTAACTACAACATTGGCTTCAATGTTTATCTGGTCGGTATTAACAATAACTCTACTAGACTCACAGAAAATCTCACTGAATACATTCATTTTGATTTCCACATATTAATGGTGTGTGTTCTATGTTTTTCTACTTTAACAGATACCACCAGAGGCAAGTAAAATACAATTCAAGCTCAATAGTATTAAAAACACTATAACCACATGTGTTTTGCTTTGTCAATAAATACATTACTTTATATGTATAAAATAAACTGATAATATTTCATCCTCCTTTAGATGAAAGATGAGAAGTTCCCAGCCAAATTCTTCAATCGCAGAAGTTCCTTGCAAGATACTGGGAACTTCATCGATACAAGAAATGTGATGAAATTCTTCAAGCTTGAACCAGGAGAGTATCTCATTGTACCCTCTACTTTCCAACCTAACGAGTGTGCAAAATTCATGCTGTCCATCTTCACAAAGACTGAATCGCATAGGAGAAAAAAAAAACCTGCAATGACATATGTGTGAGGTTATTATAAATACTGTAAGTGTCTTGCTCAAATAGCACTTAACCGGATGGCCTGGTCACCCTCCTACTACCTTCACCAGTTTACCTGTCTAGATTGTTGACCTCTGTAACCACTCAAATAGGATTTGGAGTAACCAAGATGGTTATACTATTTTTCTTTCTTCTATTCAATGTTCTGTCCCTTCTGTTCAATATTTAGTTCATCTGTGAAATGAATGTTACCATTGTTGTTTATTTGTGAGGTTTTTGGTGTTCTGTCTCGCTGTTACTGTATGGCTCAGGTCAGTCAGTCACCAACAGTTTTAAATGACATTTCAGTGCGGAGTGCGAATGACATTTCTCAATGGTCAAATTTAAGTGATACAGCATAATTCTGAAATGTACACTACCAAACAATAATAAAGAGACATATTATTAAAACTTTGATTTATGTAAGCGGTTATTATTGTTTTTTCATTTAATGATTTACAATTTTCTGACAACTCACAGGAGAATGTATGTACAAACAATATTGTTCCAAATCTAGTTCTGTATTAATAACCCATTCATAACTACAGCCTTTTGCTTCCTTACTTAATGAATGAATGACGTGATGTCTCGCTCACTAAGACGGTAACTTACTGCATCTACTGGCGATTATAGTTTTAAATCTATGAGTATCACTTCGCTTTGCCATTTATTGCTTTATTTTATTTTGTATTAATAATACACTTAATGGAATGGTAAACATATGACATGACATACAATTAATAAGCTTAGAAAAACTTTGCCTAAAGGTAAAAAAAATGCACCTGTAAATCAATTTAAGGTGGCAAATATTGTCCTTAATGGCTAAAGTGTGACTGCGGTCTAAGTGGGGGTTCTCAGAAGAATATTAAGTGCCCCAGAGGGTACATCACTGTAAAAAGTTTGAGAACCACTGAGTTAGATTGTAACACTGGGTTTTCGTACACTAGAGGGCAGTAGTTAACTAAATCAATAATGTGCGAGAAACGTGAGAGCACGGGTGGGGTCTTTTACAGCTGATACTGAGAACTGTCTCTTGGAATCCAAACACAAGTAGTCAGGCGAGAAGCATCACTGTAACATGAGTCTCAAATGCGTCTCCTTGGGAGACTCAGGTACGAGTCGGATTTCAGCAGGGCATCTCTGGTTTTGTGCCAAAATCATCAAGTGTTTCAGAGATTGTCTGGTTATTGTGAGAGCCCCTGTTGGTTTGCAGTACAGACCTGTTCTTGGAGGGCCACTGTCCTGAAGGGTTAAGCTCCAACACTAATTAAACACACGGATCAAACTCAAGGTCTTCAGACTCACTAGACACTTCCAGGCAAGTGTGTTAGACCAGAGACATGCAGAGAGTTCCTCAGGGGCACGGGCTCAAATGTAAAATAGGGGCAATGTAAAAAATAAATAAATACAAAATATAGGTCAAAAGTTTGGATACAGTACTATTTTATATTTTTGAAAGAAGTCACTCATCAAGCCTGCATTTTTTATATACTTTAAAATACATTTTATGCAATTCTGATTTATCATCAATGTTGGAAACCTGTGATAATTTCTTCAGGATTCTTTGATTAACAAAAGTTTAAAAAGCACAGCATTTATTAAAATATAACTTTAGTTTTGTTACATATGTTGAAAAGCTTGAGGTCAGTTTTTGTTTTGAAATAAATTATTTTTCATTCAGCAAAGATTTGTTAAATTGAATTGAATAGAATCAGGGATCGTAAAGATTGATATTGCTAGAAAACATCTCTATTTTTAATAAATACTGTTCTTTTCATTTTGTGTTTATCAATGAACCCCAAAAAGTATCACAGGTTGCAAAAAAAATAATAATAATAATAAACAAATTAATAAATACAAATAAGCAGCACAACTGTTTCCGATATTGATAATAAATCGGCATATTAGAATGATTTCTGAAGGATCATGCACTGAATACTGGAGAAATGATGCTGAAAATTCAGCTTTGAATCACAGAAATAAATTATATTTTAAAGTATATTAAAATAGATAAACAATCTTTTAAATTGTAATAATATTTCACAATATTATAATGTTTCTATATTTTTGATCAAATAAATGCAGGCTTGATGAGCATAAGACACTTTCATAATGCTGCATAATTATCAAAACGGTAATATAATAATGTCCTTTCATGTCACCATTTCGCTTCACATAATAGGCCTGTAGGTGACACTTGGGCACTTTATTAACTGATAGTTTCATCAAATAGTAAACGGTGCACCATACATAATGTAAGTGAATTGAATAGCCTACTGATTACCATTATTGCGACTTTTGGCGCTGCACGGTTTTGTGCAGTGCTTTTGTAGTCATTTAGCATCCATTTCCTCAGCGATGTAATTTGCCTATAAAATGAGTAATTTAACCTATAAATGAGACAAACGCAGATCCAGATCATCCATAAATAAGCTCATCTGTCCCATGCAATTTTCAACCGATTTATGAATGAGAACGAAAAAATGACTGCTCCACTGCACATTATTGTGCAATGAAATTTGAACTTGTGCCAGATCATGATCGGTTGGTGTATTATACATGACAAACGGACATTGATGAATTATGTAATATTCTAAAATGTTTAATATATGGATTTGTTATTAAATCGACACACTAGATTTGATTATTGATGACATTTGAAAATATATATTGTATGGTTTATTTTTTTCCTTCTGTGACCCACTCACTTAAAGAACTATATTTGAGAGCCTATGTTTCCGAATGGACTGTAATATCAGTCAGTCGAGCAAAACGCAGGCGGCCCGCATCCCAGAGCAAGGCCTCACATTGACAGATACGTAGGCCTACAGCATAAACATACATTTTTCGACTTTTGAGCGATTAGTTACCGTTTTGTACACGTCATGTTAATTATAAGTCAAATTCATTTTGTTTTATTGCCTACAATATCTTCGCTATTTGTCTGAGAAGGGCACTTTTGAATAATTTTGAAAAAGGGCAGGGGCTTGTGCCCCCAAACATCTCCCCCCTTCTGCACGTGTCTGGGTTAGAGTTAAATGTAACTAAACTCTGCAAGATATCGGCCCTCCAGGAACAGGGTTGCATAACAGATTACAGTATTTATCATTGCAAAAAACTCATTGCATCTCCTCATATGGACCCAAGTGTAAAACCAGGTGTAAATGGAGTGTTAGAAGGAACAAAAGAATTGGAAGATACTATTTAAAGTGACGATTAACTTGATATTAAGATAATAAAATAATAATATATGGAGTAACATATGTTTTCTATTCAAGCGGATGGTGTAAAGATGGTTTTCATACAGACCTAAGCCTCCCGTTTGCATGCCTGAGCCCCTTACTACAATCACAATGTGTGTATGTTGACAAAACACACAAAGCAAACTGAGCCACTGCACGTGTACAGCATTTACTTGTTTCATGTTTTGAATCTTATGTCAGCATTCTGTGTCATAATCTGTGAGGGACCGATCGAGTAGTCAAAGGCAAGGAATGCAGGATTTCAGAACAAATATATTTTATTAAATAAACAAACAAAGTCACAAATGAAATAACTCAGAAACTAAATGGAAATAAAGAAAATAAAGACAGGTCTAGGACATAAAAATGGTCAACTGAACAGAGCCAAACAATCAGACAAAGAAAAACGTGACCTACATGACACACCAGGGGAGCTTACACATACACGAACGCACGCACGCACACACGCACACGCACACACACACACACACACACACACAGGGAATACTACAAACACTAAACACCAAACAAATAGTTAATTTAAAATAAAGAAATAGATCATGAATTAAAATAATACACACAAATCATAATAAACAAAAATACTTCATCAACCATCACATAATGCAATTCTGAGGAACTTAGACACAGGCAGTTTTTTTGTTTTCAATTTGTCTTTTTTATTCCCTTGCTTGATGTCACTTTAGAAAGTTTGACCCTCGGATGACCTCGGATCATAGTCTCAGTGACCTCTGACCTCCTCTGCCAACACAAGCACCAAACAGCAGGATATCTATCTGAACGAGGATTTCCAGACCTGCTTCATAAAGAAACTAAGCCATATATGCAACAGAGCTGCAGCTACACATTTGTTACGTGAAGAAAACACACAATACAGTAACATTTCATTCTTTTGCACATTTGGCTTGTTTAAATTGAAATGTATTTTGGCATTTGCATGGTTTAATTGAAATAAGGTTCGGCTTTGCATATATGAACTCATTTACAATTTATAATGATAATGACGTTTCCTTTTAATATTGTGCGTTAAAATTGTGCTTTTGGTAATGTGTTAGCTTCATAGAACATGCAATTAAGAAATTTAATTTCACCACCTATTTTTAGGCCCTTGAGATGGAGCACCGGTTAGTAGCCTTCTACAATGCTTCAGAATGTGACCAGTCAGCCCTCAGGCTCTTACTGCTGGACATCAGCTGTTAACATCTCTCTCTGCACCCTGTAGAGGACTGCCAGGTCATTGAGTTTGTCGGGGTTAAACACCATTAAAAGCCCAAGTGAAGCCATCTGTGCGGTGTCACCGCAGCTGATTCTCAGTGTAATCCCATAAACGTAGCCTTTCAGGTTTCAGTGCTTCTGTTGCATCTATAAAAATCATGTATACAAAAACTCATAAGCCTGTCTAAACTGTGCCATCACTTACAATGCACACACAACCACAATAGTGCAACAAGCTGTTAAAACGTCGAACAAAAATGTCATTAAGTTGGCGGTAACCATTGACTGCCATAGTATTTTTTTCATACTATGGAAGTCCATGGCTACCGTCAACTGTTTGGTTACCAACATTTTTCAAAATATCTTTTGTGCTCAACAGAGGAAAGAAACTCACGCAGCGTTGGAACAACTTGAGGTGAGTAAACACCCTGTACACTTAAGGATGACCGAAATTTCCTTTTTGGGTGAAATATGCTTTTAAATATGAACTATGAGCGAATTCTGGTAACTGGTATATATTCTGGTATATATATAAATGTAATAAACAAATAAATACTGTCATGGGTGAGTATCCAGTACTACATGAATCAATCTCCTCATGCTTTTCCCCAAGGCAGCCAACAGGTGGCGCTGTACAGTCTACAGTAGTGCACATGCACCCCGAGAGCGTGACGCTTACAAAAAGCACGTTCAAATGTCCAAGGACTTGTTTTCTAAATTACACATAACACAACTGAAGATTGCTTAAAAAAATTTAAACGAGGTCAAATATAGAGTGAACTTTTCTGGTTTCATGTAAATGGCTATGGCTTAATACTAGTTCTCATTTTTAACAATACTAGCTCACAGCTTTACGCAGAAGATGCCTCACTTCCTCTGCAACAGTTACAATGGGAAACCCACACTTCCTCTTTCTCTCTGGCCTAATCATGCCAGATGTCAAAGGCACTTTATACAAATAGGGTACGATGTAGGGCCTGAAACTCTTAATATAGTCTAAGTAGGTGTTTTTTTGTCTTTCTTTTACAAACGAAGAGTGAAAATAGGTGCTTAACCTATTAAATAAATAATTTAAAATCCTGAATATTATATTAAACCAGATATGTGACACTGGCCCACAAAACCAGTCTTAAGTCGGTGTATTTGTAGCAATAGCCAAAAATACATTCCATTGGTCAAAATTATTGATTTTTCTTTTATGCCTAAAATCATCAGGGTATTAAGTAAAGATCATGTTCCATGAAGATATTTTGTAAATCTCCTACTGTAAATATATCAAAATGTTATTTTTGATTAGTAATATGCATTGCTAAGAACTTCATTTGACAATTTTAACGGCAATTTTTTAAAATATTTAGATTTTTTTTTTGCACCCTCAGTTTCCAGATTTTCAAATAGTTGTATCTCTGCCAAATATTGTCTCAAAAATCTCAATTTCGAAAAAAATAAATTGTGGTCCCGGGTCACATATGTGTGGTTTTGTAATTTATTGTAATAAATATTAAACAAACAAAACCCACAACACAGTGTCGGAATGATTAACAGGTTGTCTTTCTACAATAATTTGGGTAACAGGATTGATTAAACTGAGCTTGATGAATGTATTAAAGACAATAAAAATAAGCAATAGTCAGAATACATCATTTGTAAGAATTAAGTTCTTCCAACCATGTTGAGTTATAATGTTAAACAGGGCTGTACACAAAATCTAGGAGAAATAAAGAAATAAATATTGTTTTATTTGTGACATAAAATTATACAGGTTATAACCAGCAATGAAATGTGTTCTCTGCATTTAACCCATCCAAGTGCCCACAGACTGGATGCTGCGGTGCCTGGGGAGCAGTTGGGGGTTCAGTGCCTTGCTCAAGGGTCTCACTTCAGTTGTGGACAATTCCTGCCGGAGCCAAGATTCGAACCCACAACCTCGGGTCACAAGTCCAACACTCTATCCATTAGGCCACAGCTGCTCCTGCAGGACACAGTTTATCTACTATATATGCTATATATGTGTGTGTGTATATATATATATATATATATATATATATATATATATATATATATTATATATATATATATATATATATATACACACACACACACACACACACACACACACACACACAATAATTTTCCTGAATAAATTTTTTTATTTCTTTACTGAAAGGAATAGTGATATTTAATGACATTTTTAAACAATTCATTTAAAATATTTTACTGCAATGAATTGAATATAATTTCAATGTATGAATATCAAAACAGATAATATCAATATCAAAAGTAAGATATTATGGGATTTTAATGTTAAACACAGAGGTCAAGAACTATGTCATGTTTATGTTCCTGTTGATTTCCTGTTTGTCCATATTTGGTTTAGTTCCTGTTCTCATTAGTTAATCATGTTCATTCTGATCACTTGAGTTAATTAATCATCTCGTTTGCTCCTTTGTTCCCTAGCTGTCTTTATAAGCCTCCAGTTTCTGTCTAGTCTTTGTCTTGGTTTAATGTTATCAAATGGAAATTGTGTGTTGATGTGTATTAAAGATTCCTTTTCGTCCACTCCTTTGTGCGCTTATTGCCACATCCACACCCCATGACAAACTGAGTTCTCTTGGGAAATCACTTGCATACGTTGCAATAGAATGCATTGCAAAATGCATAAAAACATTGATGTTAACCTTCTCACTACAGAAACCATGGGATCTAATGCACCTCCGTATTAGTGGAAAATATGATTTTTTTTTCACAAAAGACCTCCATATTAGTGGAAAATAAATGTTGCTGTATAATACATCCCACAGTCACTGGATCATCAGAGTATCTCTGATCTAAAACACCCGTAGCTGAAGGCAGTGACCTTAATAGTGCAGTGAAACTGTGCCTCAGTTCATTAGACACGAACCAAGGACTGCTGACTGCTGAGAAGCACAACAATAAAAGGATCCTTTTACATTCATGCAGTATATTCATCGATCACTATTGAAAGACTGTGTATACAAACAGGCTGTTAAGATGGTAACTGATAGGTTGAAAACAAATGATTAATAATACAAACCAACAGGATGGCTGGCTGTGACACTGTGACTTCTAATGAGATTACTCAGCACAGCAGGAAAGGATCTGTGACATACGGTTTTACATCATGGGCCTTCTGGGCCTCTGATTGGTGGACAGTGACATCATGTGGAGTGGTTCTATTCGGTTTTGCAGCAGACTGGCTGATGGCAGGTGTAGAATTGTGCAGGCACACGCACATTTACAATGCAAAAAATAAATAATTAAAACAATACATTTTGTTAGACTGAAAGAATGCATCTAATCTTAGAAACACATTACACATTCCTAAATCTTTTTATAGGATTATTCTGGAATCTACGACTGAAGCACAATCAGTGATATTTGTGGCACAATGTTGAACACCGGAACACATTCTTTAAAAAAAAATAAAAAAGGGTGAGGCACGTACAACGGAAGTGAATGGGGTCAATGGTCAACCTTACAATCCTCAGTATTTCAAATGCATAGCTGCATGATATACAGGTACATCTAAATACATCTAAACAAACATATTTTGTCTCTCATTTCAGAAAGTGAAACCCATATATTATATAGATTCATTACACATAGAGTGAAATATTTCAAGCCTTAATTTATTGAAATATTGATGATTATGGTTTACAGGTAATGAAAATGCCAAATTCAGTCTCAGAAAATTAGAATATTACATAAGATCAATAAAAAAGGATATTTTAAATAGAAATATCAGGCTTCTGAAAAATATATTTATTTCTATGCACTCAATACTTGGTTGGGCCTCCTTTTGCATGAATTACTGCATCAATGCGGCGTGGCATGGAGGCAATCAGCCTGTGGCACTGCTCAGGTGTAATGGAAGCCCAGGTTGTTTTGATAGTAGCCTTCAGGTCATCTGCATTGTTGAGTCTGGTGTCTCTCATCTTCCTCTTGACAATACCCCATAGATTCTCTACGGGGTTCAGCAGGGCCGTGCACAGACATTTTGAGGGACAGTTACCCAAACCAAAAAAGGGTCTCTAAGGGGGTTGGTTGTTAAAAATATGCCATTAAAAGAGAAGAGAGCACATTCTGTAATAATTTCAGACTTTAATTTAGATGTTTTGATAAGATGGGCTCCCTCACTCTCTGAGCCTGCTTCTGCCTCATCTTCAATGGATGTAGGAGAGAGTAGGATAAGCTGATCCAGTGGGTAAGTTGACAGACCCCCTGTATCTTGGCAAATACCCTTATTCTGTCATGTGACCATGTATTTTGGAACCACCCATAATTTATGCCAGACTGTGGAAAAAGGGGAAACACATGGGGAGAATTGAAGGCACCCATTTACTTTTAAAAACTGTTTTTGGATTGTCAAAGTAAAATTTTAGCATAACAGATGTAATGGTTGTTACATCAAAGCAAATTTATATAGGTATTTATGATACATATAGGTGATTTAGCAACATATAAAACCATGCAAATCATTTAGCTAAATATTAACCTGAATTGGTAAGCTAGCTAGTTTTTTTTCCAAAATGGCAGCAATGGGGCAAAGTGAGCCAAATGTTGTGGGGCAAATTGAGTCAGTATTTGAACTTACCCCACCATAAGGCACTGTAGTTAAGTTAAATCTGAATTATAAACTGGTATTTGAATGTGATATATTACTGGTTTAGTTTATCACATATATATATTATTTGTAGTTTATATGATTGTGTACAAGTGCACCAAATCCTTCAGAACCAGAAAATGCTTTTCATCACATAATCAGATATATCTTTCTACTTAGTCACTAATGGCCAACTGTTTAGTCTCTGTTTAGTTGGTTTTTAGGAATTTTACAATTTTGGCATTCAACATATTGTTTCAGAAATGCAAACAATTAAATATTGAAATTTAAACTTCATTTGGTTGGTTTTATGTTAATGTTAACTTTATGAAAATAAATGACTGTTGTTTAAGGAAATTATTAAATTGGTTTTTAAATTATTTATTTCACATAGGTTTGAATCAGATTCAGCAGATGGTCATTTTACACCCAGATGGTGCATCTCCCCACTGACTCGACTCGGGTCAACTTACCCCTAGCCCGGGGAAAACTGAGCCATGGGAACACTTTTTTATAAGAAGCCATATTTTTTAGAACCCCTATACAGATACATTCGGATCATTTAAAATGACAGGAATAATTTAAATAGGACAGGATAGGATAGATACTTTCTTTGTACTTCTGCGTCATTTCCCCTTATCTTGAGGACCACATAATTAAAATCAAAAGGCTATTCTTACCCCTCTCTCCTCTATAAGTATTATACATTTAATGTAATATTATACATCATAAAATCATCTATATTATATACTAATAAACAACTAATTTAGAACATTTATATATATATATATTTTTTTTTACTTTTTATAGGCCTACTATGGTTTTAATAAAATATTATGAATATGATGTGTTATAGGTTACTAGTATCAAGACAAGTGATTATAATGGGAAATATAGGCTACACTTAATAACACTAATCAAAATGAGTAAAACTACTAAATATTTTATGATTTACTTGCTGGCTTGCTGGAGCTTTGAATTGATGTTTGCAATGTTGAACTGCCTTTAGCAGCCTTCCATCACTCTTTCTCTCTCTGTTTGTCTCCTTTGTGTGAAGGCATTTTTAATTTATTTATTTTTGTCTACAAACTGTATCAAATTTTGTGTTATTAGCTAATAGCCTTTATCTGATTGGGTACAATTTGATTAGACATTCTAATTCTAAGAACGAGGATATTTTGTTGTTAGCACTTTTAGAAGACCGAGAGCAAATCATTACTGACATAAATACAAAAACAAACTACCAAATTACTAATTCAGCGAATCATCTACTGACTGTAATGTAGTTTGTAATGCATCTATCTGTTGGGCGCGCACATAGTAAGTGATGCTGCGGACTTGAGCGGGCAGGAAAACATGGAGCGGCATGGCGGAATCAGGGGATCTTTATCGGAGCGGTAACAGAACTTGAGCTGGGGTGGTGGAGGGGATGGTGAGAGGGGCACCACAGCCGATGAGGGCAGAGGGGCAGTGGCTATAGCGGCCGGGCCACCCCCCTGTGCACAGCCCTGGGGTTCAGGTCAGGCGAGTTTACTGGCCAAGCAAGCACAGTAATATCATGGTCATTGAACCAGCTTTTGGTACCTTTGGCAGTGTGGGCAGGGGCCAAGTCCTGCTGGAAAATGAAATCAGCATCTTCATAAAGCTTGTCAGCAGAAGGAAGCATGAAGTGCTCTAAAATTTCCTGGTAGATGGCTGCGTTGACTGTGGACTTCAGAAAACACAGTGGACCAACACCAGCAGATGACATGGCAGCCCAAATCATCACTGACTGTGGAAACTTCACACTGGACTTCAAGCAACATGGATTCTGTGCCTCTCCACTCTTCCTCCAGACTCTAGGACCTTGATTTACAAATTAAATGCAAAATTTACTTTCATCTGAAAAGAGGACTTTGGACCACTGAGCAACAGATTATTTTTCTTTTTCCAGTTCTTTTCTCCTTATCCCAGGTAAGATGCTTCTACAACTTAAGATGACTAGTACAACTTTACAGTTTAAATAAAATAACTGTTGTATTTATATATATATATATATATATATACACACACACACACACACACACACACACACACACACACACACACACACACACACACACACACACACACACACACACACACACACACAAACACATGGTTTAATGGTTTTTATTCTGTACAAACTGTATTTTCTATCACCCTACACCTTACAGAAAACTACTGCCAATTTTTGAATTTCATAAAACACTATTTAGTATGTTTTTAACACTTTTAGTTTATGGGGACACAGGAAGTTGTAGTACTCATGTCATCATACACATTTGTGTCCTCATAAACCGTATATCCCAGAACACACACACACATGCACATGCACGCACGCACTATAGTGTAATCAACATTATACAACGAATGCTGTTGATTGATCTTAACTTGTACTGAACCAGAAATATGTATACATACATTTTGTGATTAATAGCTTAATAATAATTTATGCAATGCTTAATATTTAGGTTTATAAAAAAGCAGTATACTCTAAGAATTCATCTAAAATAGGGCCTGCTGTAGTGCACTAATACAGAATTTATATATTAGCATTTTTTTAAATGTACTCTAATAATATTTTGTCAACTCTGAAAATAATATTGTTTACAGTCTACATTTACAGTTTTCTATGGATTTTTGGTCACATGTTAGTTAAGGGATCAGTTCTCACTCTTAACTATGAATTTTGCCTGAATGAGATCCCAATTGGCTGATTATTAACAGTTAGTAAGGTAGTTGTGAAGTTTAGGTATTGGGTAGGGATCTAAAATATGGTCATGCAGAATCAAGCAGTAATATGTGCTTTATAAGTAATATAAACAGCCAACATGCTAGTAATATGCATGCTAATAAGCAACTAGTTGACAGTGAAAACTGGTCCTTAATGCTACCTGATGTAACAAACTGACTTATGAGTAAAGTATGCAGTAAGAACACCTCAAAAACAACATGAGAAACAGCTTTGATCAAGATCTTAATCCACCCAAACACTGACTTGACTTGAAACCGTCAACCACAGCCAATCTTGCCACACCCAAACAGGGCCTTATTCGTTATGCAGTGTTATGCAGAGCAACCTAAAAAAAAAGTTTCTTATGATTAGCATGCATGGCAACAATGCAGTTGTACACAAAACAATTATGCTGGTCTTAGGTTAGCGATACAAGTCATTAAAGCCCCAAGCCGCCGGCAAGTCTGACAGCACTGAAGCCACTGTTTACTGTAGAGAAAATTGTCAAATGCCTTCTTTTTTCAGGACACAACCTTCAAAAAAGAAGGTGAGTCAGTTTCATAATAGCAGCCCTACAAAGAAACAATCAAGTTAGATAACTTACAGCACATACCAGACAAGCACAATGACTAGAATTATGGCAATGCTAACATTTCAGACTTCCGTGAAATGCAGTCAACTTCACAAAGTGATAGGTTTGATGGCGTCGGTAGAGTGGCATTACATATGCCTGTCAGTGGGTGGCCTGCAGAGAGATCTAAAGCTGCTGTCACACACAGACTGCTGCTGGTGTGTGTGAACTAATATTAGGAAGTGTGCTATGGCCTGTCAAAGCCTGATGGTGCTCTGTGTTCGTGAGAACGTGGGGGCAAGGCAGTTATAATCAAACCACAAAACTTAACCCCCAGTCTAAAGGAAGTGGTTGATAGATCCTCAAATCCATAATTTCTAACTGTCAGTTTTGAATTCAATTGTGGTATAAAACACTACTACACACTAGGGCTGTAAATGTGATCATTTTGAACAATTTACAAGTTTTTGTCTTTACAACTTTACTCCCAGTCTTAAAAGTTTGGTGCTTATGGGAGACGTAATCACGTATATATATATATATATATACAAACCCGATTCCAAAAAATTTGGGACAGTGTACAAATTGTGAATAAAAACAGAATGCAATGATGTGGAAGTTTCAAATTTCAATATTTTATTCAGAATACAACATAGATGACATATCAAATGTTTAAACTGAGAAAATGTATAATTTTAAGGGAAAAATTTGTTGATTTTAAATTTCATGGCATCAACACATCTCAAAAAAGTTGGGACAAGGCCATGTTTACCACTGTGTGGCATCCCCTCTTCTTTTTATAACAGTCTGCAAACGTCTGGGGACTGAGGAGACAAGTTGCTCAAGTTTAGGAATAGGAATGTTGTCCCATTCTTGTCTAATACAGGCTTCTAGTTGCTCAACTGTCTTAGGTCTTCTTTGTCGCATCTTCTTCTTTATGATGCGCCAAATGTTTTCTATGGGTGAAAGATCTGGACTGCAGGCTGGCCATTTCAGTACCCGGATTCTTCTTCTACGCAGCCATGATGTTGTAATTGATGCAGTATGTGGTCTGGCATTGTCATGTTGGAAAATGCAAGGTCTTCCCTGAAAGAGACGACTTCTGGATGGGAGCATATGTTGTTCTAGAACTTGGATATACCTTTCAGCATTGATGGTGCTTTTCCAGATGTGTAAGCTGCCCATGCCACACGCACTCATGCAACCCCATACCATCAGAGATGCAGGCTTCTGAACTGAGCGCTGATAACAACTTGGGTTGTCCTTGTCCTCTTTAGTCCAGATGACATGGCGTCCCAGTTTTCCAAAAAGAACTTCACATTTTGATTCGTCTGACCACAGAACAGTTTTCCACTTTGCCACAGTCCATTTTAAATGAGCCTGGGCCCAGAGAAAACGCCTGCGCTTCTGGATCATGTTTAGATATGGCTTCTTTTTTGACCTATAGAGTTTTAGCCGGCAACGGCGATGGCACGGTGGATTGTGTTCACCGACAATGTTTTCTGGAAGTATTCCTGAGCCCATGTTGTGATTTCCATTACAGTAGCATTCCCGTATGTGATGCAGTGCTGGGGAAATTGGTGATCCTCTTCCCATCTTGACTTCTGAGAGACACTGCCACTCTGAGAGGCTCTTTTTATACCCAATCATGTTGCCAATTGACCTAATAAGTTGCAAATTGGTCCTCCAGCTGTTCCTTATATGTACATTTAACTTTTCCGACCTCTTATTGCTACCTGTCCCAACTTTTTTGGAATGTGTAGCTCTCATGAAATCCAAAATGAGCCAATATTTGGCATGGCATTTCAAAATGTCTCACTTTCAACATTTGATATGTTATCTATATTCTATTGTGAATAAAATATAAGTTTATGAGATTTGTAAATTATTGCATTCCTTTTTTATTCACAATTTGTACAGTGTCCCAACTTTTTTGGAGTCGGGTTTGTATATATATATATATATATATATATAAGCTGTCTGGACTCTCATTTTGATGGCACCCATTCACTGAAGAGGAACTATTAATGAGCTAGTGATGTAATGCTAAATTTATCCAAATCTCCTCTGATAAAGTAACAAACTCATCTACATCTATGATGGCCGAGGATGAATACATTTCAATTTCAGTTTACCTTTTATATGCATATTTTGTAATTGCTTTTTTCATCTTCCAGAATAATGTAATGTTTTCAATTTTCTTCACTTGAGGGATTAATTAATCAGTATATGATATAATTAATTTGATAACACTTTTTAACTGATTAACAGATATCTTAATCTTATACTGAAAGTCATAGCAGACACTAACTGGTTGTGTACCTGTAGGGCTTTTCTTTTGCACTGACTCATTAAAGTTTTTCTTGAGGGATTTATTTTCACCTGCAGCTTGGCCAACACATAACTGACATGACATGTCCAAAGGAGAAATAAAACTCAGTTTCTCGTCCTAGTTTTTTGGGGGAAATTATGCTTTTAGTTTGAAGAAAAAAAGTGTAATTGCTTGACGTGTTCGCACTTACAGTAGCCTTAAAAAGTATGTGGGTACTTAGAAGCCGTGTATACAGTATATACACTTTTTATTATAAAATATCAAACAGAGCACCATTTATTAAGAAAAATAATAAGAAGCACAGCTGCATTTTTAAACGAGTCTTAATTAAACAGAAATGAAATTAGTTGTCAAATGTTGGTGGAACATGTTACTCTGCCTAGACACCTGTGTGAATACGAGCGGAACTGACATCAAATGTCCACTAAAAATAACCCTGAGATCAGTTGATTAAAAATAACGGCAAAGTCATACATACAACTGTGATCTAAACCTACTCATTTGACTTGAGATTTAAATATTTCATAAGTCTGCAATTCAACAAGATTTTAATGTGAGTGCACTCAATTATTGTGGACAGCAGTTTTCAGTGCACAGCATACAAAACAATAAATAATAAAATAATTCCCAGCTGGATACCGTTTTCTCCATTCATTGTCCACAAACACTAGGCAGCAGAGGGCTCGCTTTTCTCAAGGCCAAAACTGAATTTGAATACAAATATTGTATTCTAGGTCAGCCAGTCAGAAGACTTTACTTCTGCAACAGTAATGTAGGTGCAAGGAGTCAACTTTCCTCTCCCTTCCTGTCTGTGGCTTCTGTTTGAACTAAGCTTTTTGTGGATGACTTTTGGCATATATCAATGTCTATAAACTGGGTTATGTTTGCATGGGTACCAGACTAGAATGTGCCAGTATGTTCCTGTGGCTCAGTGGTTAGAGCATTGCGTTAGCAACGCAAAAGGTTGTGGGTTCGATTCCCAGGGAACACATATACTGACAAAAAATGTATAGCCTGAATGCAATTGTAAGTCGCTTTGGATAAAAGCGTCTGCTAAATGCATAAATGTAAAATGTAAATGTAAATGTATAGAATGCAGATTAAACATGGGTAGATCTTTGCTTTTTGACAATTTCTCTTTCTCTTCAATTACTCTTTTTAGTAAATTCTTCCACTTTTAAGCCCCAAGCAACATTTACATACCCTTTGCATCAATTTAATACCCCCAGTTTGCAATTTGCATGAAATATTCTGACATGAAAGGAAACACGGGGGGCTTAAATGGTCTCGGTGCTTGTCTTTGCATGTGGATTAGTTTGGGTTTTTTAAAGGTCTGTTATTATGAGTTGTTAGTTGTGAAAGATCTAGCACTAACTCCTCTTTTAAATCAGTAAAAGCTCAGTATGACTATGGCCTGCCTGCTATGAGGCTTCAGCGAGTACAGATGGCTCCATTCAGTCTTCTGAACCACAACAGGAAGAGCGCTAACTATAAACCACTTCCTCTGTGAAATGAGGAGCAATGGTATGTAGTGTTTATGAGCGCTTGAGCAGGGCAAGACACATACTGCTAAACTCCGAAAACAGATTGTGAAGCCATGCCAGCATACAGATGATATATCTAATCAGATTTATGAAGTGCATCTTAAGTAAAAAGTTTTAAATATGCCCCTAAGCTTATCAAGATGAAAGGAAATATAGGCCTATAATACACAGGGCACAACATAAAATATTTCAGCAAATCCTAAAAATAATAAACCTGAAACAATAAGCAAATGAACGAATGATTGCAGGAAGGGAATAAAAAAAATATTCTAAAAGTTTAAGATATTAGATTTAAAAACATCAGAACAAAAGAATGTAAATAAAAAACTTGATCGGGTCTTACAAAGAAACAAAACTGGACTCAAATACAAAAAACAAACAAAAAAAAATTGAGTTTTACAAAGAAACAATAAATAAATATATAATGGGTCTTTCAAAGAAACAAGAATTAACAAAACAAAACATGATAGGGTCTTACAAAGAAAAAAAACAACAACAGAAAACAAAACATAACAGGGTCTTACAAAAAAATTCAATAAAAGCACAAACAAAGCTTTGTGTCTTACGAACAAACTAAAATGAACGATATTGTATTCAAAACATGAATGGCTCTCTTATTATCACAACCATGATAGGGTTTTCCAGGTCTTTTCCAGTGTGTTGCTATGGTTGCTAACTTCCTATCAAAAGAGCTCACCCAAGATTCTGTGAAATGGGAATTTGTGTAATAATGCACACAGCAGTCACAGTTCTAAGATGATGGCATCTGACATAAACTGGGATAACTCAGTAGGACAGGTTTGTCCTGATCAGCCCTCTCACCAGAATGAAAGAGAAATATCTGACTCAGGCCTACTCACACTTTATAGTACGAGCCTCATAAGACTGTTGTCACAGCAACGGGAAAATCAAACAGGCGTTTGAATGAGTTTGTCTGGTGTACTCTAGTGTAGAATGGGTGGGTCTGCGCTGTGCCCATGGTTACACCCTTTTACCAGAGTGAGTTACAACTGAAAGGAACGCCAACAAAATTAACTGCCGTACTTTTGATCAGTGAGTTGACTCGTATGTTTTAACACATCATGTTTGTAAAGACTGTAGACAGTGAGGTAGAAAAATGATGTAGGTATGCAATAGCTATTTGTTTCAATGAAAGCCCAGCTTTAGATATTGGTTATATATCTTAAAGGGGTGTCAAACTCAATTCCTGGAGGGCAGCAGCCCTGCAGAGTTTAGTTTAGACCCTGCACCAACACATACACCTCGTAGTTTTCAAATAAGCCTAAATGTATTGATTAGTTGGATATGGTGTGTTTAATTAGGGTTGAATCTAAACATTGCAGGTCTGTGTCCCTCCAGGAATTGAGTTTGACACCCCCGTCTTAAAGGGATAGTACACCCCAAAAATAAAAATTCTGTCATTCATTACTCTCTTATGTTGTCCCAAACATGTAAGACCATCATTCATCTTCAGAACACAAATTAATATATATTTTTGATTAAATCTGAGAGCTCTCTGACCCTGCATAGACCGCAACAGAACGGACACGTTCAAGGCCCAGAAAGGAAGTAAGGACATCATTAAATTAGTCTATGTGACATCAGTGGTTCAACCGTAATGTTACGAAGTTAAGAGAATACTTTGTGCACAAACAAAAAATACTTTTTTCAACAATTTCTACTCTTCCATGTCAGTCTTCGACGCACTTTCATGACAATACCACAATGCATTTACAATAAAGAAGATAAGTTACTTTTTACTCGCACAGTTGACATTTTTCTCACAATTTTTTTTTTGCAACTGTGCCAAAAAATTTGTTTTTTTTTACAATTCGGACTTTTCTCACAATTGCGAGTTTGTATGTTGCAATTTAAAACAAGAAATTGTCAGTTATAAAGTCAGAAACTTGAGATACAAACTCACAGCTCTAACTTTTCTCACAATTGCGAGTTTCTTGTAATTTACTTTTTCCCTGCAATTTGTGAGTTTAAATATCAAAATTGCAAGAACAAATGCCTAATATTGTCAGATATACTCGCAACTGCGAGAAAAAAAGCCTACAATTGTGAGATATAAACTTGTAATCGCGAAAAAAAACTACAGTGTATATATTGCAGTTCTGACTTTATTTCCCACAATTGCGAGTTTGTACCTAAGAATTCTGAAAAAAAGTCAGAATTGTCAGATAAAAAGTCACTTACCCCTTTTTTTGGGTAATTTAGTGGCAGGGACGGGCTTTCATAGGAATCAGTTCTCTAATAATGAATCACACTGTTCAACTCTCACCGGTTAACATATCTATCAATGAGTCACCATGGGAGGCACCCCATTGGTTACATAATCCATCCATCATGTATGAACAGGGAAACAACAATTCTCACACTCCCCCTTCCCAGTCACCTACTTTCCCTCTGCCTATTTTCCTCTCAGGAAATCCAGCTACAGAATTCCAAATATTCCCGTAGGAATGCTTCCGCAGCATTCCTCCAGCTGCACAACATAAGTCAAACAAATTGTGAGAAGGAGAAGAAAGAAAAAAGTTGCTGTATAATGTGACCAACCCCTACAGGCAAGGCTATAATGAAAGAGCAGTCCCAGCTTGTTTGGGAATGAACGCTTATCGGATTTGCTTTTTGAAAAACAATAACCAGTAAAAGAGTTTCTGTATAAATGCTGGTCTTGGTTTTAGGGAGTTAGCCTTCGAGGGTTTTAGAGTACTGTATCACAAAACACTCATTAGATTCCTGAGAGCGGAGTCTGTGCTATTGACGGTTCCCTGTGTTGTCATTGCTAATATTGATCCCAGAGGTCTGCCTTTGACCTCTCCCACCATTCACTTTTGCGTATCCAGTGTTATCTGAGAACATCTGCATCTAAGGTTCACAAGGGTCAGAGTACACAGAATGTAAACACTGCACAGAGCCACTAACACATCACTTACATATAGTCTTCTGCAAAATATGACAGAGCCTGTTTAGTACGATTTTTTTTGGAATATGTAAAATAAAACAAAGTACCAGGATCATTTTGCACAACATACAAGCTTGGTCACTTCCCATCCAATCTAAAAGCAATACAAGTGATACTAATAGGATACATTTATCAAATATTAATGTGCAAAGATTTCCACCTTGAAATCGGTGTCAATAGAGTGCAGCAGAGATTGTATATTGTATTGGTGAAGTTAGCATCTCCCTGGCTTCTACCTTATTTCAAGCATTTAACTACAAACCTGTTCAAAAACCCATTGACGTCAGGATGATGGAACCGGAAGGCATTTCCAGATTTTGGCCAACAAAAATTCATATTTTATTGGCAAAAAGAAAAAATAAGTATAAAAATAACTCATTATATAAACACTATATAAAAATGTTATCAACAGCACAACTTTTTCACTCAGATACATATCAATGGTTTAAAAAACCTTCTATATGCCAATGAAGTATTATGTTATGTATTGCAGTTACCAAACCGGTCCTACAGCAACTATCATGCAGCAGCCTACAGTCAAGCTATACAAACAATCATATCTACTCATACCGACTCCGAGATTAGCGTGTTAGATTGTTTGATAAGATTATTTAGGGGGGATACACTATTATGAATTATTAACAGAATGCAATCTTGTGCTTTTTAGGAACATTTTGCTGCTAATGTAATAACCTGACACAAAACTTGAAACTCAGACTTCCTCTATACTAGTTAACTCACTATTAGACAATAAACACCCCTATTCCAACACTTTCTTTAGGTGCGGCCAGACAATATATTGGTCGAGTATTTACTAATTAGAACTACAGGCCTGACTGGGCCGAATAAAAACCTTATTTTATGCACCCTGCTGTAACAGACCTTCACCGTTTACCTTTACCCGATGTTATAATATCATTCTAAGATAACAATGAATCAACACTATAGTCCTATAACCAATTTTTGACAGAATTACTCCAAAATCACACTGATGCCAGACTGATTGTGAGAACCAACATCTGGGAAAAAGTTGCAACAAAAATATAATCTATAACCTACCCAATATATATATATATACACACACACACACACACGACCACAAAACCAGTCTAAAGTGTCAATATTTCAAAATGTATATTTATACATAGCTGAATACATAAGATTTCCATTGATGTATGGTTTGTTAGGTTCGGATGATATTTGGCCGAGATACAACTATTTGAAAATCTGGAATCTGAGCATGCAAAAAAACTATATAAATAAATACAAATTGAGAAAATCGCCTTTAAAGTTGTCCAAATTAAGTTCTTAGTTTTTATATATTTACAGTAATAAATTTAAATATCGTCATGGAACATGAGCTTTACTTACACTTAATGTCCTGAAGATGTTTGGCATAAAACAATAGATCATTTTGACCCAGACCATGTATTTTTGGCTATTTCTACAAATATACCCCAGCGACTTAAGATTGGTTTTGTGGTCCAGGGTCACATATAGATGTACATGTACACTAATTTATCAGGTACTTACCCTCTCATTTAATTATGCCAAAGTGAGCAATAATGAATCATGTTCTCAAAATATCTTATGTCTCACAGAAGAAAGTTCCACAGGTTTGGAAGGACATGAGGGTGGGTGAACAATGTGACACTTAGACTACACAACGATGTCATTTTTTTACACTCAAGTGTTATAGCTCAGAATCTGTGTTTTATTTTCAAAGGTACAAGCAGTGCATAGGAATAGAAAATGTGTCCGAGTCTAAATTTAAAGTGAAATCAATCTCTTTAAAATAAAAAACAAGGCCACATGGGCTAGACAAGTGTTCTGAGGTGTGCATTTTGTGTTGCCTTACACACGAGAGGAGACTATTAATAGCATATGTGTCAATAGCTGAACACCACCATCAGCAGAGCCACATGAGCACCACCCAAACTCCTACAGTACTGTCAGGCCTGACATCACTGACCACTTCCCTTTTAGATATCACAATGAAACTAGCTCTGCACTAAAAGTTCCTGAGCCAACACACACGCAACGTATCTAGATTGTTCTTAAGACAAAACTTAAGAAGATTTCAAATTCTTTAAATTAAGATGTTCTTAAGAATATATTTGAAGACTTATGAATCTTTAAAGAATTGCACTTAAGAACATTCTTACGAACTTCGTGGCATTTATGTTATGACATTTCTTAACTTATTTCTTATGAAGATTTTCGTGAACCCGGGCCCTGGAGTAAAGGCTGCTGAAAATTCAGCTTTGCTATCACATGAATAATTTACATGTTAAAATAATGGTCATAAATATTACAGTTTTTGATCAATTAACCCTTATGTGAGAACGAGAATTCTTTCAAACGCATGTTTAATCATTTTTTACATATATAGATATATAAAGAGGGAATAAATGAGATCATTCAAACTTGTGACCAACAGTTATTCAGAAACTCATATGCGTCAAACTACATACCAAATAAGAAAGATAAGACCCAGTCATTAAACATGGTGTGTGTGTGTGTGTGTGTGTGACCATCACCTGCTTTGTAAATCAAACACTTCTGACCTTGTAAATATGACATGCAAAAGTCTCTATTATGGTTTAACAGCAGGTCTCAACAAGTTGATCCCTCAGAACATAACTCTGCTCCTTTACTACAATACAGTATTTCTCAGTTTAAAAGTGCACCAAAACTTCAGTAAAAATGGAGAAAAAACAACCGTCACTCAATATATCAGCAGTCAAGCTCGTTTCCGGTAATGTGAGCGGCTGATGTGTCTGCGACTGATTTGAATTCCGGTGTGTGAGGCATAGCGGTTAAACAATCATTCAAGATGGCGCGCAAAGCAAAAAGTGATCACAGCACTTGTTATTAACAGCTGTGTCAGCAAGAGCAGCATTTGTGCCGTCCAGCGCCGGCCGCCCATTTATCTTCTCCGTGTGCAACAGTTTCGCAGCTGTGCGGCCTTTAGAGAGCAAGGGGGGAACATCCTGTTTTTACAGTGGGATTTGTGTTGGGGGGGTGTGGAACCAGCCTGTTTCAAAACAGCACAATCCTGACACAGCTTATTTTGGGAGATTAATCTAAAATGTTGATATAACAAATATTTACAATAAGACGTTAAAGGAGGATCTAAGAGTTACTGCACAGTGACGTCGCTCTCAAGGCTTTCAGAAAGGAAATCACTAACTGAAAATGTGCCAGTTGACATGTTAGAAAGGCGTCTGGAGTCCTGTGTGCGAACACATGAAGAGATCAAACATTAAACCCAACACACATTCTTCTGAATCTTATCTGCTACTGATTCCAAAGGTTTAGAGAATATTGTGCAAATAGGACAAGATTTTCCATGTGTGCTACCTAGAACAAAATTAAAAAGAAATGGAGGAATTTTGACGCAAGGGCTAAATTCATTTTCCATCTGACTTTGGTTTGGCTCGGTAAGTGACGGTGGAAACTCCAGCTCATCGATAGGCATCAAAGAAAGCATGAATTAGTCAGAACAAGAATGAACTAAGTGCGTTAAAATGACTACGTTTAATTTGAAGTTACAATAACATAGCTGTTTCTGTACATGTTTCTCAAAATGATTAAAGCAAAGAGAGGAAATGAATAGAATGAACAATGTCTCTCCAAAATGACAACTCCAGTCCACTCAACCGCAAGCACTACACTTGAAATGCATGAATGTAACAATCCCACATTTTAGAGACACATGAGTGTAAGTCAAAGACAATCTGGTCAATGAAATTAGCCTAAATGGTAACACTCGCATAAGGGTATCAATGGTAAAAGGCATCCCTCGATGTTTAAAAATGTTTAAAGTCTCTTTAACGTTGAACTCGTTTTGGGCTACATAGCAATGGAGACAAAAAAAAAACTTTGTGGTTTTTCAAACTCCCAAAAACACCATAAATGACTCGGTTCGATTATGCTGTGTGGATATAAGTTATGTCTGTGGTAAGCCCGCCTTCCGCGATTAGGCTTTTGCATAAAATGTTCCATGGACTCATTTACATGTTGATTATCATTGGATGTCAGTGATATCATAACTATGGCACAGTTTAAAACCTGTTACACCACACAGCTACCTACAATAGTATGCTACAACCTCCTTAGCAAAACTGTGCTTTGCTACAGTGGATGCCTGGCCAGTTTTGATACATCTTGGTATAAAATGCCTTTAACACACTATTAGACCATTTGCTGGAGATAAACTCTATTTTTTTGACTCTGATATCTCAAAGAAAGAAGCTGAAGAAGAGAAAACAAATATATAAAACCTACAATCAAAGAAAAAAAAAATAGAGAATCTTCATTCAGGAATGCTTTATCATGTTAAGCAATAGTCCAAGGTGTGTGACACGGGTATGTCACAGTATACAGGAAACTAAAAGCAAGCCAAACCCATTACGTTGTTTCAAAGAGGGCAATTTGAAAACAAACCAAAAATATATGTTAACTCTAAATCAAAACAGCACAAATAATCGTTGGAGAGTGTGATTTTTTTCCCCATATTGAGTTTATTTGTCCTAAGCAGTCAGTGCCAGTGTCATTAAGACTTGTAGTTAGATGTTAACCAAGTTAAGCCTTCGTACAGTCCATCACCGGTGGCCGCGCATGACGGCTGCACATACCAATTCCTATCCCGGATGCGTGTCAGTCCCAGCTTCTCCTGGATCTCGTGTGGCTTCATGGCGTCCGGAAGGTCTTGCTTGTTGGCGAAAATCAAAATGATGGCGTCCCTCATCTCACGGTCATTGATGATGCGGTGGAGTTCTTGTCTGGCTTCATCTATGCGATCTCTATCAGCACAATCCACCACGAAAATCAACCCTTGCGTGCCCGTGTAGTAGTGTCGCCAGAGGGGACGGATCTTATCTTGTCCTCCCACGTCCCACACGTTGAACTTGACGTTTTTGTAGGTGACCGTCTCCACGTTGAAACCGACGGTTGGGATGGTGGTCACAGACTGGCCGAGTTTCAACTTATAAAGGATGGTGGTTTTTCCGGCGGCATCCAGTCCGAGCATCAATATTCTCATCTCTTTGTTACCAAATATCTTTGACAGCATCTTCCCCATTTTGTATACTGTTCATAAATGATTACTTCCCTCCAAAAAAAACAAAAAAGTCTGATACAGTAAAGGTTTGAAACGTGAAACAAGCACTTTCTCTTTATGATTTTCCACTTGGGAATGTCAAATTTGGAAGTAAACAGAACACGTGTATAAAGCTGTCACGAAACTGGGCGCAAAGTCACAGTGAATAAAATGTAGTTCCAGCCAATACTGGTCACTTGGTTGCTGATTAAACGACAGTGCTGAAAACTTTCAGAAGTGAAAAGGTCAAAGCTCGATTTTAAGGGCTTTTGCTTCGGTTGTAGGGTGGTGCCGGTTTGAAAAACGCCACCCTCGATATTAATCCACAGAAAGGCGACAAAAGCAGCGATTTTTCGGTACTTTCCCTGTGTGTCTGGTAAGTGCTGTGAGGCCTCTTTAAGAGCCTGCGGTCTTTCAAGACTTCCTCTTGGCGTGTCAATGTCCGTTTCGGGGGCTCTTTCACGTCCTTCCCCCAAAATGTAACCGGATAACAGCTGAAGTCGTTCAGAGCCTCGGCGGAAAAGCGTTAATTTCGCCGGCCAGTAGGTCTGTCCTCTGGTTCGTCTGAAGCGCAGCCGCGTCGATTTCACCCGTCCCGAATTCTATCTCACGTGCCCCTGAGAGACAAGAGAGGCTCAGAGGGAGTGCCAAAAAAGAGCAATTTAGCCTGCTAGCTTAGCCGGCCGAACAACCCACAGAAAATCGCCACCACATACTTTTTACACATATTTTCGACAGGTTATGTAAAATACAACCATTAACAAGTTCTTTTCATTCATTTTAGAGCGACTAAATACAGTTTTAGTTACCTGCGGAGGCCCACCATTCTCTAGCAGTCTCAACCCCGGTGTTCACTCCTAAAATCAGCCGAGTTCAGTGAAACTGACTACGTCAACCCGAACCAGCGGAAATGGCCATTGCAGCCCGCTTTTCATAATAAAGGTCTTGGCAAACGTCATTGACTGTTCGACTTTACTTTTAAAACATCTATTTAAAATACACACATATCATTCAATATTACACAGTCTGAGACATAGAAAACGGAGCAATTAGCAATAGCGACAGTAATAGTTGTTACTGTACAATCAGCAGTAACTCAAGACAAATCGAAGTACAAAAGTGAATAAAAAAATTGTCAACCAATAAATCATAACATGCTGGTTATGAATTGAGATAAAAAAAACGTTGTCAGTGCTCATAAAGGCTTGATAATGGGATAGTTCTCCCAAAAGTGAAAATTCTGTTATTATTTGACGTCACTGAATCATCAATGAACTGACTTTAGTAGGAAAATGACTCTTTGTTATTGTCGTCTTGCATTATTGATAAACAATTTTTCTGTTGACACTGTAAAGCTGCTTTGACACAATCAGTATAGTATAAAGCGCTATATAAATAAAGGTGACTTAACTTGTCTGTTTCCTAACCACACCCAATGTTGTTACAAAACTGTATGACTTTATTTCTTCTGTAGAACACAACAGAAGATATTCTATATTGGTAACCAAACCATTTTGGTGACCACTGATTTCCAGAAAATAAATAAATAAATAAATAAATAGGTGTCTACCTACTAATTCCCATAACTGATTTATAAAGACAGTCACTTGTCACCACCTACTGGTGTAACAATGTAACAGTAGGCCTATACAATGTAATCTGCATAAATCACATCTATCAATCCATCTAATGAACCTGGAACAAACACCGAAAATGGTTGGAAATGCAACAGCAACACACATTTATGGCTACAACAAATAAATGAATAAATGTTATCTTTATGTGTTTATGGTCAAGGCCAAGGAAGCTACAAGTAATTCATGAATGAACTTCAGCTACAATGGATGGCCTGGCAAGTCTAAGTTATAGAAAATACGTGTTATTTATTATCAATTATTGTTATCATTAGTATTATTTCTTATTAATTATTTACAATTAATTGAGCTAATAACGACACTTTTTATCTCAAGTGTCACATTAAATTGATTTGTACGTTTCTAGCATTTGTATCTTTATCGGTGTTTAAAATCAAGGCGCTGTCTTTTTAAGAAACTGCGTCGCTCGGTTTTGGGAAAGCTAAGTGAGTCAGATATTGCGGAATGGAAACACACTACAACGTCGACTCCGTCTTCAGCAAGCATGACCTCTCTGGGGTCGAGCGCTGTCTCGCAGCAGGTTAAGTCAGCCAGAAGGGTTCCAGTTGCAGAAGAGCCGAGGTGCCACGGGTCAGACTCGCAGGAGGTACTCCAGCAGTTCAGAGTCACCTGATATCAGCCCAAATGTCGAGGCGAGGGTCCTGGTCATAAACACCGGCGGAACCATTGAAATTACGTATCATAATAACGGTAAACTGTATCAGCACCGCTCACACACCTGACTGATATGTACGACTAATACTGCACTGCAGACACGTTTATGGGATTATTTGTTGATATGCTTCACACATTTCAATACTACGACGGCGTTTTAGTGCCACATAAAAAAAAAAAATCTAAGATTTAGTTTGTTAAATAAGTCGAAATTTAGTTTGTTTGAGGGGCCCTACATGCTGAAAAATGGCATTCGTAATTTCTATGGAAAGTCGCAATAATAATCATTTCAATTAATGGACGACATGTTTTATTCCTATCAAATACACATTGTGTAGGTTACTATAAGGTTTACTCTGTTTTTCTCCCAGCTAACTGACCACTTACTTTCATGTATTTCGGGAGAAATATGTGAATTTACTGATGTTAATCCGACAGATCCACACAAATTGCTAGAAACAATGGATGTGGAGGATTTGGTTAAATCCTACTTTAGATTAGGATTTAGCAATAAGGAAATTCTTTGTCTTTTGGCGCATCAGCACGGAGTTATAATTAGTAAAAGGACACTGCAGCGGTTATGTAGGAAACTTAATTTATTCAGAAGAAAAAATCAGACAGACATTGAGGAAATCGCCTCTTTTGTGCAGTCTGAGATGGCGACCAGTGGTCGATGGTTACATCTGCGTGCTATTCGAAGAGGATATGTTGTTTCTCAAGAGACTATGAGGATGGTGATCAAAGAAATCAACCCTTAAGGAGTTGAACTTCGGCGCGCTCGACGTCTCCGAATATGCCATAATGCCACAATGCGTTGGGACCCCGGCTGAAGTACTGGCCACGTCGTTATTTTTCTTCTGAATAAATTAAGTTTCCTACATAACCGCTGCAGTGTCCTTTTACTAATTATAACTCCGTGCTGATGCGCCAAAAGACAAAGAATTTCCTTATTGCTAAATCCTAATCTAAAGCAGGATTTAACCAAATCCTCCACATCCATTGTTTCTAGCAATTCTGTGATTTTTCTCAAAATATTAGGAGTTTAATCTCGTATTACTACGAGTTTATTCTCGTAATATTTCGACTTTATTCTCGTAATATTACGACATTATTCTCGTAATATTACGACTTTATTCTCGTAATATTACGACTTTATTCTCGTAATATTACGACTTTATTCTCGTAACATTTCGACTTTATTCTCGTAACATTTCGACTTTATTCTCGTAGTTTCGACTTTATTCTCGAAATATTACGACTTTAATCTCGTAGTCTTAGATTTTTTTTTTTTTTTTATGTGGCACTAAAACGCCGTCGTAAAATACACTTCAGTTAAGTAAAAAAAAAAAAAGACATTTAGTTTGTTAAATAAGAAATTTAGTTTGTTTGGGGGCCCTACATGCTGAAAAATGGCATTCGTTTTTCTATGGAAAGCGGCAATAATAATCATTTCAATTAATGGACGACATGTTTTATTCCTATCAAATACACATTGTGTAGGTTACTATAAGGTTTACTCTGTTTTTCTCCCAGCTAACTGACCACTTACTTTCATGTATTTCGGGAGAAATATGTGAATTTACTGATGTTAATCCGACAGATCCACACAGCAGCGTCAGGCGCATATTATCAACATGCTCATTATTGTGCCTGCATGACACGTCGCTATGGAAATAATAAAGTTATATGTATAGAATATTTAATTATTTAATATTGCACTTTTGTATAATTACCTCTGTCCACTGACATATATCACGAATATAAAATAAAATAGACGGTCATTTCATCTAGACTACTCTTGGGGGCCGACTGGTGGCCACGGGGGCCCTAAGCAGCCGCTTAGTTCGCTTATGCCTTGGGCCGGCTCTGATTATTCCGTGCTTTTGTAGTCATTTAGCATCCATTTTCTCAGCAATGTAATTTGATTTATAAAATGAGACAAACCGCAGATCCAAATCGCTCCACAAATAAGCTTGTCTGTCCCATGTCATTTCCAACCGATTTATGAATAAGAACGGAAAATGACTGCTCCACTTCACATTATTGTCCAATGAAATTATGCCAGATCATGATTGGTTGGTGTCAGGGGCGCCATGACGAGTTTTAAAGGGGGTATGCAAGACAAATGTGGGCCCCCTTCTTCCTTATATGTGTGCGTGCGTGTGCGTGTTTGACGTTTAATAAGAAATTGAAAGACACCGAATAAGAAAATTAAATAGTTTATTACGTAACATTTATATTATTTCAAATAACATTTAAATATTTTATTTTAAGTAACGAAAATTTTTTAAGGTTTTAATTTTAGTATCAGTTTTAGCTAACTTTAATGCATATACAGGTGTTGGTCATATAATTAGAATGTCATCAAAAAGTTGATTTATTTCACTAATTCCATTCAAAAAGTGAAACTTGTATAATGTATACATTCAGAGCACGAATTCCGAGTATGGGTCACCATACTTGGCCGTATGTCACGTCACTTTCACTTTCACTGTCACTGTTCACAAAGGAGGTTCACATGAAATGTATTTATGCACTTTTAGGATAAGCCGCCCATTGTTATTTAGGACATTGCACAGTGTCTGTGCTTACTGCTTATTTACAAAGATGATTTAGGGAGAATAAATTAATTATGTATAATTATGTCTAATTTACTGTAATTGCAATCCATAAAAATGAACTAAAATATGATTATGAGCATTGTAAAATGCAATATAATACAATTACAATTACTCAATTTTTAGAATCAGATTAATCAGTTACTACCCAGCACTGAATGGCACTTACCATGAATAGGGAACAATACAGGGCCAGAAACTCAATAAAAAAAGATAAATATCTTAAAATATCTTATCTTTAACAACTGGTCAGAAAATAGAGGTGCCTTATCATCAGAAAATGTCAAAGACTGTCAAACCCTCAGGAAGGCACACTAAAGATATGAGCAGTTCAATTTCCTGTTACTTTCTGTGATAATGAAAACCTAAAAGGACTTATTGTGTGTTTTGACATTTTCAGATTTGTTTAGTGTGTAATGTTGCTGTAAAATATCTACAAAGTTCCAGAGCACATGATGAATTAACTTAGGAAACAGTGGCTAAATTTATTTTCAACACTATACAACCCCAATACTTTTTTTGTGTTCTGGATATTTTATGGAGGCTATCTTCCAAAACCATAGATAGTACCATGGCAGCTTCTTCTCAAAGGCTTCTCTGAGAGACGGAGCATTTCTCACTTAGTTGAGACAGTCTGGATCATAAACTGCAAAGCTGTTTGGCTCTGCTAGCTAAAATAATTGTGCTGAATTAATTTTCAGCTGCAGGCCCACTTTACCCTGCATATGTGTAGACTTATGCACTCCTGACTGGTGATCAACTGTGGAGGTGGATTTATTTAGATATTTATATAGATTTATGTGAAGTTCTCTTGAGTTCTTGTCGTATTTTATTACCATTTTTTAAACTATAGCAAATAAACTGTGATATGGTGAAAAATGTTGAAGGTGTCTGAATACATTCTGGTTTGACTTTATATACTACATTCTTGCCTAAACAATTCTTACAACTACATTCCGTGACACAAATTATGTAAATTATGAATAAATTAAGTATTATTTATAAAATTATCATGGATTTGGGTGCCCACCATGCTGTGAGAAATACTGGTGCAAAACTCTGTAGGACTGTGGATCTCTAGGACTGATGTTAGCCACCCCTGTACTAGCTGAGAAACTTCAGTTTATTTCATTGTATATGTCTTATTGTTGTAATGCACTTCTTTGTTCATATTTTTTATGAATAAACTAATAAAATAACAAAAATAACTACATTTTAATACCGTTTTTCATATCTTGAAATAAGACTTTGGTCAAGTCACCTACCCCTACTAAAATTAAACGATAACTACTATGAACAAGAAACAGATTTACTGAAGAACAAAATTAAAGAACAAGGAAAAACAGACATTCCTCTACTTTAACATGCATTTTACTTTACTGTCAATGATTTTATAGTTACTCACAGGATAATTGGCTGTTTTACTTCTTTTTGTTTTGTGCCTCTGTAAATGGTACATTAAACCAACCATATGCTTCTAAATCTAATTTCACAGTAAGGCAGCAGCACTGAGGTGATACAACAGATTCAGTATGCAAACACATGAAGAACACTGCAATGAAGGAATAACAGTAGTCCTGACAGCTTCAATATCTAAATTCATTCTAGACTGATACAATACATACATCACATTGAAATTATGACATACTGTATATTGTCTGACATTAGCAACTACAGTCTCCTGTACTATAATATAGTCTGAATAATGTGCTTGTACATTAATGAGTAATATGTATGAATATTTTACTGTCAACATCACAATACATTCATATCTTATTGTTTACTGCTTAGAGGGATGAACTTAAAAAGGATGGCTTGCACTCTTTGTGTTTTAAGAGGATGTTTATCCAAAGTAAGGAAAATAATGGCAGGAAGTGACAGAAAGCAGGACTTGATATATATTGTCTGACATTAGCAACTACAGTCTCCTGTACTATAATATAGTCTGAATAATGTGCTTGTACATTAATGAGTAATATGTATGAATATTTTACTGTCAACATCACAATACATTCATATCTTATTGTTTACTGCTTAGAGGGATGAACTTAAAAAGGATGGCTTGCACTCTTTGTGTTTTAAGAGGATGTTTATCCAAAGTAAGGAAAATAATGGCAGGAAGTGACAGAAAGCAGGACTTGATATATATTGTCTGACATTAGCAACTACAGTCTCCTGTACTATAATATAGTCTGAATAATGTGCTTGTACATTAGTGAGTAATATGTATGAATATTTTACTGTCAACATCACAATACATTCATATCTTATTGTTTACTGCTTAGAGGGATGAACTTAAAAAGGATGGCTTGCACTCTTTGTGTTTTAAGAGGATGTTTATCCAAAGTAAGGAAAATAATGGCAGGAAGTGACAGAAAGCAGGACTTGATATATTTGCCATTCTAGAGAAAAGACAGAAAGACAATAATGTTAGCAGACTTCTGTACTTTTCATGCAAATAAAGCAGTAATGCAATGTTCAATTTGAAAAATACAGATTCCAGTGTTAAAATGTATTATAATATGGAATTATCTGGATACACATGTACAATTGTCCAATATCTTATTGGAAACTTTCATGCAGTTTTCAACACTATTCTCTGCTCTGTCCAGATCAGTCTCCATCTGTGAAATATCAATGAATGAATGCTTATTCACAACCCAGTTAAGTTTTTTTCCCCTTTAAGTTTTTTTTATCTTTAATTTATGAACATAAAATTGGTCAAACATTGTTAGATCGCTGCACAACTCAGTGTAAACTATGACTGTACCTGCAGTTAAACATCAAGTGTGCTGAATGCTATACAGCTCAACACACAATTTACCTCCTTATGCTCCTCAAATATTGGCAACAAGAAAAAGACAAGGTATTTTTTGTTAACTTAAAGGTGCCATAGAATGGAAAACTGTGTTTACCTTGGCATAGTTGAATAAGAGTTCTGTACATGGAAATGACATACAGTGAGCCTCAAACACCATTGTTTCCTCGTTCTTATGTAAATCTCATGAATAAAAGAGACCACTGAAAAATAGGCGAATCAGAACATAACACTGACTGTGACATAACAGTCAGGATCACTAATAGTTACGCCCCTAACATTGGCATAACGTATACCCGCCCATGTTCTAGGCCAGCCGCACCATCAGAAGTTCTGCAGGTATTGTGAAGAAACAAGCGAGGACAACAGCAAAAATGGCAGATCATGGAAATAAATGTTATGTTCCAGGCTGTGCAGGGGATGTGAAGTGCAGGGATGGGTTTGTGTCTGTATTCAGAAAAGCACAAAAAGCAAATAACGCATTCTTATAAAATAACGTGAGCCACTAAAGGGACATGGTTAGCTCCTTGCTAGCGGTCACCTGTTACAGTACATAAGATTTCACTTACCACATAAACAGTAATGAGCGATGACTGAGGATGATGGCCATGAATTACAGATTCTGAGCACCACCAACAAGCATCTGATCTTGTAAAATGTGTGGTAAGTACTGCCGCTCCATAGTATAAACAGAGTTTGTGCGATCGTGAATCTCAAAAGCGAAAGTGAAAGTAAAAGTCGATCGTGCATTTGAAAACAGTTTCAGTGCCCAGCATATTAATAGCGGCTCCCTGATGCCCACATTTTATATACAGTATAATTACCCAACAATATAACTGCATGAGAAAGTATTGAAATATATATTTGCCCTGTGTTTCCTTCCTGTGAGCTAATGAAATTAGCCGCACTGTGAAACAGCCAATCAGAGCAGAGCTCAACATTGAGCCGCACTGTGAAACAGCCAATCAGAGCAGAGCTCAACATTATTATTCATGACCCTTCCAAATAAGCCAATAACAGACCGTTTCATTCTAGGGAGAAATCCTAGGGTTTTAAATGCACATGTAAAACCGTTTCTGGATATTTTTTGCTCTTACCTAAGCCACATACCTTCTATGTAGATATCAGAGAACAATTTAAAATATTGTATCAATGCATTCTATGGCACCTTTAAAACTGCTGATTAAAACTTCAGATACACACCGATCATGCAACAAAGTCTGAACATTTCATGAGCACATTACCTGACGTGTCTTTATCACAGCTATTCCTGTTTCACTTACAAGACAAGTCATTCTATGTCACGTTGCAGCAGGCACCTTTAATACGTGTTTGCTGTATTGAAATAGCCTATATGTATAGAGAGAGAGCGAGAGATTTCACATTAAATATGAAAAATGTGTTTTCAGTTACTCTGATTAAAATGACTCAAATGGTTCTTACCTCACTACTCTGTGTGTGATGCTGAAAAGTGAAGAGTCTCAGTTAATAGATCAAATATTAATAAACAAACAAATAGAGATTAGTTATTCTGAAACATAAGTCTTGTTTTTATAAATATTTTAAACAGCACATTCATATGCAGCTTTAATGGAACACATGCACTTCTAACAATTCATGTCATTCCACAGAACCATTTAAAAGAAGCCACTCAAGGTTAAAAAAAATAAATAAAAAAAATAAAAAAAACACCATACAATACATAAAAACAATGTGGTGTAACCAAGTAAAAAGTAATAATATATCATTATAACAGAATCTATATAATTATTTTCAAGATTTTAAAATTATTTTCAAAAAAGTATTTAAAATGTATTTAAAAAGTTGGTAATGTGAAAAAAAAAAAAGATTGTGCAATATATGTAAAAATACAAAGTTTTGGAGTCGCACCACTTCAAATTGTGCACTCTCATGTAATCTAGTATTTCTGTATAAATGAATAGATATGGACAAAAGTGGCATGTCAGTGTGCTATATATTAGTTAATGTTCCCTACCTGAGTTTGGCGCTGAGCCTGCTTTAAGAAATCAACAACCTCCTCGTGTCCAGCGGCTTTTGCCTGAAGGTGAGAGAATGAAAGATTACAGGAGGCATGTGACATTTATTAACATTAGGACATTGCTTTGACAACACAAAAGACACATTATTTACCAAATGTAACAGTAACTCACTTCATCCAAAATGAATGAAATGTCACTGATGGCATCAATTGTTTGGTTACACTTCTGTATTCCACACACACAAATATCTGCATTAACTCACCACTTTAATGGGTTTCCGTCCATCATAACCGGACATTGTCAGATCAACCCCAGCTAATTGCCAAATCTTCAGTCCTTCCAAGTCGCCACTCGCTGCAAATCTGTAAAACACACATTAGAGTCTGTAAATGTGCAATCATCAGTCATTATACAGGAAGTTCATAAACTGAAGATGGCCAGTTCTTTTATGTGTTCAATACATTTGATATGTAAGCACATATCTGCTGAACTTTATACATTTGTGTGTTAAAGTAATAAACTATACTACTTTGTGGAGAAAAGTAATAAAATAAATTAGTAATAAAACTACTACAACTACTAATGAATAATAATAATAAAAACATTTGAGTCATTTATCAAATTATTTAAAAGTTTATAAAAGCAATAAGAGAAAGAGGGATTGTGAAGAAATGAGTGTAGGTAAATGAGACCTGCACAACTCTGTTCCAACACCCTCCATTTCATTCTGGGAAAAGTGAGCTTTATACTTAGTCAGCCATTTCACAACATCCTTATGCCTACAGACATAGAAAAGTGACACATAGAGAAACATAAGTCTATTGATTTCACCTTTCTGTTCACCTTTGTGTGTCAATATGACTTACAGAAATAGTTAGTTATATTATTTTGGTGAATAAATGCTATTCAAAATATGATCGACTATATGGAAAGTTGCATTTAGCATTGCTTTTTCCCTGCTGTCTACAGCTCTGCTACAACAGACTTACAACTAATTTTTGGGTTGCAACCCACCGGTCTAAAATAACTTATCTAGTTCATGTTGAATGTCTGAATAAATTATACAACAAATAGTTCAGTCAAAACTTTGAAAGTATGTGGACATTTAAAGGGATAATTCATCCAAAAATGAAAATTGTAACATTATTTACTCTGCCTCATGGTAACCAAACGGGTCCCATTATGGACAAAAATTCCTGACAGGTTTGGAATAACAGGAGGGTGAGTAAATGATTGAAAAAAAATTAAATGTTCGAAAAAAAATTAAATGTTCATTTTGGGTGGTCTACGTTTTTAAATCAACCTTACCTCAAGCGAACAGCATTGTGAAGTGGTGTATCTCCAAAGCGATCTTTGGCATGGACGTTGGCCCCTTTACCCAGCAGATACTTCACTACATTCAGATGCTCCTCACATGCGGCAATGTGAAGGGGAGTGCAGCCACCATAATCTGCATTGCTCAAGTCAGTCCCCTATATAGAAAGACATGAATCATGTCCCGTATCTTGTTTTGCTAGACTGAATTTAGAACTGTGAACCAGCACAGCTGAGTTTCTATAGACATATCACCCTGTAGCCCAAGACAGGTTTCCCACTGAAGCTAAGCAGAGTTGAGCCTGGTCAGTACCTGGATGGGAGACCAGCAGGAAAAACTAGGTTACTGCTGGAAGAGGTGTTATTGAGGCCAGCAGGGTTGCTCACCCGGTGGTCTGTGTGGGTTCCAATGCCCCAGTATAATGATGGGGACACTATACTGTTACAAAGCACCATCCTCTGTGGTAATTAAAATCCCATGGCACTTCTCGTAAAGAGTAGGAGTATGTCCCCCATGTCCTGGCTAAATTCCACCACTGGCCCTTGTAGTGGACAGCAGGCAAGATAACTCCCTCAGACTGACCAAACTGGTTATCCCATGTGACCAAAGCCACAAATGAAGAACAAATCTTCACATACATTAACACAAAATTGATTAAATCTTTAGTCATACCCATTTACAAAACTGTATATACATAATGAGGACTGTTTGTGATACAACAAAGAATGCAACTTTACCTATTAAGGTAAGGGCCTACAACCTTTTTTTCCATTCGAGAGCTACTTTTTAAAAATGATAGTGGCTGAGAGCTACCCATGTTATACAATACTTAAATGTATCGATCCAAACTGTTATACATGGTATAACAATGCATCTGGAAAATAATCACAGCGCTTCACTTTTTCCAAAAAATGTTATGTTACAGCCTTAATCCAAAATGGATTCAATTCATTATTTTCCTCAATTCTACAAACAATACCCCATAATGACAACATGAAATAATTTAGCTTGAAATCTTTGCAAATTCATAAAAAAACAAACAAAACAAAAAAAACACATGTACATAAGTATTCACAGCCTTTGCTCAATACTTTGTTGAATCACCTTTGGCACCAAAAACAACCTCAAGTCTTTTGGAGTATGATGCTACAAGCTTGGCACACCTACTTTTGGGCAGTTTCTCCAATTCTTCTTTGCAGTACCTCTCAAGCTCCATCAGGTTGGATGGGGAGCACACGGCCATTTTCAGATCTCTCCAGAGATGTTCAATTGGGTTGAAGTCTGGGTTCTGGCTGGGCCACTCAAGGACATTCCCAGAGTTGTCCCATAGCCACTCCTTTGTTATCTTGGCTGTGTGCTTAGGGTCATTGTCCAGTGGCTTCCGTCCTGATTGGTGGAGTGCTGCAGAGATGCAGTTGATCTTCTTGAAGGTTCTCCTCTCTGGAGAAATGCTGGAGCTCTTTCAGAGTGACCATCGCGTTCTTGGTCACCTCTCTGACCAAAGCCCTTCTCCCCCAATTGCTCAGTTTGGCCGGGCGGCCCGCTCTAGGAAGAGTCCTGGTGGTTCCAAACTTCTTCCATTTACAGAGGATGGAGGCCACTGTGCTCATTGGGACCTTCAATGCTGCAGACATTTTCCTGTACCCTTCCCCAGATCTGTGCCTCGATACAATCCTGTCTCGGAGGTCTACAGACAATTGCTTGGTTTGTGCTCTGAAATGCACTGTTAACAGTAAGACCTTATATAGACAGGTGTGTGCATTTCCAAATCATGTCCAATCAACTGAATTTACCACAGGTAGACTCCAATCAAGTATAATCAGTGGAAACTGGATGCACCTGAGCTCAATTTTGAGCGTCATGGCAAAGGCTATGAATACTAATGTACATGTGATTTTTATTTATTTATAGATTTGCAAAGATTTCAAACAAACTTCTTTCACATAGTCATTATGGGGCATTGTTTGTAGAATTTGGAGGAAAATAATGAATTTAATCCATTTTGGAATAAGGCTATAACATAACAAAATGTGGAAAAAGTAAAATATGCTAGAAATTTTCAAAAAGATTTCATTTCACCAAGTTTTATGTCGAAAACTAAAAAAAAGTAGCAGCACTATGCACTTTTAGTTTGCATAAACATTTAGATTAAAACATTAAAAATGATATGACGCTGGATATGTGCGATGCTAATATTCGAAAGCATCAGTTTTCAAATGTCCCAGCATATTAATATTGTTTTGAAGTCGTAACATGATATTCTTAAAGTCATTGTGCGAAAAATACGCTTTATTAATCAAAACTCTGTAAATTTGTGTGAAAAGGAGTAAAAGGTGTCGGAGCTTTACTGCTTCTAGTGTTTGTTTCTTTTGGAAAGTGAAACTGCAGTAATATGTAGTTATTGGTACGTATTTCGTGTCTCGCTAAAAAGTGCACCCAGGTACATAAATGCCATGAGACTAGGTTGGCATATACAGCTCCCGATCTGGGCGAAGTTCACGGGATTTTGTCCACAGAATGATAAGAGCATACGTTTTAACATATTATTTTATTATTTAACACTCAGTATTTAACATGACAGGTTTTCTGGTACGCAAAACAAGTACTTTAAAGCAGGGGTCTCCAACCTTTTTTACACCGCGGACCAGTTACGGGTAAAAAAATAATCTCGCGGACCGGGTGAAACCGGGGGGGAAATTGGTTGTGGATGGGGTCCTTAAAACAGATCTATTCATTTATACTGTTATCAGCACATGTTGAAGTAGATTCGTCTCTGGGAGAATATGCGCTGTTAATGCAGCGTTAGATAGCCTAACTCCGTCAGTTTTTTACTTTCACTTTCTGTATGACTGAAGTTAAGACATTCACCGGCATAACTATTGCGCAAAGTTTGCCATGTTGCTTGTGTGATATCCATTGGCTCGCCTTCATGGTTTAAAACAGAAATATTTCCAGTATTCTGACGTAAACGCAAACCCCCATGCATATGTATCTTAAACGCAGAGATACATGAAAGAGGAATCAAATCGGTATGCCGCGCTGTCTGAAACACATCTCTATGCTTGTGCGCATTTCGGGTGTGTGCGAGTAGGCTACAGCGTGCAAGTAACCAATTGAGTTGTGTTTCGTTTCTTCTTCTTGTGGTTTTAAATAGCTTGAACGTGTAAATTGGAAAATTAATCTGCGAATCACATGCCGAACGGTGGGGTCTGGACCTGGTCCGTATATCGCGGATCAACTGCGATCCGTTTAAGCCCTAATAGCCTACAGATCAGAGCAATCTTTTATTTACTAATTTAACATGAAATCATCAAATTGCTACTCCATATCAATCGATGCAACGAGAATACAGAATAATTAGAACAATCATTTATGTACAATAAATAACAGAGCGTCATATCTATACACATTTTCCCCAGAACGTTCTCGCGACCCGGTAGGAATTCTTCCACGGCCCGGTAGTGGGTCGCGATCCGGTGGTAGGGGACCTCTGCTTTAAAGGAAAACGCCACCATTTTTCCATATTCCAATATGTTCTTCTCTCAACTTAGACGAGTTGATATGTACCCATTTCTTAGGATCCAAACTGGGATAAATTTAGAAGCCACCAAACTCTTCCATGTTTTCCCTATTTTAAGACGTTTACATGAGTAGTTACACGAGTAAGTATGGCGACACAAAATAAAGCATGGCGATTTTCTAAGCGGATAAAAATGATAACTATAATGTGTGGCGGAAGAGCACTTTGCAGCACTTCGATCTCGGCGCAGTAATATCATCACTCCTGAAAACTCTCCCTCTCCCTGATAGTGATAGTGCAGGCCACGTTGGTTGTATTGACGGAAGAGGGAGAGGGAGAGTTTTCAGGAGTGATGATATTACTGCGCCGAGGTCGAAGTGCTGCAAAGTGCTCTTCCGCCACACATTATAGTTATCATTTTTATCCGCTTAATTTATCCCAGTTTGGATCCTAAGAAATGAATGGTGCTAAGCTAAAAGCTAGCATAGGTTTAACCCTCAGCACATATTTATATTTAGTTATATTGAAAAAGTTTCAATTCAGTTTATCTTTTTGACCCCGTTTTAACATCGATTTCTATTGAGACAGGCCGTAGCTGTCGGGCAAGATGGCGGATAGCAGCGGCGGCACATAATCTCTGCGTTCTGATTGGTCAGATCGCCTGTCAATCAAGCTCTTTGCGAACGGTCAATTGATGCACACAAGCAATAGAACACACCTACTCACTGTCTGGTTCACTGCCAATTATTTCCCGTATACGATGCCATTGGATTAGAGTGCTGTCAATTTCACAATGCCCAACACCATTGGATGCTGTCAATTGCACAGCTCAAACAGGAGAAGCGCGATTTCGCAGGCTGCAGACCACGTCTCTGTTCATTGTAAGTATTAAATTATAATTATAGGCCTATAAGCTCCTTAGAGTTTGTACTTGTGTTGCCTCAATGCACCTGCACCACTTAAAATAGAAATCGTTATGTTACATTTCTTCCTGTTGTTTCAAAGATTAAAGGCAAAATCACTTTCCCAAATAGTCTGCAGTAACGTGGTAAACGCTAAAATGTGGGGTTTTAATAATGTTAGCGTTCTGACACTTCTGAATTTTAAGATGTAGAATAGTAAACACCTGTTTGTATTGAATAAACAAACGTTTTTGCGTGATAGTCTTTTATTTTTTATTTTCGTTTGCAATGTCCAAGAACAGCTTCACATTTAAATGATTTTGTCTTTAACCAGATGAGAATATGGTTATTAAATATACTATTTGTGTAATATTGATGATGAAGTTATTTTTTATTAATTTTTTTAGACAGAATTTTTTGTGTAAAAAATGAAAAGGGGACAACAGCAGCAATACATTCAAGGTTTCTTCAAGAAGAAACCATGTCAAAGACAGGTAGATGCAGTGCAGGTCAGAGCCAATTCACCAGGCAGGGCCAAGTTGACCAGCAAATTAGCAGCCCTGAACCTGGCAGCACAGGTCAGAGCCGGCCAGAGAGGGCCAGTGAGGACTACACCAGCAGCAACAGGTGAAAGTCAGAACATTAAATGTTTTTTTACAGAAAGTTCACTAGACGCAAACACACACACACACACACACACACACACACACACACACACACACACACACACACACACACACACACACCGTCTGTTTGGACAATAAAAGTTGAGAACAATATTGTCTGATCAGTGGTTTTTATTTATAAAAAGAGAGATGAGTTGTCCAGGCACTTGTGCAGTGCCATTTTTATGTAATCCCACTTGTGTTGGGGCACATGACTTTTCCTATGGGCCCCCTCTGATTGGTTCTTGGTCCCCCCTGTGCCACCCCGTTAAAACAATCCTAGAATCGCCCCTGGCGCAGATCCAGGTAACGAACACACAACTGTCATCTCTCTCTGTCGCTCTCTCTCTCACTCGATCGATAATTGTCATGTATGGTGATTTTAACAGTGATATGACATTTCATCTCATATGACAACATCTCATGTTGCTGCTGCTGAAATCAACTGAGATCTCTTTCAGAGTCTATTTTTTTTACACTACAAGTTACCAATACATGCAACGCAACACATTACTTAATTAAATCACAGCCTTTGATTTAATAAGCACACTATTTTTAATTGTATAATTTGTAATTATTTGTGAATTCTATTTTATTGTGATAGATGTGCAGACCAATTTATGTAGTTTAATTTCAAATTTGATTTAATTAATTTTTAGCTTTTCATTAACTCACAAACCCCCTGCAGTTATCTTATAAAATCCCATTTGGGAAATCCTGCTCTGTAAGGAATGTGTGCATGTAGCATTTTAAAGGTGTGTGAATAGGTATCAATATCTTACCATTTCCCTTAAGGCCTCTAAAGCCTCAATATCTCCGATCTTAGCAGCAGCACAGGCCAGGGTGGGCATTAGTGCATCTTCAAGCTCCTGTGGACATAAGTAATAACATAGTTGATCACAACTGTCCAACAGCCTCTTCTCCTTCTGTACGGCAGTGGTCCTATATAGCACCTTAATCACCCCAAAGAACAGCTGAAGAACCATACAGGAGCTTAACAGGTTCTGTATATGGTGGCGGTGCTATATAGTAGGGGTGGGAGAAAAAAAATAAATTCACCTAACTATAGCGATTCTTTTTAAAATGATTTAAAAATCTATTGGTTGATCTCAGAATCGATTTTTACTTCATTATTTTATTTTTCCTAAGAGGTGCATGGTGGGGAGAAGTTAGCGCTTTGTAATTCCAACAGAGGGCGAAATGTATAGGTGTGTGTGTTGGACTTGTAGCAGCACCGCACAGACGATCAGCGTACAGTGTTGCCAACTAATTTTTAGGGGAAGTTGCTAAAGGAAGGTCGATTTGTTTCTAAAAGTTGCTAAATGGCGTTGTGATGTCATTGCGCGATGACATCATTATGTAATTACAACGCAAAATTGTGTTACTACATCAAATTGCAGCATATGTTAATTTAGATTTGTTCGTGAAATAATATAATGTAATATAATATTAAAATATAACTGTATTTTAAAGTACAACATTGAATTATTGAACACTTACACATTTTTGAATAATTACAATTTACGTTTTTTTTATTAACTAGTAAACTAATAAAACTACACATTCTGAACAAATATAGTTTCAAGCAGTGTATTATCAGTTAGTTAGTCTGCTACACTCTAAGACAAGTCTGTTAAAATAGGGCACGATCTACTCTGTTAATGTGAAGGAATTTTCCGTATTGATTTTGCACAGGTATTTTTAAGGTCATTTTAAATTCCGCATTGTATTTTGGGTTTTTGGGTTACAGGTTTACAACGGATAACAGGGCTGGCCCAAGCCTTTATGGGGCCCTAAGCAGAATTTTATTTGGGGCCCCTCGGTGCTGCCAATATGACTGGTTATTGTCGAAGCATGATTATTCACACACTATAAATCTAACACACACATTATAAGTTTTGTTTGTTGTAGCTGTGTTGCATACATCCTACCATTGTCTGCCTGCATGTTTTTACCCTTCTGTGATTTTTAATTGTAACAGTTGCAAACTTACAACAGTGGTCAGGTGTTAATTTTCACTTTAACATTTTCAAAGTCTTAGGCCCGGTTTCACAGACAGGGCATAGACTAAACCAGGATTAAGCCATAGTTCAATTAGGACATTTAAGTGATTTTTATAAACATGCCTTAGAAAAAAAACATTACTGGTGTTCATCTTAAGACAAAACTGTCAGACCTGTGTTCTCTGTGTCTCGTGTTTTCCCCTCCTCTCGTGCCCATCCTTTGTAATTATCAGTTCCCAGCCCTGTGTCATTAGTTCATTAGTCCCCGTATGTGTTTATAAGCCCTGAGTTTCCCCTGAGTCTTTGTCCGTTCTCTCGTCTATGTACGTCTATGTAGTTGTGTATCCTGTGTTCCTCAATTAAAATACCCTTATTCCTCTTACCTCTCGTCTCCCATGTCCTTCCCACTACACGACCGTGACAGAAGAACGGACCCTAAACATACGATGGAGTTCGCCGCCGGTGTCCTCGCCCTTATCCGGTGGGATCTCTCATTCGTGGAGTTCGCCGGGGAATTCTGCAGGCTCGCCGCGTTGACGGAGCTCCACGACGCGGCAATCCTCCAGTTGTTTCGGCTCGGGGCCTGCCACAATCGCCCTATGGATCTCCCAGACACCACAGGATTGTGTTGGAGAGAGGGGATCTACCGGTGTCTGGGAAGTTTCCGGTCTCGAGCCGAAGCCAGCCCTCTGTTGCCTCCGCTGGCCCCGGCCAGTTCATCCTCGTCTCTGCCGGCAATGAATATGGCAAGCCCGCCTGTGCCTGCTCCTAGAGAGTGCCCTCCCGAACCGGCTCCTAGACAGCGCCCTCCTGTGCCAGCTCCAGTGCAGCGCCCCCGAGAGTATGTGCTTCCCGAGCGCCCCCGAGACGCTGCTCGTCCCGAGCGTCCTCCAGTGCCGGCTCCTCGCCAGCGTCCTCCAGTGCCTGCTCCGTCCAGCTCTCCAGAGCCCCTGCTGGTTCCGTCCAGCTCTCCAGAGCCCCTGCTGGTTCCGTCCAGCTCTCCAGAGCCCTTGCTGGTTTCGTCCAGCTCTCCAGAGCCCCTGCTGGTTCCGTCCAGCTCTCCAGAGCCCCTGCTGGTTCCGTCCAGCTCTCCAGAGCCCCTGCTGGTTCCGTCCAGCTCTCCAAAGCCCCTGCTGGCTCCGTCCAGCTCTCCAATGCCCCTGCTGGGTCCGTCCAGCTCTTCAGTGCCCCTGCTGGTTCCGTCCAGCTCTCCTGGGCCCCTGCTGGTTCCGTCCGGCTCCCCAGAGCCCCTGCTGGTTCCGTCCGGCTCCCCAGAGCCCCTAGCGACCACGCCTCCAGAGCGCCCCCCGGCGTCCGCACCTCCTGAGCGCCGCCCTGAGATGAAGAGTTTCCCCAAGAAAATTTTGGAGAGGGGGCTACCCGCCATGGAGGCCTCCTGAGTCCCCGGAACCACCATGGTCGCCCAAGCTCCCCGCTCCACCATGGCCGTCCAAGCTCCACGCTCCGCCATGGCTGCCCGAGCTCCATGATCCGCCATGGCCGCCCGAGTCCCCTGACCCGCCATGGCTCCCAGAACGGGCGCCGCCCTGGAGGCCTCCTGTCCTGTCCTGTCTCCGTGTCCCTTGAGGCCTCCAGAGCGCCCACGGGGAGTAATGTCAGACCTGTGTTCTCTGTGTCTCGTGTTTTCCCCTCCTCTCATGCCCATCCTTTGTAATTATCAGTTCCCAGCCCTGTGTCATTAGTTCATTAGTCCCCGTATGTGTTTATAAGCCCTGAGTTTCCCCTGAGTCTTTGTCCATTCTCTCGTCTATGTAGTTGTGTATCCTGTGTTCCTCGATTAAAATACCTTTATTCCTCTTACCTCTCGTCTCTCGTGTCCTTCCCGCTACACGACCGTGACAAAAACAAAGGCACTGACATGTTTTAAGATCAATCAAGTTTCTTTCAGTTGAAATAGCTAAGATTTACATTTTAGTCTAGGTCTAGGCTTAAGCCTTGTCTGTGAAACAAGAAACCTGGGGTTAAAGTATTAAGTGGCATACTTAATGTGCTTTATTTTTATAATAAATATTAAACACAACAGAGAGCATCTATAGCCTACATATAAAACAACACCTCTTAATTTATCTAGCTAATTGAGGCTGGAATATAATAGCAAAGACGCAAAATGTATACCGAGGTAAATAATGTTAAGCTGTTATCGGTTTATGAAACAGAAGCTTATTTTTATTACAAAAATATGTACCCACCCTGCTAAAAAAAACAATAGAAGTCCAATAGAAACCATCACAGAAATTCCAATGGTTTCCATTAAAATACCATTATAAACCATTAGCTTTTTCCAGTAAAACATTACAAAATTCCTTTTTGTAGTGTGTTTTGGGCATTTTTCCAATAGGATTTAACATCCCACCAATAGAATCAAGCAAAATAAATTATGGTCGCAAGTTCTGTCATTACAAATAGAATTCAATGGAAATAACGACCATAGTTAGCTATCTATGGTTTTGAGAAACGCGCCTCTGATTCGTGCCACAAAGCCCCCATGTTAAATTTGTCCTCCACCCCCAAAACACGATCGATTTGAACCCTTTGATGTGCCACGCTTTGGCTGGCGCTGAGCCAGAGAGAGACGAGCTCAGAAAAACATTTAAAAGAAAGACGCGCTCTGTGCTTTTCATATTTCATAACTGTTCAATGTTTTCAACCAAATACAGTTTATTTTAGGTTTCAGACATTTAAATACACTTCAGTTAAGTAAAAAAAAAAAAGACATTTAGTTTGTTAAATAGGCTACATGCTGAAAAATGGCATTCGTTTTTCTATGGAAAGCGGCAATAATAATCATTTCAATTAATGGACGACATGTTTTATTCCTATCAAATACACATTTTGTAGGTTGCTATAAAGTTTACTCTGTTTTTCTCCCAGCTAACTGACCACTTACTTTCATGTATTTCGGGAGAAATATGTGAATTTACTGATGTTAATCCGACAGATCCACACAGCAGCGTCAGGCGCATATTATCAACATGCTCATTATTGTGCCTGCATGTCACGTCGCTATGGAAATAATAAAGTTATATGTATAGAATATTTAATTATTTAATATTGCACTTTTGTATAATTACCTCTGTCCACTGACATATATCACGAATATAAAATAAAATAGACGGTCTTTTCATCTAGACTACTCTTGGGGGCCGACTGGTGGCCACGGGGGCCCTAAGCAGCCGCTTAGTTCGCTTATGCCTTGGGCCGGCTCTGATTATTCCGTGCTTTTGTAGTCATTTAGCATCCATTTTCTCAGCAATGTAATTTGATTTATAAAATGAGACAAACCGCAGATCCAAATCGCTCCACAAATAAGCTTGTCTGTCCCATGTCATTTCCAACCGATTTATGAATAAGAACGGAAAATGACTGCTCCACTTCACATTATTGTCCAATGAAATTATGCCAGATCATGATTGGTTGGTGTCAGGGGCGCCATGACGAGTTTTAAAGGGGGTATGCAAGACAGAAATGTGGGCCCCCTTCTTCCTTATATGTGTGCGTGCGTGTGCGTGTTTGACGTTTAATAAGAAATTGAAAGACACCGAATAAGAAAATGAAATAGTTTATTACTTAACATTTATATTATTTCAAATAACATTTAAATATTTTATTTTAAGTAACGAAAATTTTTTAAGGTTTTAATTTTAGTATCAGTTTTAGCTAACTTTAATGTATATACAGGTGCTGGTCATATAATTAGAATATCATCAAAAAGTTGATTTATTTCACTAATTCCATTCAAAAAGTGAAACTTGTATAATGTATACATTCATTCCACACAGACTGAAATATTTCAAGTGTTTATTTCTTTTAATTTTGATGATTATAAGTGACAACTAATGAAAAACCCAAATTCAGTATCTCAGAAAATTTGAATATTGTGAAAAGTTTCAATATTGAAGACACCTGGTGCCACACTCTAATCAGCTAATTAACTCAAAACACCTGCAAAGGCCTTTAAATGGTCTCTCAGTCTAGTTCTGTAGGCTACACAATCATGGGGAAGACTGCTGACTTTACAGTTGTCCAAAAGACGACCATTGACACCTTGCACAAGGACAGGCTGTTCACAGAGCTCTGTGTCCAAGCACATTAATAGATGCGAAGGGAAGGAAAAGATGTGGTAGAAAAAAGTATAAAAGCAATAGGGATAACCGCACCCTGGACAGGATTGTGAAACAAAACCCATTCAAAAATGTGGGGGAGATTCACAAAGAGTGGACTGCAGCTGGAGTCAGTGCTTCAAGAACCACTACGCACAGACGTATGCAAGACATGGGTTTCAGCTGTCGCATTCCTTGTGTCAAGCCACTCTTGAACAACAGACAGCGCCAGAAGCGTCTCGCCTGGGCTAAAGACAAAAAGGACTGGACTGCTGCTGAGTGGTCCAAAGTTATGTTCTCTGATGAAAGTAAATTTAGCATTTCCTTTGGAAATCAGGGTCCCAGAGTCTGGAGGAAGAGAGGAGAGGCACAGAATCCACGTTGCTTGAGGTCCAGTGTAAAGTTTCCACCGTCAGTGATGGTTTGGGGTGCCATGTCATCTGCTGGTGTTGGTCCACTGTGTTCCCTTCCGAAGGGAACTTCTACGCTACGTCCTCTAGGGGACGCTATGGGAACGCCTCCAGCGTGACCGGTTACCTGAAGCATGATTAAAAACACCCAATGCACTTGACATTGGCAGGTGGACGCCTATGACGCAAGCTAACGAGCATCTGCGAGCATAAAAGGGCACCTGTGGAACACATCATCCTCTTTTTTCCTTCAGGGGACCTTGTTTCTGAAGTGTGAGTAGATATGTCTGTTGAGAAGCGCTTTAAGAGGTGTGTCGATCCGTGTCAGCGTTGTCTGACACTAGATGACACACACGATCTATGCGTTATGTGTTTGGGCGAAGAGCACGCGCGCTCTGTTCTCGAGGGAATGGAGTGCGTTCATTGTGAGCATTTTTTCTGTGGGATAAAGCTCCGCTCTCGGTTGTCCCTTTTTCTCGAGAGAATTGGGGCGATCATCTGCCCCCCCGCGGCTCGGGTCCAGCCGCTGCTGAGGCAGTGAAGAGACTGAGTTCGCGGCGATCGGCGGCTGACGAGAGTGAACTGCGGGGGAAGATGTATTGTCTGTTACATCTTCTGATCCAGCAGGAAGTGCTTTTCTGGCTCATGGTGTGCTGATGAAGGCGGAGAGGATATTTCTGAGCCTTCTCAGCTTGTCTGCCCCGCGATATAGAGCTGATGGAGGTTATGAAGCGTGCGCTTCTGCTAGGTAAACCTACAGTGGAAGCACGGAAAAGGGGGAGTGGCTCGCAGTAGACTTGATGAGCGATCTCTCTCTGGCATAACCTCCCAGCTCCCGTGAGCCTCCCATTCCTTCTCCAGATATTCATAGTAAGATCGTAAACCATATTCAGCCCGCATCCATCATGTTAGTTATGCTGACATCGAAGGGAGGTGCGAGCACGGATATGCGTCGATGCCCCCTAGGGGCGCAAAAAAAAAAAAAAAAAAGTGTGTCGTTTTTAACCTGGATCGAGTGTTGCTAGGCTTCCTCTCACTTAAGAGAGTCCTTTTGCTGTAGCCTCCACTCTCCAGAGCTCCGCTTAGAACGCACTATTGGTGTTCAGGCTCTATCATGAGCCTGGCTAGCTTTCTTTAGCGCTGAGTGTAGTCAGGTCTCCTCTCACTTCAGAGAGTCGTTATGCTGAGACCTCCACTCTTAAGAGCTCTTGTACCTGGATCGAGTGTTGCTAGGCTTCCTCTCATTTAAGAGAGTCATTTTGCTGAAGCCTCCGCTCTCCAGAGCTCCGCTTAGACCGCACTACTGGTGTGTAGGCTTGATTGTGAGCCTTGCTAGTTTTCTCTAGCGCTGAGTGTAGTCAGGTCTCCTCTCACTTTAGAGAGTACTTATGCTGAGACCTCCACTCTTAAGAGCTCCTGAACCAGGTTAGACTGCACTATTAGTACGTAGGCTCTATTTTAAGCCTCGCTAGCTGCTGGCGCTGAGTGAATTAGGTCTCCTCTCGCTTTAGAGAGTCGTTATGCTGAGACTTTCACTCATAAGGGTTCCCCTACCTGGATCGAGTGTTGCTAGGCCTCTCATTTAAGAGTCATTCTGCTGAAGCCTCCGCTCTCCAGAGCTAGAACGCACTATTGGTGTGTAGGCTCTATTGTGAGCCTTACTAGCTTTCTCTAGCGCTGAGTGTAGTCAAGTCTCCTCTCACTTTGGAGAGTCGTTATGCTGAGAATTCCACTCGTGAGCTCCTCAACTAGGTTGAGTGTTGCTAGGCTTCCTCTCGTTTAAGAGAGTCATTTCGCTGAAGCCTCCACTCTTCAGAGCTCCGTCTCTGGTGCCTCTGGCACCGAGTGTAGCCAGGTCTCCTCTCAAGTAGAGAGTTGTTATGCTGAGACCTCCACTCTTAGGAGTTCCTCTACCTGGATTGAGTGCTAGGCTTCCTCTCGTTAAGAGAGTCATTCTACTGAAGCCTCTGCTCTCCAGAGCTCCGCTTAGGCAGCACCATTAGTATGTAGTCTCTATTATGAGCCTCGCTAGCTGTCCTTAGCGCTGAGTGTAGTCAGGTCCCTCTCGCTTTAGAGAGTCGGTATGCTGAGACCTCCACTGTAAGAACCCCCAACTAGGGTTGAGTGTTAGGCTTCCTCTCGTCAGAGAGTCATCCTGCTGAGGCCTCCACTCTTCAGAGCTCCGTCTCTGGCAGTAATAGGAGAATGTGGGCTCTGTTTGAGCATCACTAACTGCCTCTGGCGTTGAGTGTAGCCAGGTCTCCTCTCGCTTTAGAGAGTCGTTATGCTGAGACCTCCACTCTTAAGAGCCCCTCAACCAGGGTTGAGTGTTGTTAGGCTTCCCTCTCAGTAGAGAGCCATTCTGCTGAAGCCTCCACTCTTCAGAGGTCCGTCTCTGGCAGTAAAGGAGGTAGGCTCTGAGGAGCCTCACTAACTGCTTCTGGCGTTGAGTGTAGCCAGGCTGAGGCCTCCACTCTTAAGAGCTCGCCTACTCGGATTGAGTGTTGCTAGGCTTCCCCTCGTTTAAGAGAGTCATTCTGCTGAAGCCTCCACTCTCTAGAGCTCCGCTTAGGCAGTACTATGCACAGGCTCTTTCTTGAGCCTCACTAACTGCCTCTGGCGTTGAGTGTAGCCAGGTCTCCTCTCACTTAGAGAGTCATTATGCTGAGACCTCCACTCTGAGAGTTCCCTACTTGGATCGAGTGTCAGGCTTCCTCTCATTTAAGAGAGTCATTCTACTGAAGCCTCTGCTCTCCAGAGCTCCGCTTAGGCAGCACCTTTAGTACGTAGTCTCTATTGTGAGCCTCGCTGTCTTTAGTGCTGAGTGTAGTCAGGTCTCCTCTCGCTTTAGAGAGTCGTTATGCTGAGACCTCCACTCTTAAGAGCCCCCCAACTAGGGTTGAGTGTTGTTAGGCTTCCTCTCGTTAGAGAGTCGTCCTGCTGAGGCCTCCACTCTTCAGAGCTCCGTCTGGCAGTAATAGGAGAATGTAGACTCCTTTTGAGCATTACTAACTGCCTGTGGCGTTGAGTGTAGCCAGGTCTCCTCTCAATTAGAGAGTCGTTATGCTGAGACCTCCACTCTTGAGTTCCCCTACCTGGATCGAGTGTTAGGCTTCCTCTCATTTAAGAGAGTCATTCTACTGAAGCCTCTGCTCTCCAGAGCTCCGCTTAGGCAGCACCTTAGTACATAGTCTCTATTGTGAGTCTCACTAGCTGTCTTTAGCTGAGTGTAGTCAGGTCTCCTCTCGCTTAGAGAGTCGGTGTGCTGAGACCTCCACTCTTAAGAGCCCCCCAACTAAGGTTGAGTGTTGCTAGGCTTCCTCTCGTTTAGAGAGTCATTCTGCTGAAGCCTCCACTCTCTAGAGCTCCGCTTAGGCAGTACTATGCACAGGCTTTTTCTTGAGCCTCACTAACTGCCTCTGGCGTTGAGTGTAGCCAGGTCTCCTCTCACTTAGAGAGTCGTTATGCTAAGACCTCCACTCTGAGAGTTCCCTACCTGGATCGAGTGTTAGGCTTCCTCTCATTTAAGAGAGTCATTCTACTGAAGCCTCTGCTCTCCAGAGCTCAGCTTAGGCAGCACCTTTAGTACGTAGTCTCTATTGTGAGCCTCGTTAGCTGTCTTTAGCGCTGAGTGTAGTCAGGTCTCCTCTCGCTTTAGAGAGTCGTTATGCTGAGACCTCCACTCTTAAGAGCCCCCCAACTAGGGTTGAGTGTTGTTAGGCTTCCCTCTCAGTAGAGAGCCATTCTGCTGAAGCCTCCACTCTTCAGAGGTCCGTCTCTGGCAGTAAAGGAGGTAGGCTCTGAGGAGCCTCACTAACTGCTTCTGGCGTTGAGTGTAGCCAGGCTGAGGCCTCCACTCTTAAGAGCTCCCCTACTCGGATTGAGTGTTGCTAGGCTTCCCCTCGTTTAAGAGAGTCATTCTGCTGAAGCCTCCACTCTCTAGAGCTCCGCTTAGGCAGTACTATGCACAGGCTCTTTCTTGAGCCTCACTAACTGCCTCTGGCGTTGAGTGTAGCCAGGTCTCCTCTCACTTAGAGAGTCATTATGCTGAGACCTCCACTCTGAGAGTTCCCTACTTGGATCGAGTGTCAGGCTTCCTCTCATTTAAGAGAGTCATTCTACTGAAGCCTCTGCTCTCCAGAGCTCCGCTTAGGCAGCACCTTTAGTACGTAGTCTCTATTGTGAGCCTCGCTAGCTGTCTTTAGCGCTGAGTGTAGTCAGGTCTCCTCTCGCTTTAGAGAGTCGTTATGCTGAGACCTCCACTCTTAAGAGCCCCCCAACTAGGGTTGAGTGTTGTTAGGCTTCCTCTCGTTAGAGAGTCGTCCTGCTGAGGCCTCCACTCTTCAGAGCTCCGTCTGGCAGTAATAGGAGAATGTAGACTCCTTTTGAGCATTACTAACTGCCTGTGGCGTTGAGTGTAGCCAGGTCTCCTCTCAATTAGAGAGTCGTTATGCTGAGACCTCCACTCTTGAGTTCCCCTACCTGGATCGAGTGTTAGGCTTCCTCTCATTTAAGAGAGTCATTCTACTGAAGCCTCTGCTCTCCAGAGCTCCGCTTAGGCAGCACCTTAGTCGTAGTCTCTATTGTGAGTCTCACTAGCTGTCTTTAGCGCTGAGTGTAGTCAGGTCTCCTCTCGCTTAGAGAGTCGGTGTGCTGAGACCTCCACTCTTAAGAGCCCCCCAACTAAGGTTGAGTGTTGCTAGGCTTCCTCTCGTTTAGAGAGTCATTCTGCTGAAGCCTCCACTCTCTAGAGCTCCGCTTAGGCAGTACTATGCACAGGCTTTTCTTGAGCCTCACTAACTGCCTCTGGCGTTGAGTGTAGCCAGGTCTCCTCTCACTTAGAGAGTCGTTATGCTGAGACCTCCACTCTGAGAGTTCCCTACCTGGATCGAGTGTTAGGCTTCCTCTCATTTAAGAGAGTCATTCTACTGAAGCCTCTGCTCTCCAGAGCTCCACTTAGGCAGCACCTTTAGTACGTAGTCTCTATTGTGAGCCTCGTTAGCTGTCTTTAGCGCTGAGTGTAGTCAGGTCTCCTCTCGCTTTAGAGAGTCGTTATGCTGAGACCTCCACTCTTAAGAGCCCCCCAACTAGGGTTGAGTGTTGTTAGGCTTCCTCTCGTTAGAGAGTCGTCCTGCTGAGGCCTCCACTCTTCAGAGCTCCGTCTGGCAGTAATAGGAGAATGTAGACTCCTTTGAGCATCACTAACTGCCTGTGGCGTTGAGTGTAGCCAGGTCTCCTCTCAATTAGAGAGTCGTTATGCTGAGACCTCCACTCTTGAGTTCCCCTACCTGGATCGAGTGTTAGGCTTCCTCTCGTTCAAGAGAGTCATTTACTGAAGCCTCTGCTCTCCAGAGCTCCGCTTAGGCAGCACCTTTAGTACGTAGTCTCTATTGTGAGCCTCGCTAGCTGTCTTTAGCGCTGAGTGTAGTCAGGTCTCCTCTCGCTTTAGAGAGTCGTTATGCTGAGACCTCCACTCTTAAGAGTCCCTCAACTAGGGTTGAGTGTTGCTAGGCTTCCTCTCGTCAGAGAGTCATTCTGCTGAAGCCTCCACTCCATAGAGCTCGCTTAGGCAGCACTATGCACAGGCTTTTCTTGAGCCTCACTAACTGCCTCTGGCGCTGAGTGTAGCCAGGTCTCCTCTCAATTAGAGAGTCGTTATGCTGAGACCTCCACTCTGAGAGTTCCCCTACCTGGATCGAGTGTTAGGCTTCCTCTCAGTCATTCTACCGAAGCCTCTGCTCTCCAGAGCTCCGCTTAGGCAGTACTACGTGCATGCTCTGTCCTGAGCCTCACTAGCTGTTCATAGCGTCGAGTGTAGAAGTCTCCTCTCAATCTGAGAGTCGCTTTCTGAGACTTCCACTCCGAGAACCATACTCGTGAGCTAGTCTATGATGGCGAGCTGAGCTGGCCTAAAGAGGGTTTTGACCCTAGTTCTGCTGGCCAGGGATGGTGTTCCTCAAGTCTGTGACTTAGGAATCCAGCTTTTGGACACTCTTTCCCTCAGCATGGCGGGCGTGGGCATGCGTTCCCATAGCGTCCCCTAGAGGACGTGGCGTAGAAGTTCCCTTCGGAGGGAACGTCTCAGGTTACATATGTAACCATAGTTCCCTGAGAATGGGGAACGAGACGCCACGCCTCTGGGCCATGCTTGGCATTCCTGTCGGTCCCCTTGAAAAAAGAGGATGATGTGTTCCACAGGTGCCCTTTTATGCTCGCAGATGCTCGTTAGCTTGCGTCATAGGCGTCCACCTGCCAATGTCAAGTGCATTGGGTGTTTTTAATCATGCTTCAGGTAACCGGTCACGCTGGAGGCGTTCCCATAGCGTCCCCTAGAGGACGTAGCGTCTCGTTCCCATTCTCAGGGAACTATGGTTACATATGTAACCTGAGACGTTTTCTGAGGTCCAAGGTCAACACAGCCGTATACCAGGAAGTTTTAGAGCACTTCATGCTTCCTGCTGCTGACCAACTTTATGGCGATGCAGATTTCATTTTCCAACAGGACTTGGCACCTGCACACAATGCCAAAGCTACCAGTACCTGGTTTAAGGACCATGGTATCCCTGTTCTTAATTGGCCAGCAAACTCGCCTGACCTTAACCCCATAGAAAATCTATGGGGTACTGTGAAGAGGAAGATGCGATATGCCAGACCAACAATGCAGAAGAGCTGAAGGCCACTATCAGAGCAACCTGGGCTCTCATAACACCTGAGCAGTGCCACAGACTGATCGACTCCATGCCACGCTGCATTGCTGCAGTAATTCAGGCAAAAGGAGCCCCAACTAAGTATTGAGTGCTGTACATGCTCATACTTTTCAGTTGGCCAAGATTTCTAAAAATCCTTTCTTTGTATTGGTCTTAAGTAATATTCTAATTTTCTGAGATACTGAATTTGGGTTTTTCTTTAGTTGTCACTTATAATCATCAAAATTAAAATAAATAAACACTTGAAATATATCAGTCTGTGTGGAATGAATGTATACATTATACAAGTTTCACTTTTTGAATGGAATTAGTAAAATAAATCAACTTTTGATGATATTCTAATTATATGACCAGCACCTGTATATCCGTGCTTGCAGTTTTAACTAGTCTTCTTTATATACAACCCTTATTATTTATTTCATTGTTTTTTAATCATCATGACAAAAATTATTTTTAACAGTTAAAATTATTTGTAACAGGTTTCCTTTCTATTCTTAGTACGATATTACAATCTAACAATACATAAATGTAAAAACCCCAAAGCGGCTATAAACACCGCAACAAGCTTAACTGAATAGCGGAACAGAAGTTTAACTCTGCAGTATTATAGGCTACATTAAAAAAGAACTGGTAGCCTTCCGAAATTAAGAGTTTCTTCTCCTAAAAGTTTCAGACATAAAGGTAACACACAATTAAATTTGAACACGTCTGGTTTTCATGCTTGCTCATTTTTCTAACATGTCATCAAAGGGTGTGGATCGTGCAACTGCATGCTCTTTTGATATGCATGCCAGATGCACTAATCACTGGGGTCTTGGTCCATTGTAGATCGCAGATTATTTTTTATAAGTTTTAGTTTACGGAATGACCTCTCTGAAGAGGCCACTTTGACATGCATGGTAAGGAACACTCTTAATGCAACAACCAAATTCGGGAATAATGAATCAAGGTTTCCCTGAAGAATGAAGTTAAGTTTTTTAATTGCGGTTTTGCAAGCACATAGAAGGGCGCTTGCACTACAGACCTCTTGAATTAGGTCGTTCGACACAGGAACCTGGATCCTGGCCACATGTCAATGTCCATGGACCACTGGTTCTTTAGTCAGTTGTAAGGTTCACCATCGAGTTCAACTGCCATAAATGTATGCAGATACTTGTTTGTTTTACTCCCAATTTCACAGTTTCCCCTAAAGCCAGTCTTGTTGCAGGATGTTTTGCCACTCAGTCCGGCTGAGGGGCATGTCCCGGTGGGCAAGTGACATCAGTGCATACTCTCTATATCACACACCCATTCACCTGAGTCTTTGAAGTGCAAAATAATGTTAGAAACAGAGAAACTGCAGATTACTTTACCTCTTTACAGCTAATACTGAAGGACTTGGCGATGACCTGAATAAAACGACTGTCGCTGAGAGAAAGCTTTGCTCCTCCTGGGTCAGCAATCATCTCACCACGCAGATTGCGACTCAACATCTTATAAACAAATAACAGCGTTATTTAATAATTTAATTAACACAAGTAAAAATGACTTGCAGCTTATCACAAAAAAACAACAACAAAAAAAATACTTAAGAAGTCTGGGCATAAGCATTGAAGCAGTTTTCTTTAAATTTCAAACAACATTATTTACAACAAAACTGCTTCAATGCTTATTAATATTTTGAAAAAAAAAGAACACGTTGTACAACCAGAAAAATCTCTTAAAATAACTGTCTCTAAAAATACTGGCCTTTTTATTGCAAGGCAAAGTTAGTTCAGGTTGTAAACTCTCACGCGGTGTGACTTCACCATTAGTTAATACATTTGTTAAAGAATAAAAACTTTTTACCTTGAAGAATAAATTAAAATTATTTTATAACTAACAATATGTATCACAATACACTGTGTAAAAACACACAAAGATGAAGATGAATGTTCCATATTTACATTACATTTATATTTATTCATTTAGCAGACACTTTTATCCAAAGCAACTTACAATTGAGCAATACAACAAGTGATTTATCATAAAAAGGCAAATAAACACAGGAAGTGCTTGTAATACGTTTCAGGCATTGTTCAGATTAGTACAAGCAAGACAGATCAATGAAAGAGAAAGCAAAGAGTTTTTTAATATATTTTTTTAGGATGCAGTCAAATGTTTATGAAAGTGATGAGTTTTCAGCTGTCGCTTGAAAATTGTCAGGGATTCAGCATTCCAGATGGGGGTGGGAAGATCATTCCACCAGCCAGGAATGGTGAACGAAAATGTTCTGGAAAGGGATTTTGTGCCTCTCTGTGATGGTACCACGAGGTGTTGCTCACTTGGAGATCTCTTCTGGAGGGGTTGTAGATTCGTAAAAGAGTGAGTGGTAGGAGGGTGCTGAGCCTGTGGCTGTTCTATATGCAAGCATCAATGTCTTGAACTTTTTGCAAGCCGCAACTGGTAGCCAGGGCAGGGAGATTAAGAGAGGTGTGATGTGGGCCATTTTGTGGGCTCGTTGATGACCAGTCATGCTGCTGGATTCTGAATCATTTGTAGATGTTTGATTGCGCATTATGGAAGTCCAGCCAGAAGAGCATTGCAGTAGTCCAGTCTAGAAATGACCATGGCCTGGACAAGAAGTTGTGCAGCAGGCTCCGTTAGGAAGGGCCTGATATTTCTGATGTTGTGCAGTGCAAACTTACAAGATCAAGCGGTTTTTGAAATGTGGACTTTGAAAGTCAGCGGTCATCAAAGATTACACCGAGATTTCTGACCGAACTCGATGGGAACTTAATTGTTAATTAACCTAGCTGGATGGTGAAATCATGCTGTAGAGTCGGAGTGGCAGGGAAGACAAGAAGCTCAGTCTTTGCCAGGTTGAGGTGTAGGTGATGTTCTTTCATCCATGCCGAGAGGTCCACCAGACAGCCTGAGATCTGTGCAGCTACCGTTGGATCATCTGGTTGAAATGAAAGCTAGAGCTGTGTGTCATCAGCATAGCAATGGTAGGAGAAACCATGTGCCTGTATGATGGGTCCCAGTGATGTAATATATATGGAGAAGAGGAGGGGGTCGAAGAACTGATCCCTGAGTAACCCCAGTGACCAGTTGATGTACTTTGGATACCTCCAATCCCCAGACCACCCTGAAAGATTTACCTGTGATATAGGATTTAAACCTGTGAAGTGGAATCCCTGTGATGCCCAGTGATGAGAGGGTGGACAGGAGGATCTGATGATTCACAGTGTCAAAAGCAGCAGATAGATCGAGCAGAATGAGAACTGATGATTTGGAATCAGTTTTCACAATCTGCCAGGCTTCAGTGACTGACAGTAATGCAGTCTCCGTTGAATGGTCACTTCTGAAACCTGACTGGTTAATGTCCAGTTGGTTATTCTGTATAATAAGTAATGATTCCTGGTTGAAAACAACTCATTCAAGTGTTTTCGCTATGAATAGGAGGAGAGAGATAGGTATGTAGCTATTTATAAATGAAGTGTTTAATGTAGATTTTTTGAGCAGTGGTGTTATCCAAGCCTGCTTGAATGATGTGGAGAAAATACATTTGAGAAGAGATGTGTTGATGATGTGTGTGAGTGCTGGTAAGAGTGTAGAAGAGATTGCTTGGAGAAGGTGTGAGGGACTTGGATCCAGAGGGCATGTTGTAGGATGGCTGGAGAGGAAAAGTTTCAATACTTCTGGCTCAGTGAGGGAACAGAAGGAAAAGAAGGGAGTTTTAGCAGCGGATGTGATTTGGTTTGAGTTCCTGTGTGTGGAGCTGAGAACTAACTGCTGATTGATTTAGTTTTGTCAAAATCATCAGCTGTTAAAATGGTGGTGGTGGAGGGGAACAGAGGAAAGAATTTAATGTTTTGAAGAGATTGCATGGGTCTGAAGCACTGTTGATCTTGTTGTGGAAATATGAAGATTTGCAGTATCAGCAGAAAAAGATAAAAGCAAAGACTGATACAGGTGCATCTCAATAAATTAGAATGTCGTGGAAAAGTTCATTTATTTCAGTAATTCAACTCAAATTGTGAAACTCGTGTATTAAATAAATTCAATGCACACAGACTGACATAGTTTAAGTTTTTGGTTCTTTTAATTGTGATGATTTAGGCTCACATTTAACAAAAACCCAACAAATTAGAATACTTCATAAGACCAATAAAAAAAACATTTTTAGTGAATTGTTGGCCTTCTGGAAAGTATGTTCATTTACTGTATATGTACTCAATACTTGGTAGGGGCTCCTTTTGCTTTAATTACTGCCTCAATTCGGCGTGGCATGGAGGTGATCAGTTTGTGGCACTGCTGAGGTGGTATGGAAGCCCAGGTTTCTTTCACAGTGGCCTTCAGCTCATCTGCATTGTTGGGTCTGGTGCCTCTCATCTTCCTCTTGACAATACCCCATAGATACTCTATGGGGTTCAGGTCAGGCGAGTTTGCTGGCCAATCAAGCACAGTAAGACCATGGTCATTGAACCAGCTTTTGGTACCTTTGGCAGTGTTGGCAGGTGCCAAGTCCTGCTGGAAAATGAAATCAGCATCTCCATAAAGCTTGTCAGCAGAAGGAAGCATGAAGTGCTCTACAATTTCCTGGTAGATGGCTGCATTGACTGTGGACTTCAGAAAACACAGTGGACCAAAACCAGCAGATGACATGGCAGCCCAAATCATCACTGACTGTGGAAACTTCACACTGGACTTCAAGCAACATTGATTCTGTGCCTCTCCCTTCCTCCAGACTCTGGGACCTTGATTTCCAAATGAAATACAAAATTTACTTTCATCTGAAAAGAGGACTTTGGACCACTGAGCAACAGTCCAGTTCTTTTTCTCCACAGCCCAGGTAAGATGCTTCTGATGTTGTCTCTGGTTCAGAAGTGGCTTGGTAGCCCTTTTCCTGAAGACATCTGAGCGTGGTGGCTCTTGATGCACTGACTCCAGCTTCAGTCCACTCCTTGTGAAGCTCTCCCAAGTGTTTGAATCAGCTTTGCTTGACTGTATTCTCAAGCTTCCGGTCATCCCTGTTGCTTGTGCACCTTTTCCTACCCAAATTCTTCCACCCAGTCAACATTGCATTTAATATGCTTTGATACAGCACTCTGTAAACAGCCACGCCTTTCAGTAATGCCCTTCTGTGACTTACCCTCTTTGTGGGGGGTGTCAATTTTCGTCTTCTGGATCATTGATAAGTCTGCTGTCTTCCCCTCCCCATGGGAGGGTGAAAGGGAGTGTAGGTTTCGCATAAAGTAGAGAGGTTGGTGGCACACAGGTTGCAAGATGTAGGTTAAATGTTATAAAGACATGATCAGAGATGTGTAGGGGTTTTACCAAAATGTTGTCAGCAATACAATTGCATGTGTAAATTAAGTCAAGCTGGTTGCCTGATTTGTGAGTGCTTGTGGTGGTAAGCCATTTGAAATCAAATGAGTGAATGGAAGTATAAGGCTTCTCCAGATGGATGTTGAAGTCACCAAAGACTACAGGTGGACTGCCATTCTCAGGAAATGAGGACAGCAGCCCATCCAGCTCCTATAAAAAGTGCCCAGTTGACCAGAAGGGCGATAAATTACAAACTACAACATGGAGTTTTATAGAAGCTGTTACCGTAACATCATGAGCTTCAAAAGAGTTATTATTGCATAGGGGAGAGTGGATTGAGTATTTCCAATTGTTAGGAATGAGAAGACCAGCACCCCCACCCCAAACTGACAGGGGGGGTGAGAGAAAGAGAAGTTGTTACGCTGGATTTATACTTTCGCCTGGCTCCACTTCGTGAGCCTCCGCTGACTGCGCGCGCACGTTCCCAAACAGACAAGGCTTTTATACTTGACGCGTTCGCCGTTGTACTATTCTTTGAAATGACAGGGGGCGACGAGGAGTAATTGTCCTCTAAAACCATCGGGAATCACCAGTGAGAAGAAGTCCTTTGCCGATTCAAGGCTTCTCGCGTGATGAATGAGTTGATGAATTAATAATTTCTTTATGAACTGATTAAAATAATCTTAAACTTTTGGGATTATTTCACATCAAACACAAATAGTGTATAAATAGTGTCTACATTAATTCTCATTCTATTTTTATACAATAAAAATAAAACGTACTTGAATTAAAAAGCCTTGGACAAACTGCAAAAAACTAAACAAAGCATTGTTTTCCATCAAAAGCATCAAAAAGCACCTGATGGAGTTTGAACTTTACATTAAACTGCTTCAGTTTCACACAAATGCCGGCACAGACGTGCATGTTCGGCTAGAGTCGCCCTGAACTCGTGCATCTTCGGAAGCGGAGCTGTGCGGTAAGTTACAAAAAATGTTGTGCACACCGCCACGCGAAATGACGTCGCACGCACTCATAGCGACCTTCCGCCAACACCGCGATGACATCATATTTGGCGCGCGCACTCAAGCAAACTTACGGACGCGTCGAGTATAAATCAGCCTTTAGAGAGAGCAGCAGGGGTTGCGGAGTCTTCTGGACAAATCCAGGTTTCAGTCAAGCTCAAGATGCTAAGAGTAGACTGAGAAGAAATTGCTGGAATAAAGTCTGCTTTGTTGACTGGCAATTCCAGAGACCTACAGAAAAAGGAGGTGCAGACAGGATGCAAGTTAGCAAGATTGCGTTGCTGTCTGCATTTGATGTTAGAGCGTTGTTTGTGAGACAACCAGAATGTATTGGAAACACATGATAGATGTGAAAAACAAAGGGCAAAAAGGAGAGTGTGTAAAAGGGAAAATAAAAGATACTTAAGTGCATTGTCGGTATCGTTTGTTCCAAAAGTCTTTAATCCAACACACAGGCAATACAAACACAGGGTAGCTTCAGCACAGAGGTAACATGAACAAGACAGGACAAACTGAAAAGAAACAGAGAGAACTTAAGTACATGGTGCAAACAAGGTAATTAGTGGCAACACAGCTGAATGAAATGCCAAATCCAATCAGTAACCCTGACAACAAAACACAGGCAGGGAAATAGTGCAAACGCAAAACAAAGTCCAGAATGAATGACAATGTGACAGTATGCCCCCTCCCTGAAAGGTGTGCCAGCAGATAGAATGGAGGAGACTCAGGTGGAGGATGGGAATTTGGGAGAGGGATGGAACAAAAGAAAGTCCAGGGTGGTGCAGGTGGTGGTGTGATCCAGGGAATGGCCTTGAACAGGAACGGCTGGATGGCGATCCAGGCCACAGCTAGAACAGAGTTCAATGGTGGCATTGCTGGAGGGAAGAGCCATGGTGGTGAGGGTCTCAAAGCCACCATGGGGACGAGCGGAGGCATCAGAGCCGATGGAGTAGGGGCCCTCAGTGCTGACAGACAGCCGAAGGAGTGGAGTGACACTGAAGGTCCCAGAGGCAGCGACAACACCCCAAGATGGAAGCAGGGTACCGGAGGGCAGAGATGGAGCTGGAACAACAGATGGCAGAGGTGGAGCCTGAGGGAGGACGGAGCAAACAGAGTTGTAGGGCTGGAGGGCGGAGAGTAGTGGACAGCCCAAAATTACGTGGCCAGGTTGAGGCGATGTCTGACCCAGGTGATGCCATTGGACCGAGGGAGCCCGGTGGAGCTGAAAGCCCGATGGTAGCTGCTGGAGTCAAGGGAGGAAGGAGCGAAGGCAAAGGAGTCAGGGAAATGGGTCGAGGTGGAATGAAGGGATCTGATGCCAGAGGCAGATCAAGGGATCCCCACGCCCAGGAAGAGCTGACTCACAGCCGGTCAAAGGTGTTGCTGTGCCTCTGAGAGGAGGCTGAAGAGGAACTGAGGGGCTGATGGGAGACAGCGGGGACTGGGTAGCAGGAGTGGCTGAGGGTTGGAGAAGAGACTGAGGAGGAACAGAAGGACTGGCAGAAAACAAAATGAGTGTGGGTGGGGCTCACTTCCATTCCTTTGTCAACCACTAGAACTCCCACGGCAATGGATGATGCAGCCGGCTTGCACACCTGCTGTGACTCCGGCGCTGAGTTAAAGTTCCGCTCAGTCGCTCCCATTGGTGCTGGCTCATACTTCGTGGTGAAGTCAGGCTCTCTGTCTGCGGTAGGCTCATGTTGCTGCTCCTCGGAGTCTGATGGTTTCTGGCTGGGCACAGGGTTGGAAGTGGGACTGGTGTCATTATCCTCGGTACCAATGGTGAGCAGTGATCCACAGGACACCAGCACCCACTCCACAAAAGTGGCAAAGCTCCCTCGAGGACCCTCCCCAGACAACAGGGCTTTTCTGGTGTTTTCATGAACAAAAATGTGCAGAGGCAGTATCAGGGAAGGATGACTGATGGGCCAGGATTGAGGAATTCTTCTAATGTTCTTTGAGGGAGTGGTTTCCTTGCTCAACGCACAATCATTTAAAGTCAGGTATATCCATTGTGCAGTGAGGAAAAGAGAAAACAGGAAACAAACAAAAACAAAAATGCACACACAAAAACTGCCACTGTATATCACTTCTGGGTCCAGTCCTCGGTCACAATACATTGTGTATGAATGCATGAAAATGGATGTTCCAAAAATCTTTAATCCAACACACAGGCAATACAAGCACAGGGTTGCTTCAGCACAGAGGTAACATGGACAAGACCAGACAAACTGAACAGAAACAGAGAGAACTTAAGGAGTTCTACAAAAAAGATAAGTGGCAACGCAGCTAAATTAAATGCCAAATCCACTCAGTACCCATGACAAAAAACACAGGCAACGCAAAACAAAGTCCAGACTGAATAACACTGTGACAGTATGTAGTTTAAATTTATTTTTTAAGAAACATTTTAGCATACCTTCTTCTTCTCCTCTGTACTGAGGTCTTGTTTTGCCAGCACATTTGAAAGTTTTGAAAGAGCAGCTTCCGGGGTCATATCAAACCCAGCGACCAAACCGGCATCACTCAGAGCCTGTGACAGAACATTAAAGGCTTACACACACCTGGAAAACACCCACATGAGGCCTTTCTCAAGCAAACACCCATACCTGGCCAGTGGCGTATGAGGTTGTGACCGAGCCCCTGAGGCACTGGGTGCAGTTGATCATGACGAGTCCTCTCTCAGTCGCTTTACGGATCTCATCCAGCAGGTCAGCACGGTTGTCAGGAGCGTTACCGCTGCCGTAGGTCTCCAGTACGATCCCGTCCATAGGAGGCTGCAAGAAGGCCCTGACCTGATGAGAGAACAGATCTCATTTAAACATCTAAAGCCTCTTAAAGCAAAAGTTAATTAAAAACTTATTTAAAATTGTAAAATAATGAACATGAACGTGCTAAATTAAAAGATTTGTCAAAAATATTTAGCAAATAAAGGCAGACATTACTACACAGCCTTACTGTATTAGCAGTGATTCCTGGGAAGAGTCGCAGGAGACCCACATTACTGTTCATCTGTGTGTTGAAAGTGAATTTGGCGGTTGTATTGGCTCGCAACACAGTATCCCAGTTAACTAAAGAGTAATAAATAAAGCATAATACACAAATTGACAGGTCTGAATAAAACTAATAACAATACTGATAAAGGAGTTCACATGAAATTTCAAGCAGTGTCCTGCAATGTGACATACTTATTAAACATTTCGGTAACACTTTAGAATACTGATCCTTTGTTAATGAATAACTATACAGGAACAAGTGACTAATCCACTATTAACATTGTAGTAACTACTATTACCTAACAAGAAACTCTGATTATTGATTTAGTAAGTAATAGCGCTCAGTTAAAACTGGTAGTTCACTATAAGCTAATCAATTTTATATATATCCTGTAGAACTACTAAAGAACTACTGTATACAGGTTCATAATTAATGTGAATTATGCATAATGTATAATTAATTCTAAAATGAAGATCATGGGAACCCACTAGTATATCAAATCCTTATAAAGGGACTACTAATTACTTGGATCAGTGTTCTAAAGTGAAAAGCATCATAACTCCCTAATATTGACTGACGTCATTGTAAGCTTTTGAATATATGTAAGGTTTTGGATAGTAGTGACTCATGTGTTACTACATCCTTCTGAAGAAATGACTAATTATTTGGATCAGTATTCTAAAGTGAAGATCACAGTAACCCACTAGTAATGATTTAAGTGTTACCAAATCTAGCAAAATGAATTTCAAACCAAGACCTTACAAAAACCTCAAAAGTTTACAATGACTTCAGTAATTACTAGGGAGTTATCACGATCTTCACTTTAGAATACTGATCCAAAAAAATAGTAATTCCTTTAGAAGGATGTAGTACCACCTGAATAATTACTATCCAATACTTTACAAAACCCTTAAAAGCTTACAATGATTTCAGTCATTACTAGGGAGTTATGATTATCTTCAATTTAGAATACTGATCCAAATAATTAGTAATTCATTCAGAAGAATTTGGTAATACTTGAGTCATTACTAGTGGGTTACCATGACCTTTATTGTAGAATTAATTATACATGATGTATTATTCATATTAATTATAAACCTGTATACAGTAGTTCTTAGTAGTTCTTAGGGAGCATTGAAAAAAATAATAGTTACAGATTAGCTAATAGTGAACTACCACATTCAACTAAGCAGTATAACTTACTAATTCATTAATCAGAGTTTCTTGGTAGTTACTAGTAGTTACTAGAGTGCTAATAGTGCGTTACTCATGTGTTCTTGTGTAGTTATTCATTAATGATGGAAAGTGTTACCAACATTTCTTGTATAGGTATTACATGTGGTGTTTTTATGAACTAATATTAATTGCCAGACAACGTGGACTATTTATAATTTATTCTTCACACCACAGGATTATTAAAGTGAACAATAAAAACTGATTAAAAATCAGAAAAAAGGGTTTCTCCAATACATTTGTCAGTCCTCTGTCATGTGTGTCTTGTTTTCCCGCCTCATGTTTCCTTATTTAGTTTGTTTCCTGTCCTTGTTTCATGTGATAATTAGTTTATTCTTGTCCAGCCGTGTTTCTCTAATTGTCTATGATTATCCCTTGTATTTAAGTCCTGTCTGTTCTGTTAGATTTCGTCTGGTCTACTCGTTACTCCCCAGTGTTTCTGTGAGTCTGCCTTGCCTTGTGTTGACTTGATGTCTTCATTAAAGACTATAATTTGAGTTTACTCCTCGTCTCCATGTTCCTCCCGTTGTGTGCACCATGACAGAAGACCAGACCAAACAGTAAGCGGCGCCCCTTCACACCATATTGTTTTTTCGTTTTGAAAAGTCTTTTTTTTATAGTTTTTATTTGTTCCTGTTTGTCTGTCCCGCGGCTGGGAAGTAGCCGCTCGTATTCCCACCATAGCCCACTGCAAGTCGGCGTGGGAGTTCGGCGGGATCGCCACGAGTCCGCTGGCCGCGAGCCCCTTCAAGCCCGCCGTTCCCGGGGAAATCACCACCACCACCACTGTTGGCCCGCTGTTGGCCGGTTGGCCCGCACTTCCGGTTCCGGTTTGACGTTGACGCATGTTTTGAATTGAATCTCCGTCAAGCTAATTATTTATTGTCTATTTTCTATCTTAAATTCCGATTTTATACACAATAATTTTTGTTTCTATAACGTGTGAATATATCCCCGATCGCATTCTGCAATGAGAATAATCAGAGCGGCTTGTTATCGCAAGTTTTATTTTGATTTCCCGAGTTCGCTATTAGCTTATAGCCCATTAGCAAAGCCAGCGCGGGTGCCGCTAACACAGCTAATACCCCTTTTCACACACACACAACACACACACACACACACACACACACATTAAACATTGTTTCACTGTTACTTGCTTTAATGGCGGATTTGTGTCTACCTTTGTGTGCAGGTGAGGACACGTTCGAGCTACATTCGGTGCAGCTGGAGCTGGAGGCCGTGGAGGGACGGACCTGCGAGCTGCTTGGGAAGCGGGCCCAGCTGAGGGAACGGAAAGCAACGCTGGAAACATCTCGGGCTGATGTTCACAAGTCCGGGATAAGTACGCAACGCGCTGCTAATATTCCCACCACCTCTACTCCATGTGTTTCTCTGCACAGGCCCCGTGCACCCGGGACGTGATCATCACAGATGGCCTTCACTCCGGCGCCGGGAAACCACGGACCCTGGGTGCAGCAGCGGAAGACGCGATCCAGGCCCCGGTCGATGACTTCTCCCCCTCCGGTCTTCGACATCTCATCCCGGAACCGCTTCACCCCTCTCTGCGAGACTGAACATGACACTGTGGTCATCGGAGACTCAATCGTCCGGCATGTCCGTGCTACGATAGCTGAAGGTAAAGTGCACACTCATTGTCTCCCTGGTGCTCGTGTTCTTGATGTTTCTGTGCAGATACCCGCGATCCTGAAGGATGACGAGAGCGTTGCAGCTGTTGTGATTCACACGGGGGCTAACGACACCAAGCTGCGGCAGACAGAGACACTAAAGAGGGACTTCAGGAGCCTGATCGAGATGGTACGCAGCACATCGCCCGCGGCGACGATCATCGTGTCAGGACCTCTTCCCACGTATCAACGAGGACACGAAAGGTTCAGTAGACTGTTTGCTTTAAATGAATGGTTGTTGTCATGGTGTAAAGAGCAGAAAATTATCTTTGTTAATAATTGGAATCTTTTCTGGGAGCGTCCTAGGCTTTTCCGTGCTGATGGCCTGCACCCCAGCAGAGTCGGTGCGGAACTCCTGTCGTACAACATCTCCAGAACGCTACGCTCTATCTGACTAGTAAGCCAATTCCCCAATAACAGCTATGATGACTTTTGTTCTACCCACTTAAATTATAAAGGTACTTGCAGTGTCCAATCTATACAGACTGTGTCTGTTCCCCAAATAGTGAGATCAAAATATAAATTTAATGCAGGATCTAGAACAAATCTGATGGTGATTAATCCAGAAAAATGCCAAATAAATTAACAAAAACAATTTGTAAAACTTGGACTCCTAATTATCCGGTCACTCACACCGAAAGCAGTTATTGTAAATGAAATAATCACAGATAATAGTTTTGATGTACTCTGTCTGACTGAAACCTGGCTTAAAACAAATGATTATTTTGGTCTAAATGAATCTACTCCACCAAGCTACTGTTATAAGCATGAGCCCCATCAGACTGGTCGTGGCGGCGGTGTCGCAACAATATATAGTGATATTCTCAATGTTACTCAGAAAACAGGATACAGGTTTAACTCATTCGAAATACTTATGCTCAATGTTAAACTGTCAGATAAGCAAAATAAATCTGTCCTATCTCTTGCTCTGGCTACTGCCAGGGCCATATACAGATTTTCTAAAATAATTTGCAGATTTCCTCTCAGACCTATTGGTTAATGTTGATAAAGCACTAATTGTTGGAGATTTTAACATTCACATTGATAATACAAATGATGCGTTAGGACTTGCGTTTACTGACCTAATAAACTCTTTTGGTGTCAAGCAAAATGTCACCGGGCCAACACATCGTTTTAATCATACACTAGATTTAATAATATCGCATGGAATTGATATTACTGATATAGATATCGTACCTCAAAGTGATGATGTTACTGACCATTTCCTTGTATCGTGCATGCTGCATATTACTGATATTAACTATATGGCTCCGCGTTATCGTCCAGGCAGAATTATTGTTCCAGCCACTAAAGACAGATTCACCAATAACCTGCCGGATTTATCTCAACTGCTCTGTGTACCCATAAATACAGATACAGATACAGAACTAGACACAATTACTATCAACATGGGAACTATCTTCTCTAATACGTTAGAAACTGTTGCCCCCATCAAATTAAAAAAAGGTTAGAGAAAAAAGTGCTGCGCCATGGTACAGCAGTTATACCCATTCTCTCAAGAAAGAAACTCGTATTGTTGAGCGCAAATGGAGAAAAACTAACTTGGAAGTCTTTAGAATTGCGTGGAAAAACAGTATGTTCAGCTATAGACAGGCTCTAAAAACTGCAAGAACCAAGTATATCCGCAAACTCATAGATAATCACCAAAACAATCCAAGGTTTTTATTTAGCACAGTGGCTAGATTAACAAATAAACAGATGTCACCGATCTAAATATTCCCTCACAGTTTAATAGTAATGACTTTATGAATTTATTTACTGATAAAATAGATAATATTAGAAATACAATAACAAATGTAGATTCTACAGCGTCTAGTACTTCAGCTTCATTCATCGCACCCAAAGAAAAACTTCATTGCTTTACAACTATAGGACAGGATGAGCTAAATAAACTTATAACTGCATCTAAACCAACAACATGTTTATTAGATCCTGTACCCACTAAACTATTGAAAGAGTTGTTACCTGTAGCAGAAGAACCGCTTCTCAATATTATTAACTCCTCGTTATCTTTAGGTCACGTCCCATAACCATTTAAGCTGGCAGTTATTAAGCCTCTTAAGAAACCAAAATTAGATCCTTGTGAACTGGCAAATTACAGGCTCATCTCAAATCTTCCATTTATGTCGAAAATATTAGAAAAAGTAGTGTCTGCTCAATTGTGCTCCTTTTTGCAAAAAAAATATATCTATGAAGAATTTCAGACAGGTTTCAGGCCCCGCCATAGCACAGAAACTGCACTTGTTAGAATTACAAATGACAAATGTCAGACAAAGGCTGCATCTCGTTGCTAGTTTTACTTGATCTTAGTGCTGCGTTCGACACTATAGATCATGACATACTGATAGATCGATTACAAAACTATACAGGTATTCAAGGGCAGGCTCTAAGATGGTTTAGATCCTACCTCTCCGATCGCTACCAGTTTGTTTATTTAAACGGAGAGTCATCTCAATTATCACCAGTAAAGTATGGAGTACCACAAGGATCTGTCCTAGGTCCTCTGTTATTTTCATTATATATGTTGCCCCTTGGTAATATTATTAGAAAATACGGGATTAGTTTCCATTGTTATGCTGATGACGCTCAACTATATATCTCAACAAAACCAGATGAAACCTCTAAACTATCTAAGCTAACGGAGTGTGTTAAAAATATAAAAGCTTGGATGACCAGTAATTTTCTTCTATTAAATTCAGATAAGACAGAGATATTACTTATTGGACCTAAAAACAGTACACAGAATCTCTTGGATTACAATTTGCAACTAGATGGATGTAATGTTACTTCCTCTATAGTTAAAAATCTAGGTGTAATATTAGACAGCAACCTATCTTTTGAAAATCATATTTCCAATGTTACAAAAACAGCATTCTTCCATCATAGAAACATTGCCAAGCTACGGAACATGTTAAGTGTTTCTGATTCTGAAAAGCTAGTTCATGCATTCATGACCTCTAGACTGGAATATTGTAATGCACTGCTAGGTGGTTGTCCTGCATCTTCAATAAACAAGCTACAGATAGTACAAAATGCTGCGGCTAGAGTCCTTACCAGGTCAAGAAAATATGATCATATTACCCCAATTTTACAGTCTCTGCACTGGCTACCTATTAAGTTTCGTATCAGTTACAAAATATTATTACTTGCCTATAAGGCCCTAAATGATTTAGCTCCTGCGTACCTAACTAATCTTCTATCACGCTACAATCCAACCCATTCCCTAAGGTCGCAAAACTCTGGACTCTTGGTAGTACCTAGGATAGCAAAGTCCACTAAAGGAGGTAAAACTTTTTCATATCTGGCTCCTAAACTCTGGAATAGCCTTCCTGATAACGTTCGGGGTTCAGACACACTCTCTCTGTTTAAATCTAGATTAAAGACACATCTCTTTAGCCAAGCATTAATATAATGCATCTCACAATCTTGTACTGCCAGTCTATCTGAACAAATGCACATTATTATGCTTTAGCTTGGGTTATACTGATAGTTTCATCCAGGGTTATTCCTGGATGGAACAACTGCTACGCTAATTGTCTTATTGTTTCTATGTTTCTGTGTCTTTGTCTATGTCTTATTGTTCCACTTTCTGCCATTAACATCCCGTGGTAGCTAGGAATTACACAAGCTTCAGTCTGGATCCAACCCTTAAACGATCTGAGATGACCGAACACCTGAGAAGAGACAATGACAACCCCTCGGAGGACCTCAGAGGAAGCCAACCATCAGCGATTATACTGACTTAACCAAAGTCTGCCATAAATGGAGGATCAGCACCTAGAGACAACCTCTACAGCCCTGAACGTCAGCGGAGTCTAGGACACATAGATGACCCCCAGAGACAGATCTCCAGTGAGGAACTCGTCACCTAGACAGCTATCGGGGATAGACCACTGGAACCAGTGGACCACTTACACTCTGACTTTGCTGCAGTTGGAACAAACTACTGGTTCGTCTGGCCGGAGAGGAACTGGCCCCCCGACTGAACCTGGTTTCTCCCAAGGTTTTTTCTCCATTCTGTCACCGATGGAGTTTTCGTTCCTTGCCGCTGTCGCCTCTGGCTTGCTTAGTTGGGGACACTTCATTTCCAGCAATATCATCGACTTGATTGCACAGATATTATATAAACTGAACTGAGCTGGACAATGCTATTACTAAATTCAATAATGAAATGCATTCAGCTGAAAATTGAGTGTTAAATCCTATAATTTTACATTATTGACACAATTTGCCTATTTTGATACTGTGCAGTGCTTTGTTACAATTTGTATTGTTAAAAGCGCTATATAAATAAAGGTGACTTAACTTGACATGACTTCACTGTCAAGTTCACGGGCTGCCGCTTGTTCACGCCGCCGTCCATGGCTCGGATCATGCCTGCCGCCATCCGCGGCTCCCTCAAGTCACGCCGCCGTCCGCGGCTCCCTCAAGGCACGCCGCCTTCCGCGGCTCACCCAGGCCCGCCATTCGCGGGAGATCACGCCGCCGTCCGCAGCTCACCCTAAGCCGCCGTCCGCAGCTCACCCTAAGCCGCCGGCCCGCCGCTGACTCAAGCCCGCCGGCCAGCCGCTGACTCAAGCCCCGTGGATCCAGTCCACATGTTCCAGCCAGGAGTGCCGTGTTTGTGTCTTGTTGTGCCCACAGGAACATTTTAACTTACCTTGTCGTGTCTTGTCTTGTCCATGGAGACTCGTCTGGGGCAGGCAGCTCCTCGAGTTGTGGCCATGGAGGCCAGTCCCAGCCGCTTGCCCCTCCAGTCGCAGGAGTGGAAGCGGTTGCTGAGGGACCCTGTGAGGGCCCCTGACTCCTCGTCATGCCCAGAGGAAGCCTCAGCTTCCAAGCTAGCCCAGGAGGGCTTCTGGTTCCTGTGGGCTGTCCTGTTCGTCTGTTTAGCCCTGGAGGGCTATCCTGTCCTGTTGTGTGTGTTTAGCCCCGGAGTGCTCCTGATACCCCTTAACTACCCCAGGGAAATTTTTTTTTTGGGGGGTAGAAAGGGTTCTGGCGGTAGGGGGCAGGCCGAAGGGACCGAGGCCAAGGCCCCGAAGATGACCTGCCATGGCCTCCTGAGCTCCCTGTACCGCCATGGCCGCCAGAGCTCCCAGCTCCGCCATGGCCACCTGAGCCCCCAGCTCCGCCATGGCCACCTGAGCCCCCAGCTCCAATCTGTCTGTTCCACTCTTGAGGTCCCCGTCCTGTCTTCCGGTCCATGTCTGTCCTGAGGGGCCTCCAGAGTACCCACCCCCCCTCCCCGGTGGAACTGTTAAGGGTCGGGATGAGCCTTTCAGGAGGGGGGAGTAATGTCAGTCCTCTGTCGTGTGTGTCTGTCTGTTCTGTTAAATTTCGTCTGGTCTACTCGTTACTCCCCGGTGTTTCTGTGAGTCTGCCTTGCCTTGTCTTGCCCTGATGTCTTCATTAAAGACTATTATTTGAGTTTACTCCTCGTCTCCATGTTCCTTGTTCCTCCCGTTGTGTGCACCGTGACAACATTCATTAATTTTTGTCAGCTACTCAATACTGATTTTTATTTAGTTTTATACCAAATTTTAATTACATCTACTCAACACTTGTAACATGTTTGTGGTTATTTCTATATATTAGTAGACTAAATTTTCACTTTTGGGTAAAATAATAATAACGACTGAAAGGCTGTGTATAAATGTTAGAAGAAATTGAATCACTTTTGATGTCGACTTCAGCATTGGCTAATGGTGGCAGATTTGGTGAGGAAAATGCATTAAAGCTTTCACAATCCACTTTGGTGACACGATTTCCTCTGTACAGCTTATAATGAAAATAGAGGCAAACCTGTAAAGAAAGAAAAGACACACAATGCTTTTTTCTCGCTCCTCATTCAAATCAAACTGCTTTATAATCCTTTTATTATAACATAATTACTACACAATTATTAATTATAATTTATTATTATTACAGTCATTTTATAAGTATCTTAACTGTGCTATGTTTGGCATGGCAGAAACAATACACTGCAAGACAATCATCTCAAAACACTTTAAACTGCATTTAGTCAAATAGAGAAAAGATAAATATAACTTGTATCTTGTTAAAAACTATATTCTATATATAGTATCTACATATATAACTATATATTTTTTAATCAAATTATTTAAATGCTAAATCATTTTAATGCTAAAATTATTTGATGTATTTTAAAACTGCAGTCCTATTTAACATGCTCCAAAATATGAGTCTTGAAAGCATCACAAATGTTGGATGGTATCTTGCACAAAAAATAAAAATAAAAACCCACCTCAGGGATAACAAACTGTCCTGCTATCAACAGCGCCACCAAGAGGTTGTCCCTCCCATCACTTCTCAGCTCAAAGATGGGCACCTGCCATATACAAGATGGTTGTGAAGCTAATAGTCCTCAATCTGAGCTTATTGAAATAAAAAGTCAAATGGGTTTGGAACAACATAAGGGTAAATAAATCATTTTGTGGTGAACTATGCCTTTAAAATGTTTTACTTGTGATCCGGTGAGGATGACAGACTTTCCCAGGTTCTCACACATGAAGGATAAGGCAGAGGCGGTGTAAGCCATTGTGTCTGTTCCATGCAGGATGACAAAACCATCATACTGCTCATAGTATTTCTGTGAAAATTATTAAAAATGTAAACAAATCTCAGAAATTCAAAGATAATCTAGATAATAATAATAATAATAATAATAATAACAGAATCAAATGAATTATCAATTACTGCATGCAGCTGTGAAAAAAATATTTAGGAACACTGTTGCAAGTGACTGGTGAAAATGTATTTACACTGTTATTGTCATGCTCGTTGCTATTAAATGAGCTCACGACGATGAAGAAATAATATATAATGGTCTTTAAATAATAAATTCACAAGGAACACGAGAATCACTAGAACCAATGCAGCACAACACATAGACTCAAACAATAACCAGCACAGACTGAACAGAAAAGGGAGTATAAACACAAAAGCAAGTGAGGGACTAAATTAATTAATAGAACAAAAGCGAACTGAATAACTAGTTAAACACAGAGGGAAAACTAGGTCAAATGACAAAGACATAACTAATGCAAAACAGACATACATGTTGAAAGTTATGTTTCACACAGCCAAATGTAGAAAATGTAAGCAAAGCATCTCTACAACTCAAAGCCAAACATATAGATGGTAAAAAAGGAAGCACCTCAATGTCTTTTCCAATAGTGGCCCAGTCATCTGTGGTCATATTGCAGGAGTCGAGGAGGGGAGAGTACTCTAAAACTGTATATACAATCCTCTTTTTCTCTTTGGACAGTCTGGGGTGTTAAAAAAACAGCAATTTTTTTTCATGTTTAAAGGGGTCCTTTTATGCTTTTTCACTTTTTGAATTTTAGTCAGTGTGTAGTGTGTATATTTGGGCATAAAACGATCTACAAAGTTACAAATCTCAAAGTCCAGTCCAAAGGGAGATATTTCCTTTTTAAAAAATCCCTTTTCAAGAATTACAACGAACGGCTCGTTTGGAATACAAAGTTGTTTTCCTGTATTTGTGACATCACAAATTTTAAATCCCGCCTACGTTAATTTGAATGGTTGGGGTTGGGGAGAACGCTTATGATGAGTTCACACTGCACGATTTTCAAACTCGTCGGATCACAGTTGTTTTCACACTGCATGACTATCTGGGGTAGCATTCAGTCGCTGCTGTGTTCACATTGCACGATGGATCGGCGACAGGGGGATTCACATTGCACGATTTCACAATAGGAAGAATCGCCAACAACTCTGTCTGAATCCGCAAACTATGTTTCACAACAAAACACACGCGAGAAGTGGTAAGGAAATAACGTGAGAAAACCCGCATGCGTCAGACCGGAATCCTCGAGCGAGACTGGAAGTATTAAAAAAAAATATAGCCCGCAAATTGTCTGTGCGCTGATTTCCAGCTACAAAAAGAAAAACAGATTATGCAGGAGGGAGATGCAGGGAACAGGGATTGTGAGTTCTGCAAAGAGAGGTAAATAATTTTGCAGTAACTGTTATGCTGATGTTGCGGCTGCTCAAGCAAATGTTTGTGCTTGTTTCTGTATGATATAATTGTACATATATCTATTAAAATACTGATATTATGGTCTATACCTCCTCCCCGGACTTCCCTCTGCCCTGTATCTTTGTCTCTCATTGGCTGAAGGTCATCTCCGATGTATTTTTCAGTCAGAACTCATTCACACAGCACGATTGTGAATCGATGACAGCTCCAGATATTTAGCATGCCAAATATTTCACGGGCGTCGGTGACGCCTCGGCGATTCCCTCAGATCGCGTCTTTGATAATTCACACTGCGCGATTGTCACTCGCGTGAACGAGCACCGATTTGCCTCCGATCTCGGGCATTTGTCTGCGATTTATCAAAACCTGTTGGCGAGTGAAAAATCGGGCTAAAATCGTGAACTCGGCATTAGTTGAGCACTGCACGTTTCAAAATCGAAACCCAGTGCGGGAGTTTTTATATCACTGCATTTCTGATGGAAACTAACTGTTTTCAGAAAGGTTTGGATGTCATTTTCATTTCATCTTGCATGTAATGTCTGATAAAGCAGCATTTGTGAGTGGAGCGCTGCTTTGTAAACAGCGTTACCGGGGAAACCTCGATCTCTCCCGCTCCAACAGCGCCTCCCGCTGGCAGATAATGAATTTGCATATATATGCGGCCACAAATAGTGTAAGTCTGTGGGACTATGGTGTAAATAAATTCAACTGTATAACAGTTTTAGTTCAATTCATGTTATAATGTTAGAATTAAAGAACAATAAACATAATACATATTACCGTTGCACTTATCTGTACATAGTCAATGCAGTTATTTTTAAGCTGTTGTTGACATCCTATCTAAAACGTGATTTAGCCAAAAAACACTGGGACAGCTAACCAATCACAACACATTTCGTTTTTCGGAAGGTGGGCCTTCATCAAACCCGGAACTAATCGAGCCGTTTGTGTCAGGCTGGGGAGAAAGGTATTGTAATAATGTAAATTATGTGAAAAATAATGCGATTTTCGAACCACCAAGCATGAGAGCATATTCTAGTACACCCCCAAAACAAAATCAAGACTTTGTAAAAGAGCATAATAGGACCTCTTTAAGAATACCCTTATAATGTATTAGAAATATGGGCTTCATAGAAGAGTCATTCTATAATTAGGGGTACATGTCATGTCCATGGACTCTATTATCAATTTTACTAATTTTTTATTAACTTTTCACTTCAAACAATGATCACTTTTATATCAGGGGACATTTCTAATCAATTTAATGAAAAAATCCAACAGATATCCATCTTTTATCTTGCAAAAATTGCTTATTCTATACTGGAAGTTGCTGTTTTTGTGCTGTCTGATTTGGTAAATGTGAGGTTTTGCTCTTCAGGTTAGCTCTAAAATACCTGTTTCTGTATATATTTCTCATAATTATTTGTCCAAAATAATCATTAAATTATGAGAAAGGTTTTTAAAAAAATATTTTGCTCATGCATCTACATTAAATCATCCATTTTGTGTACGTCTGAGTGTCAACTGTGTTACTCACTATAAACCCCCCTATAAATCAGCAATGGTTTGTTCCAAAGTCACATGTCCAACATCACTTGATGTATTTTCCTTTTTTGGAGGGAAATTTGAAGACAGTGTGGAAAGTCATAACTTCTCCTCTTCAATATTTTATCTGTATTATTGTCTGCATGTAGAGTAGATTTATTGACCGTCAACTGTGTTATCAACATGTTCTGGTGAACTTGTGTCACATGTTATATTTATAAATACAGGTGCATCTCAATAAATTAGAATGTCGTGGAAAAGTTAATTTATTTCAGTAATTCAACTCAAATTGTGAAACTCGTGTATTAAATAAATTCAATGCACACAGACTGAAGTAGTTTAAGTCTTTAGTCCTTTTAATTATGATGATTTAGGCTCACATTTAACAAAAACCCACCAATTCACTATCTCAACAAATTAGAATACTTCATACGACCAATAAAAATTTTTTTTTTAGTGAATTGTTGACCTTCTGGAAAGTATGTTAATTTACTGTAAATGTACTCAATACTTGGTAGGGGCTCTTTTTGCTTTAATTACTGCCTCAATTCGGCGTGGCATGGAGGTGATCAGTTTGTGGCACTGCTGAGGTGGTATGGAAGCCCAGGTTTCTTTGACAGTGGCCTTCAGCTCATCTGCATTGTTGGGTCTGGTGTCTCTCATCTTCCTCTTGACAATACCCCATAGATTCTCTATGGGATTCAGGTCAGGCGAGTTTGCTGGCCAATCAAGCACAGTAACACCATGGTCATTGAACCAGCTTTTGGTACCTTTGGCAGTGTGGGCAGGTGCCAAGTCCTGCTGGAAAATGAAATCAGCATCTCCATAAAGCTTGTCAGCAGAAGGAAGCATGAAGTGCTCTAAAATTTCCTGGTAGATGGCTACGTTGACTTTGGACTTCAGAAAACACAGTGGACCAACACCAGCAGATGACATGGTAACCCAAATCATCACTGACTGTGGAAACTTCACACTGGACTTCAAGCAACATGGATTATGCCTCTCCACTCTTCCTCCAGACTCTGGGACCTTGATTTCCAAATTAAATGCAAAATGTACTTTCATCTGAAAAGAGGACTTTGGACCACTGAGCAACAGTCCAGTTCTTTTTCTCCACAGCCCAGGTAAGATGCTTCTGACGTTGTCTCTGGTTCAGAAGTGGCTTGGTAGCCCTTTTCCTGAAGACGTCTGAGCGTGCTGACTCTTGATGCACTGACTCCAGCTTCAGTCCACTCTGAATCAGCTTCGCTTGACTGTATTCTCAAGCTTGCGGTTATCCCTGTTGCTTGTGTACCTTTTCCTATCCAAATTCTTCCTTCCAGTCAACTTTTCATTTAACATGCTTCGATACAGCACTCTGTAAACAGCCACACTTTTCAGTAATGACCTTCTGTGACTTGCCCTCTTTGTGGAGGGTGTCAATGTTCGTCTTCTGGATCATTGCCAAGTCAGCAGCCTTCCCCATTATTGTGGTTTCAAAGAACAAGAGATACCCAGAATTTATACTGTATGGATGGTCATTTATTGAAACTCAAATGTAAATATTCTACTATTTTGAGATACTGATTTTTGACTTTCATGAGCTGTAAGCATAAATCATCAAAATTAAAACAAAAAAAAACTTTTGAAATGTTTTACTTTACATGTAATGAATCTAAAATATATGAAAGTTTCACTTTTTGAAATAAGTAACAAGAAAGAAGAAGAAGAAACCTTTTCACGACATTCTAATTTATTGAGATGCACCTGTATGTAGAGAAAGAATATAAAAACATAAGTTAATCAAGGTCATGTACTAACTAGTCTAAGGTCGAAATGCATGTGTCCTTGTCCTATTGGTGATAAAATGTAGAATAAAACGAAAAGAAAAGACTATTTCATGTGAGTGCAGATCATGGTTTTGTATAATAAGTGATTTAATGGATCAACGCACCTAAAGGAAAGATCAAGCAACGAAAGAGCGCGGTGCAAATAACTTTTGTGGGTCAATTTATGCTCCCACTGAGTGCTGTTGATAAAAAAAAATCACTAAATATTGTCATTACATGGAAATCACATAGGAATTGCCTAAATACCATGATTTGCATTACAATGGATAAACTTAACTGATCTAATCACGGCCACACTTTCTATGAACTCAGTAGGCCTATCCATAATATTCTATACACACAGAGCCGATCCTCCCTATATGCAGAATACCCAAGCTGCGTATGGCCCCGAAACACCAGGGGGCCCCCTTGCTCTCAAAAATGTTTTAAAGGGGTGGTTGACTGTTTTTTTTCTAGGCTTGATTGTGTTTATGGGGTGCAGTCTAGCATGTGTTCATACTTGGTTTTTTAAAAACGTATTATTTTTCACATAATTTACCTTTATTACACACCTCTCTGTCCCTTCTCTGACAAACGCCTCGATTTATTTCCTGGTTTTATGAAGCTCCTCCTTCAGAAATACGCGATGGGCTGAGATTGGTTAGCTGGCTCAGTGTGTTGTGATTCGCTAAACCGCCTCTACTGCACGTCTGAACGTCCCGCCTGTCACCTCAGTGGCATGTGCTCCGGTTGAATTGTAAACAGTGGCGTTGTCTATAATGCTTATCAATTTGAGCCCGATTGAGACCCAGAGGATATTAGTGAAGAGGATCGTGCAGAACCTGTGTAAGTGCTACTGCTTCTGTTAGCTTTTAATATACGGTTTTATCCTGATTAAAGCTTTAATTCAGCACAGCAACCGCATGCGTGTCCATTTATAATGCTTCTCATTGCTGTGTGAAAATAAATGTATAATTGGAACAGTTTGTTGGAGCTTATCTGACGATCTGAATGAGAGAGAGAGAGAGCGAGAGAGAGAGAGATGCAGAGCAGGGCGGCAGAGTAACAGTATTAAGAACCGCTGCTTTAATGATTTTGAAACTTGTGAATCCATTAGAATCGTTAGAAGACAGAATCGCGATTCATATGAATAGATTTTTACGTGCATCCCTAGTTTTCTCTTCCTCTTCTCTAAAGCAGCGCAGCATGGCCTCGCCCTCTTTGCTGTGTGTTCCCGGGGGCAGGGTTTATCTGGGTCTGTGACATATCAGACCCGGGAAGTAACTCATTGTAGTCCCTTAACTTACCTGTCGTTTTTGTAGGCATTAAACTGACAGAATTTTAAAAGACGATATCTCCATTTGCATTGAACTTTCAGCGCCGCAAGTCTGCAGATATTGTTTATGCTCAAACAGCAAACATTACACACTAACTAATGTTAAAAAAGTGAAATCGCAATCAACCACCCCTTTAATTTTAGTTTAGTTTTTGAGCTTGGCCAGCGATTATGAAAACATGAATGATAATTTATTTTAATGCGGTGTGCTATCACTCTCTCTACGTAAAAATCAGTCAAATCATGTAACGTGAATGTTGTACAGTGTCTTGCTCGAGACAAAAAAAAAAAAGAGTTGAAAGCTTAACGAGCCGCTGAAGAGATACTGTTTCTCGAGCGCTTTCCGCGAGCGTGATTCGAGACGGAGTGAAACACGGACAAATGCGTTTCATCCATTCTTTCACCCCCCCACACACACACCTGCGACACAGTTCTGCGTAGGGCCCCCAAAAGTCTAGGATCGGCACTGTATACACATTATATTCACATTCCTCGTGATTGACTTAAACCTATATAATATTATAGATTTGGCATATATCTATTTCTGTAGGGTGACCATACTTGCCATTTTTTCCCTGGCCAGGATTTCTACATTGCCTAAAACAGGGACATGCAAAATGTGCAGTGTTGGGGAGGCTCCAGGAATGTGTTTGGGAACCCCTGGCCTAACATATCCAGGTTTTGGCTTTGTTTGCTTGCGGTGTATGACATCGGTTCCTCATGTTTTCGAAATGTTCTCGAGGTACTTTGAATCAAAGCAATATAGAAATCTTGGCCAGGACATGTCCGGGAAGAATGGCATGTATGGTCAGCCTAATTTCCACTTAGTCATGACTGATAAAGTGTTATGATGTTATTGAACAAGTCCTTACAACTTGAAGTGTCATGATGCATTATAAAACTTCATTTAACTTTATAATAATATAATATAGTCATTAACGTTATAATGTATATTATTATAATGTGTGTGTGTTTAAAATGCTTTATGGATACTAAGTTCATACCTGTCAACTGTGTTACTCATGTCAACTGTGTTACTTTGTCAACTGTGTTATGTGTGGTTTTTATGTTATAAATCTTTTAAATGTGAACTAAACCGTCAGACAAAAAGATGGGGATATCTCTGGAGATGGCTGTCTTTGGTAAGGATGGCGAATAACACTAAATTCAGCATTCCGTGTATTTATGCTGAAGAAAGTTTCATCCTTCATGATAGCATCTCACAGAATGCCCATTATGATGCCCCAAATTCATATTTTCAAACCAGTTAGACAGATAACATCAAAAACTCTGGTGAATAGACTCAAAAACCTTCAAACAAATGTGTTATCAAACATGTTGTACTTCATTCATGTTTCATTTGACACAGCATTTGTCCGTAACACAGTTGAAAAAAATAATGAATCAAACATTAAATTTCATTAACATATTTAAAAAGTCATTAGAGCTTAAGCTTGCCAAATAATTAATTTAGCACATTAAAGGGATATATTATTCATATTCTTTGTTTGAAGCTTGTGACAGCTGAAATGGATCTTGTGAAATGTGCGATCGCATCACCGATCACTCTTGAGAAACACACTGACAACGGAAGCGTGAACACATCCTTAAAGATGACTTTTTCAGACTAACGTTACTGCAGCTTGCACTCACACTGCCCGTTGGTTCAGCTACATCAGAAATAAGTTTCTCAGTTATGAGGAGAATCTGGCCCCGATCTTCAATGGCACAGGACAGATTCTCAGATCTTTCCTTATTGCACATAGAGAGCGATTTGATGGAAAAACTATCAGAAGAGATAGTGAAAGAAAGATAGTGGTCATCTACGCAATTCGGAAAAGAGGCAGCTTTTCTGCATTAGATATGTTTTTTTTAATGTTTTTTTACTCCTTTTACAGCAGTCATTGTTAATTCTAAATGTATTTTTTAATGTAGAATATCTGTTACATAAATATATGAAATGTAGAACATATAAAAAAGCTCGTGCTCGTGGCTCGTCTGCCGGTGGGTGCCCCTCCACGCATAAAAGTGAAACTCCACCTATGCATAAAATATAATACTGTGGCTTGGCTTGATAATCTAATGGTCTAACGAAACCCAATTTTGAACATCTTTTACTGTCAATTTTTATGGCCTTTATATTTCTTATTTGAGCCAATGCAGATGAATGAAGTTATTATTTCAGGACGAGACCGCCCTGATTGTAAAGCAAAACGTGATTGGCTATAGCAAGAACGTGCTATGATTGTTCAGCGAAGTAAGGCTGGTATCTGATTGGCTTGAGTAGACTGTGGGTGGAGGTTTAATTCATGTTTGTGAAACTTTAAGATTTATTTGTGGATCTCATTCTATTTATTTGTGTCACGCCCATGGACTGTCAGTGTGTTTGTTTTCCTCCCCATGTGCTCCCAGTGACCTAGTTTTTCCCTAGTCTAATTAATCATTCTGTTGACCTGCGTTCCTCTCATTATCCCATGTATTTAAGTCCCAGTCTGTGCGTTCCTCATTTGTCGGGTCTACTATGTTGTGTTCACGTGTCTGCTCCTGTTCCTGAGTTGGATTTACCCCTGTGTTTTGGATACATTAATGACTGTATCGCTTATCCACATCTCCGTCGTTCCTTCCGACACAGAACCGTGACAATTTGTCAATGTTTTATTTTCTGTTAATCTGTTTACATTTATTTGTGGATCAAAATCTATTTGTTTGGAATTACACAACAATTCTGCATATGATTACTTTAAATAAAAAGTAACTTTTTTTTAGGGAGTAATGGAACATTGTAAAGCATTACTTTTAAAAGTAACTTTCCCCAACTCTAATAATGTTAATAAACTTACGGCAGCACCAGTGTGTTCCCTGGAGTCTTGTCATATAGTCTGGTCTTTTGTGCATACTGCTCATCATGCAGAATAGGGAGTTTGCTCAGAGTTTCAACAAGAGCATTTTCTTTTGGAGACAGAACTGCAAATACAGAACAAAAACCATCAAGAACGTTATGAACAAAGACACACATAATAACAAATGCACCAAAGTCATTTAGACATTGTACAAACTGACGGACTATCATCTTTGCAACCTAAATTCAATAAGGAGGCCAAAAATATACCATCTTATTATATAATTTTGCACAGTTTAATATATTGAAAGACATTTCCTATAACTGGGTGTTATAGAAAAATACTGTATCGTGGTATTACTAATTACTTGTTTTAAATAATATTCCTTTTAAAGATAAAGATTAAAATGGTGTTGGGAAAGATGAATTACTGTATACAGAAATCAAATATTTCAACATTCTAGAATTTTCCATAAAAAGTCATAAAACATGATTAATTTTGTTTGAATAATGTACACAAATTCACTTCACCATTAGTACACCTGTAACTTGTTTCTGGGGTTTGTTTCTTGACTTTTATTTAGTAATTTTGGTTCTTGTTAGTCATGTGTTAGTCTCTGTTAGTCATGTGTTTCCCTTGTTCCTCTTGTGTTCCTGCCATAGGCTTGTTCGACTTCATGCGGTGCTGCAAAAATCGGCTGCCGCCTGACAAAAACAATGCATTTCCACAGCCATATCACTCTGCAGCCCAAGACTGATTGCCCACTGAAGCTAAGCAGGGTTGAGCCTGGTCAGTACCTGGATGGGAGTCCTCCTGGGAAAACTAGGTTGCTGTTGGAAGAGGTGTTAGTGAGGCCAGCAGGGGATGCTCACCCTGTGGTCTGTGTGGGTCCTAACGCCCCAGTATAGTGATGGGAACACTATACTGTAAAAAGCACCGTCCTTCGGATGAGATGTTAAACCAAGGTCCTGACTCTCTGTGGTCATTAAAAATCCCATGCCACTTCTCGTAAAAGAGTAGGGGTGTAACCCCGGTGTCCTGGCCAAATTCTCTCCACTGGCCTTTGTCAATCATGGCCTCCTAATAATCCTCATTCATTGAATTGGCTCCATCACTCTCTCTCCTCTCCCCCTGTAGCTGGTGTGCGGTGAGCGCACTGGCGCCATTGTACTGTGGCTGCCATCGCATCATCTAAGTGGATGCTGCACACTGGTGGTGGTTGAGGAGAGACCCCCTTATGATTGTAAAGCGATTTGGGTGTACAGCAATACACAATAAAGTGCTAAATAAATGCCTCATTCATTCATTCTGGTTAGAACATTTGTCCGACTTTGATCGGTGCTGCAGCCACCCTACGATCGCATGTGCCATCAAAGTACCACGAGAGCAAAACGAGACCAGCCGCCAAGGTCAGGTGCTGCAGTTGCTCAAAATCGTCTGCAAAAGCCTTGATGATGACACGCTTTATTCTCATTGGTTAGAGTCTGTGATGACCAGTGGTGGGCAAAGTACACAGATCAAGTACTTGAGTAAAAGTACAGATACGTATAATAAAATATTACTCCAGTAAAAGTAAAAGTACTGCTTTTTCAATTTTACTCGAGTGAAAGTACAAAAGTATTCAATTTTTTATGTACTTAAGTAAAAAAGTACTGATAGACAGATTTATTTTGCAATTGTATATAGACTACTTTATTTCATTTTATATTAGCACATATTTTTATAATCATACTGCCCAAAATACCTGGGTTTTTCCCAAAATAACCACTATATAGAGTCAGGATATATATTTTGTTGATATGGACTACGTTGATGAGAGTGATGTAGTAATGTTCATTGTGAAGCTTACACTGCCATGTACCTGAGAGAAAACAGATTTCACCATCTAATTTTCACCAGGAAGAAAAAAGTGTTTTAGAACTTGTTGTTTTGCAGAACGTCAGTCAAAAATATATGACATTAGAATTAGGCCGGAAATTAGGAAGAACATTTTAAGGAAAATCTAATTATATTTTCATAATGATTTTTTCTTCTCAAACCTTGTCTGTGGTGCAAAACACCCTGGCCCAATGCCCCGGAGGGCATCACTTCCCACTCTGATAATTACTGTAGTTACTATGTTCTGAACATCACATCCTTTCTTTTTCCCTCAGATGGAATCTATCTAGGTGGCTGAATAAAGATATTTGGACTTTATATCAAAACATTTCTCAACTTAGCACCAGCAAGCTTGTTAGCTAGACAGATAGCATCAGCTAACAATATTTACTTATTTTCAGTATGGTTATGAATAAACATTCAGATCTGTCTACTCGGCTAGTTGATCTAAACAATATAAAATGTATACTGTTGATAAACAATATAAAAATAGACGTCACATAGGTCTAAATGCGTAGCATTTAATAAAACTGCTAACGTTACAGCAGCGGGAATATGAACGTGCATGAGTTATTTTATTTAATCGGTGTTATTTTAATGTTTTGTTTTTGACCTAAAACATAAAGTTAGAGACACTGATGTTGATCTGTCTGCATTCAAGCATTTCAGTGGGCTTAAATAGATCACCCTTTACAGCAGATTTAGTTCACAAACAACTGACAGTTTTGACCTAAATATTATTTTCAGTTACAATAATTAATCCTAAAATTCGACATTAGTAACGCACTTTTCACAGCATCAGTAGCGCGCTCACGAGATCTCCCGGTTCTTTACTTGTGAGTTCAGTTCACTGAAGAAGACTCGCCTAAACGGATCATTTGAATCAGTGAGTTTTCGACTCGAGAACAGCTGCAATCGGATCATTTCATCAGTGAATGAATCGTTTGTTGCGATTTGCGAACCGATTGAACAGGTTCATTGAAAATAATCAGTTTGTTCATGAATCAGACACCGCTTCATGTCTCGGAGCACGTGATGTATCACGTGAGTAACGATATGTTTTATGAAATGTAGTGAAGTAAAAAGTACGATCTTATGCTTTGGAATGTAGTGAAGTAAAAGTAAAAGTTACTCAAAATAAAACTACTCCAGTAAAGTACAGATACTTGAAAAATGTACTTAAGTACAGTAACGAAGTAGTTGTACTTCGTTACTGACCACCACTGGTGATGACAAGCACGACGTGTATTGCGTGTTTATTCTAACAATTCAATTCCAATAATGCTCACAAATCTGTTTTTATAACAGTAAAAGCTTTTTTAGTGTAGTCGCACTAAATTGAGTCAAGTATTGAGTCATTTTTATCAAAAACACTGATAAAAGCATATATACCCCCATTGTATCGGTATTTAGTAGCCTGTATGTTTATGCTGAACTTTATTCTTGAACAGATGACGCTGTATTAAGCAGTATATAAAAAGTGTTTCTGTTGCTCATAAAAACGTTGCTGTGTATTTGACAAATATTGCATTTAATTCACTTAATCTGTGATAAAAACACCGTGAGATTATCACTACCGGGAGCAGAAAGTGTCCGACTTGACGTCTCCGCTTTTAATTCCACCTCGACTGCAAGCGGCTACTCTCGCCAACCAGTGGCAGGCTAGTGTAGTTAATCTCGAACAAGCCTATTGGTTCATTTTCTTGTCTTGTGGTCTTCAGTTCTGCTTTCTGTTTGGTTCATGTTTCTCAGCTCCACTCTGTCATTAGTTGTTCTTGACATGTGATCTCCTATTGTTTGGTATATATAGCCTTAATTTTGCCATTGTGTTTTGTCTAGCTTTGTTTTGTGTAACTGCTGCTTGGTGAGTCTTTGCCTGTGTTCATCAGGATGTCCCGAGCCGATCTCAAGGATCGGGATCGGTGCTGATCAAGTGTTTTTCAACTGATCAGTATCGGCTCTGCTAAGCCCGATCCTTATTTTCTGTCAGCTGTCATGCTGGTGTCCTGCAGTAGGTGGCGGTATGCGCATTTAAGTGGGTTTGCCAACCGCCATTAAAAGAAAAAAAAGACGCTTTGCGTGCTCAGCTTCCATTAAAACCAAAAGAAGAAGAAATGTGCATGCTGCATGAGACCCAGTGAGGTCGGTTCTAGCGTGTCACACTTGAGCTTTCATCTTAAAGGTGCTGTATATAGGATTGAATTCAAAATATTGGAGACAGTTTTTTTCACCAGCCCCTCCTCCTCAGACCTGACGCACATGCAGGTTGCAAGATTAACGACACCAACAGGAACGAGCGCACATGATGATGAATGAAATTAAATACGTTGTGTTTTCCCGCCAACTGGCAACCCGGGGTGCTGAAATACAATTGGGTAAACTGGCAGTGGGCGGGTTTCACAAACCATAACAAACACAGACATTCCGGGCCGGAACACACATTTTCAAAGGAGAATAACTGACTGTAGCATTGTTTTTTCAGATAAACAAGTATGTTAACTTAGCATGTTTATTAAATATCTGCAAGCATATTATGGTATTTTTATGCTTTAGTAGAGTCAAAATCCTACATACAGCACCTTTAAGTGTATTTGATGCGTATGTTTGCAACTATCACTCATATATTTATTGTGTACTTTTTTTTCTGCCATCAGACTATCTGAGACGTGTTGCTATGGGTTGCATCTTGCTTCGGATTTGACTGATAGACTGACATTCTGACACCGCAAGCTTCATGCTTTCTAACCATATGTTGCAATTATTCTGCTTATTGTACATATAAAATACAATAAGTGTATATCAGCAGTCCCATATTCATAATTGTGACCACACAGTCTGTTTATAATGTAACATGTTTACATCTACCAATATCTTGTGCTTACACAGAGAGTGTATCTTATAATTATATATTATATTTTATTACATATGCATACATTTATTACATACATTATACATATAAAGACTTATATACTTTATAATTTACAAACATATGAATTGTCTTTACCCTGTTATACAGTAATTTGAGGGGTGATTTGGTAACTTCATCTTTAAATTGTAAGTCTAGTAAATTGTAATGTTTATCAATGAACATAATTTTTATGAATTCCAAACATGTGTATTTCAGTTTGATACTATGGTTTCTCATTGTTTAAGTTGTACACCTGTGGCTTGTTTCATTGATTTGTTCATTTGTATATTTAAAGGGGTCTTATGATGCGATTTCAAGTTTTCCTTTCTCTTTGGAGTGTTCCTGTGGCTCAGTGGTAGAGCATTGCGTTAGCAGCGCAAAAGGTTGTGGGTTCAATTCCCAGGGAACACACGTACTGATAAAAAATGTATAGCCTGAATGCACTGTAAGTCGCTTTGGATAAAAGCGTCTGTTAAATGCGTAAATGTAAATGTTACAAGCTGATGTGCATAGATAAGATCCCTGAAGTTGCAAAGACTAAAGTCTCAAAACCAAAGAGATATTCTTTTCTTCAAAGAAAATATTCTTCAAAGAGATAAGTTAAGACTCTGCCACGCCCCCCTAAAATAGCTCATTCAAACACGCCCCACATGTCTACGTCACGATGTGGAAATATTTGCTAAGGCGTGGTTTCAGTAACCGCAGTAGTGTTGATGCAGCCATGTCAGGGAGAAGCTGTGTGTTTCTAGGCGAAAGCAAAATCTCTTTATTTGGCCTTCCGAAAGTAGATGCATTTAGGAATCATTAAGATTACTTACAACAGAACAGCAACGCATTTTATGGATGACAGTTTCGTGAACCTAGGAGAGGAGGTAATTCTGACTTTGCTATGACAATCTGGCGCTTCTGAATCAGCGATTGTAAGCATGTTTCGTTATTAGTTTAAGTATTTGCTATTGACTGTTCAAATGTGGATTTTTGCGCTCCGTGTGTGTGCGTGTGCACACGCTTGTGTGTGAGAGAGAGAGAGAGAGAGACAGGGTCACATCACAGCGGAGTGTGCAGCCCGTCAGAAATCGTCTTAATCGCGGCTTGTTTGCAAACCCATACGAGCATCATCACTGTGTCTGTCACGCGACTCTGTTTTCCTCTTGGGCTTGAACTGATGGTAAAACTAAGGACATTATTAACTGTCTTTACTTTCATTTTGAAAGCTGAAGCTCACGATTATGGAAAGGGGCGTTACATTTCCGACGCGGCTTGTGGTGTTCGGCCAATCACAATGCACTGTGCAAGTTGGCCAATCAGAGCAGACTGTGCTTGTTGGAAGGAGGGACTTTGTAGAAAACAAAGCATTTGAGAGAGGCAGGGCATAGAGGGCCTACAATAATGTACAGTATTTGAAAAATTATGTGTTTTTTGAACATTAACCCCTTAACTGTCACCCCCCTATTTAAAAATAGACTTGAAAGTGCACTATTTAAAGTTAAATTGTTATAATTCATGAATGCTTTTGAATACAGACCTGAGGTTGGTCTCTTTTTAAAGAAGGCAATCAGCAAATTATTGCAGGAGTGAAATCATTTAAAAAAATTAAAGTAAAAAAAAGTTATAAAAGTTTAAATTTACTGTAAATAAAATGTACTGTACTATTTTTATTATATTTTATATAAAATAAATATTTTACAAAATAGGTTTTAATCTAAATTTGGCATAGAATTAAAGCCATATGTCTAAATAAGTTGTGTTCCAAATTTGAAGTTGATATAAAAAAATTGAGGTTACTATGCAATTTTGTTTAGGCGTTATACCACAAACAGCCACCGGGTGCCATTCAAACCCCATTTATTTTTTTTATGCATTTTTTCTGTCACAAATGTATACATTTCTCTCTCAGTATTACTCCTATCACAAAATACCTTTCCAATGATATGTATTTTGTCAAGATTATACAAAGTTTTGATTCTATAAGACCGTAATACATTTGGAATATGACACCTCCCACTAAGGGGGAGGAGCCCGCTAAAAGATCTTAAAGTACCATTTCTATGGTAACGCAATGTCCGATTTCAAAATGGTTTTAAGCTTTCAAATGATATATAATATATGATGATTGCTAAAACATATGATAGGAAAAAAAGGAAACAAATAGAATTTTTGTGTCAAAGGTCAGAGCTCCTGTTATGGTGTATATGTACTGAGGTGCACTCTTGTCATAAATTAATCTATTACTCCACCTAAATCATGTTTAACAACAAACAGTGGTAAAATATCTATTTAGGAGACTTGGACCTTTCCAACGATATATAGTTTGTCATGATTAGATTAGGATTTAATGGTAATATATTGAAGTAAACTTAGGTGTCCCATATACGGGACGGTGACAGTTAAGTCAGCATATTCTGTTACACCAAATACACAAAATAATGATCTTTAAAAAAGCATCATATGACCTGTAAAGGAATTTTCCTTTATGGGTAGTAATCTTTAGTGGAACATATATTCAAGATGTATGCAGTATATGGTTCTTTTACTCATAGTTAGAAAAGCATTCTTTGTGTGATTTACTAAGAAGGAGGTAAGGAAAAGCAGATGGTTAAAGGGTCATCATGAGGGCATTTACGGACTTATAGCCTGGGGGTCAGGGGGGCATTTGCCTGCCTTTTCTCTGTTTAACACATTTAGAGGTGAATGAACTGACATCTCTCCCTGTAGGGAGGGAGAGAAGGAAAGCCTTGAAACGAGAGGGACTATAAAACCGACTGGCAGCTGCTTTCTCTTATCTCTCTGTCTTCCCTCACTGACTTAGCTCATGTGTATTATTTGTGACGAGGAGATCTTCTCTTGCAAGGAATAAATTACTTTTATTATTATAATTTGGACTCAAGAGTTGTCTCTTACTCAGTGATGATGTTTGTATGAAAGAAATTGCCACAACAGTTTGGTGTCAGATAGTGGGATTCCTTGGACGTGACTTCTGGACCTGACAGCGGACGGAGGCAGGCCACCTTGGAGCTGAAAAGTTCCAACCCTACCTCGCAAAAAAGATTCAGAGACGAGGGACCGTTTCCGCTGTTGGGACCGGAGGGATCGACCACTGGAATCAAAAAGAACCCAGGTGGCACAAAACGACATCTCTGGTAAGAGTCAATTAAATTCAATTTAATTAGGGTGAAATTCAGTTTTTAAAGAGTGAAATTGAACCATATTGGCTGGAAATTGTTTCTGTGGTACAGTAATCTGGGCACCAACGTCCAGATAGGTAACCTGAGATTAATTTGAGATCTGTACGGATCAAGAGGGTTTCAAACAGGTACCGAGGTTAATTGGGGTTAGGAAAATCGAAGATTTTGATAAATCACAATTAAGAGGGCACTACTAGTGCAACCCGATCCGATTGCGGGATAAGAGAAAATCGGATCTGCTGGAGACATCTAGCAGATTAAAGAGACGCGCGTGAGTAAATCCACAGGAGCAGAAAACAGCCAGTATGGGGATATCTCAGAGCAAGTTTGTGAAATATGATACACCGGTGTACTACCAAATGAAAAAACATTATGGTCAGAAATGTATGCAAGATATTGAAAAATTAATCAAGCATCATGATTTTCCCAAAGAGGGAACATTGAGCCTCACAAAACTGAAAGTGGTGAGGGACTCGGTTGAACAAAGTAGCGAAAAACAACCAGGGTGTTGTTGCAAATGTGTTAAACATGTATGTAAAAAATGTGAACAAACAGTAGATTGTTGGCTTAAGGAAGCAGATAAAAGAGAAAGAAAACAAATGCAGAAAGAGCTAGCAGGAAGGAAAAATGAAAAGTGTGAAAGTCTATCTGTATGCGTGTCTGCACCACCAGAACCGACTAACCCACAGTATGCTTCTGTTTCCCCACATGAAAATGCGGTGAGGCCGGCACCGCCAGAATACAGAAAACACATCTACCCAATAGCCCAGCTGAGTGCGTTGAAATTCGACCCCGACCTCGACTGTTCTCTCATAAAACAACCGCAGCAGGACGCACAAGCACGCGCAGCGCGAGGCGCTGAACGAGAGGGGCGAGAAACAGCGCGAGCAGCGCAGGCGGCGGAAGCAGGACGAGCAACGCAAGCAGCGCAGGCGGCACGAGCAGCACAGGCAGCGCAGACGGCGCAAGAAGAGCGAGAAGCGCGAGAAGACCGCGCAGCGCGAGTGGACGCGCTGGCAGCGATTGTAGAGCAAGAAGTGCGAGAGATCGCACAAGCGGTGAAAGCAAGCTACATCGAATGGCAGAGCGGGCGCTTGACAACCACATTAGCGCACGCTGTGCACGCCGAGGAACAACTGCTAACAAAGAAGGACAAAGCCGCGAAGGTGAAGGGGGAGAGAGAGATGCAGCTGGCTGTCGTACAGATTAAAGTGAGCACGAGCGCACCACCAGGAAAGCAAAACTGGACTAACAAGAAGAAAAGAGGTTATCAAGGGAAGTGGAAATGTGGACTGTGTGCGACCAACGAACATGATTTTTTTAGCTGCACGAAGTGTAGGCTGTGCAAGAACGATGGACACTGGGCACAGGACTGTCCAGAGGCGCGTAAGGCGGATTGAAACGAGAGGAACGGAGAACAGGAGAGGAGAGGGCGGGTGACAGGCACTCAGCAAGCTACGAAAAAGGGAAGTAAAAATTTATTAGCACACACACACAACACGCTCACATACACTGATTCAAATACCGCTCTTTGCAATGAAGACAAGCTTGCAAATCCTTTATGTGTGAGTGTTGGAGTTTTGAATAAGGCTATTTGCAATGAAGACAAGCTTGCAGACCCTTTATGTGTGAGTGTTGAAGATTTGAATAAGGCTATATGCAATGAAGACATGCTTGCAAATCCTTTATGTGTGAGTGTTGGAGTTTTGAATAATACTATTAGCGATGAATGTCTGAGAATGTACAAAGGTTTAGGGTTTTTGAGGCTACCGAGATATCCCATGTTAGTTGACGGGACAATGATAGATTTTATGGTTGATAGTGGCGCGGCTCGATCAACAATAAGACCATATGATTTGCCATGTGAACCAAAATTGACGGATTTAGTGTTTGAAAGCACGTCCGCGTCAGGACATACCATTTCAGAAAATTATACTGTGCCGTTGAAATGCGAGACGGAGGGGGGCAGGGCGTTGAAACATGCGTTTTTGTGCTCTGAAACCTGTCCGGTTCCGCTAATGGCCAGGGATCTAATGTGTAAATTAAATCTGAAACTCACTGCTGGGCCGTTTGGCATAGAGATTCAAGAGGAACAGCAGATGAATTGTGCAAAATTTGAGCCACAATGGGCTTACGAGTGGCAGATAAAAGATTCTGATTGGGCACGAATGATTTTGACACTGGCAAAAGATCGTACAGTGTCCACAAACATAGAAAGTATGAGGCCTGACAGATTACATTGTACATCATATGTTGTGGGCGAGCGTGAACCAGAATATGAGGAAGAGTGGTTTAATGGGGCAGAAAATGAGACAATAAGGTTTAATAAGATTTTCTGGTCTGAAAATGTGTGTGTGCGCCGGCATGCCTGTCAGAAAAACAAATTCAGCTGTATTTGATAACAGGCCAGTCTGCTCACTTATCAGTAATCAAGGCCACCGGAAGAAATGGGAAGAAATAGGCCTGTTTAGAGAGAAATGTCTTTCTGCCACAGATTGGATTGAAAAGCCAAACGGGCAGAAACACAGTGGAAATGCAGGTGTTTTTATGGAGGAATGTGAGTTTAATGTTGCCGTACAGAGAACTGTGACTGCTATTGTCAGGAATGCAATGGAGAAACATGAACACGGATCTATTTCTGCCACAGACATTCATCCTGTCCTGGCAGAAATACCTCCAAAATTGTGGGCAAAACACAAATATGATGTTGGGTTGATTAAAGGTTGTGAACCAGTTGTAATCACTCCAAAGTCTGATTACAGGCCATGTCAATCGCAATATCCCCTGAAGAAGGAGGCATTGAGAGGGATACAGCCGGTTTTTGAGTCTCTCCTGAAGGAGAGAGTAATAATTCCCTGTCATGATTCTCCAGTGCGAACTCCTATTTTCCCCGTAAAGAAAATAACATCTAACACAAGTGAACCAGTCACGTGGCGATTTGTGCAGGATCTGCAGGCTGTAAACTCAGCCGTTATTGCAAGAGCTGCCGCGTACCTAATCCATACACAATTTTGTCACAAATTCCATAAAATGCAATGTATTTCACTGTGGTTGATTTGGCCAACGCTTTCTTTAGCGTCCCAGTGGAAGAAAAAGTCAGTTTTGGTTCGCGTTTGATTTTGACAACAAAGGGTACACGTTTACCAGGTTGTGTCAGGGCTATTGTGAGTCTCCGACGATTTACAATGAAGCGCTCAGACGGAGCCTTGAACCATTAACTCTATCGAGCGGAACAGCGCTATTGCAATATGTCGATGACTTATTGATTTGTGCACGAGATGAGGTTACGTGCGTGGCTGACACTGTAACTCTCCTGCACCACCTGGCGCGGGAGGGTCACAAGGTCAGCCTGACAAAGCTTCAGTTCGTGAGACAGGAGATAACATTTTTGGGTCACACAATAACACCAAACAGTAAAGCTATCTCTGAAAAGCGGATAAAAGCTATCAAAGATGTACCGAAACCCATAACAAAACGACAATTATTATCATTCTTGGGAATGTGTGCATATTGTCGAACGTTTATTCCAAATTATGCACTTCTTGAAAAGCCCTTGAGAGCCCTGACAACAGGGAAAGGGCTGAGGTCATGTGACAAGATTAATTGGTCCACAGAAGCACAGGATGCGTTTGCAAATATGAAACTGCAGCTGGCTCAGGCTCCAACGTTGGGCCTGCCTGTGCTTGAAAAGCCTTTCACCCAAATGGTAGATGAAAAACATGGATTTATGAGTTCAGTGCTTTTGCAAACCCATGGGGACAGATTACGACCAGTCGCATATTTTTCAACGAAGCTTGATGCAGTTGCAGCAGGCTTGCCACACTGCCTGAGAGCTGTGGCAGCTGCAGAGCTGGCTGTGCTGGCTTCAAGGGAATTTGTGGGGTATTCTGATTTGACTTTGATGGTCCCACACGGTCTCCATGATTTTGCAAGAGCAAAGAACATCGCATTTATCAACAGCCCGATGGCTGAGGTATCACACGATTTTACTTGACATGCCAAATGTAACAGTGAAAAGATGCACAACTTTGAATCCTGCCACACTCCTCCCGGACGGAGGAGGATGGACAGGAACACCATTATTGTCTATCAGTGCTGGAACAGGTGTGTACACCACGTCCAGACCTGTTGGACACACCTTTAGAGAACTGTGACAATGTCCTCTTTGTGGATGGGTCGGCCCAAAGATCCACAAACAGGCTTGAATAAGGTTGGTTTCGCGGTGACCACTGAATTTGAAGTCGTAAAGTCTGGCAAATTGCCATCAAATTATTCGGCTCAGGCAGCCGAATTGGTTGCTCTGACAGAGGCGTGTAATCTTATGGCAGACAAGTGTGTGACAATTTACACAGACTCGCGTTATGCTTTTGGGGTCACTCACGACTTTGGGGCGCTTTGGAAGCACCGAAATTTTTTGAAGTCGGATGGACATCCGATATTAAACGCAGCTCTTGTGGCTAAGCTTTTGGAGGCCATTCTTTTACCAGACAAGGTCGCGATCTGTAAATGCGCAGCGCACACTAACGATAAAAGTTTTATCTCCACAGGAAACGCGAGAGCAGACGCGGCAGCGAAGACAGGCAGCACAGGACAAAAGAAACAACTTGTGCTTTAGTATCTGTGACTAACCCTGATATTTCCCTTGTTTACAGAGTATGCAGTCTTTTCCACAGGAGCGGAAAACAACGATGGAGGTCGCCTGGCTGCAGTCTCCAGGGGTGTATGGATGAGTGTTGATGACATTCCTTGTTTGCCCAAACACTTCTTTCAGCATTATGCTAAGTTGACACATGGGTTGGATCATGTGTCAAAAGCGGTATGATAATGCAGATGAGGGAATTATGGTTTACAAAAGGGTTTACAGTGGTTGCTGAAAATTTTTGCAAAGGTGTGTCACTTGTAACACACACAATGTGGCTAGAGGATAAAAACACCCTTGGCATCTCAACCAGCACCAGCAGGTCCATTTGAATATCTAATGATGGATTTCATCGAATTAACCCTTGTGGGAAACAGAAACACTGTCTGGTGATGGTTGACATGTGGTCAAAATGGGTTGAGGTTTCCCAACCTCGAAACAAGATTCGCGGCAGTGGCAAAGGCTCTGTTAACCGAGATCGTTCCGAGATGGGGAATTCCCAGAAAAATCAGTTCTGATAATGGCAGACACTTTGTCAATGATGCAATAAAGCAGGTGGGTCAGTTCTTGGGAATTGACATGAGAACTCACTGCAGCTACGCCCTCGTCAGGTGGGGCAGTAGAGGCAGAACCAGACAATTAAGAACAAATTGGCGAAATGCTGTGAAGAGACGGGTCTGACGTGGCTTAAAGCCCTTCCAATTGTACTGATGTACATGAGAATGAGAAAAGAGTAAAACAAACCTGAGCCCATTTGAAATTTTGTTTGGCAGGCCACCATTCATGGGCATGGAAGGGGTAAACAAAGGCTGCCATCAACGGATGTGTGTGAAAATGACATGTTGAATTACTGCAAAGAAATGTCTTGTCTGTTGTCAAATATTTCTGTGCAGGTAAAAGCTGAGGGAAGGTTGCTGAGACATTCCTGCACGAGGTCAGACCTGGCGATTTCGTGGTGATTCGTGATCACAGGAGAAAAAGCTGGAAATCTAAAAGGTGGCTAGGGCCTTTCCAGGTACTTCTGGCGACGCACACGGCGGTGAAGGTCGCAGAGAGGGCTACGTGGGTTCACATAAACCATTGCAGGAGGGTGCCGCCCATTGCGGAGGCGGAGCAATCGCTGGAGGAGGTTCAACGGGAGTGTCAGTAAACGCTGAGCCCCAGTTTGAAAAAATATCAGCAGCAAGGAGGAGACAACTTTGATTGCGCAACCGGCATCTGGGTGGACACTGTAATCAACAGAACAGATAAGACTTTTAGTGCTTCGAAAACAGCACTTTCTCACATTCTTTGGTCATAGCAGCATCTTTCGATACAGAGTAACTGAGAGAATGGAGCGTCCAAGGCCGTGGCACCCATTCAGAGTGCCAGGAATGTGTGGCTTGTTTAAAACCACATGTATAATGACTGTGTTGTCAGTAACAATTTGCTTGATAATACTACACTTCACAACAGGTCTGAAGGTGTTGCCAACAGGAGATCAGATCACAGTGACTACATAACTGATGTGATTGAGCACATGAGAAAGGCGGTGCAGGAGCCTGAACCAGCGAACGACCAATGGCTTACCTGGATAATGAATCTTGAGGGGGGCTGGGGAATGTGGTTGGCTCAAACTGTGTTGCCAATTATAGTTATAGTAGTACTAATTTTGCTATGTATACCATGTATAATACAATGTGTGTCTAGCTTAGTACAGAGACTGGTTAAGGTCGGAATGTCTGTTCAATTGGTGAAAATGACAGTCTATCCGAATGATGATGTTGATGTTGATGACCAACAGGATGATGATGCAAGTAGCGGAAGTTACAGTGAAAGGAGTAATTGAGTTATGATGTTTTTATTTTTATTTTTCTTCCTGAGGATGATTGATATGTAAAGAAGGTTAAAAGCAGTAGTTATCCGTGATACGAGATGACGACAAGGAGAGGGGTGAAACTGAGGATTTTCTACATACTTTTAATATTACTTTTAATATTTACATTTTATATTACAGAAGTAACTCAGTAGTGATAAATTGATATGTCTATTTCCTACTATGAACTATACTTTTTCTGGTTTATGATATGGTGACTGAGGGTTCGGTTCAACCGAGAGTGCAACAGCAGTGTCTGTCCATTCAGCCCGGCTATTGAATAAGGTCTTTACTTTGCTTGCTAAAACATTTAGGGTCTGTCCAAAACAAAAACAGCCTAAGCATTTTTCCAATTTTAAAAAAAACTTACTTCACAGGTTCAAGAAGAGTGATCATTTATGTGAAAATCAGAGATGAAGAGTATAAGTGTGATGTAATGGCTTGAACTTTTATTCATTATTATTTTTACTATTATTATTACAATGTGTGATTAATCAGTTATCAGAGAATGATAAACAGGGAGGAATTGTAAAGGAATTTTCCTTTATGGGTAGTAATCTTTAGTGGAACATATATTCAAGATGTATGCAGTATATGGTTCTTTTACTCATAGTTAGAAAAGCATTCTTTGTGTGATTTACTAAGAAGGAGGTAAGGAAAAGCAGATGGTTAAAGGGTCATCATGAGGGCATTTACGGACTTATAGCCTGGGGGTCAGGGGGGCATTTGCCTGCCTTTTCTCTGTTTAACACATTTAGAGGTGAATGAACTGACATCTCTCCCTGTAGGGAGGGAGAGAAGGAAAGCCTTGAACGAGAGGGGACTATAAAACCGACTGGCAGCTGCTTTCTCTTATCTCTCTCTGTCTTCCCTCACTGACTTAGCTCATGTGTATTATTTGTGACGAGGAGATCTTCTCTTGCAAGGGAATAAATTACTTTTATTATTATAATTTGGACTCAAGAGTTGTCTCTTACTCAGTGATGATGTTTGTATGAAAGAAATTGCCACAACAGACCCCTTTAAGCTCTTTGTTTCTTTCAGTTGATGGTCCATTTCCGTCATTATTATTTTGGTTGTCTTGTTCCTGTGGATTCTGAGATTTACTGAGCGTTTTTGTCTCTTGAGTTTTGATAATAGACATACTGCTGTGTCTAAATCAGGGGTGTCCAATCCTGCTCCTGCAGGGTAACTATCCTGCTGAATCCAGCTCCAACTGCAATTACACACACCTGAACCAGCTAATCAAGGTCTTACTAGACATACCAGAAACTTCCTGGCAGATTTGTTGAGGCAAGTTGGAGCTAAACTATGCAGAATAGTGTTCCTCCAGGAATGAGTTTGTACAGCCCTAGTCCAGCTCTTGACTTCACCTTGTTTCGAGCAGACTTTGGCAGTAAAGATGCTCTTCTTCTTGCAGAGGGAATGCTCATTTGAGAGGCTCGTATGAGCAGACCTAGAGCCTGATGAGCCTGCTGCAATGCCAGAGTAGACACCTGACCAATTTATTGCCCAGGAGCCTGGGCCTAACAAGTCTGACCAGGTGCATGAGCTGGCTACATCACTAATTCCTGTGGGAGTGCTGGTTGGAGATGGTTTGGAGCCCTGTCCGATCAGCCAAGGCGGATGTTTATGTGCTGAATCCCTCATTATATTTGAGGAGATGGAGAATAGCACCATGCCCATTTTGTCACCCAGCACTTTTTCAAGCAGATGAGACATGTCTAGATATTGCCTACAGTATAAATCTGTTTCCTCTGACATGACGTTAACTAACTATGCCTATATAGGGTCATGACGTTAAGTTACGTACTTAATAATACATGCATTGTTATCATTTGCAACTATTTTAAAAACCTTATATTAGTTTGATTCTGCATTGGAAGACTGTGTAAAAAGATTATTCTCTACTCTTGTTTTTGTTACACCTGAATGAAACTAATGTTTTAGGTGGGTCCTGTTAAATTTCAACCTATGCCAGAAGACTCCAAGAATGTTCAGATGAGAAGATCATATCATATCATACGCCAAGACATTTATCTTGATTTAGTTCAGGAACATTCTCGCTGCCGGAATGGTACTTTTAACGTACACATACTTAATTAAAACATTATATTTTATAAGCTGTGTTCATTTAGGCTAGACTCCCACTGAATTTCGAGCTGTGTAGTATCTTCTCCTCCTCAAAAGTCTATATGATATATTAGTTTACTGTAATATTATATTGTAATTTTGATGACACTTAAAAAAGGACTAGTATCTGCACTAGCCTAATACATGCCTAATTTCACCTGTCTACTGATCAGGGATGGTTCCATCTTTTAACAAATATTTGGTTCAATAATAATTGAACCAACAGTAATATTTTTTTCTTTAACATATTGTAATTTAAGGGGACTTTACAAAATATTAATAAAATATTTATTAATTTAACTTATTCACCATTCACCATTTATCATCTTTAATACCATCACGTAACCACTAGTTGGCTGTTTAGCTCTCTATATATAAACAGTTAGTTACTTGAATTTGGATATATATTTAGAAATTATTAAATACATATTTATCAAAGTTTTTGCATTAGTCAAATCTGAACACAAAGAAAGCATTTTGTTACTAATTCTTGCTTTGGCTCTTGTTGGTTCTCTTCCGATTCCTGTCTGCCGTGCTGCTGAGAGGTTTGCGATTGTAGCTCTGTGTAGCTTAGCTTTTCTGTTGAATCTCTATCTTACTTTCACTCTCTGTTGTTTAAAGTGATAAAATATAATTTAATTCCCACCATATTTCTGATATTATCTATCAAACTAATCTAACTAATTTGATCATTCGCTTTTAATCTAAAACCGCGAGTGCAGCGCGCGTGCAGCACGTTAGCATTCGTTAGCCTTTTATCTTGTCATTCGCGGTTCCATTCACATTTCTATTCGCGCCTATTATGGTTTTCTTTTTTCTCGCTCCGTTTCATTTCTCTCTCGCTCTGTTTTTCACGAGTTCATCAAGCAACAGTGGTAAGTGAATCATTCATCAATCACGGTGAGTAATGGCTTCTTCTCCTGCTATTGTTGTTTGCACTGCTTGCCACATGTATAGTTTATCTCTCTCTGTCTGCGACGAGGGATTCACATGTGATAAATGCAGGGAAATACTTAGGCTGACAGAGAAGATTTTAGAACTAGAGACACGCATCCAAACTTTAGTTGAGGATAGTAAGAATGTGAGGTGCTGTAGATACTGCTATGGATGCGACTAAATCAGGGAGTCCCGTGCATTGTTCGGTTCTGGTTACATAGCCTCCACAGCAGGGCAACTGGGTGACTGTGAGTCGCGGGTCAAAACACTGCTCTTCCGTTCTGATCAAAACATCAAACAGGTTCTCCCCATTCAGTGATGCACCCACTGAGAAACCTGATGAAAGTGCTCTAGTTAATGGCAATTCTATTGTACAGAACGTGAAAATAGAGACACCAGCCACCATAGTCCAATGTTTACCGGGAGCCAGAGCACCTGACATCTTGGCAAATTTAAAAGTGCTGGCTAATGCTAAACGTAAATTCAGTAAGATTGTTATTCACGTTGGCGCTAATGATTTTCGACTTCGCCAGTCGGAGATCACTAAAAATAATGTTAAGAGGTGCGTGAACTTGCAAATACGATGTCAGACACTGTAATATGCTCTGGTCCCGTCCCTGCTTACCGGGGTGATGAGATTCATAGCAGACTGTTGTCACTCAATGGCTGGATGTCTAAGTGGTGCCCGCAGAATAACATAGGTTTTATAAACAATTGGACGAGTTTTTGGGGCAGACCTGACCTGTTGAAAAGAGATGGTCTTCATTCCTCCTGGGGTGGTGCCGCTCTTCTCTCTAGAAATATGGCACATAGTCTTAGAGTTTGTACTTGACTAACTGGGGCCCAGGTCAGGAAGCAGACAGACTGGCTAAACCAACCATCTGCTAGCCGCCTCACGTCACAGAAGTCAGTTAATTTTCAGCACATAGAGACTCTTTCACCTAGATATCACACTATAGAGCAGTGTTACTCATTGCGTAGCTCGCGAGCCTCATGCGGCTCTCCAAGCTTTACTTTGTGGCTCGCATGGCAGTAAATAATACGATGATATGATGATCATGCTGTCAATACAGATATTTCATGAGAACATTAAAAACAAGCAGAGCTATAACATAACCCATTAAAAAACTCACACCATGTCGACACCGGACGTGAGTTACGCTGTAATGATAACATATAATATATATATTGTTATAAGGGAAACAGGTCAATTTAGCTCAAAGGGAATCATTAATGATTTTATAGGGAATTTGAACAGACTCACTGTTTCACGGCGATTCACTGAACAAGCCGTATAACAAACTCTGCACTGGATATTAAAATCCCAAAATATAGTGAAAACACTATTAAATAGCACGGTAACAAAATCGACAGATTAAGGCATTAACTTATGAGCACAAAACACAAGATATTTCTCTTTTCAATATAAACAAGACTTTATTTATATAATGCTAAGACATGTAAACTAATCTACACATGAACACAAGCATTCACACATTCACGCGTTGCAGAAAGAGAGAAAGTGAGGAAAGGATTAGATTAAGAGAATGAGAATTTGATCTCCCACGTTGACAGCAATATGTGCAATTGCATAAACCTGAACAACCATCAATCACTGATTTAACACTCGCATTGAGTTTTCAATGAGGCTAAAATCTATTTTCAATATTACACCAGTTACAGCAAAGTCTGGGGTTTGTACTTGCGTAGCTTTTGTGTTTAAAGGATTCCCTTTGTTCTCCGTCTTTTCAGGAAAGGGTTTTCCGTCGCTGATTGGCTTAGAGTTCAGGAGTCGTTGAAGTGGGCGTTGGCTGGTTTTGCAGAGTCTTGGGCTTGTCGTATTTGGCAAACGCAACTTAGCACACGAACTCACGGAAAGAAAATAAACTAAAGTCAAAGAATAAAAGGAGGTAAAGAGACTAAGTGGTTTTTCTTCTTTTCATGGTATCAAGCTGGCTGGGTGTGGTCCAGAGCTGAAGAGAGAGTCAGTAGATGGCATTCTCAAGAGAGTGCATTTTCCGGAGAGAGAGAGAGAGGTCCAAGAGGACGGAGCATTCCAGAGCGTGAGGAGAAGTATTTAGAGAGTTAAGAGCGCGTTAAGAGGGGGTGTCCTAGTATTTATTCTCGGCCTTTTAGGGACCTCCCAATGGTTGTCTTGACCAATTAGATCCCATGCTGGCTCTTTGTTTCTTCACCCACTCAATAGATCAACATGTCATGTTCAGTCACATTGCTCGAATCTTACATTCTCTTGCAAAATATCCTTTTGAATGTGATTTCTATAACCAGAATATGATGCATTTGACAGGAAATCCATCAAAAGAAATGATTAAAGCTATACTTATGACACTCATACATACCAAACATGACATTAACCCTTAAGGCTTAGCTAGTCAATACTAATTAAAAGCACGATAAACACAATGATTAAAACAAGGATATTCCAATTTGTGGGTCACATACATAATATGCAGCTATGCATGGAAATGATTAGTTTCATTAACAATGAGCATGAAAGTATTTTAAGATGATTTTACAGTCTGTAGCTGTGATTTCTATCACATATTTACATGTAATGGTCACATGTTGCATCTCTTTGACCATCAATATTTATTCCTCAAATGTATTACCGAATTCCTGCATTGGAATTATCATTAAGTGTTCCTTTGGTTTTGCAGGCTGTATTCAGACGGGCTGGCGCTTAGGGGTCTGATTTATGACTTCCTGCTGTTGTCTTGTGGAATTCGGCTTCTCATGTTTCAACCATGCTTGATCGAATCTTGATTTGCCAATTATTCGGTCCTTGATATTCTACACACCCCTTCGCTCGCGAGGTGTTTTAGCAGAAGACATCGTCGAGCGCTGGAAAAACAAGGGCAGAAGAAGTAGACAAAACACAGCAAACAACAAGACAACACCTCCATGACAGTTACTGTACTGGTGCGGGCATTAGGTTATTCAATTTTGGAAATTATTGTTTTAATTCTTCGATCAACTTTTGCGACTAGATTTGTGTGTTTCTTCTAAGTTGTCTTAACTTAAGAATGTTCACATTTAGTTTCTAGTGCAATAATTTGTGGTAAAATGAATCGACCTATCGTGCATGGAGCTCTCTGGCTTTCCTTCAGTCTAGAGTGGCTTATGGATATTAGGTGTAGCGAGTCAATCCTAATATCAGACCTTTGACCCTTGCAGGGTGTCTAGGTGTTTCACCTACTAAAGAAAGAGGGGAAGGAAAAGGATAGGTAAAAGAAGAACAAAACAAAACAAAGCTGCTGTGGGTTTTCCTAGCATGATTTGCAACTACTGTTGAGCTAGGATGTCATGTGCAGCTAGGGGGCCATGCACCTTAACTTCGTGTCAGGTGTTCTAACTCTTGTGAGGATAGCTATATGTTTCTTCATGGTGGTGTATGTAACTGTGTTGTGCTAAAGTTGGATATTCTACTTGTGGGAAGAATATGTTTGTTGAATGTTTTATCAGTAGATGTGGTTACCTCTGGGTGTAGGTAATGTTGTGTGTGTTAATGGTGTAGTGTATGTGTGGTCAGATCTGTTCCAGTCTGTGTCGCTCCCCTTTTCAGGTATGTTACATAAGACTGGCTCTCTTCATCCTTGCCTTGGATGTGGGCATGTCCATGATCTAATGGGGTCAGTCCAGAAAGGCAGGAAGTTCTTTAGCAGACAGTCGGAGGTAGTTTGGCATGGCTGTGTGAAGCTGGGCTGCAAACTTTGTCTCCTTTGTTGCATTCCTCTTGTGCTACCTTCTGGATGTGGCAGACTTTCTGACCTTCTGTGCTTTGGTGGTTGCTGTTGCACAGACAGGAATGTGGTTCTAGGAGTTGGAGTTAATATAGCAGTTTGCTAGTGAGTGATGGGTGAGTGAGGTGATGTTCTCTGGTACCTCAGTTTTCATCAACGGTTGGCCATGAGAGACTTGCTCGTCCTGTGTGGTTGTTGAACAGGTGCTTGTCATCTCGGATATGGTGGTGTACCATGCGATCGTCGGCCTTCCATTCTGTCGCTGGTCACAGCGAGCATGACTCAATTTCGTAGTCATCCGTGTTCAGCTTATCTTGAAGGAACTCGTTCAGTTGGCTCATGACTTGTTCCATGTCTTCTGACGGTAAGCTGTATGGTTCTGGAGCATACTCAGCACTGTGCATGTCTGAGTAATGCTGAGGTGGGTTTCGTTGTCGCTTAACCCTACGAGATGCTCTTGGATGAGTCAGGCGATTACCTTTGGATGTCTGGTTAGGTTTCCAGTTGTTGCTATCTTTTGCGTTTCTTGAGAAGCGTGGCTGGTCCCATGGATTTTTCCAGAAGTTGGGCTGATAGCTTTCGTGGACATGGGGATCACGTTCTCTGTGCTCTTGATGGAGGACTCTGGTTTTGTGATGCATCTGGGTGTCGTCAGTGCAAGGCTTGAGTCTTTGTTGACAGAGTTCAAGAGTGTGGATGTTTTGTCACCTTTCTTTGAGGCCATCTTCTGCTTGTTGTAGGCCTTCTGTGTTAGGTCACGCAACTGTTGGATGGTCATGGAGCGTGGACAGGCCATGACGCCTAGATGGTGGCTGACCCAGGGTGCAGATTTCTTAGGAAGAGGCTTTTGAAGTTCACATCCTCTTCAAGGTCAGGTTCGTTGTGTGCACCAAAGTAGGCTTGTCGGAGTCGGTTGTAGTAAGCTTGTGGAGCCTCTTGTCGACCTTGTTTGGTTTCTAAGGCAGTTAACAGTCCATGTTCGAGTCAGGGTCGGTAAACTCTTTAATCAGGACCTCACGAAGTAGCTGGTAGTCTGACTTCGTTCGACTAGGCTGTCGATCTAGGAAGTTTCGCACTGAACTGGACGTGGCTCTAAGGAGGTATAACCTGTCTCTGTCAGTCACATGAGGTCTCATTTCTAGATAGAAGTTGACATCTTGAAGGTGGGCCTGGATGGTGTGGCCCCCTGTGGAGTTCGGGTTGAACTTGCTGATGTTTTTAGACAGCTTGTCGAGGTCTTTGATGGTCATCCCAGGTGCAGCTCCAAGGTCTGCTTGGATGGGAGGTTTTCTTTCGTTGACAGGAAAGAGTTCTGTGGCGAAGGCAGGTGAGGTTTTGGGTTGTGGCCCTTCGCTTCTTTCGCTGTATACGAGTTCTTGGACACGGGACTCTGCTCGACTCAGCAGTGGTGAGGCTGAGTGTGGTTTCTCTCGCTTTGGCTCTTGCTTCTGTGCATAAGCATGTTTGAGTCCTCTTCTGACCATGTAGAGCTGATCATTGGTATCGTCTAGTTGTGGGGTCAGATTGTCCATTTCAATTCTGTACCTTTCAAGGTGGTCCTTCAGGGCACTTATTTCAGCATTCTTGTTGCTGATGTCATGCTTGGCTTTCTCTAGTAGCTGGTTGGCATACTGAAGTCTGTTTACCAGGTCTTCCTGGGCAGCCTTTGCATGTTGTTGGTCGAGCTGAGCTGCTGTCAGGGCTGCTTGGAGCTCCTTAACTTGTTCCGTTGTTTCCTGCTCGCTCTCGTTGGGTGCTTTGAGTTGATCTTGAACTTTCACTTCCAGCTTGTCTATGCGACGTTGAGCACATGTCAGTTCCTCTTGAAGGTGGGTGATGTGCTTGTCGCTCAGTTTCAAGCTGGGTCGTGAAGGCATAGCTTAGGGAGCTGGCAATTTTGACTAGCTCCTCATGGTTGTTATTCTGGCTTGAATCTTGTGTCAGGAATCTTCTCAGGACTACGATTATTATTAAAAATAATAACAGTTCAAACGTCTTGGGGTGAGGCTGTCTGTCGTGCCTCTCAGCCAAGTGTTCACATCTTCTCCTTGGGCAAGGGGGTCTGCAGTCTGCGGCATGTTGGCACGCTGGGGAGAAGAGAGAGACACAGATCTGTGTGGAGTGGAAGCTTATGTGGGGTGTGACAACTAAGTGTTATGTCAGTGATTCTGAACCACTGGTGAAGTGTGGTGATCACTGTGTTGGTCTCAGAGTATCTAGGTAGACTAGCGATGTGAAGACTTCGTCACTCTAATGAGGAAGAGGGAAAAGAGACAAAAAGGTGACAAACAAATTTAATAAAAAAAACAATTCCTTTTCTATTTTTTTTTCAAATGAAGAAAATTCTTTCCTTTTTTTATTATTAAATGTTGTTATCAAGGAGGCAAACAATATTATTAAATCTTTGTCTTAGACAAACGAATATAATAATAATTCTGATATCTCTTTTCTTAGTCTGACAGAATTGACAACGCAACACCTTACAGTTGGACCGCTCACCAGGGAGGCTGCGAAGGCGCCAGTTGCTCAACACTTATCTCTATTAAAATTGATCTCAGCGTTGCATGAGTTGTTCAAATTTGGATTGCGTTTTAAATATAGGGAGGTTAAGAAGAACAAAAGTGGGTTTGATTGCAATCAAATTCGTAAGGATGATTCGCCTTTTGACAGGATTGTATATCTCATACACTTAGAATTGATTGATGGTTCTTACAGGTCCCTACAAATGTGAAAAGTGAAGAGGAAAGAAAGGAGGATAGAACAGGAGGGAAGAGAAAGAGACAGTAAGTTGAGTGGATCGGTCCACTAGCAAGCAGTTATGCCCGACTACGCGTATAGTGTTGTTTTCAGTTGCTACACAACTATCAACAAAAATAAATTTGGGGTAAAAGAGATTTGTCTCTCTAATTTATTTGAGCTCGTAGTGAGGGATGACAATGTGTCCTATTAAGGCTCAGGTGGGTCGTTCCCAAGCTAGGATACACAGAGGAAAGAAAATGGTAAGACAAAGTAAAATTGTAAAGTAATAAACAGGCAAAATAAGCAAATATGAAATTAAGTAAATGAGGAAATAAGTAAATACAATAGTGGTTATGTGTATAACCAAAACAGGAAGAATTAGGGGTAAAACGCAATAAAGTAATGAGTGAGTATAAGTCTGAATAGAATCTACTTATATGGGTAATAAATCAATTAGGTAGAATAAGTTTACTTAAACTTTCAAAGTTCAATACTTATTTGTACCTAAAATGATTATGCCCAAAAGGGAATACTAGAAGGACCATATTAAACAATATGAGGGTGAAAATTAGAATGATTCCACATAAATTTAATGTTTTAATTAAATTTGAATTTGGCACAATTAATAATTGTAAACTAGTATTTTCCTTTCTAGTAGAACTACAAATAAGTGGTAAAAGGGAGAAATAAGGAAGATAAAGACCAACAAGTATATTAGTTTAAATGTTTAAAGGGTTAAACCACTTTAGCTTCTCAAAACACACACTTTATTCAACCATTGGATGTTTAATGCTAACTTCTAACCTTTGAGGCTAATGGCTTTAGCATAGACTTCAATGTAAACACCACCGTGCCATTAGCAACAGCATGGAGCTTGTTTACAAAAGCATCGATGTACTGCGCGCGGCGCAGTTCAAAGTTGCTCGGAAGTATGTTACATTAAATGTTGGCGCATCTCAACACTGTACAAATAACAACACCGCTTGTTCTGCGATGTGGCGCTTAAACTTTCAGTTCGTTCAGAGTTAAACTTAAACCTTATTCAAATAATAGCTTCGTGCTGCGGTTGAGGAAACAGTGAATCACAAGCCCGTGTCCGTTTATATGGACATAAACACAACAGGGTTTCTTCGCTGTTGGTTCAAAGGTAAACTTTACTTGATAAAGCTTTTAAAGCTCCCATTCAAATCACTCTCGGACAGCGCGGTGTTTTCGCGAGATATAATTAACTTTGTGAGCAGTGTACACAAACAGGCAAGCATTATTCTCTAATGTTTAACCGAGTCATAGATCTGACAATGGAACACGCACTGACGATCAAACTATGAATAATAAGGCTTTGATAAATAGAATTGAGGAACACGCTCAAAACTATTCTTTATCCACTGATTTATTTCCCTTTTAATTACTGCAGTTTAGCTTCGATGCGGCTAACAGTTACTGAGATTATGGAGTAAGTTATAGCTATTAGATGACCTGGAACACGCAGGAAATTAATTCAGCTATAAAACAAGGCATTACAAGAAGAGAGGAACACGCTCATCTCCAACCTCATTCTCCGATCTCAAATGTTAACTTTGAGTTCCCTTACTGCAGTTAAACAAAAAAAGGAGAGGCTGACTCGAGTTACAGCCTTCTCTGTGCTCATTCATTCAAGGAGGCGCGCTGCTGGACGCCACTCACACAAACGCACACACACACCAGTCTCGATCTCAGATCTCATCCGTAAGAATATAAAAGATTAAATAACTTGGTTTATGCTCATAATTTAGATTAATCTGCCCGCTTTTCCTCCACCAATATGTAATGATAACATATAATATATATATTGTTATAAGGGAAACAGGTCAATTTAGCTCAAAGGAATCATTAATGATTTTATAGGGAATTTGAACAGACTCACTGTTTCACGGCGATTCACTGAACAAGCCGTATAACAAACTCTGCACTGGATATTAAAATCCCAAAATATAGTGAAAACACTATTAAATAAGCAGTAACAAAATCGACAGATTAAGGCATTAACTTATGAGCACAAAACACAAGATATTTCTCTTTTCAATATAAACAAGACTTTATTTATATAATGCTAAGACATGTAAACTAATCTACACATGAACACAAGCATTCACACATTCACGCGTTGCAGAAAGAGAGAAAGTGAGGAAAGGATTAGATTAAGAGAATGAGAATTTGATCTCCCACGTTGACAGCAATATGTGCAATTGCATAAACCTGAACAACCATCAATCACTGATTTAACACTCGCATTGAGTTTTCAATGAGGCTAAAATCTATTTTCAATATTACACCAGTTACAGCAAAGTCTGGGGTTTGTACTTGCGTAGCTTTTGTGTTTAAAGGATTCCCTTTGTTCTCCGTCTTTTCAGGAAAGGGTTTTCCGAAGTCGCTGATTGGCTTAGAGTTCAGGAGTCGTTGAAGTGGGCGTTGGCTGGTTTTGCAGAGTCTTGGGCTTGTCGTATTTGGCAAACGCAACTTAGCACACAAACTCACGGAAAGAAAATAAACTAAAGTCAAAGAATAAAAGGAGGTAAAGAGACTAAGTGGTTTTTCTTCTTTTCATGGTATCAAGCTGGCTGGGTGTGGTCCAGAGCTGAAGAGAGAGTCAGTAGATGGCATTCTCAAGAGAGTGCATTTTCCGGAGAGAGAGAGAGTTAGGTCCAAGAGGACGGAGCATTCCAGAGCGTGAGGAGAAGTATTTAGAGAGTTAAGAGCCCGTTAAGAGGGGGTGTCCTAGTATTTATTCTCGGCCTTTTAGGGACCTCCCAATGGTTGTCTTGACCAATTAGATCCCATGCTGGCTCTTTGTTTCTTCACCCACTCAATAGATCAACATGTCATGTTCAGTCACATTGCTCGAATCTTACATTCTCTTGCAAAATATCCTTTTGAATGTGATTTCTATAACCAGAATATGATGCATTTGACAGGAAATCCATCAAAAGAAATGATTAAAGCTATACTTATGACACTCATACATACCAAACATGACATTAACCCTTAAGGCTTAGCTAGTCAATACTAATTAAAAGCACGATAAACACAATGATTAAAACAAGGATATTCCAATTTGTGGGTCACATACATAATATGCAGCTATGCATGGAAATGATTAGTTTCATTAACAATGAGCATGAAAGTATTTTAAGATGATTTTACAGTCTGTAGCTGTGATTTCTATCACATATTTACATGTAATGGTCACATGTTGCATCTCTTTGACCATCAATATTTATTCCTCAAATGTATTACCGAATTCCTGCATTGGAATTATCATTAAGTGTTCCTTTGGTTTTGCAGGCTGTATTCAGACGGGCTGGCGCTAGGGGTCTGATTTATGACTTCCTGCTGTTGTCTTGTGGAATTCGGCTTCTCATGTTTCAACCATGCTTCGATCGAATCTTGATTTGCCAATTATTCGGTCCTTGATATTCTACAACGCGATATGACAAAAGACAATAGAACCCAGTGATGTTGTCTACACTGGATGCGGGGTAGCGCGATGCGACACGATCTCCATCAGTAAACTGATGCCTCGTTCTATTTATGACACTATAGTAACTGTACTGACACTACGTTCAAATGATTTGCAACTGTTGCTTCTTCACATCAAGTGTTGACAGGCATTTAATGCAGCTGGGCGCAGCACCACAACTGTCGCGTCTGGTGTAGACATGGTCAGACAGTGTCTGCTCTATTACAAATAATTTATATATATATATATTTAAAAAAAACTAAAACAGCGGCATTACAAGATGGAAATATAGACAGACTGTCGTAACGTGTCCCGTGCTGGTCAAAGGGAGGTGGTAGATAGGCTCAGGACTCAGATATCATCCAAAGAGGACTTTTATTAAATGCCAGTGGAGAAGTAGGGGTAAACATATTCACAATAAGTGAGGAAAAAAAGTATAAAAATAGAATTATGAAACTAATCAAACAAACAAAAAATATTTCCCCTAAAAAAATAGGAACTTAACTCAGTGTCCACTTTGACGTTTAAACGACCAAAGAAAACAAATTGCTACAGGCAGCAAAATCTACATTAGCCACTTTAAGCAGTAGGCCCCCACTTTGTCTTTTCAATATTCAATTTAGACTGGCTTATATAGCCTAAGACAGGCTCATTACACCTAAGACCATACCAACTGCTGGGGCTTCAATATCAGAAACCATTGAAGCATAAACACAAACTCATTTAACCATTTAGACCATTAAACTCCAAAAATACATAAAATAAAAACATAAATGCAATTCTTTAACAAAAGCAAAATATAAGTAACATCATAAGACATCTCTTCATGTCTACATCCCCAAGGGTTAAGCCCCCTCCCTATTAATATAAATGGTTTAACCCAACTCAAGAAAAAGGGAAACTGTAGTCCCACCTCCTCCTTTGAGGAGTCACAGGACCAGGATATGGTGAGTACACAGCATGGAAGGTAGCTGTTTACAAATGTAAAGATAAATACAGACTTGAAATAATAAATAATACAACTAAAACTTGTCTCTGTGTGGTTAATGGGGAAATATATCATAAGGAAACAGAAGTAGACATAACACGTTGCGATAACCACTGATATGTGCACCTATCTGCAGTCAACACAAACCGCATGATATCTTAAACTGTATTATACATACACATTAAAGGATAATGAACCTAATAAACTCCAACCTAGTCAACAGAAATGCAAAAACATTAATAGCAAATGTAAAGAGACATAAACCAGTTATTTGTACAGACTTCACATGCTCCCGCTATCGCGGTAGTGATGACGTCACTCTAGCACCCGTCATCACACAGACTAGAGATATTTACACTTGCTCTGTCCTACGTCCATGACACTGACTCACTGCGGAGTTTCCAGTTTTAATCTTAACAGCTCTTAACGCCGAATGTGCATTTGGATGGTTAGATTCATGATGGGCTAGTATAGAAAAAAATAACTTAATGTCTTCCCAGCATTAAGGTAATCCTGCTTTTTTAAAATCATCTTGTCCCAGTTACAAATTTGACATGCAAATGATAAAGAATGATAGCCCATTTTGTATTGCTTTGCATTGCATATCAGGGATGACAGATTGATAAAAATAAAAATTTTATGACTGCATGTAACTTTTGATACTTTGCGGTAAAAGTGGCTCTCCAATTGACTTTGCCCTATCAGTGCGGCTCCCATGAAAAAAATAGTGAAGAATACTGCTATAGAGATTGTGTCTGTTCCCCGAACTAGAAAATACAAAAAAACGTCCAAACCAATTTAAGAGCAACAATTTAATTGATGTTCAAGAAATAATTGTTTTTATATAATGAGAAACAAATGATAAAACTTGGCTTACTGAATATAAGGTCCCTTTCTACGAAAGCGCTGATCATAACCTAGATGTGCTCTGTTTGACAGAAACCTGGCTAAAACCAGATGAATACTTTATTTTAAACGAGTCTACCCCCCCAAGATTACTGTTGTAAAAATGAGCCGCCTCCAAAAGGCAAAGGGGGAGGTGTTTCTACAATTTATAGCAATACTATTCTCAGTATTTCTCAGAGGGCAGACTTTCAGTATAACTCCTTTGAAGTAATGGTGCTTCATATAACATTATCTATAGACACAAGTGTTAATGATAAATCCCCTGTGATGTTTGTACTGGCTACTCTATACAGGCCACCAGGACACAATACAGACTTTATTAAAGAATTTGCTGATTTTCTATCAGAGTTAGTGCTGGCTGCAGATAAAGTCTTAATTGTTGGTGATTTTAATATCCACGTTGATAATGGAAAAGTCACATTAGGATCAGCATTCATAAACATTCTTAACTCTGTTGGGGTTAGACAACATGTGTCAGGACCTACTCATTGTCAAAATCATACACTAGATTTAATACTGTCACATGGAATTGATGTTAATGGTGTTGAAATTCTGCAGCAAAGTGATGATATCTCAGATCATTATCTAGTCTTGTGTAAACTCCATATAGCTAAAACTGTAAAGCCTACTCCTTGTTACAAGAATGGTAGAACCATCACTTCTACCACAAAAGACTGCTTTGTAAGTAATCTTCCTGATTTATCTCAATTCCTCAGCATATCCAACAGTGCAGAAAACTTGATGTAACAGAAACTATAGACTCTCTCTTTTCTAGCACTTTAGATAGACTTGCTTCTTTATGCCTAAGGAAGATCAAGGAAAAGAGTCCAACACCGTGGTATAATGAGCACACTCGCGCCCTAAAGAGAGCAGCGCAGAAAATGGAGCGCAGCTGGAGGAAAACAAAACTAGAGGTATTTCGTATTGTTTGGCAGGAAAGTACCCTATCCTACAGAAAAGCATTAAAAACTGCTAGATCTGAATACTTTTCGTCTCTTTTAGAAGAAAACAAACATAACCCCCGGTATTTATTCAATACAGTGGCTAAATTAAAAAAAAATAAAGCATCAGCAGGTGTTGACATTTCCCAACAGCACAGCAATAATGACTTTATGAACTATTTTACTTCCAAGATCGATACTATTAGAGATAAAATTGTAACCATGCAGCCGTCAGCTACAGTATCGCATCAGATAGTGCACTATAGATCCCATGAGGAACAATTCCACTCATTCTCTACTATAGGAGAGGAAGAATTGTATAAACTTGTTAAATCATATAAACCAACAACATGTTTGTTAGACCCTATTCTATCTAAACTACTACAAGAGGTGCTTCCAGAAGTCATAGATCCTCTTTTGGCTACTATTAATTTGTCATTGTCATTAGGATATGTCCCCAAAACCTTCAAATTGGCTGTTATTAAGCCTCTCATTAAAAAACCACAACTTGACCCCAAAGATCTAGTTAATTACAGACCAATCTCGAATCTCCCTTTTCTGTCAAAGATACTAGAAACGGTAGTATCCTCAATTATATTCCTTCTTAGAGAAAAATGGTATCTGTGAGGATTTCCAGTCGGGATTTAGACCATTTCATAGTACTGAGACTGCTCTCATTAGAGTTACAAATGACCTGCTCTTATCATCTGATCGTGGTTGTATCTATCTATTAGTGCTACTGGATCTTAGCACTGCGTTCGACACTATCGACCACAACATTCTTTTGAATAGACTAGAAAACTTTGTTGGCATTAGCGGAAGTGCATTAGCATGGTCCAAATCTTACTTCTCTGACTGCCATCAATTTGTAGCAGTGAATGAAGAAGTATCATATTGATCACAAGTGCAGTATAGAGTACCTCAAGGCTCAGTACTAGGGCCGTTAATTTTCACGCTTTACATGTTACCCTTGGGGTTATGCTGATGAAACTCAGTGTCACGAATTCAGCCTCTGTGGCTCCCTCCGATCACCACCAGAGGGAACCCTCACCTGAATATTAACTCTTTCATTCGGACTCCATTTCCCACTACACCCCGTACCTGAGACTGATTGCCTGCACAGGTGTTCCCCATTGACTGGTCTATTTAAACTGCGCCACCCTTGCTCTCAGTGCAAAGTCTTGTTCTTGCCATGCAGACATTTCTGAGCGTTTTTCCTGTGTTTGATTTCCTGTTGCCGACCTGGACTGTTTACCCGTTTCTGAAAGAACTCTGCCTGCCTATTCTGACTCTGCCTGCCTTGTTGATCAGGGCCCGTATTCATGAAACATCTTAGTGCTAAGAGTTGCTCCTAGTAACAAAATTCTAAGAAAATTCTTAGAAATGTGGGTGTTTCCTCTTAAAATTAAAGAAAAGATCCTAGTAAAGAAAAAATTAATTCAGAAAGCATCTTAACCCTTAAAAGAGGTCTTAAGGTCCAAAATTGTTAGGAGTACGGATGAGGACTTTTAAGAGGCTTAAGAGTTTCTTTAGCAGCGGAAAAAATGGCCGAAATACTAAGAGGGAGAAGAAATGTGTTGCAGACAATGGATGACAGTGAATTAATAAGACGCTACAGATTAGATCATGCAGGGATCGTGTTTGTGAGCGATCTTATTAGAGAAAAACTAACACTAGCTTTCTTTTTTCTATTCTATCTACTCGTTTTCTTAAAAAAAACAAACGTGTACTGCGTTAGGCTAACCGAGACTTGTCATAACACGTGCATGTTGTTGCTCTTTTGTTGGTTTGTATTGCTTCTATTGTCCTCGTTTGTAAGTCGCTTTGGATAAAAGCGTCTGCTAAATGATTAAATGTAAATGTAAAATACGTTAAGTAGGAAATTAACAGCATGGTAAGTAAAAAATAAAGAATATATATACACATAATGTGTGTGTGTGTGTGTGAGAGAGAGAGAGTAAGGTAAAACAGAAAAAAAAAATATACCTGCAATTTCAAAGTGAAGGCTTAAAATAGACCCTACTCTTAAAATCTCTCTTTAATTTCCTTATTGGACCACCAACCAATCACAGTCATCAAAAGACTGTGTCATTCCTAGCAACGGGGTCAGGTCCGCCTCCTCACTAAGATAAAATTTTTGTGTTTTCCTTGCTCAGAGTTGCTCTCAGATTGGTCCTGAATCACTTTTAAGCTAAGACTCCTAGTTAGAAATTTTTAAGCTAAATTAGGAGCTCTCTGAGAGGATTCTTAGAATCTTTATGAATACGGGCCCTGTTCTGTTATCTGTCTGCCGCCTGCCCTGATCTCTAGTCTGAACTCTGTTGATGATTCTGTCCTGCCTACGTGGTATCTGATGCCTGGGATTGACTTATGCTTGTATGACCTGTCTTGTGAAGTAATGAAGCTGCACATGGATCTTAACGACACTGCCTCCGCGTTACACTCAGCTCTATATTTCTTCACGGCCCGGTGAAACACACCAAATTGAGAAACTAACGGAATGCATACTTGATATAAAAAACTGGATGACGAGTAATTTCTTACTGCTAAATTCTGAAAAAACAGGGGTGTTAATTATCGGACCTAAAACCCCCACATGTAATAACTTAGAACTCTGTCTAACACTTGATGGCTGCTCTGTAAATTCTTCGTCATCAGTTAGGAACCTAGGTCTGCTATTTGATAGCAATCTTTCCTTTGACAGCCACGTTTCTAGCATTTGTAAAACTAAATATATCTAAATTGAGACCTATGCTCTCAAAGTCAAATGCAGAAATGTTAATTCATGCATTTATGACCTCAAGGTTAGATTATTGTAATGCTTTATTGGGTGGTTGTTCTGCACGCTTAATAAACAAACTCCAGATGGTCCAAAATGCAGCAGCTAGAGTCCTCACTAGAACCAGGAAGTATGACCACATTAGCCCGGTTCTGTTAACACTGCACTGGCTCCCTATTAAACATTGTATAGATTTTAAAATCTTGTTAATTACTTATAAAGCCCAGAATGGTTTAGCTCCTCAGTACTTGAGCAAGCTCTTATCACATTATAGTCCTCCACGTCCACCGCTTTCTCAAAACTCTGGCCATTTGAGAATACCGAGAATATCAAAATCAACTCAGGCGGCAGATCCTTTTCCTATTTAGCGCCCAAACTCTGGAACAATCTACCTAACACTGTTAGGAGACAGACACACTCTGTCAGTTTAAATCTAGATTAAAGACCCATCTCTTTAACCTGGCATACACATAACACATTATTATTAGAAGCATATTAATGTGTTATGTGTATGCCATCTCTTTAACCTGGCATACACATAACACATTAATATGCTTCTAATATTCAAATCCGTTAAAGGATTGTTAGGCTGCATTAATTAGGTCAACCAGAACCGGGAACACTTCCCATAACACCCGATGTACTTGTTACATCGTAAGAAGAATGGCATGTACGCTAATATTAGTCTGTTGCTTTCTTATTCCGAGATCACCGTGGCCACCCGATCCAGTCCGTATCCAGATCAGATGGTCACTGCAGTCACCCGGTTCCAGTCCGTATCCAGATCAGATGGTGGATCAGCACCTAGAGATGACCTCTACAGCCCTGAACATCAGCGGAGACCAGGACACCTAGATGAGCCCCAGAGACAGATCCCCAGCGAAGACCTCGTCACCTAGACGGCCATCGGGACAAGACCTCGGGAACCAGATGAGTCCATTACACAATATGACTTTGCTGCAGTTGGAATTGAACTGCTGGTTCATCTGGCCAGAGGAGAACTGGCCCCCTGACTGAGCCTGGTTTCTCCCAAGGTTTTTTTCTCCATTCTGTCACCGATGGAGTTTTGGTTCCTTGCCGCTGTCGCCTCTGGCTTGCTTAGTTGTGGACACTTATTTTACAGCGATATCGTCGACTTGATTGCACAGATACTATTTAAACTGAACTGAGCTGGACAATGACATCACTGAATTCAATAATAAAATGCCTTTAACTGAAAATTGAGTGTTCAATCTTGTCATTTTACATTATTGACACACTATTTTCCTATTTTGATATTGGAAAGTTGCTTTGACACAATCTGTATTGTTAAAAGCGCTATATAAATAAAGGTGACTTGACTTGACTTGCTTCATATAATAGCTTGATTGGTCACAACTAAAGTAATCAGAATCAATACTGAAATTTCTAAATATACAATTGAGTGTTAAATACCATAAACAGAGATATGATCTTAAAAATGTCAAATTCAGATTATGTAGCTTTATTGACATAGTAAAAAAGGTTTTACAAAGTATAGCACTCTGATACCATAGTGTTGAGCATTGTCACATAACATCATTTTAATTATAAAGTTTAGCATCAGTTGTGTAAGCAGATTAGGAAATTTCAATGTAAAGCCAAACCAAACCATATAATTTTAATACTAGCTCGCAATTCAGTATGAACACATGGGAGTCTAGCCTAAAAGAACACAACTTATAAAATATCATGTTTTAATTAAGTTGGTATTTATTTTTTATTAATTTTTTACTGTATGTGTTACTTTAAAGTACCATGCCTTTAAAGGGATCCCTGGGTATTAAGACTCGTATGGCTTAATATAACCTAAATTATGTCTCTTACTAAAATACACTATATTGCCAAAAGTATTGGATCGCCCCCTTCTAATGAACAGGTTTGACTACTTTAGTAATTTCTATGATTACAAATCTTAATGTTAAAGCATATAATGCTATTCTAGGAAATTGTGTGCTTCTAATATTATAGCAACAGTTTGGACAGGACCCTTTTCTATTCTAACATGGCAATGCCTCTGTGTATAAGGCAAGATTCAAAAATAAAATTATTGATTCAGTCAGTGTGGAAGAACTTGACTGGTCTGCATAAAACCAAGACCTAATCCTAGTTTAACACATCTGGTGTGACTGTAAATGCAGACCTTGAGCCAAAAACTCATCACCAAACACCAATAAAATAGTAAAATAGTCAGACACTTCAAGCACAGTCCTGCAAACACTGCAGAGCAGTGAGAAAGCTCTCATGGACTAACAGAGGAGTCTCTTGTGCAGGATGTACCGACACGCTGGAATTCAACTCTTGAAATGATAAGGCGGCTTCAACACAATAAAGATCCACTGAATGCAGCGCTGGCACAGCAGAAGCATAAATTAGCAATGCTAACCTCAGCTGATTATGACAGACTTGTAAAGCTGGAAACGTTGCTGGAACACTGCAGGTAATGTGATTTTTTTTCTCTTCAATTTTACTAATAAAAACAAGTAATTTATAAGTCATCTATACATCATTTAAGGCCTATACCCTGAATAAGTGCCATCTGAATGTAAACTGTAGTCATTTAGTCAATTGTGTGTCTGCACTGTAGGTACATCACTGAGCTTCTAGATGGTGAAAAGTATGCATCCTGCTCCGTGGTGCTACCTGCGCTGTGCCATCTCCTGCGTACAATGGAGGTCTCTGATATTGACCCTGCCTACATAGTGCGCTTCAAGGCTGCATTCACAAAGGACCTCAACGGGCGAAAGGAGAGCTCAAACCTGTGGCGGTTAAAGGTAGCAACAGCTCTAGATCCCAGGTTCAAGGAGCTTAGGTGCTTGCCCAAAGCAGAGAGGGGAGAGGTGTGGCAAAAGCTGAGTATGATGCTGAAGGATGGAGAACCTGCTCCACAGACCTCTAGAGAATAAGTAGAGCCAGAGCCACCAAATAAGAAAATGGCCCTCCTAGTGATGGGGTCAGAGTCAGAGTCTGATGATGAGGCTCTATCCACAGATAAATGTCTAGAGAGGTACAAGGCAGAGCCCTATGTCAGCATAGACACATGTCCACTACAGTGGTGGTCAGCACATTCAGGTGCCCATGGTAAGCTGGCCCATATGGCAAAAAGGTATTTGGCTACACCTGCCTCAACAGTGCCATGTGAGAGACTGTTCTCTTTGGCATGCCACATTGTGCAGAAGAAGAGGTCAGGTCTGTCATCTGAAAATGTTAATAAGCTAGTCTATCTGAGCAACTGGCTGAAAGAAGAGTAGATTGTATGATTGGTTAGCAGGAAGAATGTTGCTCAGATGCACACTGTAGAGACTGCTCATTTTGTCTCTGTATAGACATTTCATTTCTAAAATAGACCTATAATATAAATATTGATTGTTGAGATAAAACTGGAGGATCTGTTTCCTTAAACATGTTTTGTTATACATTTCTTTATTTCAGATCAAGAATGTAGAGACTGTTCATTTTGTCTCTTTACAGACATTTAATTTCTAAAATAGGCCTATAATGGACATGCTAATTGTTGAGATAAAACTGGAGGATCTGTTTCCATAAACTTGTTTTGTTATACATTTCTTTATTTCAGATCAAGAATGTAGAGACTGTTCATTTTGTCTTTTTGCAGACATTTCATTTCTAAAATAGGATTATAATAGAAATGTTAATTGTTGAGATATTAAAACTAGAGGATCTGTTTCCTTAAACTAGTTTGTCATGCATTTCTTTATTTCAACACATTTACAGGTAAATCCTAGCATTTTAAATGTGAGATTAATCGTGATTAACTCGATTATTTTTTAATCGATTTACAGCACTAATATATATATATATATATATATATATATATATTCCTTTTGCATATTTGTCTAATGTTTCGAATCATGTTCCTTGGTCAAAGGCAGATAGGGTACGTCAGGTAGGGCTCTCCCGTCGGATGCAGCATGAGCCCTCCATCTGATGTTTTGCATCATGCTCCTCATTCAACAGCAAGTAGGGCTCTCCCATCAGATGCCACGAGCTGCTGTTTCTATTGGATGCAGCGAGTCCTTCTTTTGATGTTTTGTATCATGCTCCTTATTAAAAGGCAAATAGGGCTCTCCCATCGGATGCAGTGAGCTGCTTCTCCCGTCGGATGCAGTGAGAGTCCTCCTTTTGATGTTTTGCATCGTGCTCCTTATTCAACAGCAGGTAGGGCTTGCCCATCCGATACTGCGAGCCGCAAGCTCCTGTTGAATGCTGCATGGGCTCTTCCAGTCGCCCTGCCTTCTCCTCGGAAACTCCAACCTGTTTGTCTTCAAGGCACACAATTTTGGGGGGTTAATAGCCAGATTTATTCTTTGACTGGTAGCTCATGCTCATTTGCTTCTTTTGGGGACTTCTCTGGGTTCAGGCTATATTCTGAACTCAGAGCCCTCTCTCAGGACAGCACGTCAAATATGCTTATATGTAATAATAAATAATAATAATACATTTTATTTATAAAGCACTTTTACATTTTAAGGAAAATCTCAAAGTGCTACAAAAGTGTCGTAATAAAATAAAACAGTTAATTAAGCAATTAAGAAACTCAATTAAAAACAACTACCAACTAAGATTAACACAATTTAAGCACTAAAAGAAACATAAAAATTGAAAGACCCTTTTTTAAAAACCATCAGTCATTTGTGAAGCCCTCAGAAGTTCAAGAAGGGACATTGAAGGATTTTTTAAAAAGGTACGTTTTTAAACTCTTTTTAAAACCATCAGTCGTTTGTGGAGCCCTCAGATGTTCAGGGAGGGCATTCCACAGGTGAGGGGCGGCGGCACAAAAGGCTCTGTCCCCAATTGTGCGAGTCTTAGTCCTTGGAGGAAGGAGCCGGTGAGTGTTTGTGGAACGGAGAGAACGTGCTGCGATCTGTGGAGTAAGGAGTTCTTTAAGGTAGGAGGGAGCATTTCCATGGATACACTGATGTGTGAGGAGAAAGACTTTATATTCGATCCGAGCAGAAATTGGAAGCCAATGTAGAGATTGAAGAATTGGAGTGATGTGTTCATATTTACGCACCCTCATCAGAATCCTGGCAGCACTGTTCTGTATATACTGAAGCTTCTGGATGCTCTTGTCGGGAATCCCAATGAGAAGAGCATTACAATAGTCCAGTCTGGAGGAGACAAAGGCATGGACGAGTTTTTCTGCATCATGTATGGTGAGTGAGGGGCGGAGTCTGGCTATATTCCTGAGGTGATGAAAAGATGTTTTGCAAAGATGTTTGATATGGGCCTCAAAGTTTAGAAGAGGGTCAAACCTGACGCCGAGATTTGTAACTACTGTTGATAGGGGAATGTGCTGCCCTGAAAATGTAATACAGTTTATGGTGGATGTTCTAGTCTGATGAGGGGAACTAATGAGAATAGCTTCTGTTTTTGAACTGTTCAACTGGAGAAAGTTTTGATTCATCCACTCCCTTATCTCCTCCAGACAGGCAGTGAGTGTGGTTAGAGTTGTTGAAGATGATGACGGATGAATATCAGTTTTCATATATAATTGTGTATCATCAGCGTAACAATGAAAAGAAATTCCCAAGCGGCTGATGACTTTACCTAGGGGAGCATGTAGAGAATGAATAAAATAGGTCCGAGAACTGACCCTTGTGGTACCCCACAATCAACAGCATGTGAACGGGACCTTGAACTTCCCATTGCCACAGATTCAGATCTGTCTGTGAGGTATGTGTCACGGTTCATGGATCTGTGTGCTCATTCTGTGTTCGTCTATGTGGGTGGACCCGCTCGTTGTGCTTGTCAGCGTTGCCTAGCACCTGACGAGCTATCAGAACGGTTACAGGTGTAGCTCGTCTGCACTGCCTATATCTGGCTGGCGTTTCTGTGATGCGTTGTCAGATCGTTGTTTCTCTAGTGGTTTGTTAATTCTCTGTGTCAGTCTTCCAGGTCCGGAGGCTGTTCTCGCCTGGTCACGTTTCGGTAGATTCTCTGACGGGTCCGGACTGTATTCTCTGCCCGGGCTGGAAACTCTGTCCTACCGGGTTTACGGCACCTGCACGGCCGCCGAGATCTGCACCTGCACGGCCGATAGATCTACACCTGCACGGCCGTTGTTTTCCTCACATCCACTGTATTTTGGAGTGTTCCAAATAAAGATTTCTGTTTTTCACTCGCTATTGGATCCCGAGCTTTCTGTACCGTGACAGTATGACTCAAACCAGCGCAGAACGGTGTTATTAAGTCCAACAGAATGGTGTAGCCGGTTGAGAAGTATACCGTGGTCAACGGTGTCAAACGCTGCAGAAAGGTCCAGAAGGACAAGGAGGGATGGTGAACCAGCATCAGCTGTCATCAGCAGGTCGTTTGTAACTCTCACTAAGGCTGTTTCCGTGCTGTGAGCAGAACGGAAACCAGACTGAAACTTTTCAAAAATGTTGTTGCATTTGAGATGGTCCTGAAGGTGTCTGGCAACAACTTTCTCCAGAACCTTGGAAAGAAATGGCAGGTTGGATATGGGCCTATAATTAGCAAGGGTTTGAGGATCAAAGGTAGGTTTCTTGAGTAGTGGTCTGATTATTGCCGTTTTTAAAGCAGATGGTACATGACCAGATTGAAGAGATTGGTTTATTATCATGGTGATAAGTGAACTGATGGCAGAAATATTTGCTTTCACCAAAGCTGTAGGAAAGGGGTCGAGGGCACAAGAGGAGGATCCCATCCCCCTGATAGTATCCCTAACCTCAAGTTGAGTGATTTATGGAAAACAGCAGAGCAGTCTCGAAACACCAGACTGCAGATCAACAGTTGAAACAGATGAGGAGGAGGGGACAGAAAAGGAGGAGCGAATTTTGGCAATTTTTGTTCTAAAAAATGTCATAACATTATTACATTGTTCTTCCGTGGCTCCTGTGAGTGGAGCAACTTGAGGTTTAAGCAGATGATTTATGGTAGAGAACAACTTTTTAGAATTGCCAGAACTATTTTGAATAATATTTGAATAGTACTGTGACCGTGCTTCTTTGATGGACTTTGAATAAGCTTTTTGGTGGTACCGATAAGCCAGTTTATAAACAGTAAGTCCAGAGGCTTTGTACTGCCGCTCAAGGGCACGACCAGCAGCCTTCATTTTCCGCAGGTCACTTGTGAACCAAGGAGCTGAACGGGAAAACATAACTGTTCTGACTTTGATGGGTGCATGGAAATCCAAAATACTGCTCAATGTCTTATTGTAAAATTCCACAGATTCAGTGGCCGATGAGAAATCTGCAGAATTAAGATGTTGAAGGCTTACAGACAGGTCTTCTGTGTTTATGTTCTTCAGATTTCTGAAACGTATTTCACGTTTGTGCTTGATATAGGAAGGCAACAAAGGCAGCTCCATAGAGATGACCTTATGGTCAGATACACCCAGATCATACACAAATGGTGCACTTAGGGGAACAGACTCAGTGATGACCAGATCAAGAGTGTTCCCCTTGGTGTGTGTAGGAACATCAACAAGTTGTCTGAGGTTTAAGCAGTCCAGTAACTGCAAGACTTCTGTAGCAAAATGGCAAGAGGGATTATTAACATGAATGTTAAAATCTCCAAGTATTACTATATTGGAAGAGGTTGCATAAAAATTTGAAAGCAGATTGTACAACTCTGAAATTAAACATGAATTTGACTTGGGTGGCCGGTAAATTAGTAGTACTGTCAATGGGAGAGAAGGCTTACGATTAAAATTAAATGCCAGACATTCAAAGGTATACAGCTCAGGGAGGGCCAGAGGGGACAAATCCAACTGACTGCGGTAAATAACAGCCAAGCCACCACCACGGCCAGTGCTACGAGCTTTTTGAAGATAACAATAGCCAGAAGGACAGGTCTCATTTAAAACAGAAAAAACATCCGGTTGATGCCAGGTTTCTGTGAGGCACATTATGTCCAAACCTTTGTCCTGAATATGATCATGTATAAAACATGATTTGTTTGTGAGGGATTGTGTATTAAACAATTCAATTTTAATATTGGACAAAGCAGTGAGTCTTTGTACTGGTCTACGTAGGCTAAAATCCACTCCACGTTTTCTGTCTATTTCCATGTGTGGCGCTGTTGCAGTATCTCCAGTGCTATTAGTCCACAGAGTGTCAGTGTTCTGATGACGTGGAAGAGATGCGACAGGGCGCACAGCTGCCCAGATGGAAGGGATGGTGTCACCAGACCGGGAGTGAACAAACTTTCGCCGAAAGCTTCTGTGGATGTAACGGGGCCGACGTAGGAGTCCAAGTTCTTTAATGACTGATATACATAATGGAGTGTTATAGTTGTTATATTCCATCAGTCGAGTGGCCGAGTAGATCATTATGCCGGTCAGACGGGCTCCGCATCTGTTGTTAGCCGCAAGCCACAGAGGCAATATGCAGAGCAAGAGGAGAACTCGGCACCAAGAAATCATCCGTGACGCAGCTGGAGAAATCGAGACCAAAAGTTGTGGATCGCGGTGAACACCACGAGGAGCTGTGAGCGCTGATGATGCAAGCAGAGCTAAGAGAAGCCGTGGCTGGTTAGCTACACAGCTAGCCGCAGACAATTGCTACCAACCGCTAACAGCCAGGTGAAGTCATCCGGTAAGATCCATACGAACCAGTTATTATTCTGACGGATTTTGCTGATTACAGTCATTCAGATAGCTTTATAACTACCATAACAATTGAAACTCGAGTGGAAAAGCGGCGAACAGACAACGCCAGTGTAAAGGAATTTTTCCTTATGTGTATTAATCTTTAGCGAAACATAGATTCAAGATGTATGCCTCAGATGTTTTTCTCACTTGCAGTGAGAAAAGCCTTTGTTGATGATATACGGTGAGAGAGGTAAAGAAAAGCAGATGGTCAAGGGGTCATCATGGGGGCATTTGTAACTTATAGCCTAGGGGGTCAAGGGGGCATTTGCCTCCCTTTTCTTCTATAACCATTAAACAAATTGGTATCTCTCCTGTAGGGGAGGCCTTGAAAGAAAGAACTATAAAAACAGGCTGGCACCGCTTGTTCTTTATCTCTCCTCACTGACTCACTTATGTGTATTGGTGCACGAGGATCTCTCTTGCAAGAGAATAAATACTTTAGTACTATAATTTGGACTCAGAGTGTCTCTTACTCAGTGATGATGTTTGTTTGAAAGAAATTGCCACAACACCAGCGTTCTCTCTCACTGAGCAAAAAAACCTGATGTATATGTACCTATATGTATATACAGCCAACTCACCTTTGTCTCACAACAGTTTTCCAGCATCCCTCCTCCACCTCAACTCCTCAATCTGGGAATGGGGGAGTTCTCTGGGTTGGGGCTATATTCCGAGCTCAGAGCCCTCCCTCAGGACAGCACGCCAAATAATGCTTACTATTTGCTCAATCTGATTATATGTAAGTGTGAACTCCTGAAATACCTAATCTTACTAGTTCTCATTCCCCATAAGTGTGTTTACGCAATATGAGAGACCATTTAGAAAGGGCATGCTAACATTACTAACATAATCTTGTTTATCTGAGAAAATGAGAATGAGCATTCCATAGTAGGGCTGTGCCATTAATTGCAGGCGATTGATGAACGCGATATTGCCTAGCTTGTCAGTGAACTACGGCTCTGTATATTAACTGCCACTCCATCTGAAAGCAGGTGATGGAGATTTAATACTAATCACGGATCCGTCTTTACTGATGAGATGCGCATGACAATCGCATGTGATTAATTGCACAGCCCTATAGGCAGCTGTTCCTGTTATCAAAGGGAACCCAGGTTATATTAGTAACCAGTGCTTTTTATACCTGTTATAGACTTCTTTCAGTGGTTTTGGTTTAAATGCCAAGGGTTGCTGCAAGGTAATCTAGTTTTTACCACTTACACTGCTGATTCTTAATGCGAAGATGTATGTAGGCATACGTGCATGCCCTTGTTCCTAGTTGTTTGTATATGTATTTGCTTGAATATGCATTTTAATACATGCATGACTTGTGTATATTTTGCACATTGTCTCATGTCTCTTTTGTTTGTTTTATACCTTTTGTTATTCAGCCTATGCAACTGACAGGTTTATTTATTTGCTTATTTGATTTTTTTCCCCTTCCACTTACTGTTGTATGGTTGATTGTTTGTCTATATTGTTCTGTAAGAGAATCAAATCATGGAGAAAAAAGTAATAATGTGTTTCTGTATTGCAAATCATGCTCAGAGTCAGGTCCATGAACTTTTGGAGAACACTTTAATAACCTTTCTCAGTTCATGACTTCTGGTGTACATTTTCCATACCATACCACGTTTTCCATTCTCTCTTCAGACTAGTGTTTCAATCAGTTGTTCTAGGAAAATGTGTGAGTAGAGCAGGATTTAAGCAGGAGCAGGAAGTTATTTTAATGAGAATTTATTTGAAGTATAATAATCAATTTCAATTGTAACTAATGTCTCAAAATAACGTGGGCGTGACTTGCGTGGGCAACATGAAAATGCATTAAAACCGTCAATAAACTGCGTGAAATACATGAGAAAAGAGACCAAGAAAACAACAGTCCAATAAAAATACTAATGTTTACAACTAATTATTTGTTTGTTAGTTAGTTGAAATTTGGGGCAGTCTTGGCCTAATGGTTAGAGAGTCGGATTCGTAACCCAAAGGTTGTGAGTTCGAGACTCCGGTCCGGCAGGAAATGAGGGTGGGAGAGTGAACGTACAGCGCTCTCTTCCACCTTCAATACCACAACTGAGGTACCCTTGAGCAAGGACCGAACCCCCAACTGCTCCCCGGGCGCCACAGCATAAATGCCCACTGCTCCGGGTGTGTGTTTATGGTGTGTGTGTGTGTGTGTGTGTGTGTGTTCACTGCTGTGTGTGTGCACTTAGGATGGGTTAAATGCAGAGCACAAATTCCGAGTATGGGTAACCATCAGAGGTGTGTATAGTACCCAAAAACTACTCAAGTAAAAGTACTTCGAGGAATATTTATTCAAGTAATAGTCTGAATAGTTACTTGAGTAAGAGGAAAAAAGTATCGGATAAAAAAAAACTGCTCAAGTAGTTAGTTACTAGTTACTTTGGATCATATACTGTATATCTATAGTCTATTTTTATTTAGATATATACATACATTTATGTAATGTGTGTATCTATCTATGTGTCTGTCTGTCGTAGGCCAGTATGAGCTGTTGCATGTAAACCTCACTCCCCTGATCTCAAAAAGAGGTAGCCTCCTTGTTAGAGCGTCTGCCTCCCATGCAGGAGATTGTCGATTCGAATCCTGCTCGGAGCGAGGCGAAGTAGAACCGGATATATATATATATATATATATTAGTGCTGTCAAAGTTAACGCATTAATAACACGTTAACGCAAATTCATTTTAACGGCACTCATTTTTTTTACGCGTGATTAACGCAGCGCGGATTTTCTGTTTGACCCGTGGCCCAACCCGTAGTTGGAGAAATGGAAATGCACAGTGTTGCCAACTTAGCAACATTGCAGACCCCTTTAGTACGGTGGCCGATAGAGCTCAACGCGCTGCAACTTCAGAAAACACATGCAAATAGAAAAAACACCAGCAAATTAAGAAAACATCTTCATCATTTTGACAGCACACACTCTGCAAATCCTCACAACATATGCAAATTAAGAAACGCGCTGCAAATCCTCACAACACATGCAAATTAAGAAACGCGCTGCAAATCCTCACAACACATGCAAATTAAGAAACGCGCTGCACGGACCACAACGGAAATGTTTCAAGGGGACCCAAAAAAGTGACGGACCAGCTGGGATTTGGTTATTGTGCAGTGGTTATTGGTCAGTGGAGTTGTTGGTGAACTGAAAGGTGAGTTTTTTTTTTGTTGTTGTTTATTTTAACACCCTGATTGCATGATTTTTTTGTCTTTTGGATATTATTAGATTAATAATGATGAATTACATGATTAACGTTATTATATAAAATGGCTAACTTAATTTAATATCCGTATTCCGTACGGATTTAGTATTCCATTGTCCTTTCTTTCATTAGCCTACTAAAAGGGCCTGAATAAATTTTCAAATATTATTCTTACTGTCAGTCTGCAATTTATGGTTTTAACAATTAATGAAGCATTGCGAATTTATTTTCATTAACCTTGAAATTATATTTAGTTGAGGATATTAAATTAAGTTAGCCATCTTATATAATAACGTTAATCGTGTAATTCGTCATTATTAATCTAATAATATCCAAAAGACAAATAAATCATGCAATCAGGGTGTTAAAATAAACAACAACAACAACAACAACAACAAAAACTCACCTTTCAGTTCACCAACAACTCCACTGACCAATAGCCACTGCACAATAACCAAATCCCAGCCGGTCCGTCACTTTTTTGGGTCCCCTTGAAACATTTCCGTTACAAACTTTCTGTTACAACTCTGAGTGAGAACCGCTTCAGACGACTCAGCGAGTGCGGCAGGGAACTGAACGAATCATTCAAACTGATTCGCAAACCGATTCACTGGTTTGCCGACATCACTGGGTCCCTTCATACAGGCACATGGCTTCTCCTATTATTGCTACGCCGATGACACGCAGCTCTATCTCTCTTTTCAACCTGATGATCCAACGGTAGCTGCACGGATCTCAGGCTGCCTGGCGGACATCTCGGCATGGATGAAAGAACATCACCTACAGCTCAACATGGCAAAGACTGAGCTTCTTGTCAGTCTCAACTTCAGTCAGAAGTCTTGGTGTAATCTTTGATGACCAGCTGACCTTCAAAGAGCACATTGCAAAGACTGCTCGATCTTGCAGGTTTGCGCTACACAACATCAGAAAGATTAGGCCCTTTCTGACAGAGCATGCTGCACAACTTCTTGTCCAGGCCCTTGTCGTTTCTAGGCTGGGCTACTGCAATGCTCTTCTGGCTGGACTTCCATCAAACACAATCAAACCTCTACAAATTATTCAGAATGCAGCGGCACGACTGGTCTTCAACGAGCCAAAAAGAGCCCATGTTACACCTCTCTTCATCTCCTTGCACTGGCTACCAGTTGCAGCTCGCATCAAGTTCAAGACAATGATGCTTGCATATAGAACGACCACAGGCTCAGCACCCTCCTACTTCCACTCACTATTACGAATCTACATCCCCTCCAGAAGTCTGAGATCTGCTAATGAGCGACGTTCACTCCAGTTCACTCAAAATCACTCTCTAGAACATTCTTGTTCACCATTCCTGGCTGGTGGAATAATCTTCCCACCCCTATCCGGAATGCTGGATCCTTGTCAATCTTCAAACAACAACTGAAAACTCATCTCTTTCGGCACTACTTGACTTCATCCTAAAAAATTAATAAAAAAAATCTTAATCTTTCCCTTTATCTTTCTCTCCTTCCCTTGCTAGCTTGTACTTATTTGAACAATGACTGAGACTTGGTGTTACGAGCACTTCCTCTGTCTGATTGCCTCTTCAAGATGAATCGCTTTATGTATTCCCCAATTGTAAGTCGCTTTGGATAAAAGCTTCTGCCAAATGACTAAATGTAAATGAAATGTAAATGTTTGCCAACTGGTTTGATCAAGCCTTTGAAAAGAATTGACTCAAAAGAATGAATCATTCGCGAATGGGCATCGCTCATTGCCCAGAGAAAAGTAGACGGCAAAATTGAAGCATTTTGAACTTATATTGCATTAAGATAAAGTAACGAGAGGAGCGTCACCCACAGAAACGAAGTAAAAGTACCGTTTTTTCCCTAAAAATGTACTTGAGTAAGAGTAAAAGTACCCATCTTTAAATATAGTATTAGTTACCCAAAAAATGTACTCAAGTAAATGTAATGAAGTAAATGTAACTCGTTACTAACCACCTCTGGTAACCATTCTAGGCCACATGTCACTTCACTGTCACTTTCACTTTTATTTGTGTTCCATGGAAAATCACATTCGACTGTGACCACGTCTACTGGAAAGCCAGGTAAAATTAACTGCATGCACATGTATGTCACTTGTTAACACGATCCCAGGTTGAACACAGGCAAGATGTCACCACCTAGAAATGCAGTCCTAGGACCGTGGTCCTAACACTGCCAGAGGTTCCATGGAGGTGAGGGGCTTTGGGATCTTAAGCCCCTGATTCTAAATATTTAATTGGTCATGTCAATCACAGTGATGAATGCCCACACCAAACACAACCCCTAAACCTACCCCTCACCCTATCCTTAACCACTGAAATTAGCTACTTGGTGGGATATTCACTGAACTGGTTTGGGGGAAAAAATGTGCGTCCGCTTCACGTCAGCGTAACTACAGCGTCATTGCAGCTGCAGACTAGCCAGAGTATTCACACTGGAAGCGTTTGTACAGCGTCACAGCAGCAGCTCCTAAGCTACATGTTTCTTTTCAAAGACAACTATACATTTGTTTTTAGAAGTTGGTCAGTGTTCTGCCCTTTGGGTATTATCTTGTTAGAGTAATTAGGACCTCTAACGGTCAATTATAGTAAGGCCTGAACCAGGAAGTTAATTTAAGAGTCTAAGCACATGGTGAAGATCGGTCCAGCTGCAACAATCCTTTGTTGCATTAGCAAGAACTACCTGTAAGTGATTTATATTTTCTATGTTACAGTATTTCTAACAATAGATTTGTGGCAAATTCATGTTGATTTAAAATCATAAAATCTTTGTTTTTAACTCATGACTGGTCGTTTACCCAGATAATATATTTAGTTGTAATTAAGTCATGTTATTGTTGTACAAGCTACAATTTCATTTTAGTGTATTTTTGTGTTTATTTTAGGTTTCACTCCTTTGTTCATGTCTACATACTGTCTCTATTAAATGAAGCCAAAAAGCTATATCCTGACTTTCATGTTATTCGTGGAGTCTGGCTGGCTGTCTAATCTTGGTTAAGAACACCAATTGGAGGACAGTACAGTGAAAAGGCAATTTGGTCAGAGAACTAGGACGTGCATTATGTGCAAGTATGAACGAGCACCATGGACGAATATAAGGATGGCGACAGAGCTTCTCAGATGAGCGCTGGCAGCAGTCACACATCAGTATCAACAGCCAGCGCAGCGGCAAGGGCCCATGCGAGAGCAGAAGCAGCGTGCATCCTTTGCTGAAAATGAAGCCAAGTTAAAGATGAAGCCAAGTTAAAGATTGAGCAAGCAGAGAGGGAAGCTAGAGCACTCCTTGAAAAGGCTAGACTTGATGCTGAATTGAGTGCTCTAATTCTGCAGAGGGAGGTGGCAGCAGCTGTAGCACAGGCAGAGATATTAGAGGCAGCTGAGGAACAGTCAAATGTACCAGATGACAAAAGTGCTAAAAAATCATTGAAAGAAGAATGTATGCAGCGTACAAGTAACTACGTTACAAAAAATTATTCACACTGCGATGACTTTGTACCTGTAAAGCAAGAGGAAAGTTTAGTTACATGGGACAAGATACTTGAATCCTCGCCACTTATCCCTCATCCACAAATCCAGGTTAAATCCTCAGAGGAATGTATGGCCTTGTCAGATTCTTACTTTTCACCACTGAAAACAGGCCCTAACACCCCAGAAAATAATAACCAACAGTGGTCACATCCTCAGTCAGGCGCTTGCATCAGTTTGAATGCCACAACTCAGCATTATGCTCCTCTTTACTATGCTTCCCAGGCTGAATCAATCAAAGCCCCTGACAGAGTTTGTTAAGTTTCTGGCACGTCGTGAATTGGTGACTACAGGGCTCAGTCAGTTCAATGACAGACCCGAAAGTTTCAGAGCGTGGCAGTCCTCATTTTTAAATGTTATAAAAGATCTTGACATATCGCCTAGTGGGGAGTTGGACCTTTTAACTAAGTGGCTAGGAAAGGAATCAGACCATTATGTCAACAGAATACGTCTCATGCATGTTAACAATCATTAGATTGGTCTTAGGAAAGCCTGGACAGGTGTCGAGTGTTATGCTTCATAAGAGGTAATCGAAGATGCGCTGTTCAAGAAACTGAACATGTTTACTAAAATTTCCAACAACGACTCTGCGAGACTAAGGGAACTTGGAGATCTTCTCATGGAGATCTTCTCAGCGAAGCAAGATGTATACTTGCCCAGCTTGGCCTTTTTGGATACTGCTCGAGGCATCAGTCCTATAGTAGCAAAGCTCCCACATACTCTTCAAGAAAAATGGGTAGCCCAAGGATCCAAGTTTAAATCAGATCACAATGGGCTTTTCCCCCTTTCTCATTCTGTGCTGAGTTAATTTGCTATGAGGCACGTATCAGGAATGATCCCAGTTTTTTCCTTATTCGTTCCAGCGATATCCACTCAAAGGAAAGACCAATTCCCAGGATGACAAGAGTTTAATTGTCAGCTCACAAAACAGATGTTGTCAGGGACAGGAGAGTAGAAAATCTAGAAAAGTACTGTCCAATACACAACATACCACACCCTTTGAAAATGTGTCGTGCCTTTAGAGCCAAACCTATTGAGGAGAGAAAATCTTTCCTCCGTGAAAATGGGATATGCTACAAGTGTTGCATATCCACTACTCATTTGGCCAAAGATTGCAAGATAGCTGTCATGTGTAATGAATGTGAGAGTAAACTCCATGTCACAGTCATGCACCCAGGCCCACCTTCTCAAGTGTCTAAGTCTCCTACACCCCAAGAGAGCCACAGAGCAGAAGGAGATGACAATGAATTGTCAACATCTACAGTAACATCTCACTGTACTCAAATCAAGGGGCAACCAGTGAAATCATGCTCTAAGATATGTTTAGTGCGTGTGTTCCCTCAGAATCAGCCAGAGAATGTTGTCAAAATGTACGCTGTACTCGACGATCAGAGCAATCGCTCCTTGGCTAAATCTGATTTTAAATTGTTTGGCATTGACAGCGAACATTTCTTCTTATTCCCTCCGGACATGTGCTGGGATTATGAATATATCTGCCAAGAAGCTGAAGGTTTTGTGAGCATATCACACCAGTCCTCAGGTCCTTACACTGGCTTCCAGTAACATTTAGGCTTGATTTGAAAGTACTTTTACTCATTTATAAATCACTCGATGGCCTAGGACCTAAATACATTGCAGATATGCTCACTGAATATAAACCTAACAGACCACTAAGATCATTAGGATCGAGTCAGTTAGAAATACCAATGGTTCACACAAAACAAGGGGAGTCCGAAGTTGGAACCAGCTTCCAGAAGAGATCAGATGTGCTAAAACATTAGCCACATTTAAATCCAGTCTCAAAACTCATCTGTTTAGCTGTGCATTTGTTGATTGAGCACTGTGCTACATCCAAACTAATTGCACTGTATTTTATGTACAATAATTTTCTATTCTTAACTGTTTTAAATTAATTTTAAATCAATGTTTATATAATTTCCTTGTTTTTATTATTGTGATTATTATTATTTTTTTAATTCCTTGTTTTTATACATTTACATTTATGCATTTAGCAGACGCTTTTATCCAAAGCGACTTACAATTGCATTCAGGTTATACATTTTCATTAGTATGTGTGTTCCCTGGGAATCAAACCCACAACCTTTTGCGCTGCTGACGCAATGCTCTACCACTGAGCCACACAGGAACACTGTATTGTTTATGTAAAGCACTTTGAATTACCACTGTGTATGAAATGTGCTATATAAATAAACTTGCCTTACCTTGTGATCTCACCAGCTGCAGGAAGGGGTTCTTTTGCTCTACCACCGCTCATAGAGTTCAGTCAAATTCTCGCCAGCAGATCTGAAATACCTACCCCAAGTGTAGCCTTGAATCACTCTCATTTGAGGTCAATTTCATGCCAAATTCCCAGTTGGGTTGCCCCATTGCCCTTCAGAGGCATATACTCCCCAACAATCGTGAACAAGCTCTTAATAGATAACATTCTCTGCAACTTACCCTTAAAAAGAAACCAGAGATGGAAAAACAGTTTGTTGCTTTCATGAAGAAAATTCTGGAGAATGACCATGCTGAACCTGCACTACTACTAAAGGAGGGAGAGGAGTGTTGGTTCTTGCCGATCTTTGTGGTTTCTGTGTGGCCAAATCAGGGTGGTTTCTGACTCTAGCGCCCAACATCATGGCATCTCCCTCAACAATGTCTTGTTAACGGGCCCTGATCTGAACAATAACTTGTTGGGAGTCCTTCTTCGATTCCGTAAGAAACCCTTAGCCATCACAGCTGACATCCAACAAATGTTCCATTGTTTCAAAGTCAGAGAGGACCAGCGTAACTTTCTTAGGTTCCTCTGGTTCAGAGACAGTGACCCAACAAAGGATGTCATAGAGAACTGCATGAAGGTACATGTGTTTGGCAATAGCCCTTCCCCGGCCGTTGCCTTTTACGGGCTAAGGCAAGCCGCTAGCAAAGGTGAAAAAGTACATGGCTCAGATACTAGACAGTTGGTGGAAAGACACTTCTACGTGGATGACGGACTCGTGTCCCTACCTGCTGACGATCAGGAAATCAGTCTCCTCCAAAGAACACAAGCATCCTTAGCTGAATCGAACCTTCGTTTGCTTAAAATTGCTTCAAACAGCTCAATTGTTATGCAAGCCTTTCCTCAAGAAGAATATGCTAAGACTGTAAATGACTTAGACCTTAGTGGTGCGGTTCCTCCTATACAACGGACCCTTGGGTTGTGTTGGGAAATAGCAGGCGACACTTTCACCTATGAGGTGTCATCAGTCAATAAACCATTCACAAAACGTGGTGTGCTGTCCACTGTGAACAGCATCTTTGATCCACTTGGCATGGTCCCTCCAGTCACCATACAAGGCGGAGCCCTACTGCGGGAGCTCTCGAACTACACCTCTGACTGGGATGCTTTACTCCCGAAGAAAGAAGGAAAGAATGGGAAACATGGCGAGACTCTCTGCAGGACCTAAAGCAACTGCATATTCCTTGAACTTATATTTCAATTTCCCTCTCAGAGGCCAAGCTTGTAGAGTTATGTGACTTTTACAGTGCCTCCACTAAAGCAATCAGTGCAGTGGCTTATCAAAGTGGAAATAGTAATGTCGGATTTGTCTTAGGTAAAGCCAAACTAGCACCACAATACAAACCAACAATTCCACGTCTCGAACTCTGTGTGGCAGTATTAGCAGTTGAAATTGCTGACCTGATTCGTCATGAGATAGATCTTAGACTGGATGCCATAAGATTCTACTGCGATAGCAAAGTAGTCTTAGAGTACATATACAATGAGACAAAAAGTTTTTATGTGTATGTGCATAACAGGGTTCAACGAATTCGCAAATCTTCAAGGCCAGAGCAATAGTTCTATGTCCCAACTGAGCTCAACCCAGCTGACCATGCCTCTAGAGGAGTTGCTGCATCCCAACTCAATGATTCGGTATGGCTCAAGGGACCACCATTCATTTCCAAACCTTACACATTCTTGCAGGAAGAGCAGGAATCCTATGAACTTGTCTGTCCAGAACACGACATCGAGGTAAGGCATGACATCCTTAGCCACTGCACTCAAATTGGACTTAATGGTTTAGGGACAGAAATATTCAAGAGATTCTCTACGTGGAAAACTCTTGAAAGAGCTATTGCCCTTTTGATCCACTTTGCTCAGACCATCAAATCCAAGAATAGTTGTGGAGAGCACGTAGGGTGTCATCGGTGCAGTAAACCTCGAACCCCACAAGAGCATTCACTAGCCTGGAATGCAATTTTGAAATCAGCTCAACAGGAGAGCTTTCCTATGGAATACGCAGCCCTTTCTGACAGGAAAGCCCTTTCAAAAAACAGCCCTCTCATAAAACTTGATCCCATTCTCAATGAAGGTCTGATCCAAATTAGAGGAAGATTGAATCACTCTCCATTAAGGTCAAAAGAAAAGAACCACTTGATTCTACACAAGCACAACCATGTCTCCATTCTGTTTGTGCATCTCTACCATGAGAAAGAAGAACATCAAGGGCGCCATTTTACAGAGGCAGCGAGCAAAGAGCTAGAGCTGAACAAGTTGCAACAGGAAGAAAGGGTTCACAGATATTTGAGTGAGCAGAACTGTTCCTGTGAGTTCAATCCTCCTCATTCTTCACACAGAGGAGGTTCTTGGGAACATATGATTGGAGTGGCCCTCAGAATTCTGAATTGCATCTTACTAAGAGAGCATGCTCCTTTCTCCAATGAAGTCTTGTGCACACTTATGACCGAAGTTTCAGCCATCATTAATGCTAGACCTTTCATTCCTGTGTCAACCGACCCACAGTCTCCATTTATCTTGACTCCAGCAATGCTGCTTACTCAGAAAGGGGCAGTCCTATCTCCACCAGGGGAGTTTAGTGACAGGGACCTTCTCAATCAGTGGAGACAAGCACAGGCCCTTGCCAATGAGTTCTGGCACAGGTGGAAAAGGGAGTACCTACCAACCCTCCAGAGTCGCAGGAAGTGGCATGAAATGCGTCACAATTTGCAAGAAGGCGACATCATCTTATTGAAGGATAACCAAGCTGCTCATAATATGTGGCCAATGGCAGTAGTCACTTCTGCTATTCATAGCCAAGATGGAAAAGTACGAACAGTTAATCTAAGGACTACTGCGCAAGGTACTCCAAAGACCTTTACAAGGCCTATTACAGAGGTCGTTCTACTTTTACCCTCAACAGATTAAAGGTTTATGCTAAATTGTAGCAATATGGACAGCGGTGTCATAAACACCAAGCGGGAAGTGTTCTGCCCTTTGGGTATTATCTTGTTAGAGTACTTACCTCTAGCGGTCAATTATAGTATTGCGGCCTGAACCAGGAAGTTATTTTACCCTTTTAAGTTGCACCAGGACGCCGGCACACTTAACGCTTTGTTGGCATGTGTCATTGTTTACGAATAGATTAAATGAAACAGGACAAAATTAATCTTGACAAACTACACTGAACGAAATGATAAACGCAACACTTTTGTTTTTGCCCCCATTTTTCATGAGCTGAACTCAAATATCTAAGACTTTTTCTATTTACACAAAAGGCCTATTTCTCTCAAATATTGTTCACAAATCTGTCTAAATCTGTGTTAGTGAGCACTTCTCCTTTGCTGAGATAATCCATCCACCTCACAGATGTGGCATATCAAGATGCTGATTAGACATCATGATTATTGCACAGGTGTGCCTTAGGCTGGCCACAATAAAAGGCCACTCTAAAATGTGCAGTTTTATCACACAGCACAATGCCACAGATGTTGCAAGTTTTGAGGGAGCTTGCAATTGGCATGCTGACTGCAGGAATATCCACCAGAGCTGTTGCCCGTGAATTGAATGTTCATTTCTCTACCATAAGCCGTCTCCAAAGGCGTTTCAGAGAATTTGGCAGTAGATCCAACCGGCCTCACAACCGCAGACCACTTGTAACCACACCAGCCCAGGACCTCCACATCCAGCATCTTCACCTCCAAGATCATCTGAGACCAGCCACTTGGACAGCTGCTGCAACAATCGGTTTGCATAACCAAAGAATTTCTGCACAAACTGTCCGAAACCGTCTCAGGGAAGCTCATCTGAATGCTCGTTGTCCTCATCGGGGTCTCGACCTGACTGCAGTTTGTCGTCGTAACCGACTTGAGTGGGCAAATACTCACATTCGATGGCGTCTGGCACTTTGGAGAGGTGTTCTCTTCATGGATGAATCCCGGTTTTCACTGTACAGGGCAGACGGCAGACAGCGTGTATGGCGTCGTGTGGGTGAGCGGTTTGCTGATGTCAACGTTGTGGATCGAGTGGCCCATGGTGGCGGTGGGGTTATGGTATGGGCAGGTGTATGTTATGGACAACGAACACAGGTGCATTTTATTGATGGCATTTTGAATGCACAGAGCTACCGTGATGAGATCCTGAGGCCCATTGTTGTGCCATTCATCCACGACCATCACCTCATGTTGCTCATAATCTCACCTCATAATGCACGGCCCCATGTTGCAAGGATCTGTACAAAATTCCTGGAAGCTGAAAACATCCCAGTTCTTGTATGGCCAGCATACTCACTGGACATGTCACCCATTGAGCATGTTTGGGATGCTCTGGATCGGCGTATACGACAGCGTGTTCCAGTTCCTGCCAATATCCAGCAACTTCGCACAGCCATTGAAGTGGACTGGACCAACATTCCACAGGCCACAATCAACAGCCTGATCAACTGTATGCGAAGGAGATGTGTTGCACAGCGTGAGGCAAATGGTGGTCACACCAGATACTGACTGGTTTTCGGACCCCCCGGACCCCCCAATACAGTAAAACTGCACATTTTAAAGTAGCCTTTTATTGTGGACAGCCTAAGGCACACCTGTGCAATAATCATGCTGTCTAATCAGCATCTTGATATGCCACACCTGTGAGGTGGATCGATTATCTCGGCAAAGGAGAAGTGCTTACTAACACAGATTTAGACAGATTTGTACACAATATTTGAGAGAAATAGGCCTTTTGTGTACATAGAAAAAGTCTTAGATCTTTGAGTTCAGCTCATGAAAAATGGGGGCAAAAACAAAAGTGTTGCGTTTATAATTTTGTTCAGTGTATATATCATTCTGAAGGTCTAAGCCTCAAGCATTGATGATAGATCGCTGTTTTTTACTACCAAGACTCTGTTTTTGAGCGTAATTTATTCCATAACGGATACAAACAATAACTCTCCCCAAAGAAATGAGACGTAAACAAAGGAATTACTTTCCATATTGCAGCGTTATTGTTTCATTGGACTAAAAGTGCTCTATGGGATGTTGTTCCGTGGACCCTTGCCTTTCTATCTAAACCGGGATTTCAGCAATGGATGCGTTTGTGACTCATTATTAAGATGAATCTGGTACGTACTGCATTTTTATTATGCATGTTTTGATGTGTACTGCTTAGACAAATTTAGCAAATACATTCCTTATAAGCTTTCCATTGAAAAGCAACATGGTTTTGTAGCATGCAGTGTCACAAACAGAATGAGACCATCCACTAAAAAAAAGCCAAACGGAATATTGTTTATTTGAATTCTGGCGCTCTCTCATGACGGCTCGCGATGCACGCTGTGACACACCTTTCATCTGATGGGGGCGTAAGCGTAACTTCGCGATCTGCTTTTTGCACAAATAATTCTTTTTTTTCCCTATTCAACATTTTTCATATATGTGTGTGTGTGTGTTTTGTTTGGAATGTGGCTGTATCTGCATGATTACCATCTGTATGAATGCACATCAGTGTGTGATTACCGACTGTATGACAGCTATCAGTGTGAATGCTGTCAATGATTGGCCATTATTGACTATATGGCCCATCTGTATGATTATCATCTGTATTACTGCACATCAACCTGTGATTACTGACTGTATGACCAGCAATCAGTGCGAATGTCTGGCAATATCAGTGTATGTCTGGCAATCAGAGTATGTACTTGAGAATGTACTATATACAAAGCTAATTATTTTTTTTTCTATTTTTCTTTTTATTACTCAATTTATTCTTATTGTTTTTTTCTAGTGCTCAAATAAATCACTTTTATGATGTCTAAGATTCTGTCTGTAATTTTACAATTGAAAAAATATGCAGAGCTCTTCAATACATTTGGTGGTTATTTTTCCTCAAACGGGGGGTGGGGGGGACTAGACATAGCCTGCATTCCATTCGGAAGGGCTCATCCCTATGCCCTAATCCCTTCAAAGGGTTTACCCTCCAGAGTGAGAGCTTGAAGGGTTGAAGGGTGTAGGGTCCAAACAACTGTTTCTTGAAGTGCCCTTCTGCGTCATTATACAGAGTCATCATGCAAAGAATCAGTGCAAAGGATCATGGGGGCCCGAAGTGTCCATCAGTTGTACCCTTCGAAATCCTTAATTCCGAAGGGCCCTTTGAAGTGGCTAATTTTGAGCACTTCAGTTTGGAACGACACTTCAATATGGCGGCCATGATTGTTTTCACTCCAAAGTGCCCTTCGAAGGGCGATATATCCCATTTGGAATGCACCGATAGTCTCAGAAAAATGGTTGCAGGAGTCAAATTTTTCATGGTATCTTCTTCAAATTTGAAGTATAAACTCATGAGACATGTTACTTTCAACCCACTACTTTTCTGGATTGCTCCAGGACTGATTTCATGTATTTGTATATGAAATATAAAAAAAAATATTCAGGTAAAACATTTTTCAAGGCACTTCAGTGTCTATAACTGTGTATCTTTTTGAGCTATCTTTGGATAGTAAAGCCTAAAGTGTCTTCTTTCCAAAGATACCTAAATTGTGTGTCTAGCACGCTGTTGTCAGGAACTGTTACCATTTTAAGTCATGCAGAGTTCACACTTCACGATTTTCAAAGTCATCTGATCACCATTGTTTTCACACTGCACGACTATCTGGGGTAGCATTCAGTCGGTGCTGTGTTCACATTGCATGATGGATCGGCGACAGGAGGTTACACACTGCATGACTTTACAATAGGAAGAATCGCCTACAACTCTGTCTGGTCCACAAACTACAGCCAAACGCACACGAGAAGTGATAAGGTCATAACGCAAGATCACGCTGATATTATGGTCCTCTCCGCACACACAATAATTAACAAAGATGACTTGTTAACAAACATACTTCTGTTGGGAAATTTTATATACACAAATCTTAGCCTACTTGAAAGTGAAACTAACGTTTTGTGCATTTTATAATGAGTTTATTTCTTATAGCCAATAAAATCCCTCAAAGTGATGAAAAAGAAAAATGCAATAAATCTGTTGTCCTTTATAGAAGAATATTATTTACAGGAAAAACCCTAGCCCCTTCTTCATCTTCATGTAGCCTACCTATTCTGTATATTCTAATGCAAAAATGTAGACACAAGTTTGTAAATGGTTAATCGCTTTGTAAAAAAAGAAAAAAAGTCCTCCCCGAACTTCCCGCTACCCTGTATCTTGCTCTCTCATTGCTGATGTATTTTTCAGTCAGAACTCATTCACACAGCATGATTTTGAATCGCCGACAGCAGATATTTAGCATGCCAAATATTTCAAGGGCATCGGCGACGCATCAGCGATTCCCTCAGATCGCGTCTTTGATAATTCACACTGCGTGATTGTCACTCGCGTGAACGAGCACCGATTTGCCTCCGATTTCGGGCATTTGACGACATTTTATCAAAACCTGTCAGCAAGTGAAAAATCATGCTAAAATCGTGCAGTGTGAACTTGGCATTAGGTAGGTCATTTTCAGCTGTGAGTCCCAAAATGGGGGGAGCAGGTTAAGAGACTAAGCACATGGTGAAGATCGTTCCAGCTGCAATAATCATTTATTCAGTAATCAATAATACATTCTGAATTCTCATTAGCAAGAACTGCCTGTAAGTGATTTATATTTTCTTATATTACAGTATTTCTAACAATAGGCAAATTCATGTTGATTTAAAATCATAAAACCTTTGCGTTTAACTCATGACTGGTCGTTTACCCAGATAATATATTTAGTTGTAATTAAGTTCTGTTATTATTGTACAAGCTACAATTTCATCTTAGTGTATTTTTTGTGTTTATTTTCAGGAGTTTGGCTGGCTGTCTAATCTTGGTTAAGAACACCAATTGGAGGACGGTACAGTCAAGTTATACTTCAAGACAGGAAGCACTGACTGACAGTGCTTGCAGGTCACCCACTCACTTGACCGACGCTAATGCCAGAAGGAGTGTGGACTTGAGCGACAGGTGCTGCAAGTCGGCCAACTGGAGCAGCTCAAAGGGAGGGCCCCGTAGGGTCATGAGAACTATAGATAAATCCCAATTCAGCACAGTATGAGGGCGATGTGGATTCAATCTCCGAGCTCCCCTCAGAAACTTAACAACTGTATTGCATCTGCTGACTGACTGGCCGGCCAGCCAAATTAATATTTAATGTTTTGCCCAATCATAGGCCAGGGCATCTCGCTGTCTTCAAAAGTAGATTTGGCAGTGAAAGTTAGCAAGTTGAACAGCCGTCTCATAAGTGTTTGAGAATGGGTCTGAGACCTATCTTTCTTGGGAACAAGGAAGTAACGGCTGTAAAATCCTGACTCGCTGTCTGCTAGACGAACCATTTCCACAGCTCCTTTTGCAAGCTTCTTTTGTCCCATACCAAAGTCTGAATAATACCTCTGAAGAGAGAGGGCCTAAGATCTGTAAGAACTGTAAGAGGGATGGAGAAAGAGTGCAAAATTTCTTTGAGGAAATTCCAGCCTCAGCGAGAACTGATCCTCTCCACTTCCTCTCTGCGATGGGATCAGGACGCAGTGCTCTAGACCTTGGTGTCACGTTTTACAAGAAAAGATTATTGGCTGTGCTTTCATTTATACACTTTTCACTTTTTAAGGCTAAAACAAATGCTTGATAGATGGATGCATACTTATTCCTAATGAAAAGCACAAAAACAATTTAAAGTTTAGTAACAAAACCAAATAGATGAGGCATTGCATACACAGCATGCTATATTATATATTGAATAATAAATAACAGAAAGTTTAGCAAACACTGTGGAATCAGATAATAAGAAAATTAAAAGAAAGCCTCCATAGCGTAACATGAGGTAAACAGCAAAGCCAACAGGCTTTTAAAAATGAAAACAAAAAGAAAATTACAAATAAATTAGCTGTCAGTGACAGTACTTGCATGTCCTCCATCCACCATTGTTTCCTCGGTTTCCACATGCTGTGGCTATACACCCAAAGCACTCGTACTGAAAGTGCCTCTCTCATTCTGCTCACGTGATCAGTGAAATGTGACTCATATGCTGCCATGTGCTGTGGCTATGCAGCACGCGCTGTATGGAGCAGGGCAGACGCTTTGGAGCAAAGAAGATCACACACTCACACAAGTGTGACCACATCAATTTTTAACTCGCACATTCTCAAAAAATGGTTGCAGTCTAGAGCCCTGTGATGGCTTCTGAGGCTCAGGGTCCAACGCCGACCTTAGCGCTCTGGAAATGGGTAGCGTTTTGCCATCTGAGGGCGCTGATGAAGCCCAGGCTCCAGTTTAGGCTGGGGCTGAGGCAGTGCTGGCTTGGCAGGCTGCTGAGAGGACAGAGCCTTCTGGCAACTTGATGGTGAGAGTGAGAGAGAGTGAAAAAGTGGTGAGAGTGGTGGAAGTAAAGGGATTAACACGCGCCGGGTAGGGGGCGTGCCCACATCCTGGTGAGTTCCTCGTGAACTGCTGATAGGAGCGCAGCGGGCCATTGGCAGGAAGAATGTTGACGTTGTATTGTTCTGTATGGTGTTTGATTGCTCGGGTATCACTATGCATGTCTAGAGAAAGAAGTGTTCGAATTAAATGGTCTCTGTTTTGAGATAGTTGTTCTGTTCTGTGATAAAAAGGTAGTGAAGTGTGGAGATCTGAAGTAAACAGATGAGCACATAGTTGCACACTCGTTACCCCACCACCGCCTTTCCTCGCACTCCCTGGCGAACCTCCCGTTCCGTGGTTCCGCTGGCTGCAGTCTTTTGAAACCTATCTCGTCGCAGCGGGCCTTACTGAAGTGAGCGCGCTCAGGAAAAAGGCACTGCTGCAACACTGTCTGGGTGCGGAAGGACAGCGAGTGCTCGGAACGATCAACGCTGACAATGACGCCACTTATGACAAGGCCGTGACCCTGTTGAATGAGCATTTCGCCGGCCCACAGAGCGTTTTGCTGTGCCGGTTCATATTTCGCCGAAGCCACCAGCTTCCCGGTGAGTCAGTTCATCAGTACGTCGCTAACCTAAGAGGACTGGCCAACTCCTGTAAATTTGGGGCACTGCGCGACAAAATTATTCGTGATCAACTAATTGAACACACAAATACTGAGAAAATTTGGGAAGTTCTATTATTGGAATCTGACGATCTATCACTGTCAAGAGCAATAGCCATTGCATATCAAGTCGAGAGTGCAGCAGAATGTGCAGCCACATTGGCAAACCAAACTAAGCCCACACCCAGCCTACTAGCACACATGGATGCACCCCCACCCATGGATCAGTCACCAGGCAGACCATATTGCTACAACGGCCCGGTCCTGCAGATTTGCCTTATACAACATTAGGAAGATTAGGCCCTTCCTGTCAGAGCAAGCTGCACAACTCCTTGTCCAAGCTCTTGTTCTCTCCAGACTGGACTATTGTAATGCTCTCTTGGTGGGCCTTCCCGCATGTACTATCAAGCCTCTGCAACTGATCCAGAATGCAGCAGCCAGAGTGGTCTTTAATGAGCCAAAAAAAGCTCACGTTACCCCTCTCTTCATCAGGTTACACTGGCTACCAATAGCCGCTCGCATCAAATTCAAGGTACTGATGTTTGCCTACAAGACCACAACTGGCACTGCACCAATATACCTGAACTCGCTAGTTCAAACTTATGCGCCCTCCAGAAGCTTGCGTTCTGCAAGTGAATGACGTCTTGTGGTGCCATCCCAAAGAGGTACCAAATCACTCTCATGGACCTTTTCCTGGACTGTGCCCAGCTGGTGGAATGACCTCCCGATCTCAATTCGAACAGCTGAGTCTTTAGCCATTTTCAAAAAACATCTAAAGACACATCTTTTTCGCCAGCACCTGACTAACTAATACTAACACTTACCTATTCTATTTAACAAAAAAATAAAAAATCCTAGCTACGTGTACTGTGCTAGTCTAACTGAGACTTGTCATGGCACTTGTATACTGTTGCTCTCTCGATTGTCTGATTGCTTCTATTGTTCTCCTCATTTGTACGTCGCTTTGGATAAAAGCGTCTGCTAAGTGATTAAATGTAAATGTAAATGTAAATGATGTGGTTGTGCATGGGGCAACTAGGCAGATCCATGACGAGTGCCTAAGTAAGGTGTTTGATGCACAAGCCAAGCAGCACTTGACCCTCAATGGTGACAAATGTCTCTTTGCTGTGCCAACCATTGACTTTGTGGGATTCCAGTTGTCGGCAGAGGGCATTCATCCACTTCATTCCAATGTGGAGGCTATTCAGTCCATGCCCGAACCAACTTCGCCAGCACAAGTAGCTTCCTTTCTGGGAATGACAAGCTATTATTTGAAGTTCCTTCCCCAGTATTCAGCCACTACAGCCCCTCTGTGACAATTATTGCGTAAAGATGAACCCTGGGTGTGGACTCAATCGTGTATGGAGGCTGTGCATACCCTTAAGGCTCAACTTACATCACCACCAGTGCTAGCACATTTCAGCACCTCTTGTGAAACTCTGGTCACCTGCAACGCATCTGCCACAGCAATCGGTGCTGTGCTTTCACAAGTACAAAATGGCGTCGAAAAGCCCATAGCCTTTGCCTCTCGTGCCCTTAACCCAACAGAGCAACAGTATTCAGTGGGGGAGCAAGAAGCACTAGCATGTATCTGGGCGTGCGAAAGATGGCACCTGTACCTATATGGTCGCCATTTCACCCTGAGGACAGACATCACGCCCTGGTGACATTGCTCGCGACATCGGGAACGGGTCACAAACCACTGAGACTGCATCGCTGGTACGATTGCCTTCGGCAATATAATTACAGTCTGCAATTTACCCCAGGCCGTGACAATGTGGTAGCCAACCTTTTGTCCTGCTCCATTCCTGCTGAAAACACATGCACGGGTAGTAGTGATGTCGAAACTGACATTATTCAGATGCTATATATTCCCTTGCAGGATTTAGTGTCACTACAGGAGCTCAAAACAGCCTCTGACCAGGACCCTATCCTCTCACAGCTCCGCACTTACATCCGGGGTGGCTGGCCATCAAATGTATCTGGAGAACTAGCTGCTTTTTCACCAGTCAAAGATGAGATGTCCTGTTGGAATGATGTCTGCATGGCTCGTGGGCTTTGCACTGTGGTCCCAGGGTCCCTTCATGCGCGCATGCTAGCAATGGCACACTAGGGCATAGTGAAGCTCAAACAGCGCTGCCGAGACCGGGTGTGGTGGCCAGGAATAGATAGGGAGATTGAAGCACTGGTCAAGGACTGTTCAGCCTGCCTTGTGAGTGGTAAGACAGGCCACTCACCTCCACCACCCCTCCAGCTCTTAGCCTGGCCCTCTCGACCCTGGCAGCACTTACAGCTGGATATTTGTGGTGAGATTCACGGGGTTCCCCACAATCAGCTCTACCTAGTTGTAGTTTATGACTTACATTCAAAATGGCATGAATATTTTTTGTTATCAACAATTTTTTATTTGTTATTTTTTTCACACACACAACACAACATAATATTCAAAATACAACAAAACAAAACAAAACAACAGACACATACTCAACATCTCAAGGTCCAATCAAACGGGAGGGGGAGAGGGAAGGACAACAAGAACACAAAAGTCACTCCTTTATACAATCACGTATGTCCAACAAAAAAACACTGCCAAGCATCAATGGTCGAAGGCCTGGCCCCACCAACTCGCGCCGTTGTACATTCACATGACACTATTTGCAGGAGGTTATGGATCCAATATGTTTTACTACACATGTGTGGTGTAAACCAGTTCTGGATTATTGTCTTCTTCACAGCTGTAAAACCAGCAAACAACATTCTCTTTTGCTAACTAATACACACACTCTCTCCCAGTCGACAGATAAATTAAGGTCAGATAATTCCTTATTCCAAATAGTTTTAATAGAAAGAGGTTTTGTAATACAATCAATAATTTTATCATATATTAAGGAAACAGATGGCCGACCAGCAGATGGTGCAATCCAGTCCCGAATAGAATGAGAGGAAATGGAAGAAGACCAAGGAACGCCATACGCTTTGAGAGCAGAACGTAATTGAAGAAAAACAAAATATGCAGATGCTGGTAGACAAAATTTGGTTCTTAATGTCTGAAATGAACAGAGGCCCTGGTTATCATAAATATCACCGCACGTGTTTACACCCAAAGAAGACCAAGAGGGTTGGACAAATGGATGATTTCTACATACAAAATTAAAATTGTGCCATAAAGGTGTACTGTTACAGAATTTGAAGGGTCCACCTATCCGACGTTCAACCGTTTTCCAGATTTTAATAGAGTTACAAATGGCCTGAATTGACTGCTACGTGTTCTGTCACCTCCCAGGTCATTGTGGATTTTTTTGGACTCACGCTGGTTTTCACGCTGGGGCCTTCCACAGATAATCACAACAGACAATGGCCCTCAGTTTATCTCAGGTGACTTCAAATCCTACCTGGAGAGTAAGGGTATTCAACACATACGCACAGCCCTTTATCACCCCCAGGCTAACGGTGGCGTGGAGCGGTTTCATCAGTCCCTTAAAAATGGTCTCAGAGCACACCTGGCCCAAGGGTGTCCTTTCAGTCAGGCCATTCGCCTCACCCTGCTGCACGACAGGGCCTCTCATCATTGCACCACAGGTGTTTCCCCTGCTTTTCTCATGCTGGGTAGGGAGCTAAATTTGCTGCTTGATCGGCTCCACCCACCTGTGCCCCTGAAGCCTCCCCCAGGAGTTAAAGCTTCTGTCTCTGGCCAACAGTGCCGGATGGAAATACAGTTCGACAAACGTAAGCATTCCAAAGTGCCGGACATTGCCGTAAATGACTGGGTTAGGGTTCGTAGGCCTCACAGGGGAAACAAACTGGCATCATTCTGGTCCTCTCCTCTGAGAATCACACACCAGCTTGGCCCGGCAACTTACCTCTTGGACGATGGTACCCGGTGGCACCTGCCTCAGACCAGTGGCGGCTGCTGGTGTTTCAAAGAGGGGAAGCTCATTTTCGGCCAATATCATAAAAATTGTCCATTTATTTATACAAGAAAATGCTCTAGCCTATTGTATGAAAGAATGAATGAACAAACGATCTAAAAAAAGATATTAAACTTGATTGAGGAAATGTGGGAATTAGGTTAAACTGAAACAAGAAATGTGGTGTATAATTGTGTGAACAGTATGATGAAAATTGGCTAGCAATTTCGCCAAGCAAATACCAAGAAATAGGTTGCAGCAGTTTGTCTTTCGACTACACTTGCAAAATTCGCGATGGGACTGAGCTCGAATAGCTTCAGCGTTAGCGACTTTTTATAGTGCACAATCGCTGTCAATCAAAAGGAGATGCAGTCTTTCGACAGACCCTCCAATCATCACGCAGAAGCCCGGAGTCGCAGCATTTATCATCAGCCCCATTGAAGTCAATAGACGCTAGGCTTCAACAGGGAAAAGCACTGTGACGCTACGGGAATGTATGAGAAGGAAATCGAGTCAGCTGACCTGCTATATGTAGCTGATTCTGTTTAGTCAATAAAATGTTAAAACATTAGTACATATTTGACCATACATTTTTTGACATTATAGGGGAAGCTGAGCTTCCCTTGCAGTCTTAAAGAAATCCCCACTGCCTCAGACCACTCCTACAGTGGAGCAGGATGCTCGAACGCCTCAGCCTGTCAGCACGGGCCCAGACTTTACTTTGCCTCAAGGTCCTATCTTTCCATCTCAGCCACCATTTTCGCTTCCGTTGAGCTCTCTGTTTCCTGGTTTTTGTACACCACAGACGTGTCCCTTCATTTGCAACAGCATCACTGGAAATTTGCTCTTAAAGGCACCGGATGGCCGCAGGGGAAGTCTTCTGGCTTCTTCCACTGCCGGAGGCTCTTTCTACAGTGGCGAGCAGCAGGCTGAGCTGAGCGAGCTTCTTTCTTCAGCCTCTTGCTTGCAGAGTCAGCAAGGAGATGATCTTTGTTGCTGAAGTAGAAAAAATCTGATGAAATGGTGCTCAGAGTCAACTTACTGTATATAGAGGTTAGCTCCTCCCCTTTTGGCAGGTTGAAGTGCCATTAGTTTGTGCATTTTCAATTCTTCATATTCTTTTCTGACATACTCCAATTCTTGTTACAACACACTAGACATGCTTGTTCTGTGCATTTGTTGCACTTTTTGTGTGAAATCATATTTATTTTGTCCATCAAATGCTCACACTCCCGGTGTGAACTCACACATTTGTTAACATGCACACTGAAAAAATATTTGCTTATAGGTTCACTCAACGCTGCGTGCTTCACACGCCAATTTATTGGCCACTCCTCAGATTTCTCTGCCTTCGAAGCGGTCACACTGCCCTTCGTTGTTGCGATTTTCTGGCCCAATATATATATATATATATATATTCGATGCGATTTACCGAACTTTGTTCTCCTTGCGGTGAAATGCCATGCATTAAGTGTCTCGAAATGCAAGATTTGCGAAAAATTCCGTCTCATAACCCTCCGCCTCGGCTTGAGGCGTGTGAGAAGGAATCTTCAGCTCGAGGAGATGGAGAGTGAGCAGACAGGCCTCGCCTTTTCTCTCCTGTTTCCTTCGGATTAGATGATATTCTGCAAACAGCTCCCGCCTAGCGGCCAGGAGGCGCAGCCTTCACCGGCCTACTCTGTCAGTCGTCAGTCCTTGTCTTCTCCTTTGGTCCCAGTACAAGTTCCTGTCCTTGAGGTTTCTGTCGAGGCAGAAACTCAGGCCGGGGAATGGACGTTGAACCGTCAGACAGTGTCCCAGATTTGGAGAGTCATCCCAGTGTCCGCTCTGGTTCTCCAGCTGATCCCGCAGTACTATGCAGAGTAAAGGTCATTCTGGCCCTCTCAGACTTGGTTCTCGGAGTTAACTCCCCTCTTGTATCGGTTCCCTTGTGAGATTCCGATCAGGCGGGACTTACTGTCCCAGCTTCAGGGCAGGATCTGGCATCCCCATCCAGAGCTCTGGAAGTTGTGGGTATGGTGTTTTACCTGTCGAGGTTCAGGAGACCATCGCCAGTGCCAGAGCCTCCGCTACTAGGAAGCTGTAAGTGGGGTGTCTTTGAGTCATGGTGTTTAACTCGAGCAATAGACCCAGTTAACTGCCCTGTTGGTCCAGTGCTGGAGTTTTTGCAAGAGAGGCTGACAGCAGGGGCGGCTGCTACCACCCTTGCATAGATCTTGGGACTTGTCAGTCGTCCTCGAAGGTCTGGTGACGGCCCTTCGAGCCCTTGGAGTCAGCTTCAGAACGGATACTGACTCTTAAGGTTGTTCTTTTGCTGGCGCTTACGTCACTAAAAAGAGTTGGAGACTTGCAGGCCATCTCTGTTAGTGAGACATGCATGGACTTTGCCCCGGGTCTGGTCAAAGTGACCCTGAGGCCTAGACCTGGCTATGTTCCTAGTCATGCTTCACTCTTTCCATCCTCCTTGTCCGGTTCGGGCATTGAAGCTGTATGTGGATCACTCCAAGGTGTGGAGAAAACCTCCCAGTTGCTGGTGTGTTTTGGTGTTGGCCACCGCGGGCTTGCCACGTCAAAGCAGAGGATTTCCACTGGGTGAGAGACGCCATTTCGCTGGCTTATGAGGTGCAGAGCCTTCCTTCACCCTCAAGCTCTCTTTAGAGGGGTACCCCTGGAGGATTTATAACCTCGACATAGACACGGCTCCAGGTTCTCAGATCCTCTGCGGGCAGCGTTTTAGCTTGGCGTGTTTGGTATATCGTTCCCAAAGCATGAAGCACGCAGCGTTGAGTGAACTTATGATAGAGAACGCCTCGGGTTACTCGCGTAACCCTTGTTCTGACAGAGTTCTTTTCGGCAGAGAAATCTGAGCAATAAATTGGCGTGATTCTATAGGGGCTTCAGACATCGGTCAGCACGCAGCTTCTCGCTCCCTATTCACGTTTTGCAATGTGTATGAGCCTGTTTACAAATTTGTTGTCAAACAAAAAGAACATCTAATGATATGATTTATTTCAAATTCACTTCATAACATCAGTCGAGTGTTTGAAATACCTTCCTTTTGTGATCTGTCATGGTTTCATTTCAGTGAATGAGGCAGAAATCATACTATTATACTATTCTATACAATTATAGAAGGCTAACACCATGTCTACACCGGCTGCACCATTTGCTGCAGTCTGTCTACACTGGATGCGACAAAGCCACCATTGCAAATCATTTGAATCAGTATATCATAAATAGAATGAGTTTACTGTAGGGGATTTGTTGTGTTGTGTCACGTTGGGTCGGCATCTAGTGTATACAGCATCACTGATTTTAATGGGTTCCAGTGAGTAAATGGGTTTTACTCAGCTACCTTGAAAGCTGAATGCCTTTGTCCATATTAGGCATTTCCTATTCTATTCTATTACTTCTGTGAGTCTCACTGTGGAGTTTCTGCTCAAGGGCTCCCTCTGGAGATGAGTATGAATAAAAAAGACATTACATTACATGTGTTCTCACAAATTCTCACAACACCCTATTTTAGGTAAAGAATAGGAAAAAAATAACACTTTTCTCTAAAGAAATTGGAAGTAAACATCCATATCCATACGTTTTCTTCCAGTGTGGAGAAGTGTACAGCACAGTTTTTTTCCCTCTCCCTCAGTGGAGGCATAAGATTTCCTGACAAAATGTAAGAAATTACTGTCACAGATTATTTTTATCATAATAATTTCATATTTTTATAATAAAACCTTACGCATTTCTAATGATTGATAGTTATGTCTCCCTGCATGTTAACAGGTCCCCCTGCAGTTTTCTGTAAAATACAATGATATAATAATTATTGTATTTATTTTTAAATACTCTGTTTTGAATATTATAGTGAAACTTTTATTACAATAGTGATATTTCTTTGCAGCTTTGAAGCCCTCATTTTATGTTTAAATAGTCAGACTGCAATCTCTATTCAATCACCCACACAATCTTATTCCTAAATCACAATGATTCCACTAAACTATTAAGTCTTTGACAAGTACAATCAATGACACTGTAACATTGGAATCTGAGGTCGCGCTGCTGCTGAGCCAGAGACAGCAGTAGGTATGAAACAAGTTCACAAACAGTTTTTTTCAACCACACAGTATCATTCACTAGCTAGTCTCACGCCACAAATGAGCAGTGTTGGGAAGGTTACTTTGGAAATGTAATAGGTTACAGATTACAAGTTACCCTATTTAAAATGTAATAAGTAGCTTATTACAGGCTGCTTGCTTCAAAAGTAAATAATTAGACACAAAACACTGATCTGAGTTGAAATATTTGAACGCAAAGCTTCCATGAAGAAAGCAGTTGCTAGCAAGCGGCAAGTTCAAAGACGGACATTTAAGGGATACGGTACAGTCAAACCTTTTTTGTTGCACAACATTCCACCACATAAATAATTAAGCACTAGTACTTACAGGACTAGTTTGTTAGTTACCTTATAATCCATTAAAATGTACAAAACAAAATGGTAGCAGCTGCGTTTGTATGAAACGAGATAGTGAGTCCACAATACCAGGATGACAGAATTAAGAATTGTACACATAATATTGAATTTAGTTTTAATATTTTATTAGCTCACCAAACTCAAAGCTTCCACCAAGAAAAACTGTTCCTAGCAAGTGTACAGCGCCGACTTAAGTTAACCTGATGAGCCTGCGTTATTAGCTTTTACCAGTTGTTATCGAGAGAATAACAGACCTTGGAACGTCACGACTGACCAATCAGAATCAAGCATTCCACAGAGCCGTGTAATAATTTAATTTATACTACGGGGCCATTGAATGCTTGAATCTGCAAAATATTCTACTCAAGTAAAAGTACCATTACATTACTGAAATTTTACTTAAGTACAAGTAAAAGTACCAGTCTAAAAATATACTCAAGTAAAAGTAAAAAGTAGCTCATTTAAAATTTACTCAGAGTAAAAATTACTTAGTTACATTTTAACAATGAGAGGGAGGAAAAAATGTTCCTGGAGGGCCACAGCCCTACACAGTGTAGATATTACCCTAATTAAACACATCTGATCCAGCTAAACTAATCATTTAGGCTTATTTGAAAACTACATGGTAAGTGTGTTGGAGCAGGGTTGGAACTAAACTCTTTAGGGCTGTGGCCCTCCAGGAACTGAGTTTGACACACCTGGGATATGGGCCTATACATCTCAAACTAGGTGTTTTTAATTAAAGGAATCAGTTATTTAGAATAATAACACATTTAGGCTGTTACCAGGGAAATTAAATCAGTATCAACAAAATGAATCTTTGCAATGCAGAGGAAATGCAGAAGCTTCATCTGAAGTGGCATAGATGTATTACACACTGACATGAATGCATTTAGCCTGCAGTTACAAATGCAGAAATAATGTTTTGATAAATAAGACATAAAATGTGACCCTGAACCACAAAACCATAAGGGTCCATTTTCCTAAATTGCGATTTATACATCATCTGAAAGCTGAATAAATAATATTTCCATTGATGTATGGTTTGTTATGATAGGACAATATTTGAAAATCTGGAATCTTAGGGTGCAAAAAATCCAAATATTGAGAAAATCTCCTTTAAAGTTGTTCAAATTAAGCTCTTAGTTTTGATATATTTACAGTAGGAAATTTACAAAATATATTAATGGAACATGATCTTTACTTAATATGCTAATGATTTTTGGCATAAAAGAAAAATGTATAATTTTGACCCATACAATGTATTGTTGGCTATTACTACAATATACCCCAGCGACTTAAGACTGGTTTTGTGCTCCATGCCAGGGTCACAAATGTTAAATAGTCATTTGAAATACAAAAATAAAAAGATACTTTAAATGTTCAATTAGAACCACCAGTAGGTGTCAGCAAGTCACTGATAAGTGAATCATTGCGATTGAACAGAATCATTTAAACGGTTAATTCATTCAGAACAAAACACCGTCATTGCTCAGAGTCAGAGACGCAAAACTGTGTATGGTGGCTGTGTTTGGTATTATTTTTGTTGTCGAAATAGAGCAAAAACAGGCAATATGGTGTCTAAAACGTAAGTCTCTTAATTAATTTCTTGTTTTTTTGAACTGTTGTAAAAAGCAAAACTACAGGCCTATGTAATCATGGTGATTTTTTGAGAAAAACGGCATTCTTCATGTGATGTTGACTTACTATATTAAATTATATAATTATATAAATTTTCTGCTTCTATATCTTCAATTTTGTGATCATTCTAAACGCATTTTAACAGACTGAATCACGCAGGATTTCACGGCACACTGTTTAGATTGATTTGTTTGGTTTTTGGCAAAATACTGATAATGTCAAATCGCATTGTTAAAACAACAATTACTATATTATCTCAGATGATATTGCACACCCTGCACCACTGTCTTTTGGCTCATTTGTGCAAAACCTTTTGTTAAACTCATTTTAACCACCATAAGCTGCTAGTTCGGTCTCCCGAGGCAAACACAGCTTACACTGCATACTAGAGCATGAATATGGCCAGGGGTTCACTTCATTTCCTTGAGTTCAACTTCAGCAGAATATGACGGGTTTGGTTTTCAGCTGGGTCTGCATCATTAACGCCTGTCTTGTCCGTCTGCATCTTTCTTGTGATTTTAGCGCCAGTTTCTTCTTCTGCCCATTATTTGCTGCAATACTTAAGTAAAAGTAAAATTACAGATTTAAAAATTACTTAAAAAGTACAAGTAGCCTACACAAAAAGCTACTCCTGGTTCTAAGGTGTGCAATCATTACATGTCCATATTACTTCGCCAAATGATTTGCGTTATTTCAAAGGTCCTTACAGCCTAAAACAGCAAAAGAACCAAAACCCACAACGACACTGGCCAAACAAATAAATATAGTAAACAAAAGGATAAAAACGACAGATAATATCCATGTTTTTGCCACAAAATTACTCTCTCTCTCTCATAACTTCGTTATTAACTGTATTAGTCTACTATCAATGGCTCAAGCCTCCGTTACGGTTTAAAATGACATTTTAAATTAGAATTATTAGATAAAGAATTATTTAATACAGTAATTGATTGATTTACTGTATTTGATAGTTAAAAAGACTTCAAATTCAGGTTTTCGTCACCACAGTCAGATGTGTCAACTCCGTCAGTTCTGTCACCTCCGTCTGTTACATATTTTACAATTTTAATAATATTTCATTATGATATTTTATATTTGTTGTGGAATTGTTGGTCACATGTGAAAGTGTAATCTGTCTGCTAACATGAGAATGTGTTTTGAAATGTTAAAAACATCTTGAATGCTGTTAAAGATAAAGTTGAAATTATATTACACAGTCCAAGGTAAAAAGCACATTTTGTTAAAAAAAGAGAAAAGTTGGGAAGTTGTATCAAAGCATAGCTCAGCAGCTTAGTACATATAAGATACATAAATGTAGTTTCATTTGTCTGAGTACAAGGCTTTATTTTTTTAATTTTGCACCTTGTTTTGTCCCACTTCTCAAGAATGACTGATTTATAGTAATTTAATAATAATCTTTAGAATGAATCTACAGTCATTCTAAAACCTGACAGTCCCATGTCTCAAGAATGACTGAAGTACCTATGTATGCATTAATCAGTACCCAGTTGCTCAAAAAAAAAAACCCTGATGCATCATTCTCGGCTGAATGCAAATGATCATAATTGATGGACAACTATTCCCGTGAAAATACATCAGCAATCCGGCGCCAAGAAAAGGAAAAAAAAAAGAACAAAAAGGAAAAGAAGCCCGTGCTCATTTTCAGGAAGGCTACATTCATAATCCAAAATTCAAAGTTATGTTATGTATGAAAAATTGTGTGTGTCCTGTAGTGTGTTTTGGGACATATTCCATTAGGATTTATTGGTTTTAACAAGCCACCAATAGAAGGTGACCAATTACCAGTAGAGACCAACAGGGTCCATTACAGTTTCCATTAAAACCAATACAAGTCCCATTATAACCAGTAAAACCATTACAAATTTTGTTATGGTGTCTATTGTTTTTTTCAACATTAAATGTTATTACAAATGCCTGGTTATTGCTGCTATTACACTTACAGGATGATTATATACTTTTTTAATAGGCTATTGACCAAACATTTAATTCAAATATCCACGTAATCTTTAATTTTTGGCCACCTTTTTGCTATTGATGGCACAGCCTCTATAATTTCTTCAACAAAAAACATGTGGACATCACAACCCTTACAAACATTAACCATGGTTTTATCGTAGTAAAACTGCTTAATTTTCTTTTGCATGATTTCTGAATGCTTGAGACCATAAAATCAATCAGACAATTGTATTAATAAAATAATAGCCATAAATTGTCATTTGTAAATAATACAATTGAATTACAATTTATTTATTTATTTACTTTTATATTTTATTAAAGTTCTATTTTGACCCCATAGTGGGTGTTTTTTTACTTCCATAATATTTGAGGGAGGGGCACAACAATACAATCCTGATTAGGGCACCCATTTGGCCAGCAGCGGCCCTGGCATTAATCCACTACTTAAACTGTTCCCCTGCTCTTGAACACTGCTTTTAAAGTTTTGGAATAGGCTATGTGAAGGAGATAAAAAAATAATCCCATAAACGTGTAATAATATTAATATAATACTGCACATAATGTTAGTCGTATCCCTCATGTAAGTCTGTGAGCGCTGACGTTATTGTTTACCGTTATTATGATAAGTCATTCCTATGGTTCCGCCTGTGTTTATTATCAGGACCCTGGCCTCAGCATCTGGATTTCTGGAGACACTCATGCTACTCCGATCCGAATGATCTCGATCCAGCGAAGTCATCCTTTCTGAATGCGAATAAGGACCTGCAGCCGGCAGAACGGCGCGGTGCTGCGCCTGGGACAGGGATGCACTTGTCGCTCCGCCCCATATTTATTCTGATTCGCGGGCTATATATGCCTCCTCAAACGAGTTAGCCTACTGTGCCCACCCCCTCCCTGCTGACCTTGAGCGAATTCGAAAGCGGAAGTGAAAGCGAAAAAGCAAGCGCGCATTCAGCGATTGCTCTTATTGTTACAGGATTATAAACTTGTGACAGGGTTGAGTTATTTACTTATTTACTTAATTTATTAATAATCATATATATATATATATATAGCCAAATGGGTGCCCTAAGCAGGATTGTATTGTTGTGCCCCCCTCCCTCAAATATATAAAGTAAAAAACAAAACAAAACAAAAAAAACACCTACTATAATACAAAATAGAACTTTTAAAAAAATATAAAAGTAAATGAATAAATAAATTGTAATTAAATTGTATTATTTACAAATTACAATGATAGCTCTAGACAATTAGCTATGGCTATTATTTTATTAATACAGTTGTCTGATTGATTTTATAGTCTCAAGCATTCGGAAATCATGCAAAAGAAAATTAAGCAGTTTTACTGCGATAAAACCATGGTTATTTTTTGTAAGGGTTGTGATGTCCACATGTTTTTTTGTTAAAGAAATTATAGAGGCTGTGTCATCTATAGCAAAAAGGTGGCCGCAAATTAAAGATATATTTGAATTTAATATTTGGTCAATAGCCTATTAAACAACAGCAACATTGTAATAATATGTAATGTTGAAAAAAAACAAAAAACATTAGACACCATCACAAAATTTGTAATGGTTTTACTGGTTATAATGGGACTTGTATTGGTTTTAATGGAAACATAATGGACTTTGTTGGTCTCTCCTGGTAATTGGTAACCTTCTATTTGTGGCTTATTAAAACCAATAAATCCTAATGGAATATGTCCCAAAACACACTACAGAAAACCATTGTTTTTTTAATGGTTTGAATGGTTAAAAGTTTATGGTTTGTAATGTTTGTAATGGTATTTGTGATTTATTTGTGATTCATTTTTGATGGTATTAGAATTTTCTGTGATGGTTCTATTGTTTGTTTTTTTGTGGGGTTTTTCAGCAGGGTTGCCTCATTGTTTTTATATAATGCATAAGTCATTTTAAAGGCTGTTGTTGCTTAGGTTTGTTTTTATAACCACAAAAATATATTATCTTAATACTTCTTTGTATATTATTATTTGAAGTAACAAAACCAAGTTTAATTTGCGGTTACCATGGATACAACAACCATGAATTTATTTTATTTTGTATTCGTGTCAAAACCATGGCTTTCCTATAAGTGAACATGGAAACTTGGAGAGAATATTAGATGCGTTGGTGGTGGTAAAATGATTACCGACATTTAAACACGTTATTAACCTCAACACCCAAAAAAGTTTCACAGGATTATGATTTTATGAATGAGCCTACCTGAAAGTGATACACGGGCAATTAGTTTTCACTTTTTTTTTTTCTTGGCACCGGATTTCTGATGTCTTTTCACGGGCATAGTTGTCCATCAATTATGATCATTTGCATTCAGCCGCATGGCCTGTCACCTTTTATATATATATATATATATATATATATATATATAGTATCTCACAAATGTGAGTACACCCCTCACATTTCAGCAAAAAATGTAGTATAATTTCTCAAGGGACAATACTGCACAAATGAAACTTGGATATATTTTAGAGTAGTCAATGTGCAGCTTGTATAGAACAAAAAATTTACTGTCCTCTAAATATAGCTCAACATATAACCATTATTGTCCAAATAACTGGCAACAAAAATGAGTACACCCTAAGTGAACATGTCAAAACTGTGTCCAAAGTGTCAATATTTTGTAGGGGCACCATTGTTATCTAGCACTGCCTTAATCCTCCTGGGCATGGAATTCAGCAGAGCTGCACAGGTTGTTGCTGTTGCATGGTTAGACAACCATGCTGAGCCGTGCTGGTAGAGTGCGTGTGTGAGACGTCACCACTCTGTTGCCTGGCTACCAGTTTCTCCATAGCTGGCTAAGCAGAAGCGCGCTATTTGATCAAACAGCCAACACTAGCCCAACACTGTGTATTTTTATATGTAGCCTTTATTCTTTATTTTAGGATCGGTGGATAAGCAAAAACTTAGGACATAGGACAAACCCGCAAATGGTTTTATTTTTAAAAACAACTGCGGTAACAATAAGACAATAATACCAAATAGCCCATCAGCGTGAACTGGTGTTGTATGTGTGGATAATGGGAATAAAAACATTGCTGAAACAATTTTGTTTTTTTACATATAGGCCTATTTTAAATGTTTTTGTTTACTAAAACAGCTGTTATTAAATCTGACCTACAGCAAATATTATTATTAATGTGCTTTAGTGCGTATTTAAGAAATAAAAGTTAATTTTCTCTGCAACATTTTTATACTTTTATATATAGGCTACAGTATATGCACAAATTAAATAACTGGTTTTGAGGCTCAATCCTTTAAAAAGAACCAGGAATCATTGTACTATATTAGGCCTACTGATTTTAGATTTTTAGTAGTTATTAGTCTTTAATAAATACAAATATATTAATCACAAAGAAAGTCTCTTTTACTCATTAAGTGTAGACATCAAGTAAGTGCTCACGTACCTATTGCACAGATTTACAGCTCTGAGTGATTTAATATTCGATAGTTATGCAGGTCTATATGGCTGCAATGATTGAGTGTTAATAACTGAATCTAAATTCATCCCGTACAGGATACATAAATAATTTGATTTTTAATATCTGATGTCAAAGACACTTATTTACTATAAGATAGGACTAAAAACTTAGAATCAATATAGGCTCAAATATTTTATTGAGATATAAACAAGGAAACATTGAGCTTGCCATGAAAACATTTTATTAGCACTTTATAACCAAGTTTGTGACGCATTGAGCAAGGCTATAACTCATCTCTTTAAACAACAACAAAAAACGCTTTAAAACGTAAAATCAGCCGCTTATGTTCGTGTTTGTCCATCTGTAAAATACAGTAAATTATCATAATTTGTGTATAAAATCCCAACTTAGTGCTGGTCCGCGGCCTGCCGATCCTCAAGGAAATATGAATGAACCTGAAGAACCCGGAGGTGCTGTCATCAAGGGTTGTAAACAATGACTTCATCTGACTAAAATTACCATGGATACTAAACAGATAATAATTAAGATAGGCCTATTCTATAGAGTTAGCACATAATATTTCTGGAATATGGCCAAATCAATTAGGTCTACACCAATAAGATTTGCCATGTTATAAACCAATACTCTGGAGTACTTGATGTGTGTTGGTTAAATATGGAATGGTGATTAAACTTACTTGGAATTACCTGTCAGCAATCAGAATCCAGTATTCAGACAGACCATGGAATAAACTGATTCATTGAAATAGTTTGAAAATATAAATGCAGTCTGACAGCAGCCATTGCTCCACACAGAGATCTGATCTCGTCATTATCCAGTCTGTCTGGAATGACATGAAGAAACAGAACAAACTCAGACAGACTAAATCCAGAAGAACTGTGGCAACGTCTCCAAGATGCTTCAAGAAACCTACCTGCAAAGCTATAGTACTGTTAAAAATTTTAGGACTTGTGTAAAAATGCTGTAGAATGAGAAATTAGATTTTCTTTGTCAATTAACTTCTATTAACTAACTTAAATCAACATTTGGTGTGAGCATCCTTTGCGTTTAAAGCAGCTTTTACCCTAGGTGCACTTGCGCATAGTTTTTCAGGTGACTTTGCAAGTAGGTCTCTTGAAGCATCTTGGAGACGTTGCCACAGTTCTTCTGGATTTATTCTGAAATTACTCGTCATCCAGTTTTTTATATCGACTATGCATTCCATAAGATTATCAATTTGGTGTGTTTCACTGGGCCGTGAAGAAATATAGAGCTGAGTATCATCAGCATAACAGTGAAAGCTAACCCCGTGTTTCCTAATGATATTTCCCAAGGGTAACATATAAAGCGTGAAAAGTAACGGCCCTAGTTCTGAGCCTTGAGGGACTCCATACTGCACTTGTGATCGATATGATACCTTTTCATTCACTGCTACGAATTGTTGGCGGTCAGATAAGTACGATTTGAACCATGCTAATGCACTTCCACTAATGCCAACAAAGTTTTCTAGTCTATTCAAAAGAATGTTGTGATATCCAGTAGCACTAATAGAGAGATACAACCACGATCAGATGATAAGAGCAGGTCATTTGTCACTCTAATGAGAGTAGTCTCAGTACTATGATACGGTCTAAATCCTGACTGGAAAGATATAATTTTTCTCTAAGAAGGAATATAATTGTGAGGATACAACCTTTTCTAGTATCTTTGACAGAAAAGGGAGATTTGAGATCGGTCTGTAATTAACTAGATCTTTGGGGTCAAGTTATGGTTTTTTTTAATGAGAGGCTTAATAAGAGTTAAAAGTTTTTGGGGACATATCCTAATGACAATGACGAATTAATTATAGCCAAAAGAGGATCTATGACTTCTGGAAGCATCTCTTTTAGTAGTTTAGATGGAATAGGTTCTAACATACATGTTGTTGGTTTAGATGATTTAACAAGTTTATAAAATTCATCCTCTCCTATAGTAGAGAATAAGTGGAATTGTTCCTCAGGGGATCTATAGTGCACTATGTGATGTGATACTGTAGCTGATGGCTGCATGGTTACAATTTGATCTCTAATATTATTAATTTTGGAAGTAAAATAGTTCATAAAGTCATTACTGCTGTGCTGTTGGGAAATGTCAACACCTGTTGATGCTTTATTTTTTGTTAATTTTGCCACTGTATTGAATAAATACCTGGGGTTATGTTTGTTTTCTTCTAAAAGTGACGAAAAGTAATAAGATCTAGCAGTTTTTAAAGCTTTTCTGTAGGATAGTGTACTTTCCTGCCAAGCAATACGAAATACCTCTAGTTTTGTTTTCCTCCAGCTGTGCTCCATTTTCCGGGCTGCTCTCTGTAGGGTGCAAGTGTGCTCATTATACCACAGTATTGGACTCTTTTCCTTAATCTTCCTTAAGTGTAAAGGAGCAACCGTATCTAAAGTGCTAGAAAAGAGAGAGTCCATAGTTTCTGTTACATCATCAAGTTGTTCTGAGCTGTTGGATATGCTGAGGAATTGAGATAAATCAGGAAGATTACTTACAAAGCAGTCTTTTGTGGTAGAAGTGATGGTTCTACCATATTTGTAAGAAGGAGTTGAATTTATAGCTTTAACTATATGGAGTTTACACAAGACTAGATAATGATCTGATATATCATCGCTTTGCTGCAGAATTTTAACACCATTAACATCAATTCCATGTGACAGTATTAAATCTAGAGTATGATTTCGACTATGAGTAGGTCCTGAAACGTGTTGTCTAACCTCAATAGAGTTCAGAATGTCTATGAATGCTGATCCTAATGAATCTTTTTCATTCCCTATCTGTCGGTCCAATGAAATTGACACAGTGCAAGCTCAGGAGGACGAGCAGGTCCTGCTGGTTGCGCCCCATTGGCCCACCCGGACCTGGTTTCCCGAACTCATTTCCCTCGCGACAGCACCTCCCTGGCGCATTCCTCTGAGAAAGGACCTCCTCTCTCAGGGGCTCGGCACCATATGGCACCCTCGTCCAGATCTATGGAACCTCCATGTGTGGCTCCTGGACGGGACGTGGCAGACTTGAGTGGTCTACCACCGGCGGTGGTAGAGACCATCATTCAGGCTAGAGCTCCTTCAACAAGGCAAACCTACGCACTGAAATGGAGTCTGTTCGTGACCTGGTAGTGCTTTCTTTCCTGCAAGAAATTGAAAGTGTATGTAGCCGCTTGCGGCTCACCACGATGCAGTGGACGGCCGGTCCCTGGGAAAGCATGATCTCATCGTGAGGTTCCTGAAGGGGCCAGGAGGATGAGCCCCTCCTATCGTCCTGGCTGGACTTCAGAGGGGCCTCGGGGAAGACCCGGTGGTGAACCTGCAAGCACTGCCCTCGGAGGAGGCAGATCCAGCCTTAGCGTTGCTGTGTCCCGTAAGAGCCAGCTCTTTGTCTGCCACGGAGAACAGCAGAAAGGGAAGGCTGTCTCCAAACAGAGGTTGGCCCACTGGATACCCTCACCCGGGATACGGCGCCTTTTTCTCCCCAGTTCAGTTCCCCAGACGGTGAACCCTGGAGACTGGGCGGAGCAGTCTGACGCCAGGCCCAGTACTGGTGTTAGCTCGCCCGGGTCTCCGGTCAGCCACTGTACTGGGTATGTGTATTCTTCCACGGTAAGGTTTCCCTCACGGTAAACCCGTGTCTTCTCTTTGACAGAGCTCTCTGGGTAGGATCTACCCCAGAGCCCAGTCGTATGTAGTACTGCCCCAAGCCTGGGTCAGTCCATATCAGTATCTCCACATGTTACCTCCTTCGGGCAGGAAACAAATAGGAAATTCAGTGGGGAAAGGAACAGCGGCTTGGCTATCTCCAGCAGCGAGCAACCTCTTGCATGGCATTTGTCTGTCACGCCTCGCTTGTCAACACTCGCTGGTATGAGTGGATGCACCTGTCGCCTTTATACCCGTATGCACGGGAGTGGCTCAGGTATGCAAATCCACTAGCCAATTTCCCAATGTGGATATTAAAATCACCCACAATTAAGACTTTATCTGCAGCCAGCACTAACTCTGATAGAAAATCAGCAAATTCTTTAATAAAGTCTGTATGTTGCCCTGGTGGCCTGTATACAGTAACCAGTACAAACATCACGGGGGATTTATCATTAATACTTTTTTCTCTAGATAATGTTATATGAAGCACCATTACTTCAAAGGAGTTATACTTAAAGCCTGTCTTCTGAGAAATACTGAGAATATTGTTATAAATTGTAGCAACACCTCCCTTAATCTTGGGGGTAGATTCATTTAAAATAATGTATTAATCTGGTTTTAGCCATGTTTCTGTCAAACAGAGCAAATCCAGGTTATGATCATTAATCAAATCATTTACAAAAAGTGCTTTTGTAGAAAGGGACCTGATATTCAGTAAGCCAAGTTTTATCAATTGTTTCTGTGTATTGTAAAAAAAAATTATTTGTTGAACATTAATTAAATGGTTACTCATAAATTGGTTTTGACGTTTTCTGTATTTTCTAGTTTGGGGAACAGACACAGTCTCTATAGTGTGATATCTAGGTGAAGGAGTCTCTATGTGCTGAGAATTAACTGACTCCAGTCTGTCTGCTTCCTGACCTGGGCCCCAGTTAGTCAAGTATGAACTCTAAGACTATGTGCCATATTTGAACACCATCTCTTTTCAACAGGTCAGGTCTGCCCCAAAAACTCGTCCAATTGTCTATAAAACCTATGTTATTCTGCGGGCACCACATAGACATCCAGCCATTGAGTGACAACAGTCTGCTATGAATCTCATCACCCCGGTAAGCAGGGAGGGGGCCAGAGCATATTACAGTGTCTGACATCATACTTGCAAGTTCACACACCTCTTTAACATTTTAGTGATCTCCGACTGGTGAAGTCGAACATCATTAGCGCCGGCGTGGATAACAATCTTGCTCTGGCTCCCGGTAAACAATGGACTATGGTGGCTGGTGGCTCTATTTTCACGTTCTGTACAATAGAATCACCAATAACTAGAGCACTTTCAACAGGTTTCTCAGTGGGTGCATCACTGAGTGGGGAGAACCTGTTTGATGTTCTGATCGGAACGGAAGAGCGGTGTTTTGACCCGCGACTAGTTGACCCAGTTGCCCTGCTGCACAGGCGCTAATGCCGGAACCGAACAATGTACAGGAGCTAATCACATCCAAAGCAGTATCTACAGCCCTCACATTCTTACTGTCCTCAACTAAAGTTTGGATGCTTGTCTCTAGTTCTAAAACCCTCTCTGTCAGCCTAACTATTTCCCTGCATTTATCACATGTGAATCCCTCATCGCTGACAGAGACAGATAAACTGTACATGTGGCAAACTGTGCAAATAACAATAGCAGGAGAAGAAGCCATTACTCACCGGGATTGATGAATGATACAAATTTAACTTACCACTTACCACTGTTGTTTGATGAACTCGTGAAAAACCGCGCGAGAAAAAAGAAAACAATAATAGGCGCGAATAGCAAAGCGAATGGAACCGCGAGTGACAAGCTAACTGGCTAACGAATGCTAACATGCTGCACTCGCAGTTTTAGAAGCGAGCGATCAAATTAGTTTGATAGATAATACCAGAAATATGGTGGGAATTAAGTTGTATATTATCACTTTAAACAACAGAGAGTGAAAGTTAGGTAAAGATTCAATAAAAAAGCGGAGCTACAATCGCAAACCTCACAGCAGCACAACAAACAGGAACAGACTGATGCAATCAGTCTGAATACGGTCTGGGTCTAGAGCGATTCCTCACCTGGCTGCTGAACCGACACCACATCCGTGACGTCTGCCTGTATCCCCGCTTCTTCTACTTCTAATTTTTTGCAGACCAAATTGAATGGTGCATTCCCGCCACCTACTGGATAGGAGTGTGGAGCGCATAATGGTTGGGAAGTTGGGAACCAATAACACAGATGACAATGGGGAGGGGACAGAGAAGGGAGAAAAAAATAAAATAAATCAAAATTTAATAAAATAAAAAAATTAAATACAAACAAAAATTAATAATAATAATAATAAAAAACTTTAGTTTAATACACCGGTATCTTACATTCTATTGATCAGTTTTGTTTCTTTTAAGAAAATAATTAATTCATGAAATGTTCTACCCAAAGATCTTAACGCTTGAATAAGTTGAAATCTTGCTCTTTGATACGCATCACACTCTATAAGTACTTGTAAGATGTTCTGTTGATTCAGCATGACCACATCTATCTCAATTTCCATTTTCATGCTTCCCCATTCTATAAAGACATTGATTCAACAAACAGTGTCCAATACGCATTCTTGACATTAAAACGTAATATTTTCTGTTGCCAAACTTTCTTCTTTCTTGACCTACCTTATCTTGAATGTGATATAAATGTCTACCTTTTATTCCACTATCCCACTCCTTCTGCCATTTCTTTCTTATTTCTTTTGCAATTAACCCTTTTACTTCTGTTTTACTCATTGACACTTTAATGTCAATTTGTGCATGTTTCAAAGCCTGTTTAGCCAGATGGTCTGCCTCCTCATTTCCTTCCACACCCATATGTGATGGTACCCACATGAAGTTTACTATAATTCCAGCTTGTCTTATTCTAAATAAACTCTGCATCACTTCAAATATCATATATTGTCTTGCTATTGCATTTCCACTTAACAAGCTATTTAAAACTGAAAGGGAGTCTGTGCAATATAATCTATGTAGTAACAGATATATGGTCTGATATTCTTTTTGATATTTTGACTTTGAATTGGGGTATGTAAACTGCTGCTGTTGTTATTCCAGATTCAGGATCTTTAGAGCCATCAGTGTATATTTGTACTGTGCTATAATATGTTAGTTCAATGTATTGCTGCACTGCTATATTTGTTAATATACAAGTACTTTTTTCCTTATTATGTTTTTCTTCATATAGTTGAATATCAACTACAGGCATAGGGAAAAGCCAAGGAGGAATTGCTGAAGTTGCCACAGAAGGAGCTATATCAATGTCACACAATCCCATACTCTGAGCCTCCTCATTGGCAGTCCAACCAAAACTTGTCAGTTTTTTATATTCATATTCCCAGCAATCCTTCAGAACTTTCTTAACTGGATGACTATCTAATTGACCTTTTATATTAATCCAGTACCTCATCTTTAACTTGAGACTTCTAATTTATAAAGGCATTTCACCCATTTCTACTTGTACTGCTCTTATTGGAGATGATTTTATTGCTCCACAACATATCCGCAGTGCTTGTGATTGGATTGCCTCAATCTTTAAAAGTTGTGATTTAGATGCAGAACTGTACACCATACTAACATAATCAATAGCTGCTCTGATCAGTACACAGTATATTCTTTTAAGAGATTGATGACAAGCACCCCATTCAGCTCCTGCAAAACACCTCATTTGCTTTTTTGCATTTGTCAACCATTTTCTGGATATGAATTCTAAAATTCAGTTTAATATCCATCCACATTCCCAGAAATCTAATTACTGACACCTGCTCCAATTGTTGTCCATACATTTTAATATTCATACTTAGATTGGTTTTCCTTTTTGTAAAACATATCACCTGAGTTTTTGATACTGAGAAGCGGAAACCCCACTCCTTAGCCCAATTCTCTACTATTTTAACAACAGTTTGCATACACTTCTCCACATGTCCCACACACACACACACACACACACACACACACACACACACACACACACACACACAGCGAGAGACCAACTAGGAAATCAAATCACTCTCTCTCGTTGCTGGAGACCATATTTGTATGTCATGTTTAAAGATCTACTCAGAAGATGGTTTAATGTTGATTCAGTGTTGCATATTACTGTAATATTCATCTGTGGCATAATAAATCAGTGACGTCATGCATTTGTTTTTGTTTCCATTAGAGGGCACCAGACTGCTGTTTAGTGAAAGTGAAAGTAACGTGACATGGCCAAGTATGGTAACCCATACTTGGGGTATTGAGGGTGGAGAGAGCGCTGGTTATCCACTCCCCCTCACCTACAATCCCTGCCGGATCTGAGACTGGAACCCGCTACTTTTGGGTTACGAGTCAGACTCTCTAACCATTAGGCCACGACTGCCCCTAAAAATGTACTCTTATAATACACAATAATGAGAACAATTAATGGGCCCACGTTGTTCCAACAGATCGAATTTGCCTCTTCGTAACCTTTTCCGAATGCAATAACATTCTCCACTCAAAAACGAACTTTCATTTTGGCTGATGGCAGCAATTCATCTTACTTTTCAACCACCTTTCATACAGAAACACTTGATAGTAAGTTTCCACTTTACAGTAATTTCTTCATTTATTTTTTTATGTTCAGTATTTGTCAATATATTCAGATTATATAAGAAATACCTCACATTACAAAAGTGAAAGGTTGTGAGACACGTTTGATTTGAATGTAGTATTATCTTATTTAATATCTGCAAGCAATATAGACAGTTGAGGCAGTAAAATAATTTAGCCAAAAACTGTGACTTAGTCATTGGACATGTCAATCTGAATTTTATAGCTTGTGGCAGAACCACTTACAGCAGGAAATGCCTGTTAAAAACTGCTTTAAAATATGTCTTTTACTTTCTCTAGGCTACTTCCTTGTAATTCAAACACACTTTTAGAATTTTAGAACATTTAAGCTTTCACGTGCAGATTTCTTCTGAAGCAATGTGGATTCCTGAATCCACAGCCTCTGTCATATATATCCTTTTGAGCAGTAGCGTGTTTAGGCACCATGCAACCCACGCAATCAAATAATCACAAAAGTACTGGGATAAAAGTCTATAGTTTGGATATAAACACTGATGTGTACGGTCAGGGCCGTCGCTAGTGAGGTTAAAGGTGGTGATGACACTGAGAGCATAGGTCGTAATTTAGATATATTTTTGAAAATGCGGTTTTACAAATGTTAGAAACATGGTTTTCAAAGGAGAGATAGCTATCAAATAGCACACCTAGGTTCCTAACTGATGACGAAGAATTGGCAGAGCAGCCATCAAGTATTAGGCAGTGTTTTAGGTTGTTACATGCAGAGGTTTTAGTCCAATAATTAAAACCTCATTTTTTTCTGAATTTAGCAGTAGGAAATTGCATTCTGTAAGTTTTCCAAATTGGTATGTTTCATCGGGCCTCGAAGAAATATAGAGCTATATATAGAGCTAAATATAGAGTATCATCAGCATAACAGTGAAAGCTAACACCATATTTACAGACATGATAAATATATTTATAGAAAGCTTTAAATTACTACTTAATGAAATAAATCAAATCGAAAACAAAAACTCTTTCATTATAATCCGTGAAGATGCATTTCTATCATCTTCATCTTTGCGACACTGACACAGAAAACACTATTTTATTAGTAAATAATTCAAATATCTCCTTACTATTTCCCCCCGACACATTCATGGTAATTACTCTTGCTGGGGCTTTGTCATGGCACGGTCTCGTGTTGTTTGATGGATGTCTAAAATATAAAAATAAGGAGAAGCCTAAAACAGGCCCGGTCCGCGTCTGAACTATGATGTGGAATGTCATTATACTGTGAACAAGAACGGGAGGTTAATCACCATAAATATAATGAAAAAATAAACAAAATAATATTAAAAATAAAATTCAATCAGTCCGAGTATGCTTTAAAGGTGTCCTATTATGCTTTTTCACTTTTTGAATTTTAGTCAGTGTGTAGTGTGTATGTTTGAGCATAAAAGATCTACAAAGTTACAAATCTCAAAAATCACTCCAAAGGGAGATATTTAGTTTCTAAAAATCCCTTTTCAAGAACTACAGTTGTTTTCCTGTATTTGTGATATCACAGCTTGGCTGAGCACTGCAAGTTTCAGTGTTCACCACTGCACGTGGGTGTTTTTATATCACTGTATTTCTGATGGAAACCGACTGTTTTCAGAAAATTTTGGATGAAATTTTCTCTAGTCGCCGTCGTAAAGTACCAGCACCACGTCCAAGAGACTGCACAAAGAAGCAGCACCCTCCTGCTGGCAGAGAGTTAATTTGCATATATATGCCGCCACAAATAGTGTACGTCTGTGGGACTATGGTATACAAACAATTCAACTGTATAACAGTTTCACTGCAATTCATGTTATAATGTTAGAATTAAAGAACAATAAACATAATAAATTCTGCTCTACGCTCCTTTTCAACATAGTAAATGCAGTTAATTTTAAGCTGTTGTTGACATCCTATCTAAAACGTGATCAGGCCAGCCCACTCCTCCATTCACCCCAGAGACGCTGAGCGTCCGTGGGCGGACATAATCTTTAATATGTCTTGCAATATCCGTGCATGCAAAGGTTCTGCACGATCCTCTTGTTCAATATTCTCAAGGTCTGAATTGATATAGCAATACTGACAACTTGCTGTTTTGGCAAGGCAGTACTTAACGGTGTCTAAGCTGTTCACCAATCACAACGCACTGGGACAGCTAACCAATAACAACATACAATGAACGCCTAGTTTCAAGCACTGAAAAACTGTTCAAACCTGGAAAATGAACTCGTCTTCGAGATGAACGTGTTCTAACGCATTAGCACCGGATGGCCGCAGGGGAAGTCTTCGGACAGATAAATTATCGACCGATATGGGTGAAAATTATGTCATTTTTATTGCACCGATAAATAAATGAAATCCGATAACAAGATGCTCACGCTTGCGGTGTGAAACCGGCCTTAGAGGGGTGTAGAGTGTGACATAGATGAAAACATCGGTGTGCGATGTGCGAAAGTTCTCTAATCAATTAATCAGTCTGATTTATCTGAGATTCATCTGCTTTCCGACTGCAAGTGATTGCGGCTTTAAACTGCAGTGACTCTCAGCGCTTTGGGAACGCGTCTGCGTGACCGATGTCTGAAGCCCCTATAGAATACCATGGTATAGATATTGGGGGTCCAAATGTGAGCCCTCCCACAGATATTTTTTAAGTTCAGTCGCGGATCAGATCGTAAAACAAACAGGCCAGGCCATCAACGAATGAATAGAGGCTTATCTGATGGCGCGACGTCCGTCACCGACGCAATCACGTCCGTCAGCCTATACTGGCGAACGCGCCATCCAGCAGTTCATTATTCAGCCTATTTTCAGGGTATCATGCTAGCTACCTCATTTGCACTTCGGCGACTGCCTTCAGTGGTCTACTTGCTTACCGAGTATCGCCGTTGTCAACCGCCGTCTTGTGATTCATCGCTCGCGAAGACCCACAGTAAGTGAATTTTGGGGTTTTCGCATGCACGCGATGCGGTTTATGGGATAGGCATCTTCCCGTCGCGCCTCTCGTGAGACCGCGACCTGGGGTTCGGATGTTGCATTACGTCATCATCTGTAAACATGTCTTCGCTGGTCTGGAAGTTTTTCTCAGTGGCAGAGGCCATAACAATGCCATTGCTATTTGCACACACATTCATAATTTGACTGGCAAGAATAGACTACACATATTTGGCAATGCTGTGCCAAAAAAGCATCACAGACTGTGTTTCGATTTGCAGGAAGATGGTAGGCCACTTCAAGCACTCCCAACTTGCCACCTCCCATCTTAAAGACTTACAAAACAACTGCTCCCTCTCCCGAGCACATGCGCGCGAATTCAACCGGTGGTCGGCGTGATTATTTATTTCCTAGCCCGAGGGCACGTGATAAGAAGTTTGTTGGAGCAGAGGCGAGCTCTTGCAGCATATGCAGTAGATTTTCAATTACCTGCTTTTCTGAGCATACACCAATGGACATTCATTGAAAACATGAAGACCATTCTTGACCCGTGTGAACAGCTTATAAAAGACATTAGCTCATCTATAGCCACAGTTGGCCTCCGACTCCGAGGATTTCGGGCCTGCTTTAGCAGATGCGCAACATGTTAAACAAGGCTGTTGCAACAGATCATGGAGTTAAAACTTCAAAGACCACTCTACTGCAAGCCATAGAAAAGCAATTCAGTCATATCTACAGAGAGCCCCGGTTTTATATTGCCATCTTGGACCCTAGATATAAGGACTGCTACTTTGACCAAGCAACGAAAAGGGAAGTAACAGAAAAAATGCGGGCCAGGGTGAGCTGTCCATCAGAGAATGTGGATGAGCCGAAAGTGAAGAAGACCAAGACAGATTGCGGCAATGTTTCCTTGCTGGCAATGTATGAAGAAATCCTTCAAGAAAACTATGATGTCACAAAAGAGCTGACCCAAGGCCAAACAGAAGGGCAGGTAATTAAAATATATATTTATTTAAATAAAGCCTTGAATGTCTTTTTAAATAGACCAAAAAATACAAAGATTCCTAAATCCGAGAGCCCCTTGGAACACTGGAGAAGCAACAAATCCTGGTTCCCAGACCTTGAGCTCATGGGCGTGCTTTCGCGCCACTGAGAAAGAAGCAACAAATCCTGGTTCCCAGACCTTGCCTCGCTTGCACGGAAATACCTGTCAGCGCCTTCCACCAGCATAGACAGTGAACATTTATTTTCTGCTGCTGCAAATGTTATGGATGAAAAAAGAAACAGAATTGGGTGTGAGAAGGCAGAGATGCTTCGGTTTATCAAGAAGAATCTCCCACTAATGCCCTCACAAAACAAACAGAAAAGACAATAGATCATTAAACAGAGACAAGTGAAGGAGGAGGGCAAGACATGTTGAGTAGTGCAAATAGGAAATATTGTAAGTTTACTTTTATTATTATTTGTTTTATGTTAAACTATAATTTCAGAGAAATCTCAACTATGCCCTATATATGCACTTTTGAGGATGCACGGATGCACTTTATTTTTGTTGAGGATGCATTTTTGTTTTTAATTGCATTTGAGTTGTTAATTGCAGATCTGTCATAGTTCTGTTAAACCATTTCTGTGGTGGCGTAATAATCAAAGAACTTTGCTGCCGTACCATGGGTGCAGCAGGCGCAATTATATTACGCAGCGCCTGAAAATAGTCCCCAGCTAGGTAACTAGTTATGATATAGCTGGGGACTATTTTCAGGCGCTGCGTAATATCATGGTACACCTATGGTACGGCAGCAAAGTTCTTTGAATATTATGCCGGAATGAGAGTATAGGTCCTAGCCATATCGGCCAAGAAAATCGCAACTTTTAATTTTCCGTCAGTCTTAGTACACGATGTAACTACAGAAGAGTTAAGTTTTACATAGGAAAAATATCGAAACACTTTGATCATTTTTGAGCGAGATGCTAACGGTCTAATCAGATTCAATGATCTATGCTAAGCTGCGCTAAAAGTGCTACCGCCAGACCCGGAGATCGGCTGAATGGATTTGAAAACGGTAAAACTCAACTGTTCTACTCTTGGGGAGTTGGAAAATGAGCCTATTTTCAAAAATAGTGGAGCGTTCCTTTAATGTTAATTTATTTTTAAAAGCATAAGGTTGGTTTATGTACCATATTTACAGAAAAGCAAAACAAAAATAAATCAAGTAAAATAGCCAATTATCCTGTGAGAAATGATCAATATCACTGTTTGTAAACCAAAATGCATATTAAAGTAGTATAATGTCCATGTTTTTTCCTTTTTCTTTAGTTTTGTTCTTCAGTGACAAATTATTTATAGTGGTCATGTTTGAATTTATTTATTTTACATTTATTTTGTGGCGTGTATGCCTTTTAGATAGAACAGTAGATGGACAGGAATCAAAGTGGGAGAGAGAGAGAACACCCGAAGCGCAATGACGCTATATGTCAGTGTGTTGCCCACGAGGCCATTTGAGCAGACCATGGTTGAATTTTAGTTAACCTGAGGAAAAGTTCAGATTGTTTTATTGATCCATCAAATTGTTGCAGCAATACAAACTAAAAGGCACAATGTGATCAAATGTACATGTCCTGTCACTTCTATGAGCAAAGATTTTGCTTACTTGATATCTTTGTGTGTTGTACTTGACAAAAGCATTATTTTCTTTAGTGGTGGAACTTTTAGTTCCTTGTTGAACATGTGGTGTAACGGTGCCTTTACTGCGGTGCAATTAATTAAAACACATCTCAAGATATACTGAAGAAAAGCTTTATCATGACCAGACCTTTCAAACCACTAACTTAAGCACACATTAAATTCTCCAAAGTAATTCAAGTCTTTAAGCACTGAGTGCATAGGTTGAAAATGCTTTAAACATTCACGTTACATACACATCCATTTCATTACTGGAATTCAAAGTACAATTTCTATCAGATTATGGTGTTGGTGCACCAAATAAAACAAACATTACATCAAGTGTTGAAACAATATTAGTTTCAATAACTCCCTATAAGGCTAAATGGTTCAATATGGTTACTTCAACCAGTGCCAAGCATTAAACCTTGAGAGACATTCAACAGTATTGCGGTTGTTAGAAATAAATATTTAAGGGATATTTCACCCAAAATTGAAAATGACCATATGCAAACAATATCAGCATCATGTCAATCCAAACCTATTTGCCTTTCTTCTCTTCTTCAAACAGAGTACGAAGCTTTCTGAATCTTTGTATAAAACTCTTTTGTTGGCTAATGTAATCGCAGTTTTAAATCAGTAAAAAAAAAAAAAGGTTATTTTGGTTAAACAAGCTAGTCCTTTAAACAAGCTACACCAACCCGCTTCTGTTCCCAAGTTTGTTTAATAATATAACGCTTGAAGAAATTTGAGAGAAAAAAAAAAGGCTAAAGTTTACATTCAACATTTTTTAAATAAATACACTGAACTTAAGAGTTCAGCAGGGCAGCTTGAAGGCTTGACGAGTGTGAACAGCCTTCATTTCAAACGTCATTGCATAAGCAGACGATTCTGTATAACTTCAATCTGTGAAGAATTGAGCTGTAACAAATTCAGTTCTCTTTAGGAAAGACTAAAACCACCCTAAAAACTTAAATTTAGCTAATTTAACATGGGGCAGGTGTGCACGCTGTAGTGGATGTAATCTTTATTCAAGTTCTGAAGGTTGATATGATTACTGGTCTTTATCAGGCTTGTAGATAGACAGGGTTCTGGCTGAGGGGTCTGTGGCATTGATCCAGCGGGGCATCCAGTAATGTGGCGTCCACTCGCAGCGGCCGGGGTACATATTCTCGAAGACCTGCCTGAAGTAGAAGCCCTCTTTGGTTGTGGGGGGGTTGAAAGGGAACAGCTTAGCAGCTTTTTCCAACTGAGAGTCATTCACCTAAAAAAGAAAATATATATTAGAGGAGACAGGGAAAGAGGTTTTATAGCACTGTGTTCACCCATGACATAATGGTCACTGTGTACTAGGTTTACCGCGGTAGTCAATGTTACCGGTCAGATGATGTTCAGCCTGACACTGATTACATGACTCCACCCCCATGATCGTTTGCTTTTTTGTGTAAAAACTATTTAGTTCAGCTGGACAACAGTTACAATTATAAACTGAAAGAATCTGCTCCATAGAGGAGCTGCACAGAGATCAGGAGTCAGATTTCACTCACCATGTGACAAGAGTAAAGAGAGATTTGGAGTCAAAGCAAAAAAGCAAAAGCACCTATTTGGCAATATTTTTTATTATAAGTGAATTTGTTTGTTTGTTTTATTGTTGTAGTGTTTGTCATAAAAAGTAATAATGATGCAGTTATTCGTTTTAAAGTGGAAAATCTATGGATCTTTCTTTTATATGTGAAAACGCAGGTATATACAGAGCCTGGCACATGACATGTGGGGAAAAAAAACATGTCATTTTAATTCAATCATGGCCACAATTTAAGAATTTGTTCCCTGTTTTTATTAAATCGTTGTCATGTTGTACTGGTTCTTTACCTCATTTGCAAGTTTGTCTCTGTACGGTTTTATTGTTGTTTTTCTTTGAGTATAATAAATGAACCCACCTTTTTTCCAAGCATTAGTTTTGTTCAAAGAAAGGGAAAGATTTCAAGATCGAACATTAATGATCAAAGCCATTTCTACAGATCCTGAGTGTCAAAATATATTTTCCTGTAAAATGTGAAAAACAACCATTGCTCATCGTTGGTAAAACGTCCTCACCCTGGCATCCCTAGTGTGTACATGTGTACTGTAGTACCTCAGACTCAATGTGCTCCTGCAGGCTTGTGTACCAGGATTTCTTCATGGATGTGATACCATCACTGAAGGCCTCTTTCCTTCTCCAGAGGATCTCATCTGGGATGAGTTTCATCCCTTTAAATGATTCCCTCAAGAGATGCTTCTCCACACCATCCTGCTCCGATCGAGAAAATTATTCATATTAGTCTGGTTACAAAAACCACTATAGTGATATTTGAAAAAGGAAATAAAAACAAAAATTACACTAATAAACTAAACATCACTATCACTTATTGCTAATGCTCATATTTGGGGTCATGGGTTTTGTATTACACTTCCGACCAGACACAGTAAATGATGTGGGAACAGATTGATATGAGGAGGGATGAAGATTTCAGGACTCACCTTAGGTGCTCTCATCTCTTCAGGCACAGAGAGGTAGTATGCAGTGAATTTGTGGTCCAGGAAAGGCACTCTCAACTCCAGTCTAATGAAAAAAAATGTGTTGTCATTAATACAGTGGAAATCACCAAGTTACTGTGGGAAGAGAAGAGAAAGAATGGATATTTTATCTTACCCGTGTGCAGCTGTGGTTCTGTCTGCTCTCAGCACATCAAACAGATAAAGCTCTTTCAGCAGACGCACGCTTTCCTCAGCACCTACTTTAGGTGACGGTGCCTAAATCAAAGCAGGCCAAACATTCAATCGAATCATAAAATACAGCTACATGTCTCATAAGTGTCCAAATACTTTGTTTGGGTGTATGGTCACTAAAATGCCAGAATGTCATCACATTACATAATAAACCAGCTTGACGTTTCTGCACCATTTTTGTAATGAATTTTCACCAGCTATTTAGTTTGATATTTTATCCAATGTCATGACATTCATACCTTTTCAAGTGTAGCTTGTATACATTTGGAGTTACTGTAAATGTAAATTGAGCACATAATGTACCTTAAGAAAGTAGATGTATCCTTGTGTCAGCTCATCAGAACCTTCACCAGAGAAAATCACAATGCTGTCTGTCTTCTCACGGACGTACTTTGATATCAGGTACATACCTGCAGACAAACATAACAGATCAAAGCTAGTCCTTTTGTTGAAAGCTCTTGTTAATTCACATATTGCAAAGAGATTGTAAATTCCTATTGCAAGGCCAATCATAGCGGTTACTACTGTTCATAAGCAGGATATGATCTGTTCAGATCCCAAAGTCCCAAACACTGTTTGTGCTACGGACATGAATAATGTCATGATTTGCGGGTCTTGTCTTTTTCTCCTACAGAGGAGTTGCAGGACCCTGTACTTTATGGTACTAATTGGTTTTAATCCTTTAACCACCACAGCGTCTTGTCTCCAAGACAGAGAGTGCAAGACAGAGAGTGCTCCCCAAGTTCAAGTCTGCAGCCAGACCCTTCTCTACAAATCTGCGGTAAAATGAAGTGAACAAAGGACCAAGTTCTTACTGACGCGGTCTGGAACTTCATTAAAAATAAAGTTCATCCCCACTTTCCTAATGCTGGGCTCTGCATAGCGTCTTGTTGTATTCAGAGCAATCTTTATCATTTGATTTCTGTGTAGACCTGCGTTCGCCTTTATTTACACTACATGTGTGAATCAGTGGGCTGGGCTAAACAGGAAGCAATGTAGAAGCAGGCGTTGATCATCTTCTGCGGAGGCGGTGTTTAGCCACAGTATTATTACTATATTACGTCATAAAGTGGCACATTCCACAACCTGTCATTTTGGAAATTGGCTTCAATATAAGATGTTTTTAGACTAACGAGAAAGTTTTGAGTTCTGAACATTACAGGATGTTTTTATAGTACAATGACCTCTTATATGCCAATTTTGGTTTCTCAGTTCATGACCCCTTTAATCACAGTAAGAACAGAGATGAATATGATATGAAAGTTTGAGTTACTAAAAGAACAATACCACATCCATCAGTATGATTGTTCCTTTAATCTTAAAAGTAGTCTGATAAGCTCCAGTACTCACCAACGGAGGCACGCACAGTGGTGATGTCATAACTCTCCAAGTGAAAGATGACTTCTTCCAGGGCGTGGATACCCTCCTCAGGTGTGAAGCTCACCTCATGGTGTTCGCTGCCAATGTAGGCTGCCACCTGCCACACAACACCACTTAAAATTGGTTAAAAATGATCACACAGTCAAAATGTATGGCACTTACTATCAAAAATACTGAACTTAACTGAACCTTTTTAAAAAGGATACCTACATATCTTCTAAGTTTCTTTTTTTAATAACTGGTCAGTCAATAGAGATGCTTAACCATCAGAAAATGTTCATGGTCAAACCTCAGGAGGGCACATTAAAGATATAAGCAGCTCAATTTCCTATCGATTTCTATGAGATTTGTATGAGAATGGAAAAACTTAGAGGACCTATTATGCTTTTAGTCATTTTTGACTGTTTAATATGAAATGTCCACTCCGAAGACAATTATTCTCTATACCAGTGTTTGAAGTGGGCCCGTACGCACCAGTTGTGCAGTACCGGCACTTCCATCTTTTAGTCTTTAGAGTACCGGCACTTTGTGGTGCATACCAGCACTTCTGACATGTTGCCGGTACTCAGAGTCAAAGCGTCAGTGTCTGGGTGAATCGAAATTACACACTACCAGGAGGGGTCACCTCTCATCTAGATAATTCACGTGAACGAATGCTAGCAGAGTCAGTCTACCTCAGGGGTTTTCAATGTGTGGGGTGCGAGAGCATGTCAGGGGAGGCACGCAGAACAGTAGAATAATAATTATTGATTACCAGTTTGAATCAGTAAATTCAAAAAAAATTATAATAATACAACACCTTAAAATGAAAGGAAGCAGGTTTTTGAGATCATGTCATTTTAAACCAGTAAACTCCTGGAAAGTCCAAGGAACCAGTAAGCAAATTCAAACAGTAAGCACAAAACAGAGCTAATGCAGAGAATAGTACTCAAGTCCAGATGTCATTAAATTATTATTTTCAGCATGTATTTGGCTTAAAAGCAGGAGTGTTTTATAATGGATGCTGGCTGAAGATGTTTTAGATTATATGGTAGTCAGTGGTTTAGTGATTCTGAATGGATCCGTATTAGTACAAGCAGGCGGTTTAGTGGTCTTTGGCATCCTTGTGGTCGTGTTTGGTATCACAGCTTGACTTTTCAAGGTTCTTGTTTATTTGTCACATACACAATCATACAGGGTATAATCAGTAGTGAAATGTTTGCTTATTTGTATTGAAAACGTTTATTTATTGATTGAGCCATTATACATGCATTGTGAATTATGAAAATTAAAACATACTTATTTATTCAATATTTAAATAAATAAATAAGAAGGGCGTGTGGCGGGGGATTACCGGCACTTCTTCCCCCATTTCAAGCACTGCTCTATACCAGGGGTTTTCAAACTTTTTTGTCAGCTGAACCCCTTTGACCTAAATTACTTACTTGAAGTACCCCCTGAGATTTTAAGTAAATGTTTCAATAATTTAATGGCACATTTGCATGTTTAATTTTAAAAACATTTATTTTTATCAGTTTTAAAGTTTCAGTAGTATTTTCATAGCTATTGTTATTACACTCAACAAATGATTAAAATTCATATTACTATAATTTACAATGTAATTCGATTTTTTTCCACAATATTTTTTTTTAATACAGGGTTTCCCATAAAGATAATTATTTTTGTACATTTAAGATTTTACATTTAGCCTACATCACATTTATTTGCAAAAACGTTTAATTTAATTACAATTTTTCTTTGGATTAATTCGTTAATGGTATACACTCTTAGGCATACCGTGTACCAACTCACGAACCCCCTGCAATTCCCTCACAAACCACCAGGGGTTCGCGAACCCCACTTTGGGAAACCCTGCTCTATACCAATAAGCACCGTTTATAAACGCCCTCAAACATCTTGATTACAGTTCTGAGTTTTCTTTCAGGAAACTTTTTATTCATTTTTTTTTTATAGAGAGTATCTTCCAAAACCTTTAATAGTACAATGCTGGCTACTTTCAAAGGCTTCTTTGAGAGACGGAGGCATTTGACACTTTGTCGGGACAATCTGGCGTTTCTAGATCACAACCTCCAAAGCTGTTTGGCTCTGCTAGCTAAGATTATTTTCTTGAATTAGTTTTTAGCTGGAGGCCCACTTCACCCTACAGTTGTGTAGACATATGCATAATGTTTGTTGTTCATATACTCCTAACTAGTGATCCAGTGTGGAGATGGATTTATGTTCCTCTGTTCATCACTTGTAGTTCTGGTGACTAAGATTCGGCTACACCTGCTCTATGAAAAGATGCAGTGCATTCCATTCTGTAGTGATCACCCCTATGGCCTAATAATCCCTTAAAGGACTTCACCATCTGCTGTGAAAGATATTTTGTGTAATACATGGATATTGTGTGGGTGGTGATTTAAGAAGCAAAATAAAAGCCATTGTAGGTGTTTACACCAGAGATGATGAAACTCGCAGTTATGGTAAGGGGCGTCACATTTAGGTTAATGCACTTAATGTTCAAAATTTTCTTCAGGGGGAGCTCAATTTTTCCCCATGGTATCGAATATCAATATATTTCAAGGCATTGAGGTTAGAAATCCCATTATCATGACAAAACTAGCCTCTAATACTTTAAAGTCAACACAAAGTGCACCGTATTCAAAAGAAATTGCCACACAGATCAGACTATCAAGGTGTAAAATGCACATGACATTCTGAATGTACAGTGTAAATTACCTTGCGAGCAGCTGCAACATCTGGGCTGTCATCTGCACCAATAGCAAAGGTTTGAACGGGATATGGAAGCTGCTCTTCTTTGGCCAGTTTCACGAGTGTTGCAGCAACCAGACTTGAATCGAGACCACCTGCAACAATAACATCATGGATAGGGTGAATGTAATAAAGTTAGAGTAACAAATCCACTAAATTACAAAAAAAAAAAAAAAGGAGAACAGGCACCTGAGAGGAAGCATCCGATTCTTCTGTGAGCCATCAAGCGTTTCTTAACAGCATTTTCAAACAGGATTCTAATGTTGTTTTTGACAGTCTCTAATTCAAAGCCTGATGAAAAGGGATAAATTAATTTCTCTTTAGTTTTGATTGATGGTACAGTAAATGGTGGCATTAGATGCGTACTACAGGGGTTGGGAGCCCCAGAAGTATTTCTCCCATTCATCTGTTTCATAGATATTTAAATGAGAAGGAAAAAAAAAGTAAAGGCACAAATAAGACTGTGGACCTTTGTCCAACAGTAATTCAGTTAATATTCAAACGTGTTCATGAGAGAAGTAGCAACGTCTGATTCGAGAACATGTTAAATCAGACATTTCCAATGAATCGATTGATCCAGTTCGCAAAACTGGACTGAATGATTTATCCAAGTAGTGAATAACTTAATTGCAGTCTGTTTGTCACACAAAGCTATCAAATGGCTTCAGAACATGTGAAATATAAATGCACAAGTAATATGGACTACTTTTACGACACTATATGACATCTACCTGTGTCAAGACCCTCAAGATTGTTATAGGAGGCATGTTTAGGTTCGTCTGTGCAGCAGTGGAAGCGATCCATCAGCACAGACTCCACTTTTCCAGTGGACTTCAAGTTAAACACCTCAAAGTGTCCCGGGGGGAAGGGGGTGATCTTTGCAGGGGAGGACATGGAGTGTGTGACCTGAGTCAAACCTGTTTGGATCAAATTACAGTGAAAATGTGATGCTGTTAAAATCATATTCTGCAATTAAGGTGAGCTCAAAGAAACGCACCAGGAGATAAGACTGCATGATTTGGGGGAGGGGGGGGACTAAATAAAAAATTGTTTTTGGAAAAACCTTCCAAAAACCCCAAATTTTGTGATTATAAATAAATATGACCAAATCAAATACATTTAAAAAAAAAAATTATTATTATTACTATTCATTTATTATGACCATTACTAAAACATTAGACACAATAAGAAATATCAAGTATTTAAGAAAAATAATATTATGAATAATTTTGTTTTACAGTACATTTCTAAAATTACAAAACCAATAATTTCGTCTTAACCTCTTCATTTTCAAACGTCAACCCACCAAGCTTTTATTCTGGTGGAAAACCTCAGGAGCCCTTAAAAATTTGGATTTTGGTTATTTATTTCAATTAATCATGCATCCCTATCAGAAGAGCCCAAATACTACTTGGTTATACATTATTCATTATACCTTTGGCTTCAGAACAGACAGCTAGAAAGCCATCGTCAGCGAGCAGTTTGAACAGCGGTCTCACACCGTAGGTGTCCCTCCCTAAGAAAACCTTTTTGTTAGCAGTGTCCAACAAGATGAATGCGAATACGCCATCTAGCAGAGAGGCCATCTTCTGGATTCCAAAGCGATCGTACAGGTGCAGAAGAATCTCTCCATCGACTTTGGTCTGATAATCAAACTCAAAGTTCTCCTTCAGCTATTAAGAAAAAGACTGGTCATCAGATGTTAGGTTAAACCATGAAGGAATAAGAGATTTCAGGCATGTCTGATGCTGATACGCAGCGTATTCTGACGCACCATAAACTCTAGTGTGTAGTGCCTGACTCACCGCCCTTTGCCTGAGATCTTTTCTCTCATATGCACGCAAAGTGTCTTACATACCATGTAGAATTGACACTCTCCATGTAAACGATTCTTGTTTTTCCTGTCAAAACGACTTAATTTGACATTTTTCAGCCCAGAAGCCACTGCCAACTGGTTACATTGGTAGTGGGTAGAACTGATGTGCAAGCAGCAATCCCATTGGTTAGCGCTTACCTATGACCTTGTATGTTCTGATTTCAAACAAATCAGTCTGAGCAAAAGTAGACAGCATGATTAATATTCGTGAGCCCAGCAGCATATTAGGCCTTGGCACATTTTATATTATTAGTAGCAGAATTTGTTTCAGTGTTGTTTTATTAGCACTTTTTTTTACAGAAATGTGTGTGCTTAAGAATAATTAATAATAATAATTTTCTGTAAGTGCAAGAAAAGCTTATTAGTGGACACAATCATAAATTTCATTTGAAACTTTTTTTCAAAAACATTCAGCTACCTACCCTAATGTGGTTGTAGATTTCACCATTGTAACATAACCAGAGGTAGGGAAACTTCTTGACACGCAGAGGCTGCATGCCGTACAGCTGATCCACAATAGCAAGGCGGTGAAATCCAAAGCAGCAGTTGGTGAAACCATTGACATTCTCAAAGCGGAAAGCATCTGGACCACGATGAGCGATCTTCATGGCATTGGTACACTGAACTGCGAGGCACTCATCACTACCAAACAAGGCCCATATACCACACATTCTGATGCTGGAGAAGAAAATAATAATAAAAAAAAGACAAACTGGGTGCCGCAGTAATCATGTCCAAATGTTTTAACACAGGAATCCAAGACTGTTGACAACACACACCCAAACATTTACATTCAATACTATGTTACCTCCATCTCTTTTGGACATGTACCATGGTATCTTTGATTACTGTATGTACTACTATGGTACATGCAACAAAGCATTTTTTTAATGCCTATGGACTGGAGTCCATACTAGGGCTGCCACTAACGACTATTTTTATTTCGATTAATCTCCCACAAAAACATCAACAATTTTACTTAAAAATATTTTATTAAACCACATGAAATCCAAATTTCTAAGAAATCCTTTTTTTAAAGCAAAAGTAAAGTGCAACAGAGTGTAAGAAGCAAGTGTCCATCTCATAGTCCAAATCACTGAAATCAAAGTTCAGTATTATAGTGTAAGAATTACAACATATCCACGTGTTTAGTCTACTAATAATACAATTATAATTAAAAAAAAACATTTACCAGAAATATTATTATTTATATAATATATTATATAGAAAAATGGAAATGTGCCGTATTTAATTTTTTTTTACATTTATTTAAACATTTTACACACACACATATACATATATATATATATATATATATATATATATATATATATTAGTTTTTAAATAAAATCAATGAATTGGAGATGCTTTTGATTATTAACATTTAATGGAACCATTAAATAAAGGAAAACAGAATTTGGTAAAGATAAAACTAAAAAAAAAAAAAAAAAAAAAAAAAGGAGTATAGACAAATGTAAATGGGAAAAAAATAATTTGGAAATAAAACATTTCATAGGGCCCTATAATTACAAGAAAAAATTGTGTAAAAATAGATGTAAGTGAACAATAGCCTTTAAAATTACTTAAAATACATATATAATAGCAATGAGACAATGCTAATTAGTTCAAATAAAGTATCCAAAGCAAGAAATCATATGGTTGTATTGAACAAAACTGTTAAAATACATAATGTATTATAAACAATAGAGTTAAAGTACATTACGCATTACAACAAAGGCCTGCAGGGGGCACCTACGGCCTGACGATTGTTTTTACACATTACTGTGCAATCTAATACTTGACCTTGTTTAATATTCAATCTAATACTTGACCTTGTTTAAACATCAAATGTCCACTTGATCTTTAATATTTGGCCATTTCTTTTGGACAGAAATGCTATAACCACTGTAATTAAATTAATATGTGGACATCAAAACGTGTAAACTCAGAGTGAAGGTTTGAGCTTTTATATTGAAACCGCGATGTATTCTCCTGTGTTTGGAGAAGGGTATAACTGCAGCCTGGAGATCTCCAAATGGGGGCGGGAACTCAAAAACGGAAAAGGAAATTAAAAAGGAAAATTAAAAAGGAAATTAAATTAACACTGTGATTGGGCGTAGTTTGCGCTGAAGTTGTTTGGGAGAAATAAAATTGCGCATGCGTGTCATGTGCCTGTCTGTCAATGGGAGGAAGACACGCCCTATTTTGGAGCTCCCACCCCGTTTTGGAGTTCACGCCCCATTTTGGAGATCTCCGGTCTGCAGTTATACCTACTTGTGTGTTTGCGTAGATTTATAAATGATTTACCTTACAAATCTGATGAAATGGCACACGTTGTGTTCCCAGATGAATGTTATAATAAACCCAAACTCACAACAAAATGCAGAGATGGAGTTTGAGACGCTCCACACATATAAATGATAAGTTTCTGTGGAAATACTGTGAACGGAGCCGCGGTGAGACGCATGTACTTACACGCATGTAAATAATTAAAGCGCATATAGACGGTTTCAACCATATATGTCTATGGGCTCAACGGCTCTCTGCGAACCTACAGTATGGTGAATGACATCAAAAATACCGTTCCAAGATGGTGGCCGCATCTGCGTGCCTGGAGTGGTCGAATAGGGCGTCTATATACGGGTCATTCTAGAATTGGGGGTACATTTCAAGCTGAGAAAGAAAACAAAAAATAGGAATATTTTTTTTGTTAAACTTTTTTTTAATTTTCATAGAACACACTTTAAATGTAACATTTTCTATATTTGCTGATCTTAAACTTGTAATATTTTAAATATTTATTCTGAAAATCAATGTACTAACAGAAAAATCTGTCAACTCTGTTATAGACAAATCGGGTCAAAACATATACCGTTAACAAATGTACCACAATTTAAAACCCTGTCCTCCCTAGGAGAAAATCTGTCTCTTAATCCCTTAATTCAACTTTAAACCTAATAATATATAGAATTTTTGTTTTAGAGTAAAAATATCAACACGTTTAACTGAAAAGTTGCCAACATGGTGTGCATTTTCTCTAAAAATTTCTCTAAACATAAACAAAAACTATTCTTTACAAATTTCATGCAGTAATAGTACTATTTAGGCTAATTATCTTCTGATCAATTTGTTAACAATAAAACACATATAATTATCATTTTTAAAGCAAAACTTAAAAAAAAAATAGAGTTGACATTGATGGTAACAGAGTTGACATCAGAAAACAGAGTTGACCACCTATAGTTAAAAGATCAAAAACAGCAACATTTTCTGCCAGATTCTAAAATACTGAAATCATTTTAAATGTAATTGAACTATTTAATTTGATCAAATACATGTGAATTACATATCTTTTATGTAATTGAACATTAACTACATGTGTCTCATGCATTACAGATCTGAAAAATAAAAGGACATAGCTGCACCCTCAATCCTGGGCATGCAAATCAGTTAATGGCGATTTCTGCCCATATGTCTTTATTTAGTATTTATATGTGCACTAGGCAAGTTTTTTATAGACATAATAAAAGACAGAGCTCTTGATTCAAGGAAGAGCAGTTTGCAAGAATTTTAGATTTACTTTGAAGCCATATGTTTACATTATAAACATTAGAGCAAAACAAGCTTATATTTTGAGTAGTGGTGTTTTTTTTCCTTTTGTGCTGTCTATCTCTGTCTATTTTCTGCCTTCCTTACAGGGTCAGCATGTCGCTGTGCCCTCTGTTGCCCTTGCCTTTCTGCTGCTGAGATTTAATTTACCTGTAATTCAATTTCTTTAGCCTGTAATGATATAAAACAAATGTATCGTTTACAGTAAAATGACCCAGAATCCAAAATAAACAATAATAATGGAAAATACTTAAATGTGATTGGGAACATTTGACTCTGTTACTCATTGTCAACTCTGTTATCATTACAAATTTTAAACCACAAACAGAATTGACAATAACAGAGTTGACATTTTCCACCATTTTGTGCTTTAGCTCAAGATGCTAACCCTCAAACCAGATAATGGCATGTCTAAAACTGAATTATATGGATTTCCATATTATTGTTTTTAAAAAGTGAAAGAGTTACTGCAAAATCACAATAACAAATTTGACAAATAATTAATCTACCATTGGTGTATCCTAAACATTTTGTACAAATTAATGAGAAGACATACATCAATGCCTTCCAAAGATTCCTACCAAAGGAAGTGACATCACTTGGTGCAAGTCACATGTTTTTTCTATGAATGCTTTAAAGATTTTATGCCTTTTTATAACCGATGTAACAGAGTTGACCAGAACGTAGGGACAGACACAATGTTTTTTTTTTAATTAATGAAATTACAAATATTACAAAAATTAGATATTTTATGCAATTGTTTATGTAACAGAGTAAAAACAAAAGATATGAAAATTAGACTTATTTCATGATAATTCAAGCTGAATGTATGAATCAGGAGGCAAAGACAATCAATAATAGGTGTAGTGGCGGTCTTTCAGTTAATATTTTTAAGACAAAATGTCCCTTAATATACACAAAAGCATTGTTTTGGTGATAGCTTAATATAATTTGTGTTATTATTCAAAACTGATTCAGTGAAGTTTTTGTTTTTGAAAAACAACAGAAGGTTTACCTGGGAGACGCGAAATGTACCCCCAATTCTAGAATGACCGTCTATGGTTTCAACGGAAACAACAAACAAACGTTACTGCACATGTGGGCTTTTGTGGCCCCAACTTAACTTCTGGTAGCCGTCCAAATATAATCAATAACAACAGCTAAGTCCCTCTAGAGCAGATTATTTTTTGATAAGCAAAATATGTTTGCTGTGTAAATCAGACGGACTTATTAAAAATGCTAATTCATTCTCTGCTAGCAGGAGGCACTTTATAGCAGGATAACTAGAGGATTCCCTGTGTAGTGTGGACAAAGCAGCACTGAGCTTACAAACGCTGCTTTATCAGGCATTACATGCAAGATGAAACGAACATTCTCTAAAGACAGTCTTGCTTTAGAAATACAGCTAAACTCGTTTTCATTTTTAAACGTGCATTAAGTGCTCATGTTTATTCAAAGAAGCCTTTTCGAAAATCGGTCAGTTTTGATATCGTATGGTCGCCACAAATAAATAAATGTATGGGAAACCCATCCCCCAGCAAAACAATCTGAGCCCAACTTCATTACTCATCACTTTAACTGCGTTTGTAGCCGGTGCCACTAACCAGGGGAGCGTTTCCCAAAAGCATCGTTAGTTAACTATGGTCGTTAGTTCCATTGAACTCTATTGGTAACGACGGAACTTGAGAGCATAGTTGCTTTTGAGAAACGCACCCAGACCGATAAACAAACACAGACCGGAAGTTAACTTCGGGCCAGGCTCGTGCGCCCGATGACACGGTCTATACGGTATTAGAACTGCAACGCATATAATTATTTAATTAAATCGTAGCGTTTGTGAATTCAAAATTATGCTTAAATTATGATTTTTAAATGGGTTTAATATATCATGCAGCCTTGGAAAACAGTCCAATAATGTGTTTTATGGATTCTCGTCCGTGAAATGTGGCACTTCCGGTTTTTGCCGGTTAGTCGATGCAAGCAAAATGAAGTCGAGGATTTTTAAAAATGTAATAGTCGAATAAAATCGACGAATCATGACAACCCTAGTCCATACCTTCCCACTTTTTCAGCTGTGCTGATTCATGGAAGTGTTTTTTCCCCATTTATTTTCCCCAATGGGATTTTTTTTTTTGTCTTTATTAAAGAGGTATAAGCAATGAACCAAGCCAACCGGCTATGAGGAGAATCACAACATTACAAACTTTGATTTGAACCAAAAATTATCCCCAAAACAATTGACAAAAAGACAAAGGTAAAAGACTGCACACGTAACGGCTTTAATGAGGGAAAGAACTACAATTTCATGAAGCACTGTGAACGCCAGAATGGAATTAAAAACTGAAAAATATTAAAAATGGTCGCTGGATCCTGTTACAAAACAAGAAAATCCGCATCTAGGCACTCACATAGTTAAAAAGGTAAAAACCTTTATTACAAGACAAGGCTGCATCTTAATTTATTTATTTATTTATTAAAAAACACCAATGCGTATCAGCCTAAACAGGCCTTAGTTTGTGGCACCCATAGTTTTGTTTGCGAGTACCAGATGCGCCCATATTAAAGATACCTTCATCTGATAAATTTTTGAAGGCAGCATAGATGTATCCTTCACTGCCTTTGATATCCCACAATCCTGTGCGTTCCATTCCATGACGGCTGAGCTAAAAAAATAAAGATGGCATCTGAAAGTTGCGTTTGGTGGTTAGTTTGTGTGTAAATGGATATTTCTGATAATTTTTTTGCACTTTTGATGTTATTTCTAGCGAGAAATTAGAATTATAGTAATTAAATATTTGTTTAGTTATCACCAAAATTCGTTATATTTTGTTGCAGATCATTAAACCGTTACGCTGCCTCAGAAGCCTGTCCGAAATCAGTTTCGTGAGGTGCCTTCATGCAAAAACGCTGCCTGCAAAGTCATTGCCTCATGAGGCATCGAGGCAGCAAGTCAGCTGCCTAAGTTTTCAGGAATTTTCTGTACAGCATCATGGGTATTTTTGTTTTGACCATTAATTCTGCTATTAAACAATTTTAAAAATACGTGGATTTACTGATTACAGATTCAACAAAAGCATATAAGGTTGACTATCAACCTCAGAGCTCACAAGTCTGTCTTCAAACAGTTTGCATTTTGTATTAGCAAAATTTATGTTTTTTTGTTTTGTTTTTTACTTTGGGAACCCGACTGTTTCCCTATGGGAAAAACAAATGGAAAAGTTCTGGAACCAATGCCAGTGAAAACGGCACTAAGGCACTATTTTTGGAATGGGCGATCTGTCAAATATAGGCGGGGCCTTGTAACCTCCAATCGATTGACAGCATAGGCATAGATAGACACGCCAGTCTGTCATTCAGTTCGGCGTTCATAATCTTGTTTTCTGAGTAAGTTAAATATTTTATAAACATTATAAAAACAATTATCTTTGACACTTATTTTCGGTTAATTTCACAGTTTAGTGGTAGTTTGAAAAGCGGCTTTTGGGAGCTAGTAAGTAAATAAATAAATAAAAAAAGGATATCCTGCCATTGATAAGTGATTTATTCTTTGCAGTGGCACAGCTTCAGTGAATTTGCATCAGCACGTTTAACGTGTAAAACCTGTTCTCTCATTGAAGGTTTGAACAGTAAAACTATTTGTAGCCTAGTGTAAATATAGTCCTCTCAAAAGGACGTATCGGTAATTCATATTTAAGCTGTAGCATATGCTCTCCAGTTTCCATATTTCACACATCTTTCCATGCTGCTGTGGTTTAACATTCAGAAAAGTAGCAAGCTGGAGTATAGGCTACCAAGTGAATGTCATGTTAAAATAACATTTTAACACGTATAATAAATTCGTAGGCCTACTAAATCAATCAATCGTACTAAATCAGTCTTGTACTACCTTGAAAAGAAGCAATTTGGTCTCTTTCGGATGAAGTGGGAGTTGTACAAGTTCTTCTTCAGCGAGGAAAAGCTGATGAAACACACGTGCTGCCTATCTAGATATTTATCCTCGTTGCCTCCCGTCTATGCGCCTCCCAAAATCGCTGCTGATTGGTCAATGTTGTCGTAAAGTTCTTGGTCATGTAACTGTTCAGCGTATACGTCTGTAAATGGTTCTCTTCCAAATCTTGCAGTTGGGGGTCTTTCTATAAAGGATAAAACATTTAATAACTTTTATATTAGGAACATTTTAACCAGAGATAACAGTATTCCTCCTAAGGCAATGATGAAGTGGAAACAGACGTATCCTTCGCATTTATTTCAGAATCCGTGGTCAGATATGAATAAATACGTAATTCCTAATAAAGTCAAATAAACTCATTTTAAAATAATTCATAGATTTTACCCATGTAATGAGTTTATCAGTAAATTCAAAGAAGGATTCTCGCCCTTATGTTGTTTTTGTAAAAAGGAGACGGAAACTATTTTTCATTTATTTTTCAGCTGTTTTAGTTGAGGTCTGCCTTCTTTCTTTTTCGACTGTCTTCCTCTCTTTCTGCTACTGTTTTTATTGTTTCTAAACTAAAGACTGTTCTTTAATATATTAGCAGAGCACAATGTAATGGTTCCATATTTTATTTTTAAACTGTGGTGTTTTAATTTGATCTGTTACAGTGCTAAAACTTTAACTCTGTGTTACTCAGCTTTTTTGTAAATTAATCTGAAAGAATTGTTGAATGAAACACTATGATGTTTTGGCCAAACCATTGGATTTATTACAGTGGGGGGAATCGTTTTTTATTTATTTTTATTATTATTTGAAAGAGATTGTGAATAAAACTACTGTATATTGTAATGGCCAAACTACTTATTAAAAGAAAATAGTTGACATCGTTTCTGCTTCTGGATTTTTAAAATTGCTCATTATTAAAATTGCTTTTATTCTATAAACTTGTTAGTTTTATGAAAACACTAAAAATAATAAACACTAGCTCTCAAATTTAACTTAATGGATATATACAGGGATGACAAAAAACTAAATTAATCAAAAATGTGCTTTATTACTACATTTGTTTACAAGTAACTTTATTCAAGTTAAAAAATAATAAAATCAATAGGATTTATAGGATTTATTTTTTTTGGTCACTGATGGCCACCCCGTTTGGAGGCAGTGCCCCAGCATGGCCCCCCCACTGAAAATGCTCTAGACACGCCCCTGGATACAGCACTCTGTAAACAGCCACACCTTTCAGTAATGACCTCTTACCCTCTTTGTGGAGGGTGTCAATGTTTGTCTTCTGGATCATTGCCAAGTCAGCAGCCTATCCCATTAATGTGGTTTCAAAGAACAAGAGATACCCAGAATTTATACTGTATAGATGGTCATTTATTGAAACTCAAATGTAAATAAACTTTTTCACGACATTCTAATTTATTGAGATGCACCTGTATGTAGAGAAAGAATATAAAAACATAAGTTAATCAAGGTCATGTACTAACTAGTCTAAGGTCAGCAGTTTGCACAAGGCCCTAAAATGGCCGAAATGTCAACTGTGTTATCTATCAACTGTGTTAACCATCAGCTGTAACACAGTTGACAAGCAATTCAGGGTCAATTTATGCAATTTATACACACTGAGGAAGGCCTTTGAGCCGAAATGCATGTGTCCTTGTCCTATTGGTGATAAAATGTAGAATAAAACAAAAAGAAAAGACTATTTCATGTGAGTGCAGATCATGGTTTTGTATAATAAGTGATTTAATGGATCAACGCACCTAAACAAAAGATCAAGCAACAAAAGAGCGTGGTGCAAACAACTTTTGTGGGTCAATTTATGCTCCCACTGAGTGCTGTTGATAAAAAAAAAACTCACTAAATATTGTCATTACATGGAAATTACATAGGAATTGCCTAAATACCATGATTTGCATTACAATGGATAAACTTAACTGATCTAATCACGGCCACACTTTCTATGAACTCAGTAGGCCTATCCATAATATTCTATACACACAGAGCCGATCCTCCCTATATGCAGAATACGCAAGCTGTGTAGGGCCCCGAAACACCAGGGGGCCCCCTTGCTCTCAAAGATGCTTTAAAAGGGGTGGTTGACTGTTTTTTTTCTAGGCTTGATTGTGTTTATGGGGTGCAGTCTAGCATATGTTCATGCTTGGTTTTTTAAAAGTGTATTATTTTTCACATAATTTACCTTTATTCCACACCTCTCTGTCCCTTCTCTGACAAAGGCCTCGATTTATTTCCTGGTTTTATGAAGCTCCTCCTTCAGAAATACGCGATGGGTCCTAACGCCCCAGTATAGTGATGGGGACACTATACTGTAAAAAGCACCGTTTGAATCGCGAACTTCAGTAGAGTCTATAAACTGATTGGCCGTAAAATGAACCAATCACAAGACATCTTATAGGGGGTGCACCTGGGGTGGCCAATCGAATTTCGGCCCCCCCTGGACACCACGTAGACCCGCCCCTGACCTCCAGGTTTTGCGACCAGGCAGGAACCGCATGGTACGCTGAACAGTTTTTTTTTTTTAATTTTTTTTTATTTATTTGCAATAACAACAATGAAACAAAGTCAAAGCATAATACGATAACAGTATAAAAATATATGCATCTGTAAATCAATACAAGTTCAAAGAATAAAAAACATTTAAAAAACATCACAAATCAATCTATTACATCAATTATCCTTTTTAGAAGCTGAGATGTCTTAATAGCTTTGCGGTTGTTCTGTATTGAGGTTAAAGATTCATAAAATATTCTTAAATCAATGGAAAATAGTTTACCATTTGGTACATTTAACATACATTTCGCTTTGTGTATATGATACTTCCCAAATAAAATAAGAATTTTAATTATATTGTCCATTTCGACTAGAAAACCAGTATCACAATCCAAAAACAATACCATTATATAATTTATATCAATAAATGTATACAACAATTCAAAAATAAATAAAGAAATTTGGGACCAAAATAGTTTAGTATAATTACAACTGAAAAATAAATGAAAAATAGTTTCCGTCTCCTTTTTACAAAAACAACATAAGGGCGAGAATCCTTCTTTGAATTTACTGATAAACCCATTACATGGGTAAAATCTATGAATTATTTTGAAATGAGTTTCTTTGACTTTATTGAGAGGGTCCTCGCTGCAGTCTGCAGCGCGATGACGTACTGGATCAGATCCAATACGTACTGGACGTTGTTACGCGCATGCGCGGTGGTGTGTTTTGGTGACGTCGTAGAGAGTTGGTGAGCGATCGCACGTGCTTTGGTCTTCTGAGAAGAATCTGCAGAAAAACGATGGATTAATCAACGACAGTGATTGTATGTCGGTAGGTAATTAATCTTTTGAATCTTTATTTACTGTTTTGTTGTTTCAACATTTATAGTATGTAGTGTTATCCGAAGCAGTATAAACGTGCCGCTTAGTGTTTAGCTGACATGACTTTTATGTTGCGCACAGGGATTCTCATTTTAATCGTATACTTCAGTACATAATACTACGTGGACAGACTGCAGGGCTAATGTAAAATTAACATTAAAATTAACCTGATTTTGCTTGGCTAATGAATACTTATTTGCTATTGTTTTGTTTTAGATGAATGTCTTTAAAAAGGGCAGTTGACAGTTAGTCTCAAGGTGCACACGGTGCTGTAACCAGTATCACTGTCCTTTTTGTGAGACGTACAAAACCACATCACAACTGTCCATTGATAACCATGTAGAGAATCATCTAAAATTGGCAGTACACCATGATGGTGAGTGTATTTTCATCTCTACTAATATTATGTTTATTTATACAATTTGATCAGATTATAAATGCTTTTGTTATTTGTTTTCAGATTTTGTGATTAAGTGCAATTTACTCTGTAGAGAAAATGCACATTTTCACTGCTGTTACTGTCCTGCTACACTACTAAGAAAAGTGCAGTTAATTACTCATCTTCAAAAATGTAAAAAAAAGTTGGGTATTCCTGGCCAGGAAGCTCAATCTCCACTCCTGCATAGCCCAGCAATTTTGGTTTTAACCAAAGCCTTTCATATGTTTAGGTTGATGCAGTGAGGAAGCTGTGCAAAGAATGTGGATTGGACACAAAGGGATCAAGGATGGATCTTGTGATATGTTTGCGAACAGAGATGCAAAACCGCTCTGCGTACGACAAAGTCTTCCAGCAGATTTGGGGTGCTTCTGGTAAATTGGCCAACTCTTCTCTTAAATATCTATATATTAATAATATATATTTAATAATACATAAATAAGTAGCTTTGATTGAAAAAAAAGTGCCAGGAGTTTAAAATGTATGTTGATGAACATTTAATTGTCAGCAGTGATGCTTTCATTGGAAAATGCAATATTTAATTTGCTATGAGAACCTACTTGCAATTTATACATGGGTTAGTTAACACTGAGTAAACTAGTCTCCGAGTCAACCTACTGACTAATTGTTAGTAAAATTAGGCAGATTCACACAAAATGTATAAGTATGATGAAAACCATCTTTTACTGTTAATAAGTTAATAGTTGAAGTGTTACTTTTATTTTTTGTTTGTGTTTTAAGTAACCATTTCAATATGATTTTTACAGATTTTTTAAATTGTACTTTCTACATTTTATTTTTCTCTTAGGTGGCTGGGCAGTCATTACATGTCCATGTGGAATAGTGTATTCCATCAAATTCAACATAAGAGCAGAGTCTCCTAGAGACTTTGCGGACTTGCTTCTGAGTTGGAAGCACTTCCCTAATGTTCTAATATATGACTTTGCTAGAGGACTTGCAGCACACGTTAATCTTGGCGAAGCAGAGTCTCTACCTTTCAGTCCCCATGAAGGGAGACTTGCTGAACCAACTACAGAGAATATCCAGCTAGCAAAACAAGGCAAGCTCAAAGTAAATCTACCATGGCTGAAAAATAAGAAGGAGGAGGAGGATACCAACTGCCATCCTTTGACTGGGTCATCGGAGCATTATGCTTTGTATGACAGATTTCCGAATACAATACAAAAGACCCAAGAGATGCTCTTAGGAGAGTCCAAGTAGTCCCAGAACTTTGCGGATGGGTAAATACACAAACCGCAGAGCATCTCTTTGCTGCAATGCGCAAAAACAATTATTTCCTGAACATGCTCGCGCCATCAGGACACACATTTTTGATGCGCAACATCATTCACCAATATAACACAGCACAGAATAAGAACATGGAGGACAGCATAAGAAAAGTTGTATCACCAAGTGATCAGTTAACCCTCAATGGTTATGGGCAGATAGTACTTGGTAAGTTTTTTTTTGTTTTTGTTAAATCTTACATTGACCAGTTCTTTTGTCATGTATTGCAAACTCACTTTTTCTTGTACTGTATGTAAAGGTACGCCTCCACAGTCCCTAAATGATAGTGAGAGACTCATTTAATATCACACAAACAGACCAAGTACACTGTAAGTAATGTCATGATAAATACTGCACTTGCAAAATCTCACTTCACATAATAAATACATTTGGGTCATAATATTCTGTCTCTTTTCAGACCCCAGCCAGGGTTCAGTGATGGACATGACATTCCTGCGAAATGTGCAGCCTAACAGGGCATGCTGGATGCACCCACAAAGCAGTGACCAAATGAATATGTTATGTTGAATTGTTTTGCATTTTTATGCAAAGTGTATAATCATACTTACAATTCTTTTTGTTTTTCTAGATAAACAATGCTTTAAATGAAAAGGAATCACGACAACAAATTTTGGCTCAAGTAGGAGCAACAATTCTGGACAGATCAGATTGTATTACCTTGGGACATCCAAATGATGTTGAAGCGACTGTGAGTATTATCACATGCACAATCATGCTTTTGTTTTGTGATGAGAGAATATTAAATTTGGTTTGTCTCAAATTATTACAGATTTTGAATGCCTGCCTTTTAGTTGTCAGAGATATTGCTGACTTAAAGGTAACATTTTTCTTGTCTTCTGTGTAGAACCTATTTTTATCTTTTTATTTTTTTGGAGTGAGAAAGTATGCATAAGTGATCCTTTTACATGCAATCCAATTAACTGCCATTTTAAATGGTATCTAACAGAACATAAAGGTCCATTGTTTTAGCACATATGTGACAGTGACATGGTTGCCACCAATGTGTGCAGACCCTTCAGCTAACTTACCTGTAAGTATGACTGTGACATTTTTAATAGAAGTTAACTAAGATCATTTTGGGTGGCATTTAAAAATGTTTGTTGTTTGTATTAGGAACATATAGCAAGATGTGACTTAATCTTACTGCCTTCCTGGTGTTGAAAACTGTTCTTCTAAAGTGTAGAAAACTCAGAAGAGAAGACCAGGAGACTTCGGATTGGGTCGTCAGCAGAATTCTTTATTCTATGACATGTCATTGGTATCTGTGGTCATCGAAATCTCATTCTTAAGTAATTTACAGGGTGTCTTATAGGTATTTTTGGAGGAGGGATTCTTGGAGGTGGAGCCAAATTCAAACAAATGCATGCAACTGAGGGAGGCGTTGGTTTTGTTACCAAACTTCCCGTGGTCCTAATCTCATCAACATAATCAAATGCATAGACACTAATCCAATCAACCTAAACGAATCCACGTCTGGGCTAGGGGCTCCGAAAGATAGACACTAATCCAATCACCCTAACGAATCAACGTCTGGCCAGGGTTCTTTGAATCAACGTCTGGCCAGGGTTCTTGAATCTCTGCCAATCAACATGACTTGATTGAGACAAAGCACAGTTATACATTGAGTCAGGAATAAGAATCTAAATTAAACATTTAAATACAATTTGTAATCTCACAATTCCCCCTTTGTTAGTTCTAATAACTCTCACAAAATAAAAATGTAGACACTTAAAAGTTAATTCTTGTAACTTGTAATCGTTACAGGCACATTGTACATGTTCTGTGTTGCTTATATGTGATTGCATGCTGACACAGAAACAAACACATGCAATTAGGGTCCGTGAAGTTCTTACGGGTAATAATCTTTTCTGGTTGGAACTGTCATTTCCTCGTGAGAGGCGGGCGTCATTTGCTGAACGAAACACTTGATACTAACAAGTTTCCGAACCATGAAGAATTATCTTCAGTCATCTGGTGTAATTTTGCTGAAAGATCAAGAGTACGAAAATCTTGATCATGTTGATGGATGACTGAAGTTCCCGTATGTGAGTCTCTGCGTTGTGTATTTTTTCTTCTTTCTTCTTTCTTTTCTCTTTCTTGTGTGATAGTTGGCTCGGCAATGGGTCTGGTTGTTTTCTAGAGGTTGTGGCTTCATCCGCAGGTGAGAAGGGCGGTGCATATGGATCTCAGGACAGCCATCAAGTGGTATCTGCACAGAGGAAGAAAGAAACAAAAACGAGAGACCAACGGCACAGAGCAGTATTTGTTGTAGAGTCTGCAAACATTAGGGTTGTATCCTCTGTTCAAATATAGTCTGCTATTGTTGTTCCTTCTTTCCCTATTTCTCAATTCCTGCGACACCTAAAGAACAGTGAGGAAAGGATGGACTATTGGATGGGGAAAGGCCTATGAGGAAATCTTCACCGCAGGGTTGGCCCCCGAAGCCTGTTGCTTTCGGTTCTTCCCTGGGCTCCTCACTGGTTCTTGTGTCTGTCCTATCCTATCCCTGCAGGGGGAGGAACAACTTTAAAGTGTGACACATGAGTAGCTGAACCATCAACAAACAACTCCAATTCTGCATTCTCTATGGGAGTTTCTGCTATTTCACTTGTCGCTGCATATGTAAGCGTAACACAATCATGAGTAATTTCGCCTTCATCCTCTAACACAAATTCAGTCATTGCAGACATCATACATGAGGATGGCTTCGTGACTGGTGCATGCTGTATAACAATATTCGGGGCTGTGAGAGTTGCTAACCAATTTCCCCAATGGGAGGAGGTGACAGAAGTGACTTTTGCTTGATTCATTAGTGCGGACACTGCGTGAGGGCATTTTACGTTTACAGTCTGACCTAACACCATTCCTGATGAAGCCTGAAGCGCTAGATGAACTGCCTGTACTGCTCTGAGGCATGGGCCCATACCTTGAGTGACTATGTCAAGTTTACCGGAATAGTAATGAATTGGGCGTAAGCTGCCCCCATGATCTTGCATTAGACATGAAGTCATAAAGCCTAAGTGTTCATGGACATAAAGCACAAAGGGTCTATCAGATTGGGCAATTCCTAATGCTGGTGCTTGACATAGTGCTCTCTTCAAATCATTAAAAGCTTTGAGATGAAGTTCTTCCATACAAACAGTATCTGAATCTTTACCATGGCCTTTCAACAAATCATAGAGAGGCTGAGCAATCGATGCATAGTCTTCAATCCAAGGTCTACAATAACCTGTTGTTCCTAAAAATGAGCGGAGTGTTTTAATGGTATTAGGCGGAGGTATGGCTTTGACTGAAGCCGCTCGATCCTGTGTAATGGATCTATTTCCTGCACCAATTGTTTGACCCAGAAATGTGACTTGCTTTTTAGCGACTTGAGCTTTGTGAAAGCTGCATTTGTGTCCTTTTTTATGCAAATAGTCCAACAATGATGCCAATTCAGTTTGATGTACCTCATGATCTGTTGAGGCAATCAAAATTTCATCGACATATTGGATCATAGTGGACTGTTTTACCGGACATTCTGGGTCACACAAATCACGTCTGACAGCCTGATGATATATGGTTGGGGAGTTTTGAAATCCCTGTGGCAATCGTGTCCACTGGTATTGTTCATAGTCAACTGTGAAAGCTAACCATGGCTGGCTGTCAGAGTGCAACAGAAAATAATCCATTAGACATATCAATTACTGAAAAAAATCTTACAATCTAATGGTAAGCCATTACAAATTGTAGATGGATCTGCCACTAGGGGGGTGATTTTATCAATATGTTTATTGGCTACTCTGTAGTCTATTGTCAGTCTCCATGTCCCATTAGATTTCTTGATGGGCCATATGGGTGAATTACATGGACTGTTGGTTTTAACTAGCACTCCTTGCGTCAGCAAATTTTCTACAATAAGTTTGATTCCCTGTATAGCTTCCTTATTAATCGGATATTGTTTGGTGACCGGAGGTGGAGTTCCCGTCAATTTAACTGGTTCTACACCTGTCAACAAGCCACAATCATCCTTGTCTTTAGCCCAAATTGGATGATTCTGTAAGAAAGCATACTCGGGAGGGGTTGCATTATTGGTAGAAATCTGTGCTGAGGACATTTTTATGCTAGTAGATTCTGAGGACATGTCTAAAGTTAGATTTATTTGTCTCAGAAGATTCATGCCTAAAATTGCACCTGTATTTTATGGAGCGCATAGCAATTTTGTAGTCAGAGTTTTTGGGCCAAATTGTACCTCTATGGGCGGAGTTTCATACAAAACAGAATCTTCACCTATTACACCAGTTAAACAAAGTTTGGTTTTCTTGTATGGGATGTTTAAACCTTGTGCCAATTTTGTAGGAATTACTGTAATTTCTGCACCTGTATCAAGCAAAAAATCAATCTCTTTCTCTTTTATGCTACCTTTCACAAAAATTATTTGGTCATTGTGTTGGATTACAGGGGAAAGGTAGCTACTCACAGCCCCAACAATTAGTTTTTTTCCTGGTCTTGTTGTGCTCTTAGAAGAGCCTGAACTAGCTGTCCTACAGTTTCAGTTGTCACTGGCGGAACTACTTCAGGGTTGTGTGCAGGCTGAGAAGGAGTAGAATTATGCATAGCATTCCTTTTACTATCTTGCAACTTCTTCCTACACTCTTTCTCCCAATGTCCTAATTTTGCACAGTATTTGCATTTGCTTTCTCTTTTAGACCATCTATTGTCTTGTTTCGTTGTGTTAAACGTAGCTGCTGCTACTCTTACTTTTGCCTTGACATCAGGATCTCTTTCCCATGTAGCTAACCTGTCTAGGTTACTTCTGAGAGTTCTGTTAGATCTAAGAATGGTAAAGCTTTTCTGTATTCGGCTACAAGGCCATCTGACCAGATACGAACTAAGGGTCCCTTGTCATTTAGCACACTTTCAGGGTCATCAACAATTCCACTGTAAATTACAGCTGACTGACAAAATCTCTCAGTATATTCACTCACAGTTTCTTCTTTCCTTTGCACACAGGCAGTAATTCTAGACCAATCTATTTTGGGGTCCTAAGATATTCTTTAGGATTTTCAAAATACCTTCTCTTAAATCACCCTTACTGGCCTTTCGCAGTTCAGAAGTAACAGCAGATTCAAAACTGTTGAATTCAGATTCAGTTAAAATTTGTGACATCAACTGCGTGACTTCTGCCAACGACATGTCATAAAGACGCATTTTACTGATCAATGTTCTTCTAAATTCAGAAAAATGCGTGCATGCTGACGATAAACTCTGAGATAGTCTCTCTATATCTTTAGGACATAAAGCTTTGGCAACAGTTTGTATTTGCACAACAGAATAATTGAGAGGAACACTATCAGTTTCCTCAATTCCCTGAGATCTTCTCTTAGCAACACACACATTGACTGAATTTACAGGCACATCAGTTACTGATTGGAGATCTACATCTGTTTCAAAGAACGCTTGTAAATCAGGGTAAATGTTATCAGGCTGACTAACTTCCACCTCAGTTTTTGCTGCAGCTTTCTTGAGGTTCAATTTCTTAGTCAAAGTGGATACTCTAGCACGGAGTTCATTGTTCTGTTTCTCTAGCTCTGAGTTACGCTGAGACTGTTGTGTAGCTAGTGTTCAACTCAATTCTCTGTGACAACAGATAATGCCTTTCACATTGTTCTTACGAATACTTGCTCCTAGTACCTTTTTACACTCATCTACCGACCAAGTCTTGTCTGGATGAATCTCATATTTCTGCGTTAGTTCTTGTCTAACTTTTTCAGTGACTATTAGGTCCATTTGTTCCCCTAACAGCGTTTTGAATTCACTATCTGACCACAAAGGAGTCACAAGACCACTCTTTTCTGTGGTTGGAATCAGCCTAGCATTCCTTATAACCATTTTGTAAGTTTCTTCTGTACCACACTTAACAAAAAAAACTTCTCTGATCAACAGAGGGTACACTTGTTAAAAAAAACTTAACTATTGTTACCTTTCCAAATTACCAACACTTCACACTTAACTTCCCTGCCTACAAGAACAGAGGATAAATCAAACTTATTAGCACGAAAATGCTAACCTTCCCTGCCTGAAACAGAGGATAACTTCCCTGCCTACAAAAACAGAGGATAAACCAAAATTATTAGCACGAAATGCTAACCTTCCCTGCCTGAAACAGAGGATAACTTCCCTGCCTACAAGAACAGAGGATAAACCAAAATTATTAGCACGAAATGCTAACCTTCCCTGCCTGAAACAGAAGATAACTTCCCTGCCTACAAGAACAGAGGATAACTTTCATCTCTAAAATAAAAAACTTTAGAGGATAAACTCTTCCCTGCCTGAAACAGAGGATAACTTAGTTAAACAAACCCTACAGATGTATGTTAACTCTTCTCTGACGGCACAGAGGATACACATTTGTACTGGGCTTAGGTTCTTTTGGATTAGAGACGGCACTCACCACAACCCTTGGTTGAGAGAAAAATTCAGTCTGGGAATCTTTGTTCAGCTGGAAGTTTCGCTGGATTCCAAAAGATGCAGATCTTTGTTTGAGCTTGAAGTTTTTTCAGGTGAGGAAGCTGGAACTCTATCCGGGTTCACGGCAGCATCTGTTGAAAACTCTGTTCTTCTAAAGTGTAGAAAACTCAGAAGAGAAGACCAGGAGACTTCGGATTGGGTCGTCAGCAGAAATCTTTATTCTATGACATGTCATTGGTATCTGTGGTCATCGAAATCTCATTCTTAAGTAATTTACAGGGTGTCTTATAGGTATTTTTGGAGGAGGGATTCTTGGAGGTGGAGCCAAATTCAAACAAATGCATGCAACTGAGGGAGGCGTTGGTTTTGTTACCAAACTTCCCGTGGTCCTAATCTCATCAACATAATCAAATGCATAGACACTAATCCAATCAACCTAAACGAATCCACGTCTGGGCTAGGGGCTCGAAGATAGACACTAATCCAATCACCCTAACGAATCAACGTCTGGCCAGGGTTCTTTGAATCAACGTCTGGCCAGGGGTTCTTTGAATCTCTGCCAATCAACATGACTTGATTGAGACAAAGCACAGTTATACATTGAGTCAGGAATAAGAATCTAAATTAAACATTTAAATACAATTTGTAATCTCACACTGGTCATCAAACCATTTGATGATATGTGTAAGTCTGTTTAAATGATCAGTTCCCCTTAATGCAAGCAACACATTAAGGAGTGCAAGTTATATTTTGACATAGATAATAATTGTATCTTCCAAGAATCATTTAATAGAAGTAATTTTACAGATCATGAAACCAAAAAGCAGAGAGATGTATTTGCTTGATTCACTGTACGGCCCTGGCTTCAGAGATTGCCTTTACATTGATCCCTACAGGTTTTTTTCAGTAAAATATTAAGAGTTCAAAAGAAGTTCAGGATTATGGTAGTTCTGTTTTATACCATACATCCTTTTGCATGCATTTTGTTTTTGTTTTATGGCTAATTTTTCATTGATGCTTAAACTTTAAAACTTAATCCCTGGAATTATATTTTATAGTTCAAACATAAAATTGTTTAAACAGTGATAAATGAGCCGATAATTAGTTTGGGGTTGTTCCACCCCAGTTTGTTTGTTGATTAGTATTTCGTTATTATTTTTATTATTAGACTATTTTTGTTTTAATTGTTGTTGTTGTTTACATGCTTTGTAGAATACTTGCACAGCAACTACATCCTGGGCCATGGAAAGAGTATGGACGTGATGATCTCAGCGTAAGCAGTTTTCTTGTTGCCATTACTTAATTCCATTTTAGATATTCAACCACATTTTATATTTTTTAATAATTATAACATGTTTATTTCAATTTAACTCAACAGGGTGCTCCAAGGCAGAGTTGTTCAAATAACTGTGGAGTGTTTGTGTTGATGGTAGGAAGAATTGTGTTTGATAACAATAAGAAATGTTTATTTTCTTGATAGCTTTGTCAGATTGTTGTCTATCATTGTTAATTTATTTTAAGTTTATGATCAAAACCAATGTCCAACAAACTTTAGATATTGATGCAATCAACAAAAACATTGAATTCAAGTTTATTACTATTGTTAATGTCTGTTTTGATGTAACTTACTATTAATGTTACAGTACGCACTCTATGTCGTAATGGGAGGTCACTTTGATTTTGCTGAGGTGAGGTCAAAACTAATAATTTGGTTAAAGTTTATTCTCAAAGGGTGATTGTGATTAACATTAAGCATATTTTCCAGTCTGACATGGCTGCAGTAAGGAGATGGTGGTGCTTGCTTCTGCTAACAAATTATCCTGTGAAGTAAGTGTATTTACAAGTACTTCCTATAAATAAAACATATGTATTAGTATTGTAGGTGAAGGAGGAGTAGAAGTAGTATTGTTTTATCCTCTCTTCAATAATATTAATTTGCACAGTATTTGGTATTTTATGGTGATTTCTTTTTTTCTGTGTGGAGTAAATTCTTTCTAGGCAGTCTGTGTAGTTTACACTTTTTTTATTTATTTTTACAATTTAAGATCAGATGTTGAAAGACGGCTACTCAGAAAAAGGCGCAAAACAAGGAACACGGGTATAACTTTAACTAAAATAGGTTTGCAACAACTAATCTGACAACTGATGATACAATGTTCAAGTTCCTTTTTCCATAATTATTCCATGATTGATGCACGTTTCTTTCTTTCTTTTTGTTAAGGAGAATTGGAAATGGAACCAGATTACATAAGTAAGGTGGGAGTTTACACTATTCACTATATTGATCTTTTTTATTTCTTTTTTAGTTTTTTTAACATGTTTAATGTATACTTTTTTGACAAGTATTTTATATTGACTAATATTACTATTTAGTTTTTTCTTTTACAGATGCCACCTGACATCCTGAAGCATATCCTCATGAATGTGGTCAAAGAAGATGGAGATGTGGCTTTCTTCAGACTGTCTCTGACGTGCTGGCTTTTCCATGGTGTTGTTTGTGAGGCATCATTCAGAAAAGAGGCTCATTTTGCCTGGCTTGACAGTAAGTTATTTAATTTTATTATTTTTACAAGTACACAGTTTTTTTATTCTACACTACACACTGCGTTTAAACAGCAAATGCAGTAAGCTTTGCTCAGAACATTTTAATATTTTAAATCTCTTTCTTACAATAGGTGTTGTCAACTGGAGTGCATACTCCAGTGACTACAAGGAGATCTATCGAGTGCCATATAAACTGACCAATTGCCTTTGGTGTGGGGACTTATTTAAAGACTTCCCGCCGGGCTATATTGGAGATGGAAGGAAAGGAATCCTTCGTGGATTTTACTCGATCAAAGAGTTTGAAGGTTACTGCTCAGCAGACTGCTTCATCTGTGATGGCAATCACTATAGCCTCAAGGACAACTAGTTTGTTGTGCTATATTTAAATATAAATGGTCACTTGACTGACAACTGCTTGATCTAAATGCTGTGATCAGTTTGTATATTAAACTTAAATTCATGTGTAATGTTGTTTATTTTTTTTCCATGTACGTACATGTCTTTCTGACACTGATCAGCAAATTGAAGAGGAACCCTATGTACAGATCACTGTAGAAAAATGAGTATAGCAATTAATGAAGGAACTCTTACCAGACAAAATATAATTAAGCAAACTTTTTTTATTTTGACATATGATAAGATTTCTTGGTGCTGTTATTATTTTTGCATTTTCCCTTGAATGTGTACTGGTATTTTAAGTTGTTTACAGACCTTATTGTATTGTACCTTTAAGATTAAAATTACATGGAGACATTTACTTATATTTACTTGACTCATTTTTGCTTCCACTCAACAGTAAATATGACCTGAATAGAATAACATGGCTTTATTTTAAAATGTTCCACATACATGCATTAAAAATAATACTTGACAATGACCTTATGCAATCAATCCATACAATTTAGGTTTAAAAGCTCTACAATTTAAAATGTGACATTTTAACTATTTTGCAAGAAACACATTGTTAGTTGTTAAACTAGGAAAATTTAAGCATCACATTTGTGAAAATAATTACTTATTCACCAATAATTATTTATTACTATCCATCAGTACTACTACTACACAGGTTAGAACGTCATCACAATATAACATTGAGCATGCGTGTCACTTAAAACCAGCACATGCGCATTATAATCAGATCGCTACTGCGCATGCGTCTATGACGTCACCGAAACACCACCGCGCATGCACGTACAATGTCTTTTTTTTTTTTTTTTTTTTTTTATTATGCCTTGAACAACATATACATAACAATACAACACACAATATAACACCAGGGAAAGAAAAAAAAAGTAAAATAAATAATATTAATTAAATACCTTAAATAAATATACACTTAAAAAACAAGCATGACCTTTACATTACTCAAATATTTTGAAGACAGAACACAAACGGACAGTTTTGATAGCTTTTCTATTAGTGCTACTTTGAATGGTACAAAAATAGCTTTCCAATTCTTTATAAAACACTGTGAAGCAGGGTTTCCTGTTTGTAAATTTACACCGATGAATGTGAAACTTAACTAATAAAACAAGTAGATTAATGACAAACGCTTTGTTATTCACATTTTCTTGAATAAAATATCCAAAAACGACATTTTCAAAATGCAATATAAAGTTAGAGAGTACCTTTTCTGAGATAAATACTGAGACATCATACCATAACTTTTTAACAAAGCTACAGTGCCAGAAGATGTGAGGTACAGTTTCCAAGTGTAAAGAGCAAAAAGAGCAGTTAACGTCAATATCCTTCTTAAACTTACTAAGAAAATGTTTAACAGGATAGAATAAATGAATAATTTTGAAATAAATTTCTTTTACCTTGTTTGTAACAAAAAACTTATGAGGTAATAACCAAACACTTTCCCACTTAGGGATTCTAACAAATTTAGACCAATAAGATATAGAGCGAGGCTTAGTAGCAACCTCCTTTAAAAATAGAGAGCGAATAGATTTGTTGTTTTTAGCCTGTGAAAAACAAATTTTACCACATATTGTATCCGTTAGATTGACTATGGGCATATCAACCAATTTCACATCTCTAAATAAGGAAACAATACACGAATTAATTGCAGAGAAAACAAGAGAGAATTCCTTGGGAGTCACAGGAAAATTAAAGTGCACAAGAAACTCCTCATAAGTCATAAGATACCCCTGATTGTTAAACAAATGAGACACTAAAACAATACCCTTATCAAACCAGTTTTTCAAAAAAATACTTTTGTGTTTATACAGAATACAACGATTGTTCCAAATAAAGTAACGCTGCGGAGAGAAGTTGTGCTTGTAAATCAATTTCCAAGCCAACAAGGCTTGAGCGTGAAAGGTAGATAGTTTTACAGGCAATTTCTCAATCTTATAATCACACATTAGCAGAAAAGAAAGACCCCCAAGTTGGTTAAAAATAAAATTAGGAATAAAATTCCACAAAGAAGGTTTAGTCAGACAAAATTTTAACCAATTGATTTTGAGTGTGTTATTTAAAGTAGAGAAATCCAAAAAATCAAGTCCACCACTTTTAAGAGAATTTACGACGACAGATTTACGAATATAGTGCACCCGATTCTTCCATAAAAAATTAAATAATGTCTGATCAATAGTATTAACGTTTTTATTGTCTAAATGTATAGTTGAAGCAATATAGGTCAGTCTTGAAATTCCTTCAGCTTTTGACAGAAGAACTCTACCTCTAAGGGACAAGTCCCTTAATAACCAAAGATTAAATTTTCTTTTTATCTTTTCAAAGGCAGGGTTAAAATTAAGGGAAACTCTATCTCGTTCATTTTGTGAAATGACAACGCCTAAGTAATTAACATCTTTTTTAACAGGAATACCATCCAAGGATAAAAGGGAAGAATTTTTTAAATCTAAAATTTCACACTTTTTTATATTAAGGTACAAACCTGAAGCATTAGAAAACAACTGAATAGTTTTAATTGCCTGATGGACCTGTGTCGGATTTTTTAAAAACAGGGCTGTATCATCTGCTAGTTGACTAATTAAAATACTTCTACCAGCAATATTAATTCCTTCGAGCTTACTATCCTTAATAAAATGACAGAAGACTTGAGCTACAATAAGAAAGAGGTATACCGATGCTGGACAGCCTTGCCGAATACCTCTCTCTAAAATAAATCTCTGTGTAGTGCCGTGTCCTAATTTCACTGAGCTATTTCCCCCAGCATACAACGTTTTCATCGCATTACAAAAAAAAGGCCCGAACCCAAAACGCTCTAAACAAAAGAAGATGAAAGGATGCTCAATAGTGTCAAAAGCTTTGAAGAAGTCCAAAAACAGAATTAAACTATCATCCTCAATAAGTTCAGAGTAATCAATGAGGTCAAAAACAAGTCTAATATTATTAAAGATATGACGATTTTTCATGAAACCTGACTGATTTTCATCAATAATGGAGTTCAAAACAAACTTAAAACGTTTAGCAAAAATAAGAGCAAACAATTTATAATCATTATTAAGAAGGCTAACAGGTCTCCAATTGTCTAAAAGAAGAGTGTCCTTTTTAGGTTTAGGTATTAAACAAATGACACCTTGCTTCATACTAACAGAAAGCTCAGCACGTACAATGTCCAGTACATATTGGATCTGATCCAGTACGTCATCGCGCTACAGGCTGCAGCGAGGACTTCTTGGAACATTGACCAATCAGCAGCGATTTTGGGAGGCGCATAGACGGGAGGCAACGAGGACAAATATCTAGATAGGCAGCACGTGTGTTTCATCAGCTTTTCCTCGCTGAAGAAGAACTTGTACAACTCCCACTTCATCCGAAAGAGACCAAATTGCTTCTTTTCAAGGTAGTACAAGACTGATTTAGTACGATTGATTGATTTAGTAGGCCTACGAATTTATTATACGTGTTAAAATGTGATTTTAACTAGGGCTGTGCGATATGGACAAAAAATATATATCACGATTTTTTTATTTTTTTTTCGATTTCGATTTTAATCACGATTTTGACACAAACAGACATGCTTTATCTTACACATCTTGTTTTTGCACATCTTACTTGTCTTGCACATCTTGTTTTGCACTTTTCTTTATTCTTTTACACATTTTACTCTTTATTTCTTTTTTTTACCTATATATATATATATATATATATATATATATGCTCTTGTGTGGTGTTACTTTTATATAATTTTTATTCTTTGCACTGTCCACTGAGCGGACCTGATTTGATCTACATTTCACTTTTGATTATACCCTGTATAATTTATCATGTGACAAATAAAGAAACCTTGACCTTTACAGTTATAAATGCATTCTGTGTGAATTTGAAACATATTTCCAAAGGAAACCAATTAGACCTTTCCCAAAAAGTTGTAAGATGTCTCTAGAACAGACAAATGGCAAAATACATATATATATATATATATGTATATTATATGTATATGTGAGTAATCAAATCCAACAAAACAAGATGCAACCAAAGCATGTGAGCGAAGCGGAGCGGTTCAATATTGCGCTTTGTGTGTGTGCGCTCCGCTCAGTCGTTCACGGGCAAAGCAAACGCTCCGCTAATGCTCATGCTCACCGGTAAACCGAATCACGCTCAGATCACGCGCTCACATTAAATGTCTCCAGTAACGTTAGGCCTATTTATTTTTTCCTGTTTATAGTGACATTATTGAATAAATGTCTCAATTAAAGCAGTAGTCCGATAAGAAATGGTTATGTTTCAGAGTGAAATTGTTCATTTAAATTGGGGATGTTAATTAACCTTTAACCAACCAATAATAATTTTGACCCATACAATCAGTTAAACGGTTTAAATTCACTTATTTATTTATTTTTAGTAATTTATCAAAATATTTTAAAAGGTTTGCTGCATGGTTAAAATAAGCTACACGTATAAAAAACACGTTTTTTAGAGAGAGCGAGAGAGAGAAAAAACAAAGTAGCCTATAAGTCGCATTTTATTATTTCATTCAGAAAAAGGCCAACGCGAATTACAAACATTATAATAAACACTGTAAACATAGGTAGGCTATTTTAGTTCCCCTCACTCCACAACAAATCATTTCAATTAACAGTAGGCTAGAAAATAACAAGAATTAAAAATAAGAAGCTATAACGACAAACCAAAACTAAATATTTTAGGCTAAAACAAAACTGAAACCAATGTTGGGTCTCTCCTTCAACACAAAATCAAATGTTCCTGTATTCGCGGTATTTAAATGTCAAAATATTATTTACCTTTTATTTATTTACCCTTACAATATCCACATAAAACAAAATATTTTGCATAACTTCACGGCGGTACGGTGATAACGCTAAACAGCACAGATTTTACTACATATTTAAACAGAGCAGTGTTTTTTTTCCATGTTTGACCGGTTGTTTTTATAATGATAATGAACAGGCTGCATTGTGAAGGTAGAGTGCTTAAATGTGTGCGGCGCTGAAGCAATCACGTGATTTATTCCCCTTCCAACAGTGGAAGCAACTCCTCTTGGTCATGAAGATAATCGGAATTGTAAAAGGTCTGCTTTTATTTGTGTACATAAACAATAAAAAAATTATCTTTGCTTTTTTGTAAAATAAGAAAAAAATAGAATGCATCTTTCTGCCGTCTGCTTTAATTTCACGCAGCACAATAATGAACAAACTGCATCCTCTAAAAAACACTGGGTTCAAAACAACCCAATTTGGGCTGGTAAAAGATACATTTGGGGTTCATTTTACCCAGTAAATTTGATTGTTTATTTAACCCATCATTAATGGATGATTTAACTCAGCTAATGGCTTTATTCGTTTCTATTATAATATTCGCTTTATGCATGAAATAATATTTACAGATTAACTTAAATCCTCTAAACTTCTGTAAAATACTCCAGACGTGATAACTTCCTTTATTTCTCATTTGCTTGTTTTTATAAGCTATAAGCCTACACATTGCCTATTTAATCTCGTTTAACAAACATTAGAAGTAAAGATTAAACATTAAACCGATGTAATTCACGAGTAAATGGACCACTCTGTAACTGTGTTTCCACCGTAACGGCTCTGGCTCTCGCGCCGAGCTGGAGTCGTGTTCGGCGGGGACTGATCACGGATCAGACCGCTGGCCTGCGCTTCACTCATGGACGAAACGTACTGCGATTGCCTTCATAACCTGCACAACAACAAACAGTCAACAGCTCTGAGGACATGTTTTAACATCCAAAGTATTTGTGTTCTGTATCTTTATAAATATAATCGTTTATTTTATGCAAAGCATCAGACTCTTTATCAAGCAATAAGACAGACGCGAGGGACGTTCGTTTATTGATTCACATTTGAATGTTGCTCTGCATAGATTTAAACAATATACTGACAGAAACAATTTTATAAATAAAATAAAATGTACATAAACTACCCAAACACTGAACAAATAACCCAAAAAAATGACCCAAAAGGCTCAACCCAGCATCTAGGTGAATTAAGTTTTTCTCTGCTTGCAGAAGTGCTGCAGGTGTGTGATGTAATATGATATGATCAGGTGAATCCTCATTCTGTTGTTTGCTGCTTTTTGCACATGTGAAATTAATCCCCGAAAAACAGATGCTAGTATTTTTAACGGTCACAGACACTTATTCTTTTTAATTTAATTCAGTTCTATAATATTTGTCGGTTAACGGTTAGGAAAAATAACCGAAATGAACATCCCTAATTTAAATGTATAACCTTTAAAATCTTAATTTAAAAACGTGTCTTGTTTTGAAGCCACTTGGAACATTTGCGTAAAAAATTAAATAACTGAAAAGGTATACGTTTCCATTAAAACAAGCTTCATATTCAAAACATGCACACAAGATGAAAAGCAGATATAGAATTTCACAAAATACTTATCAGGCCCATGAAAGCACACACAAGATGAAATGCACTTGACAAATAATTATTTCGTGGCATAAATAAAAGAAACACTTTCTAAAATTAAAAATAGACCAAAACTGCGGGGAAATGCGGTCCATTAAAACGTGTAAATCTTCACAGGATTTTAGAATTTGCTTTTAGAAACATTAGCTTAGACAAACATTGCTTAGCCTATTCCACAGATTCTGGAATTAACAAATTACCAAAGGGGCATTTTGCGTTTAGCAAGTGGCGCTGAGGTATGAGCGAGCGGAGCAGGATCTTCAGAAAGACGCTCTCTGCTCTGAAGGAAATATGATCGCTACTCCCCGCTGTGTGCTCTGCATGCAACATGCATTTTTTTGGCCACCAAGTCCTTATCCTGTTCTGAACTCATCTTCCCTGTTTCTTTAGCATACTATCTGTCTGTATGCCCGGTCTGTTCTGTTCTGCTGCATTCTGATCGGTTCGGATAGCATACTGCGGGAGGTTGGGGCAGGGGCGCAGAAAAAAAATCGAGCTATAAAGCGATTTAGAAATCGTGCAATCTCAAATCGCGATTTTATTTCGATTTCGATTAATCGCACAGCCCTAATTTTAACATGACATTCACTTGGTAGCCTATACTCCAGCTTGCTACTTTTCTGAATGTTAAACCACAGCAGCATGGAAAGATGTGTGAAAGATGGAAACTGGAGAGCATATGCTACAGCTTAAATATGAATTACCCATACGTCCTTTTGAGAGGACTATATTTACACTACAAATAGTTTTACTGTTCAAACCTTCAATGAGAGAACAGGTTTTACACGTTAAACATGTGCTGATGCAAATTCACTGAAGCTGTGCCACTGCAAAGAATAAATCACTTATCAATGGCAGGATATCCTTTATTTTTTATTTATTTATTTACTTACTACACTCAAAAAAATGATTTTTGCTCTTTGTTCAATTTCATTAATTAAAATGAGCTCATACAACATAACTCTTGGTAAAAATGGTCCCAACTTAATTTTATTAAATATAAACAATGTAATTTAAAAACAATTAGGTTTACACGTTTTTTTATTGAGTCAACAAGAATATTTTTCGTTCGATTTTACTTGTGTAACTAGGAAGTGGATTTCCCTTCCCATCATGCTTTGCACAGGGCTGGATAAGGAGAGTAAATCTTGAAATAAAATGTTATTTTAGGCATTTTTTATTTAGATGATAAAATTGGGAGACTTGTTAATGTTTAATGTTCTTTTATGTTTGAATTTAAAAGAGTTTCTGGTATGTTAGTGTTTTGGGGGGTTACCATTGTGGTAAAGTGTAGAGCATGTGCTTGGGTTGAGGACCAGCTAACATGAAACAAAGTTGTTTTAATAACAAAGAAACAATTATGGGCATGCCATGGATGTAACAATATCATCATATGCTATGCCTAACAAATAGGCTAATGCCTAAAGTTAAGTAAATCCAACAAATAATAAATTTTGAGTGTAGAAACAATTTATTATCCAGTTAAATGTTTTAGCAAGCATAAAAACATCCCTTCGTCAATGTATCAATTTAATTTAAACTATATTTGATCAAATTGAGTTGACCCAACTCAATTACAATTCATCCAATGAATTATTTTTTGAGCTGTAGTCTACTGATGTTAAAATCACAATGTAGCGGCTGGATTGCAACTATTACATATATAATTTGCCTATTTACATTGTCTATTTTGTATGTATATACCTAATTTATCTGTTGAATGTTTCTTTATTTGTTTATCATATTTTATATTTTACTGTGCCCTGCTGTTGTTTTGTGCACAGGCATGGCATGGCAAAACTTTATCTAGTAGGAACGACCCAATTTTTTTTTGTAGTCTTCACTGAAGGAATTTAAGTTTATACAACAAGATTACAACAACTAATTTCAAACAAATTAGATTTTGGTGGAAAAATGTAATTAAATTTCGTGGAAAAGTTTACTCTAATTTTTTTAAGTTCGTTCAACAACTTTTTTTTTTTGAGTGTAGCTCCCAAAAGCCGCTTTTCAAACTACCACTAAACTGTGAAATTAACCGAAAATAAGTGTCAAAGATAATTGTTTTTATAATGTTTATAAAATATTTAACTTACTCAGAAAACAAGATTATGAACGCCGAACTGAATGACAGACTGGCGTGTCTATCTATGCCTATGCTGTCAATCGATTGGAGGTTACAAGGCCCCGCCTATATTTGACAGATCGCCCATTCCAAAAATAGTGCCTTAGTGCCGTTTTCACTGGCATTGGTTCCAGAACTTTTCCATTTGTTTTTCCCATAGGGAAACAGTCGGGTTCCCAAAGTAAAAAACAAAACAAAAAAACATAAATTTTGCTAATACAAAATGCAAACTGTTTGAAGACAGACTTGTGAGCTCTGAGGTTGATAGTCAACCTTATATGCTTTTGTTGAATCTGTAATCAGTAAATCCACGTATTTTTAAAATTGTTTAATAGCAGAATTAATGGTCAAAACAAAAAATACCCATGATGCTGTACAGAAAATTCCTGAAAACTTAGGCAGCTGACTTGCTGCCTCGATGCCTCATGAGGCAATGACTTTGCAGGCAGCGTTTTTGCATGAAGGCACCTCACGAAACTGATTTCGGACAGGCTTCTGAGGCAGCGTAACGGTTTAATGATCTGCAACAAAATATAACGAATTTTGGTGATAACTAAACAAATATTTAATTACTATAATTCTAATTTCTCGCTAGAAATAACATCAAAAGTGCAAAAAAATTATCAGAAATATCCATTTACACACAAACTAACCACCAAACGCAACTTTCAGATGCCATCTTTATTTTTTAGCTCAGCCGTCACGGAATGGAACGCACAGGATTGTGGGATATCAAAGGCAGTGAAGGATACATCTATGCTGCCTTCAAAAATTTATCAGATGAAGGTATCTTTAATATGGGCGCATCTGGTACTCGCAAACAAAACTATGGGTGCCACAAACTAAGGCCTGTTTAGGCTGATACGCATTGGTGTTTTTTAATAAAATAAAAAAAAATTAAGATGCATCCTTGTCTTGTAATAAAGGTTTTTACCTTTTTAACTATGTGAGTGCCTAGATGCGGATTTTCTTGTTTTGTAACAGGATCCAGCGACCATTTTTAATATTTTTCAGTTTTGAATTCCATTCTGGAAGTGCTTCATGAAATTGTAGTTCTTTCCCTCATTAAAGCCGTTACGTGTGCAGTCTTTTACCTTTGTCTTTTTGTCAATTTTTTTGGGGATAATTTTTGGTTCAAATCAAAGTTTGTAATGTTGTGATTCTCCTCATAGCCGGTTGGCTTGGTTCATTGCTTATACCTCTTTAATAAAGACAAAAAAAAAAATCCCATTGGGGAAAATAAATGGGGAAAAAACACTTCCATGAATCAGCACAGCTGAAAAAGTGGGAAGGTATGGACTAGGGTTGTCATGATTCGATTTTATTCGACTATTACATTTTAAAAATCCTCGACTTCATTTTGCTTGCATCGACTAACCGGCAAAACCGGAAGTGCCACATTTCACGGACGAGAATCCATAAAACACATTATTGGACTGTTTTCCAAGGCTGCATGATATATTAAACCCATTTAAAAATCATAATTTAAGCATAATTTTGAATTCACAAACGCTACGATTTAATTAAATAATTATATGCGTTGCAGTTCTAATACCGATAGACCGTGTCATCGGGCGCACGAGCCTGGCCCGAAGTTAACTTCCGGTCTGTGTTTGTTTATCGGTCTGGGTGCGTTTCTCAAAAGCAACTATGCTCTCAAGTTCCGTCGTTACCAATAGAGTTCAATGGAACTAACGACCATAGTTAACTAACGATGCTTTTGGGAAACGCTCCCCTGGTTAGTGGCACCGGCTACAAACGCAGTTAAAGTGATGAGTAATGAAGTTGGGCTCAGATTGTTTTGCTGGGGGATGGGTTTCCCATACATTTATTTATTTGTGGCGACCCGCCACGATATCAAAACTGACCGATTTTCGAAAAGGCTTCTTTGAATAAACATGAGCACTTAATGCACGTTTAAAAATGAAAACGAGTTTAGCTGTATTTCTAAAGCAAGACTGTCTTTAGAGAATGTTCGTTTCATCTTGCATGTAATGCCTGATAAAGCAGCGTTTGTAAGCTCAGTGCTGCTTTGTCCACACTACACAGGGAATCCTCTAGTTATCCTGCTATAAAGTGCCTCCTGCTAGCAGAGAATGAATTAGCATTTTTAATAAGTCCGTCTGATTTACACAGCAAACATATTTTGCTTATCAAAAAATAATCTGCTCTAGAGGGACTTAGCTGTTGTTATTGATTATATTTGGATGTCTACCAGAAGTTAAGTTGGGGCCACAAAAGCGCACATGCGCAGTAACGTTTGTTTGTTGTTTCCGTTGAAACCATAGATGGTCATTCTAGAATTGGGGGTACATTTCGCGTCTCCCAGGTAAACCTTCTGTTATTTTTCAAAAACAAAAACTTCACTGAATCGGTTTTGAATAATAACACAAATTATATTAAGCTATCACCAAAACAATGCTTTTGTGTATATTAAGGGACATTTTGTCTTAAAATATTAACTGAAAGACCGCCACTACACCTATTATTGATTGTCTTTGCCTCCTGATTCATACATTCAGCTTGAATTATCATGAAATAAGTCTAATTTTCATATCTTTTGTTTTACTCTGTTACATAAACAATTGCATAAAATATCTAATTTTTGTAATATTTGTAATTTCATTAAAAAAACATTGTGTCTGTCCCTACGTTCTGGTCAACTCTGTTACATCGGTTATAAAAAGGCATAAAATCTTTAAAGCATTCATAGAAAAACATGTGACTTGCACCAAGTGATGTCACTTCCTTTGGTAGGAATCTTTGGAAGGCATTGATGTATGTCTTCTCATTAATTTGTACAAAATGTTTAGGATACACCAATGGTAGATTAATTATTTGTCAAATTTGTTATTGTGATTTTGCAGTAACTCTTTCACTTTTTAAAAACAATAATATGGAAATCCATATAATTCAGTTTTAGACATGCCATTATCTGGTTTGAGGGTTAGCATCTTGAGCTAAAGCACAAAATGGTGGAAAATGTCAACTCTGTTATTGTCAATTCTGTTTGTGGTTTAAAATTTGTAATGATAACAGAGTTGACAATGAGTAACAGAGTCAAATGTTCCCAATCACATTTAAGTATTTTCCATTATTATTGTTTATTTTGGATTCTGGGTCATTTTACTGTAAACGATACATTTGTTTTATATCATTACAGGCTAAAGAAATTGAATTACAGGTAAATTAAATCTCAGCAGCAGAAAGGCAAGGGCAACAGAGGGCACAGCGACATGCTGACCCTGTAAGGAAGGCAGAAAATAGACAGCACAAAAGGAAAAAAAACACCACTACTCAAAATATAAGCTTGTTTTGCTCTAATGTTTATAATGTAAACATATGGCTTCAAAGTAAATCTAAAATTCTTGCAAACTGCTCTTCCTTGAATCAAGAGCTCTGTCTTTTATTATGTCTATAAAAAACTTGCCTAGTGCACATATAAATACTAAATAAAGACATATGGGCAGAAATCGCCAATAACTGATTTGCATGCCCAGGATTGAGGGTGCAGCTATGTCCTTTTATTTTTCAGAGCTGTAATGCATGAGACACGTGTAGTTAATTTTCAATTACATAAAAGATATGTAATTCACATGCATTTGATCAAATTAAATAGTTCAATTACATTTAAAATGATTTCAGTATTTTAGAATCTGGCAGAAAATGTTGCTGTTTTTGATCTTTTAACTATAGGTGGTCAACTCTGTTACCATCAATGTCAACTCTGTTATTTTTTTTTTTTAAGTTTTGCTTTAAAAATGATAATTATGTGTTTTATTGTTAACAAATTGATCAGAAGATAATTAGCCTAAATAGTACTACAACTGCATGAAATTTGTAAAGAATTTCATTCATTTTAAAGCTATGTTTAGAGAAAATGCACACCATGTTGGCAACTTTTCAGTTAAACGTGTTGATATTTTTACTCTAAAACAAAAAGTCTATATATTATTAGGTTTAAAGTTGAATTAATGGATTAAGAGACAGATTTTCTCCTAGGGAGGACAGGGTTTTAAATTGTGGTACATTTGTTAACGGTATATGTTTGACCCGATTTGTCTATAACAGAGTTGACAGATTTTTCTGTTAGTACATTGATTTTCAGAATAAATATTTAAAATATTACAAGTTTAAGATCAGCAAATATAGAAAATATTACATTTAAAGTGTGTTCTATGAAAATAAAAAAAAGTTTAACAAAAAAAATATTCCTATTTTTTGTTTTCTTTCTCAGCTTGAAATGTACCCCCAATTCTAGAATGACCCGTATATAGACGCCCTATTCGACCACTCCAGGCACGCAGATGCGGCCACCATCTTGGAACGGTATTTTTGATGTCATTCACCATACTGTAGGTTCGCAGAGAACCGTTGAGCCCATAGACATATATGGTTGAAACCGTCTATATGCGCTTTAATTATTTACATGCGTGTAAGTGCGTCTCACCGCGGCTCCGTTCACAGTATTTCCACAGAAACGTATCATTTATATGTGTGGAGCGTCTCAAACTCCATCTCTGCATTTTGTTGTGAGTTTGGGTTTATTATAACATTCATCTGGGAACACAACGTGCGCCATTTCATCAGATTTGTAAGGTAAATCATTTATAAATCTACGCAAACACACAAGTAGGTATAACTGCAGACCGGAGATCTCCAAAATGGGGCGTGAACTCCAAAACGGGGTGGGAGCTCCAAAATAGGGCGTGTCTTCCTCCCATTGACAGACAGGCACATGACACGCATGCGCAATTTTTTTTCTCCCAAACAACTTCAGCGCAAACTCCGCCCAATCACAGTGTTAATTTAATTTCCTTTTTAATTTTCCTTTTTAATTTCCTTTTCCGTTTTTGAGTTCCCGCCCCCATTTGGAGATCTCCAGGCTGCAGTTATACCCTTCTCCAAACACAGGAGAATACATCGCGGTTTCAATATAAAAGCTCAAACCTTCACTCTGAGTTTACACGTTTTGATGTCCACATATTAATTTAATTACAGTGGTTATAGCATTTCTGTCCAAAAGAAATGGCCAAATATTAAAGATCAAGTGGACATTTGAATTAAATGGTGCTTGATCAATATTAAACAAGGTCAAGTATTAGATTGCACAGTAATGTGTAAAAACAATCGTCAGGCCGTAGGTGCCCCCTGCAGGCCTTTGTTGTAATGCGTAATGTACTTTAACTCTATTGTTTATAATACATTATGTATTTTAACAGTTTTGTTCAATACAACCATATGATTTCTTGCTTTGGATTCTTTATTTGAACTAATTAGCATTGTCTCATTGCTATTATATATGTATTTTAAGTAATTTTAAAGGCTATTGTTCACTTACATCTATTTTTACACAATTTTTTTTATTGTAATTATAGGGCCCTATGAAATATGTTTTCCAAATAATTTTTTTCCCATTTAACATTTGTCTATACTCTGTTTTAATGGTTAAATTAAATTGTATTAATCAAAAAGCCTGTCTAATTAAGATTTTAGTTTTTTTTCTACAGTTTCATCTTTACCAAATTCTGTTTTCCTTTATTTAATGGTTCCATTAAATGTTAATAATCAAAAGCATCTCCAATTCATTGATTTTATTTAAGAACTAATATATATATATGTGTAATTATTATTATTTATTTTTTTAAATACGGCACATTTCCATTTTTCTATATATTATATAAATAATAATATTTCTGGTAAATGTTTTTTTTTTTATATAATTGTATTATTAGTAGACTAAACACGTGGATATGTTGTAATTCTTACACTATAATACTGAACTTTGATTTCAGTGATTTGGACTATGAGATGGACACTTGCTTCTTACACTCTGTTGCACTTTACTTTTGCTTTAAAAAAAGTATTTCTTATAAATTTGGATTTAATGTGGTTTAATAAAATATTTTTAAGTAAAATTGTTGATGTTTTTGTGGGAGATTAATCGAAATAAAAATAGTCGTTAGTGGCAGCCCTAGTATGGACTCCAGTCCATAGGCATTAAAAAAATGCTTTGTTGCATGTACCATAGTAGTACATACAGTAATCAAAGATACCATGGTACATGTCCAAAAGAGATGGAGGTAACATAGTATTGAATGTAAATGTTTGGGTGTGTGTTGTCTTGAATTCCTGTGTTAAAACATTTGGACATGATTACTGCGGCACCCAGTTTGTGTCTTTTTTTTATTTATTATTATTTTCTTCTCCAGCATCAGAATGTGTGGTATATGGGCCTTGTTTGGTAGTGATGAGTGCCTCGCAGTTCAGTGTACCAATGCCATGAAGATCGCTCATCGTGGTCCAGATGCTTTCCGCTTTGAGAATGTCAATGGTTTCACCAACTGCTGCTTTGGATTTCACCGCCTTGCTATTGTGGATCAGCTGTACGGCATGCAGCCTCTGCGTGTCAAGAAGTTTCCCTACCTCTGGTTATGTTACAATGGTGAAATCTACAACCACATTAGGGTAGGTCGCTGAATGTTTAAAAAAAAAAAAAAGTTTCAAGTGAAATTTATTCATGATTGTGTCCACTAATAAGCTTTTCTTGCACTTACAGAAAATTATTATTATCATTATTATTATTAATTATTCTTAAGCACACACAATTCTGTAAAAAAAAAGTGCTAATGAAACAACACTGAAACAAATTCTGCTACTAATAATATAAAATGTGCCAAGGCCTAATATGCTGCTGGGCTCACGAATATTAATCATGCTGTCTACTTTTGCTCAGACTGATTTGTTTGAAATCAGAACATACAAGGTCATAGGTAAGCGCTAACCAATGGGATTGCTGCTTGCACATCAGTTCTACCCACTACCAATGTAACCAGTTGGCAGTGGCTTCTGGGCTGAAAAATGTCAAATTAAGTCGTTTTGACAGGAAAAACAAGAATCGTTTACATGGAGAGTGTCAATTCTACATGGTATGTAAGACACTTTGCGTGCATATGAGAGAAAAGATCTCAGGCAAAGGACGGTGAGTCAGGCACTACACACTAGAGTTTATGGTGCGTCAGAATACGCTGCGTATCAGCATCAGACATGCCTGAAATCTCTTATTCCTTCATGGTTTAACCTAACATCTGATGACCAGTCTTTTTCTTAATAGCTGAAGGAGAACTTTGAGTTTGATTATCAGACCAAAGTCGATGGAGAGATTCTTCTGCACCTGTACGATCGCTTTGGAATCCAGAAGATGGCCTCTCTGCTAGATGGCGTATTCGCATTCATCTTGTTGGACACTGCTAACAAAAAGGTTTTCTTAGGGAGGGACACCTACGGTGTGAGACCGCTGTTCAAACTGCTCGCTGACGATGGCTTTCTAGCTGTCTGTTCTGAAGCCAAAGGTATAATGAATAATGTATAACCAAGTAGTATTTGGGCTCTTCTGATAGGGATGCATGATTGATTGAAATAAATAAAACCAAAATCCAAATTTTTAAGGGCTCCCTGAGGTTTTCCACCAGAATAAAAGCTTGGTGGGTTGACGTTTGAAAATGAAGAGGTTAAGACGACCTTAATTATTGGTTTTGTAATTTTAGAAATGTACTGTAAAACAAAATTATTCATAATATTATTTTTCTTAAATACTTGATATTTCTTATTGTGTCTAATGTTTTAGTAATGGTCATAATAAATGAATAGTAATAATAATAATTTTTTTTTAAATGTATTTGATTTGGTCATATTTATTTATAATCACAAAATTTGGGGTTTTTGGAAGGTTTTTCCAAAAAAACAATTTTTTATTTAGTCCCCCCCCTCCCCCAAATCATGCAGTCTTATCTCCTGGTGCGTTTCTTTGAGCTCACCTTAATTGCAGAATATGATTTTAACAGCATCACATTTTCACTGTAATTTGATCCAAACAGGTTTGACTCAGGTCACACACTCCATGTCCTCCCCTGCAAAGATCACCCCCTTCCCCCCGGGACACTTTGAGGTGTTTAACTTGAAGTCCACTGGAAAAGTGGAGTCTGTGCTGATGGATCGCTTCCACTGCTGCACAGACGAACCTAAACATGCCTCCTATAACAATCTTGAGGGTCTTGACACAGGTAGATGTCATATAGTGTCGTAAAAGTAGTCCATATTACTTGTGCATTTATTTTTCACATGTTCTGAAGCCATTTGATAGCTTTGTGTGACAAACGGACTGAAATTAAGTTATTCACTACTTGGATAAATCATTCAGTCCAGTTTTGCGAACTGGATCAATCGATTCATTGGAAATGTCTGATTTAACATGTTCTCGAATCAGACGTTGCTACTTCTCTCATGAACACGTTTGAATATTAACTGAATTACTGTTGGACAAAGGTCCACTGTCTTATTTGTGCCTTTACTTTTTTTTCTTCTCATTTAAATATCTATGAAACAGATGAATGGGAGAAATACTTCTGGCGCTCCCAACCCCTGTAGTACGCATCTAATGCCACCATTTACTGTAACATCAATCAAAACTAAAGAGTAATTAATTTATCCCTTTTCATCAGGCTTTGAATTAGAGACTGTCAAAAACAACATTAGAATCCTGTTTGAAAATGCTGTTAAGAAACGCTTGATGGCTCACAGAAGAATCGGATGCCTCCTCTCAGGTGCCTGTTCTCCTGTTTTTTTTTTTTTTGGCTGTAATTTAGTGGATTTGTTACTCTAACTTTATTACATTCACCCTATCCATGATGTTATTGTTGCAGGTGGTCTCGATTCAAGTCTGGTTGCTGCAACACTCGTGAAACTGGCCAAAGAAGAGCAGCTTCCATATCCCGTTCAAACCTTTGCTATTGGTGCAGATGACAGCCCAGATGTTGCAGCTGCTCGCAAGGTAATTTACACTGTACATTCAGAATGTCATGTGCATTTTACACCTTGATAGTCTGATCTGTGTGGCAATTTCTTTTGAATACGGTGCACTTTGTGTTGACTTTAAAGTATTAGAGGCTAGTTTTGTCATGATAATGGGATTTCTAACCTCAATGCCTTGAAATATATTGATATTCGATACCATGGGGAAAAATTGAGCTCCCCCTGAAGAAAATTTTGTACATTAAGTGCATTAACCTAAATGTGACGCCCCTTACCATAACTGCGAGTTTCATCATCTCTGGTGTAAACACCTACAATGGCTTTTATTTTGCTTCTTAAATCACCACCCACACAATATCCATGTATTACACAAAATATCTTTCACAGCAGATGGTGAAGTCCTTTAAGGGATTATTAGAGGCCATAGGGGTGATCACTACAGAATGGAATGCACTGCATCTTTTCATAGAGCAGGTGTAGCCGAATCTTAGTCACCAGAACTACAAGTGATGAACAGAGGAACATAAATCCATCTCCACACTGGATCACTAGTTAGGAGTGTATGAACAACAAACAATATGCATATGTCTACACAACTGTAAGGTGAAGTGGGCCTCCAGCTAAAAACTAATTCAAGAAAATAATCTTAGCTAGCAGAGCCAAACAGCTTTGGAGGTTGTGATCTAGAAACGCCAGATTGTCCCGACAAAGTGTCAAATGCCTCCGTCTCTCAAAGAAGCCTTTGAAAGTAGCCAGCATTGTACTATTAAAGGTTTTGGAAGATACTCTCTGTAAAAAAAATAAAAAAAAATGAATAAAAAGTTTCTTGAAAGAAAACTCAGGACTGTAATCAAGATGTTTGAGGGCGTTTATAAACGGTGCTTATTGGTATAGAGCAGGGTTTCCCAAAGTGGGGTTCGTGAAATCCTGGTGGTTTGTGAGGGAATTGCAGGGGGTTCGTGAGTTGGTACACGGTATGCCTAAGAGTGTATACCATTAACTAATTAATACAAAGAAAAATTGTAATTAAATTAAACGTTTTTGCAAATAAATTTTACAGGTTTATACAAATGTGATGTAGGCTAAATGTAAAATCTTAAATGTACAAAAATAATTATCTTTATGGGAAACCCTGTATTAAAAAAAGATATTGTGGAAAAAAATTGAATTACATTGTAAATTACAGTAATATGAATTTTAATCATTTGTTGAGTGTAATAACAATAGCTATGAAAATACTACTGAAACTTTAAAACTGATAAAAATAAATGTTTTTAAAGATAAACATGCAAATGTGCCATTAAATTATTTACATTTATGCATTTAGCAGACGCTTTTATCCAAAGCGACTTACAGAGCATTCAGGCTATACATTTGTATTGTCAGTACATGAATTGTTGAAACATTTACTTAAAATCTCAGGGGGTACTTCAAGTAAGTAATTTAGGTCAAAGGGGTTCGGCTGACAAAAAAAGTTTGAAAACCCCTGGTATAGAGCAGTGCTTGAAATGGGGGGGGGGGGAGAAGAAGTGCCGTTAATCCCCCGCCCCACCCCCTTCTTATTTATTTAAATATTGAATAAATAAGTATGTTTTAATTTTCATAATTCACAATGCATGTATAATGGCTCAATCAATAAATAAACGTTTTAATACAATTAAGCAAACATTTACCTACATTTCACTATTGATTATACCCTGTATGATTGTATATGTGACAAATAAACAAGAACCTTGAACCTTGAAAAGTCAAGCTGTGATACCAAACACGACCACAAGGACGCCAAAGACCACTAAACCGCCTGCTTGTACTAAAACGGATCCATTCAGAATCACTAAACCACTGACTACCATATAATCTAAAACATCTTCAGCCAGCATCCATTATAAAACACTCCTGCTTTTAAGCCAAATACATGCTGAAAATAATAATTTAATGACTTCTGGACTTGAGTACTATTCTCTGCATTAGCTCTGTTTTGTGCTTACTGTTTGAATTTGCTTACTGGTTCCTTGGACTTTCCAGGACTTTACTGGTTTAAAATGACATGATCTCAAAAACCTGCTTCCTTTCATTTTAAGGTGTTGTATTATTATTATTTTTTTGAATTTACTGATTCAAACTGGTAATCAATAATTATTATTCTACTGTTCTGCGTGCCGGTACCTAAGTTTTTCCATTCTCATACAAATCTCATAGAAATCGATAGGAAATTGAGCTGCTTATATCTTTAATGTGCCCTCCTGAGGTTTGACCATGAACATTTTCTGATGGTTAAGCATCTCTATTGACTGACCAGTTATTAAAAAAAGAAACTTAGAAGATATGTAGGTATCCTTTTTAAAAAGGTTCAGTTAAGTTCAGTATTTTTGATAGTAAGTGCCATACATTTTGATTGTGTGATCACTTTTAACCAATTTTAAGTGGTGTTGTGTGGCAGGTGGCAGCCTACATTGGCAGCGAACACCATGAGGTGAGCTTCACACCTGAGGAGGGTATCCACGCCCTGGAAGAAGTCATCTTTCACTTGGAGAGTTATGACATCACCACTGTGCGTGCCTCCGTTGGTGAGTACTGGAGCTTATCAGACTAATTTTAAGATTAAAGGAACAATCATACTGATGGATGTGGTATTGTTCTTTTAGTAACTCAAACTTTCATATCATATTCATCTCTGTTCTTACTGTGATTAAAGGGGTCATGAACTGAGAAACCAAATTCCCTTGATCTTTTGGCATATAAGAGGTCATTGTACTATAAAAACATCCTGTAATGTTCAGAACTCAAAACTTTCTCGTTAGTCTAAAAACATCTTATATTGAAGCCAATTTCCAAAAATGACAGGTTGTGGAATGTGCCACTTTATGATGTAATATAGTAATAATACTGTGGCTAAACACGGCCTCCGCAGAAGATGATCAACGCCTGCTTCTACATTGCTTCCTGTTTAGCCCAGCCCACTGATTCACACATGTAGTGTAAATAATGAAAGGCGAACGCAGGTCTACACAGAAATCAAATGATAAAGATTGCTCTGAATACAACAAGACGCTATGCAGAGCCCAGCATTAGGAAAGTGGGGATGAACTTTATTTTTAATGAAGTTCCAGACCGCGTCAGTAAGAACTTGGTCCTTTGTTGACTTCATTTTACCGCAGATTTGTAGAGAAGGGTCTGGCTGCAGACTTGAACTTGGGGAGCACTCTCTGTCTTGCACTCTCTGTCTTGGAGACAAGACGCTGTGGTGGTTAAACGATTAAAACCAATTAGTACCATAAAGTACAGGGTCCTGCAACTCCTCTGTAGGAGAAAAAGACAAGACCCGCAAATCATGACATTATTCATGTCCGTAGCACAAACAGTGTTTGGGACTTTGGGATCTGAACAGATCATATCCTGCTTATGAAGTAGTACAGTAGTAACCGCTATGATTGGCCTTGCAATAGGAATTTACAATCTCTTAGCAATATGTGAATTAACAAGAGCTTTGCACAAAAGGACTAGCTTTGATCTGTTATGTTTGTCTGCAGGTATGTACCTGATATCAAAGTACGTCCGTGAGAAGACAGACAGTGTTGTGATTTTCTCTGGTGAAGGTTCTGATGAGCTGACACAAGGATACATCTACTTTCTTAAGGTACATTATGTGCTCAATTTACATTTACAGTAACTCCAAATTTATACAGGCTACACTTGAAAAGGTATGAATGTCATGACATTGGATAAAATATCAAACTAAATAGCTGGTGAAAATTCATTACTAAAATGGTGCAGAAACGTCAAGCTGGTTTATTATGTAATGCGATTACATTCTGGCATTTTTTAATGACCATACACCCAAACAAAGTATTTGGACACTTATGAGACATGTAGCTGTATTTTATGACTCGATTGAATGTTTGGCCTGCTTTGATTTAGGCACTGTCACCTAAAGTAGGTGCTGAGGAAAGCGTGCGTCTGCTGAAAGAGCTTTATCTGTTTGATGTGCTGAGAGCAGACAGAACCACAGCTGCACACGGGTAAGATAAAATATCCATTCTTTCTCTTCTCTTCCCACAGTAACTTGGTGATTTCCACTGTATTAATGACAACACATTTTTTTTCATTAGACTGGAGTTGAGAGTGCCTTTCCTGGACCACAGATTCACTGCATACTACCTCTCTGTGCCTGAAGAGATGAGAGCACCTAAGGTGGGTCCTGAAATCTTCATCCCTCCTCATATCAATCTGTTCCCACATCATTTACTGTGTCTGGTCGGAAGTGTAATACAAAACCCATGACCCCAAATATGAGCATTAGCAATAAGTGATAGTGATGTTTAGTTTATTAGTGTAATTTTTGTTTTTATTTCCTTTTTCAAATATCACTATAGTGGTTTTTGTAACCAGACTAATATGAATAATTTTCTCGATCGGAGCAGGATGGTGTGGAGAAGCATCTCTTGAGGGAATCATTTAAAGGGATGAAACTCATCCCAGATGAGATCCTCTGGAGAAGGAAAGAGGCCTTCAGTGATGGTATCACATCCATGAAGAAATCCTGGTACACAAGCCTGCAGGAGCACATTGAGTCTGAGGTACTACAGTACACATGTACACACTAGGGATGCCAGGGTGAGGACGTTTTACCAACGATGAGCAATGGTTGTTTTTCACATTTTACAGGAAAATATATTTTGACACTCAGGATCTGTAGAAATGGCTTTGATCATTAATGTTAGATCTTGACATCTTTCCCTTTCTTTGAACAAAACTAATGCTTGGAAAAAAGGTGGGTTCATTTATTATACTCAAAGAAAAACAACAATAAAACCGTACAGAGACAAACTTGCAAATGAGGTAAAGAACCAGTACAACATGACAACGATTTAATAAAAACAGGGAACAAATTCTTAAATTGTGGCCATGATTGAATTAAAATGACATGTTTTTTTTTCCCCACATGTCATGTGCCAGGCTCTGTATATACCTGCGTTTTCACATATAAAAGAAAGATCCATAGATTTTCCACTTTAAAACGAATACTGCATCATTATTACTTTTTATGACAAACACTACAACAATAAAACAAACAAAAACAAATTCACTTATAATAAAAAATATTGCCAAATTGGTGCTTTTGCTTTTTAGCTTTGACTCCAAATCTCCTTACTCTTGTCACATGGTGAGTGAAATCTGACTCCTGATCTCTGTGCAGCTCCTCTATGGAGCAGATTCTTTCAGTTTATAATTGTAACTGTTGTCCAGCTGAACTAAATAGTTTTTACACAAAAAAGCAAACGATCATGGGGGTGGAGTCATGTAATCAGTGTCAGGCTGAACATCATCTGACCGGTAACATTAAGATTACCGCGTAAACCTAGTACACAGTGACCATTATGTCATGGGTGAACACAGTGCTATAAAACCTCTTTCCCTGTCTCCTCTAATATATATTTTCTTTTTTAGGTGAATGACTCTCAGTTGGAAAAAGCTGCTAAGCTGTTCCCTTTCAACCCCCCCACAACCAAAGAGGGCTTCTACTTCAGGCAGGTCTTCGAGAAGATGTACCCCGGCCGCTGCGAGTGGACGCCACATTACTGGATGCCCCGCTGGATCAATGCCACAGACCCCTCAGCCAGAACCCTGTCCATCTACAAGCCTGATAAAGACCAGTAATCATATCAACCTTCAGAACTTGACTAAAGTTTACATCCACTACAGCGTGCACAGCTGCCTCATGTTAAATTAGCTAAATTCAAGTTTTTAGGGTGGTTTTAGTCTTTCCTAAAGAGAACCGAATTTGTTACAGGTCAATTCTTCACAGATTGAAGTTATACAGAATCGTCTGCTTATGCAATGACGTTTGAAATGAAGGCTGTTCACACTCGTCAAGCCTTCAAGCTGCCCTGCTGAACTCTTAAGTTCAGTGTATTTATATAAAAAATGTTGAATTTAAACTTTAGCCTTTTTTTTTCTCTCAAATTTCTTCAAGCGTTATATTATTAAACAAACTTGGGAACAGAAGCGGGTTGGTGTAGCTTGTTTAAAGGACTAGCTTGTTTAACCAAAATAACCATTTTTTTTTTTTTTTACTGCTTTAAAACTGCAATTACATTAGCCAACGTTATCAACAAAAGAGTTTTATACAAAGATTCAGAAAGCTTCGTACTCTGTTTGAAGAAGAGAAGAAAGGCAAATAGGTTTGGATTGACATGATGCTGATATTGTTTGCATATGGTCATTTTCAATTTTGGGTGAAATATCCCTTAAATATTTATTTCTAACAATAGCATTACTGTTGAATGTCTCTCAAGGTTTAATGCTTGGCACTGGTTGAAGTAACCATATTGAACCATTTAGCCTTATAGGGAGTTATTGAAACTAATATTGTTTCAACACTTGATGTAATGTTTGTTTTATTTGGTGCACCAACACCATAATCTGATAGAAAATGTACTTTGAATTCCAGTAATGAAATGGATGTAACGTGAATGTTTAAAGCATTTTCAACCTATGCACTCAGTGCTTAAAGACTTGAATTACTTTGGAGAATTTAATGTGTGCTTAAGTTAGTGGTTTGAAAGGTCTGGTCATGATAAAGCTTTTCTTCAGTATATCTTGAGATGTGTTTTAATTAATTGCACCGCAGTAAAGGCACCGTTACACCACATGTTCAACAAGGAACTAAAAGTTCCACCACTAAAGAAAATAATACTTTTGTCAAGTACAACACACAAAGATATCAAGTAAGCAAAATCTTTGCTCATAGAAGTGACAGGACATGTACATTTGATCACATTGTGCCTTTTAGTTTGTATTGCTGCAACAATTTGATGGATCAATAAAACAATCTGAACTTTTCCTCAGGTTAACTAAAATTCAACCATGGTCTGCTCAAATGGCCTCGTGGGCAACACACTGACATATAGCGTCATTGCGCTCGGGTGTTCTCTCTCTCCCACTTTGATTCCTGTCCATCTACTGTTCTATCTAAAAGGCATACACACCACAAAATAAATGTAAAATAAATAAATTCAAACATGACCACTATAAATAATTTGTCACTGAAGAACAAAACTAAAGGAAAAAACATGGACATTATGCTACTTTTATATGCATTTTGGTTTACAAACAGTGATATTGATCATTTCTCACAGGATAATTGGCTATTTTACTTGATTTATTTTTGTTTTGCTTTTCTGTAAATATGGTACATAAACCAACCTTATGCTTTTAAAAATAAATTAACATTAAAGGAACGCTCCACTATTTTTGAAAATAGGCTCATTTTCCAACTCCCCAAGAGTAGAACAGTTGAGTTTTACCGTTTTCAAATCCATTCAGCCGATCTCCGGGTCTGGCGGTAGCACTTTTAGCGCAGCTTAGCATAGATCATTGAATCTGATTAGACCGTTAGCATCTCGCTCAAAAATGATCAAAGTGTTTCGATATTTTTCCTATGTAAAACTTAACTCTTCTGTAGTTACATCGTGTACTAAGACTGACAGAAAATTAAAAGTTGCGATTTTCTTGGCCGATATGGCTAGGACCTATACTCTCATTCCGGCATAATATTCAAAGAAATTTGCTGCCGTACCATGGTACCATGATATTAGGCGCCTGAAAATAGTCCCCAGCTATATCATAACTAGTTACCTAGCTGGGGACTATTTTCAGGCGCTGCGTAATATCATTGCGCCTGCTGCACCCATGGTACGGCAGCAAATTTCCTTGATTATTACTCCACCACAGAAATGGTTTAACAGAACTATGACAGATCTGCAATTAACAAATCATTAACAACAAATTTATATTCAAGTATTTCGTGCATAAAGAAATGCATCTATTCAACCTTTTTAGTGCATGAGGATGAGGAAGTTATATAAACTTTAAATCACAAGTTTTTCAAATACATAAATAAAATCCATTGATTTTGTCAACCTCAAAAAAAATTAAAAACAAAAGTGCATCCTCAATAAAAATAAAGTGCATCCTCAACAAAAGAGCATAGGGCATAGTTGAGATTTCTCTGAAATTATATAGTTTAACAAAATAAATATGAGGGATGAGTAAGGTATATAGACTTGAAGTAACATGTTTTTCAAATACATAGTAAATAAAATGCATTGACATTTGTCAACCTAAAAAAAACAAAAAAAAAACAAATGCGTCCTCAACAAAAATAAAGTGCATCCGTGCATCCTCAAAAGTGCATATATAGGGCATAGTTGAGATTTCTCTGAAATTATAGTTTAACATAAAACAAATAATAATATAAGTAAGCTTACAATATTTCCTATTTGCACTACTCAACATGTCTTGCCCTCCTCCTTCACTTGTCTCTGTTTAATGATCTATTGTCTTTTCTGTTTGTTTTGTGAGGGCATTAGTGGGAGATTCTTCTTGATAAACCGAAGCATCTCTGCCTTCTCACACCCAATTCTGTTTCTTTTTTCATCCATAACATTTGCAGCAGCAGAAAATAAATGTTCACTGTCTATGCTGGTGGAAGGCGCTGACAGGTATTTCCGTGCAAGCGAGGCAAGGTCTGGGAACCAGGATTTGTTGCTTCTCCGGTGTTCCAAGGGGCTCTCGGATTTAGGAATCTTTGGATTTTTTGGTCTATTTAAAAAGACATTGAAGGCTTTATTTAAAAAATATATATTTTAATTACCTGCCCTTCTGTTTGGCCTTGGGTCAGCTCTTTTGTGACATCATAGTTTTCTTGAAGGATTTCTTCATACATTGCCAGCAAGGAAACATTGCCGCAATCTGTCTTGGTCTTCTTCACTTTCGGCTCATCCACATTCTCTGATGGACAGCTCACCCTGGCCCGCATTTTTTCTGTTACTTCCCTTTTCGTTGCTTGGTCAAAGTAGCAGTCCTTATATCTAGGGTCCAAGATGGCAATATAAAACCGGGGCTCTCTGTAGATATGACTGAATCGCTTTTCTATGGCTTGCAGTAGAGTGGTCTTTGAAGTTTTAACTCCATGATCTGTTGCAACAGCCTTGTTTAACATGTTTTAAGGCTTCGATGGAGGGGATCAGCAACTGTGGCTATAGATGAGCTAATGTCTTTTATAAGCTGTTCACACGGGTCAAGAATGGTCTTCATGTTTTCAATGAATGTCCATTGGTGTATGCTCAGAAAAGCAGGTAATTGAAAATCTACTGCATATGCTGCAAGAGCTCGCCTCTGCTCCAACAAACTTCTCAGCATATAAAACGTGCTGTTCCATCTCGTGGGCACGTCTTGCCCAGTTGTTTTTGTAAGTCTTTAAGATGGGAGGTGGCAAGTTGGGAGTGCTTGAAGTGGCCTACCATCTTCCTTCAAATCGAAACACAGTCTGTGATGCTTTTTTGGCACAGCATTGCCAAATATGTGTAGTCTATTCTTGCCAGTCAAATTATGAATGTGTGTGCAAATAGCAATGGCATTGTTATGGCCTCTGCCACCGAGAAAAACTTCCAGACCGGCGAAGACATGTTCACAGATGATGACGTAATGAGCGCGACACAGGCTAAGAGTCACTGCAGTTTAAAGCCGCAATCACTTGCAGTCGGAAAGCAGATGAATCTCAGATAAATCAGACTGATTAATTGATTTACCTTCAAGCGTACTTTATCGGATCTTGTTATCGGATTTCATTTATTTATCGGTGCAATAAAAATGATATCATTTTCACCCATATCGGTCGATAATTTATCTGTCCGATAAATATCGTGCATCCCTAATTACAATACCTTTCTCCCCAGCCTGGCCCAAACGGCTCGATTAGTTCCAGGTTTGATGAAGGCCCGCCTTCCGAAAAACAAAATATGTTGTTATTGGTTAGCTGTCCCAGTGCGTTGTGATTGGTGAACAGCTTAGACACCGTTTAAGTACTGCCTTGCCAAAACAGCAAGTTTGTCAGTATTGCTATATCAATTCAGACCTTGAGAATATTGAACAAGAGGATCGTGCAGAACCTTTGCATGCACGGATATTGCAAGACATATTAAAGTGGTAACGTTATTGTTTTAGTTTTTTTTGGCTAAATCACGTTTTAGATAGGATGTCAACAACAGCTTAAAATTAACTGCATTTACTATGTACAGATAAGTGCAACGGTAATATGTATTATGTTTATTGTTCTTTAATTCTAACATTATAACATGAATTGCAGTGAAACTGTTATACAGTTGAATTGTTTGTATACCATAGTCCCACAGACGTACACTATTTGTGGCGGCATATATATGCAAATTAACTCTCTGCCAGCAGGAGGCGCTGTTGGAGCGGGAGAGATCGTGGTTTCCCCGGTAACGCTGTACACAAAGCAGCGCTCCGCTCACAAACGCTGCAAGATGAAATGAAAATTACATCCAAAATTTTCTGAAAACAGTCGGTTTCCATCAGAAATACAGTGATATAAAAACACCCGCGTGCAGTGGTGAACACTGAAACGTGCAGTGCTCAGCCAAGCATTCTTGCCACCCCCCAACCATTCGAATTTCCGAAGGCAGGATTTATTTTTGTGATATCACAAATACAGGAAAACAACTTTGAAGTCCAAACGAGCCATTCCTTGTAGTTCTTGAAAAGGGGATTTTTTTTAGAAACTAAATATCTCCCTTTGGAGTGATTTTTGAGATTTGTAACTTTGTAGATCTTTTTTATGCTCAAACATACACACTACACACTGACTAAAATTCAAAAAGTGAAAAAGCATAATAGGACACCTTTAAAGCCTGGTTTACTCGCATCCGCACGAGCACGCAGCTCAAGTTACGGCAAGAGGAATACTCGGACTGATTTAATTTTATTTTTAATATTATTTTGTTAATTTTTTTCATTATATTTATGGTGATTAACCTCCCGTTCTTGTTCACAGTATAATGCCATTCAATTGTTGCACGCAATCACGGAGAATATAACTCGATTAAGATGATCAAACTTATTTTTAATTATCGTCTATGGGCTGGAAATATTTCTTTATTTAAATCATAAAGTCAGTGCATGAAAAATGTGAGCATTATATTATATATAATAAGTTTGCCCTAAACCTTTAATTTAATCCTTTTATACAGCCTTCAGTCGTAAATAATGTTTTAAGCTTTGGCTAATTCTAATGCTTTTTAATGTTATATGTTGTTTGTATAGTTTTCTGGCTGTTCTGTAATGAAATAAGGTAGAATTCAGACAGTGAAGAATTGCCTATACACATATGGACAGCCTGGGTGGTAATTCCTGGTTTTCTTCATTAGATCAAGGGAAAGCCTACCACCAGGGGTTCATGTCAAAGGGAAGTAAGCACCTAACGCGTTTGTGACACCCTGGGGCCTATATGAATGGGTGTGCATTCCTTTCGGGTTGATGAATGCTCTTGCAGCCTTCCAACGATGTATGGAAGAGTGCTTAGAAGTAGTGTTGTTTTTGGCGGCCTGTTTTCATTTTAGCTTTAGTCTAGTCTTTGTGTGAAGCTGTCATTTTAGTTTTTATTCGTTTTAGTCACGTTCATACTCTTTTTAGTCTAGTCAAGTTTCAGTCAACTAAAAGTCTGAGCATTTTAGTCTTATTTTAGTCAGAATTATCCATGACTATTTTCGTCTAGTTTTAGTCGACGAAAGCTGATGACATTTTAGTCTAGTTTTAGTCGACGAAAACTGATGACATTTAGTCTAGTTTTAGTCAATGAAAATTGTATTTTAGTCTCTTTTTATTAATGCAATTGTATTTAACCCAGTCAATATAGTATATGTACCTAATAGCAGGGGCGCCGTAAGGAGGGGGAAACGTGATTTCTAAGGAGGGGAACGCTAGAGCCCTGCATTTCAGCCCGGCCCCGACAAGCCCCGACTTTTTTACGCCACTAGGGACGGGCTTCGGGCTAATTTTCACATCATAGTTCAGACGCGGACCGGGCCTGTTTTAGGCTTCTCCTTATTTTTATATTTTAGACATCCATCAATTAGTGATGAAAAAAATAGCCGCGCTGGTGGAAACAACACGAGACCGTGCCATGACTGAGAGCGGCTCGACGGTGTTTATTAGTGTCCGGCAGCAGCAGCGAGTGCCGTCAGCACAGCTGAAGAGTTCTGCGTTCAAATACACACTTGCTGTAAAGCCCCAGCAAGAGTAATTACCATGAATGTGTCGGGGGGAAATAGTAAGGAGATATTTGAATTATTTACTAATAAACTAGTGTTTTCTGTGTCAGTGTTGCAAAGATGAAGTTGCTGATCCTGACTCGCCGTCTCCTCATTAGACGCGCCTTTAGAGAGAAATGCATCTTCACGGATTATAATGAAAGAGTTTTTGTTTTCGATTTGATTTATTTCATTAAGTAGTAATTTAAAGCTTTCTATAAATATATTTATCATGTCTGTATTCGCTGACTTTCGGTTCATTTTTGTGAAGCGCTCCTGTTCAAGACGAGACGGCAGAAAGCACATCATTGTTTTCTTTATTTTATAAAATTATTTTATATATTTTATAAAAAGTTTCGTTTATATTGTGAGTGCACACAAATAAAAGTAGACCCTTTACAGTTACGAATGATGTATTACTCTTACTTTTATGAGCAAAATTTATGGCGTAAGTTGTCTCCATTGAAAAAATGCAATTGATTGCGCTGGTGCCTCCATGTCCTGAGCTTTAGCTTCCACTCTCCGCACAAACTAGGATGCAGCGCACATTTATCTAGGTTTAACGTTTAAACATTGTTATATGCTTGAACTGTTTTAGTATAGCCTATAGATTTTATTTTTGTTTTATTTTTTATTTTTGTTTAGATTTTAAAGTTGTGATGATTTGAGAAGGCTAAATTGATCAAACATTGCTATGATCAGCTTACTGTCTGCCGCTGGCCGCTTGGTCGTTACTTTAAGAAAGAAAACACAACTTATTTAACGAACAAAAAATGCTCCAAACGTTTTTCTAAATTAACTTAAAAAACCGAAATGAAATATAATCACTTGGCCATTACATACAAAACTGAACTATTTTAATAGCTGAAACAGTATAATCTGATTTGGGAGAAGGAGGAAAAAAGACGGGCTCGGGACGGACTCGGGCTGGTAATTCTGTCAAGCTCTCGGACACGGGAAGTGAGACACATTAATACTGCAAAATAATAATAAAACGAGACGAAATAACGTTATAACATTTCGTTTCGTCTCGTTTTGGTCAACGAAAATGAAGAGACATTTTAGCATAGTTTTTATTTTGTAAACCACATTTAGTCTCATTTTTATACGTCAACAATATTGCATTATACATTTAATTAAAGTCATCGTCACATGACCAGCATTCACGTTGCGTCTCGTTTTCGTCACGTGATAAAGGTTCGTTGACGACGATATTTAGTCATAATTTTCGTTGACGAAAGCAACACTACTTAGAAGGCTTGCGAGATGAGACCTGCATTCCATACCTCGATGACACCTTGGTGTTTAGTAAGACCTTTGAGAACCATGTCCAAGATGTAAGGAAAGTGCTGCAGCGGCTTAGGCAACATGGCATCAAACTTAAGCCGAGTAAGTGTGAGTTTTTCAAACTTGAAGTCCGCTACCTGGGTAGAATAGTCTCTGCAGAGGGAAGTAAAGTTGATCCCGCAGACACAGAAGCTGTCAGATCCCTGAAAGGCAAGCAACCAAAGAATGTGGGTGAGCTGAGGAGAATTCTTGGTCTGCTTAGCTACTACAGACAGTACGTTGAAGATTTCTCTCGCATAGCTAGCCCTTTGTATGGCCTGATAAAAAGTACTCCAGAAGATAATGATCACCTGAAAAATAGTCAGAGACAATCAAAGACAAAATGCATGAAAACTGGTGTTTCACCAAGTAAGCCAATTGCCTAGACTGAAAAACATCAGAGCACTCTTGAACAACTAATTGACTGTTTGCTCCAGCCCCCTGTATTAGCTTTCCCTGACTTTTCACAGCCTTTTATACTGCATACAGATGCGTCAGCTCGAGGGTTGGGTGCAGTATTATACCAGAAACAAAGTGAGAAACTTTGTGTGATTGTTTATGGATCCCATACTCTATCTGCTGCTGAGAGAAACTACCACCTACACACAGGCAAGCTTGAATTTCTTGCTTTGAATTGGTCAATCACCGAGAAATTCATTGATTATTTGTATTATGCTCCAACTTTTACTGTATATAGTGACAACAATCCACTTACGTATGTCCTGTCAACTGCCAAATTGAATGCTACAGGTTGCAGGTGGGTGGCTGAATTGGCAGATTTCCACTTCACAATCAGATATCGCCCAGGTACGCTGATATACTGTCCCGATTGCTCCTTGATATAGGTACTATGATGAAAGAGTTATCTGAGGAGTTGTCGTCAGACATAATAGGTGCAACCATTCAGGCTGTAGAAGCTCAAGTAGGACCCAGCATCTCATGGTCAGTCTCAACCAACTGTTCATCTATTCAGACCTGTCCAGCAGTCCCGACAATAACCCCTTTGTCTGTGAATGTAATAAAAGACGCTCAAACGAATGACCAGGATATCAGTCCTGTATATGAATGCAAATTGTCTGGAACAAAACCAAAAGTGAGACAACTCAAAACATACAGCCTAAAAACAAAATGCCTGTTTCGTGAATGGGGAAAACTTACCATTAATCAGGATGTATCCTCTGCTGAGCCACTTTCACCCGCACACAGTTGGTCCTGCCAGAGAATTATAAAGGAACAGTCTTGCAGAGCTTCACGATGGAATGGGCCATCAAGGTACAGATCATACTCTCTCACTCATCCGTGAATGTTTCTTTTGGCCACATATGCAGGCAGACATTGAGTATTATGTCACCAAAACATGCAGATGCAGTGGCGTAGCATCTGGGCATGCAGGGTATGCACATTCAAATGGGCCCGGGCTGATTGGGGGCCCGCCCATGGGAACGAGAGAAGGAATTTGTAATTCGTGGCCATAATAAATATATTTTTTTGTATGCATGTCATGAATAGTAATTTGTTGTTTCGTGCAAACGCTGCATCTCCCCGCCAAAAAAAATAAAAAAGAGCAAACACTGCATGTGATGAGAGATTGGTGAGATTAGCTAAGAACATTAAAGGATGGACAAATACAAACATAAAAGTGGGGCCTTAAAGAGGAAAGAGAGGGTGGAAAACTTAGTCGCGACACAAAAACTACCTAAAATGGACAGAGGTGTCGAAGGTGAGAGGGAAGTTTTGTCAGCTAAAATTAGCAGTTGCACGTCTTTGGATGAGAACCACAATGCAGCTGACAGCTTGATGAGGTTCCAAGAGTTGGAAAGTGAAGAAGCAGCCAAAGACGAACCAAAAGCTGGATATTCAGCGGGAAATATGTCGGCGGGTTACACAACAGATAAAGGACACTATCCAGACACACTAACAGATGGGCAGGTAAAGCATTTTATTGTGTCACAAGGTTCATGCAAACCCCCTGGTCCATTTCCTCGAGATCCATTGCAAGGAGACCGGTACTTTTCGATGAGTTTTTACTCCACCACAACAAAATATGGTATTCAGCTACCGCGATCTTGGCTGTGTTACTCGCCTAAGCTTGATGCTGCATATTGTGAACCATGCTGGTTATTTGCAGACTGCAGTCACAAAAGCTACAACGTGGCATGGACACAAGGAATTAGAACATGGCAGACCCTGTCAAATAAAATTTCCAAGCATGAAGGCGCAGAGTGCCATGTAGCAGCTTGCAGTGTTTATGATCAGTGGCGTCTGCATGGCACTATTGATGAGGCGTCAGAACAGCAAATCCGTGAACAAGTTAATTTTTGGAGGCAGGTTCTTGACCGGATCATTTATGTCACTTTAACTCTGGCATCAAACAACCTTGCATTTCGGGGACACTTCGAAAATGTCAACAAACATGACAAAATGACAAATGTCATTTTCTCTCCATCATTGACCTACTGACCAAGTATGATCCATATCTGAAGGATCTGCTCAGTCGCCCTGCTGGTTCCGTTAAGTATCTCAGCCCAGAAATCCAAAATGAACTTAAAGGTATACTCTCTGAGACTGTCCAGAAAGAAATTATCAGTGAAATTAAGGCAGCGCCGTTTTTCTCAGTGATCATGGATACTACTCAAGATGTATCTAAAGTGGATCAGATGAGTCAAATCTTTCGGTATGTAACCACAGAGAGAGATAGCCAGGGTGCTGCAATGGCAGTCAAAATCAACTAGTCTTTTCTTGGATTCTTGCAAATACCTGACTCGTCCGCTGGCAAAATAGCCAATTAAATGATATGTTCGGCTGAGGAAAAAAGTCTCGGTATTTCAAAATGCCGTGGCCAAGGATTTGATGGGGCCGTGAACATGAGTGGCATTTATACGGGAGTTCAGGCAAGGATACAGAAGAGACAGCCAAATGCTGCATATGCACACTGCGCTGTCCATAACTTAAACCTGGTCCTCAATGATTCAGTCAAGTCAATAACAGAGCTGACAAAGTTTTACAACACCATGGAAAAATTGTACGTGTTTTTTGCGCACAGTATAAAGAGGTGGAATGTATTGGTTGAGATGACTGAAAAACTCACCCTGGGTGTCACGCTGAAAAAACTGTGCGCTACTAGGTGGGCATCGCGCAATGATGCCGTGTCTGCAATCAGATACAGATATGTTGACGTGTTGAAGGCCCTGACCAAAATTTAACTTACTAGTAAAAAGGCAGATGAGCGCAACGAGGCCATGGCTTTGATAAGGCTAATGGAAAGATTGTACTTCATTTTTATTATAGTCCTTCAAAGTGAAGTCCTGGAACAGATCAATTTCATTTCAAAAACGCTACAGGACAAGGATGCTGACCTTCATAAAGCTACAGAGTTACTTGACACTGCCATCGCGGAGTTGACAAGGTTTAGAGAAAATTTCGAGGAGGCAAAAGCAACCGCAAAATTCATGGCTGAGAAGTGGGGAGTGAAACAAACCTTTGAAAATGAAAGAAATAGAAGGGTAAAGCGCCATTTCGATTAATTCTGTCAGGATGAGCATTTGGCTGATGCTGAAAGTTACTTCAAGGTAAATGTATTTAACGCTTGCCTAGACATCATCATTTCCCAGCTGAATCTGCGATTTTCAGCTTTGCGATCAATTGCCGATTTGTTCAGAGTGGTCCAGCCACACATACTTGCAACTGAGGAGAAGAACGCTATATACGAGGGGGCACAGATGTTAGTGGAGAGATACAACGAAGACTTGTCTCCAGCCCTTCCACAACAATTGATAGCATTCCGTGCAGCCTTTAAAAGACAAATCTCTGGGATGACAACAGTTCAATATCTGGCCAGTTTTTTGATTGCTGAGAACAACTCTATTACATCCAGCTTCAGCGACATGCGCACCGTTCTAGTCCTCTTTCTTACTATCCCTGTTACTGTTGCTTCAAACTGAAGCTCATCAAAAATTATTTGCGGAGCACCATGTCGCAGAACAGACTATCAGGACTTGCTATTCTTTCCATCGAGAATACACGAAGCCGTGAATTAAACACCAAGGACATCATGAATGAATTTGCTGAAAGAAAGGCCCGGAGAATGCAACTACAATGAGTGAGTAGTTTTTTTTTTTTACATTTTGGGCCGCCGTGCCAAGATTGTTTGTGTATGCATGAAGTAGTTTATTATTGACATTGGCTGAGCTTTCATTATTTTAGATTTTTTTTTTTGTTCCGTTCTGGTTGTGAAAAAGTTTGTTGGGTAGAGTGTTTTTTATGCTATTGTTTTCTTTTGATACACTACAGTGAACGTCTATAAATGTCTTAGATGTACTTGAGGGCGGGGTTAGGGGGCCCGTACAATTTATTTTGCATATGGGCTCGGGACTGACTTGCTATGCCACTGTGCAGATGCCTAAAGCAGAAAAGGCCTTGTCATGAGACAAGAGCCCCATTAACAAACATGGTTTCGACCCAGCCCTTTGAATTGATTTCTATTGACTTTCTCCATTTAGACTGCTGAAAATGAGGTTTTGAGTACATCTTTGTGGTAGTAGATAATTTCACCCGATTCGCCCAAGCATATGCCACTACATTCAAGTCAGGTAAAACAGCTGTAGATCGCATCTTCAATGATTTTGCCTTAAAATTTGGTTTTCCTTCTCACATCCATCATGATCAAGGTGGAGAATTTGAGAATCAATTATTTGAACAGCTCCAAAAAATACTGTGGCTTCACGGACTCCAGAACAACCCCATATCACCCACAAGGCAATGGCCAAGCTGAGCTTTTTAACAGGACACTGTTACAAATGCTGAGAACGCTCACAGAAAGTCAAAAATCTACCTGGAAAGACTCTGAATAAGTTGCTGTATGCTTATAATTGTACCAGCTCAGAAGTCACAGGGTTTTCTCCTTTTTACCTATTATATGGAAGGTCTCCAAGACTGCCTGTCGACGTGTTGTTTGGACTGAATTCAGAAGCTCCTACCTGTAATCAGAAAGAGTATGTGGAGAAATGGAAACATGGAATGGAAGAGGCATATAAAATCGCAAGAGAGTGTGCTCAAAAATCTGCTGACAGGAGCAAAAATAACTTTGACAAAAAGGTGAGGAGCACCACATTGCAGCCAGGTGATCGTGTTCTTGTAAAGAACCTAACACCATGGAGGCCCTGGTAAAATGTGCAATTTCTGGGAAGACGGCATCCATGTAGTTGTGCGACAGATGAGTGGTTAGCTTCCAATTTATGAAGTAAAGCCAGAAAAGGGAAAGGGAAGATCCAGAGTCCTCCATCGCAACTTATTAATGCCTTGCGACCACTTACCTTTTGAAACTGCTCCGCCTTCAAAGACCAGACATAAACGATAGTTGAAAAAGCCTCAAATCCGCCATGTTGAATCTAATGAGGAGAGTGAAGATGAATTAGACTTCCATTATGTATCACCACAAGTACTTCAACCAAACCATGTTATTGAATCTGAAAATATTTAACCACTGCTTACCACAGAGTCTGATGAGCATCCAAACGAGGTCCTGGAACAAGTTTCTACTTCACTGTCATCTGCTGAAAGTGACCAAGAAAGAGAGATTAACTTACCTGCTGATGAACACCTTCCTGCTTCCACGCCATCTGCTGAAAATGACCAAGAACGAGAGATCAACTTACCTGGTGATGAACACCTTCCTGCTTTCACACCATTTGCTGAAAGTGACCAAGAGGAGCAAACTAACCAGCTGCCTAGGAGAGAAAGACACCCACCAAGAGTACTTACTTATGATACTTTGGGTATACCTTCTTATAATGTCGGACAATTAAATGGAATCTTGCAGACACCGCAACAGAGCTTCCCTTAAGTGTCTGCTCATGGACTGTCGACCTGGTTGCAGGGGCGTGTCTAGAGCATTTTCAGCGGGGGGGCCATGCTGGGGCACTGCCTCCAAACGGGGTGGCCGCCAGTGACCAAAAAAAAAAGCTAAATTCTACAGTATATTACGTAAATCCTATTGATTTTATTATTTTTTAACTTGAATAAAGTTACTTGTAAACAAATGTAGTAATAAAGCACATTTTTGATTAATTTAGTTTTTTGTCATCCCTGTATATATCCATTAAGTTAAATTTGAGCCAGTGTTTATTATTTTTAGTGTTTTCATAAAACTAACAAGTTTATAAAATAAAAGCAATTTTAATAATGAGCGATTTTAAAAACCCAGAAGCAGAAACGATGTCAACTATTTTCTTTTAATACGTAGTTTGGCCATTACAATATACAGTAGTTTTATTCACAATCTCTTTCAAATAATAATAAATAAATAAAAAATATTCCCCCCACTGTAATAATTCAAATGGTTTGGCCAAAACATCATAGTGTTTCAATCAACAATTCTTTCAGATTAATTTACAAAAAAGCTGAGTAACACAGAGTTAAGGTTTTAGCACTGTAACAGTTCAAATGAAAACACCACAGTTTAAAAATAAAATATGGAACCATTACATTGTGCTCTGCTAATATATTAAAGAACAGTCTTTAGTTTAGAAACAATAAAAACAGTAGCAGAAAGAGAGGAAGACAGTCGAAAAAGAAAGAAGGCAGACCTCAACTAAAACAGCTGGATTCTTCTGTTTCGGTGGTGACTGGCAAACCGTCTAACAAAATCATCTAAGTCAAGACATTTGGCTCTCCTCAAGGTTCAAGGTTCAAGGTTTCTTTATTTGTCACATAATAGATTATACAGGGTATAATCAGAAGTGAAATGTAAATCAAATCAGGTCCGCTCAGTGGACAGTGCAAAGAATAAAAATAAAAATGTAATCAAAGTTACACAACACAAGAGCATATATATAAGTAAAAAAAAAAAAAAAAGAAATAAAGAGTAAAATGTGCAATAGAATAAAAAGTGCAAAACAAATAAGATGTGCAAAAACAATAAGATGTGCTAAACAGTATACTGGGGCTTAATAAATAGTAATATGAACAAGAGGGATGAGAGGGATGTGCAAACGGGTTGAGCCGGGTATGTACACTAGCAGCAATACGGATGATGAGAATATGAATGTTTTTTTTACAGTTAATAATGAGTCTTGTAAATGTTATGAATGTTATGAGACTGAGTTTGAGTTTAGGAGCCTGATGGCCTGGGGAAGAAGCTCCTCCTCAGTCTCTCAGTTTTTGCCATCATGCTCCTGAAGCGCTTGCCAGATGGCAGTAAACAGAAAAGATGGTTACCAGGGTGATTTGAGTCCTTGATTATTTTTGCAGCTCTGCTTTTGCAGCGTTTGAGGTAGATGTCCTGCAGAGAGGGGAGAGCAGACCCTGAGATGCGCTCAGCTAAGCGCACGACTCTCTGCAGAGATTTACAGTCCTGGTTTGTGGCGTTACTATACCACACTGAGATGCACTGAGTCAATACACTTTCTATGGCCCCTGAATAGAAAGTTTTCAGGATAGCTGGTGAGACCCTGAATTTCCTCAGCTGTCGCAGATGGTACAGTCTTTGCCTGGCTTTCTTAACCTGAGACTGAATGTGTGTAGTCCATGTCAGGTCCTCGGACATGTTTACACCGAGGTACTTGATGCTGCTCACCCTCTCCACAGGGGTCCCACTGATCATAAGAGGAGTGGGAGTCCTCACCTCAATGCTTAAGACTCCAAGATTACTAAGTCTGTCATCAGTCATGGTAGTGCGTAAATGTGTTTTTATGAGCTTAAGTGCAGAGAAACTGCGCTCACAACTTGCATTGCTGACTGGTAAGGCCACAGCTATGCAGCACAAACGAAAAAGCTGATAAAACACTTCTTTGAATGGCTCAAGGAAGATGGTAAACTCTAGGAGACTAGACAATTCAATTCCAGTCTGGAATTTCCTTTCTAACACCCTCCTCACTTGATGCAGTTCATGTTTTATGTCATCAGTATCACATTCATAAATCCTAGAAAAGCTAAAAATGGTCTCTTCATCCAGAAAGTTTCTGTAATCCATAATGTATAATGCCTAAAAAGTTTCCTTTTTTTGTAGATGCATCGTCTCAAGGTGTCCCCTTTGTGAAATGTTTTGCGTTGCAGTAAACAAAAGTACCTCAGCAACTGTTTTAATGTAGGTACGATTTTGTTCGACTTCTTGGTGTTTATTATCGAGGGCATTTAACATTGAAGTGTCTGTCAAGATTATTTTTTTGTGTTCATTCCGTGCTATCATGGCATTAACATGATTTTCAGATTTTTCATGTCCCCTGAAACCTCCATCTTTATACATTGCCTTCTTCCAGTTGTGAATGATGTGAATGAAGTCTCTTGAATACCAGGGATAGAAAAGTGTCGACACGGAAAACAATATGCAGAGTCTCGGCTTACAGAATACTCCAGCCATTGGTGTTGTGTGTACCACATTTTGTTGAAAGCTCTTTTCCGGTTGCCCTTCATGGTTCGAGGGAACACCTTCAAGTGCGGCTGTGTTGGTCCTGCTGCCCGAGACTGTGAAATGTCTGCAAATAAAGAAAATGGTCTTCTTATATCAATGACTAGCCTACCAGGGGTCCTCAATCAATTTAAACAATGAGTAATAATTAAAATAATTATCAGTGCAGAAGGTGTAGTTTGTCAATTAAATCAACCTAGAATACATACAATTGATTCTGCAAATTAAGTTTGAATGAAAGTTAGTTACAATAATAACATAATTCATATCCAATAATAAGATGTCAAGATCAGCAGGAAGGAACCCAAATGCAGAATGAGAGAAACAAATATTTATTGAAGCACAAGTTCAGGGGGGGTGCACAGTCTTGAAACTACTCCAAACAGCAGGAGAGAACTAAGCCTCCAGAGGTAGACAGTCTGGAGAGCAGTCCCAGTCGGTATCGATGAAAGATTATCCACACCAGGCTAGGTTGGCAGACTGCTTGGGGGAACCAACAGGCAGGGAGTCTCAGGCTGGTAGAGCAGGACAGGAGGGAACACACAGCACAAACACACAACAACACTAATCAGCAACACAAAAAACATGTAATAAAAGGGAAAAAAATAACAAGAAATAAAAAGCAAAACAAAAACTAAAAAAGGAAAAATCTGAATTTAAAACTAAAGAAAAACTAAAGAATAAAAGCAGAGCAATTGAAGACTAGAAACAAGACTGATAAACAAATAAAGCAAATATAAGTAAATAAGCAAGATTACTGAGGATCAAAACCAGAGATATAAATTCAAGAGCAAAACTGCAGTAAGGATACAAAATAGCAAGACTGGAATATAGAGCAGCAAATCAGTAACTGTCTCTATGGCACAAGACGAACCCGCAAACTCAAGAGGAAAACAGCACAATATAAAGGGAGGAAAGCACACGAGGGCCAGGTGAGCACAGTTAAGGAAACGAGGACAAGACAAGGGCTAAACAAGGGGGCGTGACCAAGGGAAACAAGGAGGTGGGATCACAGGAATACATGGTAGACACAAACAAAGACAAAGCAATGTGTTAAGACACAAGACAACCAAAGAAACATTAAATAAAGACAACACAGACAAGGCTGCCAGGGCAGAGCCCTGACATAAGAAGGCAATCGGTCATTTTTAAGGTTTTAGGAATTTAATTAAAATACACATGCTCATCATTAACACCCATTTAGACAATACCTTCTAGAAATATGTCAGTAAAAAAAAAACTGGAGCATACCATGTGGTCCTGGCAGAATGCGATCTGTGGAGATGTTGGCATGTAGTGCCTGAGGTCTGTCACCATCACCCCCTGACCTATGCGGACACAAAATTTCTTCGTGGTCTTCAAATTCAGACAGGTCACTTACAGCTGAATTATCTGCAGATACAGTAAAATAATAATCAACAGAGTAGACATCAAACATCATTTAACATCACTTGCTGAACATGTGCAAACAAAAGAACTTTCTGGTCTCAACTACAACTATACTGTACATACCTTTGCATTCTGTTGGGGATGTTTATCCCCACCAAACGTTGATCCTGAGAAATGATGAAATGTCACAAGTAAATATTGCATCAATGAGAAAACAAAACAAGCTCTGTGAGTACTATAGCAGAATAAATACGCTCATGGTATTTTTAGGGCAAATTCATGTACATGCAATGATTACTACCGTTTTAGTTTGCTTCATACAAATGAAATGTAATATTTCTCAAAGATCTCCGATCCCTCAGGCGGCACTGCATCAAGAATCGTCATTCATCTATAAGCGATATCACCACATGGGCTCAGGACTACTTTGGCAAACCTTTGTCAAGTACCACAATATGTAGTTACATCCACAAATGCCAATTAAAACTGTACTGTGCCAAAAGGAAGCCCTATGTTAACAGTGTCCAGAAGCGCCGTCGACTTCTCTGGGCTCGGAGGCATCTGGGATGGACCATCACACAGTGGAAACGTGTACTGTGGTCAGATGAATCAGTATTTCAGGTATTTTTTGGGAGGAATGGACGCCGTGTGCTCCGGACCAAAGAAGAAAAGGATCATCCAGACTGTTACCAGCAACAAGTCCAAAAGCCAGGGTCTGTCATGGTATGGGGTTGTGTCAGTGCCCTTGGCAAAGGTAACTTGCACTTCTGTGATGGCACCATTAATGCTGAAAAGTACATAGAGATTTTGGAGCACAATATGCTGCCTTCAAGAAGACATCTTTTCCAGGGCCGTCCATGCATATTTCAACAAGACAATGCAAAACCACATTCTGCACACATTACAAAGTCCTGGCTGCAGAGGAAGAGGGTACGGGTACTTGACTGGCTTGCCTGCAGTCCCGACCTGTCTCCAATAGAGAATGTGTGGCGCATTTTGAAGCGCAAAATGCGACAACGAAGACCCCGTACTGTTGCCCACCTTAAGACTTGTTTGCAGGAAGAATGGGACAAAATTACACCTGAAACACTTCATCACTTGGTGTCTTCAGTCCCTAAACGTCTTTTAAGTGTTGTGAAAAGGAATGGCAACATTACAAAGTGGTAAATGCTTTACTGTCCCAACTTTTTTGGAATGTGTTGCAGGTCTGAATGACAGGAAAGGATGTATATTTACAAATGACATGAAGTTGACCACACAAAACATAAAACATGAAATATTTTGTGTTCATACTGTCTGCAATGAAATACAAGTCAAAGTAAATTTAGAAATCACTACTTTCTTTTATTATTTGCGTTTTCCATACTGTCCCAACTTTTTCTGATTTGGGGTTGTAATACAGACGCTGATTTATCTCCATCTACTGACATAGATCTACAAAACATTTATGGCTACTTCAAGTCCTAAACTGATACGTTAAACGTTAATAAAAAAAATAAAAATAAAAAAAACCTGAAATGAAGCAGAAAAGTAAATAACAATAGTTCTAATATATACAAATGTTAAATAAAAATAAGAAACCATCAGTGAATGGATTTTTGCTTGCTGTGTTTCATTTCATGCTGTTAGGAGACGAGCGCAATGGTTATAATGATCTTTGTTCCATTCACTATATCAGGTTTAAGAAATGAGGCATGCAAAATTATTCACGGCAAAACTGTAGTTATTCAGACACAAATATAGCCTATGTAAGTAAATGTATTTTGTTCATAAGTTCATAATGATCACAGTTAGGCTTCATCCTCTTCTTCATCTTATAAGTGGTTAGTGATTATGTGTATTTTAAATATCTAAAACATATCCTAAACATTATGTGGATGAATACACTAACAAGCGCTCATTTAAGAGAGTCCTCTCTGGCTCAGTGCCAAAACTGCACTAATCATAGTGTGATCATATGCGTAACCAGCCTATTGATCAGTTTTCTTTCTTTTCTTTCTTTTTTTAAGAAGGTAAAACCCTGTCTACACTGTGCCGCCACAACAGCTAAATCCATCTACACTGGACGCGACCATTCAAAATAATTTGAACTTTGTGTCATAAATAGAATGCAGTATTAGTTTACTGTCAGGGATTTGTCGTGTTGCGCTGCATCCAGTGTAGACTGCATCGCTGATTATAATGGATTCTATTTTATTTTGTCGCCGCCACTTGCGTCCGGTGCAGACACGGTTTAAAGACTTGCCGAGTCACAGGGCTCAAGTCCAAGTCAAGTCTCGAGTCATTGTTGTCAAAGTCTAAGTCGAGTCGCAAGTCTTCTTTGATTATGCAAGTCACAAGTCCTCAAATTTGGGACTCGAGTCCGAGTCAAGTCTGGAGTCATGCGACTCCAGTCCACAACTCTGGAGTTTAGTCCCTAAAATCACACAAATATTACATACAACTGTTCCTGACACTTTTCTTTCTTGTAATTGATACGCTTCTGTTGAATATTTACTTCATAAAAATGGTTTAGTGTCTTCTAAAAAGTCTGTAAGCATCTCAACTGTTTTCAGAGTAGGTATGCTAACTCTGTACATGCTAACTCAGTACATTATAAAGTTATATTGAACTCTTATTTATCAAAGTTTTGATTTTTAATCACATGTTTGTGTAGATGGGAGGTTTTGATAGCTTGGTAAAGGTTTTGTCAATGGGTTATTGGAATTATTTAGGCTAAAATATGCACTTTACTGTTAATCGGTGTCGTCACTTAAGGGAGCTTGAATTAACTGAATCTAGTTAAAACGTGATTTGATATTTAATAACAAACTATTATTGATAAAAATAGTTCTGTGGTTTCAGAGTAACACTTCTACAACAGAAGAGAAGCTCCAAGATATCTACATTTCTGAAGGAAGCTGCTGACAGAGATGTGGGAAACATAGGTAAGCTGAGAAAAAATCACTTCATATTCATTTTTTCACTACATATTTGCATATATCACCATGCATCTGTCACGGTGCACACAGCAGGGAGGAACAAGGAACACGGAAACAAGGACGCAAACTCAAATAATAGTCTTTAATGACATCAGGGCAGGGCAAGGCAAGACTGACAGACAGGAAACACCGGGAGTAACGAGTAGACCAGACGAAATCAAACTGAACAGGCATGAACTAATATACACAGGTTAATTACAGATAACGAGACAAACACAGCTGGACAAGAGTTAACTCATAATGACATTAGACGAGGACAGGATCAAATCAAATATGGACACAAGAGGCAGGAACACATGACACACAAGACAGAGGACTGACAACATCTTTTACAATTCTTTATTAAAGTTATTTTAAGAAGGTTTTGACATCCAAACATGAGTGAGCGATGTTAAAATGTATTTTATTTCTGTGATCAAAGCTGAATTTTCAGCATCATTACTCTTCAGTTTTACATGATTATTCAGAAATCATTCTAATATGCTGATTTGCTGCTCAGGAAATATTCCTGATTCGTATTTTGTTTTGTGTCTTGAGTGTTTTTTTCAGGATTCCTTGATGAACAAAGTTTAAAATGAACAGTGTTTATTTGAAACAAAAATATTTACTCTCACTTCTCATCAATTTAATGCATCCTTGCTGAATAAAAATGAATTTCTTAAAAAAACCTCACTGACTGCAAACTTTTGAACAGTATTGTACAAAACCATTTAAAGGTCTGGAGTCTATTTAACAATGAATCCTGAAAAAAAAAAGTTTACACTAAAATGTTTATCAGCACGTAGTTTTTTTTTTATATTGATAATAATCAGAAATGTTTCTTGAGCAGCAAATCAACATATCAGATTTATTTTTGAAGGATCATGTGACACTGAAGACTGGAGTAATGATGTTGAAAATTCAGCTTTGATCACGGCAATAAATACAATTTTAACATTCAAATAATAATCAAAAAAAACATATCATTTCACAATGTTATTGTTTTAAATGTTTTTTGAGTTGTGAGTATAAGAGACTTCTTTCAAAGATGTAAAAATCCTACTGACCCCAGACTTTTTAACAGTTGTGTAAATTACAGTTATGATGTTCCTCCCACTTCAATAATACTGTGGCATATGTACACTGTAAAAAATCCAATTAACAAAATGTTGGAAGGGCAACAATATTTGGTTTCACTTTATTTCGATAGTCCACTTTAGACATTCTACTAACTATAAGTAACTTTGTAACTACAAGTCAACTACATGTCAACTAATTCTGATTAATTTGCAACTACATGTCTACTAACTCTCAGAGTTGACTGTTAGGTTAGGTTTAGGGTTAGTAGAATAAGTTGACATATACTTGTACATTTCTGATAGTCAGTATGTTGTATGTTGTGGACCCATCAAAATAAAGTGTTAGAAGATATTAAGCAGACAGTCTACTAATACTCTAATGACTGCTAGTCGACATGTAGTTACAAAGTTACTTACTGTTAGTAGAATGTCTAAAGTGGACTATCGAAATAAAGTGTTACCAAATATTTAAGTTGAACTCATTTTATTGCTTGTGCTTAGTTGAGAAGACAAATTAAGTCTGCACAAATATATTTTACAAATATTAAATTAATGGTTATTTTCAAATCCAGTCAACATTCAGAATGCTAAATGTTGACTAAACTAATAAAAACAAATCCAGCCAACACTGAAATCATTCCGCACGAGCCTGAGTGACTTCTTGCCATCTTGTCAAGTTCACGCATCAGGTAAGTTGCACTAAATAAATGTTATTTTTTAGTTTAAATTGAATGAGAAAATCATGCAACATATCCGATTTTTTTGAGAGGACATTTAGAAAGTGTTTTATGAATTGTATATCCGAAGAAAAGTGGATATAAGACAGTGTATGTCAAGTTCATGCGTCCAGTAAGTCAAGTGGCACTGAATAAATATTTGTACTTAACGTTAGACTGCATTTATCAAAACTTATATTAAAAAGTTGTAAACGTTTTATTTAAAACATACTGTATATATTTATACACAAATGTACAACATAAATAAAAACATTGAATAAGCGTTGTATGATACGTTATGTCTGCGGGAAATTTAAATTAAGGGAACGTGCTCTCACCTTGTTTAATCCATAAAAAACTTAATGTCAAAAGCTGTGTTACTATGAATTTTAGCTAATTGTGGCGTGTTGTATTACATTTTTGTGTTTCCGTGACGTGAAAAGATATGAAGAGATCGCGCAGTCTTTTTCGCTTTTATAAGCCATTATGCTTAATACGACAAACGTAACGTTAACCGAAATCTATGAAACATGTAACTTTACCCTCATGTACTGTTCAAAAACAGGTGACTTCCTGTATGGTCCGGGTCAAACTGACCCCTATTGGATTCAATGTAATTCCACAAAAATTACGACTTGAAAAAAAACATACAATCAAGAACAATCAATAAACTTTTAATATCAGTTCTTTTCACACATTTCAAAGAATGAATATCTGAATTTATGATTCATAAAAATGTTTTTAACCACTATATTTGACTGCCACTCCCCCAGACCTGTGAGATGATTGCGATTGCACATATTTTTATGATAATATCTTGGTCTAAACCTAAAGTAATCTTGACAAATGATATATCATTTAAAAGGTTTTGGACTTTAGTTGTCATATTTCGTGACTGTTTTTCAAAGAAATGATAAAATAGCGATAGATTCTCTATTTGTGATATGTTGCCAAACACACTCTTATTCTATACGTATGTTTTTATGTGTTTTAGAAATAGAATTCAAATCAGATATTAAAGTTACTGCCCAAACCATTTCTGAATAGAATGTCTACTTCATAAATATTTGTAAATATTATGGAAATATATAGTTCAGAAGACTCAAACAATAAATGGAAATCAAGAGTGCCTGTGTTTCACTGCTACTTACTTTAATGGCGGATTTGTGTCTACCTTTGAGAGCAGGATGAGGACGCTGTTCGGGCTGCATTCGGTGCAGCTGGAGCTGGAGGCCGTGGAGAGGCAGATCAACGAGCTGCTGGAGAGGCAGGCCCAGCTGAGGGAGCGGCAAACCGCGCTGGAAACATCCCGGCTGACGCCACAGGTCCGGGGGTAAGTATACAGCGCTGCTAACACTCCCACCAACTCTACTCCGTGTGTTTCTCTGCACAGGCCCCATGCACCCAGGACGCGATCTTCTCAGATGTCCTTCACTCCGCGCCGGGACAATACGGACCCTGGGTGCAGCAGCAGCGAAGACGCGAGCCAGGCCTCGGCTACAACATCTCCTCCGCCACTTCCGGCCCTCGAGATCTCAACCCGAATCGCCGCCTCCACGAGACGGAATGTGACACTGTGATCGCCGGAGACTCCATCGTCCGCACGTCCGCTATGTTAGCTGAAGTTAAAGTGCGCACACACTGCTGTGTCTCATTTAGAAGAGTGCGTCCTCCGGAGGACGCAGTCTTCTAAATGAGACACAGCTACTGTTTCCCTGGTGCTCGTGTTCTCGATGTTTCTGCGCAGATACCCGCGATCCTGAAGGACGACGAGAGCATCGGAGCGGTCGTGCTGCATGCGGGCGTGAACGACACCAAGCTGCGGCAGACGGAGACACTGAAGAGGGACTTCAGGAGCCTGATCGAGACGGTACGCAGCACATCGCCCGCGACGACGATCATCATGTCAGGACCGCTTCCCACGTACCGACGAGGACACGAAAGGTTCAGTAGACTGTTTGCTTTAAACGAATGGTTATTGTCATGGTGTAAAGAACAGAAACTGTTCTTTGTTAATAATTGGAATCTTTTCTGGGAGCGTCCTAGGCTTTTCCGTGCTGATGGCCTGCACCCCAGCAGAGTCGGAGCGGAACTCCTGTCGGACAACATCTCCAGGACGCTACGCTCCATTTGACTAGTAAGCCAATTCTCAAATAACTGCTATGATGACTTTTGTTCTACCCACTTAAATGATAGAAGTAATTTGCGTTGTCCAAGCTATACATACTGAGTCTGTTCCCGAATAGTGAGGTCAAAATATAAATTTAATGCAGGATCTAGAAAAATCTGATCGTGATTAAACCAGAAAATGCTAAATAAATGAAGAAAAACAAATTTTAAAGCTTGGGCTCCTAAATATTAGATCACTCACACCCAAAGCAGTAATTGTAAATGAAATGATCACAGATAATAGTTTTGATGTACTCTGTTTGACTGAAACCTGGCTTAAACCAAATGATTATATTGGTCTAAATGAGTCTACTCCACCAAGCTACTGTTATAAGCATGAGCCCCATCAGATTGGTCGCAGCGGCGGTGTCGACAATATATAGTGATATTCTCAATGTTACTCAGAAAACAGGGTACAGGTTTAACTCATTCAAAATACTTCTGCTTAATGTTACACTGTCAGATATGCAAATTAAATCTCTCCTATCTCTTGCTCTGGCTACTGTGTATGGACCACCAGGGCATATACAGATTTCCTAAAAGAATTTGCAGATTTCCTCTCAGACCTATACCCTCTCAATTCCTATGTTAACAGTAAGGGTGTCCTAACATTGCAACGCTATCTCATGGCAATTCGTACATATTTTACGAGGTGGCAAATTCAATTTAGTAAGATTTGTCTAAAACAATTTAGTAAGATTTGTCTAAACCCCAGTGATGGGTAGGTTTAGGGGTGGGGTTAGGTCTAGGGCATTCGTACAAATTCATACGAATTGGCTACTCGTAAAATACATACGATTTAGCAAAAATCGTATTGTAACGGGGTGGAAAGGAACACGCGACAAGGAGAGCTCAAATCAAAAACCCCGGAGGGTGGATTTTATTAATCCGTGCTCTGGGCGTGGGTGGTGATGCCGTGCGGGCTTGTGGTAGTGTTCTCTATCGTATCCAGGTGCGGGTGAATCCGTGCGGTGCTCGTGGTGGTGCTGGTCGGTCACACACTGCTGTCTGGAACGGGAGAAAGAGAGAGAGTTAGGTTTCTGTCTCATGGAGAGGCTTCTCGCCTTGTCTCTGGGAGTACGCTGCTTAAGAGCCGGCAGGCTGACGAGCCGCAGGTGTGGCCGATCAGCCCGTGATGAGCTGTGAACAGGTGCTCCTCGTGCATTTCCAGGGCAACGCTGATATGGACTCGACGCCACACACCCCCTAAGCGTTGTCCTGGCCTGGCGGAACAATATGGTGTTAGTAGGGGTGATAGAAGGGGTGGGTGGGGAGTGACCCCCGACAGACCTGCGAAAGCTGACCAGATCCGGGAGAGGCCGTCCGCGTTGGAGTGGGCTACTCCTGCCCGATGTCGCACCTCAAAGTGGAAGTCCTGAGCGCCGAGGAACCATCGCGTCACCCTGGCGTTTGTGTCCTTCCCGGGCCATCCATTGGAGGGTGCGTGGTCCGTCGAGTGGTGAACCTCCGGCACAGGAGGTAGTAGCGCAGCTCCAGGACCGCCCATTTGATGGCCAGAGCTTCCTTTTCCACGGTGGCGTAGTTCTTTTCGGCCGGGGTCAGCTTTCTGCTGATGTACAGGATGGGATGCTCTTCACCTTCCAGAACTTGGGACAGAACGGCTCCCAGTCCGGTGTCGGAGGCATCCGTTTGCAGCAGAAAGGGGCAGCTGAAGTCGGGGGCTCGCAGAACTGGCTCCGAGGAGAGCGCCATCTTTACCCTTCTTAGGGCCTCCTCTGCCTCGGGTGTCCAACACACCTTCTCTGGCTGCCCCTTCCTGGTCAGGTCTGTCAGGGGGGCGGCTAAGGAGGAGAAGTTAGGGATGAAGCAGCGATAGTACCCCGCCAACCCCAAAAAGGCTCGTACCTGGGACTTCGTGCTGGGTTTCGGGGAGGACTGGACTGCTTCCACCTTTTTTTCCTGGGGCTTGATGAGGCCCCGTCCGACCTGGAAGCCCAGGTACTTTGCCTCCGATAGGCCCAGGTGGCATTTTCGGGGGTTAGCGGTGAGCCCAGCCCTACGCAGCTCCATTAGCACCCTCCGCAGACGGTCTAGGTGGTCTTCCCAACGCTCGGAGTGGATTACCACGTCGTCCAGGTAGGCCGCGGCATAGGACTGATGGGGCCGCAGCACGATGTCCATCATGCGCTGGAACGTGGCAGGAGCCCCGTGCAGGCCGAAGGGAAGGGTCCGGTACTGCCAGTGCCCATTGGGGTGCTGAAGGCTGTTTTGGGCTTGGCCGTTTTGGAGAGGGGCACTTGCCAGTATCCCTTAGTTAAGTCCAAGGTAGAGATATACCGGGCCCTACCTAGGCGATCCAGGAGCTCATCCACCCGAGGCATTGGGTACCCGTCGAACTCCGAGATTTCATTTAGGCGGCGAAGCAGAAGCGGAGGGTGCCATCTGGTTTTGGTAAAAGGACGATAGGGCTGGACCAAGGGCTAGTAGATGGTTCAATCACCCCTAACTTCAGCATTTGTTGGATTTCTTCCTCAATAGCCTGCCGACGAGCCTCTGGGACTCGGTAGGGCCGCTGCCGGACGATGGTTCCGGGTGGCGTGCGGATCTCGTGTTGGAGGATCTGGGTCCGCCCGGGTCGATGAGAACACATCGGGAACTGACCGACCAGGTGCTGCAGCTCCGTCTTCTGAGCTGCCGCCAGCTGTGGGTTAGTGTCCACTACCACCGGCTCCACACGGCGAGGGCAGCCAGTTGGACCCTTGTCCCCACCCACTTCTTCAGCAGGTTGACGTGGTAAAGCTGGTCTGCTTTCCCTCATCTCCTTCACGTGCTCAATCACCGAGCGGTGAGGCGCAGGCTGTTGCTCCCATGCCTCTTTGGCTACGTCCAACAGCCCCCGGGGCTGGCGGCCGAACAGCAGTTCGAACGGGGTGAAGCCGGTGGATGCCTGTGGTACCTCTCGTATCCCGAACAGCACATAGGGCAGCATGAGGTCCCAGTCCCGCTTGTCTTCGGCTACCACTCGTCGTAGCATCTGTTTGAGGGTTTGATTAAACCTTTCCACGAGGCCAGTCTGGGGTGGTATACGGAGGTCCTCAGTTGCTTCACTTTGAGGAGGGTGCACAGGTCAGCCATTAGCCGGACATAAAGGGGTCCCTGGTCGGTCAGTATCTCGGCGGGATGCCGACCCGGCTGAGCAGGAAGAGCTCACGGCGATGGACTTGGCGGTGGCCTTCGGAGGGCACTGCTTCCGGGTACCGGGTGGCGTAATCCACAATCACCAAGATGTGCTCATGGCCCCGGGCAGACTTAGGCAACGCCTACCAGGTCCATCCCGATGCGCTCAAGGGCACCTCAATGATGGGCAGTGGAATCAGTGGGCTGGGGAGGCTTCATGCGCCCTTTGGCAGGTGGGGCAGGCCTGACAGAACCGTTTGACCTCGGCTTCCATCCCTGGCCATTGGAAACGGTCACGGATTCGTTGGGTGGTGTTTTCAGCCCCAAGGTGGCCCGCCAGAAGTGCGAGTGGGCCAATTCCAGCACCGTTTCCGTCTTCGTCCGGGGCACCACCAGTAAGGTTTTGTCCTCCCCGCCGTGCGACACAGTAGAGCAGGCCATTTCGGACGATGAAATGCGGAGAGGATGGGGCCCTGGTTGAGTCTCCTTTTCCTCCACCATGCGCACTTGAGTCCAGCAATGCTTTAGCCGGTCGTCCTCGCGCTGCTCCTTGGCGAATGACCCCCCTCCGGTCACCTGCTGAAATAGGTCATGGTAGAGGTTAGGATTAGGTGGAGGGGACTCACCATCTCTCCCGCTGTCCGAGGCCAGCAAGGCGGGGCGACCACGGCCTCCTTTCGCCAGCCTTCTCCGGCGGCGGCTCCCTTTTGTGCTGACAGGCTGTATGGCGGCAGCCAGCAGGCGATCAAATCCCGGCCAATCTCTTCCAATGAGGACAGGGACCGGCAGGTCCTTCACCACGCCCACTTCCACCGGCCACGCGCCAGGGGCAGCTGAAATGGTCACTCTCCGGGCCGGGACGTGTCGCGGTCTCCATGCACGCAAGTGATCGGAAGGGTGGCCTTAGTTTCTCGCTGGGCGCGAGGATGCGGGATTGAATCAGGCTGACGGGCGCCAGAGTCTAGAAAAGGCCAGGAATGGGTGGCCATTGATTTTTACCTCCGCCTCTGAGCCCCGGTAGGTCCTGATGCACGATACAGCCTGCCAGCCATGTCCGTGCCGGAGAGGTGGGGTCCGCTGTCGGCATGGGTTCGCCCTTTGAACGGGAGCCGCCGGCCTGGCTACTGGTCGTGAGGTGCCCTCCGCACGCGCCGCTCCTGGACCACCCTCCGGGAAAAGGCCACGCCGCCTCCCCAGCATCCCGGTGTTGGGCAGCATCCGCCAGCTCTACCGCCTCGACTAGTTCAGCCACGGTGTTGGGGTTCCGCATCCCGACCGCTTGGCGATGAGACCTCGGGAGAGCACGGAGGAAGCGGTCAATGACGACGCGCTCCGCTACCTGGGCAGCTGTGGGCTCCCCATCCAATAACCAATGCCGAGCGAGACGGGACAATTCAGCCGCTTGAGCTCGGGCTGGGAGGCGGGATTTATAGTCCCAATCGTGGAAGTACTGGGCCGCACAGACCGAAGAAAGCCCCAGCCTGGCCAGGATTTCCCTCTTCAGCTCGCCGTACCTGCCGGGCGAGTTCGGACGGCATGCGGAGGCTCGCTGAGCCTCGCCCGGTGAGGAGGCGCCAACAACCGCGCCCAGTCGCCGCCTCCCAGCCCTCCTGGGTCGCTGTGTTCTCGAACATTTGGAGAAAAGCCTCCACATCGTCATCCGCTGTCATCTTGGGCAATAATTGCGTTATCTTGCACCGAGGATCTGGTAGCGGAACGCGTCGGCGGTTGCCGTGCGCAGCTCGCCGAGCCCCTGCTCGGTCTGACCCTGTCGGGCGGCAAGATGTTCCGTGATCTACTGCTGACGGATGCTGACCTCCGTTAGCCGCTGGAGGATTTCATCCATGTCGGGGAGGCGGCCGCCTGGAAACGGGAGACAGAAAAGAGAAATAAAAATAAAGAAAAAGAACGGTGAGTTGCAGGAGATCGCTTGTGTTCCTTCCACTAATATGCTCGCATCCTCCACCAGTGTAACGGGTGGAAAGGAACACGACAAGGAGAGCTCAAATCAAAACCCCGGAGGGTGGATTTTATTAATCCATGCTCTGGTCGTGGGTGGTGATGCCGCATGGCTTGTGGTAGTGTTCTCTATCGTATCCAGGTGCGGGTGAATCCGTGCGGTGCTCGTGGTGGTGCTGGTCTGGAACGGGAGAAAGAGAGAGAGTTAGGTTTTTGTCTCATGGAGAGGCTTCTCGCCTTGTCTCTGTGAGTACGCTGCTTAAGAGCCGGCAGGCTGACGAGCCGCAGGTGTGGCCGATCAGCCCGTGATGAGCTGTGAACAGGTGCTCCTCGTGCATTTCCAGGGCAACGCTGATATGGACTCGGGACGCTCGTCACAGTATGAATTTGTATTAGTGAGGTCGTACGAATTAGCCACCTCGTAAAATATGTACAAATTGCCGTGAGATCGGAACATTGTCACACATGCTTTGGGGTCATTAAGATTTTTCATGTTTTTTAAATAAGTCTCTTATGCTCATCAAGGCTGCATTTAATTCATCAAATGTACAGTGAAAACTAGGGTTGGGTATTGTTTGAATTTGATAAATTTAGCTTGATTACAATTGAAGTAATGAAGTAAAACATTTATCAAACATATTTATTATTCTTTTCAAAATTGTTTTGCAGCTGAATACCAAAACAAAAAATTAGCAGGCAATATAAAAAAATGGATTCGTTAAGAGCTGTTTGTGTACAAAATAGAGCCGCATGATTCTGGATAAATTGAGGTTTATTTATTTATTCATGTTTTTAATGGAGGCTGTGGCTCTCATAATTCTGAAGAAAAAAAAACTAACATTATACAACTAAACAAAATCATCATTTAAATTTTTTTTATTTATGAATGGATGATTCAATGATTCACTCAAGATTTACTTAGATTTGGATGAATCAGCATTTTTTTAAGAATCTCTTGAATGATTCAAAGACAAATACATTTTAACAGCCCCTTTTCGCCGCCTACTGACAACATAATCAGTAAATCTTCATTTGAAGTGGTGATTTACTCTATTTTGATCGTTACAACACACAGGGCCGTTTGTGTAAATAGCATAAATAAATAGAACAAAGATACAAATTAAACAATGTTTATGGTTTATTCAAGTTTGTATGTGTTCAGGTACAGAAGCCGAATAATCAAATGTAAGATATCATTGTATAGTCTTCGCTCTATAAATGAAATATCGATAAATTTTTGTTAAAACTACAAAGTAATTCTGTCAGAGCAGTGAGTAGTTTTCTTTCTATTATTTTCTTGGAGTAACATTAAGGACATCGCCAGCAGCTAGTAAATTAGGCATGGCCACTTTAAGAGACAATGCATCCAATTTACTATACATCCGATTTCTTTCTCAACTGTTTATGTTCACTTTATGTCTCTAATAGTGCTACTGGATCTTAGCGCTGCATTTGACACTATCGACCACAACTTTCTCTTGAATAGACTAGAAAATGATGCTGGCATTAGTGAAATTGCATTGGCATGGTTCAAATCATACTTATCTGTCCGTCATCAGTTTGTAGCAGTGAATGAAGAAGTATCATATCATTCACAAGTGCAGTATGGAGTACCACAAGGCTCAGTACTAGGACCGTTGCTTTTCACGCTTTACATGTTAAAATATGGTGTTAGCTTTCACTGTTATGCTGATGATAGTTAGCTCTATATTTCTTCGAGGCCCTATGAAACATACCAATTTGCAAAACTGACAGAATGCAATTTCCTACTGCTAAATTCAGAAAAACAGAGGTTTAAATTATTGGACCAAAACCTCTGCATGTAACAAACTAAAACACTGCCTAATACTTGATGGCTGCTCTGCTAATTCTTCGTCATCAGTTAGGAACCTAGGTGTGCTATTTGATGGCAATCTCTCCTTTGAAAACCATGTTTCTAACATTTATAAAACCGCATTTTCAAAAATATATCTAAATTACGACCTATGTGTCACCATGCACACTGAGCCACCATGACACTGGCGCCACCAGTGTCAAATGCAGAAACGTTAATTCATGCGTTCATGACCTCAAGGTTAGATTATTGTAATGCTTTATTGGGTGGTTGCTCTGCGCGCTTAATAAACAAACTCCAGCTGGTCCAAAATACAGCAGCTAGAGTTCTTACTAGAATCAGGACTATGACCATTTTAGCCCGGTTCTGTCAACTCTGCACTGGCTCCCTATTGAACACTGAATAAAATTTAAAATCTTGCTAATTACTATAAAGCCCTGAATGGTTTAGCTCCTCAATACCGGAGTGAGCTCATATTAGCCCCTCAATACCTGAGTGAGCTCATATTGCATTATAGTCCCTCGCATCCACTGCGATCTCAAAACTCTGGCCATTTAAAATAATATCAAAATCAACTGCGGGTGGCAGATCCTTTTCCTATTTAGCACCCAAACTCTGGAACAATCTACCTAACACTGTTCGAAGAAGACACACTCTTGTCAGTTTAAATCTAGATTAAAGACCCATCTATTTAACCTGGCGTACACATAATACACTATCGCATTTCTATAATTCAAATCCGTTAAAGGATTGTTAGGTTGCATTAATTAGATCAACTGGAACCGGGAACACTTCCCATAACACCCGATGTACTCGCTACATCGTAAGAGGAATGGCATCTATGTTAATATTAGTCTGTTTCATTCTTATTCCGAGGTCATTTCCTTGTCCAATGAAGTCAGTTTTTGGCAAAATTATTTTACTGCCTCAACTGTCTATATTGCTTGCAGATATTAAATAAGATAATACTACATTAAAATCAAACGTCTCTCACAACCTTTTACTTCTGTAATGTGAGGTATTTCTTATATAATCTGAATATATTGACCAAATACTGAACATAAAAAATAAATGAGGAAATGACTGTAAAGTGGAAACTTACAATCAAGTGTTTCTGTATGAAAGGTGGTTGAAAAGTAAGATGAATTGCTGCCATCAGCCAAAATGAAAGGTCATTTTTGAGTGGAGAATGTTATTGCATTCGGAATAGGTTATGAAGAGGCAAATTCGATCTTTTGGAACAATGTGGGCCCATTAATTGTTCTCATTAATGTGTATTATAAGAGTAAATTTTTAGGGGCAGTCGTGGCCTAATGGTCGGACTAGTAACCCAAAGGTAGCGGGTTCGAGTCTCAGGTCCGGCAGGGATTGTAGGTGGGGAGTGAATAACCAGCGCTCTCCACCCTCAATACCCAGAGTATGCCACGTCACTTTCACTTTCACTAAACAGCAGTCTGGTGCCCTCTAATGGAAACAAACACAAATGCATGATGTCACTGATTTATTATGCCACAAATGAATATTACAGTAATATTCAACACTGAATCAACATTAAACCATCTTCTGAGTAGATCTTTAAACATGACATACAAATATGGTCTCCAGCAATGAGAGAGAGTGATTTGATTTCCTAGTAGGTCTCTCGCAGTGTGTGTGTGTGTGTGTGTGTGTGTGTGCGCGTGCAATTAAGGCCGGCAGCGCTGAATGAAGCGGGGATACAGGCAGACGTCACGGATGTGGTGTCGGTTCAGCAGCCAGGTGAGGAATCGCTCTAGACCCAGACCGTATCCGCCGTGAGGACACGTGCCAAACTTCCTCTGCAACAAACAAACATTCACATGCTTACATTCTGAACATCTGAATATTTCAATTATTGTGGTATGACAAAGAGCTGGGCAATACAGTGGTGACCAAAATTATTAGAACACTAGTATTTTCACCAGCTAAAAATGGTTTTAAGTCAGGTATTTCTATCTTTTGCATTCTCCAAACATTCATTTTGCCATTCATTGTAATAATCCAGTGAGATTTTGTCTGACAACAGCCATGGCTCCACAGAGATCTGATCTCATCATCATCCAGTCTGTCTGGAATGACATGAACAGAACAAACTGAGACAGACTCAATCCAGAAGAACTGTGGCAACGTCTCCAAGATGCTTCAAGAGACCTACCTGGATGATGAAATCAGATTTCTGTGTGGAGAAATGGCTGTTGTCAGACTCCTTGTCCACTCAAAAATCTCACTGGATTATTACAATTAATGGAACAATGAATGTTTGACTGATATTCCCTACTGACACACTACAGCAAAAGATGATGACTGACATAAAGCCATTTTTTAGCTGATGAAAATACTAGTGTTCTAATAATTTTGGCCACCACTGTATATCAAATATCCAAGATGAATTTGGTAGCATTTCAACTGCATATATATTTTCAAACTATTTCAACGAATCAGTTTCCATGGTCTGTCTGACTCGCTCGCGCACACACACACACACACACACACACACACACACACTCACAGAGAGAGAGAGGTCGGAGATCGCAGATTGTGTTGCACAAACACATAAACTTGTGTTTGCTTGAGCAATAGCTGTTTGCTTCATCACAAAAAAAGGTTTGTAGAAGTGGCATTGTCATAGATTAAAATATTTTAGTAAAAAACATGTAGGTAAATATTACTGTTTATTCCTATGTATTGTTATACTGGTGCATGTAAATGTGAAATAAAATGATTTACTATTCTTCCTACAAACATGCCTGGATTATTATATTATTACAATACAGTAAACCTATTATTATCATTTATAAACTATTATTTCAATTTACATTAAACATTGTGAATCTATGTCTATTTGAAAAAACAAACAAAACAAAACAAATATTTAGAAAATTTCAGAGTACATATATAAATACACACTATCAAACAAACAGAAAAATATACACTATAATTTAAAAGATTGAGATCTGTAATTTTTACAAATGTTTTTGGGAAAAAGCCTCTTCTCAGCAAGGTTGCATTTATTTGATCAAAAATACAGTAAAAACAGTAAAATATTTAATATTTTCTATGTGAATATATTGTAAAATGTAATTTATTCCTGGAATCAAAGCTGAATTTTCAGCATCATTACTCCAGTCTTCAGTGTCATATGATCCTTCAGAAATCATTATAATATGCTGATTTGCTGTTCAAGAAACATTTCTGATTTGAATAAATGTTGAAAACAGTTGTGCTGCTTCATATTTTTGGGGAAACCATGATACATTTTATTTTTCAGGATTCTGTGATGAATAGAAAGTTCAAAAATCTTTTGTAACTTTATAAATGTCTTCCCTTTTGATCAATTTAATGCATCCTTCCTGAATAAGTTGCTAAATGAGATTTTATTTTTTTAATCCAAACTTTTGAATGGTAATGCATGAGAAATATTATAGCCAATAGGCTGTTACCTGGTCAGTGTACCAGTAGTAGGGTGTGGGGTCGATTTCCTCTCTCTTATACCCTTCCAGGAGCTCCTCAGCATCCCAGATACGCATGGAGCCTCCCACAATCTCACCAACATTGGGCATCAGCACATCCACCTGACAAACACAAACTTATGAGCCAATTATAACCCAATTATGCTGAATACTGCCCTCCTACAGACTCATTTATAAAGACTTTCTGGTGTAAAATCACCCAGAATGTGAACACATTTTCCTAAAGTTATATATATATATATATATATATATATATATACCTGTATATGTTTACTTTGATATTAGGGCTGAACGATTTTGCAAAAAAATCTAATTGCAATTTTATTTACCAATACTGCGATTGCGATTTAATATGCAATTATTTTTAAAGCTCTTTCAATTATTGTATAGTATGACCAACACAATATTAGATAGATTAAACATAAATGTTATTTTCTGTAAGCCAGGCCTATATGTTACGATGAAATTAGGTGATGCATGAATTGATATGAATGACATTATTTAACAACTAAAATCACAGTAGTATATTGACTGATTTGTTGAACTTCCAGCCTTGTAAGCAAGTAATAATTATGACAACATAAAGCACTGACAAATAAGCCTGGTGTAAACATTATTATGAAAGTCAGTAACAAATCACACAAACTAAAGTAGATTGCAGAAATATAAAAACAAATCTGTTGCTTTACCACACTCAGTATTTAGGTAATTAATTCAAAGTCACTGTAATAAACATATACTGTAAGTAAACATGTGGATTGCACTTTTTAAACACTGTCTGTTAACTTTAGACAGACTTTAAATAAATAAATAAGAATATATATATACATATATATATATATATCATCATGTTTTCAACACATGAGCTCAGTGAAATGTTCTATGATTGGGTGTTAATATTCTGTTCAGTAATTGGTTAAAGCCGAAAGTGACTGCCAATGCCGCTCACAAAAAGAGAAAATATTTGTATCTTTGGCGGTGCCTGCCGCGCAGCGCCGTGCTCGTGGAAGCGGCATGATTTTGGGTGCACGAGCACCGCTTGCGCTCCGCCTCCGCGCCGCCAGCTAAACCGCCCTCGGTTTGCTGCTTTCCGCATGTCTCCCATTGAAAATGAACTAGACACTCGCGACTGCCGCGTCCCGTGTGAAAGGGTCTTAACATTAATATATTCTGCTTTCTCTCGCCGTACTTTGATGTCATTCACCGATCGATCTTGAAGTCGAACACACCTCTTTACTCTCGCGTGTCACGTGACAAAGTGTAATCGCAGCCTCTGCGGTTGAAAAATTGCATTTTTTCATATTGCGATATTATCGCAAATGCAATTAATCGTTCAGCCCTATTTTCTACATATGACACTGTTATAGCGATTTTGTCCTTTTGCATATTATTTTTTTTTCTTAATGTAGCTTGACTTTTGTTCTGGTAACTCCGCCCACACTAGAATCTCACTGGTCCATATAACTGCATGTTTAAACACCAAATATATTTTGACTGGCTGTGATTGCAGAAAAATCTGTTGTTACTGGATATTATTGTTTTTCGGCTGGTTAATGACAATCCTGACCGATTCAGTGAGGCGACGGTCCTCAGTGCAACGCTGCATGTAGAAGGATTTGATCTCAGCTGGGAAACGACACAGCAGTATGGTCTCGTTAATGGTGTCAGTCATCTGTCGCTCAGGGCTTCTGGGATATCCTGTGGAAATGAAACACAATGGTCAAATATCCAAGCATTTGTGGGTGAGCACTCTTGACAATAACATGAGAGGTTCAATAAAACAAACCTCTCCAAACTCATAAAACGTCCCGTCATCCTTCTTGATGTTGTGCTCTTTCAGCCACACAATGGCTTCAGTGTAGTTCATCCTCTTGAACGGACGTTTTGGGGGCTTGAAGTCCTAGAAGAAATAAAAAAAACAGATGTATTCGTACAGATTCCAGAACCTTCATACTTTTTGACAAATTTCTATGACACTTCCAGTCATTTGTGACAATGTTGTTATCATAAAATAAAACTAAATATATTTTAAAAATATTTATATTTACTGAAATTAAATAAATGTTAACTGAAAAACTATTTTATTACTTTTAGTCCGTTGCCAAAGCAACATTTCTAATTAGGGGCCAAGCACCAAAGGTGTTTCGGGACGTCTTGTATCCGTTAGTTTTCTTATTCTTCTTCTTCCACTCTTGAGTCTATGGCAGCCCATAGTTATGAAATAATATTATTTTCATAATAGTAAGTTATGAAATTTGGCACACAGATAGAGGACAGTCTCAATATTAACCATAGCAAATTTGGATTCTCTATCTCAAACTCTCTAGCACCACCAATAGGCCAAATTTGCATCCATACTTCTGATAATAACTTTTGAACCGTAAGGTCTATAAGTAAAATTCTGGCTCATGCTGACTCGAATGCATACCAAAATGTTAATTTCTGGTCAAGATTTTTAGCAATTTTGAATTATGCGAAAAATCTACTTTTCGAACTTGTCCTAGACGGTTTGACCAATTTTCACCAAAATTGGCTCTGATCATCTTCAGGTAATGTTGGCAACAAGTTATCAAAAGATTCCCGGTAGACCAAACCAAAGTAAAGAATTTGATGAAATTCATGCAAAAATGGGCATACGGCTATATTTGAAGAGTTCCAATGCAAAAGCCTCTAAAAGACATCTTGGTCAAAAATGAGATAATGATACTGAGTGAATTCTCTCCACACATAGTATGTTTATCAAGTACTTTCACTTCAAATGCATTAAATCCTAAAAAAACATCAGACGTACATCAGGCTTTTGCATCTGAACTCTTAATTTTTTTTATTTAGCGGATTCTGACCAAACGACCTGAGGGCACGAGTAGTTTCGGCACAGTGCCACGTACTGGTCAAAAGATATATAAAAATTGATATTTTCTGCTTATAACTTCTGACCATTTTGGCCAAAAATAATAAGATTGGTCTCATTAGATTTGGAATGGCATACCAATCAGAACGATACCAAATTTCCCTACGTTGGCCTTTTTGGGTGTCGACCATTTTGAGTTTTGTAGTAAAATGCTGTATTAACAAATGTCTTTAATAGGGTTGGGACAAAATATCGATATGCCGATATATCGTTGTCTTTCTCCATGCGATACGAGAATCGATACACTGGCACCAAATATCGATATTTTAATCAATACAATAAGGTGCTCTAAATAGATTTCCTTAGAAATAGAAATAGAATAGAAATCGCGGCTGCGCCATTTTCACCTTCTTTCCAAAGTGCTCTGAGCATCCATGAACCGCGTTCTTTATGAAGATGGGAAAGCACGAGGAACCGAAGGATAAACAGATTTCCAGCCACTGTATTATCTCTACTGCTATATATATATGTTTATGGAGATAAGAACTAAAAAACTGCCCCGGAACAGCTATCAGCATGGACCATAGGCATCGATCACGTTATTATTGCAGAGCGCATAATAAGTCCGTGAGTAGCCTAACCTCTCAGCTTGGATTGCGGGTGGATTTCCCTCACTATATGAGTGAGAGAGAGTGCCGTTGGTGGGTCCAGTTTTATGTGAACAAAACTGAAATCTCTCTCTCTGTCAGATATTACAAGTGCGCGTTATGCAGTTTGGGCAGTGGGCATCGACTGGCAGAAATATAAATCTGCACCTATGGCATGGACGACGAAACAAAACCTTGGCAGAGCTGTAATGTGGCACAGAAATGTGCAGTGTGTGTGCTTGCCACACATCTACATTTGTAATAAAGAACTTGAATGTGAACGCGATGTGAACGGCTATTTTTTCCCTGTATGTCATGTGCGGGGCTCTGTTCACTCCTGATAAATTTTGAAATGTACCAGGTATATATATAGAAAACTTGCACTTAACCTTTTCACAGGCATTTTGTTTTCATAGTTAGACAGATTTCGTGATGTATAGGATTGGCTAGCAATATATTGATTATCGCAGAATCGCTGTCTCATGATATTATCGTTATTGTGAGCCATGTATCGTGATTCGTATCATATCGTGAGGTACCCTGCGATTCCCACCCCTAGTGTTTAACAGGGGTCTCCAACCAGGGCTCTAGACTCACTCATAAAGAAATCCTCCATAGCATAACGTGAGGTAAACAGCAAAGATAAAAAACTTTTTAAGACGAAAACAAAAAGAAAAGTAAAACTAAACTGGCTGTCAGTGACAGGACTTAAATACCAACATGTTCACCTTCTCTGGTTTAAGAAGCGGTCTTTTATTTGACTTTAGCGTGAAAACCAAATCCTCTGTCAGCCATCGTTTCCTCAATATTCACGTAATTTTTGCCGCGCGCACCTTCGCGCTCATGCTGACACGGCGAGTATAAACCAGGCTCTACACCTGAAGCGCTCGCACTGAAAGCACCTCTGTCACTCTCTTCATGTAATCAGTGAAATCTGACTCCTGCTATACTGTATGTGCCGCGGCTCTTCAACGCTCGCTGTATGGAGCAGCGCAGACCATGCACACGCACAAATGCAACCACGTCAAATTTTATCTCGCGCATTCTCAAAAAATTGTTGCAAATGCAACCATTTTGATCACAGTCTACAGCCCTGCCAACCTTTCAACCCTAATCACATATACTGAACCAGCTAATCAAGATGTTCAGAGAGGTGTGACAGGTGTGTTGAAGCAGGGTTGGAACTTCAGTCTGCAGGAAGGTAGCTCTACAGGAACAAGGTTTGAGAACCCTGGTCTTTACTGAGTAATTAAAGACAGCTCCTTAGCTCTTCATTTTACCTCTGTTGTGCTTGGTGCCTTAATTGCTGCTTGCAGCTATATTTTTCATTTGATATTGAAGTGCAAAAATTTCTAAGACTGAAATAAAAAGTAATAAAAAGGATATTTCCAGACCCTCCATACTTTATGATGAATGTCCATGACCTTTCCAGTCATTTGTGAAAATGGTGTTATCGTTCAATAAAACAAAAAATATTAACGTTAATTGAAATAAAATAAAAGACAAAAAAACTAAAATTATTTTATTTCAGTCATTTACCAAGGCAACATTTCTAATTTTCATTTAAAGCTGAAGACAACCTGTCCACAGAAGAAACACAAAATAACTGTCAATCTCCCTCGGTCTGGGGCTCCATGCAAGATCTCACCTCGTGGAGTTTCAATGATCATGAGAACGGTGAGGAATCAGCCCAGAACTACACGGGAGGATCTTGTCAATGATCTCAAGGCAGCTGGGACCATAGTCACCAAGAAAACAATTGGTAACACACTACGCCATGAAGGACTGAAATCCTGCAGCGCCCGCAAGGTCCCCTGCTCAAGAAAGCACATGTACAGGCCATCTGAAGTTTGCCAATGATTCAGAGGAGAACTGGGTGAAAGTGTTGTGGTCAGATGAGACCAAAATCCAGCTCTTTGGCATCAACTCAACTCTCCGTGTTTGGAAGAGGAGGAATGCTGCCTATGACCCCAAGAACACCATCCCCAATGTCAAACATGGAGGTGGAAACATTATGCTTTAGGGGTGTTTTTCTGCTAAGGGGACAGGACAACTGCACCGCATCAAAGGGACGCTGGACAGGGCCATGTACCGTCAGGGCCAGGGCATTGAAGCCAGCCAGGGCATTGAAAATGGGTCATGGATGGGTATTCCAGCATAACAATGACCCAAAACACATGGCCAAGGCAACAAAGGAGTGGCTCAAGAAGAAGCACATTAAGGTCCTGGAGTGGTCTAGCCAGTCTCCAGACCTTAATCCCACAGAAAAGGAGGGAGCTGAAGGTTCGAGTTGCCAAACGTCAGCCTAGAAACTTTAATGACTTGGAGAGGATCTGCAAAGAAGAGTGGGACAAAATCCCTCCTGAGATGTGTGCAAACCTGGTGGCCAACTACAAGAAACGTCTGACCTCTGTAATTGCCAACAAGGGTTTTGCCACCAAGTACTAAGTCATGTTTTGCGAAGGGGTCAAATACTTATATGACTCATTAAAATGCAAATCAATTAATAACTTTTTTTAAATGCGTTTTTCAGGATTTTTTTGTTGTTATTCTGTCTCTCACTGTTCAAATAAACCTATCATTCAAATTATAGACTGATAATTTCTTTGTCAGTGGGCAAACGTACAAAATCAGCAGGGGATCGAATACTTTTTTCCCCCACTGTATGTGCGGTCAGGGGTCGTACCGGGTTGAGGTCGTAGAGCAGCTGCGCAGCAGGAGACTTCAGGACCCTGTCGACCACGTCACACACCAGATCCTCCAACCGGTTCAGAAGGTCTTCATAGGTCATGAAGGGACACTCAGCCTCAATGTGGGTGTACCTGGAAACACACACACACACACACACACACACACACACACACACACACACACACACACAGGTGCATTACACTGACATGTTTCGTCTGTTTTCATGAAGTAAATGGATGAATCTTGAATGGTGCTAGACTCACTCAGCCAGGTGTCTGCGGGTGCGAGACTGCTCAGCGCGGTATGACTGGGAAATGCAGAAGGTGTCGCCCAGCGCAGGGATGCACGTCTCCAGGTAGAGCTGAGAGGACTGCGTCAGATATGCATTCTCACCAAAGTAGTTGAAGCTGAAGAGGGTGGAGCCGCCCTCCACCTGCGTCTGCACCAGAGTGGGCGGAGTTATCTGAGGATAACAACAAACAAACAAACCTCTGTGTTTAGTAACATAAGCAACATCCCGTGCCTCAAAATTTGACTTTGCAATACTTAAAGGAATAGTTCACCTAAAAAAAATCTAAATTAGCTGAAAATGTAGTCACCCTCAGTGAGAGTCAATTTTCAGCACATTTGAAATGTTTGGGTGAACTATTACTGTAACACTTGGAATGTGGACCTCGCAGTATCCCCGGCTGAAAAAATGATCCCGGAAACACTGCGTGACAGCGGATCGGACTTTCAGGATCTTGGAGACGTTTTCCCCGCGGATCATCATGTGCCTGTTGTTCAGCTGCACGTCCACGTCAGACTCCTCATTCAGCAGGTTATCGGCGCCGCCCGCCGGAGCGAGACCAATCAGCTCCCAGAAATCACAATGCAGCTCATGGCCGCCTGAAGCCTTTCAAAAATTAAAAATAAAAAAAACGATAAACAAAATTTTCAGACAATACATAAATATGGAAAAGATTTGAGGCTGATTAAATATTGACAGAACTTTAATTCTTAGATGAACAGGTTCTTTATTCCTTTATTCTTAATTCTTTAAATACAGGTTATTAATATTTCTCATATTAAATTAAATTCATATTAATATTAATAATTTAATCAGGGTAATTTTCTCACCTGTTTGCCCTCAGGAACAGGTTTCACGGTTCCATACAGAGCAACAGTGCTCTCCGTAGACAACACCAGTCCATTATAACACTGACACTGCAAACAACACACACATTCATCATCTCAGAGAATATTTCAGCTAGACATTACTGTATTTTACTTACATTCATTAAACATGGCTGTTTTGGAAAATAGAACAAAAAAAGTCCCATCAAATGTCGTCAAAATTCTGAAAAATATACATTTATATTTTATAATTATTTTAATATATTATAAATGATACTCTAATAAATTCTATAAATTGTGAGCACGTTGTTTAGAATTTAAATAAATGTGTTGTGCTTCACAGAATATCCACCAGATGGCGCATGGGACAACATACTGTATCTACAAGCCAGACCAAATTGCTCGTAAACACTGCAATTATTTGTCTTGGACCTACTGTTCAATATGCTTATAGATTATTACAGTACGTTACATTTTAAAAATATAATTAACATAATTGTCAGTGTCTGACAAATTATTAACTGCATGTAATGTGATTGTGAGAAAACATTCACAATAAAATAAAAATAAAATAGCATTAGACAAATATTTGATATGGTAATACGGACACTGAAAAATGTATTTACACATGACCGCACGAGTGTGGAAGTGCTCGTAACACCAAGTCTCAAGCACTGTTCAAATAAGTACAAGCTAGCAAGGGAAGGAATAAATAAAGAGAAAGACAAAGTTTTTTTTTTTTTAAGTTTAGGATGAAGTCAAGTAGTGTCGAAAGAGATGAGTTTTCAGTTGTTTCAGGAATGGTGAACGAGAATGTTCTGGAGAGTGATTTTGAGCCTCTCTGTGATGGTACCATGAGGCTCACTAGCGGATCTCAGACTTCTGGAGGATGTAGATTTGTAATAGTGAGTGGAAGTAGGCGGGTGCTGAGCCTGTTGTTATATTATATTATTTATTATTATTATATAATTTATTTCGAAGTTGAATAAATGTTTCATTGTCATATGTTGTCATGCATTGTGTGTTCTGCTTTATGTGTCCACCCTGTCATCTTGATATTTTACAATAATATTTTAAATAATAAATCAATCATATCTATATATGGGGAGGGGAGGTATCCAAAGCACATAAATTGGTCACTGGGGTTCCCCAGGGATCGGTTCTTGGACCCCTCCTCTTCTCCACATACACTACATCACTGGCTCCCATCATACAGGCACATGGCTTCTCCTACCATTTCTATGCTGATGACACACAGCTCTATCTCTCATTTCGACCAGATGATCCAACGGTAGCTGCACGGATCTCAGGCTGCCTGGCGGACATCTCGGCTTGGATGAAAGAAAACCATCTACAGCTCAACCTGGCAAAGACTGAGCTTCTTGTCTTCCCTGCAACTCCAACTCTACAGCATGATTTCACGATTCAGTTAGGTTCATCAACAATTACCCCATCAGCTTCGGTCAGAAATCTTGGTGTAATCTTCGATGACCAGCTGACCTTCAAAGAGCACATTGCAAAGACTGCTCGATCTTGCAGGTTTGCACTACACAACATCAGAAAGATCAGGCCCTTTCTGACAGAGCATGCTGCACAACTTCTTGTCCAGGCCCTTGTCATTTCTAGACTGGACTACTGCAATGCTCTTCTAGCTGGACTTCCATCAAACACAATCAAACCTCTACAAATGATTCAGAATGCAGCAGCGACTGGTCTTCAACGAGCCCAAAAGAGCCCATGTTACTCCTCTCTTTGTCTCCTTGCACTGGCTACCAGTTGCAGCTCGCATCCAGTTCAAGACACTGATGCTTGCATATAGAACAACCACAGGCTCAGCACCCACCTACTTCCACTCACTATTACGAATTTACATCCCTCCAGAAGTCTGAGATCTGCTAGTGAGCGACCGTGGTACCATCACAGAGAGGCTCAAAATCACTCTCCAGAACATTCTCTTTCACCGTTCCTGGCCGGTGGAATGATCTTCCATCCCCATCCGGAATGCTGGATCCCTGTCAATTTTCAAGCAACAACTGAAAACTCATCTCTTTCAACTCTACTTGACTACATAAAAAAAAAAATTCTTTCACTTTTTCAAAATCTTCATGTTTCTCTTTATCTTTCTCTCCTTCCCTTGCTAGTTTGTATTTATTTGAACAATGTCTGAGACTTAGTGTTATTGGAACTTCCTCTGTATGTTTGCCTCTTCAAGATTAATCGCTTTATGTACTCCCAATTGTAAGTCGCTTTGGATAAAAGCGTCTGCTAAATGACTAAATGTAAATGTATATAATCATATTTTTGTCACAGTCATATATTTTGTTCATAATTTTTTTTGAGTATTGTGAGGGTTGAAAAGCACTCTATGTTGATATTTACCCAGGTACAATGAAAATGTCATCCAAACTTTTCTGAAGACATATACATTTATATTTCATATAAAACACCCACACCACCTTTTGATTTTGAAACATGCAGTGCTCATGTTTATTCAACAAAGTCAACCACCACAAATCAATGTATGGGAAACACTGGTAATGTATATTGAAATATCTGAAATGTGTTTAAATATCATATCACCGTTATTGAAAATAATAAAATAAAATAAAAATCGCAAAATATATTGATATTGAACTATTTGTCTGGCCCTAGTACACATCACGCTTCTGTGAACAGAGAAAACATAATAAAACTACCCATAAATAAAAAGGAATATAGGCCTATATGCAAAATATATTTCACTTAAATATTACAGATTAAAAAACAAAAGAAAGCGTAGAGTTTCAGTTCATTGTGACGTGCACCAAATATCTAGGAAAGCAAACACAGACATTCAGTTTGTTTTCGTTATTTTACAAAATCTGAATATCTTTGGTAAATTTATTAATTACTGTATCTACATGACCATAAATTATGGAGCAACAGTTTACTCTCTTGGAAGGAAATAAATCCAGTGGTCAGACGCCGCCTCACACGCATTTGCACAAAATATTATTAGTAGTGTTCACCAGACTAAAATTTAAATAATCCTATGAATTTAACACAATATAAGCGCAACAGTAATGTTCAAACACCCATGACAAGCATGCAAAAACATTAAAGTGGAAGTGAAGCAGTCAGTTAAGTTTACATTATTTAGTAAAGTGATTTCCACTTTGATTAAAAATATATAAAAACATGATTAATGTAACATTTTAAAGAAAAAGGTTGTTTTGTTATAGCTTTTGGAGCAAGGGCACCGCCATCTTGCAGTACCCACAGCGTGTGACGTCCACGGGGTTGGTTCGCTCCGATGGCCAGTGTAGTAATATAAGCATTTCTTTACATTTTTGAAAGCACTGTTGAGTCCATAATAAGTGCAATTGCCTATGCATTTGAGTCGATACAGTGATAGGACCGAGCAGTAGGGGTTGTAGAAGTCGTGAACCTGCTGCTTTGGGGTAAAGTGCGGATCGGAAACAATACTCGTTTACATGAATACTCCTCAAGACTGTCATTCCGACGTGCTTTTGTGTGCATTTGCTGATGAAGGCGCGAAAGAAAGCTCAATTTGGTACTCACGTGCTGTCCGAGCCGGCTTTGTGTGTGTGTGTGTGTGTGTGCACGGCGCCACCGGCGCGAACAGAAATGATCTATCACAATGTACCGCATTTTAATCTCTTTCAGAAAAGGTCTATCACAGCATGTAAGTACCGCATTGAAATCTATTTCGTGCTGTCTCATGCTTGAATGGCTAAAAACACTTTAATATTTAAACTGACAAGCCTTAAAACACGTGAGAATGATCAACTTTGAGGAAGCAGCACTGGCCGGATCGTTCAGAGAGGTGATTAGTTAAACACTACGTCCTGTTAACAGCAGGAAAGCAAATTGTATTCGCAGGTGAACATAAAATATGATACATACAACTGGTGAACCAGTCAATGTAATGCATGTCTGGATGGTCTGAATAACAATAAAATGCGACATGAATGATACTGTATGAAGCGTTGATTTTACATCAAGTTGCTCCTTGCATTATGAAAACAATGTTTGGGATACCACGATCAAAATTTATCATATAGACAGTTTGATGTTGACTGTTTATCCAAATGATGGTGAAAACCAAATTATGTGTGTGTTAAAATAACATTTGTGTGTTCAAAATGTAAAGAAATGCTTATATTACTACACTGGCCATCGGAGCGAACCGACCCCGTGACGTCACACGCTGTGGTACTGCAAGATGGTGGCGCCCTTGCTCCAAAAGCTATAACAAAACAACTTTTTTCTTTAAAATGGTTACATTAATCATGTTTGTTATATATTTTTTAATCAAAGTGGAAATCACTTTACTAAATAATGCAAACTTAACTGACTGCTTCACTTCCACTTTAAAGGGGTCATATGACGTTGCTAAAAAGAACATTATTTTGTGTATTTGGTGTAATGCAATGTGTTTATGCGGTTTAAGGTTTAAAAAAACACATTATTTTCCAAATACTGTACATTATTGTTGCTCCTCTATGCCCCGACTTTCTGAAACCGATTTTTACAAAGCTCATCGTTCTGAGAAGTGAGGCGTGCTCTGATTGGCCAGCTATCCAGTGCGTTGTGATTGGCCGAATACCTCAAGCGTGAGACGGAAATGTTACGCCCCTTACCGTATTGTGATGCCGTGTCCCAGCGCGACGACACAAAAACAATAAAACCCATTATGAACGAGGCATTTGTTGCATCCAGTGGGGACATAATTACTGATTATAATGACTTATACGGTCTTTTAACATGACCATGTCTGCATTTGTGATCGGAGAAACGACAAACAACAAGCACTACTCTACACTGCTCAAAACTCACGTTTGAATAGTCAGTAGAAGAAACGTACTTACAGGCTGTGAGTCAGAAGCGTCAGACTGTCCTTGCAAAGTTGGAATTACCCCACTTTGAGCAAGCCAGCATTGTAGGCTACTCTCCCAGGTTCAAGAAATAGTCCTTTCGTAAAATGCACTGCACAGACTCTAATATTTGGGTTGAACTGTTCTGGAACAGTGTTGTAAATACAACTTAACCACTGATTTCTAGCTGTGTCCTCTTTGGAAGCCCGAACAATATACTTTCACTTTCACAATGAAACACAGCGTCTACAGGATATGAAAGCCGGCAGCAACAATACTACAGCGAGAATAATAGTTCTGCTTTCTTTCTTTGCGTATACGTTTGGGCGGTGTTATGCAAATCTTCCCACACCGTGACATAGACATGTGGGGGCGTATTTGAATGAGCCATTTTAGGGGGGTGCGGCAGAGTCTTAACTTTTATAAAGAATATCTCTTTGGTTTTGAGACTTTTGTCTTTGCAACTTCAGGGATCTTATCTATGTACAAACAGCTTGTAACACTCCAAAGAGAAAGGAAAACTTGAAATCGCATCATATGACCCCTATAATAACAGAATCATTAATATTTTATTTCTTTCAGCTGTACATAAACAATATATTTAAAAATGTAGTTCTCACATATGAGCTCTGTGGCTTGCTGTCAATACGCGCCTGAGAGAGGCGCGTAACACATCCGTTGCATATTATTGGCTTCAGTACACGCTATAACTGAGAATAAAACACGACTGCCCCCTACTGGTAATGTACTTCATGTGCCAGACAACTTCACGGCCTCCTCTTGCAGGTCGGGGGATCCCTTTCCCTGTGGTGCCCATTTTTAATGGCCACATCTGTACATTATTTCATAAACATTTAATATAAATTGTGTTCTCATTAATTTTTTTTTTTTTTTAAATTGATTAAAGCATCGCCCAGCCTTAAGTATAAATAACTACCTGACCTGATAACCTGCCCTGACTAATTTACACATTTATAATTTTGTAAAATATCAACAAACACACACAGTACCAGTTTGTCCATGAGAACACACTGCAGGAAACCGGTTCCGTCGCGTAGCACAATAAACAGGAGGTTCTTTCCTGGAAAAACATGAGGAAACATATTTTAAAACAAACTATATTTTCATCATTTTCACTCAAACTAAGCTTTCTAAATACATGTTCTTGTAGTAGATTCTGACTGGACCCGTTCAATAAGACTGCTGAGAAATTCTGGGTGGTCATTCTGGATTTGTTTGGTAGAACAAAAACTAAACCTGCTCACCTTGTCTGCGTAACCGATGGACCCAACCAAACACCTTCACCCTTTGCTCTCTGAGCGCCTCCAGCTTATCAATCTTCACCTGAGGATGACAGAATATTAACCAGAAAAACTGACTAAAAAATTAAGAGGAACACTTTCAATATCATATTGGCTTCAGTGGCCACGTTACATGAAATTCAACAATAATCGGACTGATGGTTAAATGGGATTTAAAAAGACTTCATGTAAAAAGACTCCATGTCATCAATTGATCTGATTAGAAGGGTTGGTGAGATCCATAAATTATCAATTTAAAAGGAAAATGTAAACCTTTGAATCCAACTACTTTCTCAACCTGATTGAAAAATACTGTATGTGCCATGGTGCGGATGTTTATTTACTTCGTATGAATGCAACGACTAATGAACTGGGCAATTCAGAACAGATGTAATGCTCATATAAACGAATATATGAATCAGACTGCAAAGTTTGAGTACATTCAAACTGAATTTTGAGAACCTGAAATTGGATCGACTTCATTTGGAATGACAAATTTTATGCCCCACAACTTTTATTTTTAAATTTTTTTAAGCTTTTTTAAAACTTTGCAGAATTGCTTTGTTCCTCTTTTCTAAGTGGCTTTAGATAAAGGCATCTGCTAAAGGCATAAATGTAAATGAAAAATAGCTACATTTAACATTTCCACTTTGATAGTGAAGGAGTGGATTGCAGATCTACAATGGCCCTCATAATAATGTTAATTATAATATTTCTTGAATAATTATTTATCACATTTGCATTTATTCATGTTATAAAATAAGTTGAATATGGCTTTAGTCTGCCTTTTTACGCTCTAAGAAGCTGATCTCATTGCGTGTGTGTAGTTAACCATTTTTGATAAGATTCAGGGCAGAGTCCGCAACCTTGAAGTACAGATAAGTGTTCTCTGCGTATGTGTGTGAATGTCTATCTTTGCAGCTAGATGCAGAGAGAGAGCACTAGGAGGAAATCGTCATTTGCTGTCACCCTGATGTCCAGGGTAACAGATCTACATCTCTGGAGAGACCTATTGCGTCTGACCTCTGATCAATTGTCACCAAAATAATCATTAGAAGATATGCTTCGAGTTTTATGTCCATGTGTGAAGATTTTCTAAGTTTATCTACCAATGAGAATCTTGCTTACCTATGTATTGACGCAATTAGTGACCTCTGTTCGAGTATAACTATTGGTGTTTAGAACATGTACGCAGAGCGGCCTACGAACACCATCTCGAGTGTTGAAGCTGACTTCTGCTGATGAAACTGCAAACTATTTTCTTCAGTAAATTTTTCTTTAATTAATCGCATCTCTGACTCCTGGTCTTTGTTCATCATACCTGGTCCATGGGTTTTAACTGTAATTCCCCAACAATAGTAATCAAAAATTAGTATTAGAACGTTGTTAACACAAAATGTTAAGAACTGTTTCATTTTATTGATTAATTATATCAATTACAGCCCCAACCACCTACCCATTCTCACACTGTATAATAATAAGAAACTGTATTTATATAGCGACATTCATGTATAAAATGCATCTCAAAGTGATTTACAGACAATATTCTGTACGTAATTCTGGAAACACTCACAGTTTTTGGTTCAGGAAGGCTGAGGTCGTTCTCGATGATGATCTTTTTAGCTTCTTCCAGATTCCTCTCTCTGCGTTCAGCATCTTCACCCTGTCAATCATGAGATCAGACAGACAGAGGTTAAAACAGACATACAGGACCATGACGTGGAACTTGGTCTACTGGACAGGAATTATGGGTCCATAAAGGGCAGGCGAATTACCTCCTTCTTATCTTTGCTCTCACTCTTAATTTGCTCTCGATTAAAGAGCTTCGTTGAGTTCTTCATTTGAGTCTTAGAGATGACGGCCCAACGCTAACAAAACAAACATGCCATAATGTTAAAACAAAAGGTTAAAATATTACTGGGATACACTAGAGGTAAATTGCTATTCCTATGAAACTTTGGCAAGTGATTACTAATCACCTTAAAACATGTTCTTATGCAAATATGCATATTAAATAACGCATGATGTTAAAAATAATTAAATGGGCACAAATTTTATATGCACCATGAAAACAAAAATGTACATGTGTGACATTAGACATAAGTTTAATTTTTGTTTAACTTCATGTTAACATGTTTTTTTTTTTTCATGTTAACAGATGATATAGGTAAAATAACCTTTCCTTATTTCATATATTTCAATACTATCTGTAGACTGGGAATATAAACAAACTACGATTAAAATGGAAAATATAAAAACTAGAAACAATATTATAAATAATGTTATAAAAGTATTAAAACATGTCTTTTTTATGTTTTGCTATATGTGTTTTAAACAGAATATGTTATATATATATACAGTGGTAGTGCGGAAAGTATTCAGACCCCTTCAATTTTTCACTCTTTGTTATATTGCAGCCATTTGCTAAAATCATTTAAGTTTTTCCTCATTAATGTACACACAGCACCCCATATTGACAGAAAAACACAGAATTGTTGACATTTTTGCAGATTTATTAAAAAAGAAAAACTGAAATATCACATGGTCCTAAGTATTCAGACCCTTTGCTCAGTATTTAGTAGAAGCACCCTTTAGATTTAATACAGCCATGAGTCTTTTTGGGAAAGATGCAACAAGTTTTTCACACCTGGATTTGGGGATCCTCTGCCATTCCTCCTTGCAGATCCTCTCCAGTTCTGTCAGGTTGGATGGTAAACGCCGGTGGACAGCCATTTTAGGTCTCTCCAGAGATGCTCAATTGGGTTTAAGTCAGGGCTCTGGCTGGGCCATTCAAGAACAGTCACGGAGTTGTTGTGAAGCCACTCCTTCGTTATTTTAGCTGTGTGCTTAGGGTCATTGTCTTGTTGGAAGGTAAACCTTGACCCAGTCTGAGGTCCTGAGCACTCAGGAGAAGGTTTTCGTCAGGATATCCCTGTACTTGGCCGCATTCATCTTTCCCTCGATTGCAACCAGTCGTCCTGTCCCTGCAGCTGAAAACACCCCACAGCATGATGCTGCCACCACCATGCTTTCACTGTTGGGACCGTATTGGACAGGTGATGAGCAGTGCCTGGTTTTCTCCACACATTCCGCTTAGAATAAAGGCCAAAAGTTCTATCTTGGTCTCATCAGACCAGAGAATCTTATTTGTCACCATCTTGGAGTCCTTCAGGTGTTTTTTAGCAAACTCCTAAAACTCCTAAACTTCCGTCGGGCCACTCTGCCATAAAGCCCCGACTGGTGGAGGGCTGCAGTGATGGTTGACTTTCTACAACTTTCTCCCATCTCCCGAATGTATCTCTGGAGCTCAGCCACAGTGATCTTTGGGTTCTTCTTTACCTCTCTCACCAAGGCTCTTCTCCCGATAGCTCAGTTTGGCCGGACGGCCAGCTCTAGGAAGGGTTCTGGTCCCCAAATGTCTTCCATTTAAGGATTATGGAGGCCACTGTGCTCTTAGGAACCTTAAGTGCAGCAGAATATTTTTTGTAACCTTGGCCAGATCTGTGCCTTGCCACAATTCTGTCTCTGAGCTCTTCAGGCAGTTCCTTTGACCTCATGATTCTCATTTGCTCTGACATGCACTGTGAGCTGTAAGGTCTTATATAGACAGGTGTGTGGCTTTCCTAATCAAGTCCAATCAGTATAATCAAACACAGCTGGACTCAAATGAAGGTGTAGAACCATCTCAAGGATGATCAGAAGAAACGGACAGCATTTAACAGAGTTAAATATATGAGTGTCACAGCAAAGGGTCTGAATACTTAGGACCATGTGATATTTCAGTTTTTCTTTTTTAATAAATCTGCAAAAATGTCAACAATTCTGTGTTTTTCTGTCAATATGGGGTGCTGTGTGTACATTAATGAGGAAAAAAAATGAACTTAAATGATTTTAGCAAATGGCTGCAATATAACAAAGAGTGAAACATTTAAGGGGGTCTGAATACTTTCCGTACCCACTGTATATATATATAATTTAATTCTATTAAATTGTCAGTTTTGTATTGGATTCAATGAAGTAAAAATACTTTTAGTGTCAGGGTTCAGGTTCCAACACTTTTTGTCAAATAACTTTGTGATGATTATCCTTGTTACTGTTTGTTAGTTGTTGGTTACTGTTATTTGCAGGTTTCACACCTCTCCTTCATTCTGTGAGTCCACATAGATCACTGGAAAAGGTTCTTTTCCAACAAACAACAGTGCCTGAAAAGATTACAGAGAACATTTAGGAAAACGAAACACAGAATCATCATTTAAACTGTATTTCATGAGGAAACTCAACCGGATCATGCACCTTGAGTGGAGTTTTAAAGGGCTTTTGCTCTGATCCATCTCCATCCAAATCACTGCCCTGTTTATCAGACACATACAGCTCTTCTGCAGGAGCAAACAGCATCAGCTTTAATATTTCACCATTTTACAAGCAAATCCAGAGTTGCTTTAGTGTGCTACCTAGGGCACTGACACTTTTCTTTAATCAGTCTGATTAAGTTAACAAATTAAAGTGATAATTTAAGAAAACATGCAGCAGTTATATTTAAAAGCATAAGGTGCCACTGAACCTGTCAGGTTTTGTTAATTTATTACAAAATATAACAGTGTATAGATGAAATATTGATCAGCATACTCTGAATCAACCCTCTGCAGAGACTATGTTTATTTAACCACTTGAGGAGTATGATTATGCATATGAGTACAGTATAGAATTCTAAAGTATATCAATATTAGTGTAGTAACGTTACATAAATTAATACCGCATTAGTGTATTGGGGTATTTATATAGTATTGATCTATATTCGATCTATATTTCCCGCCAAACGAGTTACTGATATATATACTTGCTCCCGTCCTCCGAACGTGATCAAAACGAAAGCGAAAGTGAAAAGCAGCGCGCATGCGTAAGCTATTGTACTTTTTTGAGCGTCAGAAATATAAATCGGACATTAAAATTGTTCTCTTTATTTCTTTATAGCAGACAATGAATCGTAAGTCTCGCATTTACAGAAACGGAACAGCTTACTTCCGCGTTGAAAAACAAGGCGGATAGAGTATCAATAGGACAGCATGATCTGACGCAACCCATCATCAAATCATCATCATCATCAAACTCACTGATCGACATCTGACCGACGCCCTCGTCCGCCATATTACGCTTTATAGACCGCAAATGAGGTGAGTCCGGTTCGATTTGGAGTTTTTCTTTTTTTCTTGTTTTTCAGGTAACGTTAAACGATCCGCTAAACGGTTCGGCCGTCTCGCTTCCTGACACTACACTCACACCACGCGCACGAGCCTCTGTGGCCACATGCGCACGAGAAAGCTGATTGGTTGGTTTAAGGTTGAGGGGCGGGAGTTTTATCGTGGCCATTTTTGTCGGGTCACAGAGCTGCGCAACCTGGCTGTTTCAGTCTATGGCTGCATCCGAAAACTTAGGCAGCTGACTTGTTTCCTCGCTGCCCTGTCAGGCAATAGGTGCGTTCGACTTCATGCGGCCCCGCAAAGATTGGCTGCCGCCGGACAAAAGCAATGCATTCTGGTTAGAGCATTTGTCCGACTTTGATCGGCGCTGTAGCCGCGTTACGATCACATGTGCCATCGAAGAACCGCGAGAGCAAAACGAGACCAGTGACGGCGCTGCAGTTGCTCAAAATCGGCTGCGTTTGCCTTGATGACGACACAATTTATTCTCATTGGTTAGATTATGTCATGACAAGCACGAGGTGTGTTACGTGTGTTTATTCTAACAATTAATTTCCAATAATGCTCACAAATCTGTTTTATAACAGTAAAGCTTTTTTTAGTGTAGTTGAACTGTTATCTTGAGTAATTTTTATCAAAAACACTGATAAAAGATAAAGAATACTCAGGAGGTAACCCTTACAACAAAGTCATTATTTTTTCCCATCAATACAGTTGTTTTAGCAGCTTTCTAATTAAGTGATGAGAAGAGAGATTCATAAAATAATTTCAAATCACTACAAAAAAATCCTAAAATTGGGCATACAATCAGTAACTTGACATTTGTGAAGATGAAATAGGCCACAAAGAGTTAACGGTTTTAACATATCATATCGTCACTTAAATTTTGAGAGTAAAGAATTACAGGGATACAATTTGATAGTGAAGTTCTTTCATCTTGTTAGGTAACAGAAACTTGTTAATATATTCAGTTTTATTTTTCCACAAAAATGTAAATAACAGAGTCAATAGATGAGCATGTTTTTCGGTCAACATATAAAGATAAAGCTGGGTAAACAATCCTACACTGTAAAAAATGTACCGTAGAATTTACAGGATGTTTCTGGCAAAAAAGTTGCCAATAAAATCTTGTAAAAATTATGTTAAAATGGATTACAGTATAGTAGGCTACTGCAAAGTAAATTGCAGTTAATTGCTGTATGTGAAATACAGTAATTTGTAGTATTTTTATAGTAACATTGAATTAAACGTGTAGTTTATTTTACAGCAATATTTTGTAATCTCACTAAAGTACAGTATTTACCTGGCAACAAAAGTTGCCAATAAAATGCTGGAATTAACATTATACCACAAATTCTGTTGTTTGAGCTTATGTTCCATTACATTTAGAATATTCCTGCAAAAGACAATTTAATAAATACATACTGAAAGTCCATCAACTTTCTGAGATGAGCACACTGGGTTGTCCCTCTTCTCTGAGACCTTTCCACTTGTTTTGCCTCTATGTATCCATCTTATCCAGTGAGTGTTGTGATTCCAGCAAAACATCTGCACATAAAAACAAGCAGAAGCTTTAGGATAAAGTTCAGTATTGAATGAAACTAGCTCAATAAAAAATAAATGTAAAAATGCCACTTATACAATACAATCAGGATTTAACCAACTGTAAAAATCTCTAAATGTTATTCCCCATTATGCACAAGGCTTGTTTTTTATGATTATGCCTTTATTGATTTTATATATGGCACTGAATCCATATTTTAGTATGTTTATACTCACTAAAATTCATTAAACTTTGACACCGTTTGAGATAAAGGTATCAAACCAACAATATGTGAAAATATCTTCTATTGCCCTTTTTCTACTTCATTTTGGGTTGACTGTAAAATAGACATAACAAAATAAATAAAAAATAAACAAAGCCCTTAATTTAGAACCTCATGATATTTTACTTTGTTTTCAAAACCATATTTCTCTGATAAACAAAAAGTACATTATTCATCTGTTAATTATCCTAGCAAATTTTTATATTCTTAAAAAAAAAATAAAAATAAACCATCATATATTACCTTTTGTAACACTGAACTTAAAATATATTTTGAAACCCTTTCTAATATGAGATCAGAAAATAAGAAGCTTATAAAAACAATACAAATTTGAAAGCTTTTCAAATTTATGTAACTGCCCTAATATTATACAGCCCTTCTTTTTTTTTTTACTGGTATTTTTTTTTATGTATTATATTTTAATTTGTTATATATATTGTTATATTCAGCTCTTTCATTTTAATGGCAGATAAAAGAACATACTGATTACCACTGAAGTAAAAGTATTGTACCTAAACATGGGAGTGTGATAGAGTGTTAATTTCGTTAACAAAGACGATGATGAAAAATGTCCATTGACAAGCTTTTTTTCCCATGACTAAAGGCCTTTCCACACGGAGCGCGAAAAAGTGAAATACATTTCGGATGCAATGACATACTGGAATAGAACAACAGCTTCCTATGGATGCTTCCACATAGGCCGCGAAGATTCGTGCACCGGTAATGCACATTTTTTTTTTATTCCAGTCCGACGAATCTTTTCAGTTTCGCAAATTGAAAACATGGGCCGTCCAATAAGATTTGAGCATTACATCTGAAGGATCACAAATGTTATTCTATGTTTGATGTGGATTCACGTCCTGACTAAGAGGTGTCGGGCAAGGCAAAGGTGCTTGAGATCGTTTCCTGACCATTTGGGCTTGGGACAGCTGTGCCTTTTGTCAATGAGTCAGACAACTGTGTCCTGGCCAGACGTGGATTCGTTAGGTTTATTGCCCTCAGATGTATGCTTTCTTTGATGTTTTAACTCCAAAAAGTCCCTCCTCCAATTCTGTCTATAAGATACCCTGTAAAAATGACTTAAGATGAGATCTTCGATGACTACAGATAACAACACATGTCATAGAATAAAGAAATTCTGCTGACGATCGAATCCGAAGTCTCCTGGTCTTCTCTTCTGAGTTTCTACACTTTAGAAGAACAGAGTTTTCAACAGATGCTGCCGTGTCCCGGATAGAGTTCCAGCTTCCTCACCTGAAAAACTTCAAGCTCAAACAAAGATCTGCATCTTTTGGAATCCAGCGAAACTTCAAGCTCAACAAGGATTCCCAGACTGAATTTTTCTCTCAAACCAAGTGTGGTGAGTGGCTGTTCTCTAATCCAAAAGAACCTAAGACCAGTGTATCCTCTGTGCCGTCAGAGAAGAGTTAACATACATCTGTAGGGTTTTGTTTAACTAAAAGTTATCCTCTGTTCAGGCAGGGAAGGTTAGCATTTCATGCTAATAATTTTGTTTTATCCTCTGTTCTTGTAGGCAGGGACGTGTATCCTCTGTTTCAGGCAGGGAAGAGTTTATCCTCTAAAGTTTTTATTTTAGAGATGAGTTTATCCTCTAAAGTTTTTGATTTTAGAGATAAAAGTATCCTCTGTTCTTGTAGGCAGGGACGTTTATCCTCTGTTTTCAGACAGGGAAGAGTTTATCCTCTAAAGTTCTGCTTTTAGAGATGAAATTTTATCCTCTGTTCTTTCAGGCAGGGAAGATTTTGGCATTTACGTGCTAATTTTGGTTTATCCTCTGTTGTTTCAGGCAGGGAAGGTTTTTGGCATTTACGTGCTAAAAACAAGTGTACCCTCTGTTAATCAGAGAAGTGTTTGTTTTGTTTGTGTGGTACCGAAGAAACTTACAAAATGGTTAGAATGAATGCTAGGCTGATTCCAACCACAGAAAAGAGTGGTCTTGCGACTCTGTGGTCAGATAGTGAATTCAAAACACTGTTAGGAAAAAAATGGACCTAATAGTCACTGAAAAAGTTAGACAAGAACTAACGCAGAAATATGAGATTCATCCAGACAAGACTTGGTCAGTAGATGAGTGTAAAAGGTACTAGGAGCAAGTATTCGTAAGAACAATGTGAAAGGCATTATCTGTTGTCACAGGGAATTCAGTGTAACGCTAGCGACACAACAGTCTCAGCGTAGCAGAGCTAGAGAAACAGAACAATGAACTCCGTGCTAGAATATACACTTTGACCAAGAAATTGAACCTCAAGAAAGAGGCAAAAACTGATGTGGAAGTAAGTCAGCCTGATAACTTTTCCCCTGATTTACAAGCGTTCTTTGAAACAGATGTAGCTCTCCAATCAGTAACTGATGTGCCTGTAAATTCCGTCCATGTGTGTGGGGCTAGGAGAAGATCTCAGGGGATTGAGGACACTGATGGTGTTCCTCTCCATTCTTCTGTTGTGCAAATACAAACTGCTGCCAAAGCTTTATGTCCTAAAGATATAGAGAGACTATCTCAGAGTTTACCGTCAGCACGCACACATTTTTCTGAATTTAGAAGAACATTGATCAGTAAAATGCGTCTTTATGACATGTCGTTGACAGAAGTCACGCAGCTGATGTCACAAATACTAACTGAATCTGAATTCAACAGTTTTGAATCTGCTGTCACTTCTGAACTGCGAAATGCCAGTAAGGGTGATTTAAGAGAAGGTATTTTGAAAATCCTAAAGAATATCTTAGGACCCAAAATAGATTGGTCTAGAATTACTGCCTGTGTGCAAAGGAAAGAAGAAACTGTGAGTGAATATACTGAAAGATTTTGTCAGTCAGCTGTAATCTACAGTGGAATTGTTGATGACCCTGAAGGTGTTCTGGATGACAAGGGACCCTGGTTCGTATCTGGTCAGATGGCCTTGTAGCCGAATACAGAAAAGCTTTACCATTCTTAGATCTAACTTGGTCTAACAGAACTCTCAGAAGTAACCTAGACAGGTTAGCTACATGGGAAAGAGATGCTGATGTCAAGGCAAAAGTAAGAGTAGCAGCAGCTACGTTTAACACAACGAAACAAGACAATAGATGGTCTAAAAGAGAAAGCAAATGCAAATACTGTGCAAAATTAGGACATTGGGAGAAAGAGTGTAGGAAGAAGTTGCAAGATAGTAAAAGAAATGCTATGCATAATTCTGCTCCTTCTCAGCCTGCACACAACCCTGAAGTAGTTCCGCCAGTGACCACTGAAACTCTAGGTCAGCTAGTTCAGGCTCTTCTAAGAGCACAAGACCAGGAAAAAAACTAATTATTGGGGCTGTGAGTAGCTACCTTTCCCCTGTAATCCAACACAATGATCAAAGAATTTTTGTGAAAGGTAGCATAAAAGAGAAAGAGATTGATTTTTTGCTTGATACAGGTGCAGAAATTACAGTAATTCCTACAAAATTGGCACAAGGTTTAAACATCCCATACAAGAAAACCAAACTTTGTTTAACTGGTGTAATAGGTGAAGATTCTGTTTTGTATGAAACTCCGCCCATAGAGGTACAATTTGGCCCAAAAACTCTGACTACAAAATTACTATCGCTCCATTAAATACAGGTGCAATTTTAGGCATGGATCTTCTGAGACAAATAAATCTAACTTTAGACATGTCCTCAGAATCTACTAGCATAAAAATTTCCTCAGCACAGATTTCTACCAATAATGCAACCCCTCCAGTATGCTTTTCTTACAGAATCATCCAATTTGGGCTAAAGACAAGGATGATTGTGGGTTGTTGACAGGTGTAGAACCAGTTAAATTGACAGGAACTCCACCTCCGGTCACCAAACAATATCCGATTAATAAGGAAGCTATACAGGAATCAAACTTATTGTAGAAAATTTGCTGATGCAAGGAGTGCTAGTTAAAACCAACAGTCCATGTAATTCACCCATATGGCCCATCAAGAAATCTAATGGGACATGGAGACTTACAATAGACTACAGAGTAGCCAATAAACATATTGAAAAATCACCCCCTAGTGGCAGATCCATCTACAATTTGTAATGGCTTACCATTAGATTGTAAGATTTTTCAGTAATTGATATGTCTAATGGATTCTTTTCTGTACCGTTGCACTCTGACAGCCAGCCATGGTTAGCTTTCACAGTTGACTATGAACAATACCAGTGGACACGATTGCCACAGGGATTTCAAAACTCCCCAACCATATATCATCAGGCTGTCAGACGTGATTTGTGTGACCCAGAATGTCCGGTAAAACAGTCCACTATGATCCAATATGTTGATGATATTTTGATTGCCTCAACAGATCATGAGGTACATCAAACTGAATTGGCATCATTGTTGGACTATTTGCATAAAAGGACACAAATGCAGCTTTCACAAAGCTCAAGTTGCTAAAAAGCAAGTCACATTTCTGGGTCAAACAATTGGTGCAGGAAATAGATCCATTACACAGGATCGAGCGGCTTCAGTCAAAGCCATACCTCCGCCCAATACCAGTAAAACACTCCGCTCATTTTTAGGAACAACAGGTTATTGTAGACCTTGGATTGAAGACTATGCCTCGATTGCTCAGCCTCTCTATGATTTGTTGAAAGGCCATGGTAAAGATTCAGATACTGTTTGTATGGAAGAACTTCATCTCAAAGCTTTTAATGATTTGAAGAGAGCACTATGTCAAGCACCAGCATTAGGAATTGCCCAATCTGATAGACCCTTTGTGCTTTATGTCCATGAACACTTAGGCTTTATGACTGCATGTCTAATGCAAGATCATGGGGACAGCTTACGCCCAATTCATTACTATTCGGTAAACTTGACATAGTCGCTCAAGGTATGGGCCCATGCCTCAGAGCAGTACAGGCAGTTCATCTAGCGCTTCAGGCTTCATCAGGAATGGTGTTAGGTCAGACTGTAAACGTAAAATGCCCACACGCAGTGTCCGAACTAATGAATCAAGCAAAAGTCACTTGTCACCTCCTCCCGTTGGGGAAATTGGTTAGCAACTCTCACAGCCCCGAATATTGTTATACAGCGTGCACCAGTCACGAACCCATCCTCATGTATGATGTCTGCAATGACTGAATTTGTGTTAGAGGATGAAGGCGAAATGACTCATGATTGTGTTACGCTTACATATGCAGCGACAAGTGAAATAGCAGAAACTCCCATAGAGAACGCAGAATTGGAGTTGTTTGTTGATGGTTCAGCTCAAGTTATTGAAGGTAACAGACGAGCAGGATATGCAGTAACTTCCACCACTGAAGTAGTTGCTTCAGGTCGTCTTTCAGATAATTTTCAGCTCAAGCTGCAGAACTAGTAGCCTTAACTAGAGCATGCACGCTAGCTTCAGGATCGGTTGCAAATATCTACACAGATTCCAGGTATGCTTTTGGGGTAATTCATGATTTTGGTGTCATTTGGCAAACCAGAAAATTTCTAACTTCTGCTGGATCCCCATTAAGCATGCTGGATTAGTGAAAGATTTAATGTTTGCCATGAAACTCCCAAAGAAATTAGCAGTGATCAAAGTGAAAGCACATCTCACAACTAATACTACGGAAGCTAAAGGTAATGCTCTTGCTGATGTAGCGGCTAAACAGGCTTGTTTCTATGCAACTGTACAAGTGTGTTCAGGTAGTACAGCACAGAAGATAATTCTACCTCCTGAATCAATCGCTGATCTGTATAAAGACGTTCCTCTATATGAAGCATGGACATGGTTAGACAAAGGAGCCACTGTGGATTCATCCGGCTGCTGGACCAAAGGGGAAAGTATGTTGCTCCCGAATCACTGTTGCCATATTTGGCTCAACAAATACACAGTTTGGGTCATAGTGGTCCAGCAACGATGAATCACAGGTTCTCAAATCAATGGTGGAATCCAAAATTCAGAAACGCAGCCACTGAAACAGTCAAGAGATGTGTTACATGTCAGAAAAACAATGATGTACCAGCAGCCATTACACCAGCAGCACATACCCCAGCTCCACCAGGGCCATTTCGTCACCTGCAAGTTGATTACATATCGTTGCCCCCTTGTAAAGGAAAAACTGACGTTTTGGTAGTAATAGACAAGTTCTCAAGATGGGTAGAAGCTTATCCAACAGGGCGCGCTACAGCTGCACATACTGCTAAATGTCTTGTCACTGATTTCATTCCCAGATGGGGATTACCAGATTGCATTGACTCAGATCAAGGTACCCACTTCACAGGACAGGTAGTCAAGGAAGTGTCTAGAATGTTGAAGATTAAGTGGAACCTTCACTGCCCCTATAGGCCACAAGCATCAGGACAGGTTGAACGATCAAACAGAACAATCAAAACCAGGCTAAGCAAAATGCATCAGGAAGGAGTACCATGGGTTGAAGCACTGCCCGCAGTACTGTGTAGTATGAGAGCATCACCTAACAGATCAGTAGGACTGAGCCCTCATGAGATTATTACTGGACGCCCAATGCAGATGCCAGGTGTGATTCATCTTAGAAATGCTGATGTGCACATTGCTTCAGATGCCCTGATCGCTTACTGTGAAAACCTCACAAAGGCAGTGCAGAGTGCCAAAGAGAGTTGAGTCGTGTTGGCAGACTCCACCAGAAGGTGGACACACAATCGTCCCAGGTCAATGGGTCATGATAAAGGCATTCAAAACAAGCCATTAGAGCCTAAGTGGTGCGGACCACATCAAGTGATGTTGATTACAGCAGCTGCAGTATTGTGTCAGGAAGGAAAACTTGGACTCATGTGTCACATTGTAAGGTTGTTCCTCCCCTGCAGGGATAGGATAGGGCAGACACAAGAACCAGTGAGGAGCCCAGGGAAGAACCGAAAGCAACAGGCTTCGGGGCCAACCCTGAGGTGAAGATTTCCTCATAGGCTTTTCCCTCCATTAGTCCATCCTTTCCTCACTGTTCTTTAGGTGTCGCAGGAATTAAGAAATAGGGAAAGAAGGAACAACCATAGCAGACTATATTTTGAACAGAGGATACAACCCTAATGTATGCAGACTCTACAAATACTGCTCTGTGCCATTAGTTCTCTCTTGTTTGTGTTTCTTTCTTCCTCTGTGCAGATACCATTTGATGGCTGTCCTGAGATCCATATGCACCACCCTTCTCACCTGCGGATAAAGCCACAACCTCTAGAAAACAACTAGACCCATCGCCCGAGCCAACTATCACACAAGAAAAGAAAAAAAAAAATACACAACGCAGAGACTCACATACGGAACTTCAGTCATCCATCAACATGATCAAGATTTTCGTACTATTAACCATCATGGACATCACGCAGTGTAGACCCCAGAAACAACATATTCAGAGCTGATGAATATGTCAAGAAATGCCTTGTTTGCTGGAAAGAATGTTTGCATGCCGCGCACCTTCAGTAGGAGCAGGAATCCCATGGGTGGCACACCTATCTCCAAATGTGACACGTGTACCTTATTCGATCATCATACCAGTGGATTACACAACAAGGATACATGTCACAACGTAACAATTCCTCCAGCTTGTGTTGCATTCCTGGACTACCATCCTGCAACCTAACTTCAGCTACTCCCATCATGACAGATCTACTCATGCCAAGGATGTTCTATTGGTGCATGGAAAATCATGCTCCAGCATCGACTACACTGGGTGAAATTCCTCGTGAACGTTGCAGCTTTGTGATTGAAAGAAGAACCGAATTCGATGTGTACGTTACTACATCAGATACGAAGAGGAGAATGAATTAAAAGAGTGTCTCTACGGAACCCATCCCTACCGAAACTTTTGCCATAAATCAGTGGTGTATGATTCCTCCACCGACTGGCACTTTGTGGTTATGTGGGACTTCTGTCTACAGCATCCTACCCAGCCAATTCAATGGCAGGTGCACCCTGGTTTATGTCCTACCAGCCATCAGAGAAAATACACACTCCACCTCAAGTTCTCCACATCTACAAAATTCAGCTTCTACCAACAAAGATGGCTGCATTCCAGGACTCACTTGTGTACAAACGTGGTGGTCAAGAACTCTTGGAGCATTAATCCCATCGTATGGTGTCATGCAGGCTCTCGATCAAGTCAGAAGCCTGTCGGATTCTGTACAGAAATTGGCCAATGATACGGTTTTGGCCCTGGGCAACATCAAGGACACTCTTGCCTCGCACAAGATGATGATCTTACAGAACAGAGTGGCCTTGGATTACATTCTTGCAACACAAGGGGAGCCTGTACCATTATCGGTCCTGAATGCTGCACCGGGTTAATGGATCCAACAGAGAACTTGAACAAAATCCAACAAGACATTCTTGGTCTTTCAGAAAATTACACCAGATGACTGAAGATAATTCTTCATGGTTCGGAAACTTGTTAGGTAAACCCTGGCTGTGGATCAAGGAAATAGCAATTCTGCTGTTGTTTCTCCTACTTGCGTACTATCTATGCATCCACAGTATCAAGTGTTTCTGTCAGCAAATGACGCCCGCCTCTCACAAGGAAATGACAGTTCCAACCAGAAAAGATTATTACCCGTAAAATCTTCACGGACCCTAATTGCATGTTTTGTTTCTGTGTCAGCATGCAATTACATATAAGCAACACAGAACATGTACAATGTGCCTGTAACGATTACAAGTTACAAGAATTAACTTTTAAGTGTCTAAATTTGTATTTTTGTGAGAGTTATTAGAACTCTCAAAGAGGGGATTGAAGGATCACAAATGTTATTCTATGTTTGATGTGGATTCACGTCCTGACTAAGAGGTGTCGGGCAAGGCAAAGGTGCTTGAGATCGTTTCCTGACCATTTGGGCTTGGGACAGCTGTGCCTTTTGTCAATGAGTCAGACAACTGTGTCCTGGCCAGACGTGGATTCGTTAGGTTTATTGCCCTCAGATGTATGCTTTCTTTGATGTTTTAACTCCAAAAAGTCCCTCCTCCAATTCTGTCTATAAGATACCCTGTAAAAATGACTTAAGATGAGATCTTCGATGACTACAGATAACAACACATGTCATAGAATAAAGAAATTCTGCTGACGATCGAATCCGAAGTCTCCTGGTCTTCTCTTCTGAGTTTTCTACACTTTAGAAGAACAGAGTTTTCAACACATCACATGGCCAGAGCAACTGCTGTTACCCAAAAGGTCAACGGTGGTGCTAAAATCTCAGAAGACTGTATTGCGCCAGCGTAAAAACACTGAAGTAGAGGACTTTTTCCGCAAGAGAGAAGAGTGAATGCTGAATTCTTGTTATTGTTGGTATTTGAGAACAGACTACTCACATGTTCTTTATACAGATTTGTCAAGGGTCCAGGCCCTGTGTTTCTCCCTCTCACCACCAGAGGTCACCATTGCCATCCTCCCGGACTCCTTTACATTAACTCCACACACCTGTGCACCTACTGCACACACAGCTGTTGCCCATCCTGATTGCTATTTATACTCCTTCCCCACGCCTTTCTGAGCTGGATTATTAGTTGTTTATATGTGGACTGATGCATGCACTAAGTTGCCGTGTTGTGTCATATCCCTGTTTCTGTTTTGAGCCTGTTTTCAGATTCTGATATCTGTGTTTGTTTCCATTTTGGTTTCTACTTTGTCTGCCTTTAAGTTATAACGTTTGAACCCAGACCCCTGTTTACATGGTGTGTTCCTTACCACGCCGTGACAGAATAATCGAGCCTAACATGGGTCCAGCAGGGAAGTTCCTCAACGTCCAACAGGGAACTTTGAGGATTACGCCAAGGACTTTGTGGGAGTGGCTCGCCAACGGAAAGACCTGCCTCATGCTGGGGAGGCCTAGCCGAGCCCTTCAAGTCCCTGGAGGAGTCACTGGAGGAATATATCAATCAGGCTCTGTACTTGAGAGGCTCATCCTTCAGGGTGGAGTTAGCTCACGTCCTCGAGGTGGCAGTGCCTGCTCACATTCCAAAGCTCCCGAGGTGGTGGTGCCCGCTCATGATCCTCCCGAGGCAGTGGTGCCCGCTCACAGTTCCTCCGCGGCAGTGCCCGCTCATGATCCTCCTGGCGGTGCCCGCCGCAGTGTTCTTTGGGCAGCGGTGCCCGGTGCCCGAAGCAGCAGTGTCCGCACACAAAGCTCCCGAGGTGGTGGCGCCGGTGTCGCTCTCGAGGTGGCGGTGTCCGCTCACGGTGCCCGGCAGTTCTCCCAAGGCGGTGGTGCCCGCCGCAGTTCTCCCAGGGCGGTGGTGCTTGCTCACGGTGTTCTCGGGGCAGCGGTGCCCGCTAGCTGTGTTCGTGCCCACTCACGATTGCGGCAGTGTCCGCACTCCCGGTGCCCGCTCACTATTTCCCAGAGGCAGCAGTGCCAGCTCTTGAACTTTGCCCTGTCCCTCCCTGGTCATCTGCCAGGGTCCTGGAGCCTTCCGACCCTCCTGGCTTAACCCACCCTATCCGTCCTGGCCTCCTGCTCTGCCAGCACCATCCTGGCACCTTTGTCTACCTCTGTCTCCAGGCCTTCTTCCACTACACGGGCCTGGCCTGCCATCCCTCCCCTGGTCAACCTCATTTTCACCTCCCTCCTGAACCTTTGGGGTTTTGGTGGAACGCCTGGAAGCCGTTCCTTAGATGGGAGGGTTCTGTCAGGGGTCCAGGCCCTGTGTTTCTCCCTCTCACACCAGAGGTCGCCATTGCCCATCCTCCTGGACTCCTTTACATTAACTCCACACACCTGTGAACCTACTACACACAGCTGTTGTCCATCCTGATGGCTATTTATACTCCTTCCCCACGCCTCTGTGAGCTGGATTATTAGTTGTTTATATGTGGACTGATGCAAGCACTAAGTTGCCGTGTTGTGTCTTATCCCTGTTTCTGTTTTGAGTCCAGGGCCGGCTCCAGGCATGGGCAGGGGTGGGCTAAGCCCACCCAAATGACTGTCTTGCCCGCCCAATCAAAATTAGACAAAGATTGCGCTATTTTTGTATGCAGTGATTACAGCCTATCTGAAGTGAACTGTAAGAAGAGAAGTTTAAAATATAGCTGGAGACTGCCCCAACAATAATAAAATAACACCAGAAAATTGCAGCATTTTTTCTTTTATAGGCTGAAATCAAGACGCGCTGAATTCACGCGGAGCTTCAGTCTGTTGCAGAAAAGCTGCAACGAGCGAAAACAGGCAGAAATATTTGCGCGCTATCACGGGAAGTTTGTGAGTTACGGGGGTTTTATAGGCTACGTGAATATGTATCATAGCCTACCACTGAAATTACCAGGGCTGGGTTTCCCAAAAGCATCGTAAGCTGAAGTACAACGTAGATCTATTGAAAAAAAATATGGAGCTACGATCAACTTAGGCTTACAATGCTTTTGGGAAACGCAGCCCTGATCAGTTTTAATTTTCTAAAAAACCCGCTCATAACGTGCATTCATTCGTTCGTTGCATGGATGGCTGGGGCAAGAACATAATATAAGCATCTAAAATTCATGTCGGCTATATAGTTCAGTTGAAAGCTTACCACTTTTGGTTTGCTGTTTATGCTGAATGTAAGACTAAAAATAGAAAGTAAAGAGCCTGTGCGATGAAATTTGCATTCGTTACTGTAGCAACAGTCTGCTCGACGTAGCGTTCCCCTTATATGATGTAAACCAGTGGTTAAAGCGTGGTACGAGTAGCACTATTGTGGTACTCAGGTTCCCTCTAGTAGTACGCAGAGCAATCACTACATACAAAAATCTATGTTAAAACAATATTCCTAATTTAATCTTTATTTGAGTAAATTCTTCTTCTTCTTTTTTTTTTTTTACAATTAAGTACAGTACAGTTTTTATTTAACTTTTATGTACAATACATTTTAATTTAATAATTGTATTTACCAGTTTGTAAGCACCATGCAGTGTTAATGTTCAAACTGTGTATTTACAATGTTAAAGTGGCAGACAACAATAAATATTGTTATTAGGAATAAAACTGCCTCGTTTTTTAACTGTGCAGAGCTGTGGCTGAATAATTAGGCCTACTACGCTACTGTATTTTAATGTTGGTCATTATGGTGGTACTTGGAGAGACAAATGTTTTCTGAGGTGGTACTTGGTATAAAAAGTTTGACAAACGGTAAACGACCAACAATATACAGTGATGCAAACTATGTGACTTTTTTGTCAAATTCCACATGTTTGAATGGAAAGTAGGTCGGTCATTTAGGTGATTCATGTAATTCATAATTGATTGTGATGACAATAGCATTTTCCTGTTTTCAACTAGTCTTCAACTATACAGCTGAAAATGAATGGATGCATATTTTAAAATAAAAAAATATTATTTGCAGTTCAGATTGATTACTTAAATTTTTTTAAAGTGGAAAGTGCTCTTTCCTTTTAATTTATCCCCCTAAATCCATTTAAATACTTTAGTTATTTAGTTTCTTTAAATAAATAACATTACCATAGTGGTCTGGTCTTTATTTTCCTCAAAACTACTGGTCCTCCCAATTTTCTAGACATGATTACGGACTTGTTTGGTCAAAAAAGTTAGTTGAAAAGAATCACCAGCGTAGAAACAATGATCCAGAGAAACAGATCAAAGAGGGCTTTATTTTTCAATAAAAAAAAGTTTATTTTGCTGTGAAAATTCATGATATTCTAATCTAGGCTGTCCATGAAAGCTTTGTTCAGTGTACATATAATATAGTTAATATAGCAATATCTACAGTATAAACATCTTCTAGACTATACGATGATATGATGACTAAAAAAATGCCCACCCAGGATATCTGCCAGCCCACCCTTCCATGGCCGTCAAGAACCGGGCCTGTTTGAGTCTGTTTTCAGATTCTGATATCTGTGTTTGTTTCCATTTTGGTTTCTACTTTGTCTGCCTTTAAGTTATAAAAGACCTGCGTTTGAACCCAGACCCCTGTTTACACGGCGTGTTCCCTTACCGCGCCGTGACACAGAATACAATTTCTATGAATTCTCCACTGAATTATGTGATCTGAAGAGCACCGTTCATTATCTTCCATGAGCGCGAATGTTTAGAGTCAGAGCTTGTTCACTCTAGACCTATCAATCATGTAATCATATCTCTTGCCCTTCCGTATATAAAAAAATCCACAAAAAATTCTACACATGAAATATGAAAGCAAATATAACTATAATTATGAAGATTGGTTTTCTGTATATGTTTTTATGTAGCTCATGGTAATTTTTTTTAACCATAAAGGATTATGACATGACAAGCAGGTATCGATCAGTCCATTATAAAACATACAAAGAGTGCATGTCTCCCTATTATAGAATCAAAATCCATTTTAGATCACAATCAGAAGTTATTTAAATCACTCGATGACGATTTAAAGTGGGTTTTGAGCAAAAATTGTAATAATTACATAAATTTTCAATGTAGCTTGATGCTAATTGTACCTCTAATTATTTCAGATGTATTCTTGTAAGCATTATGGATATTTAGTGTTTCTGATGAAGAAACACAAAGTTATTTATCTTAATTTAATGCTGTATATGGAGCAGCGGACGATATAGGCTAAACCACACGAGATACATATACGCTACATGAACAAAAAATGCATTGTTGTTCGGCGCCACCTAGCGTGCAGGCCTGAATTAGCAGAAGGCGAACATTGGTTTCACCGCTCGGTGTGAAAGCAACATTCGATTTTTCGCATCGCGCTCAGTGTGGAAAGGCCTTAAGATGAGATGAAGACGAGACGACAATAAGGTCAATAAACGATAACTATGACTAAATCAACATGCAATTTCGTTGATGAAATAAGACGAGACTAAAATGTATTTAAAAAAATAAAACTTTAACGAAAACCTCTTTATTTTCGTCAAAAAAGGAGACAAAATGATATTATGCGGACTGCTCGAAACTCCTCTACTACATGAGCTTTCATGAGTGCGGTTGCCAGATATCAAGAGTTCAAATCCCCAAATCAGAGATTCGCTGTTACAATCAGGGTTTGAAATGAACACCCACCAACCCGCCAAATGCGGGCAAAAATCAGTTGTGGCGGGTAACGTCATCAAATGACTAGCCAATTTGGCGGGTTACTTTTCATAAGTTATGTTCACTCATTAATTTCTTGAGGAAATTCATGCAAGCCAAATCTGTGCAGGTTTAGCGCAAAAACTGAACTCATGAGTCATCATGACATTATCGAGTATATTGCAAAAACCAAACAAAACACACATACAGAGTGCACCTATACGCGTCTAAATGAAACGGATACATGGAGCGCTCGTATAGAAATACAATGCATGACAGCAAGCGGGTCTGCTTAAAAGAAGTCATCATTATCCTAGAGTAGACGGTTCAGAAACGACACGAGCGATGACAGTGCGCGTCTTCCAACAAGAAAATACCACGAAGTTGCGTCAGCACCACGCTTCAGACACGCCCTCCGTCAAGCGTTGACGCCGACGCCCCGAGTGAATGCAGGTGAGCCAGAGCGCGCGTACACACATCGGATGTGTGTGCGCACTCAGATCACTTGGACATGGTTGTGTACAAGAGGTAAAAAACGATATAAATACTGTTCGTTTTCTCACACAAACCGCTCGTTTCGTGTCTTAGGCCATCAATGTGTAGTTACGATGGGGAATTGTTTAATTTGGATTTCTTTGTGCATGTAATTTTTCCCTCTTATAGAGACAGTGTAGGTACACCTGACAGTGTACCTGCCATTATATGACTGACAGACTAGAACGGTTTGACCTAAAAATATCAAAATGGGATCTACTGAAGAAAAAGACACCTACATCTTGGATGCCCTTGGGGTAAGCTGATAGATACCAAATTTTAATTTCAAAGAACTATCCCTTTAAAGTCTCTCTTCAAGGAAGAATCTCCACTGTTAAGATGAATTTGTTACCTCGGTTTAATTTTTTTTTCTCTATGCTACCACTTTCTCCCCCTCCAGGTTACTTTAAGGAGATCAACTCCATAATTTCTAAATTTATCTGGAATGATAAATGCCCCAAAATTAAACTTACCACATTACAACATCCTAATAGCGCAGGAGGACTGGCTGTACCAATTTGAACTGTATTATTGGTCGTTCCAGCTTAAGGCTCTTCATAATTGGGTTGATCCTCAATCTACAGTTTCATGGAGAGTTATTGAAGCTGACAAGGTTAAACCAAATAGACTCCAAGATATTTTATTTACTGGCACAGGACAAAAAGGGGATAATTACAAATTTGGTCCGGTTGTGGCCAACTCTACTAAAATCTGGAAAACAGTTGAACGTCGGATAGGGATAGGAGGACCCATCAAATTCTGTAACAGTACACATTTATGGCACAATTTTAATTTTGTATGCGGAAATCGTCCATTTGTCCAACCCTCTTGGTCTTCTTTAGGTGTAAACACGTGCGGTGATATATATGATAACCAGGGCCTATGTTCGTTTCAGACATTAAGAACCACATTTTGTCTACCAGCATCCGCATATTTTGTTTTTCTTCAATTACGTTCTGCTCTCAAAGCATATGGCGTTCCTTGGTCTTCTCCCATTTCCTCTCATATATGCGGGACTGGATTGCACCATCTGCTGGTCGGCCATCTGTTTCATTAATATATAATAAGATTATTGATTGCATTACAAAATCTCTTTCTACTAAAACTATTTGGAATAGGGAATTATCTGACCTTAATTTATCTGTCGACTGGGAGAGGGTGTGGTCTAATCTCAGCTTAACATCTAAAAATTTGGCTCATCATTTTATTCACTTCAAAGTCATTCATAGAGTATACATAACTCCTTACAAAAGATTTAAAATGAAACTACAATCAAATTTGAACTGCCATATATGTAATACTACGTCATCAGGCACTTTTCTGCATATGTTTTGGGAATGTCCTGTGGTCATCAGTCTATGGACACATGTAAACCTGGTTTTGTCATCATTACTGTGAATTGATTGGTCTGTTAACCCAAGTTTGTGTCTTCTTAATGATGATTCAGGTCTCTGTATTAGTTCAATGCAAAGAGAATGTTGTTTGCTGGTTTTACAGCTGCGAAGACGACAATAATACAGAACTGGTTTACACCACACATGTGTGGAAAAACATATTGGATCCGTAGCCTCCTGCAAATAGTGTCATGTGAATGTACAACGCGCAGTCGGTGCATGGGGCCAGGCCTTCGACCATTGATGCTTGGCAATGTTTTTGTTTCATATACGTGATTGTATAAAGGAGTGACTTTTCTGTTTTATTGTCCTTCCTCTCCCCTCCATTTTGATTGGACTTTGAGTTGTTGAGTATGTGTCTGTTGTTTTGTTTTGTTATATTTTGGATGCTATGTTGTGTTATGTGTGAAAAAAAAAAATGTTGATGACAAAAGAGAATATTCATTTCTATCACTGTGGTGAACTGACCATATAGAATATAAAGAATATAAAAAACTAGGCCTATAGGAGTCAGCTGTCCACGGTAGTCCTTAAGATATCAGCACAATAACATGCTCAGCAAAATATTGTCTAATAATCTTTATCGATAAAATCACAGAAAATATTGAGATATTATTCTTTTGGTCAATATTGCACACCTTAGTACTGACACAAAATTATTATGGTTGCTTTGTCACATCCAGTGTAGACAGCCTCAAGCTGTTGGTTTATTTCTGTATTGTTTTTTTTTTTTTTTTGGCTAGTAGAATTTATGAAAGGCCAGTAACTTAAAAATTTAGCAGCCAAGTTGGCTGGTGAGTGAAAAAGTTAATTTCAATCCCTGATTACAATGATACATTTTCTGCCCGGTGTTTTGCTTATTTTAAGCAATCTGGCAACCATGCGCGCCGCTCCTCGTTGCGGAAGCGCCGACGACGATATGAAAACACTGACAAACAAAATAGTTTAGGATCTAAATGAAAGCGGCACTCACCCGATCTGTGTTCTGTCATGAGATCTAGACTGTATTGTTTGCGATTTTGGTTGCTGAATAAATGCACTTACTCAACCGCTGTTGTTTTAATAGAGAAATTGGCTATTTGGAATTATAGTGCAATTACTTGGAATTTCACTGTTATAATATTTTTCGTTTGTTTTAGCAGTTTTCATAGTGTAGACAGACAGATTTCATAAGTCTTTGGTATTGATTTATATAATAAAAAGCCTATAACTAATTACTAGTAATTTAGTTACTGTAATAATATTACTTTTTGCAGTAACGTAACTAATTACTAATAAGATTTCAGTAATAATATTACAGTTACTATCCATAAAACAGCTTAGTTACTGTTGATGCCTCAACCCCGCTGATTTAAAGTCTTAACAATCAAATAATTCCTAGATTTATTTTCATAATTTGCATGTGATGGCCCCAGTGCAGAAGGCAAGCTTGGGATATAGAAAAGCTTACATTCAGCAGATAGAAATATTGCATTATATTGATTTTGTCAGGAAAAAAGTTGATCTGAACACTGTTGTGTAAGTTGTGGCTTTACTTTACTCTGGCATTACATCCCAAATATACCACTGCCTCTTTTCTTTTTCATTTAATAGCAGCAGAAATGTAGTTCAGGGAATGTACATACATTACAATGAAACAAAATATTATATCAAACATTGCCTGTTTTCATTTTAACATATTAATAGAACAATACAATAAAGACCAAATATTACCTTTTAGATTAACCCAAAATGAATTATATCTTATGTTTAACCACTACAGAGACATCAGAGCCAGCGGCAGACGTCAGAAGGACTATCCGAGGTTATGCTCCTCTCGTCGGAATACATGAGCACTGGGCGCCCGGTGATCGCGTGGAGCTCACTGCTCCGAAATCGGCAAAGCACATCTTCAAATAGGCACTGTTTTTATAAATAAACCGCAGATTTGAGTATTAAACAGCTACATTCTAGCCTGAAATACACGCGTCCAGTGTAGACAAGGTGTTACTCACCTATCGGGAAGAAACAAAGCAACCTCGGTGTCCGATCGCAGGCCTTCTGCTCCTCGAGTTCTCTCCAGCGCTGAAAAGCTGATCTGATATTTACACAGGTCCTACTTCTTGCCTTATCGTTCTGCAGACGTTTTCCTCTTTTGTTTTTTATCCGCCATCTCTATCTTTCTGTCACTTGGCTCGGCTGTTCACTGAACGCTCTCTCCTCCACATCATGAGTAGACACGCCCCTTACTGCTGATTGGCTACAAGTTTGTTTTGGTACTCGGTCCTGACTCAGTTTACTAAAACGTTTTTGAAAAATTACATACCCTGCCTTTAACTGAGGGTGCTTTTGATTTCGTAGAACCGGGCCTGGTTTTTCTATGGTAAAAGTGTGGTAACCGTACGTTTTTTTGCAAGTTACCATTTCTATATAGGCAGCTTTACTACAAATACCAATAACATATTTATTTAGTAAAACCATGGTTTATTTTCATAAGGGATATTAATGTTTAGATTATATTTTGGTACATTTATATAGCTGAATCACAATAAAGGTCACCTGAACAAACTAGTTTGATTACAGTAGCCTATTTGTATAATTAGTTTAGCCTACTCCTTTCAGTAGGTTGTCTATGCGTAGTTTTATACTTGTTTCAACTTTTACTGCAGAGGTAGCCTACAACATTTCTCTCCACTGTTGGCTATGTCTCAACATATATAGCAGAATGACAATAAATCTTACTTGACCTAACGTAAAATACATTTCAAAACGCTTTCATTTTGGTACACAATATTGTCGCTATCCATTATACATTTGCATTTTAGTATTACAATATATCGTGACACGATATATTGTTATACTGCATTGTTTTAAATGTTGAACAATTGTATCAATATGTTTATTCTATATCCCGCGATCCAACAGAGGCTAAGAGGTACGGAGAATGGATCAGTTTTATAGGGAAAGACTGACTTAAATGTTTAGCCATGTCACTACCGATTTTTGAACTAATCATGTTAATAACTTTACAGCACTTGTTGTGAATTTCACTGACACTGTAGTAGGGTCGCTTTGTGAAAACATCTAAATGGTTAATTATAGAGATAGTAAGAAACTCACCTGCTCCCCACTCATATTGGTCTGAAAAGTTGAAGAGGTGTTTCGGGTCTCGGGAGACTAGCGTAAATTGACTGACAGCGCCATCTGCTGTTTTTGGAAAAGAAAGTTGCTCGCACGCGTGTGAGAAAATCTGCCCGCTTGAGTGTGAGAATATCAAACCAAGTTTCCTCATAAAAAGGCAAATGAGTCTCACAGTTGTAACACACAATAGCCATATATTTGTCCATACCTCTGCATTTTCTCTCAAACAGAGTTTTGTATTTTCAAATCACTTTGCGTTTGTTTGAAAGTCAAGTTTTTCTTTGCAAAGCAGATTGTGTTTATTTGCAAAACACTGGATATGTTTGTATCATTTTGTCAAAAAATTCGCTCCATACATTCCATCATTGTATAGGCTGGTATTTATGATCAAAGAAAGGTGAAAGATTTCAATCAGATGGAGTCTTTATGAGTCATCACTTAAAGTTTTTCTTGTGCTTAATACAAGATGTGAAAAAGTATTAAAGGGTTTTGTTAACTGTTTTTCTTTGTGCTTAACATATTCTAACTTTATAGTATGCAAGTAATTTTGAAATTATGTAATATAGAAATTATAATAGTAAATCTTTTTTTCATTATTTTCTCTGTGCTCGACAACTTAATTTTGATAAAATATTTATCCTACTCCTGTCCGACTGCACTAACACAGGAACGAGACATGTTATACAGACATACAGACATGTGCTTAAAAATTTGTATTTTTTAAAAGAGAATTTTATTAATGTTGCAATTTAAAACTGGTCCATGAAGAATTTGATTAAAACATTTCCTGGTGAGCATGCCTATTCACTGTATTAAAATTAATTTTGGTTTACAAACACATTTGTTAATTTAATTTGCAAGGAACATTTAAATGAAACATTCAGTATTTTTGAAACATCAACTTTTCTCTCTCTCTCTTTTTTTTATTGTCAGTCATAACTATAATGTGCTATAGTATTGTTATATATGGTCCAACAGTGAGAAATGTGGAAATGTTAATAGTTTCTAGATAAAAGCATTTCTAAATTTTCTAAACGTATATATTAATAAAAACAACACATTTCATCAGAATTTGATAGACGGAAACATTTGGATAAATTGGATACATTTGGATAAAAGCTTTTGCTAAATGAATACATGTAAATGTAATCATCACACTATCCCAGAAAATATTATTATCCCAAAGAAGATTTTCAGATCATTTTGAAATCAGCAGTTACAGTATCCTGTACTGTAAAATTATCTGAAAATGAAATGCATGAAATTATTATGATTCCTTAACTATGAACATAACAATGCATTCAAATCTAAAAGCTTATTGTTAAAGCATGATGGACTTAAAAAAGCTCCTATTGCTAAAAATGAGAAAGTGGACAGATGATAGTGGCAGGAAGTGACAGTTAGCCTCCTCAGGATCTTGTTGGACTCAGTAATCTTGATCAACTCCCCATTCTAGAGAATAGACAGAACAGACAACAATGTCAGCAATGTCAATGTATATATATTTTGTTTTTTTATCAAATATTGGACGATCTGCATTATCCATTTACATTTTAGAAAAAAGGTTCTTCCTGGTTTTACTTAAAACATAATAAAATACATAAAAATATAATAATAATAATAATAATAACAACACTAATAATAAATATTTAACCCTCAGTTGCTGCTTGTGTGGCAGTCAAATTACCTTTTTCATTTAATTTCAATTAAATTAATGTACTGTATTATATGAAATTTCTAATTTAAACTGACGTAATTATTGAATGCTTTGGAGCACAGACTTAGGTTAAAAAAGGAAACTAAAAAGTAAGTAACAACTAAAATGGTTGAAAAAAATAAGAAACAATGTTCTGACCTTAAACCAATTTAGATACTGTTTCATAACCTGTGTTATGGCAACCCAGAAATATTGATAAAATGAACCGATTTGTGAGGAGGTATGGTCCAAATTTGGTTATAAGCAGCTATATAAAATATTTGGAGGTTTTTCTGCTTAAGGAGGATCTACTTTCTAAATTCAAATGTTCACATATCTTTTGCACCCTGCACTGTGAAAGATCACTCAGTGTATTCAATAAAAATTTTAAAAGTACAGTTTTTGTGTTATTTAGTTAGATTGTAATTGTGAGCAAATTTAAGAACAAGCCACATTTTATGAATAATCAAAAAAAAAAGTTAATAAGTTACCTCAAAATTTAGGAAATTCTAAGTTTAAGTAAGCGGAACTGGCAGATTTTTATTTTGTACTCATACATGTTAATTGCTCTAAACGTGAAATATGTGAGTACGCCAACTCATATAATAAATCATCATGTAGTCTCAACATTAGTAGTGGAAACTTATTTGACAAGTTTCATTTGATACATAAAATTACTCAAAGTTTGGTATGTTCTCGTTTAGAAATGTCTGTCTAAACACCTGAGTGTGGGTGTGTGTGATAAATACACCATACCCGAAAATAAATGTTCCATACCTGAATTTGGCCCTAAGCAGCCTTTAGGAAGTCCTCAACCTCCTTACGTTCAAAGGCTCTTGCCTGAAGGTGAGAGATGCCAATTCGTGAATGATTACAGGAAGCATGACATTTTCAACATTTCTTAACATAAACATTTTGATATTTGCTTTGCTGACACAGAAGACACATTCACATTGACATTTAGTCATTTTGCAAACACTTCTTCCAATGCAATTTACAACTAAGAGACATAACAGGTAAATGTCTCATATCCATAACTTCAGCTTTATGAATGACAGGACACTGCAGGCACTAGTTGTTCAATTATGGTTATTTATTTCACACAAATCTCCATTAACTCACCACTTGAAAAGGTGTCTTCCATCATAACCGGACATGGCCATATCAACCCCAGCTAACTTCCAAATCTTCAATCCCTCCAAGTCACCACTTGCAGCAAGACTGTGAAACACGCACCAGAATTTCTACATGAGCAACATGAACACTGACGCTATATCATTATTTCAGCTCCTGAAAATTCATTCATGGCATGTGTTCAATACGCTGATTTACGCTCATTTCAGCAAGACAACAGCTTTAAATTAACACTCCTGATCTGTTCTAAATGTGATTTATCATTGTGAATGCAGTTCTATAAGAGGATAGCTCTGACTCTAAATTCTGACTGAATGAGTGTTCAAATTAATTTAAATCAACTGACATTGCTTGTCATACTGTAAACAGACTGTTTAGCAGACTGCTAGAACTATATTATTTAGACGAAGAATTGCTTATTTTTATTATCCAAATTGCCCGCAAGGGATCTTAATAAAGTTTGACTTGACTTATTATTATTAATAATAGTACACTTATTGAGCATTCAGTTTTTCTATTTTGTTAAAGTTACATTTGTTTCTAAATTTTTTTTCCCACAGTCTATGAAGACTGTCTAGCTGATTTAGCTGAAGGTCTGATATGCCATGAGACTTCTTGTCAGGTTTAGAGCAAAATTCCTCCCCAAAAATATTTGTGTATGAGAGAGAGAGAAAGAGAGAGAGACCGGCACAGCTCTGTTCCAATATCCTGTAATTCATCCTGGGAGAGGTGAGCTCCACACTTCCTCAGCAGCTCCACAGCATCCTTATGTCTTCAGACAGAGAACATACAGAAAAACAGACGAATCATAGCAAATCTTTAAGGAAGATTCTTCTACAGTCCTCTATACAATCAATTAATTGAATCTGTGCAAAATTAACTACATTTTTAATTAATATCTGAAGAAAATGTCAGTAGTGCTTAATCATACAAAAGTTGCCGTCTCAATGTTTAGGTGTTGTGGATGGCTGATAGGGATTTGTTATGCAGATGCTAAGGTGTTTCTGAGTGGTTTTAGTGTTGCTATGTGGATTCTGGGTGGCTTTGAGACTTGACATCCTGTGTCACTGTGATATTCTGGTCTCTAGATATGGCTCAAGTTCCTCCTGTGGTCTGTAAGTCTGTGGGATGTTCTGCCTGTTTTATCATCCATTAAGCAAAATCGTGAGCCTAATCACTTAAAAAAGTCATAGAACAACTCTCAACAGCAAGCCGCATGATATGAGGTATCATTCATGTCCATAGCACAAATGGCACGGGACGAGTTATTAAAAAGTAACAAATGTTTGTGTTAGAGGTTTGCTGAAAATCTTAAACTTAACAGTAATACTTTATAAAGTGATACAACTTACTAAACCACTATTCTACATTGCTAAAGCAGATTATTTGTAATATTTTAATGAAGTGTTGTCAGTCGCACACAGCCAAATGTCTAGAGACACAGGGACAAGCAAGGACTCCTGACAAATCATTGTTAACTTAGATTAGTTGCATTTAAATATAAAGTTCACCCAAAAAAATAAATAAATACAAAATAAAATAAAAAACTTTCATCATTAATTCACCCTCAAGTCCTTCAAAATCCATAATATGTTTGTTCATATTTGAAACACAAAAATGTATATATTTGTTATGAAATATGAGAGATTTCTGTCCCTCAATTGAAAGTCAATTCACTCAAAACTTTGAAGCTTCAAAACGAACGAAAGTCTCATGGATTTGAAATGACACAAGGATGAGTAAATTATGACAGGATTTAGATTTTGGGGTGAACTATCCCTTTATCATTTCATTTCAATACTACCCATAGGATAAACATGACTTATGGACCTTGTCTGATCATGTGTCGCTGCTCCACAGAGAGACCAAATAAGACATTTAGAGGGTGTTGGTGGTCCATGGAGAATTACAGTAAAGAAAGGGGAAGATTTTGTCCTAGTTTCCAGTGTTTTGTTCCAGCCATTTTGTGTGATTTGCTCAACAGATTACAACAGATTATGGTCATTTGGAAAAATTCTTAGTGCATTCATACGCAGAAAGTCTGAGAAATTAACACTTAATATCCATTCAGGAGAGATTTGTTGTAGTTGCGGTTTGTGCTACGATTATGTAGTGTGTCATCTGGCTAGTGTCAAGAGCTAGAAAGCTAACAAAAAACACACAAAAACACTTACAGGAAGAGCAAGTTTAGCTGTGATCTGGTAAATGCTACTAATCTGATTCAAGCTTTTAAACTCACAGTCTGAATAACAAAGAATCTTTGAGGTTGAGATCGTGTAGAAAACAGAAATGTGCAAAACTACATATTTTCAAAATCGACAAAGGCTCATGTCTGTTACAGATCAGATGTGTTTATTATGGATTATGAACACTGGATAATGGATATTGGAAAAAAAATCAAACTGACAGGTATTGAACAGGTATATTACTATACCTTTTCATTGCACAAAACTAGTCCGCATAACAAATAGATCAGTGGCATGCTTATGAAAATGTAAAATTATTATGAATGATAAATTATTACAGTAATTCCTTTGGAAAACAAAAGTAAAAAAAAATTAATAACATTTTAACAAAATTAATGTTTTCTTTTTACATTTAGTCATTTTGGCAGACGCTTTTATCCAAAGCGACTTACAATTGGGGAATACATAAAGCGATTCATCTTGAAGAGGCTATCAGACAGAGGAAGTGCTCGTAACACCAAGTCTCAGTCATTGTTCAAATAAGTACAAGCTAGCAAGGGAAGGAGAGAAAGATAAAGGGAAAGGTTATTATTATTTATTTGTTTTTTTAGAACAAGTTTAGGATGAAGTCAAGTAGTGCCGAAAGAGATGAGTTTTCAGTTGTTGCTTGAAGATTGACAGGGATCCAGCATTCCGGAGTGGGGTGGGAAGATTATTCCACCATCCAGGAATGGTGAACGAGAATGTTCTGGAGAGTGATTTTGAGCCTCTCTGTGATGGTACCACAAGGCGTCGCTCACTAGCAGATCTCAGACTTCTGGAGGGGATGTAGATTCGTAATAGTGAGTGGAAGTAGGAGGGTGCTGAGCCTGTGGTTGTTCTGTATGCAAGCATCAGTGTCTTGAACTTGATGCGAGCTGCCACTGGTGGCCAGTGCAATGAGATGAAGAGAGGTGTAACATGGGTTCTTTTGGGCTCGTTGAAGACCAGTCGTGCCGCTGCATTCTGAATCATTTGTAGAGGTTTGATTGTGTTTGATGGAAGTCCAGCCAGAAGAGCATTGCAGTAGTCCAGCCTAGAAACGACAAGGGCCTGGACAAGAAGTTGTGCAGCATGCTCTGTCAGAAAGGGCCTGATCTTTCTGATGTTGTGTAGCGCAAACCTGCAAGATCGAGCAGTCTTTGCAATGTGCTCTTTGAAGGTCAGCTGGTCATCAAAGATTACACCAAGATTTCGGACTGAAGTTGATGGGGTAATTATTGATGTGCCTAACTGAATCGAGAAGTCATGCTGTAGAGTTGGAGTGGCAGGGACGACAAGAAGCTCAGTCTTTGCCGGGTTGAGCTGTAGGTGATGCTCTTTCATCCATGCCGAGATGTCCGCCAGGCAGCCTGAGATCCGTGCAGCTACCGTTGGATCATCTGGTTGAAAAGAGATAGAGCTGTGTGTCATCGGTGTAGCAATGGTAGGAGAAGCCATGTGCCTGTATGATGGGTCCCAGTGATGTAGTGTATGTGGAGAAGGAGGGTCCAAGAACCGATCCCTGAGGAACCCCAGTGACCAGTTGATGTGCTTTGGATACCTCCCTCCCAGGTCACCCTAAAAGACCTACCGGTGAGATAGGATTCAAACCAGCGAAGTGGAATCCCAGTGATGCCCAGCGATGAGAGGGTGGACAGGAGGATCTGATGATTGACAGTGTCAAAAGCAGCAGAAAGATCCAGCAGAATGAGGACTGATGATTTGGAATCGGCCTTTGCAATTCGCAGGGCTTCAGTGACTGAGAGTAGCACAGTCTCTGTTGAATGGCCACTCCTGAAACCTGACTCTTTAACATCCAGTTTGTTGTACTGTGAAAGAAACAGTGAGAGCTGGTTGAAGACAACTCGTTTGAGTGTTTTCGCTACGAATGGAAGGAGAGACAGGTCTGTAGTTTTCTAAAAGAGAAGTGTTTGATGTAGGTTTTTTGAGCAGTGGGGTTACCCGAGCCTGCTTGAACGCTGTGGGGAAGATGCCTGTGCGGAGAGATGTGTTGATAATGTGTGTGAGTGCCGGTAAGAGTGTGGGAGAGATTGCTTGGAGAAGGTGAGAGGGGATTGGGTCAAGAGGACATGTTGTAGGATGGCTGGAGAGGAGAAGTTTGGATACTTCCGCCTCGGTGAGGTGACAGAAGGAGAAGATGGGAGTTTGAGCAGTGGATGTGGTTGGTTGGAGGTCCTGTGTGTGTGGAGGTGGGAACTGGTTACTGATTGTTCTAGTTTTGTCTGTGACAAAGTTTTGTCTAGTTTTTAAAATTAAGATTTTCATCTTAATGGCATTCCTTTTCTTATTGTGATATTAGGACAGTTTTTGACTTCATGCCCCAGACACAGAAAACCTCAAAAATGTTTTAATTCAGAAATTAAAAACATGTCTACCATAGAAGAGGTGTATTTAAGTTATTGTATGTTTGAATTACCTTTTTAATATACTGTATGTTTGAATAAATTAATAGATCCAAAAAATAAGTGTAATTTCATTGACCCTATTGTCTTAAAATATATTGTTGAAGTTGGAGGATTTGTTACAAAAATGGTGCTTTAATGGCTGTAACAGTGGTGTGTTAACCCTCTGGGGTCTGAGGTGATTTTGGGGCATTTGTGCTTATTTCAGCTACTTGTAACATACTATTGGCCAACATGAAATTTTTTTCAGCACAAACTGTGCTACAATAATATGTGAGCAAGATGGATGTACATGTTTGTATTTTTTAGGAAAAAAAATATTATGCGTGGTTAGTAAGTTTTGGGATTTTTTTTGTTGCTGAAATAAGTCCATAAAACCCATACTGAATAGTTCTGAATAAGACTTTTGTGTAATCAGTTTTGTAGGCTAGAATATTCAAAATGATGTGAAAATCATCCGGTGTACTCCTTCACAGAAAACAATATATTGATTTAAATTTTTAAAGACATGTTTTGTGATCGAAAGCCTATATGTGAGGCAGTGACAATGGCCATGAATATTTAGTGATTCACACCTGAGAGACAACGGGACATCCCCTAATGGCCCATCAGTGTGACTGTTACTTTTGGCGCTTTTCCACTGCATGGTACGGTACGGTTCGGCACGGCTCGGTACGGTACGGTACGGCGGTCGGTTTGCTTCCACTGCAGTTTAGTACCGCTATAGAGTGGGCGGGATTATTCACGCGTCGTTATAATTGCGCCGCCTCTGCCATGACATCATCGCGCCACAAACAAACTCACAACAAAGAAAGGAGACGGAATAGTGTTCTTCACTCTCGGCATGTGGATGTTTTTAACAGCAATGGAGAGGTCTATGAGAATGCTTGGGATTTACCCCCAGCAGCAGAGACTGTGGTGGCAGTGCCACGGGCTGTAGAGGAGGAGGGCAGGTGTGCTGCGTTACTTGATTAGTTAACTATTCATGTAGCGTGTTCTGTAAAGTGAATTATCAATAAACTTTTGAATATTTCAAAATGTACAATGTATCCCTTGTTTTTTTATTTATGTGATGGTTTTTATAATCGTGGCATTAATCATTTGTCTTTTTCAAGAGGTTCATTACGTGCTCATACAATAATACATATTTAATATAGTCTGGAGGTACACTTATTCGATCAGATTGTTTTTAATTGAAGCAAAACACAGATATAAAGGTAAAAATATAAACAGAAGACATACTCTGAAGATATAGCAAGTTCAAAAGTATATACATAAGGCTTTTTCCTTGATCGGCGCCATCAAGCTCTCTCTGGATCCGCTCCTCGGCTATCAACGAGAGGAACGTCTGTAACGTTACTTCCTCAACAGACAACGAAACAGCTATTTTGTGGTTGATACAAAAAGGTGCGTTTGTTCAAACAAAAGCTCCGTCCGCTCCTTCGCTGGCTGTGCTGATTTAAATCTAGCGGTTATATGTTAGGTCTCATGTCGCAAGTTCAGTGACGCAGTAATGACGATTTTCTCCGGCAAATCAGTGATCAGAAGAGTTTACACGTCACGTTTTGGTAACGGTACGGATCGCTTGGAACCCCGGCCGAGGTGGTACTAAAAAAGTACCAGGTACTAGGTACGGTACGCAGTGGAAAACCCCCCAAAAGTGAACCGTACCGAACCGTACCGTGCCGTACCATGCAGTGGAAAAGCGCCATTTGAGGCAGGTAAGAAAGAATGTGAGCAGTAGTTCAAGAAATATAGCTATATTTGTTCTATTCTTCATTTGCTGATTGACAAAATGTTTTTTTATTTTATTATTTTTATTTTATTCTCAACACAGTATAATTAAAATTATCAAAACTATTTGGCTATCTGGCGACAAAACTTTGTTACAGCAAAACATTCATACATATTTAGAAACTTTCTAAAGCATAAATAAGCTAAACCATCCAGGCTTTTTGGCCTGTCCTACCTGAGGTGAATGGCATTGCGAAGGGGTGTATCGCCAAAGCGATCTTTGGCAAAGATGGTGGCCCCTTTACCCAGCAGATACTCCACAACATTCAGATTCCCCTCACATGCAGCAATGTGAAGGGGAGTGCGGCCATCATAATCTGCCTTATTCAAGTTAGTTCCCTATTAAAAAATAAAAATAACAAATAAAACCTGTAATTTCATGTGTCTCTTTTTTGCCTGATTCTATTCACAGCAGTTTGTGGTAACAATCTAATTTATTCAGTGTAAAAGAAAATAAATTCAGTAGTAAGAACTGTAGAAGAATACATTTAAAACATTACATTTTATGATGTTTAATAGTTTTACTTTTGCTTCTCTTTCTGAACATTCATAGTGCCGTTTTTTTATCAAGCATCATCTGTTTAATAAGAATGCTTGTGTGGAAGTTTCTTTAACAAAGAGTCACACAGTACAGTCATTGCATAGTCATGTGCTGTTACTGCAAACACCCAAATGCTTACCATTTCCCTTATGGCCTCTAAAGTCTCAGTGTCTCCGTTCTTAGCAGCAGCACATGCCAGAGTGGGCATTAGTGCATCTCGTATGGCTTCAAGCTCCTAAGGACATCAATAATATTATAGTGGATTACAACTGTTCATCAAATCCTCCTCTAGTTCTGAATATGTTTGTTCATCATGGAGATATATAAACTAGACCAGAATAACAATAACAGAAGCAGAAATTCTGGATATATGGTCTGCTCACCTCTTTACAGCCAATGCTGAGGGTCTTGGCTATAATCTGAATAAAGCGACTGTCGCTGAGAGAAAACTTTGCCCCCTCTAAGTCAGCCACCATCTCACCACGCAGATTGCGACTCATCATCTAATGAACCATTAACATGGTTTGAAAATGTAAAGTAACATTACTAACACTGTACTGTGCAAGCTGTCCAGGAAGACTCAAAATTGTCATTCACTATTTTAGATGTGTATTTTTCACAAAAATTTGTTTGCATACCTTTTTCTTCTCTTCTGTACTGAGATCTTGTTTTGCCAGCACATAGGAGAGTTTTGAAAGAGCAGCTTCCGGAGTCATATCAAACCCAGCAACCACACCGGCCTTACTCAGAGCCTGAGAGAGAACATTAAAGGATTACACACTTCTGGAAACATCCATATGAGGCCTTTCTCAAGCAAACACCCATACCTGGCCAGTGGCGTATGATATTGTGACCGAGCCCCTGAGGCACTGGGTGCAGTTGATCATGATGAGTCCTCTCTGGGTCGCGTTATGGATCTCATTCAGCAGGTCAGGACGGTTGTCAGGGGCGTTACCGCTGCCATAGGTCTCCAAAATGACACCCTCAATGGGAGCCTTCAAGAAGGCCTTGACCTGATTAAAGAATAGATCTCATTTAAACATCTGAAAATTCAATATTATATTGAACCACTTGAAATCAACATTAAATATTCACAAGCTATTTTATTTCCATGATACAAATTAATGCTGAGTAAAACAGAACACAGAACTATGAAATAAAAATAAATAAAATTGGAGGATGGGACTTGATTTTATCTATTGGGATTGGGGTATCCCAGTGGTAATGCTTCTTTTTCAAATCTAATATTATTTAATATTATTGCCATAATCTTAACATATTATTTATAAAACCACAATAATGTTAACCATATTAATACTTATTATAGATTACTTATTATTTATTCAAAAATACATTAAAATCGAATTAATTCATACCTCTTCTATACACATTTTTTAATTTCAGAATTAAAGTTAATTTTATTATTTTTGGGGTGCATAAAATAAAAAAAATGTCAATGTGATCCCTGATTATGATATTATTATGAAAAAATGCCACATTAAAAATTATTGAAGGTAAAATCTCAAGTAATTTGGCATAATTATTTATTATTATAAAAAAAGACCCAACTACTTCTATACTGTTTAATAACTGAAAAACAAACAATTCTGATGCAATCAACATACAGAAAAAAACCAACAACAACAAAAAAAACAACAACAACAAAAACAAAACATAAATAACATTACAGAGAGGATCACTGCAGTTGAGTCTCTTAAAATAACTTGACTTTTTGGAAAGGTTAATAATTACATTTAAAAAAAAAAAAAAAACACTTTTTTTTTTACCTTGAAAAATATATTTACGGTATTCAAGACATAAGAAAAATATGTTTTGGAAAATATGAAATTGTTACTTAGTGATTACACCATTGAAAATTGTATAATTTGTTTTCTTCTATGAACTATATGAAATCAAATGAATACACTGAGTATATTTCAAAACTTGGTGCATGTGTTTTAAAAATTCGATTTTTAAAATAATTTACCTTTTTTTTTTTTTGTGAACACCTTTTATTTGTAATCGACCAACAAAATTAAAATTTCATTTGAATTTCAGATTATAACACATGCTTACTGTATTAGTAGTGATCCCCGGGAAGAGTCGCAGGAGACCCACATTGTGGTTCATTTGTGTGTAGACCGTGAATTTGGCAGCTGTGCTGGGTTGCCACACAGTGTCCCAGTTAACTAAACAATGAGAAATGCAAATTTTTACATCAGAAAAAAGATTACAATTACATCAGTAATGGGGAAGTTAACATGAAATTGCAAACAGTGTCCTATAGTGTGATATGCAATACTTCTTACTTCAATATTTATAGTTTAAACATTTTCTTATTATAATTCATATCATACACTATTATTATATATTCATAAAAATGATCAAATATATTGTCAGAGCAATAGCCTTGTGGGCAACGCCCATCATATAGCATAGCTGCTCCATTGGCAAGCTTCGAGTTATGCTCAGTTTGCATGTTATTCCAGTGTTTTCAAGCATCACTAGCTTAATAGACAGATTTCTAACTACAGCCCATAAATGTTAAAAGAACTGGAATTACTGTTGATGTTGACTTCAGCATTGGCTAATGGCGGCAAGTTTGGTGAGGCAAATGCTTTAAAGCTTTCAGAGTCCACTTTGGTGACACGATTGCCTCGGTAGAGCTTATGATGAAAATAGAGGCAAACCTGTGAAGAAACAGAGATAGTGGGCTATTTTCTTGTCCCTTACTCAATTCAAACAGTTTTCAGTAAGTTTACATTTCCCTTTCCGGTGCTACATAGTATTTCCCCACAATTTCTATTAATTTTAGCTGTGTGTCAGCCTTCATTGGAACACCTTATCATGGGCCGATTGAACTTGTACCGACTTGTTTGACAGGTGGTGAATAGGTGTTTACATATTTGTGCTGTCTGTGCATTTGAACAATACGACTTCACAATTTAAACAGCTAAATATGTACTTCAAAATTTATGATGTACTTGAAAATGTATGGCTCTCGCGCCCCACATATTGAAAACCCCTGCGGTAGACAGACTCCGCTTGCATTCATTCACGTGATTTGTCAAGATGAGAGGTGACCCCTCCTGGTAGTGTGATTTTATATAGTGTCATTTCTAATCACACTGAGGCTTTGACTCTGAGTACCGGCAACGTGACAGAAGTGCCGGTACACACAAAAAGTGCGAGTATGCTAAAGACTAAAATATAGAAGTGCCAGCATTGCATACTGGTCCGTACCGGCCCACTTCAAGCACTGGCAATGGCTATAAAAGCATCTGTGAAAAGAAAAGAAGCCACTCTTACCTCAGGGATGACAAACTGTCCTGCAATCAACAGCGCCCCCAAGAGGTTGTCCCTTCCATCACTCCTCATCTCAAAGATGGGCACCTGCCATACACAAGACAGTTAAATAATAGTTAACTTAAAAAATGAAAATGATGTGCTTGTTTTGCCCTCATGATTATCCAAACTCATTTTGGGATGAACTATGCTTTTAAAATGTGTTACCTGTGAGCCGGTGAGGATGACAGGCTTTCCCAGGTTCTCACACATGAAGGATAAGGCAGAGGCGGTGTAAGACATTGTGTCTGTGCCATGCAGGACGACAAAACCATCATACTGCTCATAGTATTTCTGTGAACAAAACAAAATTTTTTAATTTCTCAGCACTGACTGGTGATTTTTTTTTTTGCTAGCCTTTTTTCACAGAACTGTTGATAAGAAATGCAAAGGTTCTCTACAATTAGGTAATTTCCTAAATTTGTAATTTACTGAGTAAATTAGCTATTAGTTTTTTTATTTGAAATAATTTTTATTTAAATGTTTAATCTTACAAGAATGAATTCACACGTATTCCAAATCATAAATGTCACAAAAAACAACAACAACAACAACTGTTCTACATCCCAGGGAATTTTTGTGCAATATTTCAGAAAGCGGAACTCTCTTTAAAAATTACATTGCCCAGATAAAAAGGCTTGTTCTGAACAAACATCTCATCAATGTACAAGTTCTATCAGTATTTCTGTGTTGGCAATGTCTAAAGTGAAAACATTGTGTGCACAGAGATGATTAAAAAGACACCTCGATGTCTTTTCCAATAGTGCTCCAGTCATTCGGGGTCATATTGCTCGAGTCGAGCAGGGGAGAGTACTCTAAAAATGTATACACAACCCTCTTGTCCAGTTTAGATCGTCTGAGGTGAGAAAAAGAAAGAAAATTATAAAATGAGACCCGATTGAAGTCCACACACATTTGAGATTTGATACAATGACAACAAGCTTCAAAAATCAATCAACATCTCATTTAGTTATGTTAAACCAAGTAAAAAAAAGACAGACAAAATCAAAACAAAACAACAACAATTCTTTTCAAAGGGAGATAATATTTTTACATTATATCACCCTGCAGCCCAAGACTGGTTGCCCACTGAAGCTAAGCAGGATTGAGCCTGGTCAGTACCTGGATGGGAGACCTCCCGGGAAAAACTACGTTGCTGTTGGAAGAGGTGTTAGTGAGGCCAGCAGGGGGTGTTCACCCTGTGGTCTGTGTGGGTCCTAACGCCCCAGTATAGTGACAGGGACACTATACTGTCAAAAAGCACTGTCTTTCGGATGAGACGTGAAACCGAGGTCCTGACTCTTTGTGGTCATTAAAAATCCCATGGCACTTCTCGTAAAGAATAGGGGTGTAACCCCGGTGTCCTGGCCAAATTGCCGCCACTGGCCCTTGTCAGTCATGGCCTCCTATTAATCCCCATCCACTTGATTGACTCTATCTCTCTCCTCTCCACCTGTAGCTGGTGTGTGGTGAGCGCACTGGCGCCGTGGTACCGTGGACTGGTGGTGGTTGAGGAGAGACCCCCCACATGATTGTAAAGTGCTTATATATATATATATACACATATACAGTGGTGTGAAAAAGTGTTGGCCCCCTTCCTGATTTTTTTATTTTTTTGCATGTTTGTCATACTTTAATGTTTCAGATCAACAAATTATTCAAGATTCAAAGATAACAAGGGAAAAACAACATGCAGTTTTTGAATGAAGTTTTATATTATGAAGGGAAAACAAAATCCAAACCCACATGGCCCTGTGTGAAAAAGTGCTTGCCCCCTAAAACTATAACTGGTTGGGCCACAGTTAGCAGCAACAACTGCAATCGAGCTTTTGCGATAACTTGCAATGAGTCTGTTACAGCACTGTGGAGGAATTTTGGCCCACTCATCTTGGCAGAATTGTTGTAATTCAGCCACATTGGAGGGTTTTCGAGCATAAACCTCCTTTTTAAGGTCATGCCACAGCATCTCGATAGGATTCAGGTCAGGACTTTGACTAGGCCACTCCAAAGTCTTCATTTTGTTTTTCTTCAGCCATTCAGAGGTGGATTTGCTGGTGTGTTTTGGATCATTATCGTGCTGCAGAACCCAAGTTCGCTTCAGCTTGAGGTCACGAACAGATGGCGGACATTGTCCTTCAGGATTTTTGGTAGACAGCAGAATTCATGGTTCCATTTATCACAGCAAGTCTTCCAGGTCCTGAAGCAGCAAACAGGCCCAGACCATCACATTACCACCACCATATTTTACTGTTGGTATGATGTTCTTTTTTTAAATGCTGTGTTGCTTTTACGCCAGATGTAATGGGACACACACCTTCCAAAAGTTTAACTTTTTCTCGTCAGTCCACAGAGTATTTGCCCAAAAGTCTTGGGGATCATCAAGATGTTTTCTGGCAAAACTGAGACGAGCTTTTATGTTATTTTTGCTCAGTAGCGGTTTTCATCTTGGAACTCTGCCATGCAGGCCATTTTTGCCCAGTCTCTTTCTTATGGTGGAGTCATGAACACTGACCTTAACTGAGGCAAGTGAGGCCTTCAGTTCTTTAGATGTTTTTGTGGGGTCTTTTGTGACCTCTTGGATGAGTCGTCGCTGCACTCTTGGGGTAATTTTGGTCAGCCAGCCACTCCTGGGAAGGTTCACCACTGTTCCATGTTTTCGCCATTTGTGGATAATGGCTCTCACTGTGGTCCGCTGGAGTCCCAAAGCTTTAGAAATGGCTTTATAACCTTTTCCAGACTGATAGATCTCAATTACTTTCTTTCTCATTTGTTCCTGAATTTCTTTGGATCTCAACATGACGTGTAGCTTTTGAGGATATTTTGGTCTACTTCACTTTGTCAGGCAGGTCCTATTTAAGTGATTTCTTGATTGCGAACAGGTGTGGCAGTAATCAGGCCTGGGTGTGGCAAGAGAAACTGAACTCAGGTGTGATAAACCACAGTTCCCTATCTGTCGGTCACTACGAGTTATGTCGTGACGACATAGGGGATTCACTTGGGAGCCCCAATCATCTCTGACTTTAAGAGAAAACGCCAATGAATATTGGCTAGTGGATTTTGCATACCTGAGCCACTCCCCGTGCAAACAGGTATAAATAGGCGACAGGTGCATCCACTCATCAGATTTTTGCTTCAGAGCCGAGTGGATGAACGTGTTGATCTCTACAAAGCCATTCATCTTCTGTCTGGAAGCTGTTCTGGTTGGCGTTACGGTGCGAACAGCGGTGTCCCTGTCTGCAGCGATTCCCCTGGGCACTTCAACTAAAAGAGCAGATTTCTTAAAGAGCAAATCACGGTCGGTTCGCTCTTTTTATAGACGCCTGCCCGGCCGTGTCCTCTTGGTTGCGGTCGTTTCCTATCCTCCGTCGACAGCCACGATCGCCGCCTTCAGTGTCTGGGCATCCAGCGCCTGAAGCTGCGCGTGGATGGTTTATGCGCTCGTTCTGAGCGTGTAACCATGGCAGCGCTGCGATTGCGCCTCTCTCTGACAGAGTGTGGGAAAGCATGATCTCATCGTGAGTTTCCTGAGGGGTGCCAGGAGGTTTAATCCCCTAGGCCACCCCTGATGCCCTCCTGGGACCTCTCTATCATCCTGGCTGGACTTCAGAGGGGTCCCTTTGAGCCGCTGGACTCAGTCGAGCTGAAATACCTGTCGGCTAAGACAGCGCTCCTGACCGTGCTCACTTCCATCAAGAGGGTCGGGGCCCTCCAAGCATTTTCGGTGAGCGAAGAGTGCCTTGTGTTCGGGCCAGACTACTCTCACATTTTCCTGAGACCCCGGCCTGGATACATGCCCAAGGTTCCCACCACGCCCTTCCGCGATCAGGTGGTGAACCTGCAAGCACTGCCTTCGGAGGAGGCAGACCCAGCCTTGGCGTTGCTGTGTCCCGTAAGAGCATTGCGATATTTGTGGACCGCACCGGAGCTTCAGAAGCTCTGAGCAGCTCTTGGTCTGTTACGGAGGTCAGCAGAAAGGGAAGGCTGTCTCCAAGCAGAGGTTGGCCCACTGGATAGTGGATGCCATCACCTTGGTGTACCAATCCCAAGGTGAGCCGTGCCCCCTGGGGTGAGGGCTCACTCCACATGGAGTGACATCTGTAGAGCGAACAACGATTCTACAGCTCAGCGTTGAGCCAGTTTCTTCCCGTGTAAGTGGCAGGAAGAACTGGCCGGTGTCACGCTGGCGCCATTCCCCTCACCCGGGATACGAGAGCCTGTTTTCTCCTCCAGTTAAGTTCCCCGGACGGCGAACCCTGGTGGAGTTCCTCCAGCACCCCGGCAGTCAAACTGGGCGGAGCAGTCTGACGCCAGGCCCAGTACTGGTGCTAGCTCGCCCAGGTCTCCGGTCAGCCCCTGTACTCGGCTAGGTGTCCGTATGGCTTTGATTCCCTTCGGGTAATCCCATACGTGTATTCTTCCATAGTAAGGTTTCCCTCACGGTAAACCCGTGTCTTCCCTTTGACAGAGCTCTCTGTCAGGCCCTGCTGGCAGCCCTCCTCCCTACTCCTAGGTAGGATCTGCCCCAGGGTCCAGTTGTATGTAGTACTGCCCCAGGCCTGGGTCAGTCCATATCAGTGTCTCCACATGGTACCTCCCTTCGGGCAGGATGTGGCCTACGTAGCGCCCTTCTCCGGAAGGCTCGCTTCCCCGTCGTTACTGCCAAGCTGTAACAACAAATAGGAAAGTCTTGAAGCATCTTTCATTGAAGGTCGAAATCCCTTCCGACTTCTGTGGGGAAAGGAACAGTGGTTTGTCATCTCCAGCAGCGATGTACTCAGTGGTCCCTGCGGGCACCAAGGTTAGCGAATTTGCGCTGGTGCGACGGGAAGGTTGCGACCTTTCGCATAGCATTTGTCTGTCATGCGCTCGCTTGTCAGCATCTGCATGCCACAAGGTCGTGATGGGGTTCAGGTTGTGGCGCTTTCCATAGGACCCCTTTGTTGTCACGACATAACTCGTAGTGACCGACAGATAGGGAACGTTTTGGTTACGTTCGTAACCCTCGTTCCCTGATGGAGGGAACGGAGACGTTATGTCCCCATGCCACAATCTTGAACCATCGTTGGTTGCCAGGGACACGTTCTCGGCTCCTCAGCGGAAAACCTGATGAGTTGATGCACCTGTCGCCTATTTATACCCGTTTGCACGGGGAGTGGCTCAGGTATGCAAAATCCACTAGCCAATATTCATTGGCGTTTTCTCTTAAAGTCAGAGATTATTGGGGCTCCCAAGTGAATCCCCTATGTCGTCACGACATAACGTCTCCGTTCCCTCCATCAGGGAACGAGGGTTACGTAACAGAGACGTTATGTTTTAACAGGGGGTGGGGGGCAAACACTTTTTCACACAGGGCCATGTGGGGTTGGATTTTGTTTTCCCTTCATAAAAAAACCCTTCATTTAAAAACTGCATGTTGTGTTTACTTGTGTTATCTTTGATTAATATTTAAATTTGTTTGATGATCTGAAACATTAAAGTGTGACAAACATGCAAAAAAGGATTGCAAGCATGGATTGCAAGCAAGGATATATATATATATATATATATATATATATATATATATATATATATATATATATATATATATATATATATATATATATATATATACACACACACGTTATATATGGGATGGGGGGATTTTATCTCCCTGAGCTCCCTGAAGGTTGACTAGAGTCCTTCTAGAGGAGGAGGTGGAATGAGCACATATTGTTAAGATGCAGAATTCAGAGTTTGCTTGGTGTGCATCATGTTAGCGGGGGTTATTGTAATCAAGAGAGGAGCATTGGGGATTTTCCCCATTTAAGCATAGAAAGTGGGCAGATTTACATGACCTCCATGTCCCAATTAATATTCAAGTGGTCCCATAGAGCTGTTATATTGAGCCACCCTTGGTAGGTGCACAGAAAAAGCACCGTCTTTGGGACCCGGAGCGGCCGCTGCGTTAAATCGCGCTGCCATCTAAATCGTTCTGCTCCACTTTACAGAGGATAATTGGATAAGTGGAAGGAGAATTTTAGAATAACACGGCAGTCATTTATGATACTTCAATCTACAAAAACAACAACTTGTTCCATGCATCACGTCATTATGCCATTTCTGAGTCATTGCATATGCGCAGTTCTTACCCATTTCGGTTTCAATCCGATCAAGTGTTTACATATCCTCTCGATCAGATTAGAAAATGTCTACACCACTCCTTCCAATCAGATCCAATTTTAATTCGGATCAAGCTCAATCAGATAGATTTAGACAGTGGTTATCAATTCCAGTCTTGGGGTACCACTGCTCTGCATGTTTTGCATGTCTTCCTTATTTAATGCACTGGATTCAGATCATCAGCTTGTTAAGAGGGAGATCCTTGAAGCGAGGGCTTCAGATAAGAGAGACACTAAGGGCCAGTTTTACTAACAGTTTGCGCCAGTGCAAACCGTCTTTTGGCGTTAAAATAATACTGTCAAGATTTACTAAAGATGTGCAGTGACGAATTAGCGCTGAAGAGGCATGGACACAGTTATTTTTGCACCTGACCTTATTGAATATGCATTTGTAGGAGTTTCCCTTTCAGACGTATAATGAATGGGAGGAGAGTATTCAAATGAATCACGCAATGAGATTCACTAACGTTTGCACTTGTCAAATTACTGGTATTTGCGCCATTATTTAACACCCCAAAAAAGCATGTCTTAAACTATTTTGCACTTGAAATGGCTGCAATTATTGTTGCTAGGAGAGGCACCACAGAGAACAGAGAGCGCGTGGTAGAATGGAGAGGATTTTTCTCCACACGTATTAATTTATTTGGAATGCCAGAAGAACGCATTATCCAAACATATTGTTTGCCAAGCCATGTTATTTTTATTTTCTTCAGGAAATAAAAGACAACTTGGAACCCTCAACTAAGAGTCACACATACCAGGTCTATCAAAACTTCTCGCAATCCTTCATTTTCAATGTACTCTGGCTTTTTTATTTCTTTATTCTTTATTTGCGACTATGCTAATTTGCGCTGCGCTTAGGATATTGGGTTGGTTGATATGTAAATTAGATGTTGCGTCTGTGTTATTTAATTTGTGCATTGTTAGTAAATCACCCGCAGAAATTTCCACGCTCAACAGCGCTGTTTTGGAGTAGCGCTCTCGCGTTAATTTGCCCTGTTTAGTAAAACTGGCCCAAAATGTGCAGAGCAGTGGTACCCCAGTACTGGAATTGAGAACCACTGGATTAATGTGTTTACATGAAACATGAAACATAGTGTGTTTAACAAAGTGAAGTGTGTAATGTCTTGGCCACTAGAACCAAATTGAACTGCAAAAATAATGACTGTGTTTAAATAGATTTCACAGTAACTCCCCAATGTGCTTTTATTTAGACAAACATATGTGCTGCACCAAAGTCATGTCTTGCTTATAGTTGTCTCTGCATATTATAACTGGTGGGACAAGATCACAATAAATAAACCTATACACTTTTACAAAGGAGGAAAAAGTGCTTTTATCTTTTGTTATTGACATTAAAGGTTGTGTCCAGTCTAACTTTATGGTGTTGTGGCTAATACTAATAAAGATTGTTTGCTCAATGCGTTGAGACTGGTCCATTGCACGCTTGTTGTTCTTTTTGATTTTGCTACTGTGTGAGTCCTGAAGCAAAAACAGTTAAGAACCACATCCTTAATTAACAAACCTGATTACATGTTTGCGTGGGAACTTACGGAAGCACCAGTGTTTTCTCCTCAGGCTTGTAATATTCATACAGCTTTGTCTGTTCTGCGTACTTCTCATCATGCAGAATGGGGAGTTTGCGTAGAGTTTTGACAAGAGCATTAGGTTCTGGAGACAGAACTGCAAATACAGAGGAAAAAGCATGTAAGAATGTTGCATCCGACAACAATTCCATACAGTATATATCTACATACACAATAATTAGTTTTGGTCCTTGAATCTGATTGGCTGAGAGGCCTTGCATGAGCGCTGATAATTTACCAATGGGATACCAAGGTACATGGGTGATTTTATATATTTTTTTAAATGATACCTTATACTTTTTGTAACAATTTTAACAATTCATGAGTCAGCCGCATGGGCTCACAGGACACCCCCGCAGACCCCGTGGTGAGTGGGGGCCGCACCCCTTTGGTGGACCCCATCGCAGGACATTCTAAAAGGCATTAACAAATCACACATAATGTGTTTTTGCTTTGAAAAAAAAAGCAAGACACGGCAGTGGAATTTGGACAAAAACACAAGGTGTCTTTTTATTTTTTTTACTTTTACATTCCTTTTGACTTGAGCCCACACTCAAAAAGATTATTCTCCAACACTGTTCAGTTTATTTAAAAAAATCATTTTCATTTAACACCATTTTGTTAGGTTTCCCATTTATACAATTGCGTTGTGTTAAACTGACTCGAAACAGTTGCGTTTTGGCTCAACACAATATTTTAATTTTGAAAGAACATAAATGATTTTACTTGTGTAACTAGGAAGTGAATTTCCCTTCCCATCATGCTTTGCACAGGGCTGGATAAGGAGAGTCAATCTTGAAATAAAATGTTATTTTAGGCATTTTTTATTTAGATGATAAAATTGGGAGACTTGTTGGGAGTTTTTAAATTGGGATTTTAAATTTTAAATCTTATTAAATTGGGAGTTTAATATTCTTTTATGTTTGTATTCAAAAGAGTTTCTGGTATGTTAGTGTTTTGGGGGGTTACCATTGCGGTAAAGTGTAGAGCATGTGCTTGGGTTGAGGACCAGCTAACATGAAACAAAGTTGTTTTAATAACAAAGAAACAATTATGTCCATGACATGGATGTAACAATATCATCATATGCTATGCCTAACAAATTGGCTAATGCCTAAAGTTAAGTAAATCCAACAAATAATTTATTTTGAGTGTAGAAACAATTTATTATCCAGTTCAATGTTTTAGCAAGCATAAAAACATCACTTCATCAATGTATCAATTTAATTTAAACTATATTTGATCAAATTGAGTTGGCCCAACTCAATTACAATTCATCCAATGAATAATTTTTTTGAGTGTAGGCTACTGATGTTAAAATCACAATGTAGCGGTTGGATTGCAACTATTACATATATAATTTGCCTATTTACATTGTCTATTTTGTATGTATATACCTAATTTATCTGTTGTATGTTTCTTTATTTGCTTATCATATTTTATATTTTACTGTGCCCTGCTGTTGTTTTGTGCACAGGCATGGCATGGCAAAACTTTATCTAGTAGGAATGACCACATTTTTTTTGGTAGTCTTCACTGAAGGAATTTAAGTTTATACAAGATTACAACAACTCATTTCAAACAAATTCGATTTTGGTGGAAAAATGTAATAACATTTCGTGGAAAAGTTTTACTCTAATTTTTTTAAGTTCATTCAACAACTTTTTTTTTTGAGTGCATGTTTTGAGACATCATCATGATCGAGAAACTGCAAAAGACGTGAACACAAAGGAAGTGCAGCAGAAAAGCATATTAAAAACTCTATGTGGCTTAACGTTCTAAAAACATATCGGCACCCATTGATGAGGCATACAATCACATTTTATTGATGACAGACAGCAGAAGTTCCTTAAGTTCCTGTTTGTTTCTCCCAGTTTTTAAAGTATTTCATGAAACTCTACAGTATTATTTTTTTTTTATTATTGAAAAGGTAGGTTTAGGGTTAGAGATTTGAGTTTTGTAGCTATAATTACCAAGCAATAAGCCTGTATTTGTGCAATAGCTGTTATTTCATATTTAAGATTCAAAAGCAATATAATTTTTCCTTTCAAACATTTCCTTCATAAAATATAAATGTACTTGAAAAGAACATAGTCAATGACATCAATTAAAGTCATATCTTTGTTGTAGTATCCTTTTAAAGTTTAAGGTGATTTCCCATGTCTGGAGTTAACGCCTTTCAAAGTAATGAATCAATCATTGATTTCTATTAAGTGAAAAATCAGCTTCAAGCATTACACATGTGATGCATTGATTGATTGAGTCACAAAGACCTACTGCTGTAACAATGTAACTGCACTGACTAGTAAAATCTTGCTAATAACTTATGAGGCCCTGAATGTTTTGGCTCCTCAATACTTGAGCGAGCGAGCTCTTATCGCATTACAGTCCTTCACGTCTGCTGCAATCTCAAAACTATGGCCATTTGATAATACCTAGAATATCAAAATCAACTGCGATCCAGATCCTTTTCTTATTTAGCGCACAAACTCTGGAACAATCTACCTAGCATTGTTCGGGAGGCAGACACACTCTGTCAGTTTAAATCTAGATTAAAGACCCATCTCTTTAACCTGGCATACACATAACACACCACTGCATTTATATAATTCAAATCCATTAAAGGATTGTTAGGCTACATTAATTAGGTCAAATGGAACCAGGAACACTTCCCATAACACCCGATGTACTCGCTAGATCATGAGAAGAATGGCATCTACGCTAATAGTAGTTTCTTTCATTCTTATTCCGAGGTCACCGTAGCCACCCAGATCCAGTCTGTATCCAGACCAGATGGTCAGGGGCGACTCTATGATTTTTTTAATGGGGTGGCACAGGGGGGCCCAAGAACCAGTTGGGGATCAAGTGGGATTTTTGACACAAAAATCAAGTGTAGAGGTCGTCTCTAGGTGCTGATCCACCATCTGCGGGGGCGTGTCTAGAGGGGGGGCACGGGGTGGCACCGGCCCCCCTCAAAATATACTTGGGCCCCCCCTTGTGCCCCCCAACATAGCAGACTGATCAGAGTATAATATATGCGGTGCGGTGTATTTCTATAGTCTTTGGGTGCGGGAGCAATTCGGGTGCATTTAAAACCTCATGCGCTGCCGCTGATGTCATACACTAGCGCCGCATGTAGTAGAACACACCTACTCTGGTTCACTGCAAATTATTTCACGTATATTTACGGCGCCATTGGATTAGAGTGATGTCAATTTCACAGCTCAAACAGAAGAAGTGCGATTTCGTAGGCTGCAGACCACGTATCTGTTCATTTAAGTATTAAATTATAATTATATATATTGAAATATGTTAATATATGTTGAAAGCTCCTTAGAGTTTGTGCTTAGTTGTGCTATTCAGCCGAGATGCACCAGCACCGCTTAAAATATAAATCATTATGTTACGTTTCTTGCTGTTGTTTCAAAGATTAAAAGCATAATCACTTTCCCAAATAGTCTGCAGTAACGTGGTAAAGGCTAAAATGTGGGGTTTTAATAATCTTAGCATTCTGACACTTGGAATTTTAAGATGTAGAATAGTAAACACCTGTTTGTAAACCTCTTCTTGCCTAAGCATAGAATAACAAAAAAAACACTAATGAGCCAAGCCACAGAATGGATGACAAAGGACATAGACATAGCATAAGCTATGGTGAGAAATAATGAACGCGGAAGCTCAGAGGAGAGAACAAAACAAAATACAGATCACAAATTAGAAGTACAAAATTAGGATTTGTTATGAAAAATGTCTGAGGATTTCGATATAAAACAACAGGAGACTTGTTTTCCTTTGCAAAAAAAAAAGGAATCTTTGCTTCCCTTCCTCCTGTAAAGAAACCTTGGTTCTCGTGAGACTAGCATATTCTCACCAGAGCTTACGCTATGCCTACATATTACATCTCTCGCTGGAATGCGACTCTCTCTCATGTATGCGTGTAAATCAGTTATAGATATGTTTTAGAAGTTATTGAAATATTGATTTTTTTATTACAGAAACACATCAATTCACTTCAGGAGGCCTTTATTAACCCCCAGTGCAATGTGGGGCACTTTTTATGATGGACAGACACAGTTTATTGAACTTCTATTGGACTATTGAATATTACCACCCAATCACTGACATTATAAAACTTGGAAGAGCCATGACATTTTTTAATATTACTCAGATTGTATTTGTCTGGAAGAAGGAAGTCATAAACACCTAGGAAGATTTGAGGGTGAGTAAATCATGGGGTAATTTTCATTTTTGGGTGAACTATCCCTTTAACTAGAGGAACATTTGAATCATGGTGGAAGAAAGTAGTTCCACAAACAAGTGAACTTACAGTTAGATGCAAACTTTATTTCATTGAATCATTATTTCATTGTACTATGCACAACGACAATAGATGTCTATAGAATTTAATTTAACACACTAATGAAGTACGAAAGTACATCCCTGTGTAGTGCTTTGGACCCAGATAAGATTTAAAATAAAGATTTGAGTTTGTTATCTTCCTGAAGCCATTTTATTATGCATGGGCATAATTTAATGGCTTTATACTAGGCTTATAATTGCAGTAGGCTAACTGTAGTGCTCTGGTAGCCATGGTAAAATAAGGCATAATCCTGAACTATATTGCCAAAAAATAGAGGTGATTACTTGTAAGAAGCTCACTTATACCACTTTGATAAACAATATTTATTTATTTTTGTTTATCTTCATTTACATAAAGTGTTTAGGCCTACTAGCTTCTTGTCTGACGTTTTCACTGTTGAATAACTGCTTTATGTATTATTCTAAAACGGCGGTTCCCAATTCCAGTCCTCACACCTCCTCGCTCTGCATATTTCATACGTATCTCTTATCACGTGCAACGTTTGCTCTATTCGACCGTAAGTGCCCTGCGAAGTGGACTTAACCGGATATTCTGCCGCGAGGACTGGAATTGGGAACCGTTGTTCTAAATTAATTCTAGTATGGCAAGCCATAAGAGCTTTTAATGTTTCCAGCATTACTCAGAATTGCATTTTTACTACAATTCGATTAGAGAGCACTACAACTCAAATCGTACTAGTAAAAATGACAGTTAGATAGCTATATCTATGTATGGATCTTTATTACTCATATATCTCTATTGATTTCCATTCATTTTTCAATACAGAGCTCTACAATCAAGAGATTGGTAAGAATTCCATTTAGAGAGATATCTACTTCAGTTGCTACTAGTGAACATTTTGCACTTTACTGTTATTGTTGTACCTTATTTGGCAATTATTTGAAAAAATACTATAATTTAATTTAAATATTATATTAATATTGCTATTTCTTCTTATGGTTAGATGTAGACTGTATTTCATTTACTCTGTACTCTGCACAATGAAGATAAATGGCTAAAGAATCTAATCTAGTATGTATAATAAAATAGCTCTAAACAGTAACTCACACTAACTGATTAAAAGTACACTTCTTTGTAGTGTACATCTGAGTTCTTTGGACCCAGATATGATTCATTATAAAGATAAAGATTAAAGTTTGTGAGCTGCCTGAAACTGTGTTATTGTGCATGGGCAGAATTTAATAGCCATACAGTAGGCTTATAATTGCAGGAGGCTGTGGTGTTCCTGTGTGAATTGTGTTTGACTGATATATTGTAAAGGCCGATATTTTTATTTTGTTTAATTGTCGGCATTGGCTAATACGTTTTTCTGATGCCTGATGTGTCAGAAGCAGATAATGATTTATTTATTTTTTTTGACAATGCTGAGAACACCAGTTCCATAGAACATTCTGGTGTTTCTAAATAGCAATTACATGTTTTGTGGGCAGAGCCTACCTGGTGGTAGAAAGTGACAGTTCTGCAGAAGCAGTCAGGATAATATGGATGCCTTCTCCAATTATTTGCCAGCAGAAGACAGGATACCCTATACTAGGGGATTTCAAACCTGCCCTGGAGCACAGACTTGAGCTCATCTCTCCATGTACTGCTGTGAGTGAGTACTACCATTAGCTGCTGCTTTGATGAAGAATTATACAGTATATCATAAAGATTGGAAGAGTTCAAGTCTGGGGAGGAGGAATTTGATTACTGTAAGGTGCAAAATGTTCTATTGAAATGTTTAGAACATCTAGGCAAGAGTTTGAATATTCAGAAACATGAGAATAACTTGTTAAAGATGTCGGAGATATATGAAAGTTATGGTGATGCTTTGAAAGTTGTAAAACTTGTGACAACTTGAACTTGTGAAAATTTTCACAGAAACCATTAAAAAGAAACGCTCAGATGAGGTTGTGCATGTTCTAATTTTGAAAATCAAACAATTGAGGGGAATCATGAGCCCCATTCACACTGCATGTTGGTCCCGGAAAATTGCCAGAAAATTGCCGGAGTGCCTTCTGTGTGAACGCAAACACGTCCCGGGATTAATTCCGGGATTGATCCCGGGTTGGGACCTAGTAACATTGCCGGGTTCAGTCCCAGAACGAGCGCTGTGTGAACAAAAGCCGGATCAATGCCGTAAAGGGTGCCTCGTAGTGATGACGCACTTTATCGTTCGACTGTTTTACCGGGTGTTTTGAAGGCAGATCAACGTTCACACGACGAAAAATATGTAAACTGGAATGAAGCAGCGATCAGGGAGCTCCTATCCGCGCTGAAGCTGAAATCATTCTCCAGTTTAGTGAAATGGTGAGCAGCGCATTATACACGTCACATGAAAGGTCACGTGTCTTTACGGGATATTTACGGGTTGTGTGTGAATGCACGCACAGATTCCGGAAAATCACTGGCAGTGTGAATGCAGCAAATCTGACGATCCGGGAACAAATGCCGGAACACATTACCCGTGTATTTTCCGGAATCTCTGTGTGAAAGGGGCTATGGATAGGCAACAAAAGAAAGAATTGAAAGGGATAGGGATGAAAGGGAAATTCAAAAGCATCAAAAGGCTCACTAACAGGGCAATTGAGAGTAGTAAATGGAAAGCTCAAAAGTGTGAAGAAGCAAGAGGCTAAAGTAAATGAACGAGCAACTCACGCTTCAAACCCTAAGTCCAAAAGCCTGTACCCAGATCTTTGCGGGCCTGAGTTTGTTGATCCACAGTTTTTTGAGAAAAAGTATATTTTAGAAAAGTGGGTTCCTCCGTTTTGTGACGACGAACACTTATCAGGGTCAACTAAATGTTGGATTTTCAAAAGTATGTGAAATATTTAAAGTTCGTGGCATAGAATCTTTAAAATACATCAGAGGGTTTCACACACTGGTTTGATATTGTGACGACATTTCCTTGCCCCGAAACGTGACGCTAAACGAAACAAACTATGATTGGTTGTTTCACATGTCGGTCAAACGGCCTCATGGACGGGCCTTGGCCAATGAAAGCGGACATCTATCTGCTTTCATCTATTCCAGACCTTCAGCCGTCAGTCAAAGATCAATAAGAATAGAGAAGCTAGTGTTAGTTTTTATTATTATAATTTTTTAACACTTTACAGGTTGTCTTACTCTTATCTGTATGACCAAAATTAGAGTATTTAATATGTCAGCTGTTTGATCGCGCCGGTGCCTCACGCACACACGCACGCACGCACACTCTAACAATTCAAACTTGCCGTCACAGTCTGTTCATTATCAAAATAAAATACAGTCAGCTAAACATCAATTTAAAGAGTCTGTAGTATAACCGGTCTACAGCTGCTGTTATGCCAATCGCATTTTTGCGCATGTGAAGAGGATGATCTTTCCGTCGATATGCGACCGCGCATGAAGCCTATAGTCTACATTATAAATAATAGTTTAACATTGAAATACATTGCGAATATGGAAACATTGGATTTGTGCCGAATGAGAGAGATACGTGAGCCCAACGGTACTTTCAGCTTCGCTTTCGTTTTTTTCATTCTTGATCTGTTCTGCATACAGTTACATTAAAATGATTTGTTTTGGAGTGAGGGGAACTAGACTATGATTATAGTGTTTATAATTTTTTATACATTATAATATTTCACTTTATTTGGTCTTATTTCTGGTATTATTACACTCTCTCCAAATGTTCCCGCTGCTCACAAAACAAATTATTGTTGTGAGCAGTGGAACTTTTGGAGAGAGTGGGTTAAGCAGAAGCACCAATCAACGAGAGCGATTTTGAACTTAAGAAAGCTGATTGGTCAATAATATGTTGAGGACCAATACATAATCTACAAATCATGCTCAAAATACATCTGCATAAACCCGCAATCGCTCTGTCTGGTATATGCACACACTCACTGTCACGATCCGCACTTGTTAATGCCGGATCTTTAAAAACAAATACCGGAACGCAAAAATCCAAAATCTGACATTTTCCAGAACAAGATCCGGCAGGATCCGGCTCAAATTAAGCACTGGGTACAACCCTTTTGCACCATGCGCTTGGCACGCAGATCGTTTTTTCCATCCTTAAACTAGCAAAAGTGGATTCGGACATGCCCTAAGTGCACCTGCAATATACTCTTCAGACTATGCGCTTAGATCGTTAAAATAGGGCCCACGGTCTTTTGCCTTTGTAGGGCAGAGTTCCCCCTTGTACCTCCCAGTACCCACTGTTACGTTATTAATGCCACGGGACAACGACTTGTTTCAACTGCTGATGTTTTATTATGTGCGCACACACCTAGCACTCAACTCTACAGCCTGGTGCATCAATCAGCACTGCAACACCTTACCGGAACTATAATTGTTATCGGGCATAACATCACATCTTCCCCCCTTTAAATGTAAATAACTTTCCTTTGAAATATTCTGTTCTATCAATTTGTTCTTATGCCAAAAGTAACATTTCCATAACAACATCACAACAAAAGCATCACAGAATTTTCACAATGAACATTTTTTTTTTTCAGTCAACAGATCTCAATTAACCTTTCAGGAGGTCTAACAGTGCGTTTTGTTCTGCAACCCTTCCCAGGTGAAGCAGTAACTTCCTTTGTCAGATCAGAGTCAGTGTAATCCACAGAACCTTTGTCAACTTGTTCGCTTGTGGAAATTTGAGACACTTCTTGTTCATTTTGAACAGTCACTTGTGGTCTTATGTCCCATCTGTTCCTTCTTAGAATCGCACCATGCTCGGTCTGAATCTCGTATGACCGTGGTACTATTTCTCTTTCAACACAACCTTGTCGTGTCCATGTTCCTGTTGCATGGTTCAGGATACGAACTCGATCTCCAGGCTTGAGTTTTCGCAGGGTCTTTGCTTTCTTGTCATAGTTCTCTTTTTGTTTGTTTTTGAGTTGTTGTTTTGCTTCTTTGATTCTGTTCGCTCCTGCAGGTGTCAACAAGTCCTGGTGGATGGGTAAGTTAGTGCGTATCCGTCGACCCATTAGCATTTGGGCTGGAGACAACCCATTTTGAAGCGGAGCACTCCTGTAAATCATTAGACTCTTTTGGAAGTCTGTCTTACCATCGTGACTTTTCTTCATGAGAGCCTTCACAATCTTTACAGAACTCTCCTCCAGCCCGTTGGACCTAGGGTAATTTGGGCTTGATGTGGTGTGTTGAAATCCCCACTCTTTAGCAAAGGCATCAAACTCCCTACTGCAAAATTGTGGGCCATTATCAGAAAACACTTCACTGGGAACTCCATGTCTTGCGAAGACTGTCTTCAGAAAAGCAATGACAGCCTGGCTAGATGTCACCTGAAGTGTTGCAACTTCTGGATAGTTGGAGAAATAATCAGTAACTACAATATGGCTCTTACCATTGCAGTCAAACAGGTCTACCCCAACCTTTTGGTATGGATGATCGGGCACTGGATGAGACATGAGTGGCTCTGCTTGTTGCCTAGACCTGTATGTGAGGCATATTTCACATGAAGCTGTAGTCTGACTGATTTCATGGTTTATCCTTGGCCAGTACATTACCTCACGGGCCCTGCGCTTACATTTCTCCTCACCTAGGTGTCCCATATGAATCTTGTGCAGCATTTCCTTGCGCATCGATGCAGGGATGACAAACTTGTTTCCCTTGAAGATGATGTCATTCACTACTGAAAGTTCAGCTCTGCATGACCAGTAGTCTTGAATTTGCTTTGGACAGTCACTTTTCTTTTCTGGCCAACCTTTCAGTATGGTCTCTTTGAGTTGTGTCATTGTTCCATCTGCATCAGTTGCATTTCTAATTTGTTCAGTTTTCTCTGGGGACACAGGAAGAGAGGTTACTATCATGTCAACATACGCTTGTATGTCTGCACCTTTCTCACTGATAAGGTTTTCATGCTTGTCGACAGCCCGAGAGAGTGTATCAGCTGCAAACATGAAATTTCCTGGTGTGTAGATCATTTTGACATTGTATTTTTGGAGTCTGATGAGCATTCGTTGGATTCTCATTGGGCAGTCGTTTAAGGCTTTGGACATTATGGACACCAGTGGCTTATGGTCCGTTTCCACTTCAAAGGACTGTCCGTAGACATACTGGTGAAACCTTTCACAGGCATACGTACAAGCCAAAATTTCCTTTTCGATTTGTGCATAGTTGGTTTCTGCACTCGTCAAGGCCCTTGAAGCGTAAGCTACAGGCTGCCAGCTCTCTCCATGTTGCTGCAAAAGCACAGCACCTAGACCATATCGTGAGGCATCTGCTGAGATTCGTGTGGTCTTGTGTGGGTCATAATATCTGAGCACTGGCTCCTCTGTGATGATACGCTTCAATTTTTGGAAGCACATTTCCTGCTCATGAGCCCACATCCACTCATTCTTTTGTTCGAGGAGACATCTGAGTGGAGCAGAATGTGTTGACAGCTGAGGAATGAATTTGGCCAAGTAAGTGACCATTCCAAGGAATCTCCTCACTTCTTTATTTTGAGGCCGTTCCATGTTGACTATTGCTGAAGTTTTGCTTGGGTCTGGCCTGACCCCTTCCTCAGACAAAACGTCTCCAACAAACGTTAAGCTCTTGAGAGGAGATTCCTTGGAATGGTCACTTACTTGGCCAAATTCATTCCTTGTTTCTGATCAGCAGAGAAAAATTTGTATCTCTCAAACGTTACATTCTTGCTTGGGACAAAGTATTCTTCAAACTTTGTCATGAGAACAGTCAGTGTTAAATTTGCCTCGTCAAGTTGAAAGCTATTATATATATCCAGTGCAGAACATTGCAATTTATTTGTTATTAAATAAACTTACGTTTCGCCCTCATTCAGGTCCTCGGTTTATCCGCGCCATTAGCACAGAATCAATTGTCCAAAATAACTAGTTTGGTTCAGACGTGCTGTGTCAGTCATAGTAGGCAATCACTGTTCGCTGAATCACGCATGCGCAGTATCATCAGCTCATCGGTTCTCAAATCGGACGTGTCCGAAAGAAACGTTCTCGGTTCAGTGTACTGGTGATCCGAAAACCGCTGCAACCGATTCTTGACTCGAGAACGAGAACCGCTCTAAGCAGCACACTGTACGTGCGTTCAGTGTATCAGCTGCTCTGCTCGTGCTCATCATCAGTTCTATTTCATACAAACTCAATTTGTGAATGTGTCATCATTAACTATAATTACAGTCTTAATTATGGTCCAACATCCCTGACAAACCCATTTGTCCTATAACCTAACAGAATCTTCAACTGAACAAAGTACACAGATTATATATATTCATTGTAAAAAAATAAAAATAAAACATGTTTTATATCACACTTTCTGATGTTTATAGTGGTGGTTGATTGCAATTTCACTTTTTTTAACATTAGTTAGTGTGTAATGTTGCTGTTTGAGCATAAACAATATCTGCAGAGTTGCTGCGCTTAAAGTTCAATGCAAACGGAGATATCGTCTTTTAAAATTCTGTCAGTTTAATGCCTACAAAAACGACTGGTAAGGGACTACAACGAGTTACTTCCCGGGTCTGATACGTCACAGACCCAGATAAACCCTGCCCCCTGGAACACGCAGCAAAGAGGGCGAGGCCATGCTGCGCTGCTTTAGAGAAGAGGAAGAGAAAACTAGGGGTGCACATAAAAATCTATTCATATGAATCGCGATTCTGTCTTCTAACGAATCTAATGGATTCACAAGTTTCAAAATCATTAAAGCAGCAGTTCTTAATACTGTTACTCGTGTCGCCCTGCTCTGCATCTCTCTCTCTCTCATTCAGATCGTCAGATAAGCTCCAACAAACTTTTCAAATTATACACTTATTTTCACACTGCAATGAGAAGCATTATAAATGGACACGCGTGTGGTTGCTGTGCTGTATTAAAGCTTTAATCAGGATAAAACCGTATATTAAAAGCTAACAGAAGCAGTAGCACTTACAAAAAGCAGCATATTTAAAAGTATGAGACAACAACAACCAAACATACCATTAAGAGCCGTTGTTCTGACGATTTGTGCTACCCGCTCAGATTGTGCTACCTCCCATTAAAAAAGATAGGTAGCACAAATCGATAGCGAAAAAACCTATCAGATTGTGCTACCAGCCTCTTTTTCATGTGGTTTGAGGCTTTTTTAATTTCCATACCTACCCCTACCCTAAACCTACCCGTCCACACCTACCCTTACCCTAAACTTACCCTTAAAACAATACACATATATTATTGGTAGCACAATCTGATAGGTAGCATGTTTTGTCAGGACACCGTGCTTGCAAGCACGATCCTCTTTACTAATATCCTCTGGGTCTCAATCCGGCTCAAATTGATAAGCATTATAGACAACGCCACTGTTTACAATTCAACCGGAGCACATGCCACTGAGGAGAGGGGCGAGACGTTCAGACGTGCAGTAGAGGCGGTTTAGCGAATCACAACACACTGAGCCAGCTAACCAATCTCAGCCCATCGCGTATTTCTGAAGGAGGAGCTTCATAAACCAGGAAATAAATCGAGGCGTTTGTCAGAGTAGGGACAGAGAGGTGTGGAATAAAGGTAAATTATGTGAAAAATAATGCGTTTTTAAAAAAACCAAGCATGAACACATGCTAGACTGCACCCCATAAACACAATCAAGCCTAGAAAAAAACAGTCAACCACCCCTTTAACAAAGTACTTGGATAACATGCTTTTCGTCCGCTTGAAAAATTACACGAATGCGCAGTGTAATCAGCTCATCGGTTCTTCTCAAATCGGACGTGTCCGAAAGAAACGGTTCTCGGTTCAGTGTACTGGTGATCCGAAAACTGCTGCAACCGGTTCTTGACTCGAGAACGAGAACCGCTCTATCAGTGGGCGTCTTCGTTCGTTACCCGGCTCGCTGCACACATGCTGCTCTGCTCGTGTTCATCATCAGTTCTCTCATCACAGCAGTTCACTAAACTGAGTAAATTAATAACTCCGGGATATTGGTTTATTTCGAGACAGAGGGAGTGTCAGGCACGTTAAAAAAAAAGTGAATAACTTAATTAATTTGTGGATTAGTGCTTACAGGAGACGTGAACCGTTTCAAACGATTCAGTCCGATTTGGTGAACTGATTCGACCGGTTCACTAAGAAGATCCGGTTAAATTGAACGATTTGTTCGCAAACCGGTCATCACTAATTGGAATGTGATATTATGTCATGGCCACGAGATCGTTTTGTCGAGGTAACGGCATCCCTACGACTTCTTATTCTTATTCTGGCAACACTGCCTTTGAATAAAAAAAAAATCCCCTCTCACAAGAGTCACCTAAGAGGGGAATTCATTCTCAAAAATTTTATTCAGGCCCTGAATAAATGTCTAAAATCCTGATTGGAGTATCACTATAAATAATTCTACATAATAAAAAGAAGGCTTTAATTAAACCTTTGACGCGTATGATCACATCGGTGTGATCAGTCTTGGCTGGTCCCTGAAGCGTACGATCACACCGATGTGATTAGAACGTTCAGTGCGTCACGTCATCAACTGCTGAATTCAAATCAGCTTTCGCGCTTTGGCTGGCGCGGAGCCAGATCGGTGCTTGTTTCATAATCACAACTATTCAGTGTTTTCAAACATATAATGCTTATTTTAGGTTTCAGACATTTAAATAGACATAAGTACTAGCAAAACCATACATTTATAGTTTGTAAAATACACGCTGATGTCTATGGAAGCACCAAAAATTATCCTTACAAATATAACCTGACGACATGTTTTATTGATATCATATACAGATTGTGTAGATAACTTTAAAGTTTACTCTGCTCTTCTCCCAGTTTACCGGAGACTTACTTTAACGTGTTTCGGGAGGAGAGTATGAATTTACGTGTTGTAAATCCCACAGCTCGGATTCAGCACAAACTAACATGGCAGCGCCCATCACCCGTATGATAGATCAACTAACACGGTCATTATAAATGTGTTTAAACTACTAAATACATTTACTTGCACATATTTCAGAATTGGAATATAAGATATTTCAGAATATAGTGAGTATGTTTGTGAATATTAATAATAAAAAAGGAAAAATGAAATAAAAGCGATCCATGTGTCATACAGCGCTATTGTGGCTGCGGTGTGTCACATGACGAGCATACCGCGTTGCCATGGAAACAATAAGGCGATACATTCTAAAATAACGGTCGCCTAAAAAACTCACCCTGGGGGCTCAGCTAGAATATTTTTAACTTACGTGTGAAAGGGTTTTAAAATCTGCACTGCGTAAGTATTGCATAGTGATAGGGCACGATTGGGACAATGGAGTTCCCTTAGTGTTATTTGCAGTACGCGAGGCGCGACAGGAATCGCTGGGATTTAGCCCTTCAGAACTGGTGTTCGGGCATAATGTTCATGATCCTTAAAAAATACTGAAGGAAGAAATCCTTTGTATAGGTCTGTCCGAGAAGACAAATATCCTTGATTTTGTCACTTGCATTCATGAACTTTTACGCAATGCTTGCACTGTGGCAAAATAAGCTCTTTCCCTTTCACAGGAGAAAATGAAACACTGCTTTGATAAAAAAAAAAGGCAGTTGTGCGTAATTTTCTACCAGGGGAAAAAGTTTTAGTCTTGATTCTGAACCCTGGCTTCGCTTTTACTGTGTGTTTTTCGGGTCCCTACGTGATTAAAAGTAAAGCGAGTGAGACAGACTACATAATTCATAATGCATAATACTCCCGAACGGAGGCGAAAAACTCATCTAACGTTATGTCATGTGAATATGCTGAAGCCCTATTTATGACGTGATGATGCAAAGGATGAAACCGTTAATGCTTCTGTGTGTAAACCAGTGACCGAGTCAAATTAGCAAGTTTCATTGCTTAATTATACCTTGCCTATCGATGATCTGAATGATGAATTGAATGCATCCATGGAAGCTGTAAATTGTGGATGTCTGAAGAACTCTGAAGTTTGATTAACTCTTCCTTCTCAATTGTCTTATCGGTCTAATGATCAGTGGCAGGACATAAGGTGTCAGCAGATGGACAAGGGACACAGAGGTAAGTGCAAACAACAGCAGGGCCCGTATTTATCAAGCCTCTAAGAATTACTCTCAAGAACACTGCTAAGAATTGACTTAAGTGAAAAAAACAATACTTGGCTCAAAGCTGCGCTTAAAAGTTAGTTATCAATCATCTCAGTTGTAATTTAAGCGAAGTGTAGGACTAAATCTTAAGTTTCAGTCTTAGAGATGATTCACGACTGTCAGGGTTCTGTTGTGTGTGTCATGTGTTCCCGCCTCATGTGTCCATATTTGGTTTGTTTCCTGTCCTCGTCTGATGTGATTATTGGTTAATTCTTGTCCAGCCTTGTTTGTCTAATTATCTATGATTTACCTGTGTATTTATAGTCCTGTCTGTTCAGTTTGATGTGGTCTGGTCTACTCGTTACTCCCGGTGTTTCCTGTCTGTCAGCCTTGCCCTGTCCTGCCTTATCCTCATTAAAGACTGTAATTTGAGTTTAAGCCCTCGTCTCCGTGTTCCTTGTTCCTCCCTGCTGTGTGCACCGTGACAACGACACTTTGCTGTGCCACAAACGGGATTTTGGATGACGACATACGATGGACCAACCACTAAATAGATTTCCTTAAGAACATTCTCAAATAAATTTACATTGAATGGTTACATTCCTAATAGGAGTTTACATTCAACACACATTTAAGAGTAAAGAATTTTCAAGAGAATACATTATGACAAGGAAACGAAGCGTCATCACAACTCAATCTAGGGTGCCGATAGACGATAGTATAGAGTATCGACATTAGTCAAAGATATCGCCTGTTGCTGATGCCTTTAAAGACAGTGAGATTATTATTATTATTATTATTATTATTATTATTATCTGTCAAAAATAGACTAGGTGCCTATCTTTAGTGATGCAGCGTGGAGAGCCGCTTCAGAAACTTGCCACGGCGCGGTTGATCAGCTCCGGTGGCCGTGGTGCTGTATTGTGCCGCAGACGCGTGCAGTGTAAATAAGGGGTAAGAGATTTATTAATTACAGTGTAGATCGCATAATACTCACGCTAGACTGAAGTCAGTTATGATGTTCTTTGGTAATGTAAATGTTCTTTGCTCATTTTGAATAACTGAGGAAATGTAACCGTTTGATTAAGTGCTCGTCTCCAAACATTTCAAGAACATTCTTCATCTCCTGAAAAATTTGCGCACATCTCTGTCTCCTCAGCGCCCTCACAAGTAGAGATGTATAATCGGATATCGGTTTTGAAAAAAAACGATATATTTTTTTTTTTTAATTAGTCACATACACAATTATACAGAGTATAACCAGCAGTGAAATGTGTTCTCTGCATTTGACCCATCCAAGTGCACACACACTTGGAGCAGTGGACACTGTTCACTCAGGAGAAGCTCCAGCACGACCACCGCATGTAACTTTATGCAAGATTCACTTGTTTGAAACACACTAAATTATAATAACATTTACTATAGAACCATTATTTCACCAATAAACATCTAAATAAATACATCTCTATCGAAATTCATTATTTATTATCTCTGCAAGCGATCGCAGTTTGAGTATAGTTCTGTGTAAATGCATAGATAAACCGTGCTGTCAGCAGTTTTCATAATCAAGAATGACAAATTATTTTTTAATAATTCTGATAAAACATGCCAGTTAAGAAATGCAATAAAATACGATGTTTTGTTTGTTATAGCTTATTTCAATATTTCAGAGAATATTATTAAGTGAATTAACATTATCCAGTGAATTATTATTCACTCTTTAGTCTATTAAACAGCTTATAAACCTACTAAAACTGTAGTTTAAAATGAAGTTGATATGACTCCTGTCCTTTATTTTCTCCATTTGAAAACGTTAGACATTCTTTTGCTTATTGTTAATATCAGTGTTGCTGATGATGCTTTTTATAAATAATTTTTTTTTATTGTTGTAATTTTAAGAAATAATTTGACATGAAAATTTTAATTTTCAACAGTTTTTTGTTGTTGTTAAGATGACTGAAATGAGGAAAAACCAAAGCGAAGAATGGACTTACTTCACTCTGTTATTTATTTACTTTATAACAGTAAATAAATATCGGTTCTGCATATCGGTTATCGGGTACATAAACGTACAAATAATCGGTATCGGTATCGGTTATAAAAAATCAATATTGGTCGATCACTACTCACAAGCCCCTACTGGCAACTCCTAACCACTTGAGAGACCTCTCGAGCTGTCTTAAATAACTGAGAGAGTAAGAGTGATTCTTAGCTTTAAGAAGTTTGATAACTTGCTTTTATACTTAGGTTTGAAAGTAGGAGTAAATTTCATGATTTCTCAGCACTTAAGACTAAAATGGCACTTTGAGAAGCTTGATAAATACGGGCCCTGGTTTATAGATCAATGGCAGTGGAGTGAAGCAAGGTGGAGAGTCCAGGTGAGTGCACAGGGAATGGCAATGTTCGAGAGAGTCTTATCTGAGCGTAAGAATTATCTCTTACATAATTCAAAATACAAAGAGTTTTAATTACAAATGAAAAAAAAAATCTGTAACATCACAGTGCAATGCAATTTTGTTGCCTGCATCAAAACCGGCTTTTTTTCAACTCATTCCTGTTCTTCTCCCTTTTCCCATCATATATCAGATCCGAAAGGCATTTATTTTCAATAAAACTTAAGGAAATATTTGAAATGTGGAAATAAAGTGCCTCACTGGTATTTAATAATAAAGTGTTTATTGAGTATAGTGGTAGGGATAGGTGCAGGGAAGGATTTATTGTCCCAATAAGGTGGCATCCATTCATAATTTGAATAAATATTACAATTGATTCTCAATATGTTATTGCATACTTTTTTATAGATGCAAATATCTGCCTGGCCTGGATAAAACTGTGTTTGAGCAGTATCTCATATTTAGGCGATCACATGGAGTTTTATGTGGCAGTAGGCTATGCTCCAAAGTTAGAAAAATGAGCAGGATATTTGTTAATTTCCTCCATGAAAATGAGAACTTTATTTTAATCAAAAGACAAAACATTATTTACCCCGTTTTGCATCTGCAAGGCGTCTGTTAAACATTTTCCCTGTGTGTTAACGTCATTGTTTATGACTGTCAAATGAATGAGTGCTTGACTGCTGGACTCTTGTATTTTGCAGTCCGTGTTTCTTTTCGCTAACAGAATTCTTCATCAAGCGCACCATCACACAACTTGAAAAATGAACACCAAGTATAGGCCTAGTTTAACACTGAGCAATGAGCCCATATCATTTGCAAAAAAAGAGTGGTTGGTTTCTGGGTCTAGGCATGGGTAGGGGTGGGCTGAGCCCACCCAAATGTCTGCCTTGTCCACCCAATCATAATTGGGTAAGGATTGTGTTAATCTTTTTATGCAGTGATTAAAAGCATCTGAAGCGGACTGTATTTTGAGAGGTTTAATAAGAGCTGAAGACTGCCTAAACAATTATAATATAACACCATAAAATTGCAGCCATATTTTTTTATCAGCAGAAAGCAAAGGCGAGCTACACTCATGCAGAGCCTTCATTCTGTTGCAGAAAAGCAGAGGCTGACAATCACACGAGTGAAAACGGGCAGAAATATTTGCGCGCTGTCAGTATGTGAATTACGGGGAGTTTATCAACATGAATATGTATCATAGCCTACCACTTAAATTACCTTAGCAGTTGAATTAATTTTCTAGAAAACCCCTCTCATTCAATAACGTGCATTATTGCATGGATGGGGCAAGGACATAATATAACTCTTTAAAATGCATGTATTCAGGGATGTAGTAGCCAGGGGCGCTACGTGTACTGCGTTAGGCTAACCAAGACTTGTCATAGCACTTGCATGTTGTTGCTCTTTTGTTGGTTGTGATTGCTTCTATTGCCCTCATTTGTAAGTCGCTTTGGACAAAAGCGTCTGCTAAATTACTAAAATAAATAAAATAAAATAAATTACGGGGGATGCAAAGTAGCCTATGCCAGGCATATGGGCCCAGAACGCTAGGGGGCCCCAAATCATGACTTTGGATATTTATTTATTCACTATTTATTTAAGCTTTAACGGACAAATAGCTTACACTTTGCCATTTATTTTGTATGGCTGTTATATTCACATTTATTTTTAATGTGGCCAAATTACACTGTGAATGAATAACATTCCTGAACTGACCCGCATGAGTGAAAAAAAAAACAAAAAAGAAAAGACGGAATGAAACACGCTGTCATACGGAAGTAAACATGGAGGCCACTGAATTTTATGCGTTTACTCGTTAATTTATAAGCTGATGTGCAGCGAAAGCCAGCGAATTTGCGATCAGGCGATAATGAGGATGAAGATGAGGAGAAAGACCAATGTTTTTAAATATTTACAGTACGACACCTTATGTTTAGCTTGTAGTGCTGTCACTGTAATACACCGTAAAACAACACCACTGCCTTTCCCGTGTTACCTTCTGCAACTTTCTGTCATGTTCAGCGGGTGACCAAAGAACTACCGATATGTAAAATCTTTGAAGTGACTCCCGACAGCGTGGAATACATACAAAAATATGTCAAAATATAAATCTTGGTGAGTATCCTCGAAAACAGTCCTTATGTCTTAAATGAACATAAGCAGTTAAGAAAGAAGTCGAACCTGTATCAGTATATAGACCTATGAATTGTTTTAAAGTGACCTTGCCTAATTTACAAGCTGCTGTACATGTACTTAATGTTAATCCAGTAAATAAATATATAGGCCTAAATAAAAAAAGAGAGAAAATCACTCATTGCACTAGACCGAAGAATTTAGCTTTACAAGTAATCTATATTTAATTTATACAGTGAATAATATACAATGTTATTAAACATTTGATTATTCAGTCTTTAGAGTTCGTTAGAGTTTTTCCTCTTTTCCATGCTTTTCTTCGCTTTTAAATAGCTTGTAAACAGAGGTGGAAAGTAACGAATTACATTTACTCGCGTTACTGTAATTGAGTAGCTTTTTTGTGTACTTGTACTTTTTTAAGTAATTTTTAATCTGTAATTTTACTTTTACTTAAGTATATTTTGTGTGAAGTATTGTACTGCTACATTTTAAAACACATTCTTACTGAGTAAAAAATCGCCTGCGGAAACAACTGCAGCAAATAATGGGCAGAAGAAGAAACTGGCGCTAAAAATCACAAGAAAGATGCAGACGGACAAGACAGGCGTTAATGGTGCAGACCCAGCTGAAAACCAAACCCCGTCGTGTTCTGCTGAAGTTGAACTAGAAGGAAATGAAGTGAACCCCTGGCCATATATTCATGCTCTATTATGCAGTGTAAACTGTGTTTGCCTCGGGAGACCGAACTAGCAGCTTATAAATATATCGACATCGCCCTTCGCAAGCATGTAGAAATAAGGTAAATACTTACATCGTTGCATTGGTGGTTAAAATGAAGCTTTTTAACGGTTTAGCAAAAGGTTTTGCACAAATTAGCCAAAAAGACAGTGGTGCAGGGTGTGCGATATCATCTGCGATAATATAATAATTGTTGTTTTAACGATGTGCGATTTGGCATTATCAGTATTTTGCCCAAAAACTAATAAAACACTCTAAACAATATGTCAGTGAAATCTAGTAACGTTAGATTAGACTAATCCACGCACATCTGAGTGCTTTCTTTCACTGTGATTCAGTCTGTTAAAATGCGCTTAGAATGAAGCAGAAAATGTATATATTTATATAATTTAATATAGTAACGTTAAGTCAACATCACATGAAGAATGCCGTTTTTCTCAAAAAATCACCATGATTACATAGGCCTGTAGTTTTGCTTTTTACACAGTTCAAAAAAAAATAAGTTAATTAAGAGACGTTTTAGACACCATACTGCCTGTTTTTGCTCTATTTCGACAACAAAAATAATACCAAACACAGCCACCATACACAGTTTTGCGTCTCTGACTCTGAGCAATGACGTGTTTTGTGAATGTATTAACCGTTTAAATGATTCTGTTCAATCGCAATGACTCACTTATCAGTGACTTGCTGACACCTACTGGTGGTTCTAATTTAACATTTAAAGTATCTTTTGATTTATTTATTTTTTAATTTCAAATGACTATTTAACATTTGTGACCCTGGCCTGGAGCACAAAACCAGTCTTAAGTCGCTGGGGTATATTTGTAGCAATAGCCAACAATACATTGTATGGGCCAAAATTATACATTTTTCTTTTATGCCAAAAATCATTAGCATATTAAGTAAAGATCATGTTCCATTAATATATTTAGTAAATTTCCTACTGTAAATATATCAAAACTAAGAGCTTAATTTGAACAACTTTTAAGGAGATTTTCTCAATATTTGGATTGTTTGCTCCCTCAGATTCCAGATTTTTAAATATTGTCCGATCATAACAAACCATACATCAATGGAAATATGATTTATTCAGCTTTCAGATGATGTATAAATCCCAATTTAGGAAAATGGACCCTTATGGTTTTGTGGTTCAGGGTCACATTTTCAGGGTCTTATTTATCAAAACATTATTTCTGCATTTGTAACTGCAGGCTAAATGCATTCATGTCAGTGTGTAATACATCTATGACACTTCAGATGAAGCTTCTGCGTTTCCTCTGCATTGCAAAGATTAATTTTGTTGATACTGATTTAATTTCCCTGGTAACAGCCTAAATGTGTTATTATTCTAAATAACTGATTTCTTTAATTAAAAACACCTAGTTTGAGATTTATAGGCCCATATCCCAGGTGTGTCAAACTCTGGAGGGTGTTACTGGAGGGCCACAGCCCTAAAGAGTTTATTTCCAACCCTGCTCCAACACACACACCATGTAGTTTTCAAATAAGCCTAAATGATTAGTTTAGCTGGATCAGATGTGTTTAATTAGGGTTATATCTACACTGTGTAGGGCTGTGGCCCTCCAGGTACTGAGTTTGACACCTTTGGTCTATCCCATTTTTTCCTCCCTCCCATTGTTAAAATGTAACTAAGTACTTTTTACTCAGAGTAAATTTTAAATGAGTTACTTTTTACTTTTACTTGAGTATATTTTTAGACTGGTACTTTTACTTGTACTTAAGTAAAATTTCAGTAATGTAATGGTACTTTTACTTGAGTAGAATATTTTTGTACTCTTTCCACCTCTGCTTGTAAATGACCATGCCATTTTACTTTCACTTTCGAATTAGCGGTTTTGGCATCAATTGATTGAGTGGACAACAACAAAACAGTACAACGACAAACTCACTTATTTTAAACATAGAATGATTAATTTATTAACAAAACGAATAAAAATACACTATGGTATAGGCCTAATATAAGTAACAAATAACGTCCACAGAGTTGAATTATTTAAAAAAACTGAAAATCGGCAAACACAGTGGAAAAAAACGAATGTTCTTCCAATGAGCTTCCAAAATCACCTTTTAGAAAAACGATAACAGGCCTCTGAAAATCCAAAATATTTTTAAAGCAGGCGCTTTTTTCTTTCGTTTCGAAAACTAAATCTTCCGTCACTATGGAACTTAGTGACACAAACCTGTACCGTTGTTGCTCCCACTGTTAGCAGGGTATAAAACATAAAAAGATTATTATAATTATTATTATTATTATAAAACATGTATTGTTCCAGGAAGGTTTTCTGTTCGTGCTCACACAGGCACGAACTGATTGGCAGCTGCCTTTAGCAAAGCCTTTATCGACACCTGCATTCAGGGGCGGACTGGGACAAAATTTCAGGCCGGGAAATCTCCCACTCATCCAGGCCATCCCATGCACCCACAACAAATTCTGAAATATGTACAACCCTATTAGCCTATTTGTATGACAATCCAATAAAAAGGTTTAAGTCTTTAGTCGGGGCTGTGGAAAATAATTAAAGGTTCTCTTTTGACCTGCACCTTTACTTCCCTTTTCCTTTTATTTATTTTCTCCAATGTCTCTGTCACCCCCCTTTTTTCTTGTACCTGTCTCTTCTTCACCAGCAGGTCTACTGTTATTAGCAGAACTGTGTTCACATTGTTGCAAAACAACCACCTCATTGCAATTTGTTTGCAAATAATTTTGTTATTTCTCTTAAAATGACTTAAATACCCAAGATTTAACAAACCTATAATTCTTACAAATATATTAAAACAAAATGTATAAAGTGCCTAAATGGCTAAATGAGTACATTGAAAATCCTAATACTGAACACTATTGTATTTTTGGGCTGACTGATATTTTTGTGTTTGTTTACTCTAGCTCCCTCCCTTTCTATACAATAAATCCAAGTGAATATCTGCCTGATAAATGTATTAATGTAACTTTCCAATCGATACTGATGTCCTTTAGCACAGTATTCTGACTGATGATAATAATGGGGTGCTACTGATAGCCTAACAGGTGCTATCAGTTTAATACTCAACTAGGTTAATAAAGACAAAACTACAGTAGCGTATTACAGATGAAACTGACCTGCACTTGAAGCCCTGAACAGGTTAGTAATTTCGCTCAATTTCCTCTCCTTCGTCGAGTCCTGTGCATCGACTCGGATCAAAACCGTTTTTACGGAGGCAAGGAACAGACGTGAAGCGTCAAGTTGCGTTCACACCAGACGCGAATGACGCGAATCGCGCGAATGATTTACATGTTAAGTCAATGCAAAGACGCGAAAGACAATCCTGCGGCGCTATTCGCGTGTATGAGGCGGCGCGAATGGCGCGAATTGAGCGTTTTTTTCACAAGAGTTGAAAAATCAGAATTTTGGCGGATATTCGCGCCGCGTTAACCAATCAGGAGCTTGCTCTAGCAGTGACGTCATTACAAGCGGAGGCAGAAAATTCGAAACAACAATGGAGGACAAAGTAATTGTGGTTAGTTTAAGGTGAAGGTGTAGGTGTAACATTAACTTTTTTACTGATACATGCCTATAAACAACAATAAAGTAATTCAGAAACATAATACTCAGCTTGTTTTAGATCTATGGGGAAGATGGCCCCCTTAAGAACAATGTGGATATATATACATATATGTTATCAGGCTCCTATATTTATGTTCAGTTATTTCACTTTAATTGCATAGAAATATATATATATTGCAATTTAAGTGAAATTACTGAACCCACACATCAGAGCCTGATAAGAATGCTCATTTTAGATGAAAATTTCAGATGGCATTAGCGCCTTCTGCATCTGAACTCTTCAAAAAAAAAAAATTAAAAAATATATATATATATATATATATATATATATATATAGGCCTCTCTCTCTGTCTATGACTTAAATACATGCATATGAATATTTACATATTTAATTGCCTTATTTTATCTTAAGATTTTTTATAATAGAAACACTATGACTGCAAATACTTTCTGAAAACTGAAAGTATTTCACTCAACATAGGTTTTAATGAAAGTGAAAATGTCTGAATGCAATATCACCACACAAATACATTTTTTTAAATGTAAATTATAATTTACATTAGTAAAATGAATGTGCTATTAGGCTGCAATATAAAGAGAAATAAAAGGCAACTGATTTTTGAAATTTTAGCATAATTGGTTGCATATATCTGGTAATGCATTATTATAGTTTATATTTTTTTTTCAATTTGATGTATGCAATATACACGATCTACTTAATAAATCTATAATAATGACAGTGTGCCAGTGCTGTTATGAACCCTAATGCAATCAGGTGTTAAGAGCTCAGCTGATGGTGTTTACCGCCGTCATGCAAGACCATTCCGATGGTACCGCCGGTGTTTATAACCAGGACCCTCGTCTCGACATCGGTGCTCATTTCAGGAGACCCCGATGAGGCGCAAGAGACTCTTCTACGACCCCTTCCCATGGCGCTCCGGCAGAGAGACTTCTGCGACTGAAACGTCAGACTGACTTAACCTCCAACCCAGCAATGTCATGCTTAAAATGAAAGTGCAGTTCCATCTAACTCTCAATGCCCGTAACTAACTAACAGTTTATTAAAGAAACAGTGTGTTAATTTTATACTACTATATTAGCATACATTCATATTCTACGCAACTGGAAATATACGAAATGAAATTATAGCTACATATATAATTGTATCAATACAAGAGTATCATAATTCCGGAACAATTGATGTAAAAATGTTTTACATAAAAAAAAAAACATTGTTTCCAAATCTTACCAGAAAATGCAAATCCATGTCTATTTTGTAGAAGAAGTAGGCGAATTCAGGAAGGCCTGTTGAAGTTAATAATGCTGATTTACATTTACCCTTTTATTCGTTGCAGACATGAAGTGAAACTGTGTTGGGCCAATGAGGGCGCTGGCAATTGAAAAAAATAACAAAACAAAAAACTACATATAGCATTCAGAGAAATCACCTCAGATTACATTGAACAACTTTTATGCGAATTGCATTTTCCAAAAAAAACTTATGTTTGCGAGGCAAAAATTTCCATGGTCATCAAAATGTATTCCTTCATTTTTCATTTCACTTTTTATAAACTGGATTGCTCAATTAACGAGCAGGCTGAGACAAAACTTCTTGAAGAGAATCTAGATAATTCTCTTTTTTAATAAAAAGAAAGAATGGAAAACATGCTCAAAGTTGATTTTTTTTTATTCTGGGTTTTAATCACACTAAAATATTAGCCAAAATGAAACTAAATTAAATATATATGAGTTCCTACATGCTAGAATGTCAGAATTTGTATGCCCTTATTTCCCAGCTTGCTCTTCACAACTGCAGTGAGCATGTCAAACATGAAATCTGTATTTATAAATGGTATGTCTATTAGTCATACTACTACTACTAATAATAATAATAATTAATTTTTATATTACTCTGAACAGTTTCGAACCATGTTACGGCTTTCTTATGATGAATTGCTTGTTGTACTATTCCTCATTCATAAGTCGCTTTGGATAAAAGTGTCTGCTAAATGAATAAAATGTAAAATAAATGAATATACACATTTTACAATTTAGTGTTACAACCTATAACTCACACTACAGACACACACTAACACAGTATATCATTATTGTCACGATACAGAAACAGATCCAATTGTCTTTTATTAGACAACTCCCAAAAACAGTGGAGGTGCAGATAACCCGGCAGTGTGCAGACAATCCGGTAGTGCAGATGCAGTTAACCCAGCAGTGCAGAGTCTCCAGCTCGGGCAGAGCATTCAGTCCAGTCCGCACCCTCCCGGAATACCGAACAGCAACCAGGCGAGAACTGACTCAGGAACAGGAAGACTGACAGCGCGTAAGACAACACATGAGCAATAACGATCTGACAACCCACCACAGAAACGCCAGCCAGATATAGGCAGTGCAGACGAGCTACACCTGTAACCGCTCTGATTACCTCGTCAGATGCGCGGTGCTAGGCAACACTGACAAGCACAACGAGCGGGTCCACACACACAGACAGACACAGAATGAGCACACGGACCCAACAACCGTGACAATTACAACATAAGTTGATAATTAAAGTGTTTAATTAAAGATAATTAAAGCAGACAAATGTGCACTCAAAAAATGCTACAATTCTTTTTAACCCAGATGTTGTGTTCATCCTGTTTGGTCATTTTAAAAAAGATGATTCTTTAAATGTTCTTTACACATAGCAACAGTTCTATTTAGAACCATATCAGCCTGAAGAACCCTTTTATACTGAAATTGTTTTGTGTTCTTTATTCCCGCCTTTTGTTTTTGTTCAAGACACCTCATTATTGATTTTCTGGAACTCAACCATCCAATGCACAGATTGTAAACACACTCAATAGGTAAATGAATTAATTCTTAAAATGTCTATAAATTAATTTTTTTATCTTTCACTTTGTAATTGGTTTCCTATGTCCTTTTCCCTATTTTTCTTCTCTCTCTCTCTCTCTCTCTTTTAACAGAACATTTATGTGTGAACAGTTGTAAGTTAACATTAAGTTACAAATGTAAGTTAAGTTAACTCTAAACTGATTTGTGTTTCTACCCAGATGCTGTCACACCCTACAACCTCATGATCTGCAGAGAAAAACCACTCCATCAAGCAAAACATTCACATAATTATGGACTAAAAGACATAATAAAGGATTGTGAAGATATTTTTTTATCATGTATATATATGTATTCAGTAACAGTAACAGTTGTTAGAGCACTGTCATTTTTGCTAGTTTCCCAAGACAGACAATCAATCAATCAATCAATCAATCAATCAATCAATACCTAACTGAAACGGCCTGCTGTCATTTTTTTTTTTGTCTTTCATTTTTTTATATTTCATGAGTCAGAAGGTCCCACCTGATCGGAATTTCCCATGGAGACCCTTCGAAAAGGAACACGAGGTCCGAGGACCAAACTTGGGCTGACCAGAATGAGGCTACTAGTAGAAGGCTGACTCTGTCCCAGCGTACTCTCTCCAGAACTACTGGGAGCAGAGCGATCAGGGGAAAAGCATACAGACGCAGCATCGGCCACGTCTGTAGCATGGCATCCAGTCCCAAAGGAGCTGGATGTGTGAGGAAGAACTACAGTGGAGTGGTCTCCAGAGATGCAAACAGGTCAACTTGAGCCTGGCCCAAAATGCTCAAAATCTGTCCCAAAACCTCAGGGTGGAGCCTCTATTCCCCAGGCCTCAGCCCCAGCCTTGACAAAAAAAAACACCTTGGGGTCTCATGTACAGCAGGCCAAAAGGTATCACGTTGGACGCTGCTGCCATCAGACCCAACAGTCTCTGAAACTGCTTTACAGTAAGTGACTGGCCTAGATTGACACTGTTCATGGACGTGTCCACACACGTGATGAAAGTGTGGGTTGACAGTGCTAGACCGAACGGAAGAACCGTTGGTATGCTTCGCATCCAAAAGCAAACCTAAGGAACTTCCTGTGTTTGGAAGGATGGAGACATGGAAGTATGCATCCTTCAAATCTATGGTGAAGAACCAGAAGAAATCATGATCTGTTTCAACATCCGCATCTTGAATCTGAATGTCTTGACTGAGCGGTTGAGTTGGCGCAGATCTATGATGGGGTGCAACCCTCCATCCTTCTTGGGAACAATTAAATAGTGTCCGGACTCCCTCTCGAGCGGAGGGAAGTGCTCTATAGCCTCTTTTCTCAAGAGGGTAGCCACTTATTGTTCTATCATCAGAGCCTGCTTGGGGTGTACCACAGTAAATGTGACCCAATTAAATCGGGGTGGCCGAGAACCAAACTGGATTCTGTAGCCTTTTTCTACTGTCTGCAGGACCCACTAAAACACATTTGGCAGGCGTTTCCAAGCTGCCAAAAAGTCTACTAAGGGAACCAACCTCTCAAGACTGGCCTCTGGTGTCGTCAGAACAACCGACTTGGTGCCCTGAAGCGGATGACTGGCAGAGATCGACCGGTCTGGCTGTTCTGGATACACCGCTCTTCCCCAGAGGGGTCTGCCCTTGAAAGCCTGACGCTCTTGTCAACAAGGCTTCTTCTGTGGGAAACCACATTCTTCTGATGCAACATATATGAGGAGCTGGTATACAGCTGGGGCTGCTCCCACCTAGCAGCCCTGATACCTGGACTCGGCGGGGGAAGTACCGCTGGAATACCGAAACCTGCTTCTTAGCCTTCTGGAACCTCTCGACGACAGAGCTCACTGCTTCACCGAAGAGGCCTAAAGGAACAAGTGGGGCATCCAAAAGGAAGAACCTGTCCTTTTCCTTCATATTGGACAGGTTCAAATAGAGACAGTGCTCAAATTGAGGGGGAATGCAGGGGGATAGCATCCCCCTTGTTGAAAAAAATGACAAAAAGCATCCCTTCTGTAAAACCACCATCCCCCTTACCATCCCCTTTAGATTAATAATGCTGTACAATATGTAAAACTTATTGTGCAAAGTAAATATTAATATTCTCTAAGTATAATAATTTATAAACTAAAGATGGCAATTGGCCAATCAGAGCTCAGTATTAGTGAGCTACATGCGAGCTAATTCATAAGGAATTCTTTCCAGAACACATCTATGATCGCCAAAGCCTTTTGGATATCGGCAACGCATACAAACACAAACTCTCGCCGGTGGCTGCTGAGAAGCTACAAGGCCTTTGTTTACTGCTGAAGCCAGACCTCGAGACTGCGGCCTACTGACACTACCCACACAACGAGGCGTCGCAAGCGGTGTGAGAGAGGACGGAAGTGTGGTAAGCACGAAGGTATACGAGCTAGGCTAAGAGCTAATCCCACAAGACCAGCTCTTCCAACACTCATGCTCTCAAGCGTTCACTCTCTGGAAAACAAACTGGACTTAATTCAACTCAGTCGGTATACACAGCATGAGGCAAGGGATTGTTGTGTGTTTGTTTTCACTGAAACATGGCTAAACGACAACATCCCGGACTCCGCCATTCAGTTGAACAGGCTAACCTGCTACCGAGCAGACAGAGACACAGCACTTTCTGGTAAGACCCGCGGTGGTGGCTTGTGTGTTTATATCAACAAAGAATGGTGTAACAATGCTGCGGTATTATCAAAACACTGCTCACCGCTGGTGGAGTTTATGTTTGTGAAGTGTCGACCATTCTATCTGTCGCGGGAGTTCACGGCCATTGTTATTGTCGCAGTTTACATTCCACCGTGTGCAAACGCTAAGGACGCGCTTCGTGAACTGTATAGCGCCATCAGTGAACAACAAACAAATAACCCTGACGGCTTTTTCATCATAGCCGGTGACTTCAACCACACAAATTTAAAGACAGTTTTGGCAAAGTTCTACCAACATGTAAACTTTGCAATAAGGGGAAACAATACACTGGACTTTGTTTAAACTTTACACAACAGAAAAGAACGCTTACAAGGCTGTACCCCACCTCGGGTACTCAGACCACATCTCTGTTATGCTAATCCCAGCATATAGACCACTTCTGAAACTCGCCAAACCGGTTCAAAAACTCATCACAATTTGGCCAGACAATGCTACCTCAACACTACAGGACTGCTTTCAGTGCACAGACTGGAACATGTTTAAAGAGGCGGCCACCTACAACAACCACACAGACCTGCAGGAGTACACTGACTACATCTGCATAAAAACTGCCCACACCTCCCAACGACCAGGCGCTCTGTCTCCAGCCGACATAAGGAAGAACCTATCTAGGATTAACCCACGAAAGGCTGCGGGTCCTGACAACATACCTGGCCGTGTACTGAAAGACTGTGCTGCACAGCTGACAGATGTCCTAACTAGGGCTGTCAATCGATTAAAAAATGTAATCGTGATTAATCGCATGATTGCCATGTGTTAACTCACATTTTTATTTGTTCTAAATGTACCTTAAATCAATACTTTTCAAATTTTTAATACTCTAATCAACATGGGCATGGACAAAAACAGTTTGGACCTCTTTTCTATTCTAGCATGACAATGCCTCTGTGTATAAGACAAGGTTCAAAATAAAATTATTGATTCAGTCAGTGTGGAAGAACTTGACTGGTCTGCATAAAACCAAGTCCTAATCCCAGTTTAACACCTCTGGTGTGACTTTAAATGCAGACCTTGAGCCAAAAACTCATCACCAAACACCAATGACTTGTAAGCTATAATGCAAAAAAAAAAATAATAAAAATAAAATAAAATGAATAATTAAATAAATAAATAAAATAAAACGAATAATTAAATAAATAAATACTGATAGATTTTTTTCTAGTGATTAAAGAGATGTTTAAAAGTCTCTCTCTCTCTCTGTGTCTCTCTCTCTGTCTCTCTCACCCACCTCCTCACACTCACACTTAACACAGACTCACCCATCCCCCCACATACACAGAGCCAGTGTGATCAAATGTCTTGATAGTTTATGAATTTTCTGTTATTCATAGACCTTTTGTAAAGTCATGAAACTAACCATACTTCTTCAGAATGACTTGCTCTATGTATGTAAAAAGTTTTGAAGTGTTTGGAAGCTGCACTTTAAAGATATAAGAAAATAACTGCTCTCTTTTTTACTGTAACTTTAACAAATCGCCATTAATACACCGTTCAAGATATCCTAAATCCGTTAGCAATTTAGCATCTTCAGTATATTGGCATCATGTTGACAACGTTTGGTGTGAACTACTTGTTTCTGCTTGGAGGAGTATGAATTTATTTACAGCTTGAGTTCCCCCGAAAATGACATTATAAAAAAGATAGCCGGCTTCCTGTTGGTCGTAGCTAATGAGTGTAAATTAGAAAGTTGTCCGGCTTGATCGGCATTTTCGCCGATTATGATTATAATGAGAGAGTTTTTGTTTTTGATTTGATTTATTTCATTAAGTAGTAATTTAAAGCTTTCTATAGATATATTTATCATGTCTGTGAGAAATAAAATCATGTCTTATAAAAGCATGACGTTTTGTTGATATTGTGACTGCACACAAATAAAATTCAAGTTCAAGTTCAAGTTTTTATTTGTCACATACACGACTATACAGAGATTGTATAACCAGCAGTGAAATGTGAGTCATGTCCGCTCCATGGACAGTGCAAATATTGTAGAATACAACACAAGGGAAGTATGCATAAAATAAAATGAATACAAAATAAGATATAAAGCACAGAATATAAAATATAAAGTCTAAAAGAATGTGCATGACAGTATGCTGTAGAATTAAATATTAAGATAAGCATGACTGTACAAGAGAGGAATGTGCAAACAGGCTGAACATGGTTGACATGTAGCAGCAATCACAAAACAATTTATCTAAAAAATAAGATAATAAGATATCAAGATATCAAGACTCAGAAAGTGTTGTGTGCAAATGACACTGTCAGTATGAGGTAGATAATAATGAGTGTGAATATATTACTGATTGTGAGTGATTAGTAAGTGAAGTCATGATGATGTTAAGAGGCTGAGTTTGAGTTCAGGAGCCTGATGGCCTGGGGGAAGAAACTCCTCCTAAGTCTCTCAGTTTTAGCCATCAGGCTGCGGAAGCGCTTACCAGATGACAGCAGAGTGAATAGACGGTTTCCAGGGTGATTTGAGTCCTTGGTGATTTTGACAGCTCTGCTTCTGCAGCGTTTGAGGTAGATGTCCTGCAGAGAGGGGAGAGCAGACCCAGAGATACGCTCAGCTAAGCGCACAACTCTCTGCAAGGCCTTGCAGTCTTGGCTGGAGCTGTTTCCATACCACACTGAGATGCACTCAATATAGAGTCAATACACTTTCTATGGTCCCAGAATAGAACGTTTTCAGAATTGTTGGAGAGACCCTGAATTTCCTCAGCTGTCGCAGATGGTACAGTCTTTGCCTGGCTTTCTTAACCTGTGTTTGAATGTGTGTAGTCCAAGTCAGGTCCTCAGAGATGTTTACACTGAGGTACTTGAAGCTGCTTACTTTCTCCACAGGGGTCCCACTGATCACAAGAGGAGTGTTGGGCAGCAGGTGTCTCTTTCTGAAGTCCACAATCAGCTCTTTAGTTTTGCTCACATTCAGAGAGAGACAGTTGTCCTGGCACCATGATGTAAGTCTCTCCACCTCATCCAAGTATGTGGTCTCATCATTGTTGGAAATGAGGCCCAGAAACACAGTATCATCAGCAAATTTGATAATAGATGTGGATCTGTGAGAGGACACGCAGTCATGTGTGTAGAGAGAGTAGAGCAGGGGGCTCCTACGTTCAGGGTGATGGAGTTTGAGGTGTACTGGCCTACCTTCACCACTTGAGGTCTACCGGTGAGGAAATCTTGAATCCAGTCGCAGAGTGAAGTGTTACCCTTTACAGTAGTAAAAGTAGACCCTTTACAGTTCCGAATGATGTAGGCTATTACTCTTACCTTTATGAACAAAAATTAAGGCGTATTTTTTAAGTTGTTTCCATTGAAAAAATGCAATTGATTGCGCTGCAGTGTCTCTATGTCCTGCGCAATCTGGGACACCTGGTGGCGCAATTAGGAAATCCTGCGAAGGCGGAGCGTCTCATGGACTTCGGAGGGTCCTTCGTGCACTTCGGAGGCATGGCCTTCCAAGTCCGTGGACTTCGAAGTGCATACCTTAAACTTTGGGACAGGGCTCATGTGCTGATTCTTAACACGTCTCTCACATATACTGACAAAGGAGTGCACTTTAAAGGCTTGTGCACTCAACTGTTTACGAAATGGAGCTTTGTGCTCGTGTATCCTACCTCTCTCATTCGGCTCAAATCCAAATATTCAATAATATTTCCATATTTGCGATGTAACGTATCTGAATGCTAAACTATTATTTATTTTGTAAATTATAGGCTTTGTACTTCAGTCGCGTTCCAGCTGTGACAGAGGCGGGTGCGCTGATGTTTGGTTCACTGTATTTTATTTTGATAAAGTAGCTGTCAAGTTAGCAATGCTGGAACTGATGTGTTTGTGTGTGTGTGTGTGTGTGTGTGTGTGCCAGCGCGATCACTTCAACTGTTTCCTTATACCAGCAGAATCAACTTTAAACAATTATTGTCTTATTAATAATTACTGTAGGCTATAAAGGTCTGCTTTTATTTGTGTACACTCAAAAAACCGAGCAAAGTAGATTTAATTTTTTCCTTGTTGTACCGAAGTCATATCGAACCATGAGCCCCGAACCAAGGTACGTACCGAACCGAGACATCTGTGTACTGTGCCACCCATAATATATATATATATATATATTAGGGGTGGGCATAGATTAATTTTTTTAATCTAGATTAATCTAGATTAATTTTGGAATTAATCTAGATTAATCTAGATTAAAATGGCTCATTTGAATTCTGCCAAAGGCATTCAGAATATGTGTGCTACCCAAATAATGACTAAAAGTAAGTCTTTGAGAACGGGTTTCTCAAGCCAGGTGGCGCATTAGACCAGGAGCTCATCTCCTGTTTCCAAAATGCATCACAAACTGCTTGAGAAAGCTGTTCTACTATGATAATTGGTGATGAAAATAAACTATGTTCAATAAGATGTACTTGTGTTTACTAACTGTTTATTCAGTTAAACATGAATTTTGAACTGTAGGCCTACATAAGAGGTCGTGATGAACTGTTTACAGTTTCCATTGGGAAGCTTCTTAAAAATACATTTTCCCTGAAGCAAACCCGCGGCTTCATAGCTGCATCCATGTTAGCACGTCACGTGTGATGTGGTAATTTCACAGTAACGTTAGGCATACACACAGGTTGAAGCAGAGGGTGACACGGAGTGAATTCTCAAGTTCACATGAGACCTAAAGCGCATCCTGTTTGCTTAAAAGCGCAACGCTTCGTTGTTATTCTGAGTGCACACAAATAAACGAGTCTTTACAGATTCGAAAGATGTATTAGGCTACTTTTATCTGTATGACCAAGAATGACGGAGATTTTAAGAGCAAGTGAGCGCACCGGAGCCTGTCCTGCAGCAAACGCGCCCACACAAACACTTCAATAGCGCACATTTCTCTAGGTTAACATCATATTGAGCGGCCATGTAAAGTTGCTACTACATACATCTTTCAGATGAAAAGCCATATTTGAGGTTGATGAATGATAGGTGAGTGTTTGGATGTCCTGCCCGATTGTATTACCACATAGACCAGCCGTTAACAATCTGTCCATCACGGACTGCGAGCCTCTAGTTCAAGACTCGTTCTCGCCCCTACAGTGCAATTCGCTAGGTATACATCCGCTAAAATATCAGGGTGAAAGTCATCATAGCTTGCGTAGTATAGACCCAGCTCCCAACCCAACTTTGAGAATAGATTAACGGCGATATTTTTTTTATCGCCGATAAGAGTCTCGCGTTAACGCAGCACGTTAACGCCGATAACGGCCCACCACTAATATATATATATATATATATAATATATACATACACACACACACACACACACACACACACACACACACACACACACACTGCCGTTCCAACACTGGTAATAAATTAATATATTAGAATAATTTCACTGGACCAGCTCTATACTCTCTCTAGGGTGCTGGAGGGTTCATGGGAGTTTGCCCAACCAATCCACATGTATTTTGTGGATTTGGAGAAGGCATTCGACTGTGTCCCTCGGGGCATCCTGTGGAGAGTACTCCGGGAGTATGGGGTCCGGGGTCCTTTGCTAAGGGCTGTCCGGTCCCTGTACGACAGGAGCAGAAGCTTGGTTCGCATTGCCGGCAGAAAGTCAGACTTGTTCCCGGTGCATGTTGGACTCCAGCAGGGCTGCCCTTTGTCGCCGGTTCTGTTCATAATTTTTATGGACAGAATTTCTAGGCGCAGCCAGGGGCCGGAGGGTGTTGGGTTTGGGGACCACGCGATTTCGTCTCTGCTCTTTGCGGATGATGTTGTCGTGCTGGCCACCTCAGACCAGGACCTTCAGCATGCACTGGGACGGTTTTCAGCCGAGTGTGAAGCGGTTGGGATGAGAATCAGCGCCTCCAAATCCGAGGCCATGGTCCTCAGTCGGAAAAGGGTGGCTTGCCCACTTCAGGTTGGTGGAGTGTTGCTACCTCAAGTGGAGGAGTTCAAGTATCTGGGGGTCTTGTTCACGAGTGAGGGAAGGATGGAGCGGGAGATTGACAGACGGATCGGTGCAGCTTCTGCAGTAATGCGGTCGATGTACCGGTCTGTCGTGGTGAAGAAAGAGCTGAGCCGCAAGGCGAAGCTCTCGATTTACCGGTCAATCTACGTTCCTACTCTCACCTATGGTCATGAGCTTTGGGTCATGACCGAAAGGACAAGATCCCGGATACAGGCAGCCGAAATGAGCTTTTACGTGAGGGTGGCTGGGCGCCCTTAGAGATAGGGTGAGAAGCTCAGTCACTCGGGAGGAGCTCAGAGTAGAGCCGCTGCTCCTCCACATCGAGAGGGTCAGCTGAGGTGGCTCGGGCATCTGTTCCGGATGCCTCCTGGGCGCCTTCCCGGAAGGTGTTCCGGGCGCGTCCACCGGGAGGAGGCCCGGGAAGACCTAGGACACGCTGGAGACTATGTCTCCCGGCTGGCCTGGGAACGCCTCGGTGTCCCCCCGGAAGAGCTGGAGGAAGTGTCTAGGGAGAGGGAAGTCTGGGCATCTCTGCTTAGACTGCTGCCCCCGCGACCCGGCCCCGGATAAGCGGAAGAAGATGGATGGATGGATGGAGAATGATTTCAGAAGGATCGTATGACTCTGAAAACTGGAGTAACAGCTGATGAAATTTCTCATTTGCATCACTGAATTAAATTATGTTTCAAAGTATATTAATTATGTAGTATAGACTATATGTATATAACCTCTGACACGGAGAAGAGTGAAAACTCCTCACATGACCGCTACCGAACATCTGAACATAACGAAACAAATGCACATTGACGGATCTTCTTCAGTCTGTTCTGCAAAATGTAGTCTATTTCTGCAAGTGTAAATATTGTGAAAAGATCAATATTAATTGTGTCTAGGCAAAGGCATTCCTCCTGGAACAGGTCGCGCGCTGCTGTGTTCAACACTCTTGATGTTCTTAAACTTTGTTACAACTCTGAGTGAGAACTGCTTCAGACGACTTATGGCGCTTTTCCACTGCATGGTACGGCACGGTACGGTTCGGTACGGTTCACTTTTGGGGGGTTTTCCACTGCGTACTGTACCTAGTACCAGGTACTTTTTTAGTACCACCTCGGCCGGGGTTCCAAGCGATCCGTACCGTTACCAAAATGTGACGTGTCAACTCTACTGATCACTGATTTGCCGGAGAGAATCATCATTGCTGCGTCACTGAACTTGCGACACACGAGACCCTCCTCTACAGCTCGACCCGCTAGATTTAAGTCAGCACAGCCAGCGAAGGATCGGACGCAACTTTTGTTTGAACAAACGCACCTTTTTGTATCAACCACAAAATAGCTGTTTCGTGGTCTGTTGAGAAAGTACAAACATTCCTCTCATTGATAGCCGAGGAGTATGGCAAGCCCTTTTAACATTTAAAACTTTTTTTTGACTATCCATAAATATATTTCGGATAGTCACAATTGTAATTCCAGATATCTATATTACAATTTTGACTAGTCGTAATGAGGAGCACATGGCAAACACAAACAAAGACAAAGCCATGTGCTGAAACACAAAACAAACATAGAAACATGAAACAAAAAAACACTGACAAGACTGTCAGGGCAGGATCCTGACAAGGTGTGCTATTTGATAGCAATCTCTTCTTTGAAAACCATGTTTCTAGCAAAGCCGTTTTTTTCCATTTTAAAAATATATCCTAAAAATCCATTTAAAAAATATATGACCTATGCTCTCAATGTAAAGTGCAGAAACATTAATTAATTCTGTTGTGAACTTTTATCTTCTAAAGTGTAGGAAACTCAGAAGAGAAGACCAGGAGACTTCGGATTGGATCGTCAGCAGGATTCTTTATTGAGAACACAAGCTGTTGGTATCTGTAGTCATCGAAATCTCAATCTTAAGTAATTTTACATGGTATCTTATAGGCATTTTTGGAGGAGGGACTTTTGGAGGTGGAGACAAATTCAAACAACGCATGCAACTGAGGGAGGCGTTGGTTTGTTACCAAACTTCCCGTGGTTCTAATCTCATCAACATAATAGTTTTTCAAATGCATAGACACTAATCCAATCAACCTAGCGATTCCACGTCTGGGCCAGGGGCTCCGAAGGATAGACACTGATCCAATCAACCTAACGAATCCACGTCTGGGCCAGGGGGCTCCGAAAGATAGACACTAATCCAATCAACCTAACGAATCAACGTCTGGGCCAGGGGTTCTTTGAATCTCTGCCAATCAACATGACTTGATTGAGACAAAGCACAGTTATACATTGAGTCAGGAAGTGAATAATAAGAATCTAAATTAAACATTTAAATACAATTTGTAATCCCACAATTCCCCCTTTGAGAGTTCTAATAACTCTCACAAAATAAAAATTTAGACACTTAAAAGTTAATTCTTGTAACTTGTGATCGTTACAGGCACATTGTACATGTTCTGTGTTGCTTATATGTAATTGCATGCTGACACAGAAACAAAACATGCAATTAGGGTCCGTGAAGTTCTTACGGGTAATAATCTTTTCTGGTTGGAACTGTCATTTCCTCGTGAGAGGCGGGAGTCATTTGCTGAAAGAAACACTTGATACTGTGGATGCATAGATAGTACGCAAGTCGGAGAAACAACAGCGGAATTGCTATTTCCTTGATCCACAGCCAGGGTTTACCTAACAAGTTTCCGAACCATGAAGAATTATCTTCAGTCATCTGGTGTAATTTTGCTGAAAGATCAAGAGTAAGAAAATCTTGATTATGTTGATGGATGACTGAAGTTCCCGTATGTGAGTCTCTGCGTTGTGTATTTTTTCTTTTTTTTTCTTCTTCTTTCTTTTCTCTTTCTTGTGTGATAGTTGGCTCGGCAATGGGTCTAGTTGTTTTCTAGAGGTTGTGGCTTCATCCGCAGGTGAGAAGGGCGGTGCATATGGATCTCAGGAAAGCCATCAACTGGTATCTGCACAGAGGAAGAAAGAAACAAAAACAAGAGAGACCAACGGCACAGAGCAGTATTTGTTGTAGAGTCTGCAAACATTATGGTTGTATCCTCTGTTCAAATATAGTCTGCTATTGTTGTTCCTTCTTTCCCTATTTCTCAATTCCTGCGACACCTAAAGAACAATGAGGAAAGGATGGACTATTGGATGGGGAAAGGCCTATGAGGAAATCTTCACCGCAGGGTTGGCCCCCGAAGCCTGTTGCTTTCGGTTCTTCCCTGGGCTCCTCACTGGTTCTTGTGTCTGTCCTATCCTATCCCTGCAGGGGGAGGAACAACTTTACAGTGTGACACATGAGTCCAAGTTTTCCTTCACTGACACAATACTGCAGCTGCTGTAATCAACATCACTTGATGTGGTCCGTACCACTTAGGCTCTAATGGCTTGTTTCTGAACGCCTTTATCATGACTGTGATTATCATGATTGTGTGTCCACCTTCTGGTGGAGTCTGCCAACATGACTCAACTCTCTCTTTGGCACTCTGCACTGCCTTTGTGAGGTTTTCACAGTAAGCGATCAGGGCATCTGAAGCAATGTGTCTAAGATCAATCACACCTGGCATCTGCATTGGGCGTCCAGTAATAATCTCATGAGGGCTCAGTCCTACTGATCTGTTAGGTGATGCTCTCATACTACACAGTACTGCGGGCAGTGCTTCAACCCATGGTACTCCTTCCTGATGCATTTTGCTTAGCCTGGTTTTGATTGTTCTGTTTGATCGTTCAACTTGTCCTGATGCTTGTGGCCTATAGGGACAGTGAAGGTTCCACTTAATCTTCAACATTCTAGACACTTCCTTGACTACCTGTCCTGTGAAGTGGGTACCTTGATCTGAGTCAATGCAATCTGGTAATCCCCATCTAGGAATGAAATCAGTGACAAGACATTTAGCAGTATGTGCACACTCATCTAATTCCTAATGCTGGTGCTTGACATAGTGCTCTCTTCAAATCATTAAAAGCTTTGAGATGAAGTTCTTCCATACAAACAGTATCTGAATCTTTACCATGGCCTTTCAACAAATCATAGAGAGGCTGAGCAATCGAGACATAGTCTTCAATCCAAGGTCTACAATAACCTGCTGTTCCTAAAAATGAGTGGAGTGTTTTAATGGTAGTAGGCGGAGGTATGGCTTTGACTGAAGCCGCTCGATCCTGTGTAATGGATCTATTTCCTGCACCAATTGTTTTACCCAGAAATGTGACTTGCTTTTTAGCAATTTGAGCTTTGTGAAAGCTGCATTTGTGTCCTTTTTTATGCAAATAGTCCAACAATGATGCCAATTCAGTTTGATGTACCTCATGATCTGTTGAGGCAATCAAAATATCATCGACATATTGGATCATAGTGGACTGTTTTACCGGACATTATGGGTCACACAAATCACGTCTGACAGCCTGATGATATATGGTTGGGGAGTTTTGAAATCCCTGTGGCAATCGTGTCCACTGGTATTGTTCATAGTCAACTGTGAAAGCTAACCATGGCTGGCTGTCAGAGTGCAACGGTACAGAAAAGAATCCATTAGACATATCAATTACTGAAAAATCTTACAATCTAATGGTAAGCCATTACAAATTGTAGATGGATCTGCCACTAGGGGTGATTTTATCAATATGTTTATTGGACTCTGTAGTCTATTGTAAGTCTCCATGTCCCATTAGATTTCTTGATGGGCCATATGGGTGAATTACATGGACTGTTGGTTTTACCTAGCACTCCTTGCGTCAGCAAATTTTCTACAAGAAGTTTAATTCCCTGTATAGCTTCCTTATTAATCGGATATTGTTTGGTGACCGAAGGTGGAGTTCCTGTCAATTTAACTGGTTCTACACCTGTCAACAAACCACAATCATCCTTGTCTTTAGCCCAAATTGGATGATTCTGTAAGAAAGCATACTCGGGAGGGGTTGCATTATTGGTAGAAATCTGTGCTGAGGAAATTTTTATACTAGTAGATTCTGAGGACATGTCTAAAGTTAGATTTATTTGTCTCAGAAGATCCATGCCTAAAATTGCACCTGTATTTAATGGAGCGCATAGCAATTTTGTAGTCAGAGTTTTTGGGCTAAATTGTACCTCTATGGGCGGAGTTTCATACAAAACAGAATCTTCACCTATTACACCAGTTAAACAAAGTTTGGTTTTCTTGTATGGGATGTTTAAACCTTGTGCCAATTTTGTATTTGCACAACAGAAGAATTGAGAGGAACACTATCAGTTTCCTCAATTCCCTGAGATCTTCTCCTAGCACCACACACATTGACTGAATTTACAGGCACATCAGTTACTGATTGGAGAGCTACATCTGTTTCAAAGAACGCTTGTAAATCTGGGTAAATGTTATCAGGCTGACTAACTTCCACATCAGTTTTTGCTGCAGCTTTCTTGAGGTTCAATTTCTTAGTCAAAGTGGACACTCTAGCACGGAGTTCATTGTTCTGTTTCTCTAGATCTGAGTTACGCTGAGACTGTTGTGTAGCTAGTGTTACACTGAATTCTCTGTGACAACAGATAATGCCTTTCACATTGTTCTTACGAATACTTGCTCCTAGTACCTTTTTACACTCATCTACCGACCAAGTCTTGTCTGGATGAATCTCATATTTCTGCGTTAGTTCGTGTCTGACTTTTTCAGTGACTATTAGGTCCATTTGTTCCCCTAACAGCGTTTTGAATTCACTATCTGACCACAAAGGAGTCGCAAGACCAATCTTTTCTGTGGTTGGAATCAGCCTAGCATTCCTTCTAACCATTTTGTAAGTTTCTTCTGTACCACACAAACAAACACTAAACAAAAAAACAAAAAAAACTTATCTGATCGACAGAGGGTACACTTGTTAAAAAAGCTTAACTATTGTTAACTTTCCAAATTACCAACACGTCACACTTAACTTCCCTGCCTACAAGAACAGAGGATAAACCAAAATTATTAGCACGAAATGCTAACCTTCCCTGCCTGAAACAGAGGATAACCAATTTTTAGCACGTAATGCCAAATCTTCCCTGCCTGAAACAGAGGATAACCAATTTTTAGCACATGATGCTAAACTTCCCTGCCTGAAACAGAGGATAACCAATTTTTAGCACGTAATGCCAAATCTTCCCTGCCTGAAAGAACAGAGGATAACCAATATCAAAATTATTAGCACGTAATGCCAAATCTTCCATGCCTGAAACAGAGGATAACCAATTTTTAGCACGTGATGCTAAATCTTCCCTGCCTGAAACAGAGGATAACTTTCATCTCTAAAAGAAAACTTTAGAGGATAATCTTAGTTAAACAAACCCTACAGATGTATGTTAACTCTTCTCTGACGGCACAGAGGATACAACATTTTTACTGGTCTTAGGTTCTTTTGGATTAGAGACAGCACTCACCACAACCCTTGGTTGAGAGAAAAATTCAGTCTGGGAATCTTTGTTCAGCTGGAAGTTTTCAGGTGAGGAAGCTGGAACTCTATCCGGCTCACGGCACCATCTGTTGTGAACTTGGTTCTAAAGTGTAGGAAACTCAGAAGAGAAGACCAGGAGACTTCGGATTGGATCGTCAGCAGGATTCTTTATTGAGAACACAAGCTGTTGGTATCTGTAGTCATCGAAATCTCAATCTTAAGTAATTGAGGAGTTTGGTTCCAAAACGCGATAAACGCCATTTAAAAAAAAAAAGAGTTCTCGCTAAAATCAGTATTGTATCTAGTCGGTATTGAAAAGTCCATTTTTGAATTTACACAAAATGCGATATCTGCTGTGTTATTCTGTCATGTTTTCTCCCTTTTTTTCCAAACCGCGACAAACGCCAGTCTCCCTTCTCTGCAGAATGCGATATATCCGCTCAGCCAATCACAGCGCACCATTCCACGCACTGTAAACAGTAACGGCGGCGCTTTGAAAAAATCCGCATCCTAGTTTTCCTCATCCAACCTACTTTGTGATCAACAAACAAATAAACAAAAAATGAATAATTTTGACGGCATTGATGAACCTGTGGTGGTTTCTGCGGTGGGGAAGAAACGTAAGCCATCGAAATCTAATCATTTACGTGAGGAGATTAAGAAAATGAGGCACTCGGGAGGAGGAAAAATGCCGGCTGTTGCTTGTTCTCACACGACAGCATCAAACTTCTGTCACGCTGACACATTGACTTCAGGGGATCTTTTGAGAAACTTTCAATTGTTTTACTCGAAGTCGACGAAAACAGAGCAGGACCAAGCCATTTTGCAGCTGATCGCCGTCAAAAAAGTTCAGCGGCGACGTCCCAAGTTTGACAACAGCGATATGCAGAAGAATAGGGAGGTCACAAATGAATATCATTTGCTGACTGAAGATCATCCGACAAAGATTCCTGTCTGCAAGGCCACCTTTTGCAGCGTATTGGGTGAGTTTATTTTTTATTTATTAATTATACTTTTCATACGGCCGCCTGCTCTTTAGACGTGTGCATTAAAGATCATTAAACGACACTATGTTGATGTGATTATATTTAGCCTAGGCTAATGACAGCTTAATTAAAAAACAACCACATCATTGGCTTTTCAATGTAGCCTGATATATAGGCTATATCATGCAGTGAATGAGGCGCCACTACACTGGTGTGCTTTGATTTCAGCTCATTGATAGTTTTCGCTATAGTGATGCAGCGAAAGGGGGCGTTCCCTCCGCATGCGCCCATCACTGAAAATTATCAATAGAAGCTTAGCCTACTATATAACATCCTGCACTTAGTTATCATCATAGTAACATTATTGTGAAGATGTAGGCATACGCCTATGCTGGCCATCAGCCCTGCAAGATGAGACATAAGCTTTTCTATTGAATCTTTAATGTTTTATGTTTGTTGCTTGTTTGCTTGTTAAAATATGAAGTATTTAAATGAAGCAAAGAATGAAGCAGATAATGAATTAATGAATAAATAGGTAGATGAATAAAAAATAAATAAATACATTCATACATACATACAAAATTATTTAATAAATCTTTTTACTTATTTTTTTGTCATTGCAGGTATCAGCAAAGATCGTGCGTCTCGAGTGGCAAAGTATTATGCACTCAATGCTACAGCCAGAACAGAACACAGGGGTGGTGCTCGTAAGGTGGCTGAAAATAAGGCCAAGAAGCAGGTCGTGATGGATCACATCCAAACGTTTACGTGTAGGGCTAGCCATTATGGAAGAAGGGGAGCACCTGGCCGGAAATACCTACCCAGTGACCTCAGTGTGAAGAGAATGCACAAGCTATTTGACCAGCAAAATCATGATTTAGTCAGCTACTCCCTGTATTATACTGTTTTTCGACAGCACTTCAACCTTGGATTTGGGCATCCTGCCACAGATGCCTGTTCTTCATGTACCAGGTTTCAACTGAGAGTTAAAGACCCCAGCTTAACTGAAGAAGAGAAACGCAGTGAGTCCGCATCCTACATTTTACACAGGAGACGAGCACGGGTGTTCTATGATTTGCTGGGGAAGGTAGATCATGATTCAGTGACTATTTGCTTTGACATGATGCAGAATTTGACACTCCCTAGAACCCCCATTGGTCAGGCATACTATTCCAGACAGCTGCATTTGTATGTCTTTGGTGTTGTTATTCACCATGGAAAGGGCAGTAAGCAAGCAGTGGATGATGTTCAGCTGTACACATGGATGGAGCACGAGAATAGAAAAGGTAGCAACATGACTGCTTCAGCTCTGGACCACTGTTTACGTCAACAGTTGAGTGGTGTTGTTCACCGCACTCAAAGGCTGCGATTGTTCAGCGATTCTTGTTTCGGTCAAAACAAAAACATAAATCTTCTGTCCATGCTGTTTGCCTTGATGAAGGAGGCATTTCCTAGGATTAGTGCCGAGTATGTGTTTCCTATAAGGGGGCACAGTTTTCTGCCCGTGGACCGTGTATTTGGAAGGATTGAGCAACAGGTTCGAAAGAAGGATACTATTCTTATGCCGGAGGAATATTACGACATTTTGCACAACCATGGAAATGTTCACATCTACGGGCAACACTGGAAGGCTTATGATTTCAAGGCGGAAACACAGGTTTTTGTAAAGACACAGAAGTCATTTAAGCTAAGTGAAGCAAGAATGCTGGAATTGAGGAACGACAAACTGGGATTCAAGGCTGTGTATAACAGTGAATACTGCACTCAATACTGAAGAGAGGAAAGAAGTGGGCAAACTTCAAGCCAAGTCAGCTTCCCAATGAAAGCACAGTGAAAGATGCAAAAAGGAAGGATGTGCTGAACTTGCTCTCTGAAATTGGTGTGAGTGCCAATGTGCGTGCCTTCTATGATAATGCACTCTCTCAGTCACAGACAAACGATGTTGACTTTGACAGTCATGAAGAGTAGCTGCCCATTGTGTCAGCCTTTTGAGAGTGACCATTCACTGATTTCTTAATGAATGATAAGTTGTTGAATGTTCAGTGTGTTAAAAATGAATGTGATTTTGTTTCATTGTTTAAAACTTGAAGCAAGAAGAAAGATTCACATATTATAGTATCAATTTTATATCACTTGTAGGCCTAAAAGATTTTTTAAAAGATTTTATTCAACCCATAGCCCTGTTGAGCAAGGTCACTGTGAGCTATTGATAGCTTGTCCTTTACCTATCAATAACTCATGCTGACCTTGCTCAACAGAATAAAATCTTTAAAAAATCTTTTGACAAAGTAAGTGTTTTTATTAATGCCATTAAAGGTTTTGTTAATACAGCATATAGCACTAGTCAATTGAATGAATGTAATGTGGCAAAGATGAATGGACTTTTGCAAGTTGAATTTAAGGGAAATGCCATTTTGGAATTTCTGTGGTCTAATGTGATAATGTTGTTCATGTTCTTGTTCATAATGAAATTTTATTTTATTGTTGTAATTAATTTATAGCATTAACAAGATAACCCGTTGAATTCATTTTGGGAGAGATGATTGAATGCATTTTTAGTAGTATTGACCAAGTTCAGAGGCTGTCATATGTTTATCAACTTACTTTGTTGTGTATTTTCAACAGTTTCAATATGAAAAATAACTTATCTTGATTCAATGGATTTATTGCATTTGAAAAAACGTGTTATGGATTTATTGCATTTTGGGAAAAAAATAATCCTTTTTTATAACAAATCTTTGAAAATCAAAATCTGGATTTTAATTTTTAATGTTATTATAACCTAAAGATGCTATGTGAAAGTTTGAAACAGAAAATAGTGGTTTTCATCTTGCCACTTTCTTGGTAAAGAAAACACATTTTTACTCAAATTACTCCAAATGGATTTATAGCGTTTTGGAACCAAACTCTTCAATTTTACATGGTATCTTATAGGCATTTTTGGAGGAGGGACTTTTGGAGGTGGAGACAAATTCAAACAACGCATGCAACTGAGGGAGGCGTTGGTTTGTTACCAAACTTCCCGTGGTTCTAATCTCATCAACATAATAGTTTTTCAAATGCATAGACACTAATCCAATCAACCTAGCGATTCCACGTCTGGGCCAGGGGGCTCCGAAGGATAGACACTGATCCAATCAACCTAACGAATCCACGTCTGGGCCAGGGGGCTCCGAAAGATAGACACTAATCCAATCAACCTAACGAATCAACGTCTGGGCCAGGGGTTCTTTGAATCAACGTCTGGGCCAGGGGTTCTTTGAATCTCTGCCAATCAACATGACTTGATTGAGACAAAGCACAGTTATACATTGAGTCAGGAAGTGAATAATAAGAATCTAAATTAAACATTTAAATACAATTTGTAATCCCACAATGCGTTCATGACCTCAAAGTTAGATTATTGTAATGCTTTATTGGGTGGTTGCTTTGCACGGTTAATGAACAAACTCCAGCTGGTCCAAAATTTTAGAGTTCTTACTAGAACCAGGAAATACGATCATATTAGCCCAGTTCTGTCAACTCTGCACTGGCTCCCTATTGAACATCGAATACATTTTAAAATCTTGCTAATAACTTATAAAGCCCTGAATGGTTTTAGCTCCTCAATACCTGAGTGAGCTCATATTAGTCCCTCAATACCTGAGTGAGCTCATATCGCTTTACACTCTCTCACGTCTGCTGCGATCTCAAAACTCTGGCCATTTGAATATAATATCAAAATCAACTGTGGGCGGCAGATCTTTTTCTTTTGGAACAATCTACTTAACATTGTTCGGGAGGCAGAACTCTGTCAGTTTAAATCTAGATTAAAGACCCATCTCTTTAACCTGGCGTACACATACTACACTATCGCATTTCTATAATTCATATGTGTTAAAGGATTGTTAGGCTACATTAATTAGGTTAAAAGGAACTGCGAACACTTCCCTTAACACCCGATGTACTAGCTACTAGGGGTTGCACCGACAAGTCGACAAGTCGCTCTGCAATGACGCTTTAAGCCTGACATCGACTAGTTGCTGTGCAACTGGATAAGGAATCCACATTTACGCTCCGTTTCCAAACAGTTAAAATTACAAATGAATTCATACTACTGGGTGCTCGAAATTGAATGGGAAAATGCCCGTTTTAAACAGCTTATTGTACAGGTAAATTAATCGCCATTCTAATCTAATGCTCTGCTGCTCTGTAACGCACACACATAGGCTACAGACAGTAGCGCATACAATACATCACGTGCAGATCGCGTGCACAGAATCATTCAGTGCGGAAATCTATTGTCAATACTGTTCTGTGATTTCTCAATAAAATAGCTTAGAAACTGAAAAGTTCAAGCATATATTTCTTAATAACTAAATCCCACAGCTTCACTACTAGAGAGACGCTGCCAGTTAGAATTAATTCACACACGCAATCGCTCTTACTAATGCATTCATTCATATGAATGCAATCTTTACTGTGCTACTTATCTGTATCTGATTTAGAACAGCAGAAGTCTTTGAGAAATATAACGACACAAAGACTAAAGAACTGATAACAAAAATAAGCTGTTATAGGAGCAATAGCCATTTGGGCAGTGCTGTGTCATATGCCATAGCTGTGCACAAGGTGTTTGTCACAGCTCCAGACTTATTTGTTCATTAATGACATCATCAGTGACTAGTCGACTTCGACTCGACATTCATCACATAAAAGTCGACTTTAAAAAATCAGAAGTCGTTCAACCCCTACTTGCTACATTGCAAGAGGAATGGCATCTACGCTAATATTAGTCTGTTTCATTCTTATTCTGAGGTCACCACAGCCACCCAGATCCAGTCTGTATCCAGATCAGATGGTCACTGCAGTCACCCGGATCCAGTCCAGATGGTGGATCAGCACCTAGAGATGACCTCTACAACCCTGAATGTCAGCGAAGACCATGTAAACTAGATGAGCCCCAGAGACAGATGACCTCCGAAGACCTCGTCACCTCGACGACCATCAACACAAGACCAAGGGAACTAGAGTCCTCTCCTCAATCTGACCTGTGTTGCAGCCTGGAATTAAACCACGCTGTGCTGGTTTTGTCTGGCCAGAGAACTGGCCCCCCGACTGAGCCTGGTTTCTCCCAAGGTTTTTTCTCCAGTCTGTCACTGGTGGAGTTTTGGTTCCTTGCCACTGTCGCCTTTGGCTTGCTTAATTGGAGATGCTTGACTGATTGCACAGACACTATTGGAAGAGAGCTGAACTGGATTATGACATCGCTGAATCATCAATGAACTGACTTTAGCTGGAAAAATGACTCTGTTATAGTCCTCTTTCATTATTGACAAACTATTTTCCTGTTGACACTGCAAAGCTGCTTTGACACAATCAGTATGGTATGAAGTGTTATATAAATAAAGGTGACTTGACTATAAAAAAATACCCTCTAAAACTAGCATTCTCTATTCTTTTTCTATTGGTTTGACTTGTTTTCTTTTTATTAAAAAAAATAATAAAAATGACCCTCTAACACTAGCGTTCCCTATTCTTTTTCTGTTCTATCTACTTGTTTTCTATTCATTTATTATATAAAAAAAACTTGCTATGTGTACTGCAATAGGCTAACTGAGACTTGTCACAGCACTTACATAATATTGCTCTTTTATTGGTTTTGATTGCTTCTATTGTCCTCAAGTTTAAGTCGCTTTGGATATAAGCATCTCCTAAATGACTAAATGTAAATGTTAGTCATAGCTGCAGGATGAGTCCGAGTCCGCCCTGTCGAGTCCTAGTTCTTAACTAATTAAGTTTGAGAAAGAAACATTAATAAATGTATTTTTATCTTAATTTTATGTTGTTACTTATTTTCCATCTTTCATGTTAGACATAACATGGATTCATCTGTACTCAGAGTCAAATCCGGTTGCAAGTAAACCTGAGTCTGTCCAAGTTCATTCACAATTGCAGTCCGAGTCCAAGTACACACAACTCTGGCTCAATTTATTTTTAATTATCTTTAATAATGCTACTAGGTGTGTTAGGGTTGGAGCGTAACTCAAGGAACATGTTCCCTTATTTAGAACATACTTTTAGACTTGTTGGGCCAGATTTATTAACAGCTTGCTTCAGCACCAACAATCGGTCCCACTTTACATTAGGTGGCCTTAACTACTATGTACTTACATTTAAATTAATAATTTGATACAATGCACTTACTTGTGTACATGTTTTTTACATTGTACTTATATTTAAAAAAATACCTGCATGTAATTACATCTGTAATTAATTTTTGTAATTACATTTATAATTACATTGTTGACCATCCCTTACACCTTAACCCACCTTTAAACCTACCCATACCAACAATCATGTCCCCAACCTGTCAAGGTTGGGGGGAATGGATGAGAGCGAGGACCCAAATGCTGGAGGTAAAAGGGCTTTTATTAACAAAAACAAAACAAACAAACAAACAAACAAACAAAAACCACCCCGTAGGGGAAAAACAGACTGGCTGGTTGGCTAGCAGGCAAGGCAGGGCTGGACAAGGCAGAACACAGACGACATCAAACATTAGGTAACGAACCCAGACGGAACTGCAAACACAGGGAGATTTTAAAGGGAGCAAATGAGGAGGGTAACGAGGGAAAACAGCTGGGGAAAATTAACCAATAAACAGGTAAAAAGATGGGTGGGGTCAAGACCCCAAAATTGACATGAGAGCACATGGCACACAGAAAACTAGGACAGAAGCCACGTGCTCACACAAAACAAAAACTCAAGCACATGGCCAGCAAACAAATCACCAGCCATGTGCAAAACAGGACATGAACACCCAGCTAATGATAAAACTCATAAGCCATGTGTTCACACAAGACATGACAACATGAAAGCACGCAGCCAATGAATATACAAGCTGCGTGCCACACAGCACAAGATAAAACACGAATGCACGCACACTCACACAAAGAGACAGAACGTGGAGCGCGAGTGTCCGAACCCCGTCACGTAACCGAAACTCAAGACATGAGTGCCGGGATCCGAACACCACGCTCCAACATGAAACAAGGCACGCAGACGAGAGAGCGCACTTGAGCACACTCGAAGCCGCGCGCTCACATGAAAATCCGGACATGACGGGAGTATCAGGGCTCTGTCACAAAACCATGAATAACCCTAGACCGAAGTGACAGAACCCTGACATAACCTTACCTGTATCCCACCACAATAGCAGCAAAAGTGTTTTGCAATCAATTATGAACACAATAAGTACATATATTTAACACATATTTCAAGTACATGTATTTATTTTTTGATGCAAGTACATAGTGGTCACCTAATATAATGTGGGACCCAACAATATTTTGCCATGAAAAATAGATAGATTATAGCATGTGCATTTGTAGGAGTTTCCCGATGAGATGCAAAATGTATAGGAGGAGAGTATTTAAATGAATGACACAAGGTTTGTGGTAGTCATTTTTCTGGTATTTGCACCATTTACCGCCCAAAAAAAGCATGTCTTAACCCATTTTGTGACTGACATGGCTGCAAACCACCAATAAACCCTAGAAGTAGAAGAAGAACAAGAACAAGAATAAGAAGGTCAAGAAGAAGAAGAAAAAAGAAGACAGCTTTGATTGTTGCTCCCAGGAGAAGGCACATCAGAGAACAGAGAGCACATGGTAGAAAGGAGATAATTTTTCCACTGCTATTAAATGATTTGGAATGCCAGGAGAAGACATTATCTGAACATATTGTTTGCTAATTTGCATTGCGCTTGGTAGATGACATTGGTCATTATGGAAATGAGATGTTGTGTCTGCGTTCTTTAATTTGTGCATTGAGCACCCGCAGAACTTAACACTCTTATCTGCACTTTTTTTTTTTGGAGTTGATTTCCTGTGCTAATTTGCCTTTAGTAAATCTGGCCCTTTAATTCTTAATTAATTACAAAATCTAGCCTTCCAATGTGTGTGTTCTACCACGTCAAAAATGTACAGATTCAGCAGGCCTAAACGTAAAACTAAAACACATTCAAATAAACTACTTCAGCACTTATGGGGTACACGCCAGACGTCACCTGACCCAACCAGAAAACCGCTTATTTGAGAAAGTGTTTACAGCAGTAGCCTATGTACTGATGGCGATATCTATGGACTTTTAACGTGATCCGCTAATATAGTTCTATTGTTGGGGTTTTATGTAAGGAATAATTGACGACGGGCCGTTTAATTATTATAAACATAATGCAAACCCGAGGTGGTGATGCTAATCAGGCGCGGACTGGCCATCGATTTGGCCCGCTGCTCTGTGTTTTTTTTATTATTATTATATATATTTTTTGCCTTCCCAATGTGATCATTTCCGATTGTGGCATTCCCTAATAAATCGATAATAAATTATAAATCGGTTAGTCTTGACTGAAGGTGCGTTCACACCAGAATGGCCAGTTGGACCCTTCAACATTTGAGTTTACTCCTCCAGTCTATGTATTCCTGTTTTTGTATTGTCTGTCCTGCTGTTTCTGCTCACTGAAAGCATATGGCTCTCTGGGCTATGTGTGAAAGGAAGAATCATTTTATTTAAATGTCTGTCCTGCTGTTTCAGCTCACTGAAAGCAAATGGCTCTCTGGGCTATGTGTGAAAAGAAGGGTCATTTAATTTTGTTGTTTTATCCTGCTTTACCTTATTTGGTCATTCTTTGGACTTCCTGTAATAAGAGTGCTCTGGTACCATATATAAGGCATGCTTGTCTTAGAATTAAATGAGTTCAATAGCCATGATGCCTCTCTGTGTCTTGTCTTTGGGCTCCCAGATCTGTTGAAGACTTCGCTCACAACATCCAACATATATTTCTGATTTGAATTAGAAGTGATCCAAAACACAGAAAGAAAACTTAATTCATAAGGAAATTGAAGTTTTACAATTTGGGGCTCGTCCTATGTTTATTCATGAGGTAACCTGAGACCTATTACTCGTGTTTTGATGCGGGCTAGATTCACTTCTATAGGATGCAAGAGTATCTCACAGGTAAGAGTTTTTTATATAACCTTCCTGTGATATACTGTTGATGGCAGACCGCACGATTGTGTTGGGTTTCTGCATTTGTGTGTGCATTCCGTGGCGTTGAACTGAGACCAGGTTACGCCTTGTAGGCGAGAATCACACGACGCGTATTTTGAATTGTTGACGTTATCATTTAAAGATGATAAGTAACAAATAAGAGAAAACTATATATCAAACAGTTGGATTTTGTGGGTTAAGTTTTCGTTTTTTACTTTCCTTTTCTAACTCTTGGTTTGTTCTTTCGTTGAGTATGGGATTATTAATATATGGGCAATTCGTATGAAATTGGAAAAAATGAATGAAAACAATATGGAGTGTGTTAATAAAGTGAACAAAAAATTGATCGACACGCCGTCAACTGTTAAGACGCAGCCACTTTATGATACAGCCGTAATTAATGTCCAAAATAATGCTCAGACCAGCTCAAATATATTCTTCCTAACTTTTTTCATGTGCACATCCCCCTCCCCTTCTGAGTTGAACAAAGAAACACGCCCGCATGGTCCGGCTCATGCAGCGGTCCTAGCGTGGTTTCATGAAGGACCTATAATTATTCTTAAACCAGCAACAATGAGAGATTGATACTATATGTAAAACTCTCCCGAACGCGAATAATTCGAACACATTTGTAGATGTTTTGCGCTCACCAAAAGTTATGCACATTTAAGCAGCTCGGATTAAAATTGATCTTATTGGAAGTTTTGGCAGATGATGTTACCGAATCTGGCAATAGAATACAGTGAGATCTTCAGGAATTTTGGTAGACCGATCCGGAAAGTGTAATAAAATACTTTGATCGGGTTAAGAGTGTTCTAGATGCTCGTGCTCATGTCTGTAACCCATGTCACAAATACCAACCGAAATGAGGGTGAGACCGCTTCTGCATGTATGGGAAGAAAGACGCTCGTATGCCGATGTGCGGTCAATGTCCTCACCGTTTATTAAAACGTGCTTAAATAATATGAATCCAGATGTGACGCGTTTGGTTTGTGTAACAACTGCAAATTTATTGCAACAAACTGTTGAAGATTTTTGCAAAGAATTCGTGAGTTAAGGCTTCTGGTGGTTTTAATTCTTTTCTGTTTAAACCGAAACAGGAAGTTATGTTTTCAGCTCCACAGCAACGAATGACTGCTGTGTCTGTGTGTACCAACGGGACCCAAAGGGCGGTGCTCAGTATAGTCGGAGCCCGCCTCAGGGGAGGTCCTAAAATATCCGGAACGTGCCTGTTATTTCGGAAAGGCAGGGAACTGCGCAGAGAGTGTAGGCTGAAAATAGGCACATGATTTTGCACGAATGCCTCAACAGATAAACCATACTCAAGCGCCACTTAATTATAGGAATTATGCTGATCAATATCAGATGTCTTGGATAAACAAGAAGGATGAACGAAAAAAAACCAAAAAAACATGCATAGGGATGCCCACAGAGCAATGTTGGTCCAAATGCACAGTTAATGATTTGTTTTTCTTTTAGCAATCGCACGGATGAACTAAAATTTTAAATTTAGAAGTAAATGGGGTAGATTACATTACTCCTTTTATTCAACACAAGGGTTATGTGCTAATCTATTTCTGCTAAATTTTATGAAGGGCGATCACCAATCGTACTATGCTCTCTGTTGGGGAGGGACTGGCATTGTCACATGACACCTGCCATTGAGGTAAAGGTACTTAATCACATACCTTTATTTTCACAAATTTGTAATTACTCCAAATTTAACATTGAATCTTTTGGGCAAAGATCTCATGCATAAACTTAGCATTGACATTGTATTTTCAGACAGCTCTGTTAATTTCTCTTTGCTTTCAGATGTCTTAGATGCAACTGTGGACGTAATGCCATATTCATGAGCAGTGACGAACCACAACAATTTAAATACAACATTGCAGATGTAGAGCCATCGTTGTGGTCACAGTTTAAAGATGAATAAGGCCTCGGTAACATACCCCTTTACAAGGCAAAATTGATCACACATACCTGTGTACATGAAGCAATACCCATTGTCACCAGAAAAGGTTGAAGGTATTCAACGGTAATTGATAATTTTTTGAAAAACAAGGTTATTGTCCCCACTCACTCACCTTACAATACACCAATCAATCCCATCAGGAAAGCTGATGGAGCGAGTTGGCGTTTAACACAAGACTTGAGGGCTATGCAATGATAACATATATATATATATATATTGTTATAAGGGAAACAGGTCAATTTAGCTCAAAGGGAATCATTGATTTTATAGAATTTGAACAGACTCACTGTTTCATGGCGATTCACTGAACAAGCCGTATAACAAACTCTGCACTGGATATTAAAATCCCAAAATATAGTGAAACACTATTAAATAGCACAGTAACAAAATCGACAGATTAAGACATTAACTTATGAGCACAAAACACAAGATATTTCTCTTTTCAATATAAACAAGACTTTATTTATATAACTCTAAGACATGTAAACTAATCTACACAAGCATTCACACATTCACGCGTTGCGGAAAGAGAGAAAGTGAGGAAAGGATTAGATTAAGAGAATGAGAATTTGATATCCCACGTTTACAGCAATATGTGCAATTGCATAAACCTGAACAATCATCAATCACATATTTAACACTCGCATTGACTTTTCAATGAGGCTAAAATTATCTTAAAATGACACCAGCTCAGCAAGAATCTGGGGTTTGTCCTTGCAGCTTTTGTGTTTAAGGATTCCCTTTGTCCTCCGCTTTGCAGGAAAGGGTTTCTCCAAGTCGCTGATTGGCTTAGAGTTCAGGAGTCGTTGAAGTGGGCGTTGGCTGGTTTTGCAGAGTCTTGGGCTTGTCTTTGGCAAAACGCAACTTAGCACACGAACTCAACGGAAAGAAAATAAACTAAAGTCAAAGAATAAAAGGATGTAAAAGACTAGGTGGTTTTCTTCTCATCATGGTAGCAACTGGCTGGGTGTGGTCCAGAGCACATGGCGAGAGAGAGAGTTCATTTTTCCGAGAGAGAGAGAGAGAGGAAAGGATTCAAGAGGAGGAGAAGTTATGAGCGAGAGAAGTTAAGAGCGAGAGAGAGAGTGTGTCCTGGGTATTTAAACTCGGCTTTTTGACACCTCCCAATGGTTGTCTTGACCAATTAGATCCTATGCTGGCTCTGGGTGCTGCTTTGTTCTCCACCCAATCAATAAATCAACATGTCATGTTTAGTCACATTGCCCGAATTTTACATTCTCTTGCAAAGTATCCTTTTGAATGTGATTTCTATAACCAGAATATGATGCATTTGACAGGAAATCCATCAAAAGAAATGATTAAAGCTATACTTATGACACTCATACATACCAAACATGACATTAACCCTTAAGGCTTAAGCTATTCAATACTAATTAAAAGCACGATAAACACAATGATTAAAACAAGGATAGTCAAATTTGTGGGTCACATACATAATATGCAGTTATGCATATAAATTATTATTTTCATTAACAATGAGAATGAAAGTCCTTTAAGATGATTTTACAGTCTGTAGCTGTGATTTCTATCGCAGATTTACATGTAATGGTCACATGTTGCATCTCTTTGACCATCAATATTTATTCCTCAAATGTATTACCAAATTCCTGCATTGGAATTATCATTAAGTGTTCCTTTGGTTTTGCGGTTGCAGGCTGTATTCAGACGGGCTGGAGCTAGGGTCTGATTTATGACTTCCTGCTGTTGTCCTGTGGAATTCGGCTTCTCATGTTTCAACCACGCTTCGATCGAATCTCGATTTGTCTGATTCGGTCCTTGATATTCTACAGCTATTAATTCTTTAATAATTCCTCTGGCCCCGATTGTGCCTGATGTGCCAACTATTCTAATTTCTATACCACACAATCACACCTGTTTCACGGTGGTGGATTTGTGTTCAGCATTTTTCTCCATCCCCGTCCATGCAGAGACTCAGCCGTTGTTTGCATTTACATTTAAAGGTGTGCAGCTAACCTGGACACGCCTTGCTCAAGGATTTGTTGATAGCCCTGCAGTCTTTTCCGCTGCGGTGAAACGTGTTTTGAACACTGTCACATCTGCCATCCACACCATTGTGTGCTGAACTATACAGATGATATTTCAATATCTGCTGAAAACCTAACTGTTTGCAGGCCTAAATTGTTGTTTGCAATGTGCTTGCGAGCACTGGATTCAAGACCTCGAATGAAAACTATAGTGGGTGCAATCCAGAGTCCATTACCTGGGTCACATCATTTCACCAGGACTGAAGGCCATTTCAGCTGAGAGGGTGCAGCTGATAAAGACTATGCATACTCCTGAGACTGTAACGCAGCTACAAAGTTTTTGAGGTTGGCGAACTACTGCTGTGCATGGATACCTGACTGTGCGTACCATGACAAAGACCTACGCAACATGGAATGGGTCCGAGACACACTGGACTTCTGAAACAAAAGAACATTTTGATGCATTGAAGATTGCTATCACATGCACTCCTGCCTTGGGGCTACCAGACTATTCCAGGCCGTTTCACTTACATGCGGGGGAGGCTGTGGGTGTTGCAATGGTTGACTCAAGAGCATGGTGACAAACCGATGGTCCATGGTATGACTTAATACCTTCGTGCTGTGGCTGCAGCGGCGGAGATGGTTAAAATGGCTGAGAAAACTGTTTTATCATATCCTTTGATTTTGTACACCACTCATCAGGTGGGTGTTGTGTTGCACAATTTGAAGGCACAGCACATGACGGCCCAGAGAAGGTCTGGCTATAAAGCAACACTTCTAGCCACAGAAAATTTAACCATTAAGCCCACTTCAGTTTCTAATCCTGCAGTTCAATCGCTGTATGGCTTATCCACATTGATCACTGAACCTGTACCTCATGATTGCATGAAAACAATTGAGAGCTCTATTTCAGCCAGGGTCGATCTGAAAGATGTGCCCCTGGATGGGGGAGAGAACTTATACAAAGATGGCTCATGTTCAAGGCCGTCTGATGGAGTGTATCTGTGTGGATGTGCCATTGTGACACAGGAGGGTGAGAGGGTGTAGGCATATCGCCTAAACCATAACTCAGCACAGGCTGCATAAATAATTGCATTAACAAGAGCCTGTGCGTTAACAAAAGGCAAAAGAGCCACCATTTATACGGATGGCAAATATTCGTACGGGGACGGGGTCGATCAAAACTTCACCCAGACTTGGGCTAGGCAAAATTTTTAGACATCTGAGGGCAAACCAATATCACATGCAGGATTGGTGGTAGATTTATTACAAGCTGTAATGTTACCATCTGAACTAGCGGTAGAGAAGGTCAAGGGACATGCGTCAGGAGATGAACCAGACGCTGTTGACAACAGAAATGCTGATGAAATGGCCAAATGGGGCAGAACATGCAGAAATTTCCCCATATCAGAGGCGCAGAAGAGGACATAGAAACAATTATGTTTGTACATGCATCATGCGTTCCTGACATAGATTTGAAAATATTGCAAAGTCAGCCCATACAGGGAGACGTGAAACATTGGGCAGAATATGGATGCATGCCAGATGCTAATGGTTTGATAAGAGATACAAACAGTAGAATAGCATTACAAAAACTGTCCTTGGTGATATTGATGACATTATCACGGCATTCCACACAATAGCACGTCTAAAGTTACACAGACGATTAATCGCCTGTATTGTATACAGCATTCAGCGAAAATGGTCAAACTAATTCTAAACTCGTGTTTGATATGCGCCAAAACAAACCCTCACCGGAAAACACCACATGATGCGTTATCGTTTCCAGAAGCGCTTTTTCAGTGCCTTCAAATAGATTTTCACATATGCCAGCGGTCGGAAATCTAAAATACATGCTAACTATCGTTGATATGTTTTAAAAATGCCAGAGGTGCTACCAGCCGTATTGGCAGAAATGAGAATGACCCCATCCTCAACGACAAAATACTTACAATGGGGGTAAGTATACCATTTTACATTTTAATGGGTAGACCTTTCCCGACCCCTTGGGTCAAAAAAGGAGACATGGAGGTGATCCTGGATGACTATGTGATTTCCCTTATTGATAAGCTGAATTCTGTGTGTGCTAATGTTTCTCTTTCTCTCCCTATTCCATCAGAAAAGCCCACCCATAATTTCGTTCCAGGCATACAGGTGCTGATTCGGAGCCTGAAACCAGTCGCAGTGGGGGAACTGAGATATTTGGGGCCAGCTGTAGTCATCACATAACCAGGACTGGAGTGCTAACTGATCATCAACCGCAGTGGATTCAAGCATCCAGGCTGAAACATCTATCAACATACGCATTACCAATTGACACTGTAGGGCCTAAGAAGCCTGCCCAAAGTGTGTGACAGGGCACTGGTGAGAGGGCTTGTGCCAGACAGAAGATCCTCGCTCTTTTAGGGGGCGAGGGGGTCACCTGTGGGCTGAATATAGGGCCTGGGCAAACTTTTGCCCCATTAATAGCTTCCGATCACCTCTGAAGGTTCCCCTGTTACACATTTGGGTCTAAATTGTCCATCATGTCAATCATATATCTACTATTGATCCTGGCCAATGCAAAAGCATTTAGATTAATAGATGAAGATGATTCATGGTTAGACCACGACGATCCACCATACTCATATGTAAATGTCATATGCTACAAACATGTGGTGGAGATTGGCTAATTACACCGTAAAGACAAGTGACATGAAAGGTAATTGTTATGTATGTGTTATTGTTGGCGATAGTTGTTGTACTTATGTTCCAGATAATGATGCGGATGGACATTTGATTGACCAAGAGATTAGGAACATCACCAAAGCAGTTGATAAGATGACAAGCCGAGAGAGGAATAGAGATGATTGGAATTGGAATTTGAGTTTTTCCAGCCTGTTCAGTAAAATCGAACATGGGTTTATTTTAATTGTGATAATTAAAATCATCTTTAAGTGTGATTATGAAAGGTTACCATGTTGCTCAGGCAAGACCAGGAGATAAGGTGACCACGAAGCCAGATGTAAAAAACAACAACAAAAACAAAGAAAAACATCTGCTCAGAACGGACGTGGTCTTTAGATTAGGACTTTTCATTTTACTTTTACTGTTTATCATGGGTGCGGAAATTTACTGGTAAGTCATAAATGACTTAAAGAGGGCAACTGTTAGATTTAATTTCCGCATAGATGAATGTAAAGGCACATAAAGGAAGGGTCATTTTATTTTATTGTCTGTCCTGCTGTTTCTGCTCACTGAAAGCATATGGCTCTCTGGGCTATGTGTGAAAGGAAGAATCATTTTATTTAAATGTCTGTCCTGCTGTTTCAGCTCACTGAAAGCAAATGGCTCTCTGGGCTATGTGTGAAAAGAAGGGTCATTTAATTTTGTTTTATCCTGCTTTACCTTATTTGGTCATTCTTTGGACTTCCTGTAATAAGAGTGCTCTGGTACCATATATAAGGCATGCTTGTCTTAGAATTAAATGAGTTCAATAGCCATGATGCCTCTCTGTGTCTTGTCTTTGGGCTCCCAGATCTGTTGAAGACTTCGCTCACAACATCCAACATATATTTCTGATTTGAATTAGAAGTGATCCAAAACACAGAAAGAAAACTTAATTCATAAGGAAATTGAAGTTTTACACATATACAGCTCCGGGTACCCAAATACAACCACAATTACTTTGTCCTCCATTGTAGTTTCGGATTTTCTGCCTCCGCTCGTAATGACGTCACTGCTAGAGCAAGCTCCTGATTGGTTAACGCGGCGCGAATATCCGCCAAAGTTCAGCTTTTTCAACTCGCGCCATTCGCGCCGCCTCATACACGCGAATAGCGCCCCAGGATTGTCTTTCGCGTCTTTGCATTGACTTAACATGTAAATCATTCGCGCGATTCGCGTCATTCGCGTCTGGTGCGTCATCCGAGTCGATGCACAGGACTCGAGGAAGGAGAGGAAACTGAGCGAAATTACTAACCTGTTCAGGGCTTCAAGTGCAGGTCAGTTTCATCTGTAATACGCTATTGTAGTTTTGTCTTTATTAACCTAGTTGAGTATTAAACTGATAGCACCTGTTAGGCTGTTAGTAGCACCCCATTATTCAGTCAGAATACTGTGCTAAAGGACATCATTATCGATTGGAAAGTTACATTAATTCATTTATCAGGCAGATATTCACTTGGATTTATTGTATAGAAAGGGAGGGAGCTAGAGTAAACAAACACAAAAATATCAGTCAGCCCAAAAACACAATAGTGTTCAGTATTAGGATTTTCAATGTACTCATTTTGGTATTTAGGCACTTTATACATTTTGTTTTAATATATTTGTAAGAATTATAGGTTTGTTAAATCTTGGGTATTTAAGTCATTTTAAGAGAAATAACAAAATTATTTGCAAACAAATTGCAATGAGGTGGTTGTTTTGCAACAAGGTGAACACAGTTCTGCTAGTAACAGTAGACCTGCTGGTGAAGAAGAGACAGGTAAAAGAAAAAAGGGGGTGACAGAGACATTGGAGAAAATAAATAAAAGGAAAAGGGAAGTAAAGGTGCAGGTCAAAAGAGAACCTTTAATTATTTTCCACGGCCCCGCCTAAAGACTTAAACCTTTTTATGGGATTGTCATACAAATAGGCTAATAGGGTTGTACATATTTCAGAATTTGTTGTGGGTGCATGGGATGGCCTGGATGAGTGGGAGATTTCCCGGCCTGAAATTTTGTCCCAGTCCGCCCGATGCTAATAATAGTATTTTTTCTAATTCAACAGACCAAAGTCAATTATTCCGCTTATACTACGGTTGCCACTCCTCAAGACATCGATCAGATGATATATTTCAAGGCATTCGTCGAGTTTTTCTTCTTAAATCGCTATTGTGAGTAGGATTATTTCTTCCGCATCTCATCCAATGGCTCTGTTGCTAATTCCAAAACGTCATTTTAAACCGTAACGGAGGCTTGAGCCATTGATAGCAGACTAATACAGTTAATAACTAAGTTATGAGAGGAGAGAGAGAGAGAGAGAGAGAGAGAGAGAGAGAGAGAGAGAGAGAGATTACCTCTGTGAGTCTCTGCGTCTCTCAAAAGTGTTCGGCAGCAATGTCGATAGTTATAGTGAAACTTAAAGTTCATTTTCTTCACGAACAGCGCCGTTGTTGTTACCTCGCTTGTGAGAAGTCTTGTAGTTTTTAAGTTGTTAAACTATGTTACTGATAAAATCGTCAGAGTAGCGCTAACAACATTAGCACTTATGTTAACGTGTGTGCAAACTGTTCATCTGTGAGGGAGAGAGAGCGGGAGAGATAGAGTAGGCTATATGTGCTTTCCTTACATAATAAAGCATCATTTTGTTGCAAAAACATGGATATGATCTGTCGTTTTTATCCTTTTGTTTACTATATTTATTTGTTTGGCCAGTGTCATTGTGGGTTTTGGTTCTTTTGCTAATTTAGGTTGTAAGGATCTTTGAAATAACTCAAATAATTTGGCGAAGTGATATGGACATGTAATGCGGTGCCTGGAACTACGTTCGCCGTGCCTTTCCCTGAAAAAAATGGCACACCTTAGAATGTTCGACAGCCAATCAGATTCAAGCTTTCAACGGCCCCGTAGTATAATACATTTTAATATCAGAATGTTAGTGAGAATAATAAAAAAAAAATAGATATCAATCTGCATATGTTATGAGTTATAATCATCTTTTGAATCTCATTTGAAGACATCTTAAGTAAAACATTTCCATATTTAATGAAGCAAATTCAAAAGACTGGAAGTGATATGACCTGTTTTACAGAATACGGATAAAGCAACTTACAAGTGAGGAACTGTAACTTCCATGTTCTGTTTTTGTTTAAATTAATTTCTGTTCCCTTTGGTCCATGTGTTTCCTCTTAGTTTAGTTTCTGTCTTCATAGTTGCCCCTTTTTTGTTGCCAAAGCAAGTCACTGCCACAGATAGTTTCCTTGTTTCTACCTTCAATTTGTTCAATTATTAGTGCTCAGCTATGCTGTGCTGGTTTGCTGCATTTTGAATTTGTTGTTTGCTAAGACTTTATTCACCAGTGCTCCTACATGTTTTTGATTTTATTAAAAACTACACTGCTGCGATAAGATCATTTATCCTAAGAAGGTAATAATATATTGTTGAAGAAACAAGATAATCCTAATAATAGTCCCATTTTTATTAAATAAAAATATTAGTTTACCCCCAAATATAAAAATTTGGTCTATTATTCTGCTCCCATTTACTGCTTCTTTATGTACTTCTTGCTCTTTTCAATGCAATTATAATGAGGCTTTCATGATTCAAAAAGGACAAAAGTAATGCCATAAAAGTATCTTAAAAGTGGTATATGTGGCTTCTGTGCTATATTGTATAATCACTTAAATTCCTGCTGTTTTCTTCATAAATGTAACATCTGATTTCAGAATTTTGAATAGTTTTTAAATTGTATAGGTTACTTTTATGGTGCTTTTGAGTTTTTTGTTTTTTTTGAAGCATGAAAGCATTCTAATTGCATGGTTTGGAACATCACTAAAATGAGTAAACGATGATACTTCAACTTGTTAATGATGCATAGAATTAATCACAAACATGAGGAGTAACAAATGTTGAGTAGATGTAATCTAAATTTGGCATAAAACTGCAAACATTCACTATTGGTAGCTGTATATTAATTAAATTTATTTAAATGTCTAAGTGAAAATGTATGTTTTAAGTGCTGTCACTGGTCGTCGTGTTCTTCTTATTTTTTTTAACAATTTTTAAACATTTTTGCGGTTCACTTTCATTATCTTGTGGTTTGAAATTTTTTTTTTAGAAAGCACAAGTATTCTATGTTGTCTCACAATTAGTATTATACTGCATAAATGAAATATAATTAATAAAAAAACTGCACATTCAATAACTATACACACTTTTTAAGAAAAATATAAAGAAATGTTTACATTTAGATTAAATATATTATGTCATATTGCCGGACACTGCTTGAAATTTCATGTCAGCTACCTTGTTAGTGATGCTTTTGTATGTTATTAGTTTTATTCAGACCTGTCATTTTAAGTATTATGCTTTATTTATTTCTCTTTAGTTAACAGGGATACTGTGTGGCGTGCCAATACAACCACCAAATTCACTGTCAACACACAAATGAACCGTAATGTGGGTCTCCTGCGGCTCTTCCCAGGAATCACTGCTGATACTGTAAGGCTGTGTGGTAATGTCTGCCTTTATTTGCCACATACTATTGACAAATCTCTTCATTCAGAACATGAACGCGTTCATTATCATATCTACTCTCTCATCAGGTCAGGGCCTTCTTGCAGCCTCCTATGGACGGGATCGTACTGGAGACCTACGGCAGCGGTAATGCTCCTGCTGGATGAGATCCGTAAAGCGACCGATAGAGGAGTCATCATGATCAACTGCACCCAGTGCCTCAGGGGCTCGGTCACAACCTCATACGCCACTGGCCAGGTATGGGTGTTTGCTTGAGAAAGGCCTGATGTGGGTGTTTTCCAGGTGTGTGTAATCCTTAATAATATTTCCTCTCAGGTTCTGAGTGATGCCGGTTTGGTCGCTGGGTGTGATATGACCCCAGAAGCTGCTCTTTCAAAACTCTCTTATGTGCTGGCAAAACAAAACCTCAGCATAGAAGAGAAGAAAAAGGTATGCAAAAATGTCTATTAAAATTAAATCGAAACCACATTTGACATACGAGAGGAAAAAACATTTTAAAATCTAATTCATAAATTTTTTAAGAAATGTTTAAAAGTTGTCAGGCAGTGTAACCAAGTAAATACTAAAAAATGTAAACAAATATAATTAATTAATTAATGGGAGAGTCACACCACTTGACAGATTACAATCTGAACTAATTTAGCCTTATCATAAAAAGGTCAATATTTTTAGATCCTGATATTTTAGGAGATTTGTTGTTTTTGCATGTTGATTATACCACTTTTTTTTTCAAATATTAATAAGCAGTAAGGCAGTTTTGTTGTTAATAATAATATTAGTACTAATTAGATTCTCCTAACTTCTTAATAAGGTTTTCTTTTGAAGACCTACAAGACATTTGTACTTGTTTTAAATTAAAAGGTTATTTTTTGTTTATTTTTTTGTATAAGATGCTGAGTCGCAATCTGCGTGGTGAGATGATAACTGACCTGGGCAGAGCAAAGCTTTCTCTCAGTGACAGTCGATTTATTTGATAATTGTGTTTTTGTGCTGGTAACTTGGCTGGTTTAGGACTGTCGTAGACATCTGACTCCTAAAAATATTAAAAAATATTTTTACATTCTGTGCAGTGACAAACAGCAGTGACAAAAATTAACTTTTACATTTAAATTGATTTCTAGGGACATTTTTAAGTTTATACTGGGATTCTTTTTTTTTTTTTCGTATCTAGATATATGCATAATCTTACATTCATTCTATGTAAAATAATTTTATTTATTCAAGAAATTCAGTTACTATAATAAGATACTTTGGAGTTTAAAAATAACATTTTGAAAATTGCAATATTAAATAATTAATAAAAATCTAATTCTGTTTCAAAATATGAAACTAAATTGTCAGAAGGTTCCCAAGGCTGATTCATTCAGAAACAAAGCAAACTTGTAATTGAATTGTTCACTCTAACCCTTCATTGAACAAATGCTGAATCTTTCACTGCTGTATTTATTTGGAATATTCTGTTGCCATTCTAGCTGCATTTTAATAGGTCACATCATGCAGGGAATGAGTGGACTATCAAGTTGTTTTTGATTGTTTTTTGCAAAGTGAGTGACATACTCCATGTCGACTCACACACGGTTAAAATAACAATTACTGTACAGCCCTATTATACACAAACAGCTGTGTCAGTTTGGTACAATGTATTTTAGTGTAAACTATGATGATTTGTGCATATGTGCTCTGTAACCCAATTAGCATAATTCATTTTAGTAATTAGGGTGCTGAAACAATGGAGCATTTTTGCAGATAATTCATGATTTATTCATAGTGCATTCCCACCCTAAGAGTGTGTATAGCTCATGGTAGAATCATATTAAGAAGCAGAGGTTGTGATTAACTATAATATTAATGTATAATATTAATGTCCACAGGAGCTTGAAGCCATTCGAGATGCACTAACACCCACTCTGGTCTGTGTTGCTTCTAAAATCGGAGACATTGAAGCTTTAGGTGCCATAAGGGAAATGGTAAGATATTGATACCTGTTCAAATCTTCCTCAGCATTTAGACATTATAGTTAATTTGCAGTTATTATTTAGAAAATACTGGTTTATTTAAAAAATTTGAAATACCTAATATGCTGCTGCAGATACGTTAAACCATGCTTTTATGGGTTATGCAGGTTCTAGTCAGCCCTGCAATTTGTTCCAATCCCAGTCCCCCTTTTTGTATCTGAATATATTAAAAGTGATCTAGGAGCATTCAAACAAGGTTTGCACTACCAAATGTAGTCCAGCAAAACATGACACAGAACATGACTAATGTCTTCTATATAGGGTACTGACTTGAGCATGGCAGATTATGATGGCCGCACTCCCCTCCACATCGCCGCGTGTGAGGGCCATCTGAAAGTGGTGGAGTATCTGCTGGGTAAAGGGGCCACCGTCTATGCCAGGGATCGCTTTGGTGATACACCTCTTCACAATGCTGTTCGCTTTATGCCTGGCTCACACTACAGGATTTTTTGCCCGATTTAGCCCCGATTTCCCCCTCCCAAAAATCTTTTGGAGCACCTCGATCGGTCCCGATGTTCGGCGCGGATTATCTGATAATGTGAGGCGTTCACAGATCGAACTTTGCACCTCCCGATCTGCTCGTACACAAATCGGGGCCACCCCGATCATATCAAACATGTTTGATATTACAAAATTAAATCGGGATGATGATGGCTGATTATGTCAGTACTTTCACAATAGCCAATGCGCAACCACAAAACAGCTGCTGCACAGGTCCCTTGGATCAGTGGCGGTTCTACATTGAATTACAAAAAAAATACCACAAAATTCTGCACAAACAGTTATATTCTATTATAACAACATAAGTGAAAATTATATTTCTCAATTGCACAAATCCTTCATTAGAACATTTGAAAAACACACATAAGAGTATCCAGTTAACTATTGCAATTACAACAAGATACACACTTTTTAAGGTGCAAAATCTCCACCTCCAACATTGCCAAAAGACAATGAACACAATTCTGCACAAAATATGACCAGAAGTCAAGACTAAACCAATTCACCTTGGTGACCACATAATCGTTTTGTATTACCTATTTTTATTAGCCATTTCACACAATTCAGAAAAACAAAAATGTGCAGGAACTATAGGCCTGTATTTATAATATTATGAATGAAATGTGCGTTATTTGGAAGAAAGTCGAGGTGTGACTGACTTTAGCCCACTAATTCCATTAGAGTATTGCTCTATACCAGTGGTTCTCAACCTTTTTTTCCACCGGGCCACACTATGGTTCAAGTGCAAGTCTCTCGGGCCGCACTCATGGCATTTACATATTACGTCATCAATACAAACCAACCAGATTTATAATATTATTTATAGCCTAAATATTATGATATTTAAACGATTACATTTATTGAAATAAATAAATAATTCTACTCACCATTAATAAAAAACCTGATGCTGTCGGGAGCTGACCAATTTTGTGAAATTCTGCTCGAAAGGAGTAACAGCACAATGAAGTTGCAGTCTGTAAGACGCGCGCGGAAGCGTTACTTGACACGCGACACTGTAGAAAGTGCATTCACAAATGTAGCCTATGTTGATCCAAATATGGAAAACATTTTCGAATTTAAAAATCTGAGGTTCTCTCCAGAGATGTTTTGCCACATTTCTGTAATTAAGGATGATTGCTGAAAAGTGTTTCTTTTTGCCTGAACATCTTCAATTGAGTGGCGGGGCAAACCGAAAGTCACTGCTGAAGTCACATCTCTTCACTGCTGATGCTGATGCTATTCTTGTTTGAATGCACTCCTTCGCTGGCATTCCACATTTCGTTTTCTCCCTTAACAAATTTGTCCATTCTGATGCTCAATTTTACAGAACTAATGGCTGCTGATGACTATTTGAATTGAATTCTGCCCAAGTGCGCGCTTGTAAGTGTTCATTAAATGCGTAACATTAATTACGTGAGTAGGTCTGCTCATGTCTGAAAATAATATATGAAAAACAAAATTATTTTACATAAAAACATTATAGTTTATATTTGTTTAGTACATTTATAAATTAATGTAAAACTAAAAGTTATTTTTTAATTATGTTCAGCACATAGACTAACATTCAGCACAGAGCCGGTGTTATGCCCCTGCCAGATTATTACCCCCCTAGTATTGGTAGGTTTAGGGTTAGGTGTGGGGGAGGGTTTAGGATTAGGGGTGGGGTTAGGATTAGGCAGAGTAATCTGTGATCGCATGCAGTTGCTGATGCTCGCTAATGTGTGCAATCGCTTTCTTATGTGCGCTGTTTTATCGGTTTCACTTTCGCTTTCGAAATCGATCACATCAGAGGATGGAAAGTGGGGGGCACAGTAACTCGTTCGGGGGTGGGGGGGCACGGCCCGCGAATGCCCCCCTTGGCGCCGGTGTTACCTGTCAGATTTTCCTACCTCCTATTAAAACAGTAGGTAGCACAATATGACAACGAAAAATGCTGCCTGTTAAATTATGATTTATTAATGTCTACACCTACCACAACCCTAAACCTACCCTTACAGTAGTGTATATACAGTAATTATGTGTTATATTCGCGGTTGTGGCTAGAAGGGATACAGCTACCGGAAACCAACAATAAATAATTTGTTCTACCTATTAGATTGTGTTTTATTAACGTCTACACCTACTCCAACCCTAAACCTACCCCTTACAGTAATGCAGATGCATTAAATATTCTTGTTCAGCGTGAGAAAAAGGACGAAATATTGATGTGCGCATGCGCAGAGAGCCGAGGTAGGAAAATCTGACGGGTAGGATAAAATGTCATGACACCTGTTCATGACACCGCCATGATACAGCATGTTGGGCTGCATTTGGATTCGTGACGGGCCGCGGGTTGAGAACCACTGCATACAGTGGATCTCTCCCCCTTCATTAACATTGAAAAATAAACATTAAAAACCTAAAAAAGTGCCTAATATGTGGCCTATAAACAATTGATAATATGGGGGAGCAACTCAACTCAAGCAACTCAAGCAAGCAACGCTCAAACTTTGCGCAAGACGGTGAACGTCAGTCAATTCACTATAGAGAAAGTGAAAGTAAATAAAACAACTGACGGCTAACGCTGCATTAATGGGCATATTCTCTCTGAGACAACGAGAGAAGAATCTACTTTAACATATGCTGATAACTGTATATAACTGTCTTAAATTGTCTCTTGTGGCTGGTATAGTGAAAAACATGAGAAGAAACTTTATTTCGCTTTAAACAGGTTGTTTTTGAAAATTGGTGCATGCAGCTGCTCTGAATTTTCATTGATGTTCATTGATGTGACAGTGTTAATAATAATAATTATAAGCCTATAATTCATTGTATAAATTAATAGACCTGTTTAAAAAAAAAAAAAACTTTTTAAAAACATTTTCAATGAGGACTAAGCTAATAGCCTATTTTATTATCCTCACAGCGCATCATGCGGTGATACGCCATTAAATTATTGCGGGGCAATAATTTCATGTAATTTAATAATAAAAGTAATCTAATAATAATATGCCTAATAATAAGAAGAATGTAACAGGCCTACATTAATTGGAAATGCTAAATCCTCTTTAAAATCTCTGCTATCATCTACACATGATGCAAATCAGCACGGGGAGGTTATCACCCGCAATGTGTGCCCATGTGGAAATAGGTTTATGAATTGTAATATCTATTATAAATGGTTAGAATTGACCATGTTTTCCTAACATTTGGCATTGAGTGACTGACTCTTGATGGTCAGACAAAAATCATAGGCTTTCCTGTAGCTTAAATGGTAGAGCATGGCGCTAGCAACGCCAAGATCATGGGTTCGATTCCCAGGGAAAGCAAGAGCTGGTAAAACTGTAACTTGAATGCAATGTAAGTCGCTTTGGATAAAAGCGTCTGATAAATGTAAATGTATAAAAATAAAAAATAAAGATAATAAATAAATAAAACAATGAAAAAAGAAAAAAAATCCCAACTTTCTCTGTTTTCTATATTCGTTCATAAATTATATTACTTTGTAAGTGTAATATTTGGCAGTTGGCATTAGTATATTACTAATCAGTGGCATATGAGAAGTTTAATACCACAGGAAAAAAGTTAAATATGCCTTTTTCAAAGTTGCTGTATATAAAAAACTGATAGCTAAAGTTAGGCGTTCATTACTTTCTATCAATTTAATTAGTTTTTTTAGCACCCTCTGAACTGTTAAGCCCCGCTTAGCACCCCTAACAAAAAAATCCTGGAGCCGCCACTGAGGAAACGGCTTCTTTTTGTAGTACTACAAAAGTACTACAAAACTTCAGCTGCAAGTTTTGTAGTAACACTGTCTGTATAATGTGTGGAAAACATATCACAACCGTATCACAACCTTAAGGAGAAAGAGAAGCGCCGGGTGAAATCACCTCATTTTTGAACGTACTGGGTGAGTGCAGAAAGCTGCCATATGTAAACATTGCTGACGTGCTGCTGCGTGAGATCACATGAGGTGCTCAGTCTGGCATGATAATCTTAATAATATCTTGTAGTGTGTGATGCGCCAAGATATTCAAATCTTGTAGTGTGTGCATGTTTAAGATTTGAGGGAAGATAATCTGTGAAGATTCTCCTTATGTGTGTGCTGCAGCCAGATTTCATAATCGGTTAGGATTTAAAAAATCCTGTAGTGTGAGCCAGGCTTTAGGTAAGACTGATTTTAGTGTCCAAATGCTTTTTGAGACCAGCAGAAGTAATTTCCGTAAAGTCAGTCTTTTAGACGAGCTAGACTGGTGGTTTTTAACTGATGGGTTGTGACCATACCTGTCAACCCTCCCGTTTTTCCCGGGATTCTCCCGTATTTTACCATTCTATCCTGCTATCATCCCATTTAAATATTTTCCCGTATTTCTCCCGTATTTTTTATCTTTCTATAAAAAAAATCCCACTTGTCGTATTTTATATGTTTGCTACATTCGCTTCCGGTAAAACTCCCGTTATTTGTATGGCCTATTTCATTATATGAACAATCACGTCAACAAATTCCAAGGTTGTCCAGTTGCCAGATCTTGAATGAAACGCATTGTTGTCACACAATCGACACATACAAATTTCAACCCATTTATCCCCTCAGCTTGGCAACCTACAACACAGAGCTTTTGATATCTGAGCAGGTAGTACTGCTGGAAGGAAACAAGGATCACTGGTAGAAATGGGAGGAGAAGACTGAGGTGGTGCTCCGATGAAAACAATTTACAAAATATACATGTAAATTGAGATATAGGCTTACATTTCAAAAGGCTATGGTTTAATTGATTAAATATAAGCGCTGCAAGTTTCAAAGTGAGGTGCTGCTTTTTTTACTATGGTTACCAGCAGAGGTGTCAAGTAACAAAGTAGGCTACAAATACTTCGTTACCTTACTTAAGTAGAAATTTTGGGTATCTATACTTTACTGGAGTAATTATTTTTCAGCCGAATTTTTACTTCTACTCCTTACATTTTCACGCAATTATCTGTACTTTCTACTCCTTACTTTTTAAAAATAGCCTCGTTACTCCCATTTCATTTCGGCTTGTTTTCATTCCGTCTTGTCTTCGTTCAAAAAAAAAAAAAAAACTATCCAGATAAATCGCGCCATCCGGATAGAGTGAATTTGATTGTGGTTGGATGAGAAGAATAAACACCATTCCGACACCCTATTGGTTTGTACGCGATCCATCGCACCTGCACATGGCACAAATCACGTCACACTCCAGCAAGGACATAGCCAGTGTTGGGGTCGTTACTCAAAAAAGATTATTTCTTAAAAGTTATTATTTCTCCACTACTGGCTCATTTATCAAACGGGTGCTTTCTCTTCGTCCTCTGCAAATTAAGCGATTGACAATGTTGTGATAAGTAGGCTATACTAACGTTGTAACTCGTTACCCCCAACACTGGACATAACAGACGTATGTAGCCAAGTACGAAGATGTCCGTGGCCACAGTTGCCAAGTTCGCGTATTATACGTGACTTTGGGCTTCTTTTTTTTGTAAAGTTGCAGGAAAAAATCCCTGATCGCGGGTTGCGGTTTTTTGGGCTTATTTAAAAAAAAAAATGGTTGCTTGTTAGGGAAATCTGATAAGCGACTTCATTTCTTTATTTATGTTCGCCGTATTCTCCAATAGGCCTACATTGATTGACACTCTGTCTGCTAGCAGTTAATAGCCAACCAGTGCAATAATATAAGAGCCGTCGAGTAATTTGCCATATGTTCTGCCTCCTCATTGGAGAAAAATCACATTCAAAAAGAAGGCGCGTGATGCTGTAATCCAAGCGATGATAGAAGTAGAGGAGTGGGAGGACTTTCTTTTAGCCTAATTTTTACAATGTTTTTAATTATCACAGGCTGTAATAAAAAATCAAGTAGCCATGTCCTAATAGTAAATACATTTGGTTTCAATAGCCTGGTATGGCAAGATGTCTTAAAATGTATTTCTTTTTTTAACATTTAAACTTAGACCACATTATTAGATTACCTTTTGACTTCATGAATACACATAAATGACAGCTTAATGATTTTTTTAAATAATATTATAATATATTTTATTTTTTTATATAATATATATTATAATATTTAATATAATATTTTTTATACATTTGTCTATAATATTTATTTGGAATTTTGTTTTTTTATGTCATTTATTTGATAGTTATGTATACATTATTTTATTTTAAATGGTAGAAAAACCTGTTTTTGACCTCAAAATAAAGCACGTTCCCTCTGTACATGGCTGTGGGGACGAGCAGTTTTGTGGTGCTTGGAATTCTTTATAATTAATTAAAAACAAATATTGCCACATTGATGGCTCAAGAAGGTGTAATTGTTCAAATAACACATCGTTTCATTTTAAAATATAAAAAATTGTAACCAAGTGTAATATTTCTGTAAAGGCTAGGGACAGAAAAATGGACATTTCCATAGAATGACCCCAATATATTTTAGGCTATAAATATGTAGCTATGTTAAGCTCTCCTTTGAAGCTCTTGTGTTTTTCTCCTTTTCCATCTCTCCAATCCTATTCTGCTCACATGTGATTGGAGATGAGTTGTGTTCCCACTTTTGTTGCAGTTTGCTGATTTTTGTAAAATAGCTTTTGTTTTTGCTTTTCAGATAAAATAGTGGTTTCAGTTGAATATGTTGCAGGCTCATTTATTAGTTATAAATAATTGTTAATAAATAATATTGATGATAATAAATCATAAAAAAAAATATTAGGCTTGTTTTTGAAGCTGCGGTTGCTTATTTGTCTCGCGAGAGTTGGCAACAGTGTCCGTGGCAGAGACTCAAGAAGAGAACTCGAGCGAAATGTCCCAACCAAGCACCAGCGAGGAGGTTTGTAGCCAGGATCATCTTCCGCTCCATGAAACACGTTAATGCTCAGTAGTACACATTAGGGGTCGACCGATATGTGTTTTTCAGGGCCGATACCGATACCGATTATTACAGATCAAGTAGACCGATAACCGATATTTTGAACCGATATACGTGTCTGGTGTAAAAATGAAAATGAATGCCAAAATTAATAATAACAAGAGCTCTGACAAAAAACGTTCTTTAAATGCTTTTAAACATGTCTTTAATTCTGAAAACTGTTAATAACAACTACATTAAATAAACAGTAATATTAATAAAATTAATAATAACATAAGTCCAGAGATCACCCAGAAGCATTCTGTAAACATTTTGTAAAACTTAAAGTAAACGTATTTAGCGTATTGTGTGATTATTCTCTGCAAAAGTTGTAATAATTGTTGTAGTTGTATTACGTATACAGTAATATATTCGGCTAAACCGAACTTATATTTTGACAGGTTGCCATGAGGACCTTTTAAGTTTCTGTAGCCTATGTATATATGATATGACGATCGTTTTACTCAAATGAAACGGTCAAATGCTCTTGAAGTGACTCAAGAGCAGTTCTGGGGATGTTGTTCATGTATTTATGTCCTCATTTAGTGAGACGGCAGACGCTGAAGTCACTGCGAGCATCACGCGCTCGAGTATGTATGTGTGCAGTAAATGAAACCGCACGTCTGTGTCATTCATTAACTAAGATGCAGAACATGCAGGATTCATATTTAAATAGTGTTTTTGCGGCTTAATATTTATAGATACTAGTCCATAGCGCGAGTCGATTTAAGTGTACTGACCTACTTTTGAGTAATTCATCCAAACTTCGACACATTCCATGACATTCCGCGTTATACGGTAAATTCCATTATATGACTGCATTCCGCGATTCCGCCCGCATTTTCCGCATCGCGGACATCATAGGTTATATTGAGGTGTTTTGCTACTTCAGCAACGTCTGCTGCTGCTTTACCTTTGAGAGACAACTGATTCGTGATCACTGAGGCAGCTCCAGTTAGCATGTGCTTTTGGTGTGAGACTGCCTTCAGTTTTCCGCGTTGATTGGACGGACTCGTGACTCTCTACATATCAGATGAGCGGTGGGCGGAGATTGCTCTCAGAGATTGAGAGATCGCCTCACTCTCACAGAGTGTTGAGCTCAGACAGGCTGCATCGAGCCAAATAGTGCATTTAAACATTAAATAGTTGCACCTGTATTATTTATTCACCAATAAATAATGTCACCTGTAAGTAGTATGTTTGTTTGCATAAAAAAAAAAAATAATAATTATCGGCAAATCTGTTTTTAAAATGGCCGATATCGATAATCGGTAAAATGCTTAATATCGGCGCCGATAATCGGCCAGGCCGATAATCGGTCGACCCCTAGTACACATATATGTTTTTTTAATGTATTTGCATTGTACTAAAATGTGTTCATTTTCAATGGGCATATATGCGGCTGAAACAGGTAGCCTAGTGCATCCCAAATTTTTCAACATTAACATTTTAATATAACATTATAGTCATTATGGCCTTTAGAAAAATGTTTTTTTTTGAGGAGGTGGGGTAGTGCACAATAGGTCTCTGTGGCGCGGCCTAAGCTTTTGTCCTTAATGGCATTTTTTTCCTTACATTACTTTTATACTTTAAGTAGTTTTGAAACCAGTACTTTTACACTTTTACTTGAGTAAAAAGCTTGAGTTGATACTTCAACTTCTACAGAAGTCTTTTTAAACCCTAGTATCTATACTTCTAGTAATGAATGTGAATACTTTTGACACCAGTGGTTACCAGGGAAATGGCTATATTCCTGGCAAAAAGCGCCACCTGCTGACAGAGAATGAATTAGCATTTTTCAATAAGCCCTTTATTGACGCAGTTGACATGCAGTTGTAAATGTGAAATGTGGATCTACAACAGGGGTAGGAAACGTCGGTCCTGGAGTGCCGCTGTCCTGTAGAGTTTAGCTCCAACCCTAATCAAACACACCCGAACAAGCTAAACAAGGTCTTCAGAATTACTAGGCCTACAGGCAGGGGAGGTTTTTTTCAGGTTTGGAGCTAAACTCTGCAGGACATCGACACTCCAGGACTGACATTGCCTACCCCTGATCTACAAGAAGATAATGAATTATAAAACTCTAAAGATAAAGCCTACACAAAGATATATTTATATGTTACTAAATTATAATTGTTTGCTAATTGTTTAAATTAATATAATAAATACATTATAATATAATAATTTATACTTTTGACTTCGCCCCATAAGATTAATTCTAAGGTAAAGTCAATTAAGATGTATGTGACTGTATATGAAACCTTTCTATCTCTGTAGGCATAAGGAGGTTGTGAAACTGCTGAGGAAGACTGGAGCTCATTTTTCGCGGGAGGAAATGGAGAATGCTGGAACGGAGTTGTGCAGGTCTCATTTACATGCACACTTCTTCTCAGTCCTTTTTCTTATTGCTTTTATAAACTTGTGGGCACAGAAATTTGATAGCACAATTTTTTGTATTATTATTATTATTAATTTATTTTATTACTATGCTTACACTTAGAGTGGTTTTCCAAATGGTAAATTAATATACCTTAATTAAAATCCTTAATTTAATAAGGATTAAAATCCTTTTTATTTTTTTTATTTTTTTTTTAAATGATGAACAGTTCCGTGTACTGAACACATAGCAGAACTGGTCATCTCCTGTGTTGATGATTGCCCATTTAGAGCTTCTACTGTGTGTCTTCCAGTCTTGCGGCGAGTGGTGACTTGGAAGGATTGGAGATTTGGCAGTTAGCTGGGGTTGAAATGACCATGTGTAGTTATGATGGACAGATGCCCATTGAAGTGGTGAGTTTATAGGGATTTGTAAATAAAGAACTATAACCAAACAATTAATACCTTCAGTGACGTTTCATTCATATAGCCGTATGAATGAACTTGCAAGACATTTTGATGTAGTGTTGCATTGGCAAAAACATGTTTGTTGTTCTCTTCAGGCAAGAGCCAATGGATGTGAGGAGGTTGTTGAGTTCTTAAAGCAGGCTACTCTGTACCAAACTCAGGTATGGAACATTAAGAATCTGTCACGGTATGGATGGGAGGCGAAGACTCAAATGCAAAAGATGGGTTTTATTCTTAATATAACAGAAAATAAACACAAATCAAACCACCCTGAAGGGGAAAACCAAAATCTCTATAAGCATACACAGGGAAAATCCAGGGAGCAAGCAGGGCAGGGTTCCAGGCAGACTTCAGGGAAATATTGTGAGACGTACCAACCCTGGACAGCAAACACAGGGAGCTTAAATGGGGGAAAAGGCAATCAGGTAAATGAGGAAACAGACGGGCAAAATGGTGAGTGAGGAGAACATGTAGTCTGCGATCATAGGGTACAGCTGAGGGTTTAATAATGAGTGACAGGTGAATGGAATCTGGATAATGAGTCCGGGAGGATGGGAGAATGGCGACCTCTTGTAGTGAATGGGAGAGCTGCAGGACACGGACTCATGACAGGAACTAACTAACATATATATATATATATATTCAGTTATAAGGATATTGTATGTAGATACAAAACCCACACAAATCTTAACATTCCTTAGCAGAATTTAAGGAGTTCTCCCTCCAAATTCCTCCAAAATTGACAAATGACCAACGGCCTGTTCCCTTGGGATCAACATGAGACCCATAAAACAAGGAGAAATTGGAGGAGAACATCTTGAATGTGGTTTAAAACAGGACTTCACTTGGTTCTTATCACTTAACCATATCTCGACCGAAACAGGACGAAACATCTGCTTATGGTCCAGCAACAAACGTCATGGATCCCCTGATCGTTAACGCATAATTCAATGATTTTTATCAACAAGAAAATACGTTTTTACGACAGACGTAGCTAAGAAAGACCAGATCTCCACAAACGTGACATTCTCATGACCTGGACAGCTCTCCTTCCTGACCTCCCGTTTCACCCACATTCCACAGCTCGTTTCTGGACTTGGACCTTGCTAAAAGGACTCAAAACTTTTATAAAGTGTTCCAAAAGACAATTAATAATAGTTACTGGGCTATTAAAGCAATATACTCAAAAGCAATATTTACAATATATTTTACAATATATATATTCAGGTTGTATTCTATGAAATTAAGCTTTCTGTGTTATTGTAACCAATGATATCTTCTCAATCTGTGACATAACTTTTTCCTGTGTTTAATTCATATGCGTGGTGCGATTATTTAGAATTTAGCATAGTTTAATCTATGCCTTAACCCGTGTAGCAGATAAAAGGTAACATGGGCATTTTGTGTATGCCAAATACCTGTTGTTTGGTCTTGAATAATAGCTGATGTCACAAACAACAAGTTGGTGTAAGTGAAAGTTGACTTTTCTGATCCTAATGTATGATTATAACACGTATAGAAATCTGCCAGGATATTTTCTTCATGTGACAAAATAACTAAGCAGATAAATTTACGCATGGAAGATTGATCCATGTGGGCAGGGCTCCGTCCACAGGAACCATTTCATTGGAAGAGCGCTGGTGGACGCCCTGATGTCAGTCCATCTAAAAAACGGACCCCCTCACTCTCTCGCTCTCTCTGCTGCTCTGCTTGAAAATCGCGCTCTTCTTGAAACTTGGAGCTGCTCCAGAAGAGCTCTCAGCCTTTAACATCTGGCCGAGTTTGAACTTTGAACCAACACTTAGTCAAATCTCTGAAGAAACCCTTGAAAGTCTGAAGCTACACGAGAAGAACTTCAAGTGTCAAACAGCACCGAGCAGCCAACAACCGAAGGGCATCCCCAGAGTGACATCACGCAACGACGCGCGGGATTCCCTCGAGCCACACAGATAATTTCAACTTAAAAGCAAGTATCAAACAAAATCTCTATAAAGTGGCTGAATCGTGTGGTATTTATCTCTAAGAGTAAGGACAATAGAGTTCTCCTCTTAATGATCGGCACGGGTAAAATCATGTGGAAATAGCAAAACAGTGCTAGATTTTAATCATTCTCAGATTGCAACAATTGCCTAAGTTTGTGTATGTATGTATTTTGTTTTGTGTTATTTAGCTTAGTTCATGTATTTTAGTAAGATAGCAAATAAACTCTTGTTTGATTTATAGAGAAGTGTTCTGTGTTCTGTCGTGTGATATTCAAATCAAACTTTGCCCAGATTACGTTACCTATGCTCATAACTGTCATAAGGTTATTTAAATAATTCAGTATTATTATATCGTGGCCACGAGAATAAACAGAATTTCTCAGATATACTGAAATCTAACAACTCGCTGGACGATTGTTAGATACGGTATAAGTTGGACGATTTGATTAATATCAATTGATCATATCACTATCAGATCGTAAGATTCCCTAAAGCTAAAATAAAGCTTAAACCAAAGAGCTAAATGAAACAATGTAAAAGGGGTAAAAAATCCTTTACATGTATTATGATATTATCTTTACTTGATGCTTAGACCACAATTTTTTTTTTTTTTTTTTATTGAGTGGTTTATTTTAAATGGTTCTGTGGTATGACATGCATTTTTGGAATCACATGCATTCCATAAAAGCTGCATGCATAAGCAATATGCTGTTTGAAATATTACTTTGTTTATATAGCATGTGCATTACTCAAGTCAGTTATGTACAACTAAAATACACTGTATGTAGGAGCCAAATGTAATTTTTAACCACTAGATGGCGGTGTTGAATGGGAGGAGTTGGTGTATGTCATATGACATTTAAACCCTCATGGTTGTGTGTGTGGGGAGGGTAACAGGTGGCGGGAATACATGGTTCTTACCATATCCTAAGAGCCATCGAACCATGAATACACATGTATGTTGTACGCTGCATCTCAGTCATTAAACGAACAAAGCAAGAAATGGATTGTTGGCATGGACAATGACTTTATTTCCAACTTCTGCGTGAAGAACATCTTACCACCTGTTCCTGGGTGGATAGGAAGCCACTACAAAAAGTAAGAACCATCTCGGACTAAGAATTACTGTTGGAATGAAGTAGAATTTCCTTGCGCATTGGAGCAAACGGAGGAATTCTGTGAATGGAAACGTTGACTTGCGCATTGGCAGATGGAGTGACTACTATTGGAGTGTGGATCGCTTGTATGCTGTGTTGCAGAGTCTTGGCGTCTTGAACCAAACAGAGTGTGTAAGCTTTAAACTTGATTATGCGGAGAAGTTTCCGAAGCTCGACAAAACGCCGGTGAGTGAACCTCTCTTTGGCTATATCGCATTATGAGATTGATACATTGATCCACGAAGAAGTTTGGAATGCTCTACTGGAAATAATGCTTTGGCTTGCTGTTTGTCGTTGTGTTGAATTGGATTGCACTCTGTTTGTTGTGTGATCTTTGCTCTGTGGCTTGCTTGAAATGTGCTCTTGAAAGTGCTTGTGTGCACAATGAGTGTCGTGGGAAAGATGAATGGCGATGAATTGCAAATTGCAAAGGATGATGCTAATGTGTTTGAAAATAAGTCCATGGTTGATTGCTGTTGAAAGCAATGATGCTGTTGAAACGGAGAAAAGAGCAAGGAAAATGACTGAAAAGGGTGTGTAAAGGAATTTTTCCTTTACATGTATTGATCTTTAGTGAAACATAGATTCAAGATGTATGCCTCATATGTTTTCTCACTTGCAGTGAGAAAAGCCTTTGTGTGATGAGTTACGATGAGAGAGGTAAAGAAAATCAGACGGTTGAGAGGTCATCATGGGGGCATTTACAACTTATAGCCTGGGGGTCAAGGGGGCATTTGCCTCCCCTTTCTAGTATAACCATGAATAGATAAACAACCTGGTATCTCTCCTGTAGGGGAGGGAAGAAAGAAGGCCTTGAAGGAAAGGACTATAAAACAGGCCGGCACTGCTTCTCCTTATCTGCTCCTCACTGACTCACTTTATGTGTATTGGTGACGAGGATCTCTCTTGCAAGAGAATAAATACTTTTATTACTATAATTTGGACTCAGAGTTGTCTCTTACTCAGTGATGATGTTTGTTTGAAAGATTTTGCCACAACAATTTGGTGTCAGAAGTGGGATTCCTTGGACGTGAGTTCTGGACCTGACAGCGGACGGAGGCTGATCACCTTGGAGCTGAAAGTTCCAACCCTACCTCGCAAAAAAGATTCAGAGACGAGGGACCGTTTCCGCTGTTGGGACCGGAGGGATCGACCACTGGAATCAAAAAGAACCCAGGTGGCACAAAACGACATCTCTGGTAAGAGTCAATTAAATTCAGTTTAATTAGGGGGGAAAGAGTGAAATTGAACCATATTGGCTGAAAACTGTTTCTGTAGTAGAGTAATCTGGGCACGAACGTTCAGATAGGTAACCTGAGATTAATTTGAGATTTGTACGGATCAAGAGGGTTTCAAACAGGTACCGAGGACTCTGGGCACGAACGTTCAGATAAGTAACCTGAGATTAATTTGAGATTTGTACAGATCAAGAGGGTTTCAAACAGGTACCGAGGTTAATTGGGGTTAACTAAAAATCGAAAGATTTTGGTAAATCACAATTAAGAGGGCACTGATAGTGCAACCCGACCGATTGCGGGATAAGAGAAAATCGGATCTGCTGGAGACGTCCTAGCAGATTAAAGAAGCGTCTTGTGAGCAAATCCACGGAAAGCAGAAAACAGCCAGTATGGGGAAGTCTCAGAGCAAGCTTGTGAAATATGATACACCGGTGTACCACCAAATGAAAAAACGTTATGGTCAGAAATGTATGCAAGATATTGAAAAATTAATCAAGCATCATGATTTTCCCGGAGAGGGAACATTGAGCCTCACAAGAATGAAAGTGGTGAGGGACTCAGTTGAACAAAGTAGCGACAAACAACCAGGTTGTTGTTGCAAATGTGTTAAACATGTATGTAAAAAATGTGAACAAACAGTAGATTGTTGTCTCAAGGAAGCAGATAAAAGAGAAGGAAAGCAAATGCAGAAAGAGTTAGCAGGAGGAAAAAATTAAAAGTGTGAAAGTCTATCTGTATGTGTGTCTGCACCACCAGAACCGATTAACCCACAGTATGTTTGTGTTTCCCCACTTGAAAATGCGGTGAGGTCGGCACCGCCAGAGTACAAAACACACATCTACCCAATGGCTCAGCTGAATGCATTGAAATTCGACCCCGACCTCGACTGTTCTCCGCCAAGACAACCGCAGCAGGACGCACAAGCACGAGCAGCGCGAGAAGCGGAACGAGAGGCAGCGCAGGCAGCGCCGCGAAAGCGAAGGGGGAGAGAGAGATGCAGCTGGCTGTTGTCGAGCACGAGCGCACCACCAGCAAAGCAAAACTGGAAGAAAAAAGGGTATCAAGAAAGTGGAAATGCGGACTGTGTGCAAGTAATGAACATGATTTTTTTAGCTGCACGAAGTGCAAGTTGTGCAAGAACGACGGACACTGGGCACAGGATTGTCCAGAGGCGCGGAAGGCGGATTGAAACGAGAGGAACGGAGAACAGGAGAGGAGAGGGCGGGTGACAGGCATTCAGCCAGCTACGAAAAAGGGAAGTAAAAATTTCTTGACAAACACGCACAACACGCTCACATACACTGATTCAAATAATGCTGTCTGCAATGAAGAAAATGCTTGCAACCCTTTATGTGTGACTGCTGAAGTTTTGAATAATGCTGTTACCGATGAATGTCTGAGAATGTACAAAAGTTCAGGGTTTTTAAGGCTACCGAGATATCCCATGTTAGTTAGCGGGACAATGATAGACTTTATGGTTGATTCGGGGCGCTCGATCCACCATAAGACCATGTGACTTGCCATGAACCAAGAATGACGGATTTAGTGTTTGAAAGCACTTCGGGGCATATAATTTCAGAAAACTATACTGTGCCGTTGAAATGTGAGACGGAGGGGCAGGGCATTGAAACATGCGTTTTGTGCTCTGAAACCTGTCCGTTCCGTTAATGGCCAGGGATCTAATGTAAATTAAATCTGAAACTCACTGCTGGCCCGTTTGGGATCGTTATTGAAGAGGAACAGCAGATGAGTTGTAAAATTTGAGCCACAGTGGGCATACGGTGGCAGATAAGTGATTCTGATTGGGCACAAATGATTTTGAAATTGGCAAAAGATCGAACAGTGTCAGCTAACACAGAAAATATGTTGCCTGACAGATTGCATTGCACGTCACATGTTGTAATTGAGCGTGAACCACAATATGAGGAAGAGTGGTTTAACGGGGCAGAAAATGAGAAAACAAGGTTTGATAAGATTTTCTGGAATGAAAATGTGTGTGCGCTTTCAGCTTGCCTGTCAGCAAAACAAATGCAGCTGTATTTGATAACGGGGGAGTCAGCGCCACACTTATCAGTAACCAAGGGCACCGAGCAGACATGGGCCACTTTAGGCCTGTTTGTGAGAAAATGCATGAGAGCCACAGATTGGGCTGAAAAGGGAAACGGGGTGAAACACAGTGAAAATGTAGGGGCTTTTATGGCAAACTGTGATTTTGAGGTTGACGTACAGAGAACTGTGACTGCTATTGTCAGGAATGCAATGGAGAAGCATGAGCACGGATCTATTTCTGCCATAGACATTCATCCTGTCCTGGCAGAAATACCTTCAAAATTGTGGGCAAAACACAAATATGATGTTGGGTTGATTAAAGGTTGTGAACCAGTTGTAATCACTCCAAAGTCTGATTACAGGCCATGTCAATCGCAATATCCCCTGAAAAAGGAGGCATTGCGAGGGATCCAGTCAGTTTTTGAGTCTCTCCTGAAGGAGAAAGTAATAATTCCGTGTCATGATTCTCCAGTGCGAACTCCTATTTTCCCCATGAAGAAAATAACATCTAACACAAGCGAACCCGTCACGTGGCGATTCGTTCAGGATCTGCAGGCTGTAAACTCAGCCGTTATTGTGAGAGCTGCTCGCGTACCTAATCCGTACACAATTTTGTCACAAATTCCGCAAAATGCAATGGATTTCACTGTGGTTGATTTGGCCAACGCTTTTTTTAGCGTCCCAGTGGAAGAAAAAAGTCAGTTTTGGTTTGCGTTTGATTTTGACAACAAAAAGTACACGTTTACCAGGTTGTGTCAGGGTTATTGCGAGTCTCCGACGATTTACAATGAAGCGCTCAGACGGAGCCTTGAGCCGTTAATTCTGTCGAGCGGAACGGCGCTATTGCAGTATGTAGATGATTTATTGATTTGTGCACGAGATGAGGCTACGTGCGTGGCTGACACTGTAACTCTCTTGAACCACCTGGCGCAGGAGGGTCACAAGGTCAGTCTAACAAAGCTGCAGTTTGTGAAGCAGGAAATAACTTTTTTGGGTCATACTATAACACCAAACAGTAAAGCTATCTCTGAGAAACGAGTAAAAGCTATCAAAGATGTACCAAGACCAATAACAAAGAAACAATTGTTATCATTCTTGGGAATGTGTGCATATTGTCGAACGTTTATTCCAAATTATGCATTTCTTGAGAAGCCCTTGAGAGCCCTGACAACAGGGAAAGGGCTGAGGTCATGTGACAAGATTGATTGGCCCACAGAAGCACAGGAGGCTTTTGCAAACATGAAAATGCAACTGGCTCAGGCTCCAACGTTGGGCCTCCCTGCGATTGAAAGGCCTTTTACACAGATGGTAGACGAAAAACATGGATTTATGAGTTCAGTGCTCTTGCAAACCCATGGGGACAGATTACGACCGGTCGCATATTTTTCAACAAAGCTTGATGCAGTGGCAGCAGGCTTGCCACACTGCCTGAGGGCTGTGGCAGCTGCTGAGCTGGCTGTACTGGCTTCAAGGGAATTTGTGGGGTATTCTGATTTGACTTTGATGGTCCCACACGCAGTCTCCATGATTTTGCAAGAACAGAAAACGTCACATTTATCAACAGCCCGATGGCTGAGGTATCACACGATTTTGCTTGACATGCCAAATGTAACGGTGAAAAGATGCACAACTTTGAATCCTGCCACACTTCTCCCTACGGAGGAGGATGGAGAGGAACACCATTGCTGTCTATCAGTGTTGGAACAGGTCTGTACACCACGTTCAGACCTGTTGGACACACCTTTAGAGAACTGTGACAATGTCCTCTTTGTGGATGGGTCGGCCTCCAAAGATCCACAAACAGGCCTGAATAAGGTTGGTTTCGCGGTGACCACTGAATTTGAAGTCGTAAATGCTGGCAAATTGCCATCAAATTATTCGGCTCAGGCAGCTGAATTGGTTGCTCTGACAGAAGCGTGTAAACTTATGGCAGACAAATGTGTGACAATTTACACAGACTCGCGTTATGCTTTTGGGGTCACACATGATTTTGGTGCACTTTGGAAGCACAGAAATTTTTTGAAGTCGGATGGACATCCGATATTAAACGCATCCCTTGTGTCTGAGCTTTTGGAGGCCATTCTTTTGCCAGACGAGGTCGCGATCTGTAAATGCGCAGCGCACACTAACGATAAAAGTTTTATCTCCACAGGAAACGCCAGAGCAGACGCCAGCGGCGCTGACAGCACAGGAGACAAAAGAAATGACTTGTGCTTTAGTATCTGTGACTAACCCTAACATTTCCCCTTGTTTACAAAGTATGCAGACTTTTTCCACAGAAGCAGAAAAACAAAAGTGGAGGTCGTCTGGCTGCAGCCTCCAGGGGGGTGTGTGGATGGGCGTTGATGGCATTCCTTGTTTGCCCAAACACTTCTTTCAGCATTATGCTAAGTTGACACATGGGTTGGATCATGTGTCAAAGGGGAGTATGATAATGCAGATGAAGGAATTATGGTTTACAAAGGGGTTTACAGTGTTTGCTGAAAATTTTTGCAAAAGATGTATCACTTGTAACACACACAATGTGGCTAGAGGGATAAAAACACCCTTAGCATCTCAACCAGCCCCAGCAGGTCCATTTGAATATCTAATGATGGATTTCATCGAATTAACCCCTTGTGGGAAACAGAAACACTGTCTGGTGATGGTTGACATGTGGTCAAAATGGGTTGAGGCCTTCCCAACCTCGAAACAAGATTCGGCAGCAGTGGCAAAGGCCCTGCTAACTGAGATTGTTCCGAGATGGGGAATTCCAAGAAAAATCAGTTCTGACAATGGCAGACACTTTATCAATCATGCAATAAAGCAGGTGGGTCATTTCTTGGGAATTGACATGAGAACACACTGCAGCTACGCGCCCTCATCAGGAGGGGCAGTAGAGAGACAGAACCAGACAATCAAGAACAAATTAGCGAAATGCTGTGAAGAGACGGGTCTGACCAACAATATGATGACACAAGTAGCGGAAGTTACAGTGAAAGGTGTTAATTGAATTATGATGTTTCTATTTTTCTTCCTGAGAATGATTGATATGTAAAGAAGGTTAGAAGCAGCAGTTATCCGTGTTACGAGAGGACGTACAAGGAGAGGGGTTGAAACTGAGGGATTTTTACATACTTTTAATATTTACATTTTATATTACAGAAGTAACTCAACAGTGATAAATTGATATGTTTATTTCCTACTATGAACTATACTAGTGAAAGGGCAGCTCTGTTGCAATCTGTAGCTGCTTTAAATAAACTTCATGATCTTGAAGCCAAAGAGGAAGAACTTCAAAGACAGAAAGAGAAACTGCGGAGAGAAAAGGAGCAATTACAAATGGAAACAAATTTAGCTGCTGCCACTGCAAAACTATCTGTGCTGGAATTAAGTGAGGGAAGTGTTGAAGGAATGAGTGAAGAAGAGGATCCTATGAATGCATATTATAAGAAACGTGTAAGATCATGTGCATCAAACAAATGCTCAACTTCAAAGATGCCTTCACAACAACAACAACAGTGCAAATTCTCAACATGACCATTTAAGTGTACATCCAAAGGAGACATTAAGCATGCAAACCCAAGCACAAGCTTCAAGGCACTGTAAACCTTCATCAACAAGGCAGCTAATTTCAAGTTCTGATGAAAATGTCCACATACAAGCCCCTCCCTCAGTTTCCACTCGTGTTCATACTTCAAGTCCTACCTTGCATGATGTTGTACAGCAGCAAAATAACATTACTGCTCAGTTAATAAAACAGCAAGCTTTGGTTTCTCTTCCACCTCGTAGGATGTTGGAATTTGATGGTGATCCATTGCAGTATGGTTATTTTATTAAAGCTTTTGCCCAAGCCATTGAAAAGAAGACAAGTGACAAGCAAGAATGTCTTTACTATCTTGAGCAATATAAAAGAGGATGACCAAGAGAGTTAGTCCATAGCTGTCACAACATGAGTGCTGATCAGGGATATGATCGAGCCAAGAATCTGCTGGAAGAGCATTTTGGCAGTGAAATAAAAGTAACGGTGGCATATATGGAGAAGGTCATGGGCTGGCCGATGATTAAGTCTGAAGATGTTGATGCATTGGAGTCTTTTTTCCATCTTCTTAAGAAGTTGTTGTAATGTAATGGAAGATTTGCAGCACATGGAAGAGATGAATGTTCCATCTAATCTTCGACTTATTGTCATGAAGCTGCCTTACAAATTTTGAGAAAAATGGAGGGCTGCTGCCTGTGAGCTACAGGAGCGTCGAGGCAACAGGGCCATGCTTTCAAATTTGGTGAAATTCATAGAACATCAAGTAAAGATTCTTTCTGATCCATTGTTTGGAGATTTGCAAAGTGGACAGTTGGCTTCTTCATTTCGTGTTAAACCTCAGTCTAAACTTACCAGTAAGGGCCTTGCTACTGTTTCAGCTGTTAACATTGTTTCAGACTGTTGTCCATCTGAAGTACAAAATACTGTTTTTGTTCAACAAAGGCGACAGCAAGATGTGTATTGCTTGTAAGGGCAGTCATTCATTGGAAAGGTGTTCTCGTCTAAAGAACATGACACAGAGAAAAACTGAACATTTTGAAAGACAATAGATCCTGTTTTGCATGTCTAAAGACTGGACATGTAAGCAAGGATTGTAGAAATCCATTGATTTGTGATGTCTGTAATCAAAGGCATCCAACCCTGCTTCATATAGAAACTAAAGTGAAATCGCCACCATTACCAGTCAACAATGTTCTTGTTACTTTGCAAGCTTGTGGGCAGACTGGGGCCGGGAACAATGAGTGTGTCCTATCTATCGTACCAGTACAGGTCAAGGCAAAGTCTGGTAGCAAGGTTGTAAGTACCTATGCATTTTTGGATCCTGGGAGTTCTGCCAGTTTTTGTACAGAACATCTAATGAGACAATTGAACCTTACAGGAACAAGAAGCTCCAAACTGCTCCGTACTTTAGGCCAGGAAAAGTCAGTAGACGCATTCATGCTCGGAGGTCTTCAAATTTCAAACCTAGACGGACAAACCTTCATGGATCTACCAGAGTTGTATACTCAAGGATCAATGCCTGTAAGCAAGAATAATATTCTTACTCAGGAGGATGTAAATGATTGGCCATATCTGGAGGGTATCAAAATTCCCAGTATCAATAAAGAGGTTGAGCTGTTTGTATAAAAGGCTCCTGGAGAAAGATAGACTTTTATTGAAAACTTCTATTTTGATAATTTAAAGAGTGCAGTTCCTGACGCATCCAGTAGGAGGCATTATCGTTATAGTTTGCTGCCTGCTGCGTCATTATTGTTGTGTCATCAGCTGCACATGAAGTTTCTTCCAGCCTGTAATTTGGATGCTTGTGGGTTTTGTGGTTCAAAGTGTCAGTACATGACCCTAAAGTAAGTTTGCTTTGATTTATACATTCTATGTCATGTTTGAAGTGTATTATTTAACTTTGTACATTTCATATGGGCATGCACGGACATGTAACGATTCACGTGTGATCGCCTGATAATCAAGATGTGCGATGCAATTTATGCTAAAGACAGAGTGGTTTACATTGTAATCGATCTGTTATGTTAACTTTTGATGCTGAATACAGATTATCCAGTATTATTGCTCCTTTGATAGTGTTATTTGACAACTTGCATTGTTTGTTGATGCACCTGTGTATTTAGTAATATCTTTCCTCACAAAAGCCATTTAATCTGACCAAAACAATGGTTATAAATAATCTTCAATCGCACATCTTCTGCATATTTAGAGCTTTGACTGTTATTTAGAGACAATAAATGTGTACCCATTTATTTTTACATTAATGTTATGTTCTTGTGTTATTTTTAGACTAATATTCAATACACTTTGGAAAGAAGGTCCCGTCTCCTCATTCTTTGTGTCCTGACCGACACTTCAGGAGTGTATACTGCTGTATAGTTAGAGCCAGAGCCTAGCAGTCTCCTTTCCTTTAAAACAACTGGTCCTTCGAGCCGGATAAGTGTTCATTCCTGAATCCATGGAGTCCGATGAGGAGATCATTAGGGCAACCAGACCAAAACGCCAACCACGTCCACCAGCCCGACTCCAAGACTATGAAGTACAGTATGTGAGGCGTAGACCTGTAACGGAATATGCTCGCGCACCTTCCTGGGAGGTACCTTCTCATATGACCCCTCTCCAATCATCATGTGACAATCCTGACTACCTCGATGATGATACTGCTCCTCGCACAGTCCCTCGGCTAAGACCAAGCTTCAGTTATACAGATCACCGGGAAACCCTCCCCCAGTCATTCATGTCAGCCCAGCGGCCCAGTTACCCTGAGCCTGAATACTATAATGAGCTCCAAGCTATCCGCAGAGAGAATGCACAACTGCTGCAGTCACAACAAGCCTTCCGTGCTGACCTGATGGAGTTGAAAGCAGTTCGTACTGAGTTCAAAGAACTTTTTAAAGTTGTCCAAACTCTTAGAGCAGACCTTAGCCCAAGTAAAAGCCATCACAGTCCTCCAGTGCCACCAGTACCCCAATTGCCATTTGATCCTCCCAGCCACATAGATCAGACAGATCAGATATCAGCTGATTTAGAACAGTGTCTGGAGCTTCCCCCTTGGCCTAAGCCTGAACCAGAACTGAGAAGAGGTATGGAGAATTTAAAATTATTGAAACCTAGCACCGCTACCTATGAACCAGAGGTACCAAAGTATTCCAAGGTTTCCCAGGCTCCTCTTTCAGAACCATATCAGCCTTCTCAGTATTATTCTCAAAGCCCAGATGTGCTACCTCCACCTCCAACACCTGAAGACCTCAGAGGGTTGTTATCCTCAGCTTCACCGCCCTCATATTGGAAAACCTCACGTGCCCAAATTCCAGTTTCCTCTTCCCGAAATGGGTCCATACCAGGTCAGTCAAGTCATCCAGTACCTGCAGTTAAGATAGAGTCAAACATACCCCTTTTAACCCACCCCTCAAGGTCAGAGTTTGTCTATAGAGGCCCTACCCCTTCTATCCCCAAGTTCAGCCGGCCAGACCCAAGCGAGTTTGCCAGACTTCGAATAGCTTTGGAGAATCTGCTTCCGCCAGATGGGACTGAACTTTTTAAATATCAAATACTCGTAGACCACTTAAAGTTGGATGAAGCTAAGCTGATTGCAGATGCATTCCTGAATTCCCCTACCCCCTTTACTGACACCATGGTGGCCCTCCATGAGAAGTTTGGTCAGCCCCACCAACTAGCCTTGAGGAAAATTGCCAGTGTCCTGGAAGCCCCTGATGTGAAGCGTGGGGATACCATAGCATTTCAGAGATTCGCTCTTCAAGTACAGTCGTTGGTAGGGTTGTTAAAAACTTTAGGACCTGAAGGTGACATTGAGCTGAGTTGTGGGTCACATGTTGCCCGTCTTTTGAGCAAACTTCCTTCTGATCAGCGAGCTGAGTTCCGCCGTCACATGTTCCGGCAACCTGGATCTATACCTACTCTGCATGAACTCTCAAACTGGCTCCGCTATGAAGCGTGGTGTCATGACTTTGATGTTGAGATTGCCTCACGAGGATTTGTAGACCGACAGACTTCTCGACCTGTACAGAATAAAAGGACTGTATCCGTTCTTCATGGGGTTGGAGAGGCTCAAAATTTAGTTTTCTCGTCCCCTCAGAAGAGTACTACTCAAAAGACAAAACCGATTGAAGTGAAACGGTTCTGTCCCTTCTGTGATAGTACAGAGCACTATTTAAGTCAGTGCAAAGAATTTGTTAAACTTACTACTGACCAGGCCAAAGACTGGATTCGAGACAATAATCGCTGTTGGCGCTGTGCCAGGACTCATCATGCTGCTCAGTGTGACCTGAAGAAGCCCTGCAACCTGTGTCAAGGAAACACCTTCGTCCTCTTCACAAAGTAAACGTCAGATCCTCCCCAGATGATACAGCCTGCCCTCTCTCCAGTTTTTACCTGGACAAACCTGTTGTTGGGAACCGTGTCATGCTTAAGGTAGTACCTGTTCATGTTCATTATGAAGACCGTACTTTAGATACCTTTGCGGTTTTGGATGACGGCTCTGAGAGAACAATCTTGCTCTCCACTGCTGCCAAAGACCTCGGCATACAGGGCACACCTGAAGATCTTCCCTTGCACACTGTGCGACAAGACATTGAAGTTCTTCATGGATTGTCTATCTCCTTCCAAATATCCCCAACCTACAAACCGCAAGCTCTGTTCAAGATTGAACATGCCTTCACTGCAGATCGCCTCAATTTGTCTCGGCAGTCTTATCCTGTGGATCAGCTGAAGAAGAAGTATCAACACTTACGTGGTCTTCCCATCCTGCCGATGAAAGATGCTCAGCCTCTACTTCTGATTGGATCAGATCAGCCACATCTCATTACCCCGATTGAACCTGTCAGATTGGGATCTCCAGGTGGACCTGCTGCTGTCCGCACACACCTGGGATGGACCCTCCAGGGCCCTGCATCATTCATGGGGCGGCCTGCCACCTCCCAACAATGCCTGCTAACATCTGTCCCTCCAACACAAGATGAGCTCTTTAAGAACGTCCAGAGACTCTGGCAGATAGAAGCTGTTCCCTACAGGGATGATAAAGAAGTGACTCGATCCAAACAAGATCAGGAGGCTTTAAAGCTACTTGAAGCCAAGACCATCCGCACAGAGGTGAACGGCATTCTTCGACTGGCAACACCCTTACTACGGCATAAGGATATGCCTCAGTTGCACGCCCCTAAGGAGTCGGTCATGCCTAACCTGCGCAGTATTGAGAAACGGTTGTTGAAGGATCCAGTGAAAGCAGAGACCTACAGAGCAGAGATGGAGAAGCTCAAGCAAACAGGAGCTGTCCAGGAAGTAAATAAAGAGACAACAGATTCTGACAAATGTTGGTATATACCTCACCACATCGTCAGTCATAATGGGAAATCTCGTGTTGTTTTCAACTGTTCCCACCAATATCATGGGCAGAATCTCAACCAGTATCTGCTGCCTGGCCCTACACTTGGTGCATCATTGCTAGGAGTGCTCATCCGATTAGGAGCATCCAGTCGCAGTAAGTGAAAGTGCGATGTTCCATCAGGTCCGCCTCCTTCCTGAAGATCGTTCCCTACTGCGTTTCCTCTGGCGTGATCTGAAGGTGGATGAGCCCCCTAAAGTCTTCGAATGGCAGGTGTTACCATTTGGCACTACATGCAGTCCGTGCTGTGCCAATTATGCTCTGCAGCGCCATGTGATCGAGCACAGCATGGCTGATGAGTCCATTAGGTTCTCAGTAGAGAAATGTTTCTATGTAGACAACTGCCTTCAGAGTCTGGACACCCCTGAGGCAGCGAGGCAATTGGTTGACGGACTGAGGGAGATGCTTTCCAAAGCTGGATTTGAGATCAGACAGTGGGCCAGCAATGTCCCCGGGGTACTGAGTCACTTACCCACAGAAGCTCAAGCTGAGAGCTTGGAACTGTGGTTAGCTCAAGACAAGACTGACATACCAGAGTCAACCTTAGGCCTACGCTGGAACTGGCAGACAGATACCCTGGCGTTCAAGCACCGACCTGTAGTGTATGAGACTCCTACCCTCAGGAACATTTACAAGGTCCTAGCTACTCAATACGACCCTCTGGGACTTCTTTTGCCCTACACCACGCGAGCAAAGGTCATAATCAAACAGCTATGGAATAAACAGAGGGGTTGGGATGACCCAAACTTACCACCAGAGCTCCTGCGGTCATGGCACATCTGGGAGAATGAACTTCAGTATCTACCAAACATCACCCTACCTAGGACCTATGTCCCTCCTGAGGTGGAGAAGGATGGTGCCTCCCATGAAGTCCACATATTTTCAGATGCTTCAGAACAGGCATATGGAGCTGTGGCATACCTGAGGACCACTGACAAGAGAGGCCAAGTGTACCTGTCGTTCATGGTAGCTCGATCCCGTGTAGCCCCCAAACGTTCTCATTCAATTCCTCGATTAGAACTTTGTGGAGCTCTTGTGGCCGCACAGTTAGCTAAATTGCTTCAGAAGGAACTGACCTTGCAAATAGAGACCACAGTGTTATGGACCGACTCTTCCACTGTCCTGACCTGGCTGAACTCTGAATCCTGCCACTATAAAGTTTTTGTTGGCAATAGAGTCGCCGAAATCCAGGAACTAACAGAAGATTGTTCCTGGCGCTATGTGGATTCTGCCAGCAATCCCGCAGATGACCTCACCAGAAGAAAACCGTTGAATGTCCTTACTAAGATGAATAGATGGTCTCAAGGACCTCCTTTCTTACTCCAAGATCCAGCCAACTGGCCAGTGATGCCAGGTAGAGACCAAACAGATAACCCCACCGAGCTACGGAAGTCTGTCTTCTGCGGCACCACGGCAGTACCACACCAATCAAGTATACCTGATGCTTTGGACTGTCATACTTGGCAAGAACTCCTGGATGCCACTGCCAAGGAAATTCAGGTGAACGCTACCTCTGCTTCCTTTCCTGATGCGGATGATTATCGTCGAGCGGAGATCCTTATTCTTAAGCGGGTTCAACAGGAGTCATTCCCCAATGACTATGAACGTTTAGAGAAAGGGAAACCAGTGTCTTCTGACAGTCGCCTTCTTACCTTGGCACCTGAACTGGACAAATCTAGTAGTTTAATCCGAGTCAATATAAAGAGGAGTCCAAGAGCAGGTCTACTGTCACACCCCATTGTTTTGGGCGCTCATCCAGTCACGCAGCTACTAATTAAGCATTATGATTGCAAGCTACACCATCCAGGAGCTGAGCGCGTGTTTGCCGAAATCCGGCGCCATTATTGAATTATCCGTGGCCGTGAAGCCATCCGTCGGCACCAGCATAAGTGTTTCGAGTGTCAGCGTTGGAGAGCACAGCCAACTATTCCCAAGATGGCAGACTTGCCTTCTGCCCGTCTCCGTCTCCACAAACCTGCCTTTCACTCATGTGGTGTAGACTGCTTTGGGCCAATGCTGATTAAGATTGGGAGACGCACAGAAAAACGCTGGGGGATCATCTTCAAGTGTTTAACCACTAGAGCGGTACACTTGGACCTCCTCAATAGTATGAATTCTGATTCCTTCCTAATGGCCCTTAGGCGATTTATAGCAAGAAGGGGAACACCAGCAGAACTGTGGTCAGACCGAGGAACAAACTTTAAAGGAGGTGAAAGAGAACTGAGAGAAGCCTTCGCTGAAATGGCTCCCGAGTTACAGAAACAGCTTTCTCGTCAAAGGATCCAGTTTCAGTTCAATCCTCCAGCAGCCCCACATTTTGGAGGAGTGTGGGAGAGACAAGTACGATCTGTAAAGTCAGCCCTTTACACCACCGTAGGAACTCAATCAGTTCCAGAAGCAGTTCTGCTGACCGTTCTTCTTGAGGTGGAAGCAATTCTGAACTCCAAGCCTCTAGGTTACGTGTCATCTGATGTTGCGGACACTGACCCAGTGACACCAAACAGCCTGCTCATGGGGCGGCCAGATGGCTCCTTGCCACAGGTAATCTACCCAGAATCGGAATTGTTGAGTCGAAGGCCCTGGAGGCATTCGCAGGTTCTAGCTGATAACTTCTGGTCCAGGTTCATCCGAAACTACCTCCCAGGCCTCCAGACACGGCAAAAGTGGCAGTCCTCTCCCCCGGACATGACAGAGAAAATGGTCGTCATGATTGTTGAGCCCCAAATGCCTAGGGCCCTCTGGCCTGTTGGACATGTCATCAAGACGCACCACAGTTCGGATGGACATGTCAGGTCTGCTGATGTGGATATTAAGGGACAAGTCTACACTCGACCAGTAGCACGCTTAGTGATCCTCCCAAATCTGCCAGAGAACGGAACCTGTCCTATCAAGTCACTCTAAGTTAAGTCACCTTTTAGAAGGAACAAAGTTGCACAGCACCTTTGGGGGCGGCTGTATAAAAGGCTCCTGGAGAAAGATAGACTTTTATTGAAAACTTCTATTTTGATAATTTAAAGAGTGCAGTTCCTGACGCATCCAGTAGGAGGCATTATCGTTATAGTTTGCTGCCTGCTGCGTCATTATTGTTGTGTCATCAGCTGCACACGCAGAAGTTTCTTCCAGCCTGTAATTTGGATGCTTGTGGGTTTTTTGTGGTTCAAAGTGTCAGTACATGACCCTAAAGTAAGTTTGCTTTGATTTATACATTCTATGTCATGTTTGAAGTGTATTATTTAACTTTGTACATTTCATATGGGCATGCACGGACATGTAACGATTCACGTGTGATCGCCTGATAATCAAGATGTGCGATGCAATTTATGCTAAAGACAGAGTGGTTTACATTGTAATCGATCTGTTATGTTAACTTTTGATGCTGAATACAGATTATCCAGTATTATTGCTCCTTTGATAGTGTTATTTGACAACTTGCATTGTTTGTTGATGCACCTGTGTATTTAGTAATATCTTTCCTCACAAAAGCCATTTAATCTGACCAAAACAATGGTTATAAATAATCTTCAATCGCACATCTTCTGCATATTTAGAGCTTTGACTGTTATTTAGAGACAATAAATGTGTACCCATTTATTTTTACATTAATGTTATGTTCTTGTGTTATTTTTAGACTAATATTCAATACACTTTGGAAAGAAGGTCCCGTCTCCTCATTCTTTGTGTCCTGACCGACACTTCAGGAGTGTATACTGCTGTATAGTTAGAGCCAGAGCCTAGCAGTCTCCTTTCCTTTAAAACACTGTTGATGGGTATTAATGCATCAAATCTAATGGAGCCATGGGAAATAATTAACAGCCAAGGCGGGGGCCCTATGCTGTCAAGACCCTATTGGGGTGGCTCGTGAATGGGCCTCTAAGAGGTGGTAATAGTGACAGAGGAAAGATTGGTTGTCCTGTAGTCACTGCCAATAGGATCTCCGTCGCCAGATTGGAGGATCTGTTGATTGCTCAATATAATCATTGAATTGAATGAGAAGCTGTCCGAGGATGATGTAATCATGTCAAGAAATGATAAACAGTTTATGGAAATAATGGAAACCTCAATCAAGTTTGAAGCTGGTCGTTATTGTATAGACTTACCTTTTAAGTCTTTTGATGTCATCTTGCCAAACAATCGCAGTATTGTAGAACAGCGTGTCCTGAGTCTGCAAATACATTTTTAAAGAAATCGAGAGTATCAGCAAGAATATGCAACATTTCTGTCTGATGTTATTGACAAAGGATATGCAAGGCAAGGCAAGTTTATTTATATAGCACATTTCATACACTGGTAATTCAAAGTGCTTTACATAAAAGAAAGTGAAATAGTCATTCACAGCAATAAAAACAAGGAGTTAAAAATAATAAAAACAAGGAATTTTTAAATGATATAGAAATTGATTTAAAATGAAATTTAAAACAGTTAAGTAGAAAATGATTATACATAAAATACAGTGCAGTCAGTTCGGACGTAGCACAGTGTTCATTCAACAAATGCACATCCAAACAGTTTTGAGTCTGGATTTAAATGTGGCTAATGTTTTAGCACATCTGATCTCTTCTGGAAGCTGGTTCCAACTGCGGGCGGCATAACAGCTAAAAGCGGACTCCCCTTGTTTTGTGTGAACCCTTGGTATTTCTAACTGACTCGATCCTAATCATCTGAGTGGTCTGTTAGGTTTATATTCAGTGAGCATATCTGCAATGTATTTAGGTCCTAGGCCATTGAGTGACTTATAAACGAGTAAAAGTACTTTAAAATCAATCCTAAATGTAACTGGAAGCCAGTGTAAGAACCTGAGGACTGGTGTGATATGCTCAGATTTTCTTGTTCTAGTCAGAATCCTTGCAGCAGCGTTCTGGATGAGCTGCAGCTGTCTAGTGGTCTTCTTTGGAAGGCCGTGAGGAGACCATTACAATAATCCACCTTGCTGGTGATAAAGGCATGAACAAGTTTCTCCAAGTTGTGACTGGAAACAAAACATCTAATTCTTGCAATGTTTTTGAGATGATAGTATGCTGATTTGGTTACTGCTTTGACATGACTACTGAAACTAAGGTCTGTCTCCAGAATCACCCCAAGATTTCTGACTTGATTTTTAGTTGTTTGACCCCTAGAGTCAAGGTATGCATTCACCTTGAGAACTTCATCTTTGTTTCCAAATGCAATGACTTCAGTTTTTTCCTTGTTTAACTGAAGAAAGTTTTGGCACATCCAACTGTTAATTTCATCAATGCATTGGCAGAGGGAGTCAATGGGGCTATAGTCATTTGGAGATAAGGCTAGGTAGATCTGGGTGTCATCAGCATAGCTGTGATAGGCAATTTGGTTCTTCCTCATTATCTGACTTAGTGGGAGCATATACAGGCTAAACAAGAGCGGTGCAAGAATTGAGCCTTGTGAGACTCCGCATGTCATGGACGTCCACTTAGACTTATGCTCTCCTATACTCACATAATAACCTCTCCCTTCTAAGTATGACCTGAACCATTTGAGTGCCATCCCAGAAAGCCCGACCTAGTTTTCCAGTCTCTCTAGAAGTATGTTATGATCGACGGTGTCAAACGCAGCACTAAGATCTAGTAGTACCAGCACTGATATTTTGCCAGAATCAGAATTAAAGCGAATATCATTTATTATCTTAATGAGTGTTGTCTCTGTGCTGTGATGCACACGGAAACCAGATTGAAAATTATCCAGGTATCCATTTGAGTTTAAGTAGTTGTTCAGCTGATTAAAAACTATCTTTTCAATAATCTTACCTATGAAAGGAAGATTTGATATTGGTCTATAATTGCTCAACATGGTGTTATCAAGATTGTGCTTTTTCGGAAGGGGCTTAACAACTGCCATTTTTCAGGGAGTTTGGAAAAGTCTCAGAAAGAAGTGAGGTGTTCACCACTTCTAAGAGATCTGCTTCTAAACAGTTAAGCACACTTTTGAAAAAAGATGTGGGAAGTGTGTCAAGATAGCAGGTTGACGATTTAAGATGCTGTACTATTTCTTCCAAAATGTTGCTATCAATTGTTTTAAAAACAGACATAGTCACTTCTTTTTGAGATTGCTGTCGAATCTGTGTGACCTCTGTATTACAGGAAGATGTGCCAATCTCCTTCCTGATATAACTGATCTTCTCTGAAAAGAAGGAAGCAAACTCATTGCATTTGCTGTCGGAGAGCATTTCACTGGGAATCTGACTTGGGGGGTTTGTCAGTCTCTCAACAGTAGCAAAAAGAGTACGAGTGTTGTTTAAGTTACTGTTTATAAGGTTTGAGAAGAAGGTCTGTCTAGCTGTGGCTAGTTCCACATTGAAAGCATGAAGGCTGTCTTTATAGATGCTATAGTGAATTTCAAGTTTCGTCTTCCGCCACATCCGCTCAGATTTTCTGCATTGTCTTTTCATACTCTGAACTGCTGTTGATTTTCTCCAAAATGATTTTTGTCTGCCAGTCTTCTTGCTGACCTTTATCGGAGCAATATCATCAATAACATTCTTAACTTTTGAGTTAAATGAATCCAGGAGAAGATCAACAGAGTCTGCAGAAATGCTTGGTGTTAAAGATATTGCCTTCATAAATAGCACACTAGTGTTCTCATTAATGCATCTCTTTCTGACAGAGACAGATCTAGATTCAGTGGTGACAGAGATCAATATATCAAAGAAAATACAGAAGTGATCGGACAGTGCTACATCCTTAATAACAATGGATTAAATGTTTAGACCTCTACTTATGAGTAAATCTAGAGTGTGTCCACGATTGTGTGTGGGTCCGTGCTGTACATACTTCAGCACATGCTGAATCAGGTCAAAAGTGTTTAAAACAGTTATAATTTATTTTGTAGTTTTGATTTCGGCATTATCTATGTGAATATTAAAATCCCCTGCAATAGCAAAACAGTCAAACTCTGAGGAAATCATTGATAACAGTTCTGTGAACTCTTCAACAAATGCTGGAGAGTATTTTGGAGGCCTGTAAATGATGATAAACAGAATGCGTGGAGCACCTTTCAGCACAATACCTAGATATTCAAAAGACAAGTACTGACCAAATGACACTTGCTTGCATTGATAAACATCTTTAAACAGAGCAGCTACACCTCCACCTCTCTTAACAGTCCTGCAGACACTTATACAATTAAAGTTAGGAGGGGCTTCAGTGAGGACTGTTGCACAGCAGTTGTCTTCTAGCCATGTTTCAATTAGAAACATAAAATCCAGGTTGTTTGTGGTTATTAAATCATTGATCAGAAATGATTTATTTTTTAGTGAGCGAATGTTTAAAAATGCTAACTTGATGGAATTACATTTTTTCTCTACAGCAATCTTAGACTGATGCATTACAGGCCGCAGATTAGATGGGTCAGCCATACGGCTTGAGAAGGCCTTAGACATTCTATCACGTGATAAAACAGAAATAGAAAAGGCTACAGGCATACTGAGTTCCCGCTTGTTTTGTAAACATTTGTGAATGTTGCTGCTAATATAGTGGGGACCCGACACATATCACTGAGAGCTGTTATCAGTTGTTTTTGGTTCACCTACAGCCGATGGAGGAGGGTTTGGGCCCTGGCGTTGTGGCAGCGGTCGGAGAGCTCTCACAGGAGGAGGCGGGAGAGCTGAGCCTGCAGTCTTTGGTGGTTGGGGGGCCTGCCATTTTTTAGTTGATATCTGGGGGCTTGCAGAGAGTTTGATCCCAGCATACACCAGTTCCACCATTTTCTGTGAAAAGCTTAGAAGTGGAGATGTTGGAGAGAGGGATAGTGTGTCTGGTGAGCGGGGATCTAGCTCTGGTATTTCTGTTGACTGATGTGTTGTCCTGGCTTCCCAGGCTGTTTTCCAGAAAGTCGTCCTTGGGTGCTGAGTCTTGGAGCTGTTGTAATACGTCACAGTCTGCATGTGATGAGCTCTGTGGGCAGGGCTCAGCCGGGATGTCCATGAGCAGTGCTTGTTTTGGCTGCGTGGCGTTATCAGTGTCCTTGTGGGATGGCTGCCGTCGCATCATCCAGGTGGATGCTGCACATTGGTGGTGGATGAGGAGATAGCCCCCTTACTATGTAAAGTGCTTTGAGTGTCTAGAAAAGCGCTATATAAATGTAACAAATTATTATTATTATTATTATTATTATTATTATTATTCAACCAAGGGGACACAGAAGCTGATGCAAGCCCTGCCAGGATGTCTGCCCCCTTTGTAGTTTTCATTGCCAGGTAGTATTGTTAACTGATGATTCTATTCTTGTAACATTGGAGATTTGAATTATTGCTTCGATTACCTGGTTAATAAATTGTAACGTTTGATTCTATTCTGACTGCCTCTAAAGATTGCTTTCTCCCTATTAGAGTAGCGGATTCGTATATTTCCAAAGCCTGCGTCCAGTTTTAGCGACGGCTAATACCGGCGTCTTTTAAGTGAACTTGGAATGCAGGGGCGGGATAATTCCGTTTAGGGACGTGAACGCCGTCTGGTCAGACTAAACTGAATGCGCCCATACCTCTGACTTTTGATTTAATGTTACTTTAAACAAGGATTTGACCAATCCAAAGTTATTACAGTGTTGTACATTGACCTACTAACATATCTGATAATGGCCAAAAACCTTTACTGAAGTAAACAATTGAACTCAAGTTCTGAGGGGCTCCAAGGGGTTACCAATGTCTCTGATTGTACGTGTGCATTAACGGCAAATCTTAGATACATAACCATAATTACCTCTGATTGACGACCGGGCATGAGAGATTGTGTCCGTGAGACCTGTGAAAACAGGGCCTCTGAGCGATATAGTTTCCCTACATCTGAGCGGGTAAAGTATTAAACGGAGCTGAAAAGAATAATCAATCATTCGTTTTCATATTTTAATGATGCACAGATATCATTAAAACCTTTTCATTTATGGAGTCAGATGAAATAACGAGATAAAATATATAAGAAGAAGTGTTCCATTTTAATGTTCTTGTTGTGTCGTGAAAAGGAAAGACTGTACAAAAGCCCTTCACTCGCTGACCGACTGCCGTCATTGTCGACACAGCCGGGCCCTCTTACAGTGGTGACCCGGCGTGATCCTCGCAAAGGCGAACGTGATTCTCGGAGACAAGAACGTCATTCCAGCCGCGACAGACGCGACATACAACTTGAATTCTCCTTGGGACATGAGGTTTGATATCCTTCTCATCAATATCCAGCTGCTGTGGTAAGTATATTTTTTGTTGCCTTTTAGAAGTTGAGGGAAATATTGTTTACACCATATAGACACATTTGTAGTACGGGTCGGAATACCCACTTTTGAGACCGGAACCGAAAAACCCGGTGTTGTTAAGAATTAGACGAGAAACAACATGTCTTTTCAGGGAAAGCACAGCAGCAGGGTAGCTGAGGAGATAATGGAAGTTTTAGGACTACAATTACAAAAACTCCTTGTTCGGTTAAGCGACAAAGGATTCAATTTGAAGTGGAACAACAACGAAATAATATCCTGGTATTCTGCCGAGGGTGCGAAACTAAAATCAAAATCAAAATACAAGAAAATTCCCGCTGCAATTGTTTATTTGCTTCGTCGTAACGACCTCGCGACCATAACCGAGAACGAAAAAACAATAACAAATATCAAAGAAATCGAAAGAGTGCGATCTGACGAATTACAAAAGTTAAGAAAGCAAGTCGAAATGTTTGCATACGAGCAACAGGGGTGGGCTAGACAACGCGAAGAAATGGCCACAAAAATTGATCACATTCAAGGGAAACTAATTACATATAGTAATTGAAGAGTGTTGCGATAGAACAGGTTTTCCAGTTGCCGCAGTTAAACAAGCAGCACTGGATGAAACCGAGTTAGAGACGCAAACTGAAAGCGAAGATGATGACACTGCGTTAGCGTGTAACAATAGGTCACACAGAGAAACTCGTAACCGATCTCTTGTGAGCCTGTGGCCAGAAAAACAGAGCCTGCGAAGCCCGATAAAGACCCGAACAAAATCAAACGACTTGCCAAAAAAGGCAGTTAAAATCGCAGTGTTAAAAACCATGACAAATGCGGATGATGAAATCACAACAATCAGCCGCCCGTTAACATGCGAAGAATGCTCCAGACACAAACAAGTCGTAGGAATTATGCTGAGAAAAGGACCATTTCAACCCTACTGGGAAGCATTGATGCTACAGGCTAATGTTTACAAACTAGAGATTAGAGACGTATGGCAAATAGCTCTTCTCACTATCCCTGAGGAGCTCAGACCAAAACTAAACACAGAAATGAAATCCGGCAACATAATGAACAGAGTAAATGACGAAACCGACGAAGGGATTTATGAACGTTTAAAACAGGCATTATTAGACATGAGGGGACCGTCACATGCAGATTGGAGCAAAATATTAGAAATCAAACAAACAGGTAATGAGTCATTTGAAACGTACGCTGAACGGTTATGGGTAACATACAGAGAACACTCAGGCCTTGAAAATGCAGACCGCAACCATGACGCATTACTGCAGCTTGTTAAAAACAATGCCGGCATCCCCGTTCAAAAAGCGTTATCAAATGGTGTCGACCCAGCCGAAAACACGTTCAGAGCAATATTAGACTGGGGTTCAAGAATAGAAAACAGATGGCGATTAAAACCCCGCAGCGTTGCGTCCGCACAGTGGTTAACAGAAGGGAACAGCACAGATAAATTTAGCCAAAGGTCTCCAAATAAAATGATATGCCATTATTGCAGAAAGACTAACCATGTAATGCGAGATTGTCAAAAAAGAGAAAAAGATTTAAAAGAACAAGCGAAGCATTACCAAACAACGCCCTCTAGCGACGACTCTGAGCTGTTGAAACAATTCGTAAACTTCATGAATGAGTTTAAAAAACAAAACGGCCAAAATGGCGCGGCCCACAACGCGAGCAGAACGACTGAAAATTACCATCACCAATAGGGATACGTGGCCTCCATTGCCATAGGGAGCATAATTAAGAGTGGAAACCGAATAAAAATAAGGGCTAATTTAGGAGGCCAGTTAGCCAACATACTTATTGATTCGGGCGCAGCGTGCTCCTGTACAGACATTCCACTACCTTTAACCAACGAAACGATTCCGATCCAAGGCATCGGCGATACGATAATGATTGCGACAAAAACACAGCCAGTTCAACTTGATTTAGGCGTGACAGTATTGGAAGAATCCCTCTGGTATTTACCTAACAACAGTGAAGAGACTGTGCTGGGAATGGACATAATGCGAAAGTATGGCTTTGTAATTCACTGTTTTGAAAAGCAAATTGAGCTGAAAACAGAAAAAACTGTTAAAATGTGCATGTCCATATCCACCCCAGATCCTATTCAACAGATGGTAAACAAACAGGAGATTAGAGCACGCGATTCCTCACTGTCGTTAAAGTGCGTCGCACATCATCAAAATCCAGATGAAAACGAGAAAACAACAACATCGCAGATCAATTAGCCAAATTAGCAGCACAAAAGGGAGATGAATGGAAGCCTGACAGACTGGTTGTTCCTGCCGTGAGTGCGATTCAAACTATTCCTATTGACTTGAAACAGTACCAACAAGAACTGTGGAGTTCTGATGGAGAGCTGACACCGCACCTGCAGCAGGACCAACTAGTCAAGGTCACTGAAGGCATGATTTTAAGAGACGATAAATACATTGTTCCAGAAGCCCTCCAGAAACCAGTGATAAAGTTGTACCACGATTATGCACACGTATCAGCTCCAAAAACACAACAGCTGATCCAAAAGAACTTCTGGTGGCCACAAATGGCATCAGACATTCAAAGATGGTGTGACACATGCATCGTATGTGCCACCATTAACCAAGGCAAGCCTGGCCGTACAAAACTGTGTAGACCAGAGCCACCCAAGGGACCTTGGGAGTTACTCCAATTGGATTTCATAGGCCCACTACCTAGTGCCAAAGGGGGGTATCGTTATTGCCTGGTGATAATTGACAAATTATCCAAATGGGTCGAAGCGATTCCCACCCGCAATAACAGTGCAAACACAGTGGCACGAGTAGTAGCGAACCAAATCCTCCCACTCTGGGGAGCACCAATCCAAATTGAATCTGACCAGGGCACACACTTCACAGGTCAGGTGATGAAACAAATATGCCAGATGCTGAACATCAAACAAAGGTTTCACATACCGTATCGACCGCAAAGCTCAGGCATGGTGGAACGTGCCAACCACACAATAAAAGCTGCCCTGAAACAACAGCAATCAGACTTAACGAATGATACACAATTCAACCCAACCTCTGAGGTGAAATTCTCAAAGGAGACATGGTAATGGTACGCTGTTTTGTGAAGCAAGGTGCATTCACACCCCGATGGCATGGCCCATATGAAGTTAAAGCTATATGCAACAGCTGTGTGGCCACAACTGTGAAGGGGAAACTGCGATGGTACCACATGTCTCAGTGCAAATCATTCAAAAGTACTCAGAATAAATAAATGTCACTGTCTTCTCCTCTTGCCTTCCAGGTCGACTGCAGCGATCCCATGGAGGCCAGATGAAAGGAAAGTGTCTGGGCCCACGTGCATCAGACTGGGCCAAAGGATTTCACTCACACACAACCTGAAATGTGAGAGGTGGGTGTGGAAATACTCCAAGGGGCCATCCACACAAAAAATCACAGTCGCACCAAAAGAGACAATTACATGGCCTCCCGGATTAGTACCGGATCCAAATTGCACACCACAAATTTGTTGTAGTTCAGGTAACACCCACCCACCTACAAGAAACATTTCAGGACACACTCGAGCACCAAAATTCATGCACAACCTCACCGCCTGGTATCAACTTAAAATAGATCCAGGTGACACAATAGGCAACGTACACACTACACGAAAACAAAAACAATGGCATAGACCCAAAATTGTGCTACTATGTTAAAAATTTGGAACCTGCAACATATCGCACATACAGAAACACATAATGACACACATATGAGATTCACCGAGCTAATGTACGATCTCACGTCGTACACACCTAACGAGCCAAAACCAAAAACTTTTGTCTGGACCAACCGAAAGGAAGGAATGTATTGTGTCGGGGAATGTTCGCATAGCATAGACAATTTCACCAATCCACACAACTGTTCATGGACTGTTAAGTACTGTTTTAATTTGACCACCTGTGGATACACTAAACCCAAAAAGTGTCCAGAATTGCACTCAATTCCTCCTGGTGGACTGATTAGAGGAAACATCAACAAGACTTTATTACATGATGTAAATTTGGTAATGACACATGTAACTTATAACATTTCCAATATACTCTCTGCCTATACAAAGCATTGTAATACTAATGATGAGTCGTATGCATGGCTACAGTCACGAATCGATGATTTAATTTCTGATTACAAAGACAGACTTGCCGTCCAAATTCCACCTGCTCGCTCAAAACGAGACCTGCTCAGCAGTATAGCCGGCCTGTTCGGATCAATTAATTCAGCAGCCAACACTTATAAAATAGCCAAACAATCTCAATTCTCCACATGGTTGACAGATCAGATGGCCACTGGTTTCCAACACATCACCAATAGCAATGATAATATTATCAAAGCGGTTCGTTCCGAGGCGCAGGCGCTTCTAACGATCAGCCACACATTGTTCAATCAGACCCGTACCATCGAACGTGACTTAGCCTGCAGATCATATGCACAAGATTTATTCACTGCAACAAGACAGGAAATTTTAGATCTTCGTCTTCAGAAGACCCCGAGACATGTTTTGAACGATTTAATTGAGGTTTTAGATTTACATAGATGGTTCTCTTCGGAAAAAATGAAAAATGTAAAGTATTCAGAATTATTATCCACAATTATGATGTATACTGGAAACGAATGTACTGGTTGCATTGGATTTTTTGTCACTTTTCCTTTAATCCACCCAGATCAAGTTTACCCAAATTCCACTAATATCCGATCCATTGGCATGGTAGTTAAAGATCAGGTAATTAAATGGGATCACCTCACCGGATATATGACGCTGAAGGGTACTGAGACCTTATTTACCAGTCGCACTTGTTGTCATGAAACTCACAATTATGTTGTCTGTACATGTAACACATTACAACCTTTCTCTCCCAATGATAGCAAACTCATAAGTGTTGAATCTTTGCATGGCCATTCAAATGCGATTCAGGTGTCTCATACACAGTGGTGTGTCATCAGTGAGATGAATTCGTTCACATATGGAGGACTGACCTGTCCTGCTGATCACTCATTTTGCTTGGAAGTGACAGAGGATTTCTCTATGGGCCAGATCGACATCCTCGGAAGGATGCCAAAGGACGCAGAGGTCGCCCCATGGTGGGACGACACCTTTTACGAACACGGAACACAAGCCTTGATCGACACGATGGACCTGGTACAGAACGTCATCCTCCAAACAGAGTACCACCTTTCTCAAGCACAAGTGGAGACAAACTTGGCGCGAAAGACTGCACAGATTCTGTCTAGCTCATCTACCCGATCGGCACAGACAGCATATACCTGGTGGGACTGGGTACTTCGAGGTTGCGCAGTTGGAAGCGCACTCATCTTCTCCTTCACGCTATTTCAATGCTGCTATTTCCGACACCTCATCAGATCAGTAAAAGCATCCACCAACACTATCCTAACCCTCAGCCCCTTAAAGCTGCCCACCTTACAACGACTGAAGTGACACTGCAGGGAACCCTGTGAGTGGCCCAAACAGTGCCAAAGGGAGGAACTGTAAGCCCGGTGCCAGGATGTCTGCCCCCCCCAGAGAGGAACTGCAAGCCCGGTGCCAGTAATCAACAGAAACTACCTCTTACATATGTAACAGCCAGGACGCAGCACACTGGGGGGTTCACACCCCGTGCTGACGGTCCGCACGATGGACCTGGTGCAGTCACCATTCCCCCCTCCCCTCATCATCTAAAATTCACTGAAAAATCCATGCAATGTAATATGTACAAAAAGTAACCATACATGTTTGATATCTTTTGAAATGTCTCAGTGCGTCTGGTAAAATGGTCTCATTATCCCAATCATAATGAAAAGCTAAAGGAAGTTCTAAAATATGAGAAGTATAGTGTACAGCGTAAGGGTGTGCCCTCCCCCCTGATCTTCTATTCAGATCACCTCCTGTATGTAAATAAGCATTCCCTGCCACAGGATATCAGGAGCCATTTGGTTGCAAATTCTGAAGTCTAATTATAATAACAAGACCACCATTTGGTGAGTTTATTGAATTATCTGGGTATATAAGGAAAGGGGACACAAAGTTCTGGGAGTCTGTAGGCTGACTGCCCGCACAAATCGCTGTGTGTTAACCCCTATATGCTAACCCCTATATGCATATATCAATATGAGGAAGAGTGGTTTAACGGGGCAGAAAATGTTTTTGACAAGGTTTGATAAGATTTTCTGGAATGAAAATGTGTGTGTGCTTTCAGCTTGCCTGTCAGAAAAAAACAAATTCAGCTGTATTTGATAACAGAGGAAGTCTGCGCCATGCTTATCAGTGACCAAGGCCACTGGGCCGCTTCAAGACTGTTTTGAGGAAAATGCATGACAGCCACAGAAGGGCTGAAAAGGGAAGAGGGGAGAAACACATTGCAGTATATAGATTATTTATTGATTTATGCACGAGATGAGGTTACGTGCGTGGCTGACACTGTAACTCTCTTGAACCACCTGGCGAGAGAGGGTCACAAGGTCAGTCTGACAAAGCTACAGTTTGTGAAGCAGGAAATAACTTTTTTTTGGGTCACACTATAACACCAAACAGTAAAGCTATCTCTGAGAAACGAATAAAAGCTATCAGAGATGTCCCAAGACCAGTAACAAAGAAACAATTGTTATCATTCTTGGGAATGTGTGCATATTGTCGAACGTTTATTCCAAATTATGCATGTCTTGAGAAGCCCTTGAGAGCCCTGACAACAGGGAAAGGGCTGAGGTCATGTGACAAGATTGAAAGGCCTTTTACACAGATGGTAGACGAAAAAACATGGATTTATGAGTTCAGTGCGCTTGCAAACCCATGGGGACAGATTAAGACCAATCGCATATTTTTCAACAAAGCTTGATGCAGTTGCAGCAGGCTTGCCGCACTGCCTGAGAGCTGTGGCGGCTGCAGAGCTGGCTGTGCTGGCTTCAAGGGAATTTGTGGGGTATTCTGATTTGACTTTGATGGTCCCACACGCGGTCTCCATGATTTTGCAAGAGCAGAGAACATCACATTTATCAACAGCCCGATGGCTGAGGTATCACACGATTTTGCTTGACATGCCAAATGTAACGGTGAAAAGATGCACAACTTTGAATCCTGCCACACTTCTCCCTAAAGAGGAGGATGGAGAGGAACACCATTGTTGTCTATCAGTGTTGGAACAGGTGTGTACACCACGTCCAGACCTGTTGGACACACCTTTAGAGAACTGTGACAATGTCCTCTTTGTGGATGGGTCGGCGTCCAAAGATCCACAAACAGGCTTGAATAAGGTTGGTTTCGAGGTGACCACTGAATTTGAAGTCGTAAATTCTGGCAAATTGCCATCAAATTATTCGGCTCAGGGAGCTGAATTGGTTGCTCTGAGAGAGGGTGTAAACTTATGGCAGACAAATGTGTGACAATTTACACAGACTCGCGTTATGCTTTTGGGGTCACGCACGACTTTGGCGCACTTTGGAAGCACAGAGATTTTTTGAAGTCGGATGGACATCCGATATTAAACGCATCGCTTGTGTCTAAGCTTTTGGAGGCCATTCTTTTACCAGACAAGGTCGCGATCTGTAAATGCGCAGCGCACACTAACGATAAGAGTTTTATCTCCACAGGAAACGCGAGAGCAGACGCGGCAGCGAAGGCCGCGGCAGCACAGGAGACAAAAGAAACGACTTGTGCTTTAGTATCTGTGACTAACCCTGATATTTCCCCTTGTTTACAAAGTATGCAGACTTTTTTCCACAGGAGCAGGAAAAACAAAAATGGAGGTCGTCTGGCTGCAGCCTCAAGGGGGGTGTATGGATGAGTGTTGATGACATTCCTTGTTTGCCCAAACACTTCTTTCAGCATTATGCTAAGTTGACACATGGGTTGGATCATGTGTCAAAGGGAAGTATGATAATGCAGATGAGGGAATTATGGTTTACAAAGGGATTTACAGTGGTTGCTGAAATTTTTTGCAAAAGATGTGTCACTTGTAACACACACAATGTGGCTAGGGGAATAAAAACACCCTTGGCATCTCAACCAGCACCGGCAGGCCCATTTGAATATCTAATGATGGATTTCATCGAATTAACCCCTTGTGGGAAACAGAAACACTGTCTGGTGATGGTTGACATGTGGTCAAAATGGGTTGAGGCCTTCCCAACCTCGAAACAAGATTCGGCGGCAGTGGCAAAGGCCCTGTTAACCGAGATCGTTCCAAGATGGGGAATTCCAAGAAAAATCAGTTCTGACAATGGCAGACACTTTGTCAATGATGCAATAAAGCAGGTGGGTCAGTTCTTGGGAATTGACATGAGAACACACTGCAGCTACGCGCCCTCATCAGGAGGGGCGGTAGAGAGACAGAACCAGACAATTAAGAACAAATTAGCGAAATGCTGTGAAGAGACGGGTCTGACTTGGCTTAAAGCCCTCCCAATCGTACTGATGTACATGAGAATGAGAAAAAGAGTGAAAACAAACCTGAGCCCATTTGAAATTTTGTTTGGTAGGCCACCATTCATGGGCATAGAAGGGGGTAAACAAAGGCTGCCATCAACGGATGTGTGTGAGAATGACATGTTGAATTACTGCAAAGAAATGTCTTGTCTGTTGTCAAATATTTCTGTGCAGGTAAAAGCTGAAGGTTGCTGAGAGATTCCTGCACGAGGTCAGACCTGGTGATTTCGTGGTGATTTGTGATCACAGGAGAAAGAGCTGGAAATCGAAAAGGTGGCTTGGGCCTTTCCAGGTGCTTCTGGTGACGCACACGGCGGTGAAGGTCTCAGAGAGGGCTACGTGGGTTCACGTAAACCATTGCAGGAGGGTGCCGCCCATTGCGGAGGCGGAGCAATCGCTGGAGGAGGTTCAACGCGAGTGTCAATAAATGCTAAGATCCAGTTTGAAAAGCCCTTGCATTGCAGCTGTGTGTTTAGGCGGAACCAGATATCAGCGCAACCGGAATCCGGGTGGACATCGTAATCAACAGAACAGATAAGACTCTTAGGGCTTCAAAAACAGTACTTTCTCTGGTCATAACAGCACCTTTGATTCAGAGTAACTGAGAGAATGGAGCGTCCAAGGCCGTGGCACCCATTCAGAGTGCCAGGAATGTGTGGCCTGTTTTAAGACCACATGTATAATGACTTTGTTGTCAGTGACAATTTGCTTGGTAATACTACACTTCACAACAGGTCTGAAGGTGTTACCAACAGGAGATCAGACCAACAATATGATGACACAAGTAGCGGAAGTTACAGTGAAATGTGTTAATTGAGTTATGATGTTTCTATTTTCTTCCTGAGAAGGATTGATATGTAAAGAAGGTTAAAAGCAGCAGTTATCCGTGTACAAGAGGACGTACAAGGAGAGAGGGGTGAAACTGAGGGATTTTTTACATACTTTTAATGTTTACATTTTATATTACAGAAGTAACTCAACAGTGATAAATTTATATGTTTATTTCCTATTATGAACTATACTTTTTCTTGTTTATACTATGGTGACTGAGGGTTCGGTTTAGGCCGAGAGTGCGACAGCAGTGTCTGTCCATTCAGCCCGGCTATAGAATAAGTCTTTACTTTGCTTGCTAAAACATTTAGGGTGTGTCCTAACAAAAACAGCCTAAGCATTTTTCAAATTTTCAAAAACTTACTTCACAGGTTCAAGAAGAGTGATCATTTATGTGAAAATCAGAGATGAAGAGTATAAGTGTGATTTAATGGCTTGAACTTGTATTTATTATTATTTACTATTATTATTACAATGTTTGATTAATCAGCAGAGAATGATAAAAAGAGAGGAATTGTTATGGAATTTTTACTCTATGGGTATAAATCAAACAGTGAAAATTAGATTTCAGATGTATGCATTAAGTTTTCTCACTCGTAGTTAGATAAGCATTCTGTGTGTGATGATTTACTATGATTGGGAGGTGATAGAGGTAAGGAAACGCAGATGGTCAGGGGGTCAAGGGGGCATTTGCCTGCCTTTTCTGTATAACCATTAATAGATAAACAAACTTGGTATCTCTCCTGTAGGGGAGGGAAGAAATAGGGCCTTGAGGGAAAAGGACTATAAAACAGGTGGCACTGTGACTCCTTATCGCTCTCTCTCTCTCTCTCTCTCTTCCTGACTGACTCACAACTATGTGTGTTAGTGCACGAGGGATCTTCTCTTGCAAGGGAATAAATACTTTATTAATATAATTTGGACTCAGAGTTGTCTCTTACTCAGTGATGATGTTTGTTAGAAAGAAATTGCCACAACACTTGTTTAACACTGTCTTTCTTGTATGTAATGCAATGGATGTGTTTAGGAGAATGTCCTTGCTGATTATTTACCTTGAAACGGAGGTCGATTGGAAACTGAGACAACCATGTTCACCATTCATTGTGTGGAAAAGAGGAGCTTGAATGTTCTGCTAAACATCTTCCTTTTGCAATAAAGTCATATTTAGTTTTGAATGAATTGTGGGTATGTTTATATATATATATATATATATATATATATATATATATATATAATCTGAGTCTGACTACTTGAAAACTCAACCTCTAACTGCACTGCAAACTGTTGCAATAACTTGATGAATCTTGTTGGACGCTGAAAGCTCTCTGTGACGCACGAGTTGCTACTCTCAGCCTTTGACCTGACTACTAAATCTTGTTTCAGGCCAGTGGGTGAAAGACTGATAAAATCCTTCAATGATCATGATGTCATAATGCCTTAATCACAGGAAGAGGTTAAGCCTTGACAGGCACATTCTTCATTCACATTCATTATTTAGTAAGTAAATAAGGACTAAATGTACCTTCATTGGTATAATAGACTTACTATGGCCAGTTTTACTGGATATTGTTTATGTTTTTCCAATACTAATCAACACTTGATATGTATTGGTTCTTATTACATATTGTAGATCATCCTAAACTGGAAAATTGATGTAGCTGAGGTTGTTTTCATTGAATGTTCTGATTATCAGGGTTCATGGCAAGCCATAAACATACTAGGCCTAATTGATTATTTCTTCACATTGATGGCTATTAAAAACATAATTATTGATTCCAGACTATTTTATGCCATACTTTTAATTTTGTTTGCAGTTTGATAACTACCATAATAGCATACATAAAAGTATAAAAAAGCGCATTTATTTGTTGGAAACAATCTGCTGATCTTACAGTGATGGATGATAGTTGGAGATACGGGTATTGAAACATTAATAATGTAGTCTGATATCACTCACCGTGATCCATAATGTCTGTAGCTTTGTTATCCTTTGTCAAGAGAAAGAAAAAAAGGCCTTGTTACAATAAAAGAAATGTCATGGATGGTAAATAGGGCCAGCGTGGCAATTAGCTACAAAGGCTATCTGGACGAAGAGAAAGACAGGCAGAAATCCTCACAACAAGCTAATGGCTCTACAGGCTAATGACTCAGTCGGCTTGAGGAATTCCTCTTTCTAATTTGACAAAAGCTGAAAGGCAGAGAAGGCCGTCTGCAAAGATTATTGACAACAAGCCAAATGGTTTGGCTCTCACAACAGTAGATAAGCAAGCCAGGCATGATACGTGCATTGGTTCACACATCCACACACACTCAAAATTATTTTCCTCAGCCCCCCCTATGCACACACACACTCAAATCCATTTTGATTTCAACAAAAGCTCACAGCACCTTTTATATCACTTGACATCCATGCATGCCATTTATTTTAGCCATTTGTACATGTTTTCCGTGCTGTTTGTAGGAGAGCCAGAGAAATGGATTGATCTAGTCTTTTACTGATTCTCGAATAGTGGGACAACACCTAATGTAAGATGGAATTATATTTTATTATTTCCGTAACTATCACTCAATATCCATAAATCCTGTCAGATAAAAGAAAAAAAAGAAATTAAATTGTTCATGATTCATTTGTTGTGAGCAATTCAAATTAATATTTTATTGTATGTATTTATTTACATTTTTCTAAATCATTTTCTACAAATTAATTAATTAAATAATACATTAATAAAAAAAATGAAATGAAATAAAATAAAATGCAATGTGGTTAATGTATTGTGTTGTAAAAGGTGCTGTACAAATTAATATGAATTTAATTTAATTTAAATGAATTTCAATGTTTTATTGCATATATTAAATTTGTCAAGTCAAGTCAAGTCACTTTTATTTATATAGCGCTTTTAACAATACAAATTGTAACAAAGGACTGCACAATATAAAAATAGGCAAATTGTGTCAATAATGTAAAATGACAGGATTTAACACTCAATTATCAGCTGAATGCATTTCATTATTGAATTTAGTAATGGCATTGTCCAGCTTAGTGCTAATAAATTGCTAATTCATGAATGAACTTCACAATGGATATGGCCGGCAAGTCTAAGTTATAGAAAATATGCTATTAATATTATTAATTATTGTTAATATTAGTATAATTTATTATGCATTATTTAAAAGTAATTGAGCTAATAATGACACTTTTTTATTTCGAGTGTCACAATAAGTTGTTTCCAGTATCTGTACCTTTATCGGTGTTTAAAATCAAGGCGCTGTCTCTTTAAGAAACTACGTCGCTCGGTTTTGGGCAAGCTAAGTGAGCCAGATATGGCGGAATGGAATCACACTACAACGTCGACTCCGTCTTCAGCAAGCATGACCTCGCTGGGTCGAGCGCTGTCTCGCAGCAGGTTAAGTCAGCCAGAAGGGTTTCAGTCGCAGAAGAGCCGAGGTGCCACGGGTCAGACTCGCAGGAGGTACTCCAGCAGTTCAGAGTCTCCCGATAACAGCCCAAATGTCGAGGCGAGGGTCCTGGTCATAAACACCGGCGGAACCATTGGAATGACGTACCATAATAACGGTAAACTGTATCAACACCGCTCACACACCTGACTGATGAGGGTTCACATATGTACGACTGTAATACTGCACTGCAGACACGTTTATGGGATTATTTGTTGATATCCTTCACATATTTCAATACAACAAAATAGTGGGAACAGTTTAAATAGTGAGGCTCCACATTATCCCATGGGTCGTTGGAAATTAATGATGATCGATCTTAAGGATAAAGCTACAGGCGTCCCAAATGTATTTGGACATGCTAAAAAATATATATATATTATTTGCATTATGTGTATATATCACTCCAAGTGGGATGTGGCACCTGTAAACAAATGATGCTGAGCTATGTATGCCATGTCTTTTAACTATCATGTTAAAAGTGCCACTTTAAAAAAATCAATCTTTTAAACAATAAACGTAGAAAGATAAAAAGACAGTTACATATCTGTTACATTGACACAAATATTATGATAAAATTATAAACAAGATCATTGGGAAACAACTGTATTCAGGTCATTTTATTACATTTACATGTATGCATTTAGCAGACGCTTTTATCCAAAGAAACTTACAGGCTATACATGTTTTTAATCAATATATTTTATCAGATAGGGTAATAATGATCATTAATTTAGATTAGAACTAATAGAAAGGGGACAGCATGAACTATTTATGAAATGCTTTTTACAGATTAGCCTAGGCTCTAGACAATCAAGACTTCACATTGGTTATTTAAGCTATCAAGAAAAACAGAAAAGTTGTTCAAACTGGGAATAGTTTATAAATAAAGTGAGCAAAGAACACCAAAGCGGTCCCATGACTTCAGTCTGATGCCAGTTATGCACTTTCGTAAAAACTCCCATTATAATCACTGAAGTATGGGATCATTTTCTCGCCCAAAGTATCTTATGTACATAGAAAGATAGAAAATCAGTTACATCAACTGTCAATCAAATATTTAATCAAACAATCAAATATTAGAATAAAAATACAATGATAAAAAAATGAAACTAATAAAATCTATAGCAAAGAAATATACATTTTATACATTATTTAAAGGAAAGATTTAAGGCTTTACAAAAATTGACTTTTTTTTGCCTTTTTATATAATTTCTTTTAAGTAGTGACCTGTTCTATTTTAAAATGAGTAGAATTAGTATTTTTCCATGCTAGTTTGTATTTGTGGGCAAAGAATTTGCCATATATTATTATTTTGCAACATACCATATTTTAAAGTTACCTTTATTATCATAAAACAAAAATATATTTTTTCTGTGAGTTGCATTTAAGTGTTTGTATTATATAGGCCTATTAAAAAAAACTTAAAAATCACACCAAAATAATTTTGTGTAAATGCAACCAAAAAAAGGTCCTACTATTTGTATTGTCTTAATTTTGAAGTTATATCTATTAACAAATGTTTGATTTTATTTATTTATTTACAAATTATTTTGTGAAAACAATAACTGCCACTTGGTCGTGCATAATGACCTTTTTTCTGTTTGCACAAGTAATCTTTTATAGTCTGTGTTAGATTATTTCAAAACTAAAATAACAGTACAGTAAGTACAGTTGTAAACAATTTCTACTTTACATTGGGGGCTAAAACACGAATAGTCATTAACCTGTTATACAGTAATATGGATGTATTTTTTGGTAACTTCATCTTCAAATTGCTAATGTCCGCAATCTAGTAATTTTTATTTTTACCAAAGAATATAATTTCATGAATTTCAAGTGTGACTAGTCCAGTCCAGTGTTAAAATTTTTGTTTTGAGAGTTGGAAGTTTTTAATTGTAATAAACCAAAATTGCAGCTGTACATTAATGGATGTACACATTAGAAGCAGGAACACATCTCCGTATATATCCAAATAATGAATGGCACAGCTGAAAGTCTGTATAATGCACTGGTGACTTGGTTATATAAAGTAATGAATGGGAATGAGAAGAGTCCTTCAAGACTGGTTTTGTTTACAGTATTCTAACTGAATTGCTCTGAAAAGGATGCTGATTGAGTTTTATGAGTTTATTAGTAATTCTTTGAACATAATGTCCAAATATTTGCCCTCTGTAAACAGTAGTTCATCTTTCCCGACGATGGGCTGTAGTACCACTTCCTGCACAATATTGTTTGAATAGGTTAACAAACTTGGTTCTTTATAAATAAAAAGAAGCTTATCTAAAACAAACGCTGATAACAAAAATGATAGTGCCTTTTAAAGAATTTGCAAGGCCAAACACAACAACAGTTTTATCTTCCATTACATAAACACAGGATCTGTGATTCTGTGAATCAACCATCATACAGTATGTGGACTGAACAGAGGTTCTGATTTTCTTCTTTCCTCAATGGAAACCTGGGCACATATTTTTCCAAGACTCTAAAAGTCATGTGCAACAGACTCCTGTGGTTCTATTTATACATTTTTTTGTGTGTGTAGCCTTACACCTGCTGTTATGGGTCTGCATGATGCAGTTTTGCTTTTACGTTTCTGGACACCAAAATGATTTTTCATGAGATTTTAAGTGTTACATTTAATTATCCAATAAATATATATTACCAAATGTGACCATCCTGGACCACAAAATAAGTCATAAGGGCACATTCTTTTTAAAATGGAGATTATACATCATATGAAAGCTGAATAATTGATGTATGGATTGTTATGATAGGGCAATATTTGGCCAAGATACAACTATTTGAAAATCTGGAATCTGATGGTGCAAAGAAAATGTAAATATTGAGAAAAATTGCTTTTAAAGTTGTCCAAATGAAGTTATTGTTTTTATTGAAATTAAGTTTGTATTTATTTATGGTAGGAAATTTACAAAATATCTTCATGGAACATGATTTTTACTTGATATCCTAATGATTTTTGGCAAAATCTCAAAGAAAAGAAAAATCTATAATTTTTGACACGTAATATTCTGCCCATTAATAGGGAATGTCAAAATGTGCAAAATGATAAAGTAGTACAGTATACACAGTATCATATATTCAGGATGGTATCTTTTTGGCCTTGCTACTGAGGGTTGCAAACATGACATGTATGACTTTGTATATGGACTTTTCTTCTGTATTTGCAGTTCTGTCTCCAGAACCTAATACTCTCGTTGAAACTCTACGCAAACTCCCCATTCTGCACGATGAGCAGTACGCACAACAGACCAGACTGTATGAATACTACAAGCCTCCGGAGAACACGCTGGTGCTGTCGTAAGTTTCCACACTGCGCAAAAATACGTGATCAGGTTAGACATTTGTGGAGGTGTTGTCCTATTCATAGATCCAGTATTTAACTATTTGTGTACAAAATACAGGTTTGATGGTTGGTTTCTGTTATTATTGTACCAGAATATAGCAACACTTCTCCCAAAATTAAAGTTGTCATTTACTTGCTCTATCTAATTTAAAAAGGCTATACATACATATTTAAAAAAGCAATTGTGTCTGTCTTGTAGGATGCTGTTTCTTTCATATTTACACATCTGATAATGTTATAGACCATACAAATGTGTGTTATTTTAACAGGAAGTCCACTCATTCAGCTGATCCTCTATTTCATGGGTGCTGTAGGACTGGTAGCATAATGTTTGCCTTTGTGGGATGTATATGTACTTGCACATGTTTGCATGATTTGTGTTATACATTTGCTAGTTAGCTCAGTGGTTATGGCTGTACAGTATGTTTTAAGCTATGCAGATGAAATATGATCAATGAGAGGTTAAACTGTGTTTCTTCTTGACAACTTCATCTCATGATTCACTGGTGTAATTTACTGTGGCATTATTCAAAGCCTGTTCACACCATGTCTGATGACTAAAATAATGATATAATTATTATATATGTATTATACTGTAATACAGAGTCGTTCTAATATAATAAATGTGTATTAAATGAATATTAAGCTAACATGAATTTATTGCAATACATATTTATTCATTAAGTCAACACTTCGAAATTATTCACACCCAGTGGAACATAACAAAACATTGTAACATAAAATGTACCCAATTTTTTCATGTTTCAAATTTCATTTGAAATACCTGGTCTATTAACAATTGTAATATAGCTTGTTTTTTGTCTGAGAATCACAATAAATGTTCCGCAGGTTCTATGTGTAACTTTATGTGACAATCTTATATTATAAATAAGCTAATTGAATTTGTAATGCTGTATTGGGACCAGCCTATATTTTACAATTGGGTGGATTAAAGATATCTAGTAATGTCTTGATAATGATAAAGGAGAAAGCAAGTCAGCTTTATGTCTATATGTATGAACTTCTTGTGGGAAAAAAATTATAAAATGGCCAATATGTTGGTTAGCTGGTCTTACCTATTATCCCATCTTGGCCAAGCTGATGTCACTAGCCGTGTGACCAGCTAAAAAGTGTCCAAAACCCATCTGTAACCAGTCAACGGTGCAGGCTGGGAGAAAAGGAAGAAAAGCAGTTTTGCATAGGAAATCCTGCAGTAATGTTTATAAAACATCCCATGATCCATCTCACAAAGTAAAAAAAACAACAACACCCCAACGTGTGCTGATATTTCAAGCTATTTGCAACAGATTTTAATGCTTTTAAAATAAATTTGATCAAGTCAGCCAGCTACTTTGCACTTTCAAATTCATGCATTGTAAATGTTCATGCAATTACTTTTTATAAAATACATAAATGGATTAATATGCAAATATAAACATAGTCTAATGAATCACAGCATTTCCCAGTACAGTACATCTTGGGGATTTTATTCTCAGTTTTTTCTTTTTAATTAGAAAATTTTCCATTTAGATTCAGTCTGCTTCATTTATTTAGGTCTGGCTGGGGATTTCCACCCTGGGCTGCCGAGGGAACGAGACAATCCCTAGCTGAACCTGGCCCGACTCGAGCGATCATTTTTCAATGTGCTACTCTCAGGCTCAAAATGATTTACCTCCATTCAGACAGCCGCTGCCTGGCTCCCAGCCAAAATACAAAGACGAGACTGATCACTCGAGCACTCTCACTATCTCCCTTTGAGACGACACTCTCTCTCTCTCACTCACTTTCTGGATGTGTTCTGTCTCTCTTCACTCTCGGGAGGTCCTCACCCTCTTTCTTTTTTAATTTCCATCTCATTTTCTGATTTTTGGCTCTCTGGTTTTTCACCTCTGTGTCTCATACTCAACCTCCCCCTCCTTCCTCTCTCCTTCTGTCTCTCCAAATATTGCTGTAAAATATATCTACTTTTCTTGATTTTTTAGTTTCTAATACTAAGCAATAATTCTAAATGTATTTACAGTAATAACTGTGACCTGGCCAGCTTTTATAACATATATTCTCTCCACAAGGGGGACTAAGAAACTCTACAGCGCATCTGATCTCATATTACACAATTGTAATATGCAATATGCAGTAGCCCATTAATTTACACATCTCAATGACTTAAGGTTATTACAAGCTACACTACATTATGATTAGACTATATTTTACAGTAGTAGCTCAATGAACAGCCAAAGCTGCCCTGTGGTGATTTCCGTATTGACATAATGCTCCAATTCTACAGATATCACACAGCGCGCTCTCATGTACACTCTGTTTTAATGAGGGATAATGTTACCGGGTGAATGACGCCTCAGGTCAGAAGTGCTCCAAGGAAGTGTTTAGTGATGGAGGCTGAGAGCAGCCCCCCTTTTCCCACTGCTTACAACAAAAGAATATCTGGACTGTCCATCTAATTATTCCAGTGAATGAGGTTTATATTATTATTTTCTTACTTTTGTAATTAGTACCTCCTGTAGATTGAGATTTTTGCTTTGCACATGTGATCAAACCCTGTAGCACTAAAGTTTACTGTGAGAGAGTATGTTGCAGAAGGTAAAAAGAATGAATTTTAAGCGATTGATCATTTCAGTCAGTGTGCAGCTGTGGACAAACATCACTTTCTCACATACTCTTTCTGGATTTCGTTCCGTCACAACACCGTTTCTTACTTCCGTAGGAAAGAAACTTAAGACTCATGGTTACTGTACAGCCAACTCCATGTGTCTTTGGTTATTTAAAGAAATCTTGTCTCACATGTCTTATGTTGCATCTTACTATAGCTAGGATAAACTTTTACACGGTAGCCATTGAGTATTGGGTAAATGTTAAAGAAACTATGAGAGAAATAGATATGTTGGTGTAAGAAAGTAGGCTACTGTACACTGCTTTTAATGGACTGTGAACCTAAAAACTAACTTTCCTTTGTCTTGTTTAACACTGTCTTTCTTGTATGTAATGCAATGGATGTGTTTAGGAGAATGTCCTTGCTGATTATTTACCTTGAAACGGAGGTCGATTGGAAACTGAGACAACCATGTTCACCATTCATTGTGTGGAAAAGAGGAGCTTGAACGTTCTGCTAAACATCTTCCTTTTGCAATAAAGTCATATTTAGTTTTGAATGAATTGTGGGTATGTTTATATATATATATATATATATATATAATCTGAGTCTGACTACTTGAAAACTCAACCCTCTAACTGCACTGCAAACTGTTGCAATAACTTGATGAATCTTGTTGGACGCTGAAAGCTCTCTCTGTGACGCACGAGTTGCTACTCTCAGCCTTTTGACCTGACTACTAAATCTTGTTTCAGGCCAGTGGGTGAAAGACTGATAAAATCCTTCAATGATCATGATGTCATAATGCCTTAATCACAGGAAGAGGTTAAGCCTTGACTGGCACATTCTTCATTCACATTCATTATTTAGTAAGTAAATAAGGACTAAATGTACCTTCATTGGTATAATAGACTTACTATGGCCAGTTTTACTGGATATTGTTTATGTTTTTCCAATACTAATCAACACTTGATATGTATTGGTTCTTATTACATATTGTAGATCATCCTAAACTGGAAAATTGATGTAGCTGAGGTTGTTTTTCATTGAATGTTCTGATTATCAGGGTTCATGGCAAGCCATAAACATACTAGGCCTAATTGATTATTTCTTCACATTGATGGCTATTAAAAACATAATTATTGATTCCAGACTATTTTATGCCATACTTTTAATTTTGTTTGCAGTTTGATAACTACCATAATAGCATACATAAAAGTATAAAAAAGCACATTTATTTGTTGGAAACAATCTGCTGATCTTACAGTGATGGATGATAGTTGGAGATACGGGTATTGAAACATTAATAATGTAGTCTGATATCACTCACCGTGATCCATAATGTCTGTAGCTTTGTTATCCTTTGTCAAGAGAAAGAAAAAAAGGCCTTGTTACAATAAAAGAAATGTCATGGATGGTAAATAGGGCCAGCGTGGCAATTAGCTACAAAGGCTATCTGGACGAAGAGAAAGACAGGCAGAAATCCTCACAACAAGCTAATGGCTCTACAGGCTAATGACTCAGTCGGCTTGAGGAATTCCTCTTTCTAATTTGACAAAAGCTGAAAGGCAGAGAAGGCCGTCTGCAAAGATTATTGACAACAAGCCAAATGGTTTGGCTCTCACAACAGTAGATAAGCAAGCCAGGCATGATACGTGCATTGGTTCACACATCCACACACACTCAAAATTATTTTCCTCAGCCCCCCCTATGCACACACACACTCAAATCCATTTTGATTTCAACAAAAGCTCACAGCACCTTTTATATCACTTGACATCCATGCATGCCATTTATTTTAGCCATTTGTACATGTTTTCCGTGCTGTTTGTAGGAGAGCCAGAGAAATGGATTGATCTAGTCTTTTACTGATTCTCGAATAGTGGGACAACACCTAATGTAAGATGGAATTATATTTTATTATTTCCGTAACTATCACTCAATATCCATAAATCCTGTCAGATAAAAGAAAAAAAAGAAATTAAATTGTTCATGATTCATTTGTTGTGAGCAATTCAAATTAATATTTTATTGTATGTATTTATTTACATTTTTCTAAATCATTTTCTACAAATTAATTAATTAAATAATACATTAATAAAAAAAATGAAATGAAATAAAATGCAATGTGGTTAATGTATTGTGTTGTAAAAGGTGCTGTACAAATTAATATGAATTGAATTGAATTTAAATGAATTTCAATGTTTTATTGCATATATTAAATTTGTCAAGTCAAGTCACCTTTATTTATATAGCGCTTTTAACAATACAAATTGTAACAAAGGACTGCACAATATAAAAATAGGCAAATTGTGTCAATAATGTAAAATGACAGGATTTAACACTCAATTATCAGCTGAATGCATTTCATTATTGAATTTAGTAATGGCATTGTCCAGCTTAGTGCTAATAAATTGCTAATTCATGAATGAACTTCACAATGGATATGGCCGGCAAGTCTAAGTTATAGAAAATATGCTATTAATATTATTAATTATTGTTAATATTAGTATTATTTATTATGCATTATTTAAAAGTAATTGAGCTAATAATGACACTTTTTTATTTCGAGTGTCACAATAAGTTGTTTCCAGTATCTGTGCCTTTATCGGTGTTTTCAAAATCAAAGGCGCTGTCTCTTTGAAACTACGTCGCTCGGTTTTGGGCAAGCTAAGCTAAGTGAGCCAGATATGGCGGAATGGAATCACACTACAACGTCGACTCCGTCTTCAGCAAGCATGACCTCTCATGGGTCGAGCGCTGTCTCGCAGCCAGGTTAAGTCAGCCAGAAGGGTTTCAGTCATGAAGAGCCGAGGTGCCACGGGTCAGACTCGCAGGAGGTACTCCAGCGGTTCAGAGTCTCCCGATAACGGCCCAAATGTCAGGCGAGGGTCCTGGTCATAAACACCAGCGGAACCATTGGAATGACGTACCATAATAACGGTAAACTGTATCAGCACCGCTCACACCTGACTGATGAGGGTTCACATATGTACGACTGTAATACTGCACTGCAGACACGTTTATGGGATTATTTGTTGATATCCTTCACATATTTCAATACAACAAAATAGTGGGAACAGTTTAAATAGTGAGGCTCCACATTATCCCATGGGTCGTTGGAAATTAATGATGATCGATCTTAAGGATAAAGCTACAGGCGTCCCAAATGTATTTGGACATGCTAAAAAAAATATATATATTATTTGCATTATGTGTATATATCACTCCAAGTGGGATGTGGCACCTGTAAACAAATGATGCTGAGCTATGTATGCCATGTCTTTTAACTATCATGTTAAAAAGTGCCACTTTAAAAAAAAATCAATCTTTTAAACAATAAACGTAGAAAGATAAAAAGACAGTTACATATCTGTTACATTGACACAAATATTATGATAAAATTATAAACAAGATCATTGGGAAACAACTGTATTCAGGTCATTTTATTACATTTACATGTATGCATTTAGCAGACGCTTTTATCCAAAGAAACTTACAGGCTATACATGTTTTTTAATCAATATATTTTATCAGATAGGGTAATAATGATCATTAATTTAGATTAGAACTAATAGAAAGGGGACAGCATGAACTATTTATGAAATGCTTTTTACAGATTAGCCTAGGCTCTAGACAATCAAGACTTCACATTGGTTATTTAAGCTATCAAGAAAAACAGAAAAGTTGTTCAAACTGGGAATAGTTTATAAATAAAGTGAGCAAAGAACACCAAAGCGGTCCCATGACTTCAGTCTGATGCGAGTTATGCACTTTCGTAAAAACTCCCATTATAATCACTGAAGTATGGGATCATTTTCTCGCCCAAAGTATCTTATGTACATAGAAAGATAGAAAATCAGTTACATCAACTGTCAATCAAATATTCAATCAAACAATCAAATATTAGAATAAAAATACAATGATAAAAAAATGAAACTAATAAAATCTATAGCAAAGAAATATACATTTTATACATTATTTAAAGGAAAGATTTAAGGCTTTACAAAAATTGACTTTTTTTTGCCTTTTTATATAATTTCTTTTAAGTAGTGACCTGTTCTATTTTAAAATGAGTAGAATTAGTATTTTTCCATGCTAGTTTGTATTTGTGGGCAAAGAATTTGCCATATATTATTATTTTTGCAACATACCATATTTTAAAGTTACCTTTATTATCATAAAACAAAAATATATTTTTTCTGTGAGTTGCATTTAAGTGTTTGTATTATATAGGCCTATTAAAAAAAACTTAAAAATCACACCAAAATAATTTTGTGTAAATGCAACCAAAAAAAGGTCCTACTATTTGTATTGTCTTAATTTTGAAGTTATATCTATTAACAAATGTTTGATTTTATTAATTTATTTACAAATTATTTTGTGAAAACAATAACTGCCACTTGGTCGTGCATAATGACCTTTTTTCTGTTTGCACAAGTAATCTTTTATAGTCTGTGTTAGATTATTTCAAAACTAAAATAACAGTACAGTAAGTACAGTTGTAAACAATTTCTACTTTACATTGGGGGCTAAAACACGAATAGTCATTAACCTGTTATACAGTAGTATGGATGTATTTTTTGGTAACTTCATCTTCAAATTGCTAATGTCTGCAATCTAGTAATTTTTACTTTTACCAAAGAATATAATTTCATGAATTTCAAGTATGACTAGTCCAGTCCAGTGTTAAAATTTTAGTTTTGAGAGTTGGAAGTTTTTAATTGTAATAAACCAAAATTGCAGCTGTACATTAATGGATGTACACATTAGAAGCAGGAACACATCTCCGTATATATCCAAATAATGAATGGCACAGCTGAAAGTCTGTATAATGCACTGGTGACTTGATTATATAAAGTAATGAATGGGAATGAGAAGAGTCCTTCAAGAGTGGTTTTGTTTACAGTATTCTAACTGAATTGGTCTGAAAAGGATGCTGATTGAGTTTTATGAGTTTATTAGTAATTCTTTGAACATAATGTCCAAATATTTGCCCTCTGTAAACAGTAGTTCATCTTTACCGACGATGGGCTGTAGAACCACTTCAATATTGTTTGAATAGGTTAACAAACTTGGTTCTTTATAAATAAAAATAAGCTTATCTAAAACAAACGCTGATAACAAAAATGATAGTGCCTTTTAAAGAATTTGCAAGGCCAAACACAACAACAGTTTTATCTTCCATTACATAAACACAGGATCTGTGATTCTGTGAATCAACCATCATACAGTATGTGGACTGAACAGAGGTTCTGATTTTCTTCTTTCCTCAATGGAAACCTGGGCACATATTTTTCCAAGACTCTAAAAGTCATGTGCAACAGACTCCTGTGGTTCTATTTATTTATTTTTGTGTGTGTAGCCTTACACCTGCTGTTATGGGTCTGCATGATGCAGTTTTGCTTTTACGTTTCTGGACACCAAAATGATTTTTCATGAGATTTTAAGTGTTACATTTAATTATCCAATAAATATATATTACCAAATGTGACCATCCTGGACCACAAAACAAGTCATAAGGGCACATTTTCTTTAAATGGAGATTATACATCATATGAAAGCTGAATAATTGATGTATGGATTGTTATGATAGGGCAATATTTGGCCAAGATACAACTATTTGAAAATCTGGAATCTGATGGTGCAAAGAAAATGTAAATATTGAGAAAAATCGCTTTTAAAGTTGTCCAAATGAAGTTATTGTTTTTTATTGAAATTAAGTTTGTATTTATTTATGGTAGGAAATGTACAAAATGTCTTCATGGAACATGATTTTTACTTGATATCCTAATGATTTTTGGCAAAATCTCAAAGAAAAGAAAAATCTATAATTTTTGACACGTAATATTCTGCCCATTAATAGGGAATGTCAAAATGTGCAAAGTGATAAAGTAGTACAGTATACACTGTATCAAATATTCAGGATGGTATCTTTTTGGCCTTGCTACTGAGGGTTGCAAACATGACATGTGTGACTTTGTATATGGACTTTTCTTCTGTATTTGCAGTTCTGTCTCCAGAACCTAATACTCGTTGAAACTCTAAACTCCCATTCTGCACGATGAGCAGTACGCACAACAGACCAGACTGTATGAATACTACAAGCCTCCGGAGAACACGCTGGTGCTGTCGTAAGTTCCACACTGTGCAAAAATACGTGATCAGGTTAGACATTTGTGGAGGTGTTGTCCAATTCATAGATCCAGTATTTAACTATTTGTGTACAAAATACAGGTTTGATGGTTGGTTTCTGTTATTATTGTACCAGAATATAGCAACACTTCTCCCAAAATTAAAGTTGTCATTTACTTGCTCTAATCTTAAAAAGGCTATACATATTTAAAAACAATGGTGTCTGTCTTGTAGGATGCTGTTTCTTTCATATTTACACATCTGATAATGTTATAGACCATACAAATGTGTGTTATTTTAACAGAAAGTCCACTCATTCAGCTGATCCTCTATTTCATGGGTGCTGTAGGACTGGTAGCATAATGTTTGCCCTTGTGGGATGTATATGTACTTGCACATGTTTGCATGATTTGTGTTATACATTTGCTAGTTAGCTCAGTGGTTATGGCTGTACAGTATGTTTTAAGCTATGCAGATGAAATATGATCAATGAGAGGTTAAACTGTGTTTCTTCTTGACAACTTCATCTCATGATTCACTGGTGTAATTTACTGTGGCATTATTCAAAGCCTGTTCACACCATGTCTGATGACTAAAAGTCTAAAATAAATAATTATATAATTATTATATATGTATTATACTGTAATGCAGAGTCGTTCTAATATAATAAATGTGTATTAAATGAATATTAAGCTAACATGAATTTATTGCAATACATATTTATTCATTAAGTCAACACTTCGAAATTATTCACACCCAGTGGAACATAACAAAACATTGTAACATAAAATGTGCCCAATTTTTTCATGTTTCAAATTTCATTTGAAATACCTGGTCTATTAACAATTGTAATATAGCTTGTTTTTTGTCTGAGAATCACAATAAATGTTCCGCAGGTTCTATGTGTAACTTTATGTGACAATCTTATATTATAAATAAGCTAATTGAATTTGAAATGCTGTATATGGACCAGCCTATATTTTACAATTGGGTTGATTAAAGATATCTAGTAATGTCTTGATAATAAAAAGGAGCAAGCAAGTCAGTTTTATGTTTGGTGCCTTAGTTTTCTATTCTGCACATTAAAGGTATGTAATTTTTGATTTGCAAACATATGCTGTACTGGCTATATGTTATGGTTGGGTTGTGCACATGAGAGTTTGTTAGAGATGCGCTAATGCAAAATGAGTATGCCAAACCCAATATCCGGTTACTTCTACAGATACCATGGTTTGGTTGTTCTGCCTTTCCTTTATCTTTGTATTTTTACAGTTTTGAGAATAAAAAGTAGATAAAAGTAATTTTTCCACGTTTACCAATCTTAAGGGGCTTTATAACTCATCTAAAGTATGGTCTGCTCCCTCCTTCAGGTCTTTAGTGTTTGTCATTTGGGGTGGGATTTTCTTTTAATTTTTGGTACTCTATTACTCTTCTAGCTTATCAGTACACCTAACAAGGGTGTCCCAATTTCTGTATGTGGTTTTAGGATAAGCTGCCCATTGTTAATTAAGACAGGTCACTCTAATCTGCTCTCCCTTGGTTCCTAAATGTGGAAAATCCCCCATGGCTCCTCTATTCTTTACAGTTTGACCATGAGCCGCACCTAGAGCGATGAGCAAAGTCTGAAGTCTGCTGCTTCATAACATTTACTCATCCATTGACGCACAAATGGTTTTTGCTTTAACTACAGGAGACGGCCCTGAAATCAGTCAAACTCTGTCAATAAATAATCAGCATTTTTGTTTTAGTTGATCTAGCTAAACTAACCCATGTTTGCCTATAATGGCCTTTGCTGGTTTAAAAAAATAAGTTTTGCTTTACATTAAGAGCTTGTTGTCAGTGTTTGGGTGTCTTTCACAATAAACATTACATATTATTTTCTCTCCTTTTTTCCACTGCAGACTGTCCAAACAGAACAAGAGGATTGTATATAGAGTTTTAGAGTACTCTCCCCTCCTCGACTCCTGCAATATGACCACAGATGATTGGGCCACTATTGGAAAAGACATTGAGGTGCTCCCGTTTTCACCATCTTTATGTTAAAAAATGTGCTGTGTGAAACTTTGGGACTTTGGTTGTATTATACAACTATTGAGCTTTGATCGGGTCACTCCCATTGGTGTGCATAGTTTTATTTTTTTTACACAGCCGTACTGTCGACCCCTGAGTTGGACATGAGTGAAAGTAGTGACTTCTAAAAATAACTTATCATGATTAGTTTTTTGATGCTGGTATTTTAATTATTTATGTAGAACAATTTTTTTAATTGTAATATCTTGAAGATAGTTCTTCTGTGAACAGATTAAGAGTTTGTCAGTTGGTATTTTCTCTCATGTTTACAGAAACACTACGAGCAATACGATGGTTTTGTTGTCCTGCACGGCACAGACACGATGGCTTACACCGCCTCTGCCTTGTCCTTCATGTGTGAGAACCTGGGAAAGCCTGTCATCCTCACTGGCTCACAGGTAACACGTTTTGAGGGGATATTTCACCCATAAATCATTTACTCACCCTTGTGTTTTTCCAAACCCATATGAAAAGTCTTAGACTACTTTTAGAACTACGTGTGCATTTTAATTATTATGGTTTCCATTAAATAATGTTCTGTTCACCAACATACAAATAGTTATTTATGCCTAAATACATTTTTCTATCCCATTTAACATTTTGTTCTACTTAATTTTTCAACTTGTGGCCATGAAAAAAAGCATCATGCTGACTTCACTAATAGCTTCTCGTTAATCTTGTATATGGCAGGTGCCCATCTACGAGATGAGGAATGATGGGAGAGACAACCTCTTGGGAGCCTTGTTGATAGCCGGGCAGTTTGTCATCCCAGAGGTGAGTTTTTCTGTGAGATCAGAGACATACATACATATATTTACAGTGGGAAACAAATTATTTGATCGCCTGCTGATTTTGTACATTTGCCCACCGACAAATAAATGATCAGTCTTTAATTTTAATGGCTAAGTTTATTTGAACAGTGAGAGACAGAATAACATCAAATAATCCAGAAAAACACATTTCAATTTTTTTATAAATTGATTTGCATTTGAATGATTTAAATAAGTATTTGACCCCTTTGCAAAACACGATTTAGTACTTTGTGGCAAAACCCTTGTTTGCAATCACAGAGGTCAGACGTTTCTTGTAGTTGGCCACCAGGTTTGCACACATCTCAGGAGGGATTTTGTCCCACTCCTCTTTGTAGATCCTCTCCAAATCATTAAGGTTTTGAGGCTGATGTTTGGCAACTTGAACCTTCAGCTCCCTCCACAGATTTTCTATGGGATTAAGGTCTGGAGACTGGCTAGGCCACTCCAGGACCTTAATGTGCTTCTTCTTGAGCCACTCCTTTGTAGCTTTGGTCGTGTGCTTTGGGTCATCGTCATGCTGGAATACCCATCCATGATCCATTTTCAATGCCCTGGCTGGCTTCAGTGCACTGGCCCTGACGGTACATGGCCCTGGCCATCGTCCCTTTGATGTGGTGCAGTTGTCCTGTCCCCTTTCCAGAAAAACACCCCTAAAGCATAATGTTTCCACCTCCATGTTTGACAGTGGGCATGGTGTTCTTGGGGTCATAGGCACCCTCCTCCAAACACGGCAAGTTGAGTTGATGCCAAAGAGCTCGATCATGGTCTCATCTGACCTCAACACTTTCACCCAGTTCTCCTCTGAATCATTGACAAAATTCAGATGGGCCTGTACATACGGGCCACCGTGTAGTTCTGTGCTGATTCCTCACCGTTCTAATGATCATTGAAACTCCTCGAGGGGAGATCTTGCATGGAGACTCACCTTCCCACCTAACTCCTTGGCGATGGTCTTGCAGCCCATTCCAGCCTTGTGTAGGTCTACTATATTGTCCCTGACATCCTTGGACAGCTTTTGGTCTGGGCCATGGAGAGTTTGGAATCTGATTGATCGATTGCTTCTGTGGACAGATCTCTTTCATACAGGTGACAAACTGAGATTATGCCCTTTAAGAGAGTGCTCCTAATCTCAGCTCCTTACCTGTAGAAAAGACACCTGGGAGCCAGAAATCTTGCTGATTGATTGGGGATCAAATACTTATTTTACTCATTAAAATACAAAGCAATGTATTTTGAAATGCATTTTTTATTGTTTTGTTGTTATTCTGTCTCTCACTGTTCAAATAAACCTACCATGATAATTTCTTTGTCAGTGGTAAAACGTACAAAATCAGCAGGGGATCAACCCCCCCACCCCCACTGTATATAAAGATAATTATTATGAAGATTATATAGCTGTTTGAATTTCTTTCTTTCTTCACAGGTTTGCCTCTATTTTCATCATAAGCTGTACAGAGGCAACCGGGTCACCAAAGTGGATGCTGGAAGTTTTAACGCATTTACCTCACCAAACCTGCCACCATTAGCCAATGCTGAAGTTGACATTAAAAGTGATTACAGTTCTGCCAACATTTATACACAGTCTTAGTCCCATTTGAGTCTATTAAATTAAAAGATTAGTTTAACCCCAAATATAATAGGGTCTCTTATTCTACTCCCGTTTACTCTTGTCCTTCTCATATTGCTTTGTATGTACTTTTTACACACTGGTTGCTCTTTTCTATGCAATTATAATGAGGCTTTTAAGATTCAAAAAGGGCAAAATTAACACCATCAAAGTATCTTAAAAGTGGTCTCTGTGTTGTATAATCAGTTAAAAAAATATATTCTGCATAAAGCTAACATATGCATTTTAAATAGTTCATAGGTTGTATGGGCTACTTTTATGGTGCTTTGAGTCGTTTTTATTTATTTATATATGTTTTTTTTTTTTTTGAGCATGAAAGCCTAATTGCATGGTTTGGAACATCGCTGAAGAGAGTAAATGATGATACTTTAACTTGGTAAAGCCAGAACTAGGCCTTAGTTAAATTAAGTTATTAACTTCATTATTTAAGAAGCTTTTATAAAAATGCCTTAGAAGAAAATATTACAGGTGTGCATCTTGAGACAGAACAACGGCACTGACATATTTTAAGATATGTCATAGCAAGATATTTTCATTTGAGACAGCTCAAACATGCATTTTAGTCTGGGACTAGCCTGAAGCCTTTTCTGTGAAACCGGAGGGGAGTAACACATGTTGAGTAGATGTTATCAATATTTGGCATAGAACTGCAAAAACTCATCGTTGGGTAGCTGACACATGTATTAATTACATTTATGTGAATGTCTAAGGGAAAATGTATGTTTTAAATGCTAGCCATCGTCCTTAATTTCCTTCTTCTTGTTTAACTATGTTCACTTTAATAATCTTGTGGTGTGATAAATTAAGTAGAAAGCTCAAATATTCCATGTTGTGATAAAATATAATTAATATAGATACTACACATTCAATAACTATACACACATTTTTAAGAAAAGCATAAAGACATTTTTAATTGTGTATATTATGTCATATTGCCGGACACTGCTTGAAATTTCATGCCAGCTCCCTTATTAGTTATTCTGTTGTGTTATTAGTTTTATTCAGACCTGTCATTTTAAGTATTATGCTTTATTTCTTTCTCTTTAGTTAACTGGGATACTGTGTGGCGAGCCAATACAACCTCCAAATTCACTGTCAACACACAAATGAACCGTAATGTGGGTCTCCTGCGACTTTTCCTGGAATCACTGCTGATACAGTAAGTCCGTGTGGTAATGTCTGTCTTTATTTGCCACATATTTACAAATCTCTTCATTCAGCACGTGTTCATTGTCATATCTACTCTGTCATCAGGTCAGGGCCTTCTTGCAGCCTCCTATGGATGGGATCGTATTGGAGACGTATGGCAGCGGTAACGCCCCTGACAACCGTGCTGACCTGCTGGATGAGATCCGTAAAGCGACCCAGAGAGGAGTCATCATGATCAACTGCACCCAGTGTCTCAGGGGCTCGGTCACAACCTCATACGCCACTGGCCGGGTATGGGTGTTTGCATGAGAAAGGCCTCATGTGGGTGTATTCCAGGAGTGTTTAATCCTTTAATATGTTCCTCTCAGGCTCTGAGTGATGCCGGTTTGGTCTCTGGGTGTGATATGACCCCAGAAGCTGCTCTTTCAAAACTCTCCTATGTGCTGGCAAAACAAAACCTTAGTATAGAAGAGAAGAAAAAGGTATGCAGAAATGTCTCTTAAAATTAAGTTGAAACAACATTTGACATACAGGATGAAAAAACATTTTACAATTTTAAAATAAATGTACAAAAAATTGGCATGCAGTGTAAATATCAAGTAAAACAATTAAATTATTAATTAATTGGGAGAATCACACCACTTGACAGATTATAATTTGAACAATTTTGTCCTTATATAAAAAGTAAATATTTGTAGATTTTTATTTTTAATTTTGTGCATGTTGGATTGTGTAAATAAACAGTAAAGCAGTTTCGTTGTTAATAATACTAATTAGATTCTCCTAAATTCTCAATAAGACTTTCTTTCGAAGAGCTGTACGACATTTTACTTGTTTTAAATGAATTATTAATGAAAGCTGTTTGTTTATAAGATGCTGAGTCGCAATCTGCGTGGTGAGATGATAGCTGACCTGGGCGGAGCAAAGCTTTCTCTCAGTGACAGTCGATTTATTCAGGTCATCGCCAAGTCCCTCAGCATTAGCTGTAAAGAGGTAATGAAGCCTACATTTTCTCATTTTCTTACAGTGTTTTGCATTGGAAACATTATGCGTTGGGGTGAGTGATATTGACAAAATCCAGATATTTTGGGGGTTTTGATGATTAAAATGTGATGATATTTTGCTGAGTGTGTTTCTGGGCTGGTTTAGGTCTGTCATGGACATCTGACTCCTAAAATCTTTTTTCAATTATTCGATAAATTCAATTATTATAACAAGATACTATAGTGTTTCAAAATAAAATTTGGAATATAAAATTATAATACAAATATATATATATTTTTGAAAATATGAAACTAAACTGTCAGTAGTTTCAAAACAGCTGATTCATTCTGAAACAAAGCAATTCCCGGTCTTTTATAAACTGTTAATTGAATCATTCACTCGAACGCTTCATTCAACAAATGCTGAATCTTCCAGTTATGAAACACTGCTGTGTTTATTTGGAACTTGTTCCGTTGTCATTCTAACTGCATTTTAATAGACCACATCATGCAGTGAATGAGTGGACTATCAATTCGTGTTTGTTTTTTACAAAGTGAGTAATTAACAAAACATTTCACTTCAACACTGTTAGAAAACAAATAAGTACTTGTACAAGTCACAATCATGAGGTGCTCAGCACATGGAAGGAACCCTGTACGTCACTTTCACATCACATTATTCAGTGTTGACTCGCACATTGTTAAAATAACAATTACAATGTTATTGTATCATTGTATTATATGACAAACAGTTGCACCAGTTTAGTGCACTGGATTTTAGTGTAAACTATGATAATTGCTAAGTGTTTGGGTGAGTCTTCACTGAAGCCTCATTAGCATAATTAATTTAGTAATTACGGTGCTAAAATAATGCAGACTGTGGGTGCCAAAGAATTATCCATTCATAGTGAATTCCTGCCCTAAGAGTTTGTATGGCTGTACATAAAGAAGCAGAAGAGGCTGTGAACAATTTGCTTATATTACTTATGTCCACAGGAGCTTGAAGCCATACGAGACGCACTAACGCCCACTCTGGTCTGTGTTGCTGCTAAGATCGGAGACATTGAGGCATTAGAGGCAATACGGGAAATGGTAAGATATCGATACCTGTTCAAACACTCTTTTAAAAGGATACATGCACACATTTTTTTAGAATGACTGAAAGCCTTTCCTTGTGACAAATGGTTAGATAAGCAAGTCAGAGTGTCACTGTTTATTAAAAGAAAGGAAACATGTTTGGTAAAGAACACGTCTGCAATATCTTAAATAGTTGTCAACCGATATATCGGCCGATATTTGGCATTTTTTCAAATATCGGCATCGGCCTATGTGTTCGCGGCTGGTTTTAGTCAGGCTTGCAATTTTTTCCAATCCCATTCCCCCTTTTTTGTATTTGAAGATACATAAAATGGTCCAGGATCATGCCAACAAGGTTTGCACTAACAAATGCAGTTCAGCACAACACGATACAGAACATGACTAATGTCTTCTATATAGGGCACTGACTTGAGCATGGCAGATTATGATGGCCGCACTCCCCTCCACATCGCCGCGTGTGAGGGCCATCTGAAAGTGGTGGAGTATCTGCTGGGTAAAGGGGCCACTGTCTATGCCAGGGATCGCTTTGGTGACATGCCTCTTCGCAATGCTGTTCGCTTCAGGTAAGACTGATTTAAGTGTCCAAATGCTTTTTGGGACCACAATTTCCATACATTTTGAGTAAATTGTATCGTCAGTCTTTAAGATAAACTAGATCAATGGTTTTTAACTGATGGGTTGCGTTCTGGAAAAAAACAATGTTACATGCAACTCGCCATATAATCAATCATAGGTAGGATAGCATTTGCTTACCCTCCATTCCAAAACAATATGACTTAATTTTTTCCATAAAACACAAAAGCTGAATTCTAAGTTAAAGTCAGTTAAGACGTAGGTGACTGTATATGTAACTATTCTATGTCTGTAGGCATAAGGAGGTTGTGAAACTGCTAAGGAAGACTGGAGCTCATTTTTCCCGGGAGGAAATGGAGGATGCTGGAACGGAGTTGTGCAGGTCTCATTTACATACACACATTTCTTCTCAATCCTTCCTTTTCTTATTGCTTTTATAAACTTGTGTGCTAAGTAAGATAAACTGCAGATCAATGGTTTTCTAAAAAAAAACAATACATGCAACTCGCCATATAATCAATCATAGCTAGGATAACATTTGCTTACCCTCCATTCCATAAACAATATGACTTATTTTCCATAAAACACAAAAGATGAATTTATATAGGTTTATTTGCGTTATACACACAATGTTACATGCAACTGTATATACAATCATGTGGCATAAGGAGGTTGTGAAACTGCTAAGTGAAGACTGGAGCTCATTTTTCCCGGGAGGAAATGGAGGATGCTGGAACGGAGTTGTGCAGGTCTCATTTACATACACACATTTCTTCTCAATCCTTCCTTTTCTTATTGCTTTTATAAACTTGTGTGCTAAGGGTGCACTGAATTTTCGGCAACCGAAATTATTCGACCGAAAATAGCAAAAAATACTATTTCGGTGTTCGACAGAATAAGCTAAAAGACAGATTCAATTGTACCAAATAATGACATGACGCGATCAAATAGAGGCGCGCACTAAAGCAGCAAACATGTCGCAGTGTGGAAGCGTTAAAAACTGTCAGAGAAAGACGCAAGAATCATTGCAAGCACCGCCAAAATTGTTGTTTAGTAATTTACCTTTGATGCAAGATGAGAAGTAAAAAGAGGTGGCTGTCGCTGGTTAACCATATGATGATGATTAAAACCGCGAAATGGCTTTAAACAATTAGTAAATAAATTGCAGAATGTTATGTTTTCTAATGCACACACAAATTTCATGTATTCAAATAGCGCTGCACGAGCTCGTGGCACTATCTGCTTATAGCCAGGGTTCAAAGTCCAGAGCACGAGGAAAATGTGCACTGAAACAGAGTTGCTCAGTCACATTTTTATGAATTTTTACAAGGCATGTGCCAATACGTGCGACAAACATCTTCCTAAATTCGTAATGAGAATCATTTATAAATCTGCTGTTGTCAACAAAAGAAGCACTAAGATCTTCCTGTGGGTTTCCGCCAAAATAAAAGCTGAGAAAAAGCAAAAACGTAATGTTAGTATTGTAATTTTACTATTGAATGAATAAATTAATGAATGAATGATGCATTTATAAAGCGCTTTATTGTGTATTGTTGTACACCCAAAGTGCTTTACAATCATGTGGGGGGGTCTCTCCTCAACCACCAGTGATTCTGTACCAACCACTATTGTTCTGTAAAATAAGATACAAAGTAAGACAATAAGAATGATAATAATAATTACAACAGCTTTATTATTACATTTATTATAACATTCACACACAATGTTCACATTTGGATCTGTAATATTTTCTATTGTTGTAAAAGAAGTCTCTTGTGCTCAGCAAGGCGGCATTTATTTGTAATCAGTAAAAAATACATGCCTGATTCAAAAAGGGGGTCTCAAAAATGGCCCAAAAATATAATTTGACTAACTTATACATTTTAAGTTAAATTGTGCTTTGTTGGTGTAATGTCTGCTAGAATGTTAAAAAATTTATGTAAATATTTTTAAATTGTTGTTTTGTAATTGACCTTTTCTTCAAAAAGCAAGGTAATACAGTAAAAAGCACATTTTGGCTATTTAATGTATTTGGCCTTCGTTCCAGTGTTTAATTTTGTTCAGCTTCGGCCAAGAATTTTAATTTTGGTGCATCCCTATTCTGGGCTCAGAAATGTGATAGCACAAATGTTTATTATTATTAATAATAATTTATTTTATTACTATTCTTACACTTTTAGAGTGGTTTTCCAAATAGCACATTAAAATACAGTTAAAAAAATATCTAGATTTTTTAGAATATACAAATAATGGACCGTGTATTGAACGCATATCAGAACTGGTTGTCTGCTGTGTTGATGATTGAGTTGATGATTGTCCATTTAGAGCTTCTACTGTGTGTCTTACAGTCTTGCGGCGAGTGGCGATTTAGAAGGATTGGAGATTTGGCAGTTAGCCGGGGTTGATATGACCATGTGCAGTTATGATGGACAGACACCCATTGAAGTGGTGAGTTTATTGAGATTTCTATGGAATAAAGAATTATAACCAAACAATTGACGCCTTCAATGATGTTGCATAAATATAGCCAGATGAATGAACTTGCTAGACATTTTGTTGCATTGGCTAAAATATTTTTGTGTTGTCATCTTCAGGCAAGAGCCACTGGATGTGAGGAGGTGGTTGAGTTCTTAAAGCAGGCTACTGTGTACCAAGCTCAGGTATGGAAGACAAAGTAACTAACACAAGGGCTAACATTAAAGGGCTACTACTACTACTACTACTACATGTATACATTTTCAGTTATAAGGATATTCAATTAACCACCATTTCAAAACCAATTGAAACTTCCATTTAAAATGTTTGGAATTGAGTGGTTTATTTTAAATGGTTCTGTGGTATGACATGAATTTTTGGATGAATTGCATGTATTCCATCAAAGCTGCATGCATAAGGAATATGCTGTTTGCAATATTAGTGTTTATATAGCATGTACATTACTAAAGTAAGTTATGCACATCCACTCTCCAAAATAATTTTGTCAACTGAAATCAGGGATGCAAACAGATAGAGCTGTGCATTAAGTGATGAAAATTCAGAGAAACAAAACTACAACAGAATAGCCGCTTCTACAGTTAAAGATTAAATAAAGCACTCTTTTTGATGTCCTTTTCGTGGCAATGTTTAATGTAGTTTTATAAATTAAATCTAAAAATATTGAATGCATTATTATTGAATTGTACTTGCTATACTATTTCAGTACAGTACTAAAAATTGTTAGAATAGTCATTTTATAATAAATTCAAAATCAAGACGTGAAAACTAGGGAGTGGAAATGGCAATTGAGCTAACGACTGATCCTCTGCTGCAATAACAAAAATGTTTTTCAACAATCTGTCTCCTTTGTGTCTCTCCGCGTCACCGTAGCCCCATTTTAGAGATTATCCACTGAACGCAAACTGCGTATGCTCTTCTGTATCAGCCGCAACACAAGGATACGCTTTCTACGTGTATTTACGCTTCGATTTGAACAAAAATAGTGAAATAGGTTCATCTCCCAAAAGTGAATCTTTAAAGTGAATTGTACTGCACAACTGTAGAGTTGTAAATAATAAAATCTTTTAAATATTGTAGAAGTGTTATTTGGGGGAGGGGGGTGCGTGTTTTTGTCACCGTTTTCACCCATAATGAGTTTGCATCCCTGTGAAATCCACTGTATATGCCTACCTTTCCACAGACTGATACATTATCAGATAAATACAGTATATTATATTTATCAGGTAGACTAATACATATTATATATTAATTATTCTGAACATAAACATTAAGGTGTTTCAGAATAACTAAGCTTAATTTTTTTGTGATAGTTGATCTGTTTACTGATACTCTTAACTTTTCAGCATCAGACAGATGATGGTAATGAGGTAAAAACAGTTTGTAATTTTAAAATAAAAATACATCTGTCATTTCATGTCATGTGGAAATAAAATCTCTGTGTACACACACACACACACACACACACAGTATATACTGTTTAAAAAAATGTGCATGCTTCAGAGTGACGTGGAAATGCTTGTCTCATTGGAAGGGGATAGAGTTGATCTCTCACAGAAAAACAATACAGGTTTTGGCATACAGTAATTCCTAGTTTGAAAGGCATCTTTCATTACCTTTAGATACACAGTGAGTAGGTGGTCCTGTATTGTAAAACATCCATCGCTGTGATGAAGACTTGTAAGCGCATGTGCTCATGTTCAGTCTTTGTGGCATGATTGGTGTGTAAGTGAAGTTACCAAAAATCAACCGCTTTAGTTAACAAAAATCCCTCGTCTTTTTCTTGCAGCCAGTATTTGAGGAGGATGAGGAGGAGGTAAATTGTGTGTTGAGCTGTATAGAATTCAGCACACAGGTGCAGTAGTAGTTTACACTGTGCTGTGCTGTGATTGGACAATGTTCGACCATTTTTATGTTCATAAAGTAGCAAAAAAGTAACTGAGCTGATGCATTAATATTTCACAGATGGAGACGTTGGTCTGGACGGAACAGAAAATAGTGTTGAGAACTGCTTTAATGTGTTCTTAAAAAGAAAGTTGTTAAACTGATAAATACTGTGACTGCAGTCTGCATTTTGTACATTGATCATTGCATAACATTTATTATTTGCATTTAAAGTGTGCTTATATTACATTATTCTCTGTCTGTTTTCTAGAATGGCGAGTATATCGAGTTTACCGCTTGTCCAAGATCCTGAGGAGGCCATCCTGCTAGCTGTCACTTTTTGCCATTATCATCCATCCAGTTTTTACCTGACCTATTGCAGATTTTCCTTACTTGGACAAACATCCACTTCAAACATAAAAAGCACAAGCCATACCTTTTAAGCCCGTCCCACTAAAACAGTAAGCAATCAGTTAAGAATGTATTGTGATGATGAACAATCGTAAAACAATCATACACACTATTTATGTACAAGCACATGATTCAGACTATATTACAGTACAATGTACTGTAAATCCTGATGTTAAATAATAGACCTCATTTTAATATGCTATATTTATTATTTAGATTTAGAAAGAGTTTAGATATTTGAAGCTGTCAGGACTAATGGCTGTTCATTCAGTGTTAATGTGTTCACATGTATCAGATTCAGTATCATCTCAGTGCTGTCCCCTAAATGTTAATGTATTTTTAAAAAGCAAATACAGTTGTAACGACAGTGAGGAGGAAGGATACATGCTGTAATATACAAAGAAGCAAACCAAAAAAAATTGATGGTTCAATATAGTTATACATGTAAAAACAGCTTTACCCTTTCAGTAACAATCAAAAACAATGTTTGTAATCCAAAATATAGTGGGACATCAGTGTTTTCTTGTTCTTTATGTTTTTATTCATCTGCAATTCAGTGTTTCGTATTCTGTTTTTATTTGTTGTACCAATAAAAATACGAAAGCATATGTTTATGCTGTTGAAACATGCAAATAAAAAAATGCCTGTAGTGTCACTGTGACATTAAAAGACAAGAAGTATGTTTTGTTGCAACAATTTTAAATTACGTTCTCATGTGCAAAGAGAAAATGACTAAAGTGTCAATAAATACATAAATTATATTTCACATTATAAAATACTTTGCATTGTAAAGTGAGAGAGTCAGTTAAGAACTACTAAGCATATATTTATTATAGACTTGTATTAATTGCTTTACACTGCTTTTATTTATTTTTTATGATACTGACTTGCTTTGTAAACATATCGACAAAATATGCAAAGGCTCATTGTCCTGAAAAGGCTCGTTCGGTATCTTTTTATTAAAAATGTTACCTAACACTTTACTATTTAACAATAAATAGTATAATAATTTTATATTAGGATGAGAGTTTTGAAGAATGGCCACAGATGACTGACTAAAGTGCTAAAGAAAGACCACTTGCCAAATTACTAATAATCAAAGGTGATTTATTTTGTGAATGATGACAAAAACAACATAATTTGCTGTCTCTCTCGGTCTCATTCATACCCATAGCAACATTGTTTGGTAAATGATACTTTGTCATTTAAGCATATATTGTTTGTTTTCTTATGGCACCCTTTCATTTAAATGATCACAAGCATATGCTTGGCTCATCCGAGGGGACGCTGCTTTGAACAGTTGTGTGTGTGTGTGTGTGTGTGTGTGTGTGTTGGGCTGCTTTGGCCCCTGCTGTTCTATTGATCTACTGAACAAGGCCCAGGCTGCACCCTCCTCCATGTCTTTATTCACTGGGATGATATCTTGTGGGTTGGGAGGGATTTCTTTTAAAAATGGACAGATTAAAGCAATCTTTTCAACAAGCTATAAGCAGCCGCATGGCTCTATTAGCTCATCTGTTCACCTAACAAGGGTTGCCCAATGTAACATCACATTGGGGCTGTATTAATATTTATGCGCTTTTAGGATTAGCCACCCGTTTTTAATTAGGACACGGAGGCCGTGCAAATCTGGCCACTGTCTGTTTTTAAAACGGGGAAAATCCCCCAGCGCACCCCTCGATAACCCCCGCTAACATGGTGCACATCTAGTCTGAATTCTGCATCTTCACAACATTTGCTCATCCCACCCCCTGCTCTCTAAAGAGCGTAATCATCTGCACTTTGCCTTTCACTTGAGGGGACGTCCCGCTGCTCAGGCAGACAGGCCCCTAAAATGGACTAAAATCCCCCTTACTCCCTTTCCTTTTTCAGAGAAAAGGTCCCCCAGATCTCATTGTCTACAAACAATATATCCATTTGAAAAGAGCTAACTTTTGTCTTTCTTTTTTTTTTACATCAGCTTAATTCAACTAAATCAGAGGTACTGATAGTTTTGAAGCTTTCATAAATATCAGATGTTGCCTGAAAATTGTCTGACATTATCACTAAACTTGACAGAACATGCTCATTACATGCAGATTTTTAAAGAGTATTCACACGGAAAATGCTTGTAATATAACTGCATTCATGAGATACTTTATTAATTTTTATAATTACAAAATATGTATCTGTTCCCATCCATCCATCCATCACTATTTGCATTTTAATGTCAAAAGGAAACCTGGCTTTATCCAATGCAATACAATACCGTTTATGTTCTTGGGAAGTATGCAAAATAGCCCATATTTAGTTGAGAATTAGGGCAATTGCCTCCTTTCCATATTTAAACAAGATCAGAAACTTGTATTACAATAAGTTTGCTTGTGCTGTGATTAATCGACTGGAGAAAGTATGGTATTATCTATTATTTTAGTATATATTTTTACCATATTTACATGTAGTTTCTTGCCTTAAAATAATATAATATTAAGGTAATATAATTTAAGGATGAACAATAGACCAAATACTAATTACTAAGTTGTGTAGTAAACTAATTATAGGGGATCTTTGCATTTGTTGTAAACCATCCATTGAAGAGGCCAGCAATATGTAATTCAACATTAGCCTATTAACTATTATTGAATTTGTAGCATACTGTATATAAATCATTATACAGGGTTTTGAATAAAAATAATAAAAAGTAGCCTAATCTGTTTACTTTATTTTTTTACAATAATGTTTTAAATAATATGGTAGACCTCATTATAAATAAATGTAATCTTCTACATATACTGTAAATAATTATGGGTTCAAAAGGTTTTGAACAGTGGCCATTAACAGTGTGTTTTAATTTTCTGTTGGGTGTAAATAACACAATAAACTGTGAGACGAAGCCTGACGACAACCTCTGGAGGGCGCTGTTGATCTCTGGAGGACGGTTTGTGTTCCTCGAGGTGAGAGCCTTCCGTTCACATGAACGGTTTTATGGCCTTTGTAAGTGCTGAATGTGCACGAGACAGACATATATCTGTCATATTAGTTTATTTCAAAACCCAGCACGGTGTAAAAATACATAGGCTACATATATTTACACAAAACTGCTGAACATCTGATTCTGGCTTTCATATTTAACTGTTTAATTTGCCAAATCTGTCGTTCAGAGTGATGTAAACACAGATATAACAAACACGTAACCTTGTGCATCACTCGTCAAACAAGTCAGTACACGTTCAGTCGGCCCATAAAAGGTGTTCCAGTGAAGGGTGACACAACTGAACCTGAGGAAAAAATACTATGAAGCACTATAAAGGACTTGTAAAATTATTGAAATGTGTGAATTGAGTAATGGACAAGAAAATAAGCCCCAGGGTCGGTTGCCTCTGTTTTTATCACAATCTGTATCCAGGCAGTCATGTCACCAACGTGGATTCTGAAAGCTTTAAAGCATTAGCCTCACCAAACCTGACAATGCTGAAGTCCATACTGAGAGTGATCCCAGGATTTCGTCCAATATTTATGCACTGTTGCTATCAGAAATCTGTCTATGAAGTATACTGATGCCTGAAAAAAAACTATTTATTTATTTAGTCCTGTAGTGTGAAACCATGTGAATTTAGAAAAGTACAAATATTCCACATAACCTCTCAATATACTGTATAGCTACACATAAAGCCCATTTCTTTCACCGAAGAACAGAAATAGCTTTGGCCATTCAAAATTATGACAAAAAGTCATAATCATGTGATTCAAAATTCTAATTGTGAGAACAAATAAGAGGAAGTCAAAATGATAAGATAAAAGTTGATAATAGTCATAACTGACATAAAATGTCAAAATGATGATACACCAAGTAATAATTATGGCATAAAAAGTCAAAAGCATGAGATGGAAAGTAATAATTGTGACATAAAATGTCAAATTTAAGTGATACTAAGCCATTATTATGGCATAAAAGTCATGATGACATAAAAAGCCAAAATTATGAGAAACCAAGTCATAATTATGGCTTAAAAGTCAAACGCATGAGATAAGAAGTAATAATTAGGACACAAAATGTCAAAATGATAAGATACTAAGTCATAATTATGTCTTAAAAGTCATAATAATGGCATAAAAGTCAAAATTATGAGATACCAAGTCATATTTATGGGAATAAAATGAATAAAAACTATGTGATACTAGGTTGTGGCATAAACATCAAAATTCTGAAATACAAATTCATAACTATGGAATAAAAAGTTAAACTTATGAGATACTAAGGCATAATTATGGCTTAAAATTTCAAAATAACGAGAGACTAAGTCATAATTATGGTATAAAAATCACATTATTGAGACACTAAGTCATAATTATGATGATAAGGAATTATATAAATCATAATTATGAGATAAAATGTCAAAATATCATAAATGTCCTTTTTGTCATAATTATGATTTTTCTATTAGCTTTCACACTCTAACAACTCTACAATAATTAGTATGGCATGTCACATTACAAGTCCCCACTGTTTGTGATTTAATGTCAACTCGACTTTTTCTTTCTGGTGTGAAAATGAGCATTTCCTACTCTTTGGTTAACTGAGACACTGTGTGGCGACCCAACACAACTGCCAAATTCACACAAATGAACCATGAACCACATTATGGGTCTCCTGCGAATTACCGCTGATAAGGCACTGTGATATTCCCACATATTAATGTCAAATATCTTTAATCTTAAGTGACAAAACCTTTGCAGTAAACCGAAATCTGTCTTGAGAGTTTAATTCACATGCAGATACTATGCTTTTTGAGCTCTTCACAAATTTGCTGTAGTGGATTTGGTCAGATGCTGTTATTTGGTCTGTATGTATGAGACAGAGTTATGGAGCATGTCTAATTCTTTACAAAAAAGCCAGGAGTTGGCACTAGTGTTTACGCCACCTCTATTAAGCTCAGCATGGGGGAAGGAGCAGGTATTTACTACCTCAATCTGGCTCTATTGCCATGCGGTGCCTCATATTTTTTTATCTTCTTTAATGACCTCGGATTTTATGGCAGATCCTTCACATAAGCTTCTGTTTTTTTATGATGCCTCTTCACGTTCATTTATAGTCTCAACCTTAATATTCAGAATCAGATTAAACAGCAGTGGAAATATGGAGAAATCAGAGCACATTTTATTGGTATTATATACTCTTTGTAGCTGTTGCAATGTTTACCAGTTGCTTGTGTTGTAAATAACCTCATATTCAATGTCTGTATAGGTGCTGACTAAATCTTCAGTAATCATTCACAGCTGCGTATTATGTTATGTTATTTTATGTTTTATGCTATGTTATATATGCCGTTTCTTGAGTTTAGTGAACTATTATTGGCTTATTAACTTGTCGACTATCAAGTAGATATATCCTCGATTTGATCTTAAACCACAGTGTCGTAAACCACCTGAAACGTCCTTGAGCGTGCTGATGTTTGGTAGCAGCTCCAGATGTGCCGTAGCAGGCGTGGGGTCCGCCAGGGCTTTAATTTAATCTTCAGCGTCGTTAATTCTTTTCTCTGTGGGACTATTAGGCCACACACACCCTCAAGTATAACAATGTGGAGACGCGATGAGCTGGTCATCCCAATGGGACACTTCACAAGAAAGTGGAAAATTAAAACATTAAAAAGCTTGTGGTGTCTGTTAATAAAAGGATCCTATAAAGCCAGGCTGTGCTTCTCCTCAAATCAGCATGACATCATGATAGACCGTACTTGATTTTGTGGGTCAATAACAAATTAGAGTCTCCATGAAAACTGAAAACCTTACCAAAAAGATGAATTATACGATATTTTATTATATGAGTAATATGAATTATATGAGTCTTATTTAACTTCATACACTGTGTTTAGGTTTTACATGGGTCATGTAAATATATATATATATATATAATTTGTATTAAAACAATTGCCATTTGTAACAAATATTTGTAAACAAAATCTTAGAAATGAAGAAATGCATTTATTTAGGTTTCATATGGATTTGAAAAATGTAATGTGGTGTAATCAATCAATAAAAAGTAATACAATGTTTCTTTAAATACATGAAAATCATCATGACCATCATTATTGATTCTAAATTAAAAAATTTCGCTACATTATATTTTTTGGTCGCAGTATATGAAATATGGTATTTTACCTAAACTAACCTAAAAAGGCAAAATTATATGATATAAGATAATTTATTCATTTATTTGCATCTTTCTACATGTTGGTCACACCATGTTACTTTAATTTAAATAATAATAATAATCATTAATAAGGAATACATTAGCTTGTACAGTTAAAAAAAATTAAAGAAATTACAATAGAGAATTGTGCCAAACTTTTAAATATAGTACATATTCATTTATAATGATAAATATTTAATTGTCATATTTACATGTTTGAATGAGAAATTATAGAAACTTATTAATTTAGAAATTAAATATGCTTGTCATAAAACAGTTAGAATCTATTAATACTAATAAAATGTGTTAACATGACTGAATTTATAAATTGTATTGTAAAAATGTTAGAATTGAAAAAGAGGCATACTACTATATAAAATTTCCACCCTACGTTTATTCTTGTTTATTGTTTTATTTAATTATATAATATTATGAATTTAAAATGGCTTATAAATGCTGTTCATGTTGACTTTGGTTCAAATAATTCTGCATTAATAATAATATTTCAGATGCTTAAATGCGATTTGTTCTCCCATCAAGTCAAGGTCTTCTTGAAGGCTATTATGGAGGGTATTTTGGAGACATGCAGCAGCAGTAACGGCTTCTGATAAGCACACTGACCTGCTGGATGACATCCGTATTGAGGCTTTAGAGGCCAAACGGGGAATGACAAGCATTTAGGTGTTTACACTAACACATTAATAAGGCACATGCCTGCCTAGCAATGCTTACACGCGAGATAATTCTTCACATTTCCTTACAACACAAACTGTCAGTCAGGTCGGACCATCAGACTCTTACTGCAAACAAATATCCAAATACCTGTTTCAGACGAGTTTTAAGATCAGTTCCAACAATTATTTTAAAGGAGATGTCACACATTCCTTAAAGCAACACTCTAAAGCTGAAAAGATTTATTCAGATGAGGCCTATGTTTCACGGTTCAGATGAAGTACACACCAAGGGTGCATTTATTTGATACAAATAAAGTAAACCTTTAATATTGTGATTTTGAACAGCAGTTACTCCAGTCTTCAATGTCACAAGATCCTTCGGAAATCATTGTAATATGCTGATTTGCTGCTTAAAGTGACAGTGCATTCAAAAATGAAAATTCTGTCATCATTTACTCACGCTCATGTTGTTCCAAACCTGTACGGATTTCTTTCTTCTGCTGAACACACAAGAAGTTGTTTTGAAGAATGTGGGTAACCAAACAGTTTCTGGTCCCCATTGATTTTCATAGCATGGTTTTTCCATACTACGGTAGTCAATGGGCACCAACATTCACCAAAATATTTTTTTTTGTGTAGACAGGCCTATGAGGCTGGATGGTTAAACATGGTACCTTATGCATTATAGTTATTGTTTTAATGTATATGTAACTGACTGAGTTGCTGTAACTGCCATTTTGTGTTGTTTTTGCCTAGCTAGTGCGCGGGTGTGGAGCTGTGTGGGCATGTTGTATAACAGGTATTTTATCATGTAACATATTTTTTCCCTTTACTCAGACTGACATCACTAAGGTACTTCAAGTCCTCTACAGCTGTCACCTTTTATACAATTACCATTTTAGTTTTGTTCGCATAAATTAGTGAGCAGTTTATAGCAGCCATGGCATTCTTTCCTTGTAGAGCTTTATTTTAACATTGCTTATAGGTTCATTACCGTCTAAAAGTATTAGTTTTGTACTTGTCCATTTTTCCCAATTAATGGACACGTTTGTGTAGGAATAGAAATATGAGAAATCAAAGTCTCGACTCATTTAGGAAACAACATTATCTTGCGTAATCTCACTGCTAATCCAGCCCGATCTCGCGACAGTCCGTACATATTTTAAGAGGTGTCTAATTCGTACAAATTAGTACGACCTCACGTGTACAAATTCATACGATTTTTGCTAAATCGTACGTATTTTACGAGTTGGCAATTTGTATAAATTTGTGTAATCTCACAATCTTTACAGTCATCAAAGCACCAGTTCAACATCTTCAACAATACATGTCAAAACATTCAAACATCATTTAAACATGCACTCAAAAAGCAGTTCATACTTACAATAACTTGAATACACCTCTTCTATGATAGTTTTAATTTCTGAATTATAATGTGTGACCCACTCTGTGAAAACCCAGCTAAAATAATTTTTTTGGGCATTTGCTGTTTTCTACATAAAATCATCCTTCATAAGGTAAAGAACATTCTGTGAAAATGTTACCTTTATATCTTTAATATTGACTGAGTAAGGTCAAGGTAAGGTCAAGATTCAAATTATAGTGAAATTAGAAGTAGAAATCAAACTTTGATGCTTGTTATCTCATAATTCGATTTTGAGACTTTAGCCTGGATTTCACAGAGAGGGTCGCATGTAACTACGACTTAAAGAATATTAATAGGACATAGAAAAAATGTCAGGGTAATACACCTGACCTGATAAAATATAATAACAAATAAAGGTAACACTTTAGTATAGGGACCAATTCTCACTATTAACTAGTTGCTCATTAGCATGCCTAACACATTGGCTGTTTATTAGCACTTAAAGCAAATATTCTGCATCCCTAATACCTAAACTTAACAACTACCTTACTAATTATTAATAAGCAGCAAATTAAGAGTTTATTGAGGGAAAAGTGGTAGTTAATTGTTTGTTAATAGCAATAACTGTACCTTAAAATAAAGTGTGGGCAAAATAAAATACAAATATGCTAGTTTAGGTAGGCTAGTTATTAGGCAGTTTGGCATTTTTATTGTTATTATTGTTTATTAGGAAAAAATACTAATAATTAATTCACTCATAAAAAAACTGTAGATATATCTAAACTGTCTAATAAAATCCATATGAAACAAGCATATGACCATAACTTAAACCATATTAATCCAATGTGCAAAGATTACACATTCTAAACAGGATTTTAAAAGGATTTCTACTTTTATTTCTTGCTTTTATAATTTCTTAAAAGTGTTCCTATAATGCATAATCCATACTAGGACAATTTTGCACAAAAAAAAAATTAAATAAATACATAAAATCCCCACTGAAGGGCTGTGCTAAGTGTTCGTTATCCCTAATAAACACATCCGATGGCCACATCGGATAGTTTCTTGTATGAGCCTTAGTCATTTTTACAAAAACTTAGCTTTGCACATCCCTGCTTTCTCATAAATTACAAACTTACAAAATCTTTGCAGTTCAGACTAGAGTTTAAACCTTCAGTCATTAGTAGAATATTATAGATTGTCTAAACCGGCTCTTCCTGCAATGTTCATTTTACTGTGTTCTTCATCAGATTTCTTGTTCTTAATGACTGCTATAGCCAGATGACACAGTACAAAACCTTGGCCTATATGGAAATTAACACACTAATAAAAATGTATCTCAATGACCACGTTATAATCTGTCTAACGAAGCAAATTATGCCACAACACAGGAAACTAGGACGAAATCTCCCCCCTTTTTAATCAAATCCTCCATGGACCATCAACAGCCTCTAAACGTCTTATTATTCTCTTTCTGTGGTGCAACACGTGATCAGAACAACACATGGTGTCAACCTCATTAAGAGAGATTAAGGGGGTGTCTAAAAATTAGCACAGTGAATTAGACAGAATGATTATAAGTGCTTAATTAGATGAATCACGAGGTGACTTTTTTTAAAACAGTCTCTCATAAATGTTTTTGCATTTGCATTCAAAGCCATTAAAGAGTTAATTAACAGAAGAAAAGAAAAACACATTCTCCTGCTACAGTCTTGTTTATGAAGTCGTCGGTGTTCCACGTCTTTTCTATTTGCCGTACAAGTCCAAACATGTCACCCCCTTTTAAAAACAATGACAGGCTCAACTGACCTGGGAGCAGCTTTCGGTCTCGCTCTGAGTCATTAGAGCCTGATGGAAAACACATGGAAAATAAGGTGACACATGGTGACATTTCCTGGTGGGATTTCTGGGCGCTCAAGATTTTCTTGAAACTGTGATTACTTTTTAAAAATACAGATGTCAAAATGAATAGGAGAAATATTTAACAAGAGGAACAAGAGAAAAGAAAGGTGTGTTTTCTAAACCAGCCCTACCTGATTCAAGTTTCATGTCTGGCAGATACTCTGACTGGTGAAGAGAAACAGAACAAACTGGAAGGGCGACTGTCACCAGATTTGTCAGAGGTCAGGTTGGGTTGGGCCACACTCAGGTCTGAAGTCCCTGAAATAGATAAGCGAACAACTACACCCAGATACTACATAAGACTGCTGCATTATTTCATATTAGTACAAAATAAGTATCACTCCGAGTCATGCTACAAAGATTAATAATACTCCTAAAAAGTCTAATTTGTGGTCTTTGTTAATACATTTTCAAATGACTTTTCTAAGTGAGTAGACTTTCATCTGGTGGACAATAAAACAAAATCCCATAGACTTACAATAAAAGAGGGACCTAAAAACCCTGTTGCATTGTACTGAAACAGCTATAAGGCTCTAATCAAGCATGTACAACCAATAACAGCAAATTTCCTACAATTTAGACAGGAATCATATTACATTTCAAGTCCTGCTTCAATATTAATTGCCGGTTGCACCTCTGCTCCACACCCTTATCCTATGGCTGGTATTTAAGTGACATTAACTCTCAGAAATAAAGGTACAAAAGCTGTCACCGTGGCGGTACCTTTTCAAAAGGAACACTTTTGTACCTATTAGGTTCAAATATGTACACTTTAAGTACTAATATGTACCTTTTAAGGTACCGAAATGGACCCTTTAGGTACAAACATGTACCTTTTGAAAAGGTACCGCCCCAGTGACAGCTTTTGTACCTTTATTTCTGAGAGTGTATGATTTCTTATGTGTCCTTGCTTGTCTCTGCATGTCTAGACTTCTGCCGCCGGTGTACGATGGGCAGCGGTTAAATTAAACCTGAGTAGTGATCGGCTTTAACAATGATTGTTACTGATACAATAGATAAAGCAGAAGTAGGCTTCTAGCATTTGAGTATAGTACAAATAATAATAATAAAATAAATAAAAAGAAAGAAAGAAAGAAAGCTGTCATTGTCAAAATAACTAATTAAATGCATATTGTTAACTGTTATGTATCACTGTACTAATTATAATTACATAATCATCAGATATGAACCAGTCAAAATTAATTTCTTATTGCATGTATATTTGCATTTATGTTAGATGAGGGGAATTTAAAGAAATTAAAAGCATAGGGTGTGATAATCTTTATTTTGTGCTGTTTTCTGTCTCTTCACAATCAAACACTTAAAGTGACCCGATGCTGACTGTTCTGCCTGTTGTTCTTTACATAGTTTGTAGCGTATATTGTGCTATATAGTCTCACATAATATCTATAGCACTGGTAATTCAGATTAGACAGTGTCTGCAGTGAAACTACCATGTCATAAAAACCTGAAAAGTCTCAAATTTGTCTAAAAGTAAACAATACCCCACATAGAGAAAAATCAAATGAAAGAAAACATTTTGATGAAATAGTCTTCACTAGACACCACTGATGCTGTGCAGAACACATTCTGGCTTGACTGACTGCAGAAATTAATGTGGGATATTTTCTTTTTTTTTGTACACAAGATAAAATATTACGCATATAATATTATCACAATAAAGTATTATTTATTAATACACATTATTTATAGTACATAAACTACATTAAAAACATACTAATCAAATATTTTGTTAAAGTTAATTATATAATATAATATAAGCTATAATAGCTAAGTATAACATAATATATCCAGTTAAGTATCATTTTGGATTTTGTATGATGTATGGTATGGTCCTTGTAATAAATAATCTTTTTTACTTTGTGTTTTACTTTGTGTGAGGGATTTTGTCTCTGAGAAAATAAAAGCTTGGTAAACTTTGAAGGTTAATACTAATAAATACTAATGGTTTACTAAATTAATACTAATAATAGCAAATGTGACCATGGACCACAAAACCAGTCATCTGAAATCTGAATAAATAAGCTTTCCATTAGGACGATATTTGACCGAGATACAACTATTTGAAGATCTGTAATCTGAGGGTGCAAAAACATCAAAATATTGAGAAAATTGCCTTTAAAGCTGTTTAAATGAAGTGCTTAGCAATGCATATTACTGATCAAAATTAAGTTTTGATATATTTACTGTAGGAAATTCACTAAATATCTTCATGGAGCATGCTCTTTACTTAGTATCCTAATGATTTTTGGCATACAATAAAAATCGATAATTTTGACCCATGCAATGCATTTTTGGCTATTGCTACAAATCTACCCCAGCGACTTAAGACAAAGTACTAAAACTAATATGTTTGGCTGTAACAAATTATAATTCTTAAGTTGTTCCATTTTTTTCTTACAGATTGGATCAGAGTGATCAATCCATTCTTGCCTTTAAAAACCTGATCATGGAGAGCAAAACAACAGATTTCCCAAACACTTCTTGCTGGGCTCTGGAGACTAAATTATTATGCTAACCCAAAAGAGAGTCTACCCTGAATGCACCCGGCATCAACTTTTGCATGAACAATCAGCACTCACAATCTCTGAATCACTTAAAGATCTAGTTCGTTTTACACAGATTCAATTAAACAGATGTTAGAGGACCACAGACGACTCATAAGACTTTTTTTGTCTTTCTGTATGTAACTTTTCTATGTCTGCAGATGCAAGGATGTTGTAGAGGTGCACAGGGTTCAACACTCCCATGATGAGCTTCAGGATACTCTCTCACACACAAACACACACATTTTATCTCACCCCCTTCATCTGCATGATTTACTCAGGTCTGACCAGTCATTCAGGGACTTTCGTGAACATTTACAATGCTCCCAAACAACATTACATTGAAACAGCAAATATATTCCTGGAATCTGGATCTAATCATGGCAACAGGTGTCTTGTTGACTATCAAACCTTCGGTCAGTCAGCTGTAATGTGTCACCAATCTGTAAAGCAAAGCAAATGATGGCCAAATGACAATTAGATAAAAAACAAGAATGCTGGGAGGGTATTATTAATAATCATAACTAATTCTTCCACCAAAAGTATAGTGGTGTAGTAAACAATCTGATGTTTTCAAAGGACAGGTGACTTCAGTTGGTTCAAGTGTCATTTCATTCGTGAAGTGGCATGAGTAAAGTTACAGACATCAGACCATGAGTAATTCTTAATGTAAATGTGTTCCGTGTTGGCAAAGCAAATGACAAATGTGTTTGTTAAATTACTGTATATTACAAATGTTGTCATGCTTCCATTAATAATTATATTTGTATTAGTATTATTAGCATTTTGCCTTTTTTCCCAGGCAAAAGTCTATAAACAGTATGAGGTTGTGGACTTCCTGAAAGCTGCTTAGTAACAAACTCAGGTTTGGCACATACAATCACACAAGCGTGTATTTATCTGAATTAGACCATGTAGATAAAATTGTCAAAATTCCGACTTTTCTTGTTTTATATAAAGCAAATTATAATCATTAAAGTGTAAACCTAAAACAAAATTAATTGCCTATTTAGAATTTTCTTAGTTTGTGTGTGTTTGTATATATACATATATATATATATATATATATATATATATATATATATATAGTATATATAAATATACACACACACACACACACACACACACACACACACACACACACACACACACACACACACACACAGCATCAAGCTATTATTTTAGGCTAACTAACTAAACTTATAAAGTAATATAAAATATAATGCATAAAATTCACATAAATGCATAAAATAATCAAAATAAACACACAACATAAAGCATAAAGTGTCTGTTAATTTAAAAAAGAACAAGAACTTGCTATTTTTATTATTGTACACATACTATAGTTTCTAGTAAAGATGCAGGAAAACCAATAAATGAACAAATAAATAAAGCTTAAACTGGTCAAGCTGACTTCAGAAGTTCATAAGTGTGCTTACATTGTTCTTTTTCTATCTTTTCTCTAGAACAGCAAGTTAAACAAGTTCACTGCTTGTCCAACAAGATCGTGCCTTCCTGCTTACTGTCACTTCCTGTCGTTATTATTTATCAGTCCAGTAAAAATTAAAAATAATAATAATTAAAAGCACAAGGCATATTGTGTTTCCCCATCCCTCTGCAACGATAAGCAGTTGGATTTAAATGCATTGTGCTGTTCATTGTTAAATCATCATAAAAACAAGTTCTGTATAAGCATATTTTCAGGGGATTTTATAGTGCATGAACTACACTGTAACAGTAGATTTTAAAATAATATGAAAAAGTATTGTTTTTGCCTGGGGTAGTGTAATGTCTTTACGATTAAAAAAAGTTTGTCTCAGAGATAGTTCATTTGCTTTTCCCATTAAAAAGTCAAATAAATTGGAAATAACTATCAAAAACAACCTGCTTGTAAACCAAAATGGATATTCATTTAGCGAGATTTAATTGATTTAAATATGCTTTGTTGCTAGAAATGTAAATTAATATCGTCAAGCACAAAATGATTTACTACAGAGAAAATCCTTCTTCTAATTTCAACATTATTTGATTAGATAATGCTTTAAACATACAGACCAAAATATGTATTGGCTAAATCACTTATATGAATTACTAGCTAATTAACTCACCAATTAACTGAATAAATACATTTGCAGGCTTATGTTTGATTTTGTGTTAAGCACAAAGACAAAAGTCAAATGTTAATTATTTACTTACATTCTATTTCATATGATAGCATCAACACAGTACACACACAGTACACACCTGTAACACAGGCTATTGTTTTATCAAAACCCAATTATGAAGAAAAACTTTATGATGACTCCTATCTCCAAATGACTCAATTTGCTTTAAATCTTCAATCCTTTGATTATCAGAATGTCTAAATACCAGCCAACACAACTGACTGATGATTAAAATAACCTGGGCATCATGAAATTTCAGTTTTCTGCCACTTGGTTTGATATTTTATCTTTATATTTAATACACTGAAATTCAAGTGTCCAAATACCTTTTGGGGCTGGGTTGGCAGGACCGTGTTGATGATAAAGACTCAGGATATATGGACCAAACTAAGTTTTAAGAGAACATGAGGTATGAGGTAAAACGGCCGTGGAAGATGCGGCGCTGATTGCTCTTTCTGCCCAGGAACCCAGAAAAGCCGGTCGGACCTGCAGAGTCGTCATTCCAGTCTGAATGAAAAGCCCAGTGTAAACTGTACACGCACCTCAGGTATAAAAAGACTCACAGCACACCTAAGCTGTCTATCGACGAGCAGAGACCATTCCAGAAGAACAGTTTGCGCTTTAGAATTAGTCTTTTATCGTCTTGGGACGCTTATGTCGGATGGGTGACTTGAACCAGGTGCTCCACGAGATATTTTTTTATTGAGAGATAATAGAGGAAATACCTTTCCGAAGTTATGGCGCAAGCGTTGAGATGTCGTAAGCGTCGCGTTACCATGATGAGCGTTGCTTTTTTAACGTTAAACGTTGTTCAACTCATAGAAACACGCGTTGAGGGTTTCCGTTCCGCTCCGTCGTGATGTTTTTGCCTGTGTGGACGGCTGGGACAGCCCCGCTGGAGCTGAAGAGGAGGTCCTGGACAGCTTCAGGAGTGGATGCCGTCGGCTCTCTTCTGGTCTCTCTGGTGCAGTGGTTCTTAACAGTTCAACAGTTCTATCTCAAAATTGTGAAATGTTTAGGACCACTTCATCAGGGAGACGCTGGCATTGGCCTTAGAGCAAAGATGACATGCTAATGTGCTTTGAGACGATTACTTATATCTATACATATTTAACAACTTTTCAAATGTTTAAAAATGTGTTTAAACATCTCAAATGCTTGAGATGGGATTATGCGGCATTCATTTACCCCAGTTTAAATTGTTACAGTTTACAGTTTAAAGAGTAAAATATTTTAAAGTATTGGTTGTTCTTGACGTTGAAGACATGCTGTGTTTTAACAACACGATCTCTTGAAAGTGCGTATCACGAGTTTATATTTTAATTTGGCGTACTATTTACACGCATACATTGACTTTGGCGTGCATATGATGCGCGATGGGAAGGATTAGTGTTGTGGGGTAGATGCATATCATACACTGAAAAAAAAAACTTGTTGGATTAACATAAAACAAATATGTACATCGGTTGCACATATTAAAGTTATGTTTACTCAACATGATTTATATATGCTAAATGAACATGATTTATATATGTTCAAGTTACATAATTAAAATTTGTTAAAGGAACATTATTTATGCATGTTCAAGCTACATAATTTATATTTGTTAGAGGAACATGATTAATATATGTTCAAGCTACATAATTTATATTTGTTAGAGGAACATGATTAATATATGTTCAAGCTACATAATTTATGTTTGTTAAATGAATATGATCCATACATGTTAAAGCTACATAATTTGTTATACAAACAAGATTTTTGTTTTTCATTCATATATGCAATGGTTTCAATAAAAATCACCTGGTTCTAAATTTGTATAATACTATAGGCTGACTTTCCTCAAATACATTTTTAACATCTACTGTACTTGTCTTAGCTACATTAACATTACTACTGTAGTTTAAAAAAATAGTTAGACAAGGAAAACATTTCTTGAATTAAATCACTGTATTTTTAACATTACAATAAATTGTTCAGAGTATTGGATACAGTAATACAGCCTTCTCTATGTGTGAAGTTAAAAATAGCATACATTTCATGAACTATACCATATCCACTGTCATAGAGTACAAAATGAGACATCATCAAACAGGTGTAATGGAAAAGGCGAATAGTAATGACGAGCATGAAGTAGTACAAAGCTTCCCTTGACAATTTTGTTTTCAGTTTTAAAAGCGGTAAGACAAGTCAAATCATTGTATAATTTTAACAGTACAATTCATTTTTCAGAGTATGGGATGAATGGATGACTATGAACTGACATTTCCTGTCAATAGACCAGATACAGTAAAATGCAACAATTCACCATCTAACAGGTGTAGTGAAAAGATTAACAGTAATGAGTAATAAGTAGTCCAAAGCTTCCTTGTTTAGTTTTTTCGTTAAAAGCAGTAAGACAAGACAAATGACTGTTATTTTTAATAGCAATTTTTCTTTTTCAGAGTATGGGCTACAAAAAATACGCTTTCGTGTGAAGTAAAAAAGCTTAAATTCAATGAACGAATTGAGAAAAACAACATATCCTCTATCATTAAGTAAAAGACGAAACACCACCATGTGTAGTGGAAAAGGTGAACAGCAATGAAGAGCATAAAGTAGTACAAAGCTTCCCTTGACTATTTTGTTTTCAGTTTTAAAAGTTTTTAAAAATGTTCAGTTCTGGGTGGAGGTCCTTTTAACCAATCAAATTTGGCCAAGAGAGAAAAAAGATGATATTACAAACAATGGTCCTTATTCCAAATGGAAACACCTCACTCAAAGAGTCTGTTTCTGAGAACTTGAGCTTTCCCTGATAACGTGCAGCCTTCCAGCTCCATGACTATCTTCTGAAGTACTTCAAAGGTACATTTCATTTCAGGTGGGTAGTTCAGATTAAGTGCATACATTAGACCAAAAAGCATTGCTGTAGCTAATGCAAAGTTATCCAAGCCTTGTAGGACTTTCTGGCCTTCGAGGACAATCCCAATGTCCTCAGATCTGTCCTGAGATTTGAGAACGTAGATTCCCACTGTGGTTTCCTCAATGGGATTTTGGATGAAGGCTTCATCAGCAGCCTGCAGAATGCACAGACAAAATGAGATTCAACATAACATATGCAGTTACTGTAGTTGTTTTCACTATTCCTGGTTTAAAATCAGCTAGAGTGTGAGGTGTATGTTTCCGACTCTTGTGAGCTTTAAAGTTTCCATAAATACAAGCGTGAAAACCACAACCAGCAAACATACAACTAACATTTTCATTATTCTTCAGATGCGAATAAGTATGAACAAAGTACTCCCTTTCATTTGGCAAGTTTTACATGAACATAAGTGGCAGCTATAAATAGATAATTATTTTAGTTTCTGATTAGCTTGTGTAGAGTGCACTCTGCTGTGATGTACTACTAAAGCATTCCATGTCTTAAATGTGCACGGGCATTCTGAATACGTACATGGATATTGGCTTGTACGTCCAAAATAAGGATGCTTGCCTTTATAATGGTTTAGTAGTGCCAATCTACTGGAAACTGCTACTGAGCACCCTTTACACTGCCACATTCACTAGAGAGGGAGACAGAAAAAAAATGAATAATTTTTTTACAGAAAGGAATATTTTAAGTAAAAAACTACAATAATATAATTGCAGTATATTGAAAGAAATACTCACCACTACTATAGAGCCTTTGCCAATCAAATTGCATGTGAATAGATGAGTATCAGATCTGTAAAATATTAAAAACAATGCATTAGTTTTAAAGCTATACAATTTTCTTAAGAGGTAGTTAAGGCTCCCTAGAATTCAGCATATTTCCTTCTTAATTTTAGTTAAAATTAAACTGATAAAAACCTTTTTAGTAACACATTAGTAAAATTAATTGGTGAACAGTATTAGAATAACGGGTCAACTAACATGAACTAAAAATGCAAAAAACAGCTTGGTTAGAGTATTTATTAAGCTAAAAAAAGTAATGTATTGTTTGTTAGTTCGATGTGCATTAACGTTTACAAATATAACTTTTCATTGAGTGAAGGTAATAAAATAAGACATTAAAAATAAGCCAGTCGTCAGGTCTTTCAACAGTAAAAATGACTGTAAATCAAGACAGTGCACTAACACAATGAATGGAAGAAAAGCGTAACACGCAAAATGGCGGAAATGTCCGCTTTTTAAATAAAAAGGCCAATCATCGCGTTACGTAGCTAGAGGCTCCATTTGCCTGAGACACGCACTTTGGCTGGGCCGACCTGAAGCTTAACGCCATTTCAGCATAAGATACCACATCTTTAAGACAAAGCATGTAGGATTTTGGTACGGATTTAAAACACGTTACTAAAATGTGAGTGTTGGCAAGCATTTTATAAGATTTAAACTAACGTTATCTGTAACATTCCCTCCCCCACCTCAAATAAATTGGCGACAGCCACCAGTCACTCCCTGACAGGATTTCCACATTCGTTATAATTAAGGCCTTCGAGTGAAATAACTTACCTTGAAAGAAATAGTCTACAGAATAACGAATATTTTCTTTAGGATACAATTTTAAAGATAGCTCAGCCAGAGGGCATTTTAACGTTTTGTACTTGGCATTCCCTCCCCCACCTCAAATTAGTTGGCGCCACAAATCACTCCCTGACGCATAACTAACGGTATTACTCGTCATACACAGAAAAAAAAATTATACTGCTTGAATGATTGTACACAATAAAAAAAATAATAATAATAATACTTAATACATCATGATTAACCACCTTAACGTTAAACATTAGCACTACTATGCATCTCAGTCGGGTTGCTCGATAAAATCAGTACATAAAAACGTTACGTTACCTCAGTAAAAAAAGCACTTAAAAGGGACTAACATTAACAACTGTTTCTCAGATGGAATTTCAGTTCAAAGTTTTAATTACCTTTTCACACTGTTGAAATCCACCGCGATGCACCAGCTTCCAGCTCCAAAGCGAGAGAGAAAATGGCGGACTGGAGAGCAGTTAATTAACGTTAGTTTTCCTATCGCGTTCCAAGGGGGCGGAGTTTCCAGAGAAAACATAACTAAATTATTACATTTCAACATGATTAATTCTAAAAAGTTGAACATCCTTCAACATTAATTGAATGACACAAGACTAAAATATGTTTAGATGAGAAACATAAATTAATCATGTTGGAAATACTAAATGCATTTTTGCAAATTCAACAATCCCCCATTTTCATTTTTTTCAGTGTAAGGCGCGTTCAACTTTAAGCGGCGCTGCGCAGAATGGTCAATGTATGACATTAAAGTACCGCGAGAGCGATAAGAGAGCAGATGGATGCTATGCTTTCGAATGGCTCTCGCGGTACTTTGATGACATACACTGACCATTCTATACAGCGCCGTTTAAAGTCGAACGCGCCTGTATGCACGCGAAAACTGCGTATTATATACACGTTAAACACGTGCGTATGATATGCAGGCCAAAGTCAATTTCTGCGTATCAATAGCAATATTTTCTGTGTGTATTTTGCGTACTATTTATACGCTTTTGTATTTATTGTTCGAAGTGTAGCCTTTGCTTTTATCTCATCATTCTCTTTCGCGTACAGTTTGGACTTTATTTTTGAAGTTTTTGGCGTTTGGAGGTGCATGTTGTAACCTGCAGTTAAACTTAGGATAAATTAGGCTATTTGACATGTGACCACCAATGTGACAGTCTACTTCAGATTTGTTTTTCTGTTACTTGTTTGTAACTGTTTGTGAAATTTACTAGCAATGGATTTGGTACTTAGGATGCAATGGAATGGACTTAGTCCAACGCTAGTCCTAATTATAGTCTATTGCAGTGTCTTTTTTCAGAATTGTATTCATTTATCTGTTTAACTATTATTATTTGATTATATTGTTTACATCATGTGTATGACCCCGTTTGACACATTAAAGACATTTAAAACCCAAAACACTATTTTAGCCTTTCTTTCTTGTGCCCTCTTGTGTTCCCCTGTGTACATTTTAATACTTCTAACACTTATTTGTAATCAGTTGCTTAACATGCATTTTCATTTTGCCTGTTCATTATCAACATATAATCGTTGTGGCCCATCGAAACCCTCTCCCCATCTAAAGGGTAACAGGACACTCACACAGCTAACTGACCGGTACTGCAGTGTGTCGTCAGTGGTGAGCTGTCCGTGGTGCTGAAGCTCGGAAGTCTCTTGGGGACCATTGACGGTTTTTGCTTGGACACATGATTAAATTGTCCGAATCTTAAGATTTAACACTTTGTCTTAAGGTTTGACAACGGCACGACTAGGTAACGAGAGCGAACAAACACAGATGAGCACAAACTGTCATGCTAATCAATAGTCACAATTATCGTGTCTCAACAGTTTCATCAGTTCATTAAGCAGGCAAAAGACCGACCTGTGACCCTGTTTTTAATTAGAGTCCGACGAAACCATATAGAGAGGCTCCAAGCTGTGCATCAGACACCCACTGTACACATATCAAACCGTTTGTGGACAAATCGATTGTGCATGTGTCTTGTAATCAAGAGGGGCAAAATAGAGGGGACTGGAGACACATCTCATGAATTGCAAATTGAAGTGGATCCCTTTAAGATTAACCCATGCCACAGACAGAGCAATACAAATGACTATATATCAAACAGCATACGAGTTTACATAAAATGTTATATAGCCTACAGTACAATCTTTTTAATAATAAAAATGCTAAACTATTAAATGTTGTTTGATCATGCTGCAGATTATACAACTGCTATTGTTGAGTCATTAAAAAAACAAAGTTTGAGTCATTTCCCTACTGAAAAAAACAACTGAAACCAGCCACCGGTTTAGCTGGTCTTCCAGCCTGGTCATAGTTGATTAGCAGGCTGGTTTTGGAGTGGTTTTGACCGCTTCTTTGAGACACCTGCTGACTAAACCAGCTGAACGCCATTGACCAGCTTAAACCAGCTATGCCCAATTTAAAACTTGCTAAGACCAGCCAACCATCACAGGCTGGTTTTAGATTTTGTATTTCTTTTATATCAATTATTTCCCCCAGCAGGATTTCTTTAATTTTTATTTAGTCGTCATCTGGCGCCCCTAGCGTCCAGCTTAACATCAAATTGATTTTCAAAAAAATGCTACACTATAAAAAATATCTTTAAAATAGCAAATACGTTTTACAATAAAAAAACTCTTTTTTACTTCAGAATTTCATATTTGATGTGTCATTTATTTGACTGTTTTACTTTATGTACTAGCAATTTCTAGATGGAAATGGTTTCTACACCTATTTTTTTCAGCATATAGGACATATAATATTAATTATGTTCTAAAAGAAGCAGCTTATGCGGTTTGTACTGTTGCTATGGTTACCCGAAGCGACCTTTGTCGCGAATTTTTGTATCATTTTAATTCCTGATGAAAATACGCACTTTGACTAACACTGTTTATTTTCAATATGCACATGCAATTTTCTAGATCCCCAACATTTTTGTTTGTGCCTTAATGGCTCCCCCCATAATTCACTCCAAAATCTCTCTCCAGTCGAATGCTTCAATGCAACCATATTTGGCTGTCCCTTGTTATTGATAAATAATTGATGAGCGCTCAATCCAATCAGTTTATCCGACTCCTCTCAGGCGCTAGTCGCGTTCTTTCTTCTTGATCTCAGAGGCGCGTCCTAAATAGCGGCAATATTAGCTAAACGCTCCGTCTTGCACCCCACTGGCGGAGCTCAGTGGTTTGAGTCAGGGTGGAAGATATTTCAGCAGTCTTAACGAGGAGCCCGGAGCGATTTGCGTACATGCGCAAGGGCAGCAGATGTCGAGCAGCGCTCCCGTGAGACCCGATCTGCGGAATTTCATCATCGTGTCGGGATGACCCTGCGCTATCCCGGAGAGAAAGGCTTGTGTACGTGGTAAATCACCTTTACAATGGATTGTAATCATGAGGCCCTAAAGGACTGATGCATGAGCGACCCCCTTCCCCAACCAAACTAATCCGAATCACTGCTGGCTATCAATGCAACTTTGTATATTGGGCCAAGCTGATGAGCCAATATCACTTCCAATTCACAATCAGACTTGTCAACAGTCAACTGCCTAATTCCCTTTAATCGGACCACAAAACCCGCTCCTTCAAAAGACAGTCCACATGAGCGAGTATATTATTGCAATAATGCCTGCCTGCTTATCTACAGCATGCTCCTCTGTATGCTCGAGATAAGAGTTTTTATTAAGAGGGCAGCAGTAATGTCCTGTGTTCGCCTTTCAAAGCCCAGCAAGTAACCGACTTTATCTTGCGTATTAAGCTTCGTATTAAGCTGCTCAATAACAGGCCGGGTTTGCATTCGGCTGCTCAGAAAGCACGCACCAGGGAGCCCTTTCGGTGGAAAATAATGGCAAGTTTTGAAACGAGCCTTTCATCGTCACTCAACAAAGCTATAAAAGACATTTTAAGTCGTAAATAAGTTATATATAAATACATGTTTCTGTTTGAAATGTTTCTTGAAACGAAAAACAACTAGGAGTAAGCTTTCTACTTTTTAATAGTTGTCATTTTGAAAGCCAGATCGTGTCTTTCCAGTAAACAAATGGGTTAAAACAATTTATAAAATAGTTAATTATATGACATATCTTTATTTACATATGTTTATCTATTTAAATATGAGAAGATTAGGCCTAGATATTGTCTCATGCACACACACACCTTGTGTTCCGTTAAAAACACTCATGGGTTTTCATATACGCATCAGGTTTAAAGGAGCAGATCACTTTAAATAATGAACATTTGCTGAAAATAACTCACCCTCAGGCTATTCAAATTTAGCATTACATCACTTGCTTACTGGTTCCTTGGCTTTGAACGGGTGCCGTCAAAATGAGAGTCCAAACAGCTTATAAAAACATCACAATAATCCACACCACGTCAATCCATCAAATAATATCATGTGAACCAAAATCGGCGTGATAGAAATAACCGTAAAGTCTCTTCTGGACTAAATACCAGTCCATAATCCGTAATGACACTTCCTTCATCATCATTTGTTCAAAATCACATCACATCAAAATCCACCAACAAATTAGTTTAGAAATGTTTTCTCTTGTAAATTGCGCTTGATCTCTGCATATTTCTCCCCTGATTCAGACGAGACGACAATATTATGGAAAGAGGACTCATATTTAACGGTTTTATGTTTAAAACATCTTGATGGATTTGTTTCTTACAAGCACCCAGCTTTTCATTTGATGGACTGGAGTCATGCTGATTACTTGGACTATCAACGTTTCAGACTGACGGCACCTATTCACTACAGCGTATCCATTGATAAGCAAGCAGCATGCTAAATTTCGCCGAATCTGTTCAGATGGAGATGGCCTGAATGTGACTACATTTTACATCAAGTTTTTAGGTGAGCTATTCCTGTAAACAGTAAGCACTGCGATTGAACTACAGCTCTGAAAAGTAACTATGCTTATAGAAAGATAAAAGCACATTGGCTGAGCATCACGCGCAAGAGGGACCACACTAGCCACGAGGATGTCAGAGCAGAGAGAGAGAGAGAGAGAGAGAGAGTGGAGTTGTTCAAGGTAGTCTTCCTCAACAGGCTCGCGCGAGTTCACTCCTAGACCTGCAGTGTAGACAAGGCGTGGACAGCCTATCCCACAAGGATGTATGCCAGGAGCGCATGGATCATGTATGGATTGTATGGGGATCTTGCGTGCTTTAACGAGTGTCAATATTTGGATGTATGATTTTGTACGCGGCAAGTAATTTGGAACAGAAACCGGACGATCTGAATGAGTCAACAGTTGGATGTACCTGAGAGGGAACCTCTGGATAAGACCATGGCACTGGTTTGGAATCAGAGATAACCATCTGTAAAACGACTTGGAACCGAAGAGCGCAGCGATGACTTCTCCACGTTTTCTGTAAACTGGGCGAGGAAATATACGCACAGCTGCAAAATGGATTTACAAAACTCTAACGGGTCATCTGGGTCGGACAAGCAGAAGCCCAGTATGATTGACTTGGGGACGTTTTTCGTGGACGCTGACATCATTTTTGGATTTACTAGTCATCTGTTAAAGCGAAAAGCCAAGGTAAGCCTTTGAGAACGGACACAAAACTCCACAAGTTGACTCATTTAGACTCCACGTGAGTTGTTTCGCTTAAAAAAACAGTGTGCTATTTAAAGGCTATGCTATTTTTGGGTTCGCAAATATGAATACTAAGTTTTCATTGGTTATAATGTGTAGCGTTTTTTCATTTCAGCACCACGAACAGCGCTCATCCATCAATTGCGCTTTTAGCAACATCCCTAAACACATCCAAAAACACATTACATTAAGTAAATCAGACGAAGCCTTTAGTTTTGAACAACATGTTTTCATCCTATAGTGAACTTTGAGCTGGACTAAAAGTTTCTCAGCGATCATACGATTTTAGTAATTTAACTCAGTTATAAAAATGTCCTACGACTAGGTTGAAGTTTTCCGTTTAAAACATGAAAATAAGAAAGACTTTCAGCCAAAAACATTAGTCTGACGTTTTAATAAATCACCAATAAGGTGCACAAAAACAGACAATAATGTTCAAATAAAGGTTCTGAAAATGTATTTTAGAGATTAAGTCATGCGTCTATAGGCTACAGATATTAAAGATGGTCACCAAAAGCTACATTTCTGTCAGCAGATTTGGCAGTTTTCTTCGCCACGTTAAACGGTCCGTTATTGATGGTTTATTGGACTAGTTGCGTTGTCACAGACAAAGGACTGAATTTTTTTTTTCTTTGACGCGGGATATTGACAGTATTTGCGTGGCTATTTAATGTCACGTGATCCCAGCATATAAATCATCAACATAAAATATTTAGAGATGAGTAATTAAATATTTAGACATTCCCACAATTTATTGCAAACCTGCAGTTGAGTTAAATACCAGAGGGTGGCGCCAGAGTAATAAGCAAAGGACTCTAACAGACCCGCAATCTCCAGTCAACTCAAGTGAACTGTAACATAAAAGATGACGTAATTTATGTTAGAAGCCATTTTTTATTTATATATATATATTTTTTTTCAGACATACAAATTGTAAAGATGAGTGCACAGGCTTTAACTTACAATAATACCAATAATACATTTGTACAGACATGATTTCAATACATTTGTATTAGTTCACCTCTTATTACAAACACAAAATGAATTAAACTGTGAATTCGCTAATTCATTGAAATCAATTTTATTTTCACTTTTGTTTGTGCAAACGCAGTCGAAACTCTCTGAAACAGTGTCTGAATAGCTCAGCTCCACCCCTCCAACCAAGTGACCGAGCCGCGCACTTGTCAGCAGTCAACTTCACTCCCGCGTACGCGCGTCGTCATGGAACTAAAGCAAAACTTCACAAGAACTGAGCTGTGCTTTTTGCTTTGCGCTCCCACTGACTATCCATGAGCTGTGTTCCTAATCAATGAGTGTAGGCAAATAGAGACGCAATAAAGTGCACTAGAGGTCCGCGTTTTGATCATTTATACCGAGATGATGGATTTAACAAAGGGGAATGCGCACGGAGCGTTCCAGATCAGCCGGTCAACTGTAAGTCCTCTAATAAACAGCTGATGCAGAGAAGTTACAGTATTCTATCTGAATTCCCAAGCTTGCTGTTTGTGTATTGTTGTTGAGTATATTGCAACACGTTTAGAAAGTTGAATCACACTTTTATGTTACGTCTATGGAAGAAATAGTAAAGCAACATCATTTCTTATTATAATATAATTAATACTTAGTAATATGCAATTAACTGTAATCTGAATGTTCTACATTTATAATTGGGTATTTTTGACATATGTTAATTATACGGAGTCTTTCTGTATCTTGACTTTGTTGTCTTTCATAAAGGTGGAAGGCTGTTCGAGCGGAGAGTCTTCACTCTCACTTGAGCTAAACCAGAGGAAGAGACTGTCAGCGGAGGAGGAAAGGTGTGCCAGCAGACCCCCACCTGAAGGCGCAGGAGCCGTGAGCCTCTCCGAGTCCGACAGGGAAGAGACTAAGCCAGATCTGTGCAAGCAATGTCAGATGACTACAGCTGAACTGAGGAGACAAGTCCTCGCTCTGTCCGACCCTGCTTCCTTTAAGGTCAGTGAACGAGAAGCATTATTTCAGTGCCTTTGCAAATCAAACAAACACATCCAAGACAGAAGAGTTCAGTTGCTTTGCTATTTGTAGTATTTTTAGCACTAATAATGTTATCTTTCAAGGCACTGTTTTGATTCATGCAACATTGCATGACTAAGAATCTTTTGTTAGTTTCAAGAAGCACTTGACTTTCACTTGAGCTTCAGAGCTCTGGAAGTTCTCATTGTTTCATTTTGTCACTCGGCTCTTTTCAAAGCTTTGTGAAAGCTTCACATAAATCAGATGCATTGAATGCCACTTAAAGGCCATTTTGTGTAAATTCTCACGATATGATGAAAAATTTGACACAAATAAGCCCAGTCTTTGTAGTTTTATGACTCCCTTATCAGAAAACTGATATCCTATTCAGACTCCTATTCACAAAGTTCACCAAGTCATCAAAAGGTTAATCTTTTTACTATACCGGCACAGTGAGCAAATATTTCAATGACCTCTTTTCAAACTATAGGCTTTGTTGCACTTTAGAACGATCAGTAATGCATTAGGAAATACATATAGGCTTGAATAAAAATTGTGATCAACACAAAATGCTGTTTGAAATGTTCATTGCTGGATGTTTGGTTTATGGTCAAAACAGTGAAACCTCATCAAGTCTTGAGTGGGATTGTTGGAGTGAGATGTGAGAAGCTCAGCTGTGTGGCACAAAGTGTTCCCATGCTTGCCAATGCAGAAAGTTGATGGGCATGATGTACAGACAGCAATCTGGATGAAAAATGAACTATTAAAGTACCACTAAATGTACTGAAACAAAGTCTCATCCGAAATTGAAATTCATATGAAATTCTTATTAACTTTGAGGTCACATTTCTAGTGTAGTAAATGCTGTTTAAGCAATATCACATGAGCATGAGTGTTGATGTTGATTTCACTCATAAATAGTCAGTTAATTTGGAATGAATTGAGTGAATGATTCAAGATATATATAGATAGACAGATAGATAGACGGATATATATATATATATATATATATATATATATATATCAGTGGCGGCTGCTGATCTTTTAAAGAGGAAGCTCATTTTCGGCCTAAATCATAAAAATTGTCCATTTATTTATATGTAAATTCTGCCCTACGTTCCTTTTCAAGAAAATGCTCTGTAACCCTGTTAACCAACCAGGTGTCTTTTCCAGTGACTTGACCAGTGTCCTCTCAATGGCCAGCAGAGCTAGGCTGCTTAAACGGCCTTGGCCCATTGTGTTACGGTGTAGGACTTGAGCCGCTTTAAACAGGAGAGCTCCTTTCTACACCTGCTGTGCAGTTTGCTAGCTGGCTAGTTCAGACTATATGAATTAATGACCAAACGATCTAATATATATATATATTTAACTCAACGGGAGGAAATGTGGGAATTATGTTAAACTGAAACAATGAATGTGGTGTGAAATTGTGTGAAATATACGATGAAGGTTGCAGCAGTTTGTCTTTCGACTACACATGCAAAATCATGATGGGACTGAGTTGGAAATGGAGACACAGAGTGATACGCGTCATAATCTGAAGACCACCACGCCCACACCAACCGTCTCTTTGCATTGCGAAGCTGCCGCCTCCTTGTCATTTATTTATAAAAAACAAAAATATGTCTAAAAGCTGATATGCGACAATGTGTATAGCAAACAAGCTAAAAACAATAAATACGTTTTTATAAGCTATGGACCCAAAAACGAGCGTTTTAGGACATAAAATTGGAAAAGAGATGACAGACCCTCCAATCATCACGCAGACGCTGGAGTCCGGGCCAGCCCACTCCTCCATTCATCCCAGAGACGCTGAGCGTCCGTGGGCGGGACATAATCGCAGCATTATCCAATGACCGTCTTGTTTCTAAGCACTGAAAAAACTGTTTAAAGCAGCCCCATTGAAGTCAATGGACGCTGGGCTTCAACAGAGTAATGCACTGTACGCTTCACGGAATGAATGAGAAGGAAATCGAGTCAGCCGACCTAAGTAGCTGATTCTGAACGAAATTGTTTTCGTTCAAGATGAACGTCATTTAACGCATTTTTTTGTCAATAAAATGTTAACATAATAGTACATATATTTGACCATTCATTTTTGACAATTATAGGGGAAGCTGAGCTTCCTCGCAGTCTTAAAGAAATCGCGGCTGATATATATATATACACACACACATACAGATAGATAGATAGATAGATAGATAGATGGATAGATGGATAGATGGATAGATGGATAGATGGATAGATAGATAGATATACAGATAGATGGATAGATGGATAGATGGATAGATGGATAGATAGATAGATAGATAGATAGATAGATAGATAGATAGATAGATAGATAGATAGATAGATAGATAGATAGACAGATGGATAGATGGATAGATGGATAGATGGATAGATGGATAGATAGATAGATAGATAGATAGATAGATAGATAGATAGCAACACCTTAAGGCCAGTATTCAAAAGTTTGGCTTTGCAGTTCTACTTGAATCTCACACAAAATATCACAAAAATCGAAACCATCCAGATCGCCACCCTTGAGTTTTGTTTTGAAGAATGCTGGTAAACTGAAGCTACAAAACAACTCGCATTGTTTGTTTGCAGTGTTCGCAGTCTATCTGCTCATTCCTAAAGCCAAGACATTTCTTTTTTTTCTCACAACCTTCCGTTTCTAGAGTTTTCAACAGCTTTTCTTACTTTCACACACTGTATTGGCTGTACGAGTGCCAGTCTCTGAGAGTCTGTGGACAGGGGAGGGGGCTATTGGAAGTGGCCCATTGTTTTGGGAAACAATGCTTATCTCCCCCCTTGTCCGTCGACATTGGGGGGAGAAAACAGTCGAGCGGACTTGCTGCGCAGTCTGTGGAGGAAGTGCAGACCCAGTTGACCTTCATCATGCATTCAAAGTGTTCCTGTATACTCCTCACCAAATTCCCACCACAGTTAAATATAGGCTGTCGACTTTTTATTGTTGTCTGACTTGCTGCTTGGGTTAGCCTCAGGTTTTTCCCCTCCCTTTGCTTTCTTTTGTGGTTGTGTTTCAAGAGAGATCTCATGCTTAGGTAGGATTACAAGCCCTCCGGTTTGCTTTGAACCCCCCCTCAAGTTCTCTTCTCTCTAGGTTACCTCAGGGATTAAAGAGAGGGTTTTTGTGTGGGTGTGCATCAATGTTGCAGGATGCGAATGACCTCGTCCCACCCCATGATGTGTTATTTGGTTAGTGCTTCCAGAGCTTGATAATATACTCACTCGTTCTCATCAGCGCTGGTTATGTGGAATCATCACAAGTTTGCCTGTCCGTTTCACTCTCTGGCTGTTTGCCCTGTGTGGTCCGCTCCAGGTGTGGGGGATAAAGCCATGGGGTCAAGACGGAGAGGTTACGCCTCTATTGGCCCCACTGCTGATGGCTTAATGAGACTCTGGAAGCATTGGCCATGGTAGTCCTGCTTTCCCTGCAGTTGGGAAAAGAAAGGATGCTTTGTCCGGCTGGAGATGTGTGGTGGATACCTGACCTGAACTTATAGACTCAAGCGATATGGTTCTAGATGAGAAACTACAGAGGGTTACTGTTTATCGGCTTCTACCAAAGTGTGGGTTTAAATTGGTTGAATTTTCATTAGTCTTGATTTTCAAATGCAATTCACACCTGCTTCCCACTCACATGTTCATTATGAAAATTACATCCAGTTTGCTGGCAAAGGCCGGGAACCGCAGCACTCAATAAGTTTCAGATATCAGGCTGCCCTAATGACCCTGCTGCACTTCACTGGTTTATACTTGAGCTTATTTATTCTCGGCCAGCTTGTGTTGGCAAGGTGCACTGGCCTCTTAGTCAATAATTTTGTGTAATTGCCGAAATGTTTTTTTTTGTGCAATTGAACAATTCAGTGGTAACATTCATCTACCTAACAGTGGTAGTCTGCAAATGGATTTGATGGCACAGAATTATTAGATTTCCGCAAATTGAATACATATTTTATCCTTAAAAGTGCTCAGTCCAGCAACACTGTACAAACGTTTGTTCTATGAAAGGTGGAGGCTAATATGCAAACTTTGGGTGGATCTGTGAAATTACGTTAGAAATTAAACCTAATTTACTGTAATACGTATGTAACATCAAGAGTGATGTAATGAATTGTAATGTGATTTTGAATATGGATAAACTGAAAATCAACCTTGCAGGTATTTAAGTGCACAAAAACAACCTTTTCAGAAATGAAATTCTCATTGAAATGTTCTAAAATCTTAAAATTTGGGTTCCTTCCAGGAAATGCGCGGTCAGCATCGCAGCCCGGTGTGACAGGCCTGTTTCTTTACACTCTTCTGCCAAGCACACGCTCGCAGGCGGCAATTAGTCTTTCTTCACGCCCCACAGCTTTTAATGGCTTCACTCTTTTTCACCAGGTTTGCTTTCAGCCCGCGCCATCCTTTGTTTTATTATTTATTACCAGTGATTCCCTCGGCTGATATCAGTGAGGAATGGTCTCTTCTCTTCAAACAATAAAGAAGCTCTCTCCTCAGTAGTTCATTCACTTCAATGTCAAGGCACTTAACACCTGAACAATGCCTGAGGGTGGAATGCCTGGAAGCTTAAAGGGATAGTTCACCCAGAAATAAAATTTTGTCATAATTTACTCAACCTCAAGTAATTCCAAACCTGCATGAATGTCTTTGTTCTGCTGAACACAAAGGAAGATATTCTGAAGAATGTGAGAAACAGAGCAGTTCTGGGGCACCATTCACTTCCATAATATTTTTTCTTCCTACTATGGAAGTCAATGGTGCCCCAAAACAGTCTGGTTACAAACTTTCTTCAAAATATCTTCCTTTGTGTTCGGCAGAACAAAGAAATTCATACAGGTTTGGAACTACTTGAGAGTGAGTAAATAATGAAAGAATTTTCCATTTTTGGGTGAACTATCCCTTTAACACAGGACAATGGGCAAAGACTTAATTGCCTACAATGATTGGCACTTAACTAGTCACAAAGCTCCAGCACATTTGAAAAATGGCCAGCGTTAATTCTAAATCATATTTCCAGCTACGCTAACCATTAACCGGTAAGAATGAATCTGAGATGTCTAATGTCAACTTCTTTCACTTCGCTGGCTGTCCGTTTCTATTACAAGATCATTCAACAAAATGTAAGACCATTCGCACCTGGGTTAGAACAATCTAGCAGTTTGGAATGTAGCATTCCCAACCCCATTATTGTGATGAAGGACAACATGGTATATAGTATCACGTTTAATAAGATGAATATGTGCTTGGGGGCGGCCGTTATTTCATCTCCATTGTCCAAAGAAAGGCACTGAAATGGCTGTCATCAATTATAATAGCCACTACAGTTCTAAGGGTCTATAAGCTCTCTGTTGTGACATGTAAGAAGTTTAAAGTCCGTTCACCGGGCAGGACGAAAACACCTGCACCCCTCCATCCTTCAAATGCTGGGTGAAACTTTAGACGATGGTTGTAATGAGAATACTTAGCTCTCCTTTGCTGTCAGTCATCTCCCTGAACTCTCTTGTGACCAGACCTCCGAAAAACCCATGGGGGGGTAATCATCTAAAGCAAAGCTAGATGGATTTGCAGTTTGCCATTTTCATTTCAAGCACTTAACCCATGCAGCTGTGGCTATATGTGCGTATGAGAAACATTGGGCCGTATGAAAGGTCAGTGTGTTAGGCTGTTATGGGATAATAATCATAACCAAGTATGAAAATGGGTGGACCTCACCTGATTAGACTACAGTACATTGTCTTGGGCAATAAAGATGGAGATCGTTCAGAGCGGTCACCGATTGTTTTATTCAATTGGTAGTTGCATAAGCCACTTAGATGTTATATTGCATGCCAGTGCTCAAAAGAAGAATCATAAAACTTTTCCATTTAAAAAAGCAAGTGGTTTTACACTCTTAAACATAAAGGTTCCAAAGGGGATTTCATAGCAAATGCCTAGAAGTACCATTCAGATAACACTTCTTAAAATAAAATTTTCTCTAAGTATGAAGATCATTTTAATAATCTTAAGAACCTTTTTTCCACTATAGATAGCTTCCTCTGGCGCACGAAGTTAACTTCCGGTCTGTGTTTGTTTATCGGTCTGGCTAGTGGCACCGGCTACAAACACAGTTAAACTTAAAGTGATGAGTAATGAAGTTGGGCTCAGGTTGTGGTGCTGTGGGATATGTACCATACATTTATTTATTTGTGGTTACCCACCACGATATCAAAACTGACCGATTTTCCAAAAGGCTTCGTTGAATAAACATGAGCAAGTACTGAACATTTAAAAATCAAAATGAGGCACAGGTGTTTTTATATCACTGTATTTCTGAAGGAAGACTGTCTTTTCAATGTCATTCTAATTTTATCTTGCATGTTATATGCCTGATAAAGCAGCGTTTGTAAGCTCAGTGCTGCTTTGAGAATGAATTTGCATTTATTTATAAGTCCATCTGATTTATGCAGCAAACATATTTAGCTTGTTATAAAAAAATGATCTACTCAAGAGGGACTTAGCTGTTGTTATTGATTCTATTTGGAAGTCTACCGGAAGTTAGTGCCACAAAAGCGCACATGCGCAGTGACGTTTGTCAATAAAGAAACTTTTGTGCAGTGGAAAGGTTCTGTGGATGTTAAAGGTTCTCCATGTAACAATAGATGGCAAGAGCATTCATTTTTAAGAAGGTATTTTCTCTTTTACAATCAAATGCATCCACAAGACTCGTGATGTCATGAGCATTTGTTAAAATATATATTTTTTTAGTTTAAAGAACATTTGAATAATCTGAGGAACATTTTTGTGGATTGAAAAGGTTCCGTGGATGAGCCCTAGATTCCAAGAACTTTTCTTTTTAAAAATGTATTCTCTCTTCATTGAGTGAAGTGTGCCAAAAAGTCTCATGATGTCATGCACAGTTCTTAAAATAAACTTTTATTTTCAGATTGAAGAACATTTTAATAATCTGAAAAACCTTTTTCCATTATAAAGAACCTTTTGTGTATTGGAGAGGATGTTAAGGATTCTTCATGGAACCATCGATGCCAAGAATGTTTATTTTAAAGAATGTATCCTTATAGAGAGAAATGCGTCAATAAGCCTTACGCTGTTGTGAGCTCATCTGAATTTCCAGGTTACTTTAAATGTGACTGCATGCCCAACGGCACTGCTCAAATGTTTATTCTGAGGACAATTACTTCCTCTCACCCCTACCAGAGAAAAGCTCACAGTTCTCATGCGAAGCGAGGCTGGTTGAAGTGGAGTTGAAGGCCTACTGGAAGTCCTGGTTTGACTGGCTTACTCCATTTCTTCACTCTCAACCCTGCAGGGGAGGTTTGCCTAGCACATGCCACAGCAGTCACTATAAATCACTCACATTTTATTGCCTTTAATAGTTTCTCATTCAATTCTGCTCCTGTGCCCTTTTCTTGTACTTTCGTATGCTTGGAGTTTGCAAGAAATGCAAAGCTGTTGATCAAAACATAATAACAGGAGAATTGTGACAAAACATGGGGGTGGATGTCATCCGTTGAACATTTTTACGTTAACTCACTTCTGATTCCTTGAATTGTCTTTTCGTTACGTATCTCTAATGCTATTTAAAAGAAAAGGGTTGTGACAATGTGGGTTAATGACGTTTAAAGAAAAGGAAAAATGCTTTTAAAAATCTAGTCTAAAATGCATGTGCCAAGTTCTTAGAAATTAAAATTTTGTATTTATATGTTGCTTTCATATGGTTAGGAATTTCAATAAAAATGTTTGTATTAATTTATTTTAACTGTTAACATTTATAATGATTTTATAAAACAAAAGTTGCACTGGATGTGAATAACAAAAATGTGAATAACAAAAAATATATATATATATATTTGACATAGTCTTTCTTACAAATATTATGAATTCATAATTCATAAATGGTGTGGTTTCCTGCATGCTTCTGCATGTTGGCTGCAAATGAAAATTATAACACCTGTTAGCATGGCAGACTCTTCCCCCCAAAATATTAATAAGCAGTTTTATTGAAATAAAGTATTATATTTAATAAGAATTTTTATATTTTTTAAAGGTTTTTCTTGAATGTAATATCAAGACTGACACAAAAACATGTTCATCATTGAATATTGGTGTATTCATCTAGCATTGCTTGTATGAATTGTATTTTATGTCTTTTTAACAATTTATTAGATACAACATCACTGAACCTAATTCAAATAGCTTTTTTGCCTAGAAATATCCCCAAACATGTATTGTAATAATATAATTAAAAAAATATACCCCTCATCCACAAAGACCTTGTCAGCATGAGTTTGTTAACTGGCAGCATTTATATTCCAGACGGTGAGTGTGAATAATATTTAACAGCGTGCCTGGAAGCCGCTACCCCAGGTTCACTAACCTCACAGAGGTTCAGATCTCCAAATCTGGAAATGAACGTTTTATGCATGCTGCTCTTGTCTTCCTCTTAACCTTTTAACCTGACCCTGGCCATAGGAAACCAGAATGTAAACCACAGGAAATGATGGGTTGAGAGAGCCAAGCACTGCATTGCATTATTGATGTTTACTCCAGTGATCCCTGCTATCTGATTCTCAATCAGTGAGTGTTTAAACTCATTGTTTGCTTCCGGGGCTGTTTCATTGATAAGCTGTGTGCTCAGCTGATACGACTATGATAAGCTCTTCCTCAATTGTTTTATTCTCACTTTCTGGCTTTTGATGTTGAAACAAAGCACTTGTTTTGCACTTGTCTTTCTTAGGAAATGTATTGATACTTAGTGATATATATGTTGTAAGAAATTCCTAATGAGTGCATTTGAATATTGAGACCTATTTACTGTTTTATAAAGATAATTTAGGCATGTTGTTTGAAGCTGTCAAATATCGATCTTAAACAAACTTGAGGTTTCTCTCTTGTCCTCTAGAGGCACATGGACTTCTCTTTAAAATGCACCCTTGTACATTGGTTTTAAGGATTTTTTGAGCTGGTATTATCTTTTTCCAAATGTCTTATTTTTTTTTTTAAATGTACTCACTGACATTTATTTTGGTATAGGAGAGGTTAAAGTAAATTAATCTTGGATTTAGTATAAAAGACAGTAATGTATATACACACACACATATATATATATATATATATATATATATACAAATACATACAACTCAAAATTAATAATAATAAATAAATAAATGTACTTTTCTAAAATGTATATATACTGTATATATTCTCAGAACTAACTTACAATGACTTCTGTAAACTTGTCCTTTTCAAAATATATTACGCATTTTTTTAAATGTTTGTTAATTTTGAATAGTATACAGATAAAAAAAGGTAATACAAGTCAGAACTCTAAAGAAAGTAACGTGATTTCAAGAAGAGAGATGCAGCATCTGCTATGACTTGTGGCACTGCAGGACAGTGTTTAAATTGTGTCAAAGCTCTTGAAAGTCTCTCCAGTCCCCCCCTTAATTTGAACAATGCTGCAGGATATGCAGTGCAAATTTTGTTAGAGAGAGAGAGAGAGAGAGAGAGAGAGAGAGAGAGAGAGAGAGAGAGAGAGAGAGAGTTCACACTGGCCAGTTTACAGCCATCTCTTCTCGTATTCTGTATTTTATTCCAGGCTGCCAGCAGTGAGAGGAAACTTCTCAATGTTGTAGGGTGTGACACAGGAAACAGGCTGAAGAGGACTTGAGCAGAAGGCTGTGTAGCTGTGTGTGTGTGTTTGTGTGCGTAAATGCTCGAGTAAATGGGCATATGTTTGTTGTCAGAGTGTTTGGGAATCCACACATCTGAATCTTTGAGGAAAAAGAACATCCAGGAATGTTCCAACCAAAGTAATTGCTATTCTCTGTCATTCCTCTCTCTGTCCAGTCCTGCCTGCTATTACATGAAATGTCAGGCCGATTGCAGGCTAACAGATAAGACAGAGGCATGTGGCATATCGCACTGGCTCTGAATTTCTAGCTTTGAGCACATCTGGCCATCAGCTGATCAGCACAATATTTCTTTGCCTTTGTACTTTGAGTAAACTTTCAGGACAGGAAATATAACTTTGTTATTTAATTCAGTTATTTTCGACTGGTTTTCTTTTAGAATGCAGATTTAACATTAGACAAAAAGTGTTTTCATCCTCTCTAAAGCAAATAATTATTGTGACAAATACAACAAAACAACATGTCTGTGTGTTTTGTAATGTTCAGATGACACGTGTATAGAATAGAATAGAATGGAATGGAATATAATATAATAGAATGGAATATAATAGAATAGAATGGAATAGAGTAGAGTACAGTAGAATAGAATAGAATAGAATAGAATAGAATAGAATAGAATAGAATCTTTAGTTGTCGTCACACAACCACTGAAATTATTTTCAAATACTTTCACATGATGTCATCATAGAACAGCACTGTAAACAAGGACAATTGCCTTCTGCGTTGCCAAGTCTGTGGTTCAACTGTGCAATTGGGCTAATTCTACACTTTTTTTGTCTGATGGAGGAGGACGCCTCCAGAACAAAAACAATGGGGCAAAAATGCAATTGGGGTAGTTTTGGGCTAGTTTTGATTAGCAATTGGGCTAATTTGGTTTAGCAGACCTGGCAACCCCAACTCCCTTTGAGCAACCAGAGGTTAAGTGCTTTGCTCCTAGCTCAGTCACGATGGCTCACTTCTTGTTGAAATTGTATTAGCAACTACACAACACCACCTTCATGTTCATTTTAATAACCTCATGCAATTAAAATAAAAACAACATGGTGTTGTTTTTAATCCCCTGAATGCAAAGAGTGAAAACTCCCCTCCCCCTACAAACCGGGCTCTGACTAAAAATAACAAATAGCTAAGATGCTAATGAGCCTAAACAAATGTGATTTGATACATCTCTAGCTCTGAAGTCATGTATCAATGAAAGTTGACCTTTTTACAACTTTTAGCACATTTAACAGATTGGCAGTTTGGCCTGCAACTCTTCTCCAGTCCACCGGAGGGAACATTCACCAGAATACTAAGAAGTCACTTCCGTCCTCTTCTTTTTAATATCACTAGAATTAAAACGTAACTCCCTCTTATACACCAGGTATTGACTAGCAATAGGAAATAGTTAAAATGCTAATAAACCCTCAAAAGGGATTGATTATGAAGAACATGGCCACTACTTTCAGACCTACCATGACTGGATACCATTTTATAAACCTGAACAACTGTAAACTCTTTTGGAAACTCTGCAGCATTATGGCTTTTCCGGCCTTGACATCAGTGTCTGTCTGGTGGTCAGTGGGTCAACTGTCAGCCCAACCTGTAATTGTATTGTTGGCATTCATGCGAGTTTGGGAGGATCCCCTGCGGAGTTTGACTTGGCATGTGTGTGTATGATGTGTGTGTGTGTGTGTGTCTCTTTTGTATGCCCTTATTTATTCTCCATTCCGCAGAACTCATTGTCAGATGTGGGCCCCATAAATCTGTGCATGGAAATGCCAGTCAAAGTTCACACCTAAGTTCATTTCATGCTTCACCGTCTTCCTCTGCGTGTGTGGTGCGGCGTGTTAGCGTGAGTCTGTGTGTGAGATTTTGCATAAAAATGTGCTGCTTTATCATGGAATGATTATCATTTATTCTTTTTGTGTTTGAGAGTGTGTGCTTCTTCAGAATTGATTCAGGCTTTTCTATGAAAAGGTTTCTCTCAATGATGGAAGATTTAATCAGCTATTACAGTACAACATGATTTGTCTCCCCTTTGCAGATGTGATTCACTGGGTTAAACAAAAGCCACTGCTTTCAGTTCTTTGTCTTTCTGAATAATATTTCAGAGGTTCTCAAACTTTTCAGGTAAAACAAAAATTGCGGATAACCTACAACACCAGCAACTACTTAATTAATCAGTAAGTAGTTCAATGTATGTGATTTTGGGATATTATTACATTATTTGTACAACTATTTTTAATGAGCCAATGAACTCACCAACCATTTGGAATCGTTCACTGATCACAGTTTGGGTACCACAAGGTTGTTTGGGAAGATGTGCAGTGATTTATTTTCCTCTCAAGCATTCAAAGTTCCTGATTTCTGAGTGCTTTTCAGCTAGTTTTCAGTTTCTGCCATAATAAAAAGTTGATCACCTAATTTAGCATTTATTAGCATTATATGATAAATTGAGGCTTCCTGCAAGGATCTTCTAATCTCTATTTTATGGGCTTGTAATTTCATGGCATCTGGCTTCTTCTCACATTTTGCACAGACAGACTTTTATGATAAAGAGCAGATAATAATAACTTGTTTTCTTGTTGATGTTACTATCTGTTCTTTTATCTTTAGTGAGTTTCTTTTATGTGACGGAAATTTTAAACTTTAATAATTTGTAAGACATTTTGTCACATGGTAGAAGATCGCACTTAATTATAATGACCCATTATGAATAATTGCCTAATATCCTTTGAACTTCGATTTGAGCAGATGACGGTATGATAAATGAATCACTTGCATGTCTTTGAGTGCTGTCAGAGTGCCAGATCTTTGCCCTTATTTTGTTTTTCCCCTAGGAGGCAAGGGTTGGTCACAGTTCATCTACCGACAAAAAGAATTTCCTAAACCAGTTCCTTTGATTTACACTTGGTTTTTTGACTATTCTGACAAAACCTGTGAGGTATGTTGCTCTAAGCCTAAAGACTAAAAGTTAAACTGCAGCCAAGACACTGTTGATAAAGTATTTGTATTACTAGTAAACAGTAGCTAACTTTACATGTTTCATTGCAAAACGCTAAGAACTAAAATTAGGGTATTATATAACTAAAATAGACACAACATACAACTTTAAAAAACTAGCAGAACACCCTAATTTATATAAATGAGTATAAAGCATAGTAACAATTAGCATTTAACCATATGTTACGATAGAGCTGCAAGATTAATCATTAAAAGTTCATAATCTCGATGAAAACGATTAGTCTGTGTCAATGAAACCTTTGAGAAAGCCATACTGGTATATTAAAACGTTTGTGTTCGTGCTGTCGCTGATTCAGAGAGAGCAGTAATCATGTTTAGGTATAAAACAGCTTCACAAACTCTTTTCAACCACACTGTTGCCTAATATTTCTATCCTCCAATAATTCATATTATCACAGAAGTAATGTGATACAAATTGAAAGTTTGTATATAAACACTGATGTCACTGATGGTAGCGATCAAAATGGAGCAAATCATCTTTCGAAAGTAATTTTTGCTTCAAATTGGTGCTTCAACTAACGTTTGTTGATTACATTGTTTCACCAAGTGACTGTTAATACATTTATTTGCCATTGAATTAGGGCTGCTCAATTAATCGAATGCGATTGTCACACGCATCATGTCAGTAAAGCCGGTTCTGTAATCAGTAGTAAATCTCCACCTGCTTTCAGATAGAGCAGCATTTAATACACAGGGTCGTAGTTCACTGAAAAGCTACGCAATATCGCGTTCATAATCGCAGATGATATAATCACAAAATGTTGAAATAGAAGAAATCTTTCTTCGATAATGACAGCTGTTTGCGTAGCTTCTTTGTGAACTACGGCTCTGTGTATTAACAAATTCTGCTCCATTTGAAAGCATGTGAAAATAATACCACATTTAATAACATGTTTTTACTCCAAACTCGCTTCATTACGTCAGTCGAGTGTTTGAAAAATCCTTCTGTGAGATGACGTGGATTCTTAGACAGAATGATGCACGCAACATATTTCAAGCAATTATAAAGGCTATGTCGATTAGCATTGAATTATTATAGATTTTATTACAAGTAAAATTATAATAATAATAAGAAAAACTCAGATAAACCATATATTGCCATAATTGTGTGTTTATTAGTCATGTGGAATCAACGAAAACAGTTAAATCTTCTGTTTATTCAGCTGCAGTGGGACTTCTTCTTTGGGGTGTATTTGGAGTTTCAGCATAAGAGCGCCCTCTGTTCTTCGGATGGAGATTTACTGCTGATCACAAAACCGAGCTTCATTGACAAGATGCGCACAACCCTTGTAGCTTTTGCCTAATCGTGATTGCAATTTAATTTCGATTAATCTAGCAGCCCTGCATTGAATCATTCATTCAAGAGATTTGTTTAAAATGCAGATGCATTCAGTAAAGCCTCGTTCAGACTGTTAGCCCAAATCCGATTTTGTGCATATCCGGATGGAATCTGATTTGAATAACTGACTGTCCACACAGCTTATCGCAACTGTTCACATTTGTTCATATTTCACATTTGTGCGTCCATAAACGCTCTCTTGTTTTTATGGAATGTGCATTGGTTTCTATGGTAATGCTGTTGGGTTGTTATGCCTACGCTAAAAACAGTTACAGCAATACAGTTTGAAATACAGATGTTGTCTTACGTCGCGGTTGCGATGTAGTATTATATTTCATTTTGTGAGGCAGCGGCAGAAACCCAGGAAGCTTGATTGTGCGGCTTTATTCCGTTCTGCCATCTCCGCCACTGTTTTTTTTTTTTTTTTTTACTACTTTCAAAACACAAAGAGGTATGTATACTAGCAGTATATAGTTTTTTTCCCACTTGACTTACACTTCGCAACGACACAAGCTTGTTTCTGCAAAGATATTCAGCATGTTTTCTGCAAAAAACATCAGACGTGCTTACGTTTTACGTGGCGTGAGGATGTGAAAAAGCTACGCTAAATCCGATCTGACCAGTCAGACTGAAACCGATTTCCAGAAATGCCATTTGAATAGGATTCCAAACCACATACCAATGTAGCTCGAAATGGATTTGCACAAATCGGATTTCATGTAGTTCGTTGCCATTCAGACTATTTAAATATGATCAGATTTCAGTCATGGTTTGCACAAAAATCGGATTTTGGCTTTGGTTCGTTTACACTGAAATGCAATGGAGAGTAGTGTAAACGACATAAGGGTAGCAAAATGTATGCGTTTCAAAACAAAAATGAGCTGGTGTAAGTGTATCCTATGAGGGAGTTATTGATTTAGTCATTCAACATTTTATTTTTTAATTATTAATATTTTGTCAGACAAAACAGTAATTTTGCTACTTAGGCCCAATAATTTTTTAATTACTTAATTTACATGAACTGTTTGAATGAACTACTTAACTGTCTGAATGAACCGTTTTAGGAGGGCATGTTTGTTTATTCAGCTAGCTTTACTAGAACACTCAACTTTTTAAAAGAAAATAGGTTAATTTTACAACTCCCCAAGAGTAAAACAGTTGAGTTTTACCATTTTCAAAGTTAGCTGGGGACTAATTTCAGGTGCTGCGAAATATCAATGTGCCTGCTGCACCCATGGTACGGCAGCAAAGTTCCTTGATTATTACGCCGGAATGAGAGTATAGTTCCTAGCCATATCAGCCTAGAAAATTGCAACTTTTCATTTCCCATCAGTCTTAGTACACGATGTAACTACAGAAGAGTGAAGTTTTAAATAGAAAAATTATCGAAACTCTTTGGTCATTTTTGAGCGAGATGCTAACGTTCTAATCAGATTCAATGATCTATGCTAAGCTACGCTAAAAGTGCTACCGCCAGACCCGGAGATCGGTTGAATGGATTCGAAAACAGTAGAACTCAACTGTTTAACTCTTGGGGAGTTGGAACATGAGCCTATTTTCAAAAAAAGTGGAGTACTCCTTTTAAAACAGAGATGTAGCATTTTGCTACGCTAAATCACTGCTCGTTAGAAAAAAGGAGCTGGTTACATGAAAACTTGGAAGAAATGTAATTTTTATGATGTTAGTGCCATATTAGACTGCTGGCTGGCCTGTAATTGCCTTTCTCGCTAGTGTTCTGTATAACCCAATCTTTTACCATGGCCTTGCTAATGATGTTGCAACAAAAGCAGCTCTGTGTTAGCCCATCTGTTACCATAGCACCATTTATGATGTCCTTCTCCTATCCTGAAGTTACTACAGCCGGCTTTTATGGTGTCAGATTGCAACGTGGTCCTGGAGAGCTTGCTTTTTATCCTTGCAGTGTGTCAGCTATTTTACCTCACACCTCCCTTTATGAGCCCACTGCAGTCTTTCCCACAGACATCAACCACTCGCCTGGTCCTCTGTGTAAAAGCTAGTCACTTTTGGACACTTAAACAGCGCAGCCGGGAGTTTCACACAGGACTGTGAAGTCGCAGCCTTAAAGCAGTTACAGTTGCATGTTATCCCTGTGGTCCTTCCATTAAAGGAGGAGTTTAATTACCAGTGACGCAGCTATTAATGTACACTTTTTATGCCAGTAAAGGGGATATGGGTGGTGTGGAGCAATCTAGTGTTTTTTCCCACACTATCTGAGCCAGCAACTGTTGATAGAGTTGTTTGTCTTTCACACTTTCATGTTCCTTGGAAGTGCAGTTTTTATTAAAGGGTTTTTAGAACAAGAATAGATACGTATTGGCTGTATTCTTTTTTTATGAAATGGTTTTCAGAATAATATGTATTGGCTGCATCTTTAAAAGAGTGTTGAATCTAGGGTTGTGCACGATTCAGAATTGAGCTGAACATGCCTTAAATTTAAACTGAGGCAACAAAAAGGAAGTAGAATTAAAGTGAACTGAAATCAGTATACATTTTTATTAGAAATGCAATACTTTTAATAGTGAGTTGACTTAAAACCTTGCAAGCTTAAATGTTTAAAAAAATGCGGGGGGCAGTCGTGGCTCTAATGGATAGAGCGTTGGACTTGTAACCCGAGGTTGTGGGTTCGAATCTCGGCTCCGGCAGGAATTGTCCATGACTGAGGTGAGACCCTTGAGCAAGGCCCCGAACCCCCAACTGCTCCCCGGGCGCTGCAGCGTTGGCTGCCCACTGCTCCAAGTGTGTGTGCACTTGGATGGGTTAAAAGCAGAGAACACATTTCACTGCTGGTTATACTCTGTATAATTGTGTATGTGACAAATAAAGAAAATATTTCTTGCATTACTATTTACCATTTCTTATTATGATTTTAAATCTGTATTTGACCTCAGAATGTTCTCAAGGTAAAAAGAGGTGCTAAAGTCGTTTTTTGGTGGCTGTGCTTTAAAGTTTAAGTATTATAATCTTAATTCAAGTGATGAAGGATTTGAAAGTCTGACGGTTATCAGAGTTGAGTACTACTGTAAGGATAACCTTGCCTGCTTTATATATTTTTTTAAATGTTTAACTTTCATTAGATATCTAGAAATGTAACCAAATTGAATCAGTTACATTACTTTAATAAAGTATTTAAAATAGTTACACTACTTATTAGATTTTAAATAGGGTAACTTGTCATCTGTAACCTATTTCATTTCTAAAGTAACCTCTATCAACACTATACTTAAGACACAAAGCAATTATTTGAAATCATTTGAAGGCGAGTAAATTATAACATAATTGATCTTGGGATGAAATGTTCCTTTTTCGTCGTAAAGTCCCTTTCACGCCAAAAACATTAACTAATGCATGATACTATTGTGTTTATTATAAATGCACATTACATTTTTGTCATCCGCTGCTCTGAATACTCAAGCTCTTTAAAGAGGGCTGTCAATGAGAAACATCCATATTGAAATCATTCAAAAAGTTCACCAACAATATTTTTCCTCTATGTCTTTATCATTAAAGTTGAAGTGTGTAAGATTATCATAGAATTAGAATTATAAAGATTATTAACACAAATTGTCTGGTATCCACCCTAGCATCATGGCAGTGTGTTTTGTATGGACATGAGTTAAATTAAGCATCAGAAATGCTGTGGGTAGAAATAGAAAAGTCGATGTGTTTTGTCTGTGTGTTTTTGGGGGCGTGTGAGAGAGGGTATGTATGAACTGCCATTCTGCGTGATTCTTAATTAACTCTTGAACAATGGACTAGTGAAGATCAGAGAGCCAAGTGAGGGGCTTGTTGTGTCTCCTCATGAGCAGCTTCCTGAACACATGAAAGGAACACACACTGCCCAAAAAAACACGTGTGGAGAGAGGAGGAACTCCTGTCAACACCAAACTATGGCCTTCAAAGTGAATGCCACCCCCCTGCTCCACCTCCCACCCGAACATGCAGACAGCAGAATACATTCATTATGATGCTTTAAGCACACACTCGCACTGCATACGCACATGTATGTATTGTTCTGTGTTTTTTTATTTTCTTTGTTTTGGTGCTTTGTCTGTCTGGCTTCATTGTCGAGTGTGGGGTTGTTAGGAAAGCAACATTATCAGTTCCTAAGCAAAAATGTAAATGACAATTAACATACTCCTTTTTTTGAAAGTTAAATGTAATATATATATATATATATATATATATATATATATGTGTGTGTGTGTGTGTGTATGTATATAAAAGAATACGCAACTTTATTTCTCATTATTGAGTTTTATATCTAATATTTGCAAACATCTATCTATCCATCCATCCATTCATCCATCCCTCACACAATTATATGTTTGACTTTTATATTTCTATGAGATATAAATAAGTCATTTTTGTAGCATGTGCTCAGTAATTTTTTTGTATCTCAGAGAAATGTAAAAATCATACATGTAATTGTAGGATGGATGGATGGATAGATAGATAGATGATAGATAGACAGATAGATTTTTGCAAATTTGAACTATAAACTCAATAATGAGAAATAAAGTAGCTTATTCTTTTAGTTCAGAAATGTATGATATCTGACAACTTGTTCTGAATTGAGTTGGCACTACTGATATTGGCAGGTGTTCTTTACATATTTTGGGTCTTGAAGGTCAAGAATATCCACAATCTTTGATTAACAGTCGAAAAGCATTCCTGGGAAATGAACTGACCATGTTGAAGTGATATAAATAACACGTAGGGTGTCCTGCCATGGGTCGCACCCTTCATATCCCTGTTTTCTGAACTGTGAAAACAAGAGTAGGATTCCAGCCAATGCACATCAATACAGCAATTTCCTATTTGCTCATTTCCTGTTTTGACAGGAAGCAGAGGAAGATGGCTTGCTCGCGCAAACAGCGAGAGCAGTGGACTGCTGGGTAGCATGGTCAGCCGTCCTCAGGTAGTTGCACGCAGGCTTTGACCGACCGCTTACACCCTGTTAATGAGATTGGCCTGCCGCATGTGTTTAGGAAAGGAAGCTTTTGTGGGGAATGCTGTTAATCATTTCTGAAGCGGTGCCCTTCTTCACAGGACGCTCTTTTTGACCCGCACACAATGCAATGCTTTTGAAAGCACCGGTTTCTTTTGTTTTTCCATCACATTCCATCGATCACTGTTATCCATCTTTCTGTGCACGGGCAAGGAAGTCGTCTCCTCTGTTCACACCTAGCTTCCCTCAGTGGGAGTTGCGCTGAGATGTACAATGGACCTAAGAACCATATTTCAGCTGACACTTAAGTTCAATTGTAAGTGCCTGGCTGCCCTGTGGAGATAAACACCTGCTGATTCATAAATGGAGGATCACATGCCCACTCGAGTACTCGCTTTGTCTTGATAACTGTTATTATTGGGTACAGAGCCCCACACATGACAAAAAAATCTAAAATTAGATATAGGAATGGCCACACATTAGGTAAATGCTTGCTTGTGCTTGTTGTATTCCTCAATTGTAAGTTACTTTTGTTAAAAGCATCTGCAAAATTAACAAATGTAAATGTAAATCGCGCCCACGTCGCAGTAATTAATTCCCACATTGTAGTTGAATTGTGGCCATGATTTAACTAAATTAGAAAAAATAAAAAATAAATGTGCAGTTTGCCCACTATTTAACTAAATTGGGGCCACAATGAAAGTTATGGGAACAAATTCTTAATTTATAGCCACAATATATGTTTTTTTTTTTTTCACTGAATGTCATATGCAAGGCTCTAGAATAGGGCACTTTTGCTTGTGGAATAAATTTAATAATATACAATGTTTTGGGACATTGTTATTAAAGTTTACTAAAACTAAATCACATTAGAAAAGCACACAGATTTAGTTTAACTAGTCCAGGATAAAATGCTCACCTTCATTTAGTTCAAACTGATGTATAGTAAATAACTACATTTTATTAAAATCAGAAAAATATAAAACTAGCGACTAATTCAAAATATTGATTAAAAACTATAATAGTATCATATGGATACTAAAACTTTTATATTTGTATTTAATTTAGCTGTTTTGGCTGATATTTAAATGAACATGTTCATTTCCTCTATTTCACCTTTGCCTTCATTTGAGTTCATATTTAAAATTATTTAATAACACTAAAACAATATCTTGCATCTAATCTCAAGCAAATCTCAAAACTAATATTTGATATCCATTAAATATTCTCAATTCCACCGTACACTAGCAGAACGATTTTTTTGTGGACACTGTTTAGAAGTATTTGTGATTAAGCTAAATCTTGAGACTAATGTCTTTCTCAGATTGCAACCCAGATAGATTGACAGGCAGCCAGATTGCCCCGGTACTACTATGCATTGCCTCGAATAGCTAATTAGGAAATTGAGTGATTATTAACCTTGGCACTAGACAGCAATCTCCTCATTTCTTTCATTATAGCCTGGAGTTGGTTTACTCTAAATGCTACATTTAGTTTTATTGTAGAGAGAAAGCAATTGCAATTGTCAACTGCACACAAAAGCCCTCTGTTTTAGATTCTTGGAAAGTATTATGCTTTGATATACTGTATACAGTACTACCTTTCTTCTTAGCAGTTTGACCTTTGGTTTACTCTACCTTTTAAAAATGTTTAATGCTGCATTATTTTAGGACTTAATTTAGCAGATGATTAATTATATCCAAACCAGTTTTACTACAAGGACAATGCAGCAGGAGAAACCTGGAATTAAACGTCTTTCTCAAGAGCCTAAACGTTTAACCATTTTTTTTTGGGGGGGGGGGGGGTTGATTTAAATGTTTATGTGAGAAGAAGTTTGATCACTTTGCAAAAGTGCAAAAGACATTTGACCAATCAGAATCAGGTTGTGTGACTAATCTGTAACCCATGAGAAAGTGAGTGTTGACAGGAAGTTCCTGTGTTGATGCATTTCATTTCCTTTGCTGTGATTGTTTTGAGTTTATGTTCATGCATATAGTAGGAATGTATGATTGGTTACGGTGTTATGTATTTAGATATGTTTGTATTTGAATATGTGCCTATGGGTGGTTTGAACTATGTATTGTAAATCATGGCTGTTGCAGTGAGGATGTGCCATGTGTGTGGTTATTTTGTGAGTGGTGAAGGTGAGGGGTCAAAGGTCAGTGCTCCTGAATGCTTAACTCTGTTGGAACTGCACTGGACTCCTACCCTGACCTTCAGAAGCTGCACAATTAGCTGACCTTTGACATCTCATCAGCCAATGAACCCTTCGGCACAGAGAACATGCTTACACATGCTTTGTCCTGCATTATGTGTGTGTTTGTTTAGAACGAGGTAGACATCTTAATAAGGCTGCTCAGAGTAATAGGGACGATACTCTGTCATGCCTCCTGTAGTGTCTGACTTGATTTCATTTTCTGCATCCAAACTATTACTGTTTGCCTTTATCATGTACATTATATGCCTGTACTTATATATTTGATAAACTAATATTTGCTTCAAAGTAGCCAATTTATACACTTTTGTAGCACCCCCCCCCTCCGTGGTTTATAATATTAGTTAAGGTTTCTACTAGCAAATCTTATGACTTCACTCTATTGACTCGATTCCCATAAAATGCTTATTATAAGATTATTCTTAAAATAGTACAACTTTATTCTAAAAACAACAACCACCTTTTCTTCTGAAATATTGTCTGGAGACATGATCTAAGTGGTCTGGAAAGGGAGTTGAAAGTGTCTAAATAGTACTTTTAACTATTTTATTAAGAGCAATCAAGGAAAATTTGGTTTCCCAATGAACTTTGCACTTTATGTCCTGAATCTGTATGATTCTAAATTCCGAACAGCAGAGCCACACTCGATGAGGTGTAGAATCACACAGGAAGTGCTCATTGAAACTCCCTCATCTGGATAAAGAGAGCCCGTAATGCCGCTCAGCCTTGGTTTAACCGAGTACATGACTGAATGTGTCAGGCCATTACAAATAATGTAATGAACGCTCAATGTAATGGGCTCTCATTCATATGCAAATCAGAGTGGATTCAGCCCTGGCCTTTTTTGCTCCCTCGTTGCACACTGACGCTTGTGACATCACTGTGGAGATATTCTCTGGACACTTTTATGTTTTAATTGCCTTGATGGACAGAGGACCAACAGGCAGGATGAATCCATCAACGTTTTCTGTAAGTGCAGGAGAGATGCATTTATGTAGGTGTAGTGCTTCTAGGCCATGACAAATTGAACACATTTTGAATGGAGTTCAGGGAGAGAGCTTACATCAGGATGGAGAGTTCAGTTTTTCTTTTCTGTTTGCCTTGTTTCCTTGAAAAGAGACATTTTAGCCATGATGAATGATAGTTATAATATTGGTTCAGTACAAACAACCTAAAGCACCAAGGTAATCTTTCTTTTTCTCCCCGTCCCATCTTCACAATGGCCACCCCTCTCCTTCTATAATTTTGTAATTTCAGTTCTTCCCATTATAAGTCACTTCACCATAATCAGTGTGTAGCAGATAGATTTTGCCTTTTCAGTGTTCACGTCAAGGCCATTTGTAGTCTTCCCATTGTTACCATCATGCAAGATGTATAAATGCCTATTGTTCCTATTTTTGATAAGCAAAGATTTAAAAAAAGGAAAGGCGATAAGAATTTTTAGGCGATTAATTTGTGTGCTCTTCCTTATATCTGTTCCAGACGGAGAAGGGTTTGGGAATCCTCTGTCTATCTTTATTCACTGTGTCTAGACATCTCTATTCACCCAAAGAAAACATTCAAACCTGCCAATCTCCGAGTCTTGGATGGCTGTCTTGATGCGTGTCCAAATATCTGAAGCCAAAAGGCTTATTCAATTCTGATGTCTATTGGATTATTATAATTTAATTGATTTTTTTGACACAAATTTAACAGATATTATTATTTTTTTGCAAAACACCAACACAAATAATAATAAAAAACAGTCTATTTGTTTGGTAAATGTACAGATTTCATGATAACACTTTAATGTATGGACCAATTCTTATTATTAACTAGTTGCCTTTTAGCATATCTATTATTAAAATTGCAGCTGTTTATTAGTACTTATAAAGCACATATTCTGCATGACCATATTATCCTACCCAATACCTAGACTTAACAACTACCTTACTTATTATTAATAAGCAGTGAAATTATATGTTTATTGAGGCAAACATTATTAATAATTAATGGTTTGTTAATAGTGAGAATTGAACCTTAACATAAAGTGTGACCCATCTCATTTTATTTGATTGTTTATATTAAGTATCAGCGTTGACTAAAATGTTCATCCCAAAATTCCTTGTGAAAAATAGGCAAATATGGCAGTTGCTGATTATTGCTGTGAATAGCATTACACAGATAATTTTATATTAGTAGAGTTGATGATAAATATTTCAGCTAATAATGAAATCTCAGACTTTGTAGCAACTGAAACTCGTGAAACGTGAGATTTCCGAGTTTTTATTAAAAAGATTTTTGAGAAGCTGGAGAATCAAACAGGTAGTTCCGTTCACTCTCCATTTAACATTATCTGCTGTCTAAGAGAAACAAATGAGATTCATGATTAATAAGACCTCATTTTTATTTCCTTTGAGTCGGTCAAACCTGTCCTTATTCCAATTGTTTTGATAGATTGAATTACATCTTTCATCATTGTTTTTGTAAATTATCTGTATATATTATCTGGATTTAAATTGTGTTTAAAGGACATTTTGACAGCAATTTCACCAGTCCGCAATTTGCCTCACATTTTATTGCAGCAGAGAAAATAGTTTTCATACTTTCACATATTTTGTCTAACAGATGTCATCCTGTAAATTATGTAGAAGCCGGAGTCATCTAATCACATTCCACTCCAAAGTTTACGGACTCTGAGCGGTCTAAGACATCAGCCTCTTGTGTGAATTACTCTGCCTAATTATGCTGATGTGCTGCTTTAGATTTGACTTTGGAGCTTGAGTTCCTGGGACGAGTGCTTTAGAGCGAGAAATCTCATCAGTTCCCGTGCTGCTGGTTGCAGACGAGTGGAGTTCATGCAAATTACTGACGCGTGTGTTTGTGTGTTTACCTATTCCTGTTTGCATTTATCACTAGGTAATTAACTTCTCTTCTTGCCCACACGGGCTGGTGTGTGTTAGAGCTGAGAGAGCAGGTCTCTGTTGAAAGCAGATGGCTCTGGGAGGGCTTATAGGAAGTTGAGATGAGGCTTAGAGCTGTGGAAAAGTTCATGAAAGTTGGATAGAAGCTCTGTTCAGAGTGCAGTGTTTGTGAATTGAGGTGTATAGAAGTTCAGTGTGTGCAAAGAAAGTTTCAAAAGCAATATGTACACACATGAATTGAGATTAGCTAAACTAATGAAGCATGTGAGTGCAGTCAGTAATTAGTAGTGAGACAAACGTTTTTACGCTCGCATGAGGTGGTTCTTCAAGCAATTTGAAAAAGGAATATATTGCAAAACTGCAATGTAAACAGTTTCTTTTCGCATTTACATTTCACCTTGCGTACATAAAAAAAATCACATGATCATTCTTAAATGTACTATAACCTCCAAGAAACAGCTCATCCTCTCAAGTATAAGGGGCTTTCCTTGCCATTAATGCTTGGATGGATAACCCCTTGTTTACACTGCACACATCTGCAGCGTATTTCGGCTCCAACATGGCCAGTCTAGTTAATGCTTTTGTTTATACCAGCTGTGCCGTGGCATGTAAGCATCCCAGAAGCGGATCTCCATGCTGCTTTGCTAAAGATACACACATATATTTCTTTGATTGAAAATAATGGCTAGTATATGGCTGCGATAAATAATGACTTGCAATATAAGTAAACCTACCAACATTCCTTGCGAGAGGAAACAAATAGGTTTTAGTCGGATAACATTGGTTAATGGAAATGTCACATTTACATTTATTAATTTAGCAGATGCTTTTATCCAAAGCGACTTACAATTGAGGAATACAATAAGCAATACATTATAAAGAGGCAAACAGTCACAGGGAGTGCTTGTAATACAAATTTCTAGGCATTGTTCAGAGCAAATTTTAGCCAGACGGTGAGAGTCACAGACCAGTGTTCCTTTGGCTCAGTGGTTAGAGCATTGCATTAGCAGCGCAAATGTTGTGGGTTCAATTCCCAGGGAACACACATACTGACAATAAATGTATAACTTGAATTATTGGATAAAAGCATCTGCTAAATGTAAAATAACAACAAAAGTCATGTTTTTTAAAAGTTGAACTACTTCAAGGCACTGCGTTTTAAGAATAACATATTTTGCGCAAGACCCTGCAAAAGGCACGAGACGAGCAATGGTCCAACACATGTCTAGCACATTACACAGAAAAACAAATGCATCTCAGTGGAGTGCAAAAACACTTTCTGTGTGAAAGGCTCCCTACTTTGTGTGCTCAACTCTTGCACCTTGAATTATTGGTAGTAATCAGTTGGTCCACAAGGTGGCGACACTAGTCCGACCTGTTTTTCCATTATTGGAAAAGACACTACAGAGTAGGAGCACCAACAAACGAACAGAGACACAACAACAATGGACTTTACACTTTGACTAGTGCTTCTAATAGAGGCTTAGAGGCAATCAAAATTGCATTTTAAAAGAATGGGAAGACATTTTTATCCCTTATACCTTCTGGACAGAAGACACTGGACCAAGAAGAATCGTTGTAGCACACATTTGTTGCCAGCCATTGTTTCGCCCATGTGATCAAATTAAGTACATTTTGAAAGGCTATATGTTTGGCTGTAGGCATATGCAAAGTGTTTTTCAGTTTTTGGATGCCTACTATATGTGTTTCAAAGAGATTATGGAAATTATTTTGGATTATGTTTGATAAATCAGACTTTTCAATCAGACTGGTTGGCTAACATGTGCGGCCTGAAGTCAGTCATGTAGAAGCACTACTATCAACCAAAAGTACAGCGACTTGGCAGCCTGCAGTGACTGAACTGCTGTCAGGTTGAACACACATTGACTCTTCACTCAGGGGCTGCTCTTTCCCAGAGTGCTCACTGGTGCCATCCACCTTGATTAGCTTATTAATAGTCAAGAACACCCACAATCCCTTGCAGCAATTACTTTTCCTTCACTGTTCTTCACCTTCCTGCAGGCAGCTGTACTTCTAAATAAAGTGAAGAGTTGATTTATTATTTTATTTCCATAAACTCCGGCTAAATAGATAAATAAATCATCAAGAGCAGTCTGGAGAGTTTCCAGACAGTCTCAGCAAATCAACTATTTTAATTAGTTGCATGAAATAAGCCGGTGAGCATGTATAAATATGCATGCGCAGAAGTCTCCAGTGCAATATAAGGCAGCGTTGTTAGTTTAACTAAGTTTAACTTCTATATTATCCCCGGGTCCTGTAAAACTTCAGCTGAATCACTTGCAACCACTCTCAGGTCACAAAGTTTTGTGTTCGGCTCCAAAACCAGGTGAGCTACCTATTTAGACAGCATTTTAAGGCAACATTATTGCCTCGGGTAAATACACGCAACATGACTGTATTTTTATGCTAACCAACATGCTAACACCAGAATCTCTTGTGAGTTCCCTCTCTTGTGTATTTCTCATGTTTTACAGGTCAGTCACATTTAAGGAAGCCCTTTTCCACTACAGAATATGTAAAAACATGTAAAAGGTAATTGTTACTTTTGCAATTGTGAATTAAATCTCACAATTCATACTTTTTTCCCTCAGAATATAAAATTTACGTCTCACAGTGCTGATATTTTTTTACATTAAAATAAAATTATGGGTTTACATAAAAAAAATCTCTCTGTATTTTCAGATTATATCTCTTTTGATGGGCACCTAATGTGGACAAAGGGTCTGTCTGGATCACAAAATGCATGCTGAGAACAAAAATGTTCCTTCTGTGAATGTAATGAATGATTTTGTGCATCAATATGAAAAATAAATTACATTTATTAAAACATTTATTTAATGAAATATGCATTTTGTGATACAGGCTGACCCTTTTATCCACAAGTTGATATTAAATCAAAGGTGCAAAATATAAAATAAACATTGTGAGAAATAAAGGTTATATATCACAATAAAAATAAATCTGAATTTGTGAGATATGAACTTGTAATTCTGAGGAAAACAAAAAGTGAATGTAAGATGTTAACTCAAAATTGCGAGAAATAAACACAGAGTGAAGTCAAACACGCAGACACGTGTTTATAGTTTTTCTTGCAGCAATAAACTGAAATTTAATCTTAAAGAAGCTTTGGAAATAGTGGTCTGGGGTTACTGTGGCCTCAGTACTGACTGGCTGCCCTTGCAAGGTCTGACGAGTCACTGACAGCTGGAGTGATCCATGAGGAGAGAGAATGGGAGGGTGACAGACAGAGAGGAGACAGTATTGTGGGTTATCCAAACAGTTGAGGCGAAAACTGGTTTCTTTTTCAAGCCCCAGTAAACAGGAAAAGCCATTTACGTGTCCGAGAGCAATCTATGATGGATAGTGATTGGGACATACCTGTATTCTTTTTGCATGGACCTTGGGGTTTGGAGAGGTGCATGTCTTTTATAAAACAGCAAAAATAAAGGAAATCGAGCATAAAGTGTATCTGCAAGGTAAAGTTTATCTTACTCAGAATATATGTGAATGGATGAACTTTTAATAACACTGATAACGGAAGACATTATGATTATTTTGAGGAAAGTTTTTATTTAGTCTTGATAAAATAGATTTTTTTTAGACAGTTTTTGATGGTCAGTGATCCAGATTACTATAAATACATTTCTCAGAAAAACATATGCGAGATTAACCTCAGCACAGTAATCATATGTTTTGTTCTCTGTAGATTTAGAACTGATTCTGTGAAAGCAGGCCAGTGTTTAACAGAGGTCTTATTTTTTTGCTGCATAAATATTCATGCATGTCAGATTTAATTTAAAATTAAAAAATATTTTATATATAAAACATTTTATAGACACTTTAATTTGATGAATTGATATTTGCATTATGATATTTATTGTATTATGTAATTTTGGGAATGTTTTAACCAGAAAACCAGAAGTGAATGTGAAGTTTAGTCTATACAGTTTACTTTTAATTGTACAGCAAACATTTACATGATATGAAATATTAATTCAAGTTAAAAATATTTAATTGTACCAGAAAAACTAAAGTGCAGAATTATACTTGAATTATAACACTAATTCTGTAGAAGAAACTGGACAATTATAGTTTAGCGTTCACTACACAAAAAAATATCTGACAGCAAAATGCTGCGATTGGCCAATTACATTAAAGTACTCAAGAGAGCCATGTAATAAGTAGTTGTATCATGCGCGTGCAGAATACGAGAAATAATGCCACTGACAGAGGATATAATCAATCAGACAGTAATGAGAGAGCAGCAACTGTGGCCTGTCAAGACAGTCACTCAGCAGACAGACAAACATCTGTGCTTCTAATGACCCTCTGTCTCATTCTCCCGTGGTGTGAGTGTGCGTGATCGTCTTACTGCTGTGAACATGTGTCACTAGGAGCTGAGCTTTGCAGGTTTTCACTGATTTCACTGGTTTTGCTTCCGTGTATTTTTTACAGAGATGTACATCTCTGTTTGTTAAACAGTCACCATTTAGAGTCTACTGCTATTGGTAGTGGAAGTGTTTTCCCTCAAGTAAATCATAATTCGCTGCTTATTGATATTAAGTAGGGTAGTTGTTGTAGTAGTTATGTTTAGGTATTGGCTGGGGTAAAATTATCTAGAATATTGTCATGCAGAATAAGGTACTGGTATGTACTAATAAAGCATGCTATGCATATGCATGCTAATGAGCAACTAGTTATTTGTGTTCCCTAATCTAAAGTGTTACAAGTTTTTTCTTATACTGGCAGCTAAGGAAAGCCCCATATGCTTTTATGCCACACAAACACACAGATATAGATGCAGGTGTGTGCCACCATCCTATATGCTCTTGCTCCTGTAATTACACCCATAGAGGCCCAGAGGATCTCAGAGCTCCTGCTCTATAGCCTACATTATGGCCTTGCTTAGGAATCCCTCCTGGGTTGCAGGGCTGTTGGGTAGATTGAGCATGGCATATGTGTGTGTATGTGTGTGTGTGCGTTAGTGTAGAAGTCCATGGGGATTGACGCTGGATGTAGTCTTTAGCTTTTTAGAGTATAGGAAATGTAATCTGTATTAATGACCTGCTGTGAGAAGACCCAGCGCTCACCTTTTCACTACAGGGTGTGTATCAACAGCTGTTCCTGGGACTTTCACGCAACCCGCTCTCCACCCTCAATACCTGCAGCAAAAGTGCCAGGTCATCTTTACCAGTTGCTTGAACCTCAGTCAGTAGTGTATTCGTCTATGAATGAACATGAGAATGAGTAAATGATGACAGAAATGTACCATACACTTACCATACACTTACAGAATGTTCATGACTTAAATTTAAATAAATTCTTTAATACATAATATTCCTTTTAAATATTTTCCCTCAACACCTTTTGTTTTTATTGAAGAAGCTATAGCTTCTTTTTTTAAGTACTGGAATTACAAAATTAATTGAGTTTATTAATTTAATATATCCCATTTGTGTTAATAGAAGTGTTTGAAAACAAGCACCTTTGTCAGCAGAAATGCTTGAATAAATATTTTATTTTATAATTTTTTGGACAATTGTTAACCTTTGAGTTAAACAGTTGCTGCTTAAGGTGAACATACAATTCTCAAAAGCATATTTTGTCCACTGTAAATTCCTAGACAGAATGTTTTCTTAGCTTTGACGCATTCAATGGACTGTTTCTTACAGCCTTGTTTTAGGTCTTGTTGAATTAAATGTGCTATTTAACTAATCCTTTTCATTCGTAGTGGTCAAATATCATATACAAAGTTTTTGTTTTAATCATCCATCATCTCTTGTATTTTTCTCTCTTTTCACTTTCTCAGTGTCAGTTATATCTTCTGCATCTCGTTCTTTCTCTCTTTTTTTCTATCTCTGTAAGTCCTCCCCCACCCTCGTATTCTCTGTCATCATTAGTTTTAGAGACAGTCAGACTAGCGGGTTGAGGGCACACATGTAGTCATTTATCCTTCTGTTCCCTTTCTGTTCTTTAGTGCATCACTAATCAGCAGATAGGCTCCTGCATTCATCCCCAGAGCTTCATAAAAACTCTGAGCTGCCTGCCAATAAAGTCACACAATGGCCAACTACAAGCCCTAAGGCTAGGGGTCTAACCCTCATCTTACCTCGCTCACTCTCTCACTTCTCTTTTTTTATAATTCTCTTTCTGGCATTGGTGGATGGATTGTACCATCCCAAAGCTGGTGCATTTTACTGTACCACAGCAAGTACATGTATCAGAATTCAACCTATTTACTATCTTAACACAAGTGTGTTGTTTTGTTGTGCATGATTCTGTGCATGATAGTTCAAAGATTAAAAACAACAACATTTTTAACAAAATGCATTAACTTGCTCTACTTCTGAAATGACTTATTCAGATCTTAATTTTGGTATGTATTTACAGTATCCGTTCAGTTATAGATGGATAACATCAAGTCCCACTCTTCATTTTCTTTTATTGAAATCCCCATTTCACCTGGAATATATCATACAAATCCAATAAAATTATGTTTTAAAATTTGATTTATTCTACCACTTACTGTAGTAAAATATATCAAATAAATATATTATATAAAATAACCTGTGGTGGAAAAGTAGATTTTCCACATCATTACTACAGTCTTCAGTATTGCATGATCCATCAGAAATCAATCTTTATATTATCAACGCTGAAAACAATCATTCTCATTAAAAAAATATATATATATATATAAAAATAAAAATCTTTTGATAAAGAATCTTTTGAGCATCAATGTACCATACAATTTAAATTGTAGAATGTATAGAATATTGCTCTACCATCTGACAGGGAACATTTTAGACATAAATTACAGATGAGCACATATTCTGAAATGTTCAGCTTGAAAACATAAATCATCTCAGCACGGCTAACTTATCGGCTTCCTTCTCAATATCTTTGAGCATATTGCTAGTTTTCTGTTCCCAGCCTGCACTATTCAACTATTTATCTAAATGATCATCTTTAAATATTCATGCCCTTCTGAATAGTCCCACACAGAATATTATAATAATTGGACTCCAGTGCACCTGAGTTGAAAAGTTTAAAGTCAGGGCACAAATCACAAACATATCTGCCTGCATTCCTAATGATCGTCTGTCATAGGAGACCCCATATTTTATTAAACAAAGGAGTTGTGGGATGATTTTTGCTTACATATCAAAGTCTGGCTTAATTGAGATGCTGAAAGAGACCTAAGAGGGTTTTGTGTAGTAATTATGTTGTTAATTCCACTAAATATCCTTATTTTACATCTCATGGTGGATGATTTACGTGCTGTGGTTGTGCCTTTGGGCTCTCACACATCCAGGTTATACTGTGGCTCTGAGAAAATCAGGCACCATAAACATTAGTGCTGCCCTGGGCTCCAGTCAGGGTCTAACCTCACTGATACTGATCTAGAATGTGAGATATGTCTCTCAGAAGACCATAAGTGCATGTGGATCTGAGAGATAAATCACAGCATTAGAAATGAGTGACTGGTTTGCTTTAAAATTAGCATTCCATCCTAAATTACTCGTGTAATTCCAACCCTGTTTGAAAAAATTACACAGTTTCATTTTTAAATGAATAATTCCTATCAAAACTGCTTTCAGTGAAATTTAATTCCTATCAATTCTCTGTTTACCTTTTGTGTAAGTGTTTTTCTAATGGTGTCTGGGTAATCTTTATGTTCCATAGTATTATCATGATAAGTGATCCTGTATTGTAGCAACAGTTACCTGCTCCAAGCTCTTCATTGTGTGTGAGTGTAAGTACACAGACATAAGCCCCTGTCCATCAGGTAGACTGGCGTCATGCCCTTGGCATTGAATGGAAGATGATTATTTTCACGCTGGGTCTCTTGTCATATCTCTCCCTGCTGGGAGTCTTATCAAATGTAAATACACGCTGCAATGTGCTTCATGCCCGGGCTCAGCTGTTGTTTTCTTTACACCCTATCGCCCACCACCCCTTCTCTCCCCTCCCCACCGCTCAATTCTTCCACCCACAAAACTCTCACTTTTCAGCTCTGCTTAGTTTGAAATATTATAATTAAGATGAGGCTTCTGGGAAAACAAGGAAGATCTTGTCTAAATGTCTGCAGGCAATGGCTTTGCTGGTTTAGATCAGTAAAATGCATGCAAATATGTTTTTGTGCATATTTGTAAATGGCCTGCTAATAAAAAATCTGGTTATTGTGATAAGAACCACGTGCACTTTATTTATTTATTTATTGAATCACTTTGAGGAAATTCGTTTTTTTTGTCCGCAAGCATAGCAAAATCGGAAAATATAAAAGAAAATATATACTTTTATATCATTTTATTATATATTCTTTATTCTATATAAATCAGATTCATTTTATATCAAATAAGATATAGAAATAAATTGTTAAATTATTTATTTAAAAATCTGAGATTTACATCTTTGTATTCTAATATTATACTTTAGAAACCAAACCAGAATTCATGTGAAAAACAAAATTAAAACAAGCATCATCTTTAGCTGTAACTGTATTTTGTCGTCTCTTGCTCTCTGTAGGACCCTGGATTTGCTTCCTTTATCATTGACCAGCTACAAGTGCCTGATTGGTCGCTGAAAGGCGGACATGAAGGAACGAGGTGTCAGGTGTGCAGCACACCTGCACAGCAGCTAAAACAGCAGGCACTGCAGACTCTCCAAGAACTGTATCCTGCGTCCGACATGCCATGCCTGCCTCCCAACACCATCCCTGGGCATCCCACCAGGCTGACAACACACAGCATGGTCACTCTTTCCTCCAGACCTACCAGATCGAGGATACCTCACCCAGCACACAGCGTCCTGCCTGTGGGGGAGCGGCAGCGTGAGCTGGGCTGGTCTCAGAGCCCATCTTCCAGCGCTGGGGCAATGAAACCCAGCGTGCAGGTGACCATGGGAGGAAGACCTCTGACGGGGACCATCAACTCAGTCACTATTCAAGCCCAGCAGTACTTGGAGGGCATGTGGAGCGTCTCACGCGTCAATAACTTCCTGCCTCAGCCAAACTCGGTATGCAACCTTTAATTTCTCTCCAACTATGAGCTCATTTGTTTATGCATTAAATTAATTAAATGGTAATCAGTTGATCCCATTTGCTACTAAAATAACAAATTTTAACTAATAAAACATGTATTCTCACTGTGTTTAGAATTTAGAAGTGACCATGTTTATCCCCTGCAAAGTCTTTATCTTTCACAATGGGAGCTTTTTAAAGGGTGTAGGGGTTGAAAATAACAGTTGTTTGGATGCATTTTTGACATCTTTCCAAGTCAAAAGAGCTGCTGTTGCTGCCATACAGTGATTGAGAGGTATGGAAAAGTTAACTTTGAAGGGTTCTTTGAAGCATTATTATTCACCAGCTTCGGCATCAGTTGATGATCGGTCTGGTTATTTGAGCCTACAGCTGTCTGAATGAATCGCAGTTGAAAACACCTAAATAATTGAATCACATGCACTCAGTTACCATAGAGAACATGTTTGAAACATAATGCACTGAGACAGTGTGTTAACAGTTTATGCTGTCTCGTTTATAGATTTGTACACTTGTAGTGCATTTACACAGTGTCAATGCACCTGTTGATTTATGAGTGATAGATTTGGAAATGCGTATCACATTGTCAATGAACGTAGCATTTGTGTTTCAGTTACACTTTACAGTGATGTTTACAATGCACTGTTTAGTATATGCACTACCGTTACTATTTAAAGTATAAAATGAGTACGATTTTTATTTATTTTATCTTTTTTTTTTTTTTCAATGATTAAATTTTTATTGTTGTATTTATTTTTTTGTATTTCATTTTATTCATTTTTCAATTAACTAATACTTTTATTTAGCAAAGATGCACTAAACTGATCAAAAGCGACAGTAAAGACTTTTACAGTATTACAAAAAATATATATTTGAAAGAAATTATCCTTTTTACAATCATATTCTTCAAAGAATCCTGAGGAATAAAATATCACAGTTTCTACAAAACATATAAAACCAGAACTGATTTCAAATGTGAATAGAATAAGAAAGGTTATTTAATCACCAAATTAGCATATTAAAATAGTTTCTTAGTGATCTTGTGACTGGAGTAATGGCTGTTAAAAATTTAGCTTTGCCATCAATGGAATAAATAATATTTTAAAATACACTAAACCAGAAAACAGTTATTTTAAATTGAAATAACTTTTCATAATATATACATGTTTGATCAAATAAATGCAGAATGAGAGTGTATGCATGTAGCAATTAAAATAATTTAAAAGGGATGGTTATCGACTGTTGACATATTATATGAGTGAATATGATTATTCATCTGGCTGATATATTGGTCTCAGCCATAAATCGATTGATCACCAGAATGTAGGTTTGGCAGATTGACAGCTTGATGAGTTCATTTTATTACTCCTTAATTTTATTGACTGGCTGCCTTACGGCACTGTTACATTCCACAGTGAGTACTAAGTGTACAGCTTCAGTGTGTTTAACTAAACAAAACTCACCACCACAGGTGATCAGCTGAACTATTCCTGACTGTCTTTCATATCCGAGTCTCTGTTGCATCAGAGCTGTGTCTCATTGTAATTCAAATAACCTATTTCTGTAGTACTGATGTTGCTTTTACAATCTTTTGCAGTTGCCTCTGAAATATCCTTTTTATTCCTGCCAACTGTTACTGCTATTGATGACAGGAGATTAACAATAGCCTGTGCATTTCCTATTTGAGTTAATGTCAACTAGTGCTTTTATTCCAGTGTGCAAGCCACCACTGAAGCTTTTAGCAACCAGCATGTGTTTGTGCACAAAGCAAAAGCCTTGGATAAATCAGCTGACCAACTGCTGGCCCAGAACGTCTTGAAAAACCAACAGGAACTGTCTGCTTTACGCAAACATACTACTCGCACATGTAGGCTCGCACAGGAATAGCTCTGAGCTCCATGCTTTCCCTTGTTCAAAGACATGCCTTGTATAATTTGGAAAGGCTCCTTCCTTTCATTAGATTGGAGGGATGACAATAATGCATACAGTGAGCTGGGACTTCAGCGGAGCCTTGAGCAAAGAGCTTTAACTCGTCTGATTTCTGTTTGGAGAAATGACAAGCAGCAGGAGAAAAGAGGAGGAGACAAAGCCATTGAGATGGACTGAGTCTGACAGGAAGTCTTTGGAGGGGTCTTGTGTTCTGTGAAGTAGATTTTTATGTCTGTGCTACTTGGTGAAGGCACTACTTTTGAAGCAGGTGAGAGTTCCTGGAAAGCATGAGTGAAACATCAAATGGCAAGAAACACTTTGATGCAAAGTTCAGGAGATTCACCATCAACACAAAATGAAGAAGTTGACAGCTGTCAAGTTTAGATTCAAATGAATTCTCGAAATGCTTAGACCACATGTGTTTTTTTAACATACTATGGTAATACAATTGCATTCCTTTTAAGTCTCTTGGATTGCCCATGGTAACAAATTATTACAATATTCAAGTACCATGATATTACCATCTGATACTATCAATGTGCTGCCATCATAATACTTGTTTATAAAGCGGAATAAAAACATATTCATACACACACTCAAAGCGAGTCTGTTATTTTGAAATTCGAATGATGTGTTTTACAAATCCACTTACAAAAGCTGGTAATTCTGCCATTTAAGTTTTTAGATCTCATAGCCACACTTCTGACTTCAGGCTGTTCCAAAACTTCTAAGATAACTTGCCAAATTTAAGATGGAATCGCATTTAACGTTTTCAATGAAAATGATCCTATAATTCGTTGCAACAAACTAGTGTTCATTTTGTCATAATTCTTACAAAAATGTAGTCTATTATAGCCCTCTCTCTGTGTACATTATGAAAATTGATAAATCAAACAAACAAAAACTATTATAACAGTACAATTCCTAATAGTAATTTAAGCCGAACATCTCACATGGAGATCGCTAAACTCCAGCTTACTTTCAGATCATCATCGGCACTTCCGTAATGAAGAGCGAGCGCATGTGCATGGTTGGCAAATTGCAAAAACATAAGCAGAAAATGTTATTATTGTCACAGTTATCTTTCATTGACCTTATTGTTGCCTTGTCATCGTCACATTTTAGTCATAGGAAAAAGCTCATCAGCCAACAGTTTTCATCATATTTTTTGGTTAATGAAATTAACTACAACAAACAGTAGAAAATGTTTATGCTTAGAGCATTTGGTCAAACTTTTTTTTTCAGCACATTTCAAAATGAAATAAAAATACTGTCTTGAGAGCATGTAACTGTCAGGTTTATTGCGCTTCACTCATGCTGGCAGATAAAATTATTAGAGCATAGCGGGATGGGATTTTTCACGTCGGTTTCATATGGGCTGGGGTGACCTACTGGCCTATAGGGAGCCCAAAACCAGGAATCCTTAAGCAGCGTGAACAGACTGTGATCGGCCTCCCTCTGAGCAGGAGAAAGAGAAATAAATTATGCTGCTCCTTCTCAGAAAAGAAAAGACATTTGGAAGGAGATGGGAATAGTTGGATTTTCTGGACTCTGTGTATAGATGAGGTCGTTGACAGGGTGTAAGGTGTAGCATAAAGAGAATACCTGATTTATAGAGAGCTGGGAGCTCTCTGAGCTGTACTTTAATGACCCGACCTGGGGATACAGTGTGTGCACCTCGTGCTCTGTGTCTGACACTCATGAAAACAGCTTGACTGGAGGGCTTAAGTCCTCAAAAACCCATAGTGGGTTTTTTGACAGCTGCTTCAGTGTGTGTGTGCTTAAATGTGTGTTTAATGTCTATGCTTGTGCATCCCATATTCTGTAACGCTTCGACTGCGTAGCCTCTTTAAACATTCTGTTGATGTGAAATGTGACACCCGTTCCTTCTTTATCTGTATGTGGGGATTACCATTCTGTCCACCATTCGCTGTCACTGTGACGCTGTTTTGATTTATCATGGCTCATCTGAAACCAGAATGCCATGCACTGCGATATGACTTTGTCATGTCATGGATCCTGCATCGCATTTTTTTGCGTCGATGAATGCATGAGTGCCAAGTTCTTTGGAGCCCTTTCTGACTTGTCATGGGCTCAAAAACCTGGACACCAGAAAAGTTGTTGATCCCACCTAAGCTGCAAAAGCTCTCATAAAAAGCAGCAGGGACAGCTATTTTGTATGTACAGTCATTCCCCCAAAAATCTAATTAAAGTTTAAGTCATGTCCACATGCATACTTTGTAATTTCGAACAATGGAATTGCAATTTCTGCGACAGAACTGACAGACAAAACAATTATTGATTTCAGCCATACACAGAAAGCAATTCTAGACATAAACACAATCCTGGAGCATCTGAATAAACAGACGTAAACATCTTAATCAAAACAAACCCTTTTTGCTTTATTCAGAATCCTCCAACCCTCAAATCAGTTGAAGCGTACGTCATAGTAATTATTCAACCAAATGTCACAGTTTAACAAAAAGTGCAGACTAGAAACAGAATGGATGCTGCTGAATGTGTCTGAAGGTTTGTGATATATGGAGCTCATATGTCATCCAAGGTATATAAATAGTTCTCCTGTCAGAGTTCTGTTGACGCATCACGCACTGGATAGCCTATGCTTCATGAAAAGTTTGTTAATGATGATATTTTAGTTGCCAGACATGAATCCAGAGCAAACACTAATCCAGCCATTATGCACAACCACTGCAACATAGACAACCTGCCAAACTCTAAGCCATGGTTGTCTATTGCTCAATGTGTTTTCAGTGACTAACTCATGATATTAGCTGGGAAATTGCTCAACCTTACCTGAAGCCTTTTAGCACAATGCCTACATTCAAAACAAGCTCTTGACAGGTCATATTGATTGTGGGTTCAAGCTGCTTAGTTACTCACAGGCCTCCGAGACAAAGAACGACTCTGGTAAAATAATGAAAGTCAGTGAATGAATGGGCTCCAGTGCAAGAATATTTAACAACTACAAAACCAATATGTTCTAGATGTTTTAATTTATAATCGGCAAAAAAGCTATTTGTCACATACTTTGTGCACTAATTATGTAAAAGCATTTAAAAAATCACAGTGTAGTCTCAAGTACCTAGATTTTGAGCTTTTGTGGGAACTCTATTGGAGACATAGACAAAAGACTAGTTTCTTGACATGTCCACTTTCTCGAGAGCGTGCCTGTATTGCCTCAAGTCATGTTAGACCTGGTGGACCCATGTCTGGATTGACAACCTCTGAATCTTACTATGGTTTTGGCTAATGCATTCACATTTCTTGTGAATCAGTTTAATCTCTTCCCATTGAAGCCCTATTCATACCATTAGTACAGGGATAAATGTTCCTCCTGGTGGATAATGTATTTTATGATAAATGCATGTGAGTAAGTGTTACCTACTTCTTTTTATATATGACCTTTGAAACATAATCCATAAGGGAACTGCCTCTTTCTCCTTGTAAGAACTTGCTCTTTTCCTTCAAGAAGGTGTGATCTTTCGTGACCTAGGCGTGTGATTCATGGAACTATGAAAGAAGGTAATTTAATGTTATATTATTGGGATCCAAAGTTTGAAGAATTTTCTCTCCTACTTCTCCCCACCCCAGACACAAGGCCTCATAGGTCAAGCAGAGCAGAGCGAATGGCATTCAGACACCACCATCTCCAGAGTATCCCTGACTCCCTCCAGACAGAGAAGTCCAGTTCAGATTGGCCAGGCTGTCCCCGCTTCCTCTGACCATCCCACTTCAGCTGCAGCATCCTTTTTTATCAGGTAAGAATTTAACATAGATCACTTAATGGATCCTCAAACATACTTATGTAACAAAGCATGGTAGCGAACTAGATGCCTCTGGCTCTTTACCTTAACTTAATGTCAAGGTTACAGATTTTGGACTTGGTGTGATGCGGTATATTATTATAAGATGGTAGCTATTGACTGGCAACCAGAAGGGTTCCTTCTTGACTGGCAACCAGAAGGCACCTAACACTTTGTTACTCCAGTAGGATTATTCATGTAGAGATGCGTGTCTACAAGATCACTGCTTCAATGTATTAGTTTCTCAATTCCACTGGTATTTGCGAAAGGGCAGTGACAGGAATGCTTCTAGAATGGTCCTGAAAAACACATTTGACTAATTTCTCAAGCCAAGTGACAACATATGGGACATTAAAGAGTAATCAGGGGCCTCTCCCTTTGTGGAGAATGACGGCAGCTAAGTTTTTAGATCCGCTTGGGATGCTTCCACCTGCCCAAGCACTTCCGGGTCATTCTGAGACAACAGACAGATGTGACCCCATGTAGGACAAGGTTAATTTTTGCAGTCTGATTTATGATTGCGTGTCTGTTTTCTTTGGAGTTGATCTCAAAAGAAGCGGATAAGCAGGGAGGCTGCTATGTCACAGAAACAGAATGACGAGGAAGAGAGAGAAACTAGATTTGTTTTTCCCTCTTATTTTAAACTCATGGGTGGATGAACAGAAGAAGTAGGAAGTTATGTTGGGCACCACCTCTTGCTTCATCCCAAATTCTAGTGCCTGCCAGGAATTGTATTGTTATGGTTTGGAATAAGGCCAGTTATCATTTTGGACACCCTGGCATTCTTTGAATACTGAATATAGGACATACTTGACTGTTTGTATTAACAGCCACTAATTTGTGTAACTGGCATTACATTAGTAACCAAAGGCTGGGAAGTTGAAGAACTGCACTATCAGAGATTGCATACACTAGGGACAATCCACTCATACATGTGATAGAGATTCTCAATATGGGGCCTGTTGTGTGATTTTCCTTAAAAAGACTTTGACTAGCCACTTTCTAGACATAAATATGCATCAGTGTTAGTTTGTGCACAAATTACACATGATGGATTAACAATAAACTGCTCTCAGGTGAGACACTTAACTTATTAATTGCTGTTTAATTAAAATCAAGACTCTAATAAGTTGTTTTGCTCCACCTAGCAATTCACTAAGACCTCCAAATACCTTTCCCCTCACAGATGTTTGACTTGATCGGAGTATGCAGAATAAGAAATGGTAGTGCAACACCTTGCTTTCAGGCATGCCAAAAAATTAATGAAGAGCATCCTCTAAAGGAGTCATTATCAGACTTCTACATTTAAATCAAGAGCTGGTAGTGAATATCCAAACCTTCTGTTATTCCGCTTGTGTGCATTGGGCCTTTAAACTGTTTGTACAACTGGATCCTATCTTGTAAGTAAAATGTTAATTAGATTGCAATTAGAATTGGAGGATAAGGTGATGAGGGACGAGGTCAATCTGTTTCCAATCAACCCTTTAATTGTTGTTATGGTCTTTGATTTCAAATAACATTTTATGAAAATACATTTGCAGAACAGCAGTGGTCAGAATCCATCCCTGACTACCTCTGAATATGGTTGCAGTGATCGAATCACAATGTGTCTTGGGTGCAATTATTGTAAACCTAGCTTTTAAGTGTTATCTTACTGTAATAAATTCACATTAATGTAACGTGTTACCTTACAATTATTTTACCAAACAAAATATAATGGTATTACCTTAGAAATTGACACCTATATAATGTATGGGCCGGTATGAGATTTTCACGGTATGATAACCTTAGATAAAAATATCACTGTTTCACTGTATTGTGTATTGTATTGCTACTACAGGTCTAAAATATGTTATTTTTAATTGTCTGGGTAGAACACAACTATTTTTTTTCCCACTGAACACAATATATTTTATTTTTAAGAAACATATAGAACATTTTGGAACAGTAAACAATAATTAAAATAAATTATTGAATTCTTCTTAATTCAATTAAGTGCAGCCACTTAAGTGAGCCTAAACCTGCAGCTTAACAATAATCAGAAAAAATATATATATATTTTAAAAAAATATATATAATTCTTTATAAATGAAAATTAGTCACTTAAAGTGAGCCTAAACCTGCAGATCAATCAAAACATAATCAAAACAATTTATGTAAAAAGAAAATTTTGTAATAATAAATAATTTAAAAAGCAGTCATAAAGCCTGCAGCTAAACAAGTTTTTGGGAGACATGCTCACTTTCTACACATTCTTCTTTCAATCCAAGTTATGATGCAGGAATGTTTACCTTTTGGAATGTTTAAGTTTGGAGTGGTGAGGTATAAGGATGTGTGCACATAAGGAGAGAGAGAGAGAGAGTGCGAGTGTATCAAACACACAAACACACACACACCATCTCTCTCCGTACAACACTCTGGTAAAGTCTGTTTTTTAAATGTCGTGATTTTGAATAGATGTAAATAATGGCAGGAGGCTTATAAGTATAGACGTGATACACGTGATACGTGATAAGCTAAATATAATTATTGTACCTAATCACAGAAACGTAGTACTTTACGTTAGTCTGCTATTCCCCGCTCTTTGAAGTAACGTGAGGGAGTAAACTAGTTGACGTTTGCTTGTTAATTAGCCATGTCATCTGTCTCTGACCTCAGTAGCATGCCAAGTATTTATTTCAACACTGAAACAAACGGCGGGTGGGTGAGTCTCTGTCTTCATCGGGGGTGAAAGAGGGATAAATGAGCATAACACAGATAGATAGTTTATGTACGACCTGGAAGTATTTATTTAGTGATCGGTGCTAAAACGTCATCTGTACGGAACATCGTTGTGTACAGAACATGATTATTCTACATTACCGGAAAATTTTCCATACGGCAGACTTCGTGTTCTTCAATGGTGGAAAGTTGCAGGGATTCATCGCCTTCGACCATCATCATACACACAGCTGACTCTCACTGCTCGCACCAACCGGAGGGGGAGGGGCCGTGTGACTCGTTCGCTCTTCACTGCACACAGATGAGGGAGTCCTGCACTTTCCGTCTTTGACGACTCATAAAAAAACTGCGCATACCGCAGAGACTGAAAATTTGAGTGGTTTTGAAACCGTGACTTTTCCAAACCGTGGTATACCTTGAAACCGGTTATCGTCCCATGCCTAGTACCCACATAAAGTACTGTTTATGTACCTTAGTCTATGAATAAGGCACTCATTGCCTAGGTAAATCAAAGTACCATGATTGCTGAACCATGTTTCCATAGTCTTTTTCTAAGGCATCTTTGGCATCTTTAATTCAGCCAGTAGTGTGTACATATTAGTGTCCATCTAGTGAGAAAACAGAGGAGCAGATTATGGCTAGATGCATGGCTGAGAAGTTGACTTTTCCCTAACCCTTGTTCTCGGCATATGCTCCTTTAAAAATTATAGAAGCAAATTAAAAAAAATCCCCCGGAAACGATGGACGTGACATTTCTGATTTGAAATCATAAAAAAATAGGCTAATTTAAATGTATATTTAGATAGTTATTTATTTATTTGACTTAATTTGATTCATATTAAACACAGGCATGACATTTCTGTTTTGAAATCATTCAATAATAGGCCAGCATTTATTTACTTCCACTCAAAGTGCCTCACCGCAAGATTGAGTTTTGAATTGTATTTATGTTTATTTTAATTTATACTAACCAAGTATGACATTTCTGTTTTGAAATCGTTCAAAAATACGCCCCCATTTACTTCCACTCAAAGTGCGTCACCGCAACATAGAACTTTGAATTGATTAATTTAAATGTATATTTAGATAGTTGTTTATTTCTTTGACTTAATTTGATTCCTATTAAACACAGACATGGCACTCTTGTTTTTAAATCTTTCAGAAATACACCCCCGGTGTGTCTTCTTTAAATAGCCTTTAAATAGCCTCTTGAGAAGGCATATGCTTCTATAATAAATGCAAACAGAGGGTCCAAAGAGCTTCCCAGAGCTAGGATGCACTGTCACACTCAACAGTCTGGTGTGCTTTGCTATTCCACCTCGGTGCTCCAAGAGATGAAATGGTTCAAAGCAACCCTGAACTGAGTATCATGTACAGGGTCATGTGAGTGAATCATCTGAGCCTTTTCTAGGTGGGAGTTGGGGTAGAACTGATTAAAAGGATATGACTGTTTTTAGATAGCCACATGCTCTATTGACTCCAAAGGGGATGAGAGAAAGAGAAAGACAATGAGGTTGAGAGATTTGTCTGTCTAGAGATCAGAGCGGCTCTCCATGCGGATAAAAATGTGCAACGAATGGTAAAATATTTGGTGTGTGTATGTGTGGGTTTCAAAAGTTTTAACCTGTTAAGATGCACGAGGACGCCATCGCACTGAACGCTATTTGTTTGCACATGTCATTGTTTACAAATAGATTAAATTATACGGGAAAAAAATAATTTTGACAAACTATATATCATTCTGAAGGTCTAAGCCTTAAGCATCGACGATAGATCGTGGTTTTAGATGAAAAGCTTATAAGGAATGTATTTGCTACAATTGTGTAAGCAGTAACATCAAACCATCCATAATAAAAAAGCAGTACATACCAGCTTCGTGCAATATTGAGTCACAAACACATCCACTGCTGTAAATCCCGGTTTAGTTAGAAAAGGTAAGGGTCCACGGAACAACATCCCATCATGTACTTTAGTCCAATGAAGCAATAACGTTGTTATATGGACAGATATTCCTTTGTTTATGTCTCCTTTCTTCAGGGATAGTTAATTGTTTGTATCCGTTTTGGAATAGCTCACTGCTTAAAAACTTGGATGTAAAAAACTAGATGAATTTGTAGCATACAGTGTTACTGTTCTGAATGAGATCACCCCCCCCCCCCTAAAAAAGTTAATTTTTTATTTTAATTATTTGAACATGGCGTGCTCTCGTGATGCCTGTGACGCATGCTGTGACGTACCTGTCATCTGATGGGGGCGGAACTTAGCGATCAGCTTTTTATAAACTTTTTTTTTAATATATGTGTTTGTGTGTTTTGTGGGGAATTCAAGGCATTAATGTTTGCCTACAGAACCACCTCTGGCTCTGCACCCCTTTCCCTAAATTCATTACTTCAGACTTATATGCCCTCTAGAAGAAAAGAACGATGCATTACTGTACCATCCCAAAGAGGCACAAAATCCCTTTCACAGACTTTTTCATTAACTGTTCCCATCTGGTGGAATGACCTGCCCAACTCAATCCTAGCAGCTGAATCCTTACCCATCTTCAAGAAACAGCTAAAAACACATCTCTTCCAACTTTATTTGACCCTCTAACTCTAGCACTCTCTATTCTAAATTTATTGTATCTAATCGGACTTCTTTCTATTAAAACACACAAATATTTGACCCTCTATCAATTGCATATTTATTCTGTAACTGTTAGCTTTTCTTGTAAAACTAACACTAAGTTGAATTTGTCTATATTATACATACTCGTTTTCATAAAAAAAACCTTCTTACGTGTACTGCGTTAGGCCAACCAGGACTTGTAATAGCACTTGCATGTTATTGCTCTTTTGTTGGTTTTGATTGCTTCTATAATGTCCTCATTTGTAAGTCGCTTTGGATAAAAGCGTCTGCCAAATGACTAAATAAAAAAAATACAAACAAATGTGGCTGCATCTGTATGATTAGAATCTGTGAGGCTGAAAATTCATACAAAGCAATCTTTTTCTCTTTCTTTCTTTTTATTACTCAAATTATTCTTATTGTATTTTTTAGTTGTCAAATAAATCACTTATATGATGTCTAAGATTCTGTCTATAATAATTGCATAATTGAAAAAAAAACATACAGTGGTATGTGTAATGACTAAAATAGTTTCATTTTTGTAGAACTCTTCAATACATTTCGTAAATACATATTTTTCCTCAAACATGGGGGGGATATTTATATTCATATCATGAATATAAATTCATGAGACATGTGACTTTCAACCCATTACATTTATGGATTGCTCCAGTAGTTATTTCATGTATTTTTATATGCAATACAATTTTTTTCATTTATTTCATTGAGTATGGTACACTTTTTTCAAGGCACTTCAGTCTCTTTAACTTTTTATCTTTTTGAGCATTATCAACTCTGGATGATGGATAGTAAAGCCCAAAGGGTCTTCTTTGCAAATACACCAAAATTGTGTATAGCACACTGAAGTCAGCACCCGATATAATTTTCAGTTTGGTTCGTCTTTTTCCACTGTGAGTCCCAAAATCCCAAAATGGGGAGTGCTGGCTAACAGGTTAAATGGGAAAGTTTCAAATATAATCCTTTCACTGGAGGTTTGGGCAAGTTGACTAATTTGTGGGCTCTTTGAGCACCTAATTAGCCTTGTATATATTTTAATTATTTGCTGCTGCAGTATGTTGTTGACCAATCAGAAGTGATAAAATACATGTTAAAATAAAGCCCAAAATATACTTTGTTTTTGTATGAGTTACGCTAGCGTATGTGTTTACAGTCGAGCATGTAGCCTTAGAAAGTATACTCCATTTGATAGGCGGTTGACACATCCACTCTGGAAAGCTTCATCTTAGTCCGGTGTCTGTGCTCTTTCTCTCGAGAAGTTATGACCAACTCTATCTCATGACCAATTCGTACATATTTTAAGAGATGGCTAAGTTGTACGAATTCATATGGCCTCACTTGTATGATTTTGTATGATTTTTCTAGACCCTAGTGATGAGTAGGTTTAAGGGTGGGGTTAGGAGTAGATCACTCGTATTAATTCATATTAATTGGGGAACTCGTAAAATACGTATGATTTAGCAAAAATCTGTACGGTCATATGAATTAGCCACCTCATAAAATATATATGAATTGCCATGAGATCGGGTTGCTATGACTGATCAAAATATCTCTGTACTCTTTTAAACTAAAGTTGCTGCTATTTCATAACCTCTCCCACAGGTGCTTGTCAATGTGGGTGTCTGTTTTGGATGCAGTCTCAGCTATTTGTTGCTGTTGTTATTCTGGCTGTTTAGTTTTGTTTTCTACTGTGAAAAAACGGCCTGTGCCAGTGTTGCCACCTTGTGGAGCAACTGATTTGTGCAAAAGAGATTCAATGCGCATATGCGACCTGGTAAAAAAATTGGGTGGTGCACATACATGAACCCTGAGTTTGTGTAAAAACCAAAGTATAATTTGGCTTTAAGTTGTTCATTGAAACCTTCAGCTGCAGTTTTTTTAGCACAAAAAATGTGGTTCCTCCTGGAATGTAAAGGATAGCTGTTCATGGAGAAAAAACATTTTAAAGTATATATCACTTACATATAGCACGGAACACGATATTTACATAATCTAATACATTTAGCATGTCGTTTAGCCTTTGCTTGATTGTTTTTCAGTGCCATTCATGAATGGATGACAAGATAGCATACAGTGTAAAATGAATTTCACTTTAAATACTTGAAGGTGAATTTGTGACAAAACAGCTCTCCTCTGAGAGGGTTGTAGTGTCTACACTGGAAGTGAGTGGTGATGTGACAAGGCTTCTCCTATAAAAGTGGTGCTGTTTTCACTGTCTACATGTGATGCTTGTTCACATGTGGTGTAGACATTGTGTGAAGTCTGAACTTCATTTCTTTTAAACTGCTGCCACAATTAATTAGCTGACTGCCCATTCCAAGGTTTCAAGGTGTCTAAATGGAGGGTGTATACTTGTACGTGCATGCATGCAGGTCAGCATTGAGAGGCACATCTGTTTGGCGGTATGCGGACTTGCAGTGGCATTGAGCACAACACGGTGAAATGTTTTTTATGGCCTAGCACTCATTTTCAGTTGCCTGTCCAGATGAGCTTGAACAGTAATGACTATGATTGGAGTAAACATTCCACCGTAATTACACGTACAAACAATCCAGACTGTCACTAGACGAGTTGAGCAGCCAAAGTGCTTTGTTGCACTGGTCTTAGGGAGTAACCATAGAAACAAAGGGAAGTTAATTCATGGCATGTGTATGCTGGGCCTTGAATAAACATAATTGCCAACTGAAGATAAAAAGTGGGAAAGAGAGACGTTAGTTCACGTGAACTGTGAAAATTACATTCTTTCTTGTGCCATGTCTGAACTGCTTTCTTGGCTCTATGTAATTCCTCTAACTAGAATAGATCGTACATTTGTTCACAGAAAGCCTGAAGTAGAACATTATATGTTTTGTTATCAACTAATCTACTTATACATCCTGTTATAGGGGCATTATCTAGCTAGTATTAGCATTATCATCACTGTTCTTCCTGCACTTTAAAGCAATCGGTCACCCACAAATGAACATTTACTGTTAATTTAGTCATTCTCTGGCCAGACGAGATGTAGGTAACTTTTTCTTCATGGAACAGTAAATATTTTTAGCTGAAACCGTGGTCTTTAGTGGTTCATAAAATGCAGGCCCCAGATACCATCACTTTGAGAGTCAAAAAAGCATATACAGGCAACACAAAATTATTACCATGGCTCCTGACGATATATATTGAGGTCTTGAAGTGAATTGACCTGTCTGTGCAAGAAACTAAGACACATAGACTAAGGGAAATGGTCCTGAGCTCATTCACGAGAATCTGGAGTGCAAGCTTGCTGTCTTCCTGTTGTTTGTGTGGGCGCAAACTCACACGTGAGCTGGCACTGTGCTTGTTTACAATAAAGAGGATACCGGTGTTGTATTGTTCATCAAAATGGTACTTGTGCTTATCTTGGAAGTCTCAACCTTTATAAAAACATTACGTTCGCATATAGTAGATATTTAACAATTCTTCCTCTTGTAATGAAAGGTCAGTTTATGCATTTGGGTACTTACGCCTTTATGACAAGCATTGCCCCCAATTCTTGAGTTCTCACTGTGTGCTTCAATTTAAAGTCAATTAGGTACATCAATGCATCAGTTTAATCTCATTGTTTGGAATACTTCCTTCCTTCTACTGCTGTAGTGGGGCAATAATTATAAAGCATCCCAAGAGTTGTAAACCGGGGGATGCCATTCACCTTTCCACCCACATGCTGTGGCAATGCTAATGTGGACAGTGGTCTTCTGATGGTTGGGACAAGGGGGCGGGGCTCTAATGGAGCTGATGGGATGGTGACATGGGGGATGGTTGACTGCGGAGTGGAGAGGTGAGTGAAAGAGAGAGAGGGTTGTTGAGAGTTCCTGCACACAGTCACAACAGCACTCAGCTAAGCTGATAACGTCGGCTCCGTAGGCCACCCATCACAGCGAGGATTACAGCGAGAAAGATATCCAGAAACAGAGAGGAGGGGCAGAGAGATGGAGAGATAGAGAAAGTACATAGAGGAACAGAGCAGAGGAGAAAGAAACAGGCAAATGATCCATGTGGATGGCTGCTTTTTAAGGGACAGCACTAATCCCTGACAGGGACAAATTGGGAAAACAGATTAACGCTGAGTGGTCGGAGCCCTGGAGCGGAGCCGGACCCTGTTGCGCAGCTGCGTGACGAGAGCCAGGAAACAGGAGCGTCAAGGCTGATAGTGGCAAACACACTAATGTACAGTTACTTTGAAAACACTGATGCAGTGAGCTGGTAGGCAGTGAGGTGAATCCACACACATGGTGGGCCGACTCGGACTAATGCCCCACACCAACACTCGCAGCTGGAGGGAGAGAAAATCATGGAGTGTGGAGGAAAATAAGCGGAGCGGCACAATGAAACTGGAGTAAGTCACCATGCTAGAGAAACTTGTGTTTTGAGATTAAAAGTTTTGACTTCAGGTTATTTACTGAAATTGTTGTTTTAAATTGAGAAATTATGGTTCTTTGGGGCCTTCTGGACACCTGACTGTGTTTTTTGTGATTATTTTTAATGACTGAGTTAGACAGGTTTGCAAAGCATGACTCAGGTGTATGGCAGACAAGTTTAAATAATCTGAGTAATATATTTGAAAAGTGATAAAAAACTGTATTTAAATAAGTGTTCCTGTCAATACCTTTGAGTGATGAATCAAATGAACCAATTCATCTTTTTAAAACTGGTTTACTGAAACAGTCTGAAAGAATCAATGCAATTTGCTGTTTCTCAAATTAATCTGGCTTTGCAAATACTGCATGAGTTTTCCCTAGTCTTTACTCATGCGAATCAATTAATAGTTTTTAAACTGATTTATTTAAACAGACTGAAAAAAAATCGATACATTCTCAGTTTATTAAATAAATCTTGCTTTGCAAATGCTTCTTCACATGTTTTTAATAAAGTAGTGTATTCTATGTATTTTGTCAACATTGAAGTTTCATTTGGTCCTAAATGATCTCCTTGATAGTTGACTTTAGCTGCAGTAGGATCTGTTTTGTTGACAGTTTGTGTTGAGATGTGCCTTGTTGTTTTACTGTGTATTTACTCTGGCTGAACCTTCAGCTGGTGCTCTCCAGTCCTAATCATGTGGTCAAGCTTGAGTTTGTAAGTGTGTGTGTGTGTGTGTGTGTAATGGTCACGGAGCAGCTGAGGCTGGTACTGGAGAAATGGAGGCTGTGAAAGAGGGGGGCACTCAAGGCAAACTGTCCAGGTGTGAAGAGCCTGCGGTGGGTCGTGAGATGTTCTGCTGTGTGATTTTTGGGTGGTGAGGGTGGATGATGGAGGTGTTGATGGATCTATCACTCTAGGCCAGCAGCCCCAGGGATCTGCTCAAGCCAAGCCCACTTCCTGTCCTCAGGGGGTTTGCACTGAAATATTGATGTGTCCAAATGGACAGATTCAGAAAAACTCTTAGGTTTTAGACCATTAACCAACATTTTTATTGTATATTCACATCTTCCCTTATCAATCTAATTATTCAGTGTTTAGGGTTCTGGTAAGTGAAAATCAAAGGAGAAAAAAACAAGAAAGTATATTTTGCATAAAGAAAATTAAACCTGATTCGTGTATTATGGCATTATTTTAATGACAACTGGACGTAAATTATCATCACCTTAATACAATGGACAATTTCTTTATGCCTCTAATATAATATATCAAAAAAAGTTTTCAATCAGAGGAAGAGGGGACATTCGGTCTAATTTAAATTAAATGAGAATGAAAGAAGGACACTTTATATTATGTTGAAGAGAATTGGAAGAGATATGATTGTGTGTCATTAAAATAATGCCTCAAAATGTGGTTTAGGTTTTCATTTTTCTTTCAATTTTTGTGGTGAAAACTAACCTGGATATGTTCTTGACAGTTTTTCTTTGAGTAAAAGTAAACATAGATAGGGTAGGGTACAAAATAGGGTAGCTTTCATATTTCTATAGTAAATATACTTTTAATATGTTCTATTTTCAAAGCGTTAATAACATCAATTTGTAAATAATTTCTGAAGGATAATGTGAAATTGAAGACTGGAGTAATGATGCTGAAAATTTATTTTTGCATCACAGGAATAAATTACTTTTTAAAAGATATTTAAATAGAAAATAGTTATTTATAAATTCTAATAATATTTCACAATATTACTGTTTTTACTGTATTTGGGACTCAATAAATGCAGTCCTGGTGAGCATAAGAGACTTGATTAAAAACAGTTAAAAATCATATTATTTCTCATGTATGAATACATGCACTTTAGATCATTTTAAAATGTCTAGAACAAAAAATCATTGAAATATAATATCACAATAAAAAATAAATAGTAGGTGCATGTTATACTCTACACACGGTGTTGGTGTCAAGTCGGTTGTCCTGCTTCTTCTGTCTTGTCTTCACCCCCCACACCTTTGCAATATGGCACCACTTAAAATCACTCCTCTGTAACCTGTGACCACCTCCGCTGAATGTCTCCCACCCACTCTCCATTTTACCCCACATCTTCCTGCTTTTTACACACCCCCAGGTTGTGTGAATAACCCCCATTTTGTGAGTCTCTCAAACCAAACAATTCTCACTGGGGTGATTATCACCTTCGGGAAAACTTGAAAAACACTAAAGCTTCTTTGTTTTGTCTGAAAGGAGGCAGACTTAGCTTTGAAGCACTTGTAAAACAAATGTACTGTCAGCGTTTTAGCATCACAATAGATCCTCTCTCAAATGTCACAACCTAAAAGTTTTTCTATGCTTACATAGTGACAACAATTAATTTACAGAGAATAACTAAACTTGTGAAGTGTGTTTCCTCATCAAAATATCACCAGCTACTTGAACAGCTTTTTGCACATCTGTATTTCTCACAGTTAATTTTTTTCACATGATACAACAGCAAACGTTGACTGGCCAATGGCAAGACATCTGGACCACGTTTACACGTGATATTGGCATCCGTCTCAGAAGATCGGATCACAAGTGGACAGCCGAGAAAGAGATATACACTATAGTCAAATGATTGGAGTCTGTATGATTCTTTTAAAAAGAAAAACATACTTTAATTAAGTAATTATGTATTATATTGATCAAAAAGGACAGTAAAGACACTTATAGTGTGACAAAAGATATAAAATTGCTGCTTTTCTTCAAACTTTGTTCATCGAAAAATCCTGAAAAATATGTAGCATTGTTTCCTCAAAAATATTAAGCAGAATAAGATTGACTTTATACATTAATAATAATAAGAAATGTCACTTGCTCACCAAAATCAGCATATTGTAATAATTGTATTTAATTTTCAGCTCATCACATGTACATCATGACAGACAGATGTATCATCTCAAAGCTTTAGTTCACATAATTACAGTTTTTACTGTAGTTTTGGTGAGATAAATGCAGGCTTGGTCACCATAAGAGACGTCTTTCTTAAGCATTAAAACATAACTATTCTAAACTTTTGACCAATAGAGTCCAACATTTTGGAGTCCTTGTGCAAGTAGGTGACTCTTCAGTGTTGTCCGGGACACAGTTATGCATAATCTATCATCTATTCTATAAATTTAGCAGGGCTTTTCATTTCACATTGCGGTATGCATCCTTTGACAGATTAAAAGGTGTTTTGAAGGAACCAATACACTTGCTTTCACTTTACTGAAACACCCAGGAAGTGTAAAAGGGCTCAAATGAAATTTGAAGTATGGAACAGGGTAGAACAGAAGATAGAAAACATTACATTTTTGGGGACAATTATGCAAATTAGGCATGATATAGCACCCACCTAAACCTTTTTCCTGAATAAACAAGGATGTATACAGCAAACAGTTGGTGTTTTTCATGCTTACAGTTGGGGGTATGTGACAGCTCAGGGAAAAGTATGAAAACTGCTGTGTCAGGAAGACTAGCCAGCCCACTTGCATACGGTCACCACAGGAAGAGCAGCAGGCATCAGCAAGTCCCCTAGACAGCATGGATCTGCTGATTCATGCATATGGACTCAATAGACGTGGGGCTGTGGAAGAGCTGATGTTTGCTGCAACACTATAGAGGAAATAAAAACTGTCAAATCAGTCAAATTCCAACTGCCTTATGGCCTAGGGGGTCTCCATATGTCAGTCAGGGAAAAGTGATGCTGTTTGCAGGCCTTTAGGTTATTAAAAGCATTTTTTGAAATGAGATTTAGGTAATCTCTTGTATAGTGCAGGGAAATACATTCTTGGTTGTTGGAAATGTATGCTAGTACTCCTAATAGAGGCTGTAGCTGCTCTAAAGCTTCCCACGGTTTGGTAGCAACAAGGATTGATTCTTAATTGCTTCAGCTCTGTACTTCACACAGTAAGCAATGCATGACAGACAAGTTACCGTCACCACCTTATTAGTCATCTCAAAGCTTCCACTCCTCGAGAATGCTGATTAAAAGAAACCCTAAATAACAATTGAAACCCATTTCACTAGGGAAAACAGTAAATAAGGGAAGAAGAGGGAACGGCGGCTCTTCTAAAGAGGTCTCCGGTTTGCCCGGATTTGTGGAATACAGATCAGATCAACGGAGGTTATTAATTGTGTTACCAGACCGAGTGGAATATACATTTAAAGGTTTATTACCTATTGTCTTTTCAGACCGCAGATGTGGTTGAAGTTGAAAATTCCCATGAGCTCATCCAGCCGAATATCCTCTGTTGTGGCTGGAGAGAACAAAAGCAGCGGCTCACAATCCCATCACAGTTAAGCTTTGAGCCTGAGCAGGGAAAAAAAATAAAATAAAAATGAAAACAGCGTTATGTCTAATTAGTGTTCAACCTTCCCCTGATTTCCCAGCCCAATACCACCCAAGTGCACAGTTCATACTTATTCATGTAGCATGTTTTAACGCAACTCAAGCAAAATTCCAGACTACTTAATGAGATCCCTGTTGCTTGTCATTTCAAACACACTCTACTGATTATACACATACTACTGATTAAATTAAGAAGTTTTATTGTCAAAGGAGGAATTTCTATAGCCTCTACTTTCTCTTAAGGATATCCATAATGCTCACAGAATATGTTAGCATTCATATGAATCTCTATAGCAGTTGCCCATGAAGGTAGTGCAGGAAATTGAAATCTGCTATTTTTACTCATGGGTGCTTAGTTTTGCTGCCAGGTTGTTTCCTAATGCTTTTGGCTGCCCCATAATAGTTAGTGCTTTAGGAACAACTGGGTCCGTCTGTGGAATCAAGTTGAATCTTTTGTTTTCTTTTTTAAGCAAACCGTTTAGTGTTAGCTAATAGCATGCTAGCTTAGCTTATACTTGACTCAACTGATGGACTACATGTTCAGAAAGCTGGTCTATACAAGTCTCTATCAGTGTGTAATTTTTTGTACATTTTATCGCTTCATTAAATATTAATGGTTGTTTTAATGGATGTAAAATTGTTTAGCCGCTAGACTGTCTGCTAATGCTTTTTGTGGTCCACGACAACTAGCATTTCAGGGAAAATGTGATCCATCTGTTGAACAGAGTTGATTCTTATATTTTGCAAGCTAACGTTTAGGTGTTAAACAAAATCTTAATCGTTCAGGCAAGTGGTCTTTAAAACTAATATCCGTAGCTTAAAGTTTCTCAATTTTAGTTAATTGAATATTAATTATTTTTTATAGGATATACTATTGTTTTCATAGCACATTGAGGTAGTGAGGGTTTGTGGTAAAGAGTGGGGTGGGTTGGAAATGAGATACAGAGAGAGAGTTTATCTACTGTTTTTATTTGTTGAAAGCTACTCTGCATGCAGATTGTCTGAAATGGAGTGGATTACAGCCTGTAATCAGTTCATGACCCAGCATGTGAGAGAGCCTGTTGCAAAGAGCTGAGAATCCCATTAACACTATCTCACTCTCTCTATTTCAGTATTAAGTTGCTAGTACCCAAACCCCAAATTCCTGCTGTAGCACCAGAGGGCGCTTGTAAAAGCTTATGCGTAGGACTGTTATTAATGGACATACTTTGGATTATTGCTATAACCTATGGGTTTCTAATGGCATGGTTCTTGTTTTTCTGTAGAAAGACTATAAGCAGTGAGAATGCGTCAAATTGAATGGATTGATTGCATTCCTGCCGTGAAAGAGCACATCTATGCACATTGCACTGGTAATGATTACATTGCAATGTGAAGGTCACCACTGAATTTAATAATCCTCTCATATACTGGTGGCTTTATGAAGTCATTTGAATGATGTTATTAGTCTTAAGAACCCGGTAACTATAATCTGTCTCATTCTGTATGGTTAGGGGAGTTTCCATCTTTCTGTCTTTGACCAACATGATCATTAGTCAATAAAGACTACTGACATATTTATTGCATTTTTGGATGGGATATGAATAGCACAGATGGAGGTTGATTTCCCTTGGAGCCTTGTGTCTTTACATTTCTGTATTTAGCAGACGCTTTTATTCAAAGTGACTTACAGGGCATTCAGACTATAAATTTTTTAATCAGTATGTGATGTGTGTTCCCTGGGAATTGAACCCACAACCTTTGCACTGCTAATGCAATGCTCTACCACTGAGCCACAGGGACACATAATTTTGACTATGGTTGTCGAAGTCAAGCCGTTAACAGTTATTTCAATATATACATATATATTTAACATGAATGCAAATTTTCAGTTTGACATTTATTGCTGTTTCTTTCTCTTCCATGCGATTCCTAAAAACTGAACAAAACTCAATTTGAGCTTCACTGCACACAAAAGTCACATTTAACAGACCCCAACTTATGGCTTAATTATTTGTAAATCAAGCCCAGATGGGACATTTAACAGCATTAGAATAATTTGCATTCTTTATGTGGTGAAATTTAATTATCATTAGAGCACAACAAGTGAAATGTGCACATTGCAAAATACTATAAAATTCATAACACCAGTGGGAGACAGTGGCAAAAGCATGCCCATAATTTTATTTTTTTAAACCAAAAGGCAACCTTCAACCCCCAACCTTCTTTCCAGAACAACTGCTTTTCCTCTGTCCTCTACCCTTTCCCTGGTCACTTTCTTTTTCTCTTTCCCCTCTTCATCTCTTACCCAGGCTGTCTCTGATTAATCATGTGCAAATATTCCCAGCAGCCACTGGGGTTGTTTGTTGTGATTGCCTCCGAGTGAAAGAGTGCAAATAAATAAGCGTTAGGTGTCCTCCCTGCCAGACAGTGATTAATGAATGAGTGCAGAGGCGAGGTGGAGCGGTAGGATGCTCTTTTTGTCCCCTTTCCTCATCTGCAGGGCTCGGCCACCCTACGTTGAAAAGCTTCTATTTGTACCTAATGGGCAAAGTGACCGTAATTTGTAACAGTCAGTTATACACAATTAGTTTTATGTCTGAAAAGGCTGAAACTTCACAATCACGTAAGCATAGTTCAAGGTCCTGGTCAAGAGCATGCCAGGCGTCTGATTGGACCTTGCGGAATCAGCTAGTTTCACCGACACCTTCCTAACTTGTGTTGCTCCTTTTGTAACGTGTGGAGACAGGATTATCCTGTTCCACGCACTTGTCCTGTAATTAAATTCCTTTTCCTTAACACCCTTTTAGCGAAACCCGATGCTGTGGGATGTCTACCTGTAGAACAAATCCCAGCGGTGCAGAGGGAAGAGATAGAAAGATGTATCACGGATGAGATGAAAGTAGATGGTAATCTTTGTAAACAGGGAAGAGGGAGTGTGGGAGAGACACGTGAGTTTTGGTTATCTGTCAGTTTTCTACTGAAATGGAATTTATCTTCCTTAAATGTTTGCTCGCTGTGCTTTTAAACAAACTCTCGGAGAGCAACCAGTCTACACCTCACATGAATAGCAAGAGAGCATCTTCAAAAAAAATATGACAACCCCATTACTATCTTCATTTTGTGGCTCTCCAGAGCTTTACCCCAGGGGCTCTGGTTTGAAGGCCGCAACTCATTAAACAACAAAAAAACCCTGGCCATGTTTATGGCTTCTGTTCTGCCTCCCCACCGTGGCGAAGCCACAACAAGCCAAGCCTGGATTAGCTGCACATCCTGTCTCTTCATAGATGCTATTGAGGGGGTAATTTAGGAACAGCAAAAAGACAACAATGCTTTTCTCGTTTACTCGCTCACCTCTTGAAATTGCTTTTGCAGCCCTTTTTCATGCACTGTAAACAGTATCATGCTCTCTTTTCTTTGCTGTTGATATTATTGGAGGTGGTAGGCTTGACATTGTGGACATGTTTGGTGGTACTTTGATTTTTATTTTACTGTTTTATGAGCTAGCACAGGAAGCAGGAACTGAAGTGTTAGCACCTAGCTGCTAGCAAAGCATTTTAGTGAATGCACAATAGGCCGCAAACCCACAACAAACACTTAATAAATAGAGAATGTTTGCTAAATAGACATACTAGTCTTGTAGAGCACAAGTAAAAAAAAATTGACACACTTGACTGACATTTTCATGATCGTAGAAACCTTTTGACCAAAAGACTAATGCTTAAATCAAGGCACTTTAAATATATAGTCCTGGAGGGCCAGTGTCCTGTTGAATTTAACTCTAAAGCTGGGATGTCCAATCCTGCTCCTGAAGGGCCAACATCCTGCAGAGTGTAGCTCCAACCAATTCCAATTTTCCTGGACGTTTCTAGAAAGTCAGATACCTTGAAATGTGTATTTAATTGGGGTTGGAGCAAAACTCTGCAGGACAATGTTCCTAGATGAACAGGTTTACACACCCCTGCTCTTCTTTTTTGGCTGTGAGAGTAGAAGGATACATTTGAACCAGTAGATTTGGTGGACTTTTGTTTCTCAAATCACCCACACGTGCACTACTGCTGAAAACATCAACAGGCTGTACTAATGTGACAGTGACGTGCAATACAGCCAAGTATGGTGACCCATACTCGGAATTCGTGCAAAGTGCACACACACACCAAGAGCAATAGGCAGCCATTTATGCTGCGGTGCCCGGGGAGCAGTTGCGGGTTCAGTGCCTTGCTCAAGGGCACCTCAGTCGTGGTATTGAGAGTAGAGAATGAACACTGTACATTCACTCCCCCACCTACAATCCCTGCCGGCCCGAGACTCGAACTCGCAATCTTTGGATTACAAGTCCAACTCTCTAACCATTAGGCCACAAATTCCCCACATGGTCATGTGGGGATGACCTCCACGACTTCCCCACAATGATGAAAATTACGTCATGCAAACAATGCTCTGTCACGTGAGATGGAGGGGAATGCAGACAAGAGAAGTATATTTTCGACTTAACTCTAAACCAGGGGTGTCCAATATTACTTCTGGAGGGCCACTGTCCTGCAGAGGTTAGGTCCAATCCCAATTAAATACCCCTGAACCAGTTAATTAAGGTCTTCGTGATCACTAGACAGGTGTGTAGGAGCTAAATTATGCGGGAAAGTGGCCCTTCAGGAGCAGGATTTGACACCTGCTTTCAATGTATTTGTCCTGACCAAATACATTGAACAAGCAGATCAAGGTGTCCAAAATGACTTGCTAATTAGAAACAGGTGGGATTGGAAATGAGGATTGGTACTAAAGTATGCAGGAAGAGCCCTGGCTTAAATGCTTGAAATTAGTTTTGTAGATGTTAGTTTTGTCTCATATGTATGAACTTCTTGGGGGAAAAAAATTATAAAGTGGCCAATATGTTGGTTAGCTGGTCTTACCTATTATCCCATCTTGGCCAAGCTGATGTCACTAGCCGTGTGACCAGCTAAAAAGTGTCCAAAACCCATCTGTAACCAGTCAACAGTGCAAGCTGGGAGAAAAGGAAGAAAAGCAGTTTTGCATAGGAAATCCTTCAGTAATGTTTGTAAAACATCCCATGATCCATCTCACAAAGTAAAAAAAAAACAACACCCCATCGTGTGCTGATATTTCAAGCTATTTTCAACAGATTTTAATGATTTTAAAATAAATTTGAACAAGTCAGCCAGATACTTTGCACTTTCAAATTCATGCATTGTAAATGTTCATGCAATTACTTTTCATAAAATACATAAATGGATTAACATGCAAATATAAACATAGTCTAACGAATCACAGCATTTCCCGGTACAGTACATCTTGGGGATTTTATTCTCAGTTTTTTCTTTTTAATTAGAAAATTTTCCATTTAGATTCAGTCTGCTTCATTTATTTAGGTCTGGCTGGGGATTTCCACCCTGGGCCGCCGAGGGAACGAGACAATCCCTAGCTGAACCTGGCCCGACTCGAGCGATCATTTTTCAATGTGCTACTCTCAGGCTCAAAATGATTTACCTCCATTCAGACAGCCGCTGCCTGGCTCCCAGCCAAAATACAAAGACGAGACTGATCACTCGAGCACTCTCACTATCTCCCTTTGAGACGACACTCTCTCTCTCTCACTCACTTTCTGGATGTGTTCTGTCTCTCTTCACTCTCGGGAGGTCCTCACCCTCTTTCTTTTTTAATTTCCATCTCATTTTCTGATTTTTGGCTCTCTGGTTTTTCACCTCTGTGTCTCATACTCAACCTCCCCCTCCTTCCTCTCTCCTTCTGTCTCTCCAAATATTGCTGAAAAATATATCTACTTTTCTTGATTTTTTTGTTTCTAATACTAAGAAATAATGCAAAAATTCTAAATGTATTTACAGTAATAACTGTGACCTGGCCAGCTTTTATAACATATATTCTCTCCACAAGGGGGACTAAGAAACTCTACAGCGCATCTGATCTCATATTACACAATTGTAATATGCAATATGCAGTAGCCCATCAATTTACACATCTCAATGACTTAAGGTTATTATGAGCTACACTACATTATGATTAGACTATATTTTACAGTAGTAGCTCAATGAACAGCCAAAGCTGCCCTGTGGTGATTTCCGTATTGACATAATGCTCCAATTCTACAGATATCACACAGCGCGCTCTCATGTACACTCTGTTTTAATGAGGGATAATGTTACCGGGTGAATGACGCCTCAGGTCAGAAGTGCTCCAAGGAAGTGTTTAGTAATGGAGGCTGAGAGCAGCCCCCCTTTTCCCACTGCTTACAACAAAATAATATCTGGACTGTCCATCTAATTATTCCAGTGGATGAGGTTTATATTATTATTTTCTTACTTTTGTAATTAGTACCTCCTGTAGATTGAGATTTTTGCTTTGCACATGTGATCAAACCCTGTAGCACTAAAGTTTACTGTGAGAGAGTATATTGCAGAAGGTATAAAGAATGATTTTCAAGTGATGGATCATTTCAGTCAGTGTGCAGCTGTGGACAAACATCACTTTCTCACATACTCTTTCTGGATTTCATTCCGTCACAACACCGTTTCTTACTTCCATGGGAAAGAAACTTAAGACTCATGGTTACTGTACAGCCAACTCCATGTGTCTTTGGTTATTTAAAGAAATCCTGTCTCACATGTCTTATGTTGCATCTTACTATAGCTAGGAGAAACTTTTACACGGTAGCCATTGAGTATTGGGTAAATGTTAAAGAAACTATGAGAGAAATAGATATGTTGCTGTAAGAAAGTAGGCTACTGTACACTACTTTTAATGGGACTGTGCACCTAAAAACTAACTTTGTCTTGTTTAACACTGTCTTTCTTGTATGTAATGCAATGGATGTGTTTAGGAGAATGTCCTTGCTGATTATTGTTCACCATTCATTGTGTGGAAAAGAGCAGCTTGAACGTTCTGCTAAACATCTTCCTTTTGGAATAAAGTCATATTTAGTTTTGAATGAATTGTGGGTATGTTTATATATATAATCTTAGGAGTCTGACTACTTGAAAACTCAACCCTCTAACTGCACTGCAAACTGTTGCAATAACTTGATGAATCTTGTTGGACGCTGAAAGCTCTCTCTGTGACGCACGAGGTGCTACTCTCAGCCTTTTGACCTGACTACTAAATCTTGTTTCAGGCCAGTGGGTGAAAGACTTTTATATAATCCTTCAATGATCATGATGTCATAATGCCTTAATCACAGGAAGAGGTTAAGCCTTGACTGGCACGTTCTTCATTCACATTCATTATTTAGTAAGTAAATAAGGACTAAATGTACCTTCATTGGTATAATAGACTTACTATGGCCAGTTTTACTGGATATTGTTTATGTTTTTCCAATACTAATCAACACTTGATATGTATTGGTTCTTATTACATATTGTAGATCATCCTAAACTGGAAAATTGATGTAGCTGAGGTTGTTTCTCATTGAATGTTCTGATTATCAGGGTTCATGGCAAGCCATAAACATACTAGGCCTAATTGATTATTTCTTCACATTGATGGCTATTAAAAACATAATTATTGATTCCAGACTATTTTATGCCATACTTTTAATTTTGTTTGCAGTTTGATAACTACCATAATATCATACATAAAAGTATAAAAAAAGCACATTTGTTTGTTGGAAACAATCTGCTGATCTTACAGTGATGGATGATAGTTGGAGATACGGGTATTGAAACATTAATAATGTAGTCTGATATCAATCACCGTGATCCATAATGTCTGTAGCTTTGTTATCCTTTGTCAAGAGAAAGAAAAAAAGACCTTGTTACTATAAAAGAAATGTCATGGATGGTAAATAGGGCCAGCGTGGCAATTAGCTACAAAGGCTATCTGGACGAAGAGAAAGACAGGCAGAAATCCTCACAACAAGCTAATGGCTCTACAGGCTAATGACTCAGTCGGCTTGAGGAATTCCTCTTTCTAATTTGACAAAAGCTGAAAGGCAGAGAAGGCCGTCTGCAAAGATTATTGACAACAAGCCAAATGGTTTGGCTCTCACAACAGTAGATAAGCAAGCCAGGCATGATACGTGCATTGGTTCACACATCCACACACACTCAAAATAATTTTCCTCAGCCCCCCCTATGCACACACACACTCAAATCCATTTTGATTTCAACAAAAGCTCACAGCACCTTTTATATCACTTGACATCCATGTATGCCATTTATTTTAGCCATTTGTACATGTTTTCCGTGCTGTTTGTAGGAGAGCCAGAGAAATGGATTGATCTAGTCTTTTACTGATTCTCGAATAGTGGGACAACACCTAATGTAAGATGGAATTATATTTTATTATTTCCGTAACACTATCACTCAATATCCATAAATCCTGTCAGATAAAAGAAAAAAAAATAATTAAATTGTTCATGATTCATTTGTTGTGAGCAATTCAAATTAATATGTTATTGTATGTATTTATTTACATTTTTCTAAATCATTTTCTACAAATTAATTAATTAAATAATACATTAATAAAAAAAATGAAATGAAATAAAATGCAATGTGGTTAATGTATTGTTTTGTAAAAGGTGCTGTACAAATTAATATGAATTGAATTGAATTTAAATGAATTTCAATGTTTTATTGCATATATTAAATTTGTATGTTTTTTTTTCAAAATAAATAAATACAATTTAAAAATACAATGTGGTTAATGTAATCTGTATATAGTATGTATATTGAATTCCATATTTAACCTGTCTTTGTGTGTATGCATAATATATAATTATTATTATATATTTTTTTAATTAATGATTTTATATGATTTTTCTTTTTATTCATTTATTAATGTTCAACTTCATTTTATTCCAATTAAGAGATGCATAAGGTGTTCAGAACATTTTAATGGTCATTTATAATTAATTTAAGTGGGAACATTTATATTTTCAGAGCATTTAAAATTAAGTATTGTCTTTCATCTTACAAAACAAGGATTTTGTGTGCTGGTTTCAGTAGTTTTTTTATTCTCCACACCAAAGAACATCTTTCCAGCACAGGTGGATTTTCCTTTTAGAGAGTAATCAGAGTACATAATTTCAGTCATCTAGTCTGTGCACCTAGAGAGCTTTGATTGTGCCCATCTCTTGGCTAGCAGTGGGCGGCAGTGGGAGTCGGAGCTCTGTGTTGATATGTAGGGCAGTGTGTTAGGAAGGTGCTGGTGTGTGAGCCCTGCTGCAAACCTGACTGAAAATGAGTCTCTCGCAAACATTCTCTCTCCTTTTCTCTCTTTCTCTGTCTCACTCCTGCTCCTCAGCTCAAATTAGCAGTTTAGGGAATAGATATCTCTCACATAAAGAGCTTAGTCTTGTTCCAGCTGCTGCTTTCCCCCCATCTTGCCCTTACCCACAGGCCAAGGGCATCTCCAAGCACCGTATGTGTCTGGAATATGATTTTAAAGTGGTGGTCGCCCAGAGATGTTTGATTTTTCTCTACACCTGAACACACACTATGCTACGGCACACCTAGCATATGCTGTATGCTTATTTCACGTCCGCGATAATTAATAGCTTTATCCCACCCGTCAGAGCAATTATGTTTGTCACAATGCAAACACTTAATGAGATTTTCAGCACACATGGAAACACAGGTGCAGGACGTGGACAAACACACTTCCTCACGCCCTGTATATTTCTTTTGTTAGCGGCACTCGCTAAGGCTAATTTGAACAAACCCCTAACGCTCTGTATTAACCTTCAGCGTGTAACTCCACCCATATTGTTTGTGGCATAGAATGATACCTCAAATTGTGCAGCTTGTTGAAGAGAATGGTGCTATTACTGTTCTAAACAATCAAACATGTGACTCACAACTGCATAACAACACCCTAGCATCACACAACTCACACTTTTTAAAAATATATTCCTCCCAGGCAACTATTGATTAAGTATAAAAGGGGTTTCAATTAAAATATCACAAAATCCCTTAGGCAATGTATTTATTTATTTGTTTATATATTTACAGGATGACTAAGTTAATAAAAAAAAGTATATATATATATATATATATACAGTATATATATAATATATATATCTTTAGCACAAACACCCACACACACACATTATGCATTGTAAATAAATCAATACAAAAATACATACACACATCAATTAATTAATTCATTATTTAATAAATAATCGCTGAATATCCCCAAAGCAAGGGACATTTATTTATTTACTTATTTATTTATTAATTTACCAGAAAAATACAATTTAAACACACATAAAACAGCACACACACTTCTCTACAGACATACAGAACACCTAAAGCACACACACACGCACACACACACAGACAAACAGACAGGCATGCAGCACATACTAAGCAAATCTGTTTGAAGTCTGGGGTAGAATAAAAAAGAGACCCTTCACACATGAAGAATTCATGCAGTGAGGGGCATGTGTGTGTGTGTGTGTGTGAGAGAGAGAGAGAGAGAGAGAGAGAGAGAGAGAGAGAGAGAGAGAGAGAGAGAGAGAGAGCAAGTGTTCGCAAAGCTCTGATTCCTTTTCTGGCCGTGGGGAGTGAAAAGGGGCTGGACCGTGTAAAGAAAGAGAGAGGGAGGAATTGTGCGCGTGTGTTTGAGTGCAGGGCAGCTGCCAGCACTCCTCCGGCAGCAAGAAGCGAATCCCGACTGCTGGATTCCAGCCCCTCTCCTCTGCGAGACGGATAAAAAGAGGGATAGATGACAAAAAGGACCAGGATGCCTGACACAAGAAATGGACTAAGTGACACAGACTGTTCCAGGGAGAGAGAGCATTAAAGGCAGAGAGAAGTACTAGTGGTTTGGTGCACTGGATGGTGCAAAGAGCAATTCAAACGTGAATGTGAAGAAGAAAAGTTCTGGATATAATTGTAATGACTTTAAACTTCCATCATCTGCAGATGTTTGTGCACTGAGAATGGGCAGTTATTACCGGAGAAGTTCTTGCAGTGACATTGTAACTAGTTTGCTTTTCAATCATTCTTTTTTGATGGCAAAATGTGGGAATGGACACACAGACAGTACCGTTTTTTTGCGTCCCGCCTGCATCGTTTTGGCTATGAGTTGTGAATACATTAGATGATGGATTGGAAAGAAGTGTGAGTACTTTTAAAGCTTTTTTTCTGTGTGTGTGTGTGTGTGTGTGGGTGCAGCAGGTTTTGACCCATAGATGTCAGTTGCAACACACCCGTCTTAACGCCAGGAATTCTTGCTCCGTCCTCTGAGCTCACCTGCCAAACTCTACAAAGGCTGCTGTCTGATTGTTTATACATACTTGGGATATGGATTGCTCCTTGACTGTGGAACATGTCAAAGCTTGTTTGTTTAGCGTAGCGTGTGCGTGCTGCAGAGAGTTTGAGCAGGTGGACAAGTAGAAAGTGCAAGCACATGGACGTGCGCTTTATAGCCGCTCTCCATTCATGAATTGAGCCAGCTTTTTTTCAGAGGAGATGGAGAGAATGAAAGAGAGAGGGAGTGAGAGAGCACGTGTGCTTCAACAAGCAATTAATTTCAGCATTAGTGTACAGGTGTGTGTGCTGAGAATGCTTGGGCTGTTGTTGTGGATTCATGAATTGCTTTATTACTGTACAAGCATTTAATTTCAAACCTCCCCAACTTATCACTTGCATTTTTGATTGAATATAGAACAACATAATATGCATTCTGTTCATGCGCTATAACAAATATATATTTTTTTCAATGTAACGTCCCTAAAGTTAAATGTATTTTATTTATGTATTTGTTTGTTTATTTATATAAATACATAAATAATGTGATAAATTATATTTATTTGTTTAGATTACTAGATAAATTTAAAGAAAATTAGTATTTTATTTTATTGTATAGCTATTACTTCATAATATCTTCATAATATACTATTTGCTATTTCACATTTCTGGTCAAACTATATATATATATATATATATTGCAATAAGAAATTCAGTTCAGTATTCTTTTATTTCTAAGATTTACAGTGATTTTTAACATTCTTAAAGATAATTTTTCAAGAGAAATATATGTATATAACATCACACACAAAACATGTATTTGATTGATTAACTCTCTCTCTCTGTCTATTGCTTTCTGTTTTTTCTTGTTCATTTCTCTGTCTTTCACTCATAATGATTTCTGAATGCATCACTCACACATTTCTTCAATCCCCTTCACCTGTTTGTTCACATGCAGGCACAGGCGCGCTCACACACACACACACACACACACACACACGCACGCACGCACGCACACACACACACACACACACACTTGCATCTTCTTGTGGTCTGACGGTTCCCCAGGGAAGGGCCTCTCCTGTATTCCTCCTGGATGTTATAATTATTTTATCAGCCAGCGGTGTGTTCTCTGAGTGCGCTCTTGGGCTGGCGCGGAGGGCTGAACGGAGCTAGAGAAAAGAGGGGTGGGGCAGATAAAATGGAGGGAGAGTAAAGAGAAAGGGAGGGGTTGTTAGTTCTAGAGGTATGGAGTGTTGCAGAGAGGGGTAGAGAAAAAAAGTGTTTAGAATTGCCAGACATACTGAGAAACACACACATGCACATCCAAAAGGCTGGTGCCTACGCTAATGATCAGTGCTTGTGTCTCAGAAAAAAATAAAAAGACATGACAGACATTTATTGTCAGAAGCACACTCCATAATGCCCAGCTTTTACTGACTCCCACTTGTTCTCTTCTGCTTTCCCATCTCCTGACTTTCATTTGATTTGATCTTATCACAGGTTATACAAACATTATTAGTACACAATTATCCCATAGTTTCTGAAATTCTAAATCCATCACTTTGCATTGTAGGAATAATTGACAGCATAATTTTATGGGCAATCTCTAAACAATGGTTTAACCATGCAACACTTGTATCTTCGAAATTAATGTAATTAATAGTTGTAGTATATATTAATAATATATTTATTTACCAACAAACCAACCAATAAAGTAGTGCAGTGCAACATGCATAATGCAGAAACATTGCAAGGGAAAAAAGCAGGCAATATATGTGTCAAGGTAAGTACATCTTTTATAAATAGAAAATTATTTGACATTAAATGTCATACATACCAAAACATACTTATCTTTATAAATGAATAATTAATGCTATTTGATTATGTAATTATTTTAATTAGTGATATTTAAAAAAAAAGTACTTTTCTACCTTATTTATTCTTTAAAACAGTTTTGAAAATATTGTTTAAGATGTGTACCCTCACATGCATCAAAAAAGGAACTTACTTTTTACTTGATAGTTACACCACATTTTCAATAAATTGAATAAAGTCAATAAATATAAACCTTTCCTAAAAAGAGTGTAATTCACATAAAGGTAACATCATGTAGTCACATGTTACCTATTATCTGTTATTCTACTCTTTCAAAAATGTGTGCAAGGGATAAAAAAGGAAGAGTGGCATGGCAATTACATTAGAGATCCAATGTGCTACTGTAATGAGTGCTCTTAGCACTTACGTACTGTTCAGAGTGTGATTTTCAGTGTACTTCACTTTTGATTATTGCTGCATTTAGTGTGATCAGTCGGTCATGGTTAAAGACTGCTTAAGACAGCTTTTTTAGTTAGTTCTCCACTGTCACACTTCAGCCCAAGAGAACAGCCTTAATGCATCTCCTAATGTGAGCTAAGCCACAAAACGTCACTTGATAGCTTTTGGTTTTTCACTCTCACTCCCAATCTTTCAGTTTCCCTCACTTAAACTCATTTGTTCCTCTCATGCTGTGATTTTACTCATATATTCATTCGATCACCAGAACACTTGTAAAATTCAGTCTTATGGTGTAGCTTGTTGCGAAGGTAGCTGTTACTTGGGTAAAGGTCTTGAACCTGCCATTATTACCACTTCATCTACTGTTTCTGGAGTTCAGTAGTGTCATCTCACATAGATTTTTTAGATTAATTTCCAGACTGTAACTGGGTCACTGTAAAGCCAGAGTTAGCAAATGGCTAATGTTAGGGCTAACTACAGGGCTGATCCCCATTAGACCCAGTTTTACAATTTTAACGGACATTTTTCAAGGGTTTCTGAGCTCAGTGTGCCTATTTAGTTGTGAAATAAAGAGGGGAAAGGCAGCCTGTGGAGAAAGAGTGAGTTAGTCTGTGTTTACTTTGGCAATGCGATAGGGGGCTTTTGACCTTTCAGGTCTGATTTTATAGCATTGAATTTTAAATGTCAAGCGCTACCATTAAATCAATCAGCAAAAGACCAAAAATGGTTTTTGGACATGCACCCCTCTGTCTGAGGGAAAAAGAATATTCTTAAAACATGTAGGGTTCCTGGAAAATCATTTTTCACTGTGGTGACAAAGGGATTTGGCTTGATTTTAATGGAACCCCCTTTGACAGAGCAACTGGAATTGAGAGATTTCAGTCGACTGCTTCGATGAACCTTTGTTTTTAATGCTAAAATACCTCATTCCACACCTTTGTAGCATATATTTAATTTTTATAACTGAAGTCTCCAAAGAACACCAACATTTTTATTTTTCATGATTGTTTTCCACCCTTTGCCCGACCCATTAGAATTGCCACTGTATCTTTAAGACTTCTATATGTAAATGACCTCTGTTATGTTTGAATAACCTGAGTCATGAGTTCATGGACGATATACCGGTAGACACGATTAAACAGTAGAAATTTGTCAATCGGTAGAGATTTGGGTCTATCATCACACTCATGTGACGTTGCTGTGCTACGTGGTCAAGAAAACGTATTGTTTGCATGCGTAAACGTTTTTACGTTGTCATTTACAAAAACAAGTGATTTTATGTCGTTGAAACACAATCAGCATTGAAAAAGGACTAATTTCGCTATATGCACACACTGTTTGAGAGACAGAGGACTGTTTTTGAGCACTGTCAGAGAGGCGCGCGCATGTGAAGATGATGCTCAGAGCACAGGAGTATTGAACATAGTTATTGTTTCCGCTTTATAGGCCTTGCACAGTGTAATACACACTTGCATGTGTCAAAATGCCCGTCTTTGTAAGTATCCTCATAAACACAGCTATTTTGGTCTTAAGTGAGACAACATGTGTTGAATCTGAGCAGCTCTTAATGTGACAGCAATTACACGGTGAAGAATATATTTAATATTTTTCATTTAGGAATGTATTAGTTTTCTGTGATATTGACACTGGTGACAAGAAATTGAACATTTCTGTTGTATCAAAAATGTTGATATCATAAAGACCTTATTTAAAGCAAAAATAACTGTATTGTGATATATTTAGTTAGCGTGATATAAAATTACTCATATCGTGATATAGGATTTTGGTCATATAAACCATCCCTAAATTCATCAGGACTGGATTAGTTGCTGAATAATCTTTTTTAATTTTTAAACACAGGGTATCGTGATTATGGTTCTGGTGTGACTTGTATGATGATCTGTTTCTCAAACCAAAAAAGAACAAAAGTAATAGAAAAAATAAAAAATAAACAAATCTTGAGTTCAGTTGACTCAATATTATAAGCTCTTAATCTGTGTTATATTTTTGTCTGTTGTCTCAGGGCTGCTCAGAAGCTGAATCTGTCATCCAAACGGAAGAAGCAGCAGCCGCCACTGGTATACCCCCAGGAGCCCTCCGTCTACCCCACTAACTTTAGTGCTGTCCTTCAGTTTTCACCTCCACCTGCTCCACCATGTCTACTCAGGGCGGGGTCAAAGGCCAAGGAGAACCCTGGCATGGGCAAGGTCAGACACCCACCGCACCACATTAGTGCACTATGACAAATGCTTTCTTCTTTTAAGTTAACCATTAAGGTTGTTGTTTGGGAATTCTCACCATTAGTTTTTTGCAGAATTTTTGCAATAATCCATATACATTATCAGTCGAACCCAGATAGAAAGTGGCGGTTATTTTGCTGATTATGAACAGATTGTGTATTTGGGATCTCAGATTGGGATTGTAGCCAAGAGTAGCAAGTTGTTTAGCATCTACACACCACCCCTCCTCATTGTCTAGAGGGTTTGTCTTTAGCACCATATTACAGTATATATATATAGTGATGGAGAGGATTTGTTCCAGATTAGATGCCACCTGCTCTGAGAGATGATTGTAGAACATCACGCCAGAAGCTGTAGCCTGCTGAAAAGATTGATAAGTACCCACTGAGAATGGACTCATTACATCCCAGCCTCACTAATGAGCTTCCTCTTCCTACAACTGCAAACACACATCTGATGCTGCCTGAATTGACTCCAGTTGTTGGCAGCTTTTGGGAGAACTATAAAAAGCTATTGGCATTAGAATAATGGCCCAGCCATCTGCAAACATTTAGTTTGCACAATGACCAAATTGTCCAGAAGGATGCAAGACATGTGCTGTAATTCCAGTGGCTGTCATGCTCCAAAAATGGACAAAAACAACATCAAAGTGGGTCTTATGACTTGCGCTCTATTCAAGTATTCAGAAACCATGCAATAGATTTGTGAGGAACAAGCTGAAAATAGCTCCAGTGGAGCTCTGAAATCCCATTCACATGTCATTACTGATGTAAGTTTGGTGCCATTGGTTTTCATGTGTCTCATGACCAGTTGTGACATGACGTTTGAATGGACCCAAATGTGATTGAGTAAATGATGGGGAAGCTTTTTTTGTGAAAAATGACTAATTTGTGCATTAATACACCGTAAAGAACATAGCTAACTGGTCTGATTAATACGAAACACACCACAAAAACTAGTCTGACTTATGAATGTTCATACGTATTTAGACTTTATATTTTTGTCTGTTCCTCATACAAAGCTATTGTAGATGCCTCAAAACTTACAGAGCACATGTTGTCAGTAGATTTTCACACATCAAGATAATTCCTGTTTGGATTGCCTCTGAAACTTGTGGGACATCATTTCTAGACCCGAGTTCAGGAGGTGTGAAGTCAGCAGCCGCACTAAGGGGATCAAACTCTCCTCACGGATCAAATTGCCATCAAATTTAAAACTCAACGGTTCAACCCAAGCCCACATTTCTGTGGTGTCTGGTCCCATTCGGGGGCCAGTCATATATGGAAGCTTATTTCCAATGTCATGGCCGGCATAATTCGTTCACCACGTGCACATGTCCATCAGTGTAATCGGCCCCTGTGGAGCAGTGAAGGGGTCTTCATGCCAGGTCGCCGCTGTGGCGCAGGCATGCTGCTTGGCCCCGGGTGCCGTGGAATAGGATCAGCAGTGCAGACATTGTTTCGTAGCACTGGAGCCCGAATGTTGTAATTATATCTCTGCTACAAATCACCCGTAGAATACTGTGGCTTTGTGCAGCTCTGAATACTGTATTAAGGACATGAGGTTCTCTTACAGTATGTTTGTTTTACTTTACTTTATTTGCTGCAAATGGTCTTAGCAGTGCACCATGACGCAACCGTGACAATGTGTGGTATTACAGGCAGTCTATTTGTTAATGACTGGTTTTGTTAGTTTACCCTGTGTGTGGCCAACAGTGATTATACGATTTTTTCCTTGGCATAAAGTTCCCTTCCTTTTTCAGCTGTTTGACTTATAAAATCAGTTATTGTTGAAACAGTAACAGGTACTCCAGTCGTAAGGCATTTTGTTTTTTAAATATGCAGGGTTAAAGATATAATCTTTCTTTCTTTCTTTCTTTCTTTCTTTCTTTCTTTCTTTCTTTTCGGTCAATTTTTTTGATATATATATATATATATATATATATATATATATATATATATATATATATATATATATATATGAAGAGCTCTTTTCCAAAACGCGATAAACGCCAAATAAAAAAAAAATGAGTTCGTCATGCCATTTTGCTGTGTACTGAATCTATTCACTGCTCCATCAATGTTTCATGCCATTTTGTATTGTTTTGTAATGTTTGTTCATGCTATATTTCCTTGTTTAAAATGTACCTCTCTCTCCTGACCTCACAAAGAGGCGCTCTAGCGACTGACACTAAAAGCTGTACCCTTTGGCGTTCCTTGTTATATATATATATATATAAATCAAAAATACAAGTTAAATGGACAATGGCTTAAATACACATCTTCTGTGATTAGCACATTTTACATTCATTAATTAAAATTAATTCTATAATTTTTTTGGTTGAAATAACAGATTAGTACAACTGTCCTGATACCACATTGAAGGAGGGGGGAAGTGCATATATTAAAAAGAAAACTTTTGAATTTCGAATTATAATTGTATTGCTTTATTAAACTTAAACAAACAAAAATATTGCAATATTTTGACCTTTTTATAACAAGGTTATGTTAAGTTCAGGTTGTAAAATGTAATGTGGTGTGACTTACCAAAAATAATGTTTTTTTTATCAATTATTAATACATTGTTCACTTACATGGTTACACAAGCTGTACAGAAAATATGTCATACATTTTTGCTTCATGGTTACACCAAATTACATTTGACATTACATTTATATGTATAAATTTGGCAGTTGCTTTTATCAAAAGGATTTTAATAATTGTTGTGACTATTTTCTCAAAACCAACTTGAATACAAAGATTACATTCCAATAATTTAGCATGTGTTTTAAAGGTGACATAGAATGGAAAACTAAAAAGCGATTGTGCATTCCAAAGCAGTTTCAATAAAGTATTGAAATATATATTTTCTCTGTGTTTCCTTCCTGCAGTGTGAGCCACTTAAATGAGCTGTACTTTGAAACAGCCAATCAGAGCAGAGCTCAACATTGAGCCACACTGTGAAACAGCCAATCAGTGCAGACCTCAACATTATTATTCATGACCCTTCCAAATTAGGTATTAACAGACCATTTAATTCAAGGGACAAATCCTAGGGTTTTAAATGGATATGTAAAACCATTTCTGGAGATGTTTTGCCCTTACGTAAGTCACATACCTTCCATGTAGATATCAGAGAACAATTTAAAATATTCTATTAATGCATTCTATGGCACCTTTAAAAAATTCTTCTGAAATTATGGAAACTATTTCTTATCATCGACTTATTAATCACTTTATGTGACCTAGAATGTTATATTAAAGTGTCAATGGAATTATATGCTTCTGCTTATGCTTCAATAGCATTTTTTCTATTTGTTCCAGGTCAAAGTGATGATGCGGATTTGTCCATCACTGGGGATTGTGGATTCATCTGAGTCACTGTCCTTCCTGAAGGTGGACACTCGTAAGAAACAACTGACCCTCTACGATCCCTCACTCAACACACAGCCCACCTCAGTGCATAGACGAGCAGTGCTGCCCGCCCCAAAGATGTTTGCCTTTGACGCTGTTTTTTCCCAAGATGCCTCTCAAGTAAGAGCTGCTGTGAAGATGTTGTCATTTTGTTGGCATTTGCTTTTGAGGTTTGAAGTGAAAATATTTTGTCAAAAAGATATTTGAGAAGCACACGCACACATTCTTTGCAGGGTAAGGGGCTTAATGTAAAAAGGCCTGTTTTGGGACACCACCGTTCTTCAAAGTATGAGCCCAACAGCTGTTTCTTTAAGTATAGAAAATAGTTTGAATTCCAGACTTGCATACTTAGCAGCTCATTCACAGTTCATTATCTGTCCACCAAAGCTGCAGTGGCATCCATCTTAAGATAAGTGGCTAACAGATGGACACAAATAGGGAGGAGGAACTTTAGGGGACTGGGAAACTTGAAGATGATTAAGTGTGAACAATTTAGATATGCCACTTTAAGACTAATACAGTTGTCACTTCAAGTACTTATGTAAGGAACCATAAGAAAATCCAGATATTATACATTTCTGCTTCAAAATATGTCTTAAGCAAAGATAGCCAGGGACATTGTGGTGTCTTCTAAGATACCACAGGTTTTAGATAAATAATTTTGGCCAAATATTAACAGCCAAAAGTATACATCTTAATTCAAAACCAATCAAATATACTTTATTTGACATTATGTCAGTATAACACAGGCCAATAAAAAGTTTCAGCCTTGTCCAAGTTATGACTGATAAAATGTCTTTGTACTCGAGTTGCAAATATCTCTTAATTCCCCTCACACAACCCTTATGAATATTAACCATGGTTTTACTACAAATAAAAGAACCAAAGAAGTATAGTTAAACCATGATAAACACAATTAAACCATGGTAAACAAAAACAACCATGGTTGTGCTACACTAACCATAGTTTCACAATGGTATTTGTAGTAAAACGGTGGTTAAACAAATGGTCAATACATCAAAAAACATGGTTACTACACATATTACAATAAAACCATGGTTAATTTTCGTGAAGGGAAACGTTTGTCAACACAGGCATCTTTGTTGTTATTGGAAAATCTGGCTGTACGGCTCTTATTATATTAGTTTTGGTCATCTGAAACTTGTGTACGTGGGAAAACAAAGTATGCGTTGGGGTTAAGGTAAGCTCTGTGACAAGTATAGTAAAAAAAAATTGGTTCAAATGTGAAGAGAAATTTGATTTCATTCTGTACCAAAAAAACATTGATACAAATATCAATCAAATTAAAAAATGACTATTTTACACAATACTTGTGTTAGCTATGATTAATGAAGCATCATTTTGTTAGCTTAGCTTAACATGCTAAATCAAATCAAATCAACATTTATTTATACAGCACATTTAAAAACAACACTAGTTGACCAAAGTGCTTTACATATAAAAAAAAAAATCAAAAACAGACACAAGACACAATAATATCATCACTGATTAATGTCCCAACAGCTAGGGGCAACTGTATGCCACAGAGTAAAGGTGTGTTTTCAACATTTATTTAAAGCAGTCTAATGAGTCACAAGATCTGATGTGCAATGGGAGACTATTCCACAGACGTGGGGCTGCCACAGAAAAGACTCGATCACCTTTGGTTTTCAACCGTGATCTTGGAACATTGTAAAATCAAACTCTGAGATGATCTAAGAGGTCTAGTAACACAGTGTTGCTGCTACAAACATGAAATGTACTCTGTAGCAAGGCCATGCAATCCTTTAAAAAAACATTATCAAAACTTCATATTGGATTCTAAAATCAACAGGAAGCCAGTGCAGCGCAGCCAGCACTGGAGAGATGCTGGACTACTTTCTTGTGCCAGTCAGCAGTCTAGCTGCCGCATTTTGTACTAGCTGCAGCCGTGAGAGCAGATCTTAGACAAGCTAAATATAGCGAGTTGCAATAATCCAACCTGGATGAAATTAAAGCATGAATCACGGTTTCTGTTTCCTCAAAAGACAGAATTCTCTTCAATTTGGCAGTAATACGCAATAGAAACTATTAGAGTTTCTGCCTATAATGTTCCAAATCATTCACTTTTGAGGCTCCGTTTCAGTTTGGATGCTACTTTTAAATGCTGCTCCATATGTGGACAGTGGACAGCAAAGTAATTTACTTTGCTTAGGAACCGGACTGTAATATAATTTTCAGTTGAAGAACTCGCATGCACAAGACACGATCTATGGAGCTTATCGATTAGGAGTTTCTTTACTCATGGCCAGCAGAAGGATTTTAGGTATCAGTGCTCAGTGCCAGTGAAGTCATGTAACTGTAAATCCTCCAAATCTACTGTGTGTGTGGTTTAGTGGGACTGCAGGGACAGATTTCTTAGCAAAGCACTGAGATGTTGTTCTGTTTTTTTGTAAGAATGTGCGTGTGTTATGATGTATGGGAGGAAATTGCTGCAGTCCCAAATTGTCTCCAGGGACTGGGGCTAGTGGAACAGATTGTAGCGTTATGGCCACACAGTGCAGCCGGTGTAAAACCCCCATGTCTGATGAATCTGTGATGAGGATCTGCCTTGTTGGTGCTTTCTGTGGTTTTCTTTTGTTACTGAATAAATCAATGATCACCGGATCAAAGAAAAGATTAGGCACTCTCTACTCTGCCAAAAAACATTCGGTTACATTTCACAGCTCAACTGAACGTTAAAAACCATCAGAACATTGATTATTAAGATTCTGTTGTGCACAGTTGTTTATAATTTGAAATAAACATTTTCCTCAGAACAGTATAGTTACTGTAAATTTTTTTAATAAAAATAATAATAAGTATATTGTGTTCTACACGCAGGTGAGTGGGCCTGTACAAATCACCTGTAGTAACACACTCTCTTCTATTCGCACTTGACACTTTTCACACATTACTTTGTGTACATAATCCCACAAAAGACTCAATAGTATGTTTACATGCTCATGCATTACAAATCACATTACACTGTTCACCAGCCAGCTGCTTGACTTACAATGTTTCTCTCTGCACATGAGCAGTATTCATTTGAAGCATTCTTACAGTTTGTATAGTTTGTATTTTTTTGTCTACGTATAGGATAGCATTTATATATAGTATATCTATAGTCAAAATCTGTCAGTAGATTAGTTGTGTATAGATTTATAGTTTTTTTTTTACTTCATTGTTGTATGCCTGTATTTATGTAGTACCGTGGTCCTGTGAGGCACGACGTTTCGTTCCACTGTATGTACCCACATTTAGCGTAATGACAATAAAGCTCAACTTGAACTTGACTATATACATATATATATATATATATATATATGTTTATTTATACTATATACTATATATAAAAAACATGTTGGATGTCTACATGTTTGTGCTTTTTTAATGTTTATTTATATGTAAGTATTATGGACCCCATTCACTTTATTCATAGTTGACTTGCTATATGATGCACATGTTAAGTTATTATAATGCCAGACAAGTTTTGAGTATTTCATTGTTTTCCACAGGCTGAAGTTTGCTCAGGGACAGTGGCTGAAGTTATTCAATCAGTGGTTAATGGAGCCGATGGGTGTATTTTCTGCTTTGGTCATGTCAATGTTGGTAAGTTATCCTTAATACTTTACAGTTAACTGAATATGACACCCAGTGATCTTGTTCCACAGTTTGCAAAGACACTGTGATGTCTAATATCAAAACCTAAGATAATAAAAAGTGCTTTTGGTTTTCAGAATGGGCATGAGTTGGGCATTAAATTCTGTGTGTGTGTGTCTGTATGAGAGACCAGAGGCTAGAGAGTATACTTAAAAGCTGACTAATTGACCCTCGCAGTAGACTGCATCAGAGTTCTGCACTATTGCCAATTATGCTTGTTAGATGTTGCGATGGTTTCCTGCATCATTTACTACATGCAGTCTCAGCTTTTAAGCATTATTTATGACTCATTTAAAGCCAGACTGTCCACATGGAACAGTATTCATCACTAGTTTTTATTTGTATAATTGATTCTCTAAACCATGGCGTTTCTTTAACTTCTCTAATGTGACATATAACGTACTCGGTTACTATCGTAACTTCGGTTCCCTGAGATATGGGAACGACGCTGTATGGGAAAAAATTTTTTCCTCTTCTACTGAAGCCTTTTCCAATCATGCATTTTATAACTGCACATGGATTGATTCGTGTAGGATTAAAAAACGAACCAATGCTCTGCGGTGGCGCATAAGCCAATGACTATGAAGCCCGCCATAGCCAGACAAAATAGGAGGGACGTCTGGCTAAATAATCAGCTGCTCTGTCACCACAACTCAGATTTCTTTGAAGGAAGCAACCGAGGCGTGCAGCTCATAGCAGGGCCAGGAATGCAGTACTCGTTCCCATATCTCAGGGAACCGAGGTTACGATAGTAACAGAGTACCTTCCCTTTCGATATTTCACTCGTACTGCATCGAGTTTCGAAGAGGCGATGTGCAGGCTCAACTCCTCTTTGGACCAAAGACAGAAGGGTGGTTTGCCCTCAGACAGCGCTCCCCAACCCTAGTTGGAAGTGTCTGTCGTGACAACCGTCCTTTTGTGCGCCGTGTCTAAGATCACACGCTGATTTAGCCAGAAGGGGTCCCTCCAACGGGCCAGGGCTGATACACAGGCCCGAGTCACCGTTAGGCGGTACTCTCTGCTTCAGCCAGAACTGGATGGGTCGCATGAAGCAGACCCAACTGAAATACCGGCGAGGCCGCTGCCATGAGGTCCAGCATTTTCTGGAAAGCTTTGATCGGACGGGCGGTACCTTCCCTGAAGGAAGCCACATGGCGCTGAATCGTTGTGGCTCCCTCCGCTGAGACAGTTGCTGTCATCTGCTCTGAGTCGATAACTGTGCCCAGGAACGAAACTCGCTGGCTGGGTAACAGTATACTCTTGGCAAAATTGATCCTGAGTCCCAGGAAATCTAAGTGGCTGAGGAGGAGGGTCTTGTGCGATGTCGAAACTGCCTCTGACTGGGCCAGAATGAGCCAGTCGTCGAGGAAGTTAAGTATGCGGATTCACATCTGTCGCAGAAGGGAAGGGTGCCGCATCCATTCATCACGTAAAAGTGCGGGGAGCCAGGGACTGACCAAATGGGAGGACCTTGTATTGATATGGCACCCCTTCGACTGCGAATCTCAAGAATCATCTGTGATGGGGGGCTACCTGGATATGAAAGTATGCGTCTTTCAGATCCAGTGACATGAACCAGTCCCCTGGACATATTTGCGCGAGGATCTGTTTCAAAGTGATCATCCTGAATTACCTTTTCATCAGGGCGTGATTCAGGAGTTTGAAGGAGTGGTCACAGGCCACCGTCTTTTTTGGGGATGAGGAAGTAGCGGCTGTAGAAGCCTGACTCGCTCTGTGCTGGAGGAACAATTTCTATGGCTCCTTTTTCCAGCAGATTCATCACCTAAAGGACTTGAGCGTCCTCTCTGCGCACTGTGGTGGTGAGCACACCACGGAAATGCGGTGGTCTTCGAGCAAGTTGGAGAGTATAACCTCGTCTTACCGTAGCCATTACCCACTCTGACACACCTTGGATGGCCTGCCAGGCCTCGGCCCGCATGCAAGGTGAGTGAAGCTGCATCCAGACCGGCTTCCTCACTAATGAGCATCTTGGCATGGAAGACCTGAAGCACAGCCATAGAGTGCAGCACCGAAGTCAATTGCCCAGTCAGTCGAGTAGGCGCATCCAGCGAGTGCAGATGTGGCTTTGCACGGCTTGGACGGATGGACGAAACTCGATGCAGTACGAGTGAAATATCGAAAGGGAACACTGAATATTTAAAGGGAAATAAAGCAGGGGTTTTCCTGTATCTGAGATACAATTTACATTTTAACATAATCTCTTATTTATTAATTTACCCTTCCACACAGCCTTGGTTATGTTAACAAAACTACTTTCATGGTAGTGAAAGTAATTGCATTGTGATGAAGGGAAAACAAATGTTATTCTTTTATAATAAAGAATAAAATTACACTCCAAGCGAGATGCGATGCAGTACGATCCCAAAGACAAACAATTAGTCTTTTCAGAGTGAATGCAAAAATGCTGTGCAGCGCTAAGCAGTCGCACCCAGTCATATTTAATGGCTTTATGAAGCTTGATTTTAGACTGATGAGGTTTGTGGGTAGGGCCAACCAGCATGATGCAGCAGAAATAGAGACAAAGCTGTTGACAAAATACAGTGTCTCGTGTCATTCACAATTGGTGTAAAGATTGGCATAAAAAGGACGTCTCTCGACTTGTTCTCCCATTTTCGGCTCCATTTTACCACGTCCCTTGCCAAAGCATCTGTAAGAGTACAGTGAAACGAAAAAATCTGAAATAAAAAAACATAATCTGAATTCTCATCCGAAACTTTCGCACATAAAACAAAAACAAAAAAAGACCTCATCTTGTGTTAATCACGTTTACACACTGCCTCTGAAACTTTCATCTGTCATAAAAAAATTGGGTTCGACTTTCTCAGTTTTTGTATCTGTAGCAAGCATTTTGATAGGAAATGATTACGAATACACAAAAAAAATGCACATGAAAATGTAAGATTTAGTGTGCAAGGATCTTAAGTCAGCAGTTTAAAATATCAGAACATCAGATGCTATTCAAGCACTAATAATGTGTTATGATTGGTGGTTTATTTTCAAAGGGGGACATCTCATCAAATCAGTGATAGAAATACCAGTGCTTACAACACTTGCTCATTGAGTGCTCATCATCTTCATCACCTTGCCAGAATCAACAGCTTTCTCTCTGCCTGTCTCTCACCAGGCAAGACATACACCATGATTGGCATGGACAGCTCCACGCAGAGCCTTGGCATTGCGCCCTGTGCCATCTCCTGGCTGTTCAAGCTCATCAACGAGCGCAAGGAGAAGACTGGCACGCGCTTCTCGGTACGGGTGTCAGCTGTGGAAATATACGGAAAGGACGAGAGCCTGCAGGACCTGCTTTCTGATGTGCCCACAGGAAGTCTGCAGGATGGCCAGTCGCCTGGTGTCTACCTGCGTGAAGACCCCATTTGTGGCACACAGGTCAGTAACATCAAACCTGGGCATCAAATGCAACTTATTTATTCCTGATAAAGCACCCACAGTCTTGCTTGTCATGTAGTTACCAAGTGTGCCACACATGTCTTTACAATTTAAGCCAACATATTTTGATCATTTCCTTGAGTGTAGGTCAGAAACCCCGCCCCCTCTCCATGTAAACAAATGGAAAATGAGCCAAACAAAAGGAATAGTAAAAAATGTATTTGTTTTTTAGTTAGATCTTTGATGTTTGATACAAATGGGGAGTCATGTTACAAGATGCACCATCCATCTGGTTTACAGTTCATGGTCATAACATACACTTTAAAAAGTGAAAATGATCAGTTATTACTAGTGGCTGACTGATAAAGGCTTTTCAGTGATTGATTTTATATTATTGTAATTGTTTTATCAATCAATCAATCAATCAATCAATCAATCAATCAATAATGGTAGTGTGTATATTTTGTGTTCTATATTATTTGTATTGTAAAATGTAAAAAATGTCAAATGTATTATATTAAAATAATGTATTAAAAATAATTAATATTTAAATAAAATGTTATAATATAAACTATTATTGTGTATATATATATATATTGAATTATAAAACAAAATATATTCAATATGCTAGCTGCATTTCTATTGTTAGACAGTAGAGAGTCGGAGATAGACAGGGGAATGTGATCAAAACTCACTATTTAGTAATGCCTAGGTCACATCTCTGTTGATCATTGTATCATATTTGTTCAATCAGTTAAGTAGTTTTCATAGATTTTAGCTGTCCCTCACTTAACAGTAGAAGTTATTACAGATTACTTTTAGCTGAGCTAAATCACTAAATCTCAAATTAAAGGCCAGATGTTGTGGTGGTTCTTTTTACTCAGTGCACCATCAGGATCCATCTGGGTGAGCTGCTGCGCTGTTTCACTCTCCCCCTTACCTTCTATTGGAAGGGGGTACAAATCAGAAGGGGGTAGGTAGAGTTTGGGGGTAGGTAGAGGGGTAGTTAAAAGCGCTGCCAGGTGTTGGCATCATATGTTGTTTTTTGTGGGGCCATATGAAGCAGCACATCAAAGACTGCCTAGAGGCCTGTGAAGTTCAAATCTGGGGAGTGGGTTTGAACAGCATTCTCGCCTCACTTTAGTTTTAGGGGTGGCTTGTTGGCCACAGGCTGTTGGCGAACACTCCAAAAAGTGGCCACTATTGTTCTAAAGGAATATGCTTTAAAAAATACAACTGATTGAGTCAGTAAGCTTATCAGGAATATCAAGGAAAAACAATCAGGGAACTAAGATCCATTCCATTCAGCCTAATTGCTTGTTTTCTTGAAGAAGACATAAATATGGCCAGTGGATGTTTTATTTGTTCCATCAGGCTTTTTGCGGGAGCAGAGATACTGCCCTCTTTATCCACCACTCACTCTCATCAGTAATCGTTCTCCCTCTATGGGCATATTTGTTTTTCTGATTGCCCCAGAGATATACTATATAGTATAAAAAATAGAAACATTTGGAGTTGACACTTGAAGATTCTATTTCTACCAGGTCTGACCTTTAAAAAAATATATAGTTGTTGGTTTATGTAGTCATAATGAAATCATATTAAATCATATTTTTTACTTGAATAACATTTGTTTATTTTTACTGTAATATTAATTTTTAAATTATATGATAATTCATAGTTTTCACCCCCCCCAAAAACAAAAAACAAAACTTAAATTGTATTAAATTGACTGTATTTTACAGAACAATTCTCAAAATAACCAAAATTGCCAAAAAAAGATTTTTGTCACCATATACAAAAAAAATAACTATATATAACTTGAACCTAACAATCCTCCATGTTGTAGCTCCAGAATCAGAGTGAATTAAGGGCTCCCACTCCAGAGAAGGCCGCCCTGTTTCTTGATGCCGCCATCGCAGCACGTAGCACCAACCGGCCAGATGCAGATGAAGAAGACCGCCGCAACTCCCACATGCTGTTCACCTTACACATCTACCAGTATTGCATGGAGAAGAGTGGCAAGGGTGGAAGTAAGTCTTGTTTGCACTGTATGAAATGATACTGCTACATTGTTGAAGGCTCCGCGTTTGCTAAATCGATTATACTCAGTCTATTCTAATTATTTCTCCTCCTCCTCATTTTCCCAGTGAAAGGGAAAATAAATCTCAAGCTTATTAATGTAATAGCTGTGATATTACAGGCCAAATCCGAGAGCTTCCAAAATCCCTTCAATTTGCCTCTCGCTCCATCATGGTAGGAGGGAAATCAATCATGTCTGCTTTGACCACTTCATTAAACTTTAATGGGAATTTTAACAGATAGTAATAATTCATGAGCAGCTAACTGCTCTAATCATAGTATAGATGTACCTGTCACTGTGTCATCATGCTGCAAATTTACATAGGTAAATACAGTGTTGGTCACCATCCAATAACAGTGAAATTGCCATGAAAATGGCTTCATCAAGCCTGCTGATTTTAACCCACTCTTAGAAATGGCCAAATTACAGACAAAAAAAAATGGCTAGGAATAGAGGAAATATGTTTCCTGTGCTTTTCACAAATGTAATGATATAGTGTTTCAAGGTCCAACATTTCTCTGTATAATCATGTGTAATAACATAGTGTTGATCAATTGTCAGTTCACCCATCATCCTTCTGTATGACATTGTGTGAAATAAAACAATTGTAGCTGAACCATGCATTAAGAATGTCTTTTAGTGTCCTTATTCTAAGCAGGAACCACTGTATATTCATTGTCCTTGCTAGACATAGCTGAGGATATAACCATTGAAACAGTTCCACGTCAGTACAGCATATAGATTAACACATGATTAACCTTTAATTTCTAGCAAAAGTCTGTTATATTCACAGGTCAAAGAGGAGTAGATCACAGAGACTCACTTGTCTATATATTTAGAGTATAGTATGAATGTGTTTGTCTAGGCCAGCTTGTTCTGTCTTTGAATCATAATGGGCTGGGTAACTTACTCTGACTATTAACGTGATACTGGCATGGCCACTGGCAGCAAACTTTCAGTGATATCGGTAATGAGTGGGGTTGACAGTGTATTTGTATCTTCCATTTCAAGGATGGTTAAGCTGGAATTATCTGTACAGAATGAAATATTGCCCTCTCAAGTAATCATCTGTGCTGTGTTCATTTATTTTGTTTGGTCAAGTTTGCTTTGTCTACAACCATAATACTTTGGAATTACACTTCATAATGCAAGTAGTTTTATTTGCGACAAGCTTTGGGAATTAACTAATTGTCATTTACTCTTCTGTTTGTTTCTGCCTATTGGCTTTTATCTCTCTAAATATCCATAAACACTATTGTGTTTCCATGATTTTGTTATAATTAACATATACAATGAATGTTAATGAATTTGAATTGATAGATTAAAGCAGAGCTGATATACATTTTACTTAAATTAATTTGTATTTGTGGAAGGACAGTATGTTTGCACTGGTTGTAGTGTGGGGCACCAGGGATCACCTCATTTCCTCTATTTTTACCTCCATCAGTGTCTGGTGGGAGGAGCAGATTGCATCTGATTGACTTGGGAAGCTGCGAGAAGGTGCTTTGTAAGAGCAGGGATGCAGGAGGAGGTCTGTGTCTGTCTCTGACTGCATTAGGAAACGTGATACTGGCATTGGCCAATGGAGCTAAACATGTTCCATACAGGTAAGAAAATGTACATCTTTGCCACAAAATAATAAGAAATCAAAATGGGTCATATTGTTTCAAATGTGTAGATATGGTTCTAGCATCTTTGATATGAAGATTTCTAATAAAATATCATTACTAGCATAAATAGAATTATATTATAATTCTGAATGTCTTCCTGAGGTCTTAGTTCATTTTTATAAAGGATGTAATATTGAAGCATTTGAACGCATAATGAAAGGTGTGAGCAACAAGCTTGCACCTGTGATCATTGTTTTTACAGGTTTATTGTTTGACTAATGCACTGCTATTTATCTGTATTCTTCTGAACTCATAGAACATGGCATTCTTTAAAGAAAAATCAATAAAATAAAATAAAATATTGCAAATTGCATATGTCTTATTTCTCACCATTCTACAACATATTCACATTTGGTAGAATTGCAGTATAGATATGTTTGTAGCTTTTTGTAATTGATATCATGGTAGGACTGTATAGTGAACCTTTCGACGGTTCTGCACTTTTAGAGAACAGTTAACGGCCAGGCTTCCTCAGTACTTCAGTAAACAGCTGCCTTTCTGCTGACAATCTATCAACCTGTGTTTATGCTGACAATGAAAAAATATTTTTCTAGGGATAGCAAGCTCACCATGTTACTGCGAGATTCATTGGGGAACATCAACTGTAGGACAACTATGATTGCCCACATCTCTGACTCCCCTGCCAATTATGCAGAGTCTCTTACCACCATTCAGCTGGCCTCTCGAATCCATCGTATGAGGAAAAAGAAATCAAAGGTAAATTATTAACTGACTATAATTTAGGAATTCTTTAAATAATTGTATATTGTATATCCAGTTAAGATCCAGTTTTAGCCAAAATGATATCAACTGTCTAGTAATAACAACATAGAAATATGTTTAGTGTGTATCAAAATCAACGATTATAATGAGATTGTAATTGAGTATCATAAATTGTACTGTCATAAGAAATAAAAAAGTCACTTTATGTATTGCCCTTGTGCTCATACTTTAGTGACATGGTTACAACTATACCAGAGTTCCATTTTTTTTATTATACTTTGTCTTTGTCAAGTATGCATCCAGTTCCTCTGGAGGAGATAGTTCCTGTGATGAAGGAAGGATCCGTCGACCACCACATTTGCGGCCCTTTCATCCTCGCACTGTGGCCCTTGACCCAGATCTACCATCATTCCTCAGTGATCCTGACTACTCTTCAAGTAGTGAGCAATCATGTGACACTGTAATTTATGTCGGTCCTGGTGGTGCTGCCATCTCTGATCGAGAGCTCAGCGACAACGAAGGACCCCCAACCTTTGTTCCCATCATCCCCTCTCTTAACCGTAAGCAACGAGAGAAAGAAGGGCCAGTTGACTATGATCACTTCAAATGTAACACCTTTGCTGAGCTTCAGGAGCGATTAGAATGTATTGATGGTAGTGAGGAACCTACAGACTTTGTTGTAGAATCTGGAGGGAATTCTGCAAGCCCTAAAATGGACCGTGATGCAGCCAAGTTGAAAGAAGGCTCTGGCAGCATTTCAGTTTCTCCCAAGACTCCTACCAAAGCGCTCTTATCAACACAGGACAGCATATCCAAAAAGTCAATTTCTGTAGCCAGTAAACTGCCTTGCAGTCCAAAACACAAATCCAAATTAGAACATTCCAAGTTGCAAAGTGCCACACTGGACAAAGATGTCAGAGGCATGTTTGAGAGTAGGACAAGTGCAGATGGTGAAAAGATGCAAATGTCAGATAATGGAACCCTCATATGCACTCCATTAAAACAAAGTAAACCAACAGGATCCCAAAACTCAGAGCCTGTGGTTAGGGAAAAGGTTTTTTCAGTAAAAAGTTACCCAAGCCTGCTCCCCCACCTCCACAACAAAAAGACTATGTCAGGGTCAGTAGTGAAAGGGAAGAAAAGTCTGCCACAAGGATACCACCAATTGGGATGAGTCATCAAAAAAGAGGTGATTCAAATGAGAACTCACCTGTAAAAGTCCATCATCTTAATCCCAGGACTTCAGGGGAAATGAGGTCCAATCTTAGGGAAAGGTGCATGGAGAAGGACATATTAAGGACAACTGTAACCCTTAAACAGCCAGTGGAGCTAAATGGTGAGGATGAGCTAGTATTCACTCTTGTGGAAGAGTTATCAATTGGCAACATTCTGGACAGTGGAAGGCCCTCCAGTATTGTGAGTTTCAATAGTGATTGCTCACTACAGGCCCTTGCCTCGGGATCACGACCAGTAAGCATCATTAGCAGTATTAATGATGAATTTGATGCCTATACATGCAATGTTGGCACCTCAGAGGCAAACATTAAAATGGTGGCACCATTACGGGAGAAAGCATGTACTTCACTTGGCAGCTGTGGTTCTTCCATCACTTCATGGCTTAGTGAAGTAAGTGTCTGTACTCTGGAGAGTGAAGGTACCCAAACAGTAGATGTCTTTCTCCCTCAAGGTACTCATACTGGCACAGACAGCAGCTTCTACCTTGATTCTCTTAGGATGTTCCAAACAGCCCTCAAAAGGAACCTAAAAACTCCTTGAATGACAGTGGATGTAGCTTCTCAGATTTGGACAGCGACAGTGCTATATCAGGCAAACTCTCTCTTAGCAAGTGCCCATCCTCTCCAGAGGCTCCACAACAGTCTGACAAAAGTTTACCAAAACTAGTAAAGGCAAATACCATTCATTTATCTGATCCCAAGTCTTTTCAAGATTATCAAGTTGTCCAGTGTAGTCTTTCCAGGAAATTTAAACCTACCTCATCCGCAGCCCAGAGTAGCAGTATCAGTGGAAGCAGCTCCAGTAGCAACTGGAGACGTGAGCCACCAAGGCAAGACGGCATACCAGATCCATGGCACCAAATAGATAGCTCACTGGAGTCTTCTATAACCTCTAATTCAGGTTCATCCAGACTGATTAAAAATGGAATGAGTGGAATTCCTGCAAGGAAAGCAGGCACAAGCAGCAACATTGTACCTCGATTTCCCAAAACACTAGGGTCAAACCCATCCCAAAGGGTGGTGGACGGATGTGAAAAATCCAGCAACAACAGGAAGATGGAGTCCCCGAGCAAGATGCCACAGCTCAGACGAGGTGCAACAACACTCGGGACAGTCCCAGTCATACATTCATCCATTGATGTCAAGCTTGCTCAAGATATTGGTTCCTCAGGAGAACGTTTAAAGTTCTCCTCTTTGGGAAAAAGTGGAAAAGCAAGCAAGCAGGAGGAAAGTATGTCAAAACCTGGCAGTGTATCACCACCTCCTCCTCCAGTTCGCAAATCTAGTTTGGATCAAAAGAATCAAATCCTGTTTCCCTCAAGTGCCTTAAAGTCTGCTTATGAGGCAGGAAATTATTTAGCACAAAGGGCTACAGGTTCAGAGGATGATATTGATCTTAGCTCTAGAGGAGATTCAAATAGTTTAAGAACATCTAACTTAAAGTCAGAGCATAGTTTGATAAAAGCAACCTATAGTCTCAAAGCTAGAGGGGCTAGAGGTGATACAGGACAGCTTTATGGAAGCCAGATATCTCTAGAAAGATGTGACAGTTTGTCATCTTTGGGATCAAAACCTGCTCTTAGTCGAGAAAACAGTGGTGCTAGTCTCAACAGCAAGTCAAGCAAGTCTGTCGGTAGATTTGGATCACCTGTTGCCACCTCTTCCCCAATTGCTACCTCTCCACTATCTTGTATAAACCCAGTAACCACTGTAAAAAGTGGGATTGCCAAAGGCAGCCTTAACGATAGACAAATACCTGTTAATGAAAACAAAACTCGTACATTATCTGCCAGCAACTCCAAAGCCCTGAGCTCGTCCACTAAGTCTCTTGTGGCACCTGCAACAAGGAATGCCAACCTTCCACCTTCAGGAAAGACTGCATTACCACGAGCAACAGTAGGAGGCAATGGTAAACCCACAAGAGGAACAATAATGGGTACCAAACAAGCAATGCGGGCAGCAAACAGTCGCGTTAGTGAGTTGGCCTTGGCCAATCCTTCTGGGAAACATGCAAAGGGCTCAGGTGATTCAGACAGTGGCAATGACAGTGGAGTGAACCTCAATGATGACAAGCATACCCCAATCCCCATTCTCCCATCTCCATATAGTAAGATCACAGCCCCCAGAAGACCTCAACGCTACAGCAGTGGCCATGGAAGTGATAACAGTAGTGTCTTAAGTGGAGAGTTGCCTCCTGCCATGGGGCGAACTGCACTCTTCTACCACAGTGGAGGGAGCAGTGGATATGAGAGCATGATCCGTGACAGTGAAGCTACTGGTAGTGCTTCTTCAGCCCATGACTCCATGAGTGAGAGTGGGATGTCCTCCTCTGGCCGCACAAGGAGTTCCAAAGCACCCAAGAAGAGGTCAAATGGTGAGTAGCATCTCTTTTTGTCTATGTAGACCTGAAGTTTTTGATAGTCATATTGCTTTCATAGTTTTTTTTAAATATGTCCCTTAAGCATGAACATAAAAATAACTAGCACCGCTTAGAATTTTACCTTTGTCTCTCTATGGACCAGGCCTCCAGAGGAGGCGTCTCATCCCAGCTCCCTTACCGGACACCTCTTCCCTGGGGAAGTCTGGGACCACTGGTCAATGGGTTGACCTTCCCCCTATATCCGGGCCACTGAAAGAGCCTTTTGAGATCAAAGTGTATGAAATTGATGACGTGGACAGGCTTCAGCGGCGAAGACAAGAAAAGACAGATGAGGTTAGAAAGGCTTATCTGTGTGTTTTTTGTTTTGGAAACTGAGATCTGGTTCAGTGCATTCATATTTAACCTTAGTCCCTTCTCATGGGAATGTAAAACATGTTATATGTGCTTGCTTATTTATGCATATTACATAGGATAGTTACAATATGTGATGAATAACACATAGATGAATAACTATTCTTAGCTATGCTAACACAATGCATAGCTGAGAGGTCAGAGACCAATTTTGTCTGTAACTAGCTTTCCAAAGATTTTCTTTGATCTAGGTTGAGATAGATTATCGTATATAAAGAACAATATTATTAGCTCAGCAATATGCTTCATGTGTTAAATTCAAACTCTGGATACTGAGTGAAGGGTTTGTCCTTTGCTTCTTATTAAAAAGTATTATGATAATGTACAGTGTAGGGCATTAACCTTCCAGTAATAGGGAATGATAATTTTTTTTTTTCCTTAGGAAAAAGAAAAATGGTTGCATTTGAAGTGCTAGAGTGATTAAAAGCAATTAACTACCTGGAATGAATTGGTTGGGGCAGGAGCAAGCAAGCATAACAGCAAGCAAGAAAGGGTGTAAAACTGTTGAAGTAAAATGATGGAGTTAAAAGAATGTTATCTTTTCTCTCATTAAAACAGCAGGGTAATGTTCTCACATAAATCCGATAAAATAATCTTCAATTTATCTGTCAGTGTTTTTAAGACCAATTGGTATTGCATAGGTCAATATTTACCGAAAGCATTGTCTTTGATAGCATTATATATACATGCTATAGCATTATAGCATGCACAGGAGTATTTATCCAGGCATAGGGGTATTATAGTATTATTGAATAATAGAAGTACATTTATTGTTGCAATCAAAATTAGCCCCCAGAAACTGTAGTATTTTACAAATACAAGGTTTTCTAAAGATCCAGGATTTTAAAATGCATCTATAACAGTTTGGTGTATATTAAAAGTGATTGTGTTAAGATACAATGTAATAATTGTAGAATGTATTAACATCACTATATCATAATTATATAATAATTATTCATCCCAAATTCATCCCAACATTGTTGTTTTTAAGGCACTTATTTGTATTGGTGGGAAACTAAATTGTCTTAAACCACAATTAAGCCTCAAGAATGGGCCAAGATTGCAGTAGAGAGGTGACAGAAACGTCTAAGCACTTACAGTATAGGCCATGTTGATTGGAGGTTAGAAAGAATAAAATATTCTGCACCGTATTTGACTTTTGGGGTTGATTATTTTTTAACATGAATGTTTAGAGCCAACTTTGCATTCTTAAAATCACTCAAATATGTATTAATTAACTTTCTCCAAGAGTTTACTGATACCTTTGTAGAATTAGTTTTATAAAATAATTTCTCAACAGCAAATTGTCTTGCATGTGAAGGGGGTTGAATAGTTTTGATTGCCACTGAATGTTGTGTATCCCCACTTCTTAGTATAGACATTCTTTTCCTCTTTGTTTCTACAGTCAGTTCAGGATGTTGAGAAGGTATGTATGTTGATTAACTGGCATGGATGTAGCTCGATTGTATAAATTAACCAGACTGTAACGCAAGGAAGCTTTTATTCTTCCATTCAATGCCTGGAAAATATCACACTATTATTATAGTCCTGTAATACATGCTTCCTTTGTGCAGCAAATGTCACAGTCAGTAAGTAGTTTTAAGGAACCAGCATTGTGCCACAATTTTCCTTCTAGTCAATCCAGATAAGCCCCAAATGAGTTAGTTTATGAAACTGTCAATTTAACCATTATGTAAATCTTCTGTCCACAGGGCCTGATGTATTTTAACACTAAATTAAGGGTTCTTGAGAAACGGCAGCAGCAAATCAGAGATCTCAGTGCTAAGCATAAGACTCTGAAAGAAGAGCTGGAGGACACAAAGTCTAGATTAATGATGGATCCCAGCAAGTGGATTGGAGAGTGTAAGTATTATATATTTATATATATTATATATTTATTGTTGACAGAGGTGAAAGTTCATGCTAAATGCTTCCAATCAATTTCTTCAAACTCTGTTCTGGTTTGTTTTGCAGTTGAGGTGGATGAAAATTTGGATCAGGAGTCGCAAGAGTACTTGGAGGCATTTGAGCAGGCTACGGCTGAACTGGAATACTGCGTCAACCTATGCAAGTCCCGTGTCATGATGGTGACCTGCTTTGACATCCGAGTAGCATCTGACGTGCAGGAAGGACCGCGAGAGGTGGAGGTTTAAGAACAGAATGTGGTAATCGATGGACAGTGATAAAGAAATTGCGGAAGACAGGACCCTGGATGTCTGAAAGGAAGGATAATGAAATGTAGCAGCCGGTCGGGCGATTCCCAGGAAACACAAATGGATCAAAGAATGATCTTTATAATAGGATGGCACACTGAATTCTGCATGAAGTAGGAACTTATCTTCTGGAGAAGAGAAAACTGTTCTGGTTGTATGCAGTGCCTCATAACAAACATGGAATAGACTTACTCAAATGGAAAGCCAACAAGCTTTGATGTGTTTGACGCATTTCGTTACATAAGGAAAGAGAAGAATCATTCTCACTTACCGAAGAGTTATTCAACCACACCACAAAGTGCCTTTTTCATATGACTGTTTTGTATATTTGTGTTGTCAATCATTATTTTTTCTACTGGTGCTATTGCTATGACCAGCATACCCAAGCCAAACCATATTTGTTTCTGTTATTTTATTGCATTGTATAGTGTATTTATATGATCATATAGTGTGTGAAATATCAATTTGGGTTGGAAAGGAGAGCAATAAGCTGACTTTCCGTGCTTTGCCTTTGCCTCCTGAAGCATATTGATATTAAACCTTTTGAGCCTTACGTTGTATTTGTAGTTTTCTGTCTGTATTTTTCTACTTTTCAAATCAAATATCTGTCTTTTTAAGGAACACGGTATCACAGCAATGGACAGTCATATGTGATGCAAGCCAGTTTTAATAAACATGTTTGGTTGCCTTGACACTTCCTAAAAATGGATACATACTGTATCTGACTTAAACATGTTTTTTGTTTTCCCCAGATAATCATATAGGTGATTTGAATTGGTACTACGTTTGCTTATGTTGAATGTATGTTAAAATATTTGAATGAACAAAACAAAAAATGAAATATGTAAAGAATGTAAATTCTCAAGCATTGTTATTTGTTCTTATCACATAAATACACGCAAGTCAGTGTCATTGTTTTGCTAGCGATGGATGCATGTTGCTAGAGAGGCATGATCTATTAAAATGCAGATTGGCCTCTTGTTCTTGTTTACTTTAAATAGACACTTTGGCAAAGGGCATTCATCAGTGTAACCTGACATGTCTAGCTCAGCCTTTCTCTGTGGACACAGAGTGCGTTGCATTTAAAGAGCTGTGGGTGTGATTAAAGAGGGGTGTGATGACATTTGTGCAGTACAGGAAGGACTCTTTTCCATACACATTCAGACAAAAGCCTCCATACAAATATCTGATGAGATTTTAAATACTGTGGCTTGTTCAATGGCATATTTGATACTAATACTACACACATTTGGAACATTGATTCTGTCATTAAAATCTTGACAGTCCATGTACCCCAAATATTATTACTGTCCAGTCCATGACGCATTGCAGGTGTTTAAACTCCACTGTTGATGTCTATCCAAGCCTTAGTCCTATGCATCCATGCACTCATGGTCTTAAACAAACAACCTCAGAAAATATAACAGGAAGCATTTAGCACAAATGACTGTCTCATAGGCTAGCCTTTACAGTACATACTGTATAAACAGTGTTTTTCAGCACTCAATGTGCTGTTTAATAACTGCAGTAAAAGACCACCTGCTTTTCTCTGATTCCATCACAGAAATTTGCTGGTGAAGGTGATTCTGTGTTTTAGCATGTAGCTGCCAGAATGACTTTCCTGTTACTTGTCTGTCAAAGGCTGTGAATGAAATTTAGATCTCATTTGACATTGACGTTAAGAAACTCAAAACCTTTTCTTGGATTTATTTACCTTTATAAACACACTCAGGCCCTTTTTCAAGATGCTGCATGAGATTTGTATTTTTTTCTAGACTTTATTCTTTATCTTTGAATTTTGTAATGATAATGCTGGCATTCACTATACTTTAAGTACATGGATTTAACTGACACCAAACTGGAACTTTTTTTGAACGAAAGCTGACAATGTATGTTTCATCATGTTTCATATCAAATCATATTTTCTAACTTTTTTGGTTTTGTAAAGAATTTTCTGACCCTCTGTATAAATGTATTATATGGCAGCTTGGGATAACACTGTTTTCTTGTGAATAAAAATGCCCTTCTAAAATGTCTTGGTCTGTCCAATTATTTCCTTCAGATATTTCATAAATATTTATTTCATTATTTAGATGTGTGTTTCATTAGAAAGGGGTTGGTAACAGGCTAATTTGTGTTTTCTGAAGAAAATTTAAAGAAACTCTTCAAAACATGCAAATTATAGGGTGTTGTAGGTTAGCATTAACATTAATAATGATAAAATCTGCATACATAAAAATATAAGATTGCAGTCTTTTTAGTGAGGTCCATTGCTTAACTATCAGGTTTTATTCTCACCACTGATTGGGCAAAATTTTGATGCATCGCAAAATATTGTGACTGTCACACCTTCAAAAACCAGTGCAGATTTTGGTGTCTGAATATATTTAATATAATTGTAATGTCAGCAAAGCATCCCTCACTGTTTTGTTTGTAAATAAAGAACACTTGTGTTATTGCAAATGCCTTTCGAATATGGTAAATGTCAAGGACAAACATATGACTAAAAATGTGATCATAAACTAGTTTAGTTTCTAATATATCTGCCAGAACTTGTCTAGTTCCATTTTTATCATAAGAAATCGTAAATATTTTGTCTGTTGGGTATTAATAAACACAAAGTTGAAATTTCATCCAATGCCAAGCTGCTATTTAAACACAGTGGAATTCTAGTTTATCATTCTAGCTAAGTTTATCCATCTTGGTAAACACAGCAAGTACTATATAAAGAATGAAGAATATGTCAGCAATCCACAGGTGTGGGAGAGAAATATAGATGGTGATGAGCTGTGTCGGCAAACCAGCACAGCACAGATTCACACAAAAACACATGTACATGCATTCAACACGGTGCTGTCACCTCGTCATCCTGTTGCGTTGCCACCTGCTCTGATTTTCACACACGAATAGTCTATTTGATTGGGGAGTACACACAAACGCACACATGTGAGCACACAATCACAAACACACACATTTACCTGTCCATGGGGGTGATTACTGCTAAATGCACACCTCGCGTCTTGCAATTTATCAAACTAACAATCTAAGATAACACTTTGGCTTTCTTCTACAAAGAGGTTGTGTATGGTTCAGATATTTTTCAGTGCACACTGCACATCCAAAACACACAAGGCCATCATTTTAAATAAAATGCAGGTCTTTAACCAAGCTGCACAGCATGCTAATGCTAGCTGGTTATGTTGTACATATGTTGACATCTCCCTGGCCCGATAATTCCCCAGCCTTTCTGTCTTCATTCCACTGAAAGCCGCAGTAATGATTTGGCTATTGTGTTGCAGCAGCTGGTCACTGTATCGCTAATCAAATCTGTAGCCTTTAGCCTAGCTGGCCCTGAGTGCTTTTTGACAGCAGGAGAGAGCGCCAAATCAATCCAATGACAATGATTACAATGTACACACAATCTATTCTGGGATACTATTTCAAATTTCTGTGTCATTTATTACTGGTGTAATCACCATAACTGGGAGTGACGATAGGACTACATAGTTCTGAGCATATTACCAAAGGATTGCTTTGATACTTTAGAGCTTATGTGTTTTAATTGAGTAAACTGGTCAGTTTAATCTGTTAAATATATTTAAAGTGATATTTCTGTTTACTATTGTTCATTTCTTCACCCTGATATCTTTCCAAACCTGAATACTTACAATTAATTTTATACTTAAAATTGTCATATGGTTTAGAGATGGTTTGGAAGATGGTGCAAAAATTGTATGGGCTTGTTTTTATAAGGTGTGTTTTGAAGAGCCTCTGAAACCTTCCACCTTCCCCAGTTCCACCTGTCTAGATCCTATCATTTCTGACAGATTTATGTATGCGTATCTATGCAGTGGCAACATATCTTACATGCTCACTGCAGTTTGTCTATATATCTATTGACAGTAGCACATCTATACTTGATTTGCTCCAGCAGTAGTGTTTGTAGCAGATGTAGTCTGCCTAGATCAAACACATTAATATTGTCATATTCATTTACATGTTAAAACTGTTCTGAGAGTTGTCATGAAGCTATCTATTTGAAGTCTGTGTGAACTAGAAGTTGTCAACAACGTATTTCAGTTTTATTTTATTGTATTGTATTAATGTGGCATAGATTACATAATAGTATCCATAAAAATGTGAGCATAGAGTATATAGTAATGTGATTGTGAAAAATATATTCTAGATATTAAAACTTAAATTACATTTGTATTCATATTCATCACACTTTATTTTGATAGTCCACTTTAGACATTTTACTAACTATAAGTAACTTTGCAACTACATGTCAACAAACATTCATTAGGAAAGTAGACTATTAGGTTAAAGTTAGTATAAGTTAACATGTTCTTGAATAAGCTACTTACAGTTAGTAGAATGTCTAAAATGAACTATGAAAAATAAGTGCAAAATGATAATAGCTTATGTGAAATACATTTCTGCAAAATGTAGCATGCATTTGTATGCAGTTGGAAATGTAGGGATACGATGCAAGTCTAAAAGGTGACAGCCACTCATGAAAATACAGAGATATACAGTATATATATATATATATATATATATATATATATATATATATGTATAGATCTCGAACCCTCCACACACACACACACACACACGCGCGTGCACGCACGCACACACACACACACACACATCCACGCACGCACACATGCACGCACGCACATGCGCACGCACACACAAACAGCACACATTCTGTCATATATGTATCCATAAAACTACCCTCGTGTGTATGTGAACAAAATATTTCCCTGGTTTTTATAACATTTTTTGGCAGGGTACTAGATGATAGCACCCTGGAGATAGCAGAAATCACATGTCACATTCATGCCATATTTCCTGTTGAGTTTATATCTATTCATGCTCATGCATTATTAACTTATGTAGCCAACTTCACTGTGTGTGTGTGTGTGTGTGTGTGTGTGTGTGTGTGTGTGTGTGTTTGTGTGTCTTAGAACTTCAAACCCTTCCAGCTCTCACTGAGGGATCTCAGCTTTTAGAAAGGGCCACAGCTCCTGCACTCTACCCATCAGAAGTGGACCCATTACCACGGAGACATTCCAGAGCTGCTGTAGGGATTTGTGCTACACTGCTGAGTGTATGGTTTCAAAGGGCCATTTTGACCCTAATGCTGAAATGAGAACCTCTGGATGCTCCTGCAGGGGATAGAACGTGATGGCAATGTGATGAGGAGGAGTTCAAGGAAAAGTCATGAGAAACCCCAGCAGTTCTGAAGCAATCCAATATATATTCATGTGAGTTTGAAGTCTAGAATAAATCAGGAATATACTGATTTTTTTATATTTCTCCAAAACAACAATGTCTTGACAAATCTTCTCAGGATATATATCTTGCTCAGTTATACAACTCCAGAAAAATTGCTTTCAACATTTAAATACTCTGGTTCAGAGTTTGCTATAAGTTGGTCGTGCAGTGTTCCAGAGCCGATCCTCCCTAGACGCAAAATACGCAAACTGCGTAGGGCCCCTGAAAAACCAGGGGGGTCCCTTGCTCTCAAATAAGTTTTAATTTTAGTTTTGTTTTGAATTTGGCCAGCGGCTATGAAAACATGAGTGATAATTTATTATAATGCGGCGCTGTCGCCCTTTCTACGTAAAAAATCAGTCAAATCATGTAACGTGAATGTCGTAAAGTCTCTTGTTCCAGATTTAAGAAATGAGTTGAAAGCATAGCGAGCCGCATAAGAGATACTGTTTCTTGAGCACTTTCCATGAGCGCGATTCGGGGTGGAGTGAAACACGGACAAATGCGTTTCATTTATTCGTTCATTCGTTCATTTATTCGCCGTGGTTGACACAGTTTTGCGTAGGGCCCCCAGAAGTCTAGGATCGGCTCTGAGTGTTCCTCTGAAACCCTCCATCTCTCCCTGCTCCACCTGTCTAGATTGTCTATTTTACTGCTCAATTTTATATATACTATATCATTTTGAATGAACCATTATTATCTCGCATGATAAATTATACTATAATAGTGATTGATTGATTGATTGATTGATTTGTTTATTTATTTACTTTATTTTAAAACTACCCAGATACGGGTCCAAAAATGTACATAGCCTTCCTTATATGGTATCAGCCCATATATAGTTTAATTTAAACGCTTAGAGCCTCTTCTTTACAAAAATACCATAACTTTTGGTTTTATGATACATAGAGCAGTAAAGTTAAGCTTAGATTTGTATACGTCCCACACACACATTTTCGCCTAACAATTGCGAAGATTTTTTCCTAAGAATGTGTATTTTTTATATTTTATAAAGTCCTATATCAAGAAAGCTCTCATTCTCAGGAATCTGACTATATATTATTTCATTGTGTGACAATAACATATCAAATTATCTTCAATAGAATCGCAATGTCTTTTTTCTCACCTTTTCACAAACTTTGCTTTTGTCATTTTCCTACTCTTACTACTGCTTCAGTCAGCCACAAACAGCCACAAATTCTATATTATCTTTTAGATTCGGATCTCTTCTATCAAACGAGACAATTTTCACGTTTCTGCGTGCTCCCAAAGCTGAGCAATCGTCATGTGTTCCAGATGCGCACCAGAGACGCGCTCTTGGCAAAACACAGCTCTTCAAATCATATGCATTCGGTTGAAGCGCCTCTGATTATCTATAATTCTACGCTATTTGGAGCTGTGTAATAGGCCAGATTAGCTGGCAGTCACTGGCCGCGTGAGAGCTGTGAAAGTTGACATCTCTGTGAGAAGAGGGGCGGGGGCGCGCACAGTGAAAGAGCGTGTCTGGATGAGCGCTGATGCTGTTTCCTGTTGGGAAATGTATTTCCTGAACTGTTTTGAAGATGGAAGTGGCGTAGTGGAAGGCTAAACACATCGGCGTTGCGGATAAAGCAATCTTTGGATATAAAAATATAAGTTATATATGACGAAGAGCGATCAGCTGCACCGTGGAGAGGAGAGGACGCGCGTCTTGTGAGCATTCATGAGTGCTTTGAGTGTGTTTGCTCCATTTTTTTAATTTATCAAATCGTTATAGTGAGAGTGTGATAGCACGGCTAACAGTCTGATGAACTCTATTGATACAAAATGTAGTACAGTATGCATTTCGGTGAATATACAGTAAATATCCATTAATTATTACAGTACAGTGTGGGTGAATATATATTTGTTTGTTTCACGTTCTGAAGGGTAGAGAGCCGTGACAGACAGCTTTAGCAACACGGAGGAGCTGTTAATCCAGGGTCAACAAGATGATGGAGACCAAAGAGGCGAGTTACAGGTGAAAAGGAGAGCTGATGCTCCAAACAGTATACCAATACAGAATGCACATAAATGGAATGGTATAAAGCTGGAGGATGTGGATTCTATTTTAGATTGTGATAGAGTAGATAGATTTGATAATTCATACAGTCTTGTGTCTCCTGAAATAATAAATCTGATAATATAAAACACAAAATGTGAAATTTTCTCTAATTTGCTTATGCAATTTTGTTTCAACATAAAAATGAAACATAATTCCACCAACAATCAAGAAAAGTGCTTATGGCACATAGTAAAATAGGATTCTGGGTGTAATGTGTTTTATATAGCCTGTTTTTGTAAAGGAAACTCAAAATGACACTTGTAGATGCAAAATATGACAATTTCACTCGCTTCATTTATGATGCAGTAACTCCTGTTTGGAAGCTATTATTTTAGAAATATTTTTTTTTCTGGTACATTTTGGCATCCAGTGGCATCAAGCAAAGTAAGCTGAAAAGAGCAGGCCCTAATATATCCTGAATTACAGATTTTTTAAAAAAGTTACAAAAATTAAATAAAAAGCGCCTATGTTTTTTTAGTGTTTATTGTAATATTTGAAACATATATATAATGCAAGTTATAAAGAATTAAAATGTTGTAGTTCAAAGGGTTTTCTTTACAATGAAACCATTTGTTTTAATTTCCTCCTTTGTATATGTGTAGGGTAAATATTAGAATTTGAGTGTGCAAATTTAGGCGAAAATTCCCAAAAACGCCCATGAGCTTAAGTTTAAGACTGTTTATGTAAGTTATGAAGTGCTCACCAAGCGGGACACATTATTGTTGCTCCCAGCAATGCTGAGTGCACAGACCAAGAGTAAGTGATTGTTAGATTTACTTCCTCTTGTCATTTCTAATGAGTAGAGCCTTCAGCACCTTAATGACACAGGGTCTCTCAGTCGGTCACTCCTATAAAAACGCACAGTTGATTTGTGAGGGAACTGAACCAATCCCTATATTGCTTAGGTAGATCAAGGAAAACACTATCATGCCCCCTATAATTTATTTTGGTTTACACCTGACATGATAGGTTCATGGTTTAATTTAGCCAGGGCAGTATTTACACTTCCATCCTAAAAGTTATCTTCCACACCTTGACTTTTTATGCGGCTCCATGTTTATTGGTCCAAGTAGATTGAAAATATTTGTCAGAATAGAGGATTCAAAAGTTATAAAATTAAGCTAAATTGCAACGTTCTACAACTACCATATAAAGTTGTATTTAATTTTATTTTATTTTGGAAACTGGTAAAACAATACAAAAATATGTTTTGTTGTAACACTTTTTAAAGTGTCCTTGTTACACGGTACTTGTTAGACTGTTTTCTGGCCTTTGATACTGTGGGATTGTTTGTGCCACCAATTGTCTCTGCAAGTTCGAAAATTAAAAGAGAATTTATGAGTGCCCTCCAGTCAAGGGGTACAGCAGCCGGCCCGGGCTTTGTTAGCGGAGCAGCAAGAGTAGGGATTTACAGCTTTGCAATCAGGCAGAGTTCGTGTACTAAAGCAGGGGCCTGCTCTTTTAAGAAGAGCAATAAACTCAGCCAAATGCTGCCACTTACTCTAAGTAATTAAAGCAAGCTGGTTCAGAAAGAGACCTTAAACTACCCGAGTGTGTGGGTTAGATTTAGTGCTCGCACATGCCTCGCCCTGCCTAGGGTTGCTTCAGGGGTGCTGTAACTATTGACAGACCCTAACTAACACACATATCACTGTCCAGCGGGTCAGTCCTACCCACTGCTTTAAGCTGAGCCTTCCCATGGGGCTATGAATTTGGTGCTCTCGTGTCTTATGATGGAAAGCATGGTTATATTGGAGACTATCCAATGCATTCAAATTCAAAAAGAGCTCCCATTGGCAAGCGTGATTTTGGAAAGTATGTTAATCAAATTAAAGTAGTTTTGTACTATTAAAGGGAAAGTTCTCACAAAAAATAAAAAATTCTGTCATCTAATCACTGTCATGTCACTTGAAAAACACTTCAGATTATTCAAACTATATGTTATGTTCATATGAGAACTTCTGTGTTTGCATACAGTCATAGCATTGTACTCTCAAAACCACAAAAGATACGAATTAAGAGATTTTAGTGATTATTTTGCATATCTTTAATGATTTCAATGCTTTAGAATGGTAAATTACATATAAAAGTGCCCATGATGAAGAAAAAGGGGTAAAATATATTTAAAATATATTTCCAAGTTCTTAGAAATGTACTATTTGAATTCATAATGGTTCCATGTGGTTTTGGATAACTTAAAAAAAAGAAGTAATAGCTTGACAAAATAATTTTTTTCTTTACATCTCGAATACACGTGTACATAATTATTGTTTTCAAAAAGCCCTTTAAATAGATATTTTAAGGAGAAAGTGTTTATTTATTTGCTTGCTTAAAAAATGTCATGAATTATTAATTCTTAAACATGATATGTTTTTATGGAGTCACATCATGACATTTTACAACCTGAACTAACCTTGTATTGTCATATGGTCAAGTATTTATATTTTAGGAGAAAATATCTGATATTTCAAGAGACTTATTAACCTTGAAACCTTTTTTTGAAATAATTTCCTGTATTTATTTATTTATATTTATTTAATGTTTGGGTATGTTGGCTGCACCACATGAATTTGAGTGTGTGGACATATTTTTTTTATCATAAGCAGTGAAAGAGTTTTATTAAAATTATTGTTTGTTTATTTTTAAAGGGAAATAAATAAATTAATGATTATGCCAAACTGTTTTCTGTACAATAATCTATTATTTTAAGAAGCTTTCCCCCTTTATTATAATGTTGATTAAATCACCCTAACATTTTTGACTTTATATCCCCAACAAAATGATCAAAACACATTTTAATTGTGAAATCAAACACATGATCATCAAAGAAGAGGTGTATTCAAATCACTGGATGTATGAGTTGCATCTTAAATGTGTCAAATCACTGGATGTATGAGTTGCATCTTAAATGTGTTTTTGCACAAATAATAGATCCCAAAAGAGCATCATGCAATTGACCCAACAGACACCGTACACACATGACTTCAGAAGACATACGATACTCTGTACTCTCTGTGAGGTTGTGATGTGTGAGGTTGATTAAATTTTTCATATTGAAGCAAACGATCCCTTTAGGTAACTATTAATACATTATTAGCTTAAATGTGGCTGCCAAGTGTGACATGGGCTTTGTGTGGATGGATGTGGACCTGTCAGATCAGTTGGCAAGCTAACGTTATACCAGCCGCTGCTCAGAATCTCAGCATAATAGAGATGTGTGGCAGACAGAGGTATGATCCAGACGGACAGCAACCTGGCAGCAGTCGGCCAGGCTGGTATATCCTCTTCATTATCCTTTCTCTGCTCTCGCCCCCCAACCGAGCTACTGCATACAGTCAGACAGTATCGCTGCTGGAGCAGATTTCAGAGAGAGGTGACCACTGAGAGAGAGGATTGTGCTAATTAGGCTCACACAATGCCTTATAACCCATCAAACCTGAAGCCAACATCCTCTTATTTTTATTGTGCTCCTCTTTTGTTTAGAAAAAAACTTATATTGGTTCTCGGTCATAATATTAAGGCAACAAAACAGATTTGGTCAAACTTTATTTTAAGGTCCAATTCTCGCTATTAACATACCATTAACTACAAATTTTGCCTCAATATACTCCTAATCTGTTGCTTATTAATAGTTAGTAAGGTAGTTGTTAAATGTAGGTATTGGCTAGAATAGGGGATGTAGAATATGGTCTTGCAGAATATGTGCTTTATACTGTAAGTAAGCTACTAATAAACTTGCAATATGCTAATAAGCAACTAGTTAAAAGTGAGAATTGGTCCCTATACTAAAGTGATACTACAGATTTGAGTAATTTGGTATATTAACATTAAATAAGTTATTGAAACACACTGATCATTGTCCAAGTCCAATTGATAGATTTTGGAGAAAAGTATCCTGAACTTTAAGAAATTTTAAGAGTAAAACCATGGTGGCATTTTAATATATACAATGTATGTGATTATAAGGGATTATTTTGTTTCTGACTCTCCTTTTGTTGAAAACTAGAATATTAAATTAGAGCATCAAATGTTCGCCATTCAGTGTTCCACACTCCAGGCCTGTAGGTGGCAGAAATGCATGCTTTATGTTGGTATCTAGAAGAAGCAGCAGCAGGTAAACATGTTTTTTTCACAAAGAAAAGCTTGAAAAATGCTCAGAATGTGTAATTTCCATTTAATAAAAATACTGTCATATGAGTTTTGGAATGACATAAGGGTGAGTAAACGATGACAGAATTTTCATTTATGTGTGAATTGATACTTTATGAACAAGTTATTAATATTCAGAATTTTAGTAAATCAACCATGACAAACATGATTTAGGCTACTGGATTTGTGTGTTTATGTTGTCATACACACCCATGAATCCCATATGTTGTGAAACATGTAACCTTCACAGTGCAGTTGTTCAAAGACCGCTAGAGCTTTCATCTGCAGCATTTTCCTCCTTCAGACCGCACACATGACCGCAATATAATCAGTGTTTGGAATGCAGTCGATCCCAGCACTTGAGATTAGAATCAGACAACTGCATTTGGCTTGTTATACAGAATGCAATGTTTGTATCTTTGGCCATTTGGGAAATGTTGATTTCAAAGCTTGAGTGTCTTGAGGTGAAAGGAAATAAATTAGTATTAAATTGTTTGCATGCAAGGAAAGTAGTTGGCGGGAACAGCCAGCTGAGATGGCATAATTCAGTGTGTATGTCTTGCATTTTAATGACTTTTTCAGTCAGTCATATGAGTCGAAGTCAGGGACTATTCAAAGGAGAATTCATTCTGATTGCTTTTAAAATGTAACCAGGTTTAAGGTGAACGATGCAGATTTACTCCTATTCTGATGTATAACACTACATATTCTTTTTTACATATTCATACACATTTCTAATGATATAATCAGGTTTATACCATCATTCAAAAATGTGACTTTAGTAAGACTGTTTTTTTTGCAATAATCTCTGCTAACCAAGACTGTATTTATTTCATTATAAATAGAGTAAAACTGTAAAGTTGTGGATTATTATTACAATTTCAAATAAATGTTTTCTATTTCAATACATTTCACTATGTAATTTGTACCTGTGATGACAAAGCTAAATTGTCAGCAGCCATTACTCAAGTTTTCAGTGTCACATGATCCTTCGGAAATCATTATAATTAGAATAAATTTGCTTCTTGTGAAATATTTCTTATTATTATTATCGTATTTATAATAACCTGCATCTATGCTGTTATTTTTGATCAATTGAATGTGTTCTTGCTGAATAAAAGTATGTATGTGTGTAAATCACCAATCCCAGCCCAAATAATCAACAATCTAATACAGGGATTTAATAGCAGCTAGTGTGAATATCCTTACAAGAAGCTTAGACTCCACTGGGCTTGTGCTACAAACAGATGGACTTCTCTAATGAAAAAGACCCCTTTAATTAGCCTGTCTGTGGACGTTTATTCACCTCGTATGGCCACCTCCCCAATAAAATTTCATTGAGCGGACTGGCCTTGCAGCAAGCTCCCGGCATCTGCCATCTGGTGGGCTGGGGGCTCTATGATCTCAAAGTGGCACCCTTGTTTCTTCTGACTTCAGTGAGCCGGAAAAGGGGCAGAGGGAATCGAGCGAGGAGCTGGATCTGATGTCACCTTTCACCATCTTTGGTGGGTGGGCTATTCTTCATGCATGTTAAACTGCTTTAATGAAATGAGGACAAAAGGAAAATCAACAGGGAATGAGGGTTGTGTAGCCCCACCATAGCCAAGCAGAACTGATTAATGCTGTTGTTGCTTGCTGATGGCCCTTCCCTGCTGGGATAACCAGCTTTACGTCCTGGGACCATTGTTAAAAGCATGTACTTTTTTACCTTCCTAATGCAATTAACCAACAATATTTAACATCAAAATTGGATAAACTATAGTACATAAGCTTTTAATCCATCTGTTAGGCTTCCGCTTTGAATTAGACTCTTCACAGAACAATTTTCAAGATGGAGGGCAAAACTAACAAACAATTCAACTTGAGTCATTATGAGTGAATTATAAAGTTAATTGCTTTGATGTTTGACTAGAAGTTAAGGAAAATGCTTTAAATGTAGTCTCCATCTCAGCTACAGTTTAACTGTATTTCCACCCACAGCCTGCTGTCCATTATAGAAACATGATAAGATGAATTGAATTCATGAGTTTTGCTTGTTCTTGGATGGAATGCACAAATTGAGTCTTTTTTCTGGTGCTCTTTGTGCCCTTCTTCTCACTGGAAGGCGTCTATTCCTGATTATGTTTCATTCGCAGGTGGACATTTGATTTGTCTGTGGCTTGATTGCTTCCTCTACCAGAGAATGCACAGAAGGTCATAGCGTAACCTTCTTTGGCAAACAAATTGGCTGCCTGCACATAAAAAGTGAAAGAGAAAAGGGAAATAATATGCTTTGAACCTCTTTAGATGAAGGGGAGTCAACTTCGTGAGAGAAATGTTTGCTTCTGAGAAGAGATTGAACATTAAAGTATTCAACTACAATTGGAGTAAGGTGAAACTGGCCACACTTGCTCATCTCTCTCTCAAAACACCAACATGTTGATAGTGATTTGCATGTGTTTTTCAAAGTTCCTCTAGACTTCCACTATGGAATAGACAACAAGAGCTTTTGTTTTTATTACTCAACATAAAAGAACAACAAAAACACATAAGTCTTAGTTAATACTAATCAAAAGGACCAATGGACTTAATTGAACCATTTTAGGGAGGATGGATAAAATATGGCATGAATGTCTAAACATGATGCAGCTGCACAGAGCAAAAGTAATTCACTCTTTAATTATTCATTAAATTGTGTCTTCCTGTTTATCTTCATGTCATCAGCATTATGAAATCATTATAGTTTTGTTAGCAGGATGGAAACAAGGAAATATATATGTCTGTCTCTGTGTGTGTGTGTGTGTGTGTGTGTGTGTGTGTGTGTGTGTGTGTATCAATATATCTGTCTCCAACTATCCATCTATCTTTCTGTCTGTCTGTCTGTGCTTCTGCCCATCCGTCCGTCCGTTGGTCTTTTGTCTGTCTATCTGTCCAGTAGGTGCTATATATAGGCCAATTATATGGTTCCATGTTTGATCTTTCCAGAACATCTTATTCTGCTACATGAAGCAGTGAGTGAAACACTCCATTTGACCTTTTATAATACAGCAAGGGTCTTCAGCCGTTCTCATGCCTTTGGTATCAAAAGGTCTGAAGAAACTCATAACTTATTGGATAGCTAATTATTTTACTTTTACAGCACGGTTGCTTGATGAGAAGAAACATAGAAAATCCCTAAGGCGGCTGAAAATCATAACGCTGGATTTAATGGATGCTCTTTCATGAAGCTGACTTCAGCACTGCTGCATGATGTGAAATTCTGTTTTACTGTAAGCTCAAAAGCTGATCGGGATGAATAGTTGTGAAAGTCCTCATACAGTAGCACAGATCACACACTGAAGTGCTGAAATCTGTAGAAACCAAACTGACAGCTGGAGATGTCAGTGAATGTAGGCTAGCCAACACATGTCATGAAATGTAGGCAGTGAATTATAATTTGGATTCGGATGTTGCTCAGAATGGTAGTCAGCAAATTTGTATCTATGATTGCAAAAGGCTTTTGACTCTCAGTTTTATAACAGTTTTTGAAATAATAGTATGATTTAAAATAACTGTTCTCTATTGTAATACATCTCACATTCCCATTTAGTCAGTTTATGAGACTTTAACATACAGTATATGTACTGTAGAGCAAGAGGATTGAGGAACAGCACATCTTTGGGGAGTTTTGGTTACTTTCATGTTCCAAGTCATAAATGCTCAAACAACTACAGGAACGTGGCACCTCTCTGTCTGGATATAAAGCCCCTCCTCCCTCCTCATCCAGCACAGAGCGCGCGTTTTTCGTCGGAGAACAAAGAAAACCTACCTAGTGGATTTTGAAAGAGGAAACTCGTGGCTATTGGAACCGTGTACTCAAAGAAATATACAGTGCTCAGCGTAAATGAGTACACCCCCTTTGAAAAGTAACATTTTAAACAATATCTCAATGAACACAAAAACATTTTCCAAAATGTTGACAAGACTAAGTTTTATATAACATCTGTTTAACTTATAACATAAAAATAAGGTTAATAATATAACTTAGAGAACAAAATTTTAAGTTTTACTCAAATTAGGGTGATGCAAAAATGAGTACACCCCACTAAATGTCTCTGGAGCAAAGCTAAATTTTAGACTACAAATGTCTAATTTAACAAGAATTCAACCACAGGTGAGTCTAATTATTCATTACACAGGTGACAGTTGACTATAAAAGGGTGTTACTTAAAGAAAACCCCTTCCCATTTCATGCTGTCAGCAATGGCACCACATGGAAGAGAAATGTCACAAGACCTGAGAAAGAAAATAATTTCTTTACTCAAGAAAGGTGAAGGCTACAAGAAGATCAGCAAAGCTTTACTTATCAGTCAGAATACTGTAGCAAAAGTGGTACAAACATTTTAAAAAGATGGAACTGCAACCATCTCACAGAGACGTCCACGGAAGTTAACACCTCGTCAGGAGCGTCTTCTGATGAGAAGGGTTGAAGAAAATCGACATGCAAGTTCACTTCAGTTATCTAAAGAAGTAGAAAGCCAAACTGGGGTGACTATTTCCCGTGACACAATACGGCGTACACTGCAGAGGAATGGCATGCATGGGTGCCGTCCACGAAAGAAGCCTCTTCTAAAGCCCAGGCACAAAAAAGCCCACCTAGAGTTTGCCAGGGCCCATGCTGACAAAGATGAAGACTACTGGGACTCTATACTCTGGAGTGATGAGACCAAGATAAATGTTTTTGGAACTGATGGCTTCAAAACTGTATGGCATCGCAAAGGTGAGGAATACAAAGAAAAATGCATGGTGCCTACAGTGAAACATGGTGGTGGCAGTGTCCTTATGTGGGGCTGCATGAGTGCTGCTGGTGTCGGGGAGCTGCATTTCATTGATGGCATCATAAATTCACAAATGTACTGCTCTATACTGAAAGAGAAGATGCTACCATCAATCCGTGCCCTTGGTCGTCGTGCACTTTTCCAACATGACAATGATCCTAAACATGTCATGATGGAAACGCGGAAACAGTATGCGAGTAGGCTCTCTCTTTATTAAACCTATAGAGATGATGATAGGTGCAGTCCAAAGAGAAACAGGGTAGTGGCGCAGGGACTTCGATGGTCAGACGAGTGCCGTGAAGAGAAGTGTTGATGTGACGTGACGAATCCAGAGTGACAAATCCACAGGAACACGAACAGGAACGAAGAAGGCACAAGACTGGAACGAAGATGGGATCAAACACAACCGGGACTCACAAACAACGATCTGACAAAGGAGATGAGAAAGTGGTGAGTATTTAAAGGTGGTGTGATGAGCTGCAGCTGATGATGATGATGATTGAATCAACTGGATCGTTGATCAGCGCTGATGAGTCGGCACGCCCACACACACTCACACACATAAACAACGAGCACGAGACGAGAAGGAAGCATAGGATTTATGAACCGTGACAGTACCCCTCTAGGAACGCCTCCTGGCGTTCCCAGGTTCCTTACCTGTCAATTGTAATCATCGATAAGGGAGTGGTCCAGGATGTCTCTAGCCGGTACCCAACTTCTCTCCTCTGAACCGTAACAATCCCAGTCCACCAAGTACTGAAATCCGCGTCCCCTCCGTCTTGAGTCCAGAATACGATTGACCGAATAAGTGGTTTCCCCGTCTACGAGTCGCGGCGGGGGGGACCGGGGCTGGCGGATTAATACGTGAACGAAAAACGGGCTTTATTTTAGATACATGAAAGACGGGATGAATTCTCCTGTACGCCGGAGGAAGGTTGAGGCGGACTGCCACCGGACTAATGATCTTGGTGACAGTGAACGGGCCAATGAATTTGGGTGCAAGTTTATTGGACACGGAGCGGAGAGGAATGTTCTTGGTAGAAAGCCACACTTTTTGACCAGCGACGTATACGGGAGGCCTAGACCGGTGGCGGTCAGCTTTGGCCTTGGTGCGTGACCCCACTTGGAGTAGAGTCTGACGGGCTCTAGTCCAAGTGCGGTGACACCTCTGGACGAAGGCGTGGGCGGAGGGGACCGCGACCTCGGATTCCAGACTAGGAAAAATTGGTGGCTGGTAACCTACCCTACACTCAAACGGAGATAGGCCCGTGGATGACACTGGCAACGTATTGTGTGCGTACTCCACCATAGACAGTTGTTGGCTCCACGAGGAAGGATTCTTGGATACCACACATCGCAACGTTCTTTCTAAATCTTGGTTGGCTCGCTCAGTTTGACCATTGCTCTGGGGGTGGAACCCTGAGGACAGACTGACAGTCGCCCCCAGTAATTTACAAAACTCTCGCTAAAATCTGGACACAAATTGGGGTCCTCTGTCGGAAACCACGTCTATCGGGAGGCCATGTAACCGAAAGACGTGGTTAACGACAATCAACTCTGTCTCCTTGGCTGAGGGTAATTTGGGCAAGGGAATGAAATGGGCCGCCGAGAACCGGTCCACCACGGTCAAAACTACCGTGTGACCCTGGGAGGGTGGGAGGCGGTGACAAAATCTAGCGATATGGGACCAGGGTCTCAAGGAACTGGCAGCGGTTGAAGTAACCCATCTGGGGGTCGATTGGAAGACTTACCAGTGGCACAAACTGAGCAAGCCAAGACAAAATTGTGAACGTCACGAGCCATGAGAGGCCACCAGAATCGTTGCTTGACTAAAAATTGAGTACGACTGACTCCTGGATGACAAGCCACATTGGAACAATGTCCCCACTGAATAACGCTGGACCGTAACCCCTCAGGCACAAATAAATGTTTCGGTGGGCAACGGGCCGGAGGCGTTACCCCTTCTAAGGCCGCTTTGACCTTCGATTCGACATCCCATGTGAGTGTAGAGACAAATAGGGTCTCAGATAAAATGCACTCAGGAGTAGACGGGCGTTCGGCACGGTCAAAAATACGCGATAAGGAATCGGGTTTGATGTTCTTGGAACCCGGGCGGTACGAGCGAGTAAAATCAAAACGACCGAAAAAAAGAGACCACCGAGCCTGCCTAGAGTTTAATCTTTTAGCCGTTCTAATGTATTCCAAGTTCTTATGATCGGTCCAGACGATAAAAGGTACCCCCGACCCTTCTAACCAGTGGCGCCATTCCTCCAATGCTAACTTAACTGCCAACAACTCTCTGTTACCAATGTCATAATTGCATTCGGCTGAGGACAGACGATGAGACAAAAACACGCAAGGGTGCATCTTGTCGTCTAAGGGAGAGCGCTGGGATAGCACTGTACCTACCCCCACCTCGAACTGACGTGAAGGATCAGGGGTAATCAGGATAGGGGCTGAAACGAAGCAACCTTTAAGTTTGGTAAACGCAGCCTCGGCTGCGTCTGACCACCTGAACGTCGTTCTGGGGGAGGTCAAGGCGGTCAGAGGCGCAGCTAGTTGGCTGAAATTGCGAATGAAACGCCGGTAGAAATTGGCGAATGCCAGAAACCTCTGTAGGGCCTTACGGGAATCTGGGCTTGGCCATTCTACCACAGCCTTGATCTTCTCAGGATCCATATGCATTCCCTCAACCGACACGATGTAACCTAAAAAAGGAACAGACTGTGCATGAAAATCGCATTTCTCCGCCTTGACAAAAAGCCCATTCTCTAGCAACCTCTGGAGCACTTGTTGGACGTGCTGCACGTTCCTGGAGGGACGAAGAAAAAATCAATATGTCGTCCAGGTAGACATATATGAACTGATCGACCATGTCCCGCAGCACGTCGTTGACAAGTGCTTGGAAGACCGCTGGGGAGTTGGACAGCCCGAAAGGCATGACCAAGTATTCAAAATGCCCCCTGGGGGTGTTAAAGGCGGTCTTCCATTCATCCCCATCCCTGATGCGAACCAAATGATAAGCATTACGTAAATCCAATTTTGTGAAGATAGATGCTCCCTGCAACCTCTCGAAGGCTGAAGACATCAACGGCAAAGGATAAGTATTCTTTACCGTGATGCTGTTCAGCCCCCGGTAGTCAATACAAGGTCGCAGGGAACCGTCCTTCTTCCCCACAAAAAAGAACCCCGCCCCCGCTGGAGAAGAGGAAGGACGGATGAACCCTGATGCTAGAGAATCAGAAATATATTTCTCCATAGCCTCCCTCTCTGGAGCAGAGAGTGAATATAACTTGCCCTTAGGCGGAGATGTACCTGGCAGTAACTCTATGGCACAGTCATAGGGACGATGCGGGGAAGAGAAGCAGCCGAGACTTACTGAACACCTCTTTCAGGTCCAGGTACTCCGGGCATGTTAGATAAATCCACTGCCTCCTCCTGAAACACAGGGACAGAAACAGACGGACAGGCAGACACTAGACAAGACTTATGACAATGACTGCTCCAGGCCGACACAGACTTCAATTGCCAGTCCACTTTAGGGTTGTGACGGGTGAGCCAGGGGTGACCAAGGACGATGGGTGCAAGGGGGGTGTCCAGTATGTAAAAGGAGATGGTCTCGGTGTGATTGCCTGATGTGATGAGGGTGACGTCCTCCGTGATGAATGAGATGGTGGGAAGTTCCTGGCTGTTGAGAGCGTGTACTGGGATCTTGTGTGTGAGGGGTCTGAGGGGAACTTGGAGTTTACATGCGAATGTGTGATCCATGAAATTACCTTCTGCCCCAGAATCCAGAAGTGCTCGACAGTCGTGAAGGTGAGTTGACCATCTCAGTCTTACCGGAAGGAGAGTAGATGTGGATGAGGTCTTCTTGGCGGAGATCCCACACGATAGTAGCCTCATACTTACTATCGGGCTGGACCTTTTAACGGACAGTTATAGGCAAAATTACCCTCTCCTCCACAGTACATGCAGAGGCCCTGGGACCTCCGCCTCTCCTTCTCCTCCCGGGAAAGTCGAGCTCGCCCCACCTGCATGGGCTCGTGATCGTAGACAGGGCTGACCGTGTCCCCGCCTCCAAACCGTTGAACCTCGGTCCCTCCGGTGGGACGATTGGGCTGTGTGCGGCGATCCATTCGTGACAAACGTGCGTCTACTCTCAATGCCAGGGCGATCAGGTCGTTGAGTGATGTGGGAAGGTCCATGGCATAGATCTCCTTCTGGAGACGGTCAGCCAGCCCATGCAGGAACATGTCCAACTGCGCTTCCTCGTTCCATTGACTCTCCGCCGCAAGGGTCCGAAACTCTGAATTCTGAAGAGACAAGTTGAGCATCACTCTCCATCCAGCCTCCAATCTCTAAAAGAGGTCATTCTTGAAGAATGGAAAAAGATAGATCTGGCAAAATGTCGCCAACTTGTTCATTCCATGCCTAAAAGACTTGGTGCTGTCATTAAAAATCATGGAGGCCATACAAACTACTAGATTTAGTAGTTTTTGTTGTGGGGTGTACTCATTTTCGCATCACCCTAATTTGAGTAAAACTGAAAAATGTGTAATCTAAGTTATATCATTAACCTTACTTTCATGTTATAAGTTAAACAGATGTTATATTAAACTTAGTCTTGTCAAGATTTTGGATAATGTTTTTGTATTCATTGAGATATTGTTTAAAATTTTACTTTTCAAAGGGGGTGTCTTCATTTATGCTGAGCAGTGTATATAAATATATATGTACATTAATATTGTACTCTGCCTTTCATATGCTTGATATGAATGTGATTATTTAGGAAATGTGGAAGGTTTTAATCTGTGCCTTAAACTGTGTAGTATACTGTATGTACTTTGTGTGCCAACTGTGGTGCTTATTCTCTAAAAGAAGCTATCGTCATCAGTAAATAAGTGGTGTAGATGACCGTTAAACTTTAGCATCATAATGTATGATTACAGGATGTATAAAAGGTCTGTAAGTATATATTTCATTCATTAAATATCATATGATGTGGGCTCGGCCAAAAGAAGCCGTGCGGGGCGGGGTTCCGCCCCACAAGAAAAATCTGATTGGTACAGCCGCCGGGGGTGTGCTGAGATCCGTCCGTTTAAAACTGATCACCAGTTCGAAATTCGCTCTCTTTCATCCTCGCTCTTCAACTTGCTCGTTTGCGGACGACCTGGAAGCTCCGCTGGACACTCGCATTTGACATCGGGCTGAGAAAACGAGCTAAGCAAATCCAAGACTTCGTAAAGCCGTAACACGGCAGAACCAGCAGCTTAACAATGCTTTCCACTTCAACACAGAACCAGGCAACCGCCGATCGAAAAGAGGGCTTCCCCAGGGACGTCACGCAACAGCGACGTGAACAAAGCCTCTGAGACTTCCGTGGAAACACGAGGACACCACGTGGGACGAACAAAAGATTTGCCTGCGGAAACTTAATTGAACGCAAGTATTCAAGCAACGTTTTTATCCTAACTGAACTGGTGAATAGATCTGAATGCAGAAGAGAGGACAGTGTCCTTTTTCATGATCTTCTTATGTGGCCACAGTTATGAAATAGCAAAGAGGGCTATTTTTAACCTTTCTCTGAGGGTACTCGCAAAACTCCCGTATGTATGTGTGTGTATGTTTATGTGTTTTAGTACGTTAGTCTATGTCAGTAGAATAGCAGTTAGTAAATAAACCTTGTTTCATTTATAAAGAACCGTGTCTTGGGATGTGATTTTCTAGTTCAACCTTAATGACAAAAAGATCATGTTACCTTGCTCAAATGGTATAAACCCTTTATTTTGTTTATCGTTGGCCACGAAAGCAAAATAAACTAAATCGTTAAAGATATACTGATGTTAGTGATCGCTGGACGAATCGTTAATACAGTATAAATCATAAGTCAAATATTAATATTACTTTCATCAAGCAATATTTTATCTGTAAGCTAAGCTGAAATAATAGCTTCATAGATTTGTTACAGTACTGAACAAAATGCAAAATAAATAAATGCAACCTTGTTGTTACTGATTTGTATACAGTGACATCACAACCAGGCGGAGAAGTGGGACAGCGTGCATAGGACCCTTATTCAATTAAAATTAAGTAGTGGTGTCCCCATAGTGAATTCTGTGAAATGGGCCCAGAAATCCTAGCGACTCTATTGTCCGTAGGATCAGTAACTCCCACCAAAGTTGCAGTTATTTGATCATAAATAAAGTTAATACAGTATTCAGTATTTATTATACAGTAGTTTATTGCTGTGATAGCAAATCTGTATTTATGCAGCCATTACTTCAGTCTTTAGTGTCAGATGATCCTTGATAAAATTATTCTAAAATGTTTAATAAATAAATAAAATAAAAATAAAAAACACCAAAAGTTTGAGTGCTAGTGCCACAAAAAAGTTATAACAGTTGTAAATGCACCTTGTCATTATATATTTTGTCTCAGATGAAGCAGTGTCACCTTTGCAGTGCAAAGACAGCTTAATTGGCTTATTCATTTATGCAATCTGATTTATGGTCCTAATCTGGGGATCTGCTAATTAGTGATCTCTGCTCAATGCTATGAACCTTTCAAATGTGGACAAATTCAGGTGAATTTGTGAAAGAAAAAAAAATCCTGACATCTTTGTTGAACAATAAACCTGTCAGATAGTTTTCCCGATAGCTTTATAAAAAGACGTAACTCAGCCTTCTCCCCAAAGATGTGCCTGTTATGTTTCATTATTTTTTTTTGTGTTCATTGTTCCTCAAGTGCCTGAGATGAAATTGTTCTATTGATTTGTCTGGTGGAGCAAATTAGACTCTGGCTCTGGAGACAAGCTAACCATTCATTTTCAACTGTCTAGTTTACCTCCCACCTCGCTGGGCTCTGGACAGACATATCTTCCAAGCTTTAATTACCGCTGGTTACCTGACTGCTGTTACGGCCGAACACACACACATACTGCCCCTTTAATTAGGTGTCAGCTGTTTTAAGACTACAGCTCATTGATCAGGACATGATGCTTAATAAGAGGTGAGGTCCTGGTACTTCTTTTATTGAAATAGATGATACTGTACTAGGTCGGGAAGTGACATTGCATCGTGTGGTACAGAGAGTTGCTTAAGAGTTTGTGCTTACAGGGCGCATTGGGATTAAACTGCTTTAACTTTATTGATTTTCCATTATCATTAATTTTACTGTATAAATATATTATACTGTACTGTGATAATTACAGAATAAATAACTGATTTTACTTTATTTTTATCAAATAAATGCATTCTTGGTGAGCATAAGTAATTAACAGATAAGAGAAAATTATGAGAAATTTAGGACTGTAAATACTGTTGTGTACATGTTTCCCTATTGTCTATTTTTAATTTGCATAAATATGCTGTCTACCCTAACTAAGACTAATAGTCACTATGTTTTATTATGCGTTATTAACTCAAAAGTAAGCAACATGACTATAGTTGAGACAATGTCATGCTGGGGATATTTATAAAGTGTTGCCTTCATTTTATAGCTCTGTTACACCCGTTAGTGCGTCTCCATGAGTCTGACTCAAGCACTTGGACAATACTACAGTGGGCACCTGGTTGTGGGCTGGTAAACTGGCATTGTTGCTCTCCAGGATTGTGCCCACAAGAGTTTTGGCAGAAACTCCATTCCCCTCCCCCTTCCTCTGTTTTGCCTCTCCTCACAGTTGTTCATGAATATGAATGAAGGGCGAGTCTTGCTAGCATCATTAATGTGCCACAAGTCCACATAAATCACACCAATATAAAACTCCAAATGCTTTGCTAGTAAAGGTTGATGATAACAGGACAAGGACCGAGTGAGACTAACATGATAACCTGGCTTCAGAAGATTCTCTAGGAAAGCAATATGTTTAGAGAGCTCATAGATTCTTAAAAATATCTTTTAGTCATGAGACTTATTATTTTTGGCCCAAATGCAATCATTTCATAAGGAATCCAGGCAATCAGGAATGCTAAATATTTCACCACTCAAATTTCGCAATGGATTCAAGTTGAACATGTTTACCAAAGCTACTTGTTTTGAAAGCAGCTTCATACATTGCTACAATATCGACAACAAACAACATCATACTTTTCAAAATTTAAGAATAATATTGCTTATTATGTTTATACAACAGTTCAATGGCACAGCTGTATAAATAAATAAGAAACAACCAGGGAGTGTCTTAAAAAATAAAAAAGGGATTTGGAACAACTACTTTCATCCCAAATTCAGTTCTCAGTTTGAGAGTTTAACAGCTGAGGCCAAGCCTTAGGATGACAGAAAGTTTAAATTGAACTTAAAGGGGTCATCGGATGCAAAATTCACTTTAAAAGTTGTTTTAACATACATGTGTGTTGGAAGTGTGTGTACACATCCATCCTGTAATGCTAAAAATCCACCCTGTGATGTTATTAAAATCCCTATTCTAAAACAGAGTGTCTACTCTGTAATGGTAAATCCCCAGTACATTTGTATACAGGGAACAAGTGGCAAAGCTACTGCAGCAAGAAACCAATTCTAGCAAGGAAACTGGACCACCTGTGCAAATAGCTCGCCTGTAGGCAAAGGCTATTTATACCAACTCCGCCCACCAACGTGTAATTTGGATTGTCAACACTGCAAAACGATGCTCATTCAATATCAGTTTTAGTGACATAGATGGTAAGGCATGTGCTTTTTGATGCGATTGACCTGAGTTTGAACGCACCTTTGCCAATCTTTTTTTTCTTCCCTTTTCAAATCTCATATCGCTCCGGAAAGGCATTTATTTTCAATAAAAACAAAATAATTAATCAAAAGTTGCAAATAAAGTATCGGGTAGGGTTAGGGTAGGTGTAGGGAGTGCTTTATTGTCCCAATAAGGTGGCATCCATTTAATAGCCTAAGTTGAATTAAAACTATAAATTACACTCAATACGTTATTACATACTGTTTTATAATGTACGACAATACTGAGGTGCAGATAATTGACTATTTGCAATAAGTAGTGTAAGAAACATGATGAGGACGTTGAAGATCTTGATGAAGATGTACTTTGTCACTACTATGCTGCAATAAACATGTTGTACCTTGGGTTCAACAGAGTTGAAATGAACCCAGAACATCCTAAGTTCTAAACTTTTATACATTTTCAGTTTACTACCCTTCATGTAAATGAAGTTGCTCCTGTCGTAACAGCTGTAATCTGCATGTTAATTAAGTTCTTACACCCCTTGTCTGAGATGGTACTTACAGTAGAATAAAAGCAGACAATCTTGCTATTTTAACATAGTGTAAACAGAATAGCTATTTGCACTTAGTGTAAAAATAGCCTATTATTAAAAATACAGCTTTTTTCACTTTGTGTAAATAGAATCCATTGTTATTTACACTTAGTGTAAATAGTATCTATCGCTAAGAAAATATGCTATTTGGACTTATTGTAAATAGCATCTAATTGCTATTTACACTTAGTGCAAATAGCCGCTGCTATATTAAAATCCCCTTTCTCAAATCAGGCTGTTCTGAGATTCCTGTCATAATGACGTAGTTCTGTACAGGCCACTCCCCTAATAGTTGACTGACAAGGCTGTCTTACCTTAGACCCGCCCTATGTGGGCTGAGAGCTGTCCACTCTGTCGACTCTGGTGCAGGGGACGACAAGAATGTCCCAGATTAAACGATTGAGGTGTTTTGTTGTTGGATGTAATAATAAACACAGCAGTCATCATTTACTCCCTACATCGCAGAGGATTAACATTACTTTCGATTTAAAGGGAATGCACCAATCCCCGATCTGCCTAAATGCGTCTTTGTTCGCAAATCATTCATGATCCAGCTTCATCTACAGAATAAGTTAGTATAAGGTTTTTTTTTATGAATCTTTGCAAATCGCCTTTCTTCTTAATAAGTTACTAGTTAACCAGTTTCACGGCTGAAGTTTACAGTCTGCTCGTCACCCCATGGAAGGGGCTGGGTCAGCAGAGTTCATTATTATTTAAAGCAACATGGACTAAAAAACAGCTTGCTGAAAACAGAGCTGATTTTGACAGGGTAAAAGGGTTGTTTTTTACACTACCATTGATAAATATTAACCAAAATATATTTATAGACTTTTCATTAAGACCTTCAATAATCATGCCAACTTGTGGAAAATGGGCATCCGATGACCCTTTTAAGATCAATTTTAGACCCAACTGAACCCTCACATATAAGATCCCACACTACTGACCCTAAATGCCTTAGAAACAAATAATTTGTTATATAATTAGGGATGGAACATTGATCTTACATGGTTCGTTTTTGTGCATCAGTCAACTTTTCTGCCCTTAAGCACACTTCAGCATTCATCAGCTTAGAAAACCATGTAATGGTGATTAATTTTGTATACAAAAAAAAAGGAAATTGGCAAACGTAAACGTCCCTTAATGGAATTCTTGTGTTTGTAATGAAACAATATTCTGCAGTAATCCAAACCAAAAAATATAGTCTTTGAATAAGAATGTTGTTCCATAATCAAGATGGCTATTGATTCATTGATTCATGACAGTAGTTTCACCCTAGTTTCATTAGCGTGAGGAGCCGTGTTTTTCTACCTCGGCTTGAGTAGTGGCTGACACATTAAAAATAGATGCTTCCCAGAGCACCTCAGTGTTCTGGGTTAATTACGTCATGCATTGTTTCTTCAAAGCATCATGTCAAGACAGAAATCTTTAAAAGATAATTTCTCATATTTAGGGCAGTTGTTTTGGATTGCTCACCAGACATTTTCTATAAATATGGATGTATGTTGAGCTCAAATTTAGTACTGTTGCTTAGGCTTTGTGAATAGAGCAGTCGCTATCGGGGGGTCTTGACTAGGGTCCTCAAAGCTTTAGTCTTTCAAAGTCAGTGAGAGGCGTCTCTGCAAAATTTACAAAGCACACCACATCCCAAAAAAAGGCTAGAAGGGGTAAACAACAGGGAAGAGGGGCGATGGTGGAAACGGAGAGCATTCTGACAGTTGTTTGGCTGGGATGCCTCACGTTGTTTGTGTTGTCTGGCAGAGAATTATGTTTGTAATGATTCTCTCGTGATGGATGGTTTAGCCTCGTCCGCTAATCTCTTCACATTCAAATCAATCATTTTCATCCACAGTGTAATTCAATACTGGTGAACAACTACGTGTTGTTTAGAGGCATCATTTTGTAATGGATGAGATGATGTTTATTCAAGTTTGCCTCTTACAGCTTTAAATTGGAAATATATAATCAGTTTTCTCGATGGCCCATTTCAATACAACTGACAACACAGTACTTGCATGAAAATGAGGTGAACTGTGTTGGTAATAATTTCATTTTGAGTAAGATATTTATAAAGTCCTAATGTGTAATGACATTTTATTCAGTAGCATTATAAATTATTTATCTTTTAAATTGAGTATTTCTTACATTGTAGACCATTGGGAATAGATGGTGGTGTGCTGTTTCTGAAATGAATGACCTCATTTGTTATGATAATTGACAAGTTTAAATGGTTCTAATTTTTGTATTTTGATTGGTCTAGACACCCAGGATTCTTCATGAAAGTAACACACTTACAACCAGTGGTGGAGGTAACGAATTACAACTCCTCACATTACTGTAATTAAGTAGTTTTTTGGGGTTCTTGTACTTTACTTAGTATATTTTTAAAGCTGTACTTTTACTTGTACTTAAGTACAAATTAATAATCTACTAATAGTCTACTTCATTACATTTAAATCATAGTTCGTAACGGAGTACGCCCAATTTGAATTGATATTCAAATCTTTGACGGCATTTCAGTAGCCAATAAAGATATCTGATTGTAAACGGACCAATAAAAGCCCTCAAATCTGAACCAGGAAAAGCCGCTGCTGCAGCAGGATTGAAGAGCTGATCGGACAGTGAGGTAGCTCAGCGTAACTGTCAAAGTTTGGAGAAACAAACTACATGGTAGTGTTATCATAAATATCAATATTTTGATACCGATACAGAAATATCTGACACGGTTCCATTACTCATTTTCCACAGTATCTACCTTATAGCCTACTATACAAGCTGTGTATAGCCAGTTTGACACGCATCGCCTCCTGTCAGGTAGAGTCTGAATCTGAATATACGCACGGGATTGCAGGTTTTCCGCATAATTGTAATAATTTCCACACAAATGTGGCGAACGCTTTATTGTAACATGAGAACACAGTCATGTAATTGCAGAAAACTGGGTGCTAGCTCTCAAATAGGCTTAATTTACATAAATTACCTGCCTGTCCTCTCACTCCGATATTGCTTGTGTGCACTCAGACTGCGTGCAAACGTGAACTCTGTGCTTTTATAGTAGAAATTATTTATCTTTGCTCCTAGATTAAACTTTGTCAAAAGTTATCATTTAGAATAGATCCACTCCTGACCGATGAAAATGCTACTGGAAATTTTATTGACTGTAAGTGAATTCACCAGAAAGTCTTTCAATATGAAAGATGGAATTTAATTTCTTTACAATGTAAGTTTATGCTAGAAATGTTTCAGAATGGGATATTTGTATGATTTTTACATATTAATATCCTGGTCTGTCTAACTGCATCACTACGTTGTACAGACATTACAGGTGAAAGACATATGATGTTTCATTTATCTAAATAAATAAATAACATATATGGCTCTTATTTCACTGCTTATAAAAATTCAGTGTTGTCATATTTCGAATACCTCAACTGAATTGAGGTCATTTGTTTTAGAATTTTATTACTGACTGTGTACTTGTCTTTTTTGTAAATTCAGTTCAGTTTGGAGAATTCATAATTCATCATACAATCCAGTATGTTCGCACAAATCATCTGTAATCCAGCTTCATCTACAGAATAAATGAATATAAGGGTTTACATTTGCATGTCTGAATTTTTTATTTTGTAAATCAAAAATCTGAATCTACATTTCGAAAAGACCACCAAGCAATTTGTAGCTGAGGTCCACTGGGGATCTAAAGAGCTATTCATGGATTTTTAGATGTTTTTATCAATATAAATACATTTTTTCACACAAGTTAACACTGTGAAATAGTGGTTACGTGTGATATGATTGTGACAACTTTCCTGTCTTTCTAAGAACTTATTTATATTATTTATGGAATTTACTTGTACTTTTGAAACCTAAGTAGTTACTTTAATGGTTATAAAATATTACTAATCTGCAAATTGAGTCAATTTCCATTCAAGTATGACGATTTGAAACTTTATACAAGTAAATGGGACCATTATTGACCAATCTGTAAATATTAAAATATTTACTTTTTAGTCATAGCCAAGACATAAGGAATATATGTGTTGACATGACTTTAGTGTAAAAATACCATAAATGACAAAAAATGTTAATAGCTCAAATCATACGTTTTAACAATAATTCATGCACGTGTTTTTTATATATTTGTTTTCTTTTTTTGGGAAATTAATGATTCAGGCATGCCCTCACCAAATCTATTTATAGTTTGGTTCTTATTTTATTGATATATCAAGATTAAGGTTCGTATGTATGTATGAAGACACCTCGGTGAAAGATACATTTGATCCTGAGGTTCTTGAGCAGATGATAGATGCACTGTTTTGATGGATGAATGATGCTTTTGATTCTCTCATCATGTTCGATTTGTTTTTGATTTCCTTGGGGATGCAGCAGGCTGGCACATCACTCACTGAACTCTGTTGAAAACCCACTGAATTGCTGAAAATTATAGTGACTAACCCAATAAACCAGCTTTAACAGCTTGGTTCTCCCACTTTAAGCAGTATGAGATTATGAAAGGCTGAACGCTGGTATTAACCTGGTGATGTAATTACCTCTGCAGGTTGAGTGCTAATACAGTTATCAAGCATGCTGAATATCCTCTAATGTGATTAGGAACTGACCCCTCCCTCTGCACTGGATTCTGCTGTAAAGTGAACGTCCAGCTCTGTCCGTTTGTCTTTCAGTTGACTTTGACAGGGAGACGATCTGCATCTGACCCTGACCTGGAGCAGTCACATCCGTTTACAGTCAGTTGCAGTTCTAATGTGTGTAATTGGCTCTCTGGGCTTGAGTTGTGCAGACTGATGTTTACAAATGAGAGGCAAATAGAGGATGGTAAAAATCTTTTTGTAAATTATTTTATAGGATTTATATATAAAACAAATATATGGGGGGGCATGTCATTTTACATGCACCTGACCCAGAATTAGTTTTGCTTTTAGGGAAGGATATATTAAACATAACCTGAAGGAATGTGTAACATAAACTAATCTGAAGGCATGTAAAGCAGGTTCTCGTGGAGTGAAACTCATGACAGCACATAAAAAAAGACTAAAATTATAATCAAATTTCCAATAAACCTCCACCACACCCAAAGGGATTTTCCACAAGCATTTCAGCAGGAGAGAGTGAGATTAAGAAAGTCTGTGTGTAAGAGAATGAGTGAGTGATGGGATATTTCATTATTTGCAGGATTCCAGGCCAGAAATATTCCATAGATAGGCTATAATTTTAACTCAAGGTCATGAATTTAAAAACAGGGCAGCGACAAAAGGCAACTGATGTTTTCTCCAAGCCAGGTCGTTTTAACACAGCACAAAGAATGCTGAGCATGACCGTGCTGATAAAACCATAATTGGAGAGGATTATGGAGTCTGGATTTATATCATATTTAAAGTTTGCTGTATGATAACAGAAAAATAGAAGAAGACAAAGACTTGAGATTCACAAGAACAGAGAGGAACCCAATCTATTGGAAAATACTCTAAGAAAAGAAAATAAATAAATAAATATAACAAAGATTATTGGAGTTCAAGGCTTCAATAAAATATTATATCAGTATTTCTACTTTAGCATCTCATGTTTCATTTAATGTGTTACTTACAGAGGTGGGTAGTAACGAGTTACATTTACTTTGTTACATTTACTTGAGTACATTTTTTGGGTAAGTAATACTTTTAGAGTATATTTTAAAATGGGTACTTTTACTCAAGTACATTTTTTGTGAAAAACTGTACTTTTACTTCGTTACTGTGGGCGACGCTCCTCATTACTTTATATTAATGCAATCCAAGTTAAAAATGCTTCAATTTATTCCATACGCGCTATCTACTTTTCTCTGGGAAATGAGCGATGCCTGTTCGCGAATGATTCATTCTTTTGAGTCAATTCTGTTCAAAAGCTTGATCAAACCAGCTGGCAAACCAGCGAATCGGTTTGCTGCACGCGCCGAGTGTCTGAAGCGGGTCTCACTCTCAGAGTTGTAACAGAAAGTTAAATAACATCAAGAGTGCTGTTCCAGGAGAAATGCCTTTGCCTAGACACAATTAATATTGATATTTTCACTATTTACCCTTGCAGAAATATAGGCTACATTTGTTTACATTTTGCAGAACAGACGGAAGAATATCCGTTAATGTGCGTTTTTTGGTTATGTTCAGATGTTCGGTAGCGGTCATGCGAGGAGTTTTCACTCTTCTCCGTGTCAGAGGTTATAAAGGCTATAATACATAATTAATATACTTTTAAATATAATTTCATTCAGTGATTCAAATCAGAAATTTAATCAGCTGTTACTCCAGTTTTCAAAGTCATATGATCCTTCAGAAATCAATCTAATATATTGATTTATTAGGTTACAGTGTTGCCGTTTAATATTTTTTGTTCAGGATTCTTTGATGAATAGAAAGCTAAAAAGAGCAGCATTGATAATAAATCAACATATTTATTGGATTATGTGGATCATATGGGATTATGTGACACTGAAGATTGGCGTAAAGGCAGATGAAAATTCTGATTTGAATCACTAAAATAACATAAAAAAAAACGTTTCAAATCTTTTGAACGACACTGTGTGTATAGATAGATAGATAGATAGACAGATACATAGGTACACACACACACATGACACAAATGTATCTTCACTGTTTTTGGCCCCATTTTCATGAGCTGAACTCAAAAGATCTAAGATTTTTTCTATGAACACAAAAGGCCTATTTCTCTCAAATAGTGTTCACACATCTGTCTAAATCTGTGTTAGTGAGCACTTCTCCTTTGCCGAGATAATCCATCCACCTCACAGGTGTGGCATATCATGATGCTGATTATACAGCATGATTATTGCACAGGTGTGCCTTAGGCTGGCCACAATAAAAGGCCACTCTAAAATTAGCAGTTTTACTGTATTGAGGGGGTCCGGGGGGAGTCTGAAAACCAGTCAATATCTGGTGTGACCACCATTTGCCTCACGCAATGCATCACATCTTCTTCGCATAGAGTTGATCAGGTTGTTGATTGTGGCCTGTGGAATGGTCCACTCTTAGATCTTTGAGTTCAGCTCATGAAAGATGGGGGCAAAAACAAGTGTTGCGTTTATAATTTTGGTCAATGTATATACAAATAGACTATAGATATACAGTATATGACCCAAAGTAACTAGTAACTAGTAGTTTTTTATCTGATACTTTTTTAGTCATACTCAAGTAACTATTCAGACTATTACCTTTACTTTTACTTGAGTAAATATTTCTAGAAGTACTTTTACTTTTACTTGAGTACAGTTTTTGTGTACTCTACCCACATCTGGTTACTTACAATTTCTTAATTTGTGAAATTTACAAGCAATTTTTGTTTTTCAAATTACATCATGAGTATGTGTTAATTTAATGATTAGTCAAGAATCTGAAAATAATGATGCTTCAGTGACAGACGCACACCCCATTCGGTTATAGTTATACAGTTAAGTAAATTAGTAAATTATTAGTATTTTAATTTTGTTTAAACTATACATTTTATATAGACCTGTTTTTTTTCTGCTAATGGACAATGAATAACAATCACTTAAAGTAAATAGTCAGCATCACAGGGGTGCAACAGTTGGACTCACAGTCCAGCAGTGCTTGCTCCCATCTCCTCCTCTTGTCTGGATGTCCTGGGTTGTCTTGTCTGGTACAGAGACTCACTTCTTGCAGAGCTGTGAGCTGAGCTTCTGGCCCAGTTACAAAAGGGACTGACTCCACCTGTGATGGAATCAAACCAGCATGGCATTTTTTTCTTTTCTAAAATGTGTAACACCGTTTTGATCACACCTGCCTTAGCAGATTGAGATCAAAATGCATTTGTGATTAGTAATCAGAGCTAATATAAACATTGGACACAATTAACAGTGCCCTTTTATTCAATAATTTTTGAAACCTCCATTTGCCAAAATAGTATAGGAGTTTTCTCCTATAATGCCTGATGAGGTTAGAGAACACCTAACAAGAGATCAGAGACCATTCCTTCATCCAGAATCACTCCAAGACCCTTCAGATTCCCAGCTCCATGACGGTGCTTCTTCTCTTCAGTTCACTCACTCATTTTCTACAGGGTTCAGGTCAGAGGACTGGAATGGCCATAGCAGAAGCCTGGTTTTGTGCTCAGTGACCCATTTTTGAACAGTTGTTAAGGTTTGTTTTTTGATTATTGTCCGGTTGGAAGATCCAAACATTGCCCATTATTAGATTTCTAACAGAGTCAGTCACTTTTTGATATTTGTATCTGTTGGTATTTGATAGTCAGTGATACCACGTGTCTAAACAAGATGTCCAGGACCTCCAGCAAAAATATTGGCTAGGGGTGCCAATAATTGTGTTCAACATGTACTTGAGAAAAAAAAAAGACAACAACATTTTTAATAATTATATTTTAATATGATTTTATATTCCATTTTAAATTCTTATTCTCCATTGGAAGCTTCAAGTTTTTTAAAATAAAAGATCAAAATGATTAACAAAGCTCATTTATTTTCACAGCCTTCTTTGGTCATATTTACCAAGGCTACCAACAATTCTGATATATATATATATATATATATACAGTATATATATATATCCTGATGATCTGACGATAGCTGCTCGCATCTCAGCATGTCTAGCAGACATTTCTTGCTGGATGATGGACCATCACCATCAACTCAACCTAGCTAAGACAGAACTGATTGTGGTTTCTGCAAACCCATCGTTTCATCACAATTTCACCTTCCAATTAGGCTCATCAAACATAACTACTTCAAAAACAGCCAGAAACCTTGGAGTTGTGATTGGTCATAAGCTGAATTTCTCAGACTACATTTCTAAAACTGCCCGGTCCTGTAGATTTGCATTATATAATATTAAGAAGATCAGGCCCTTTCTCTCAGAACATGCAAAACAACTCCTTGTTCAGGCTCTTTTTCTGACTATTGCAATGCTCTCTTGGCAGGTCTTCCAGCCAATTCCATCAAACCTCTACGTTTAATCCAAAATGCTGCTGCAAGATTAGTCTTTAATGAGCCGAAAAGAACGCACGTCACACCTCTGTTCGTCAGTTTGCACTGGCTACCAATAGCTGCTCGCATTAAATTCAAGGCATTAATGTTTGCCTACAGAACCACCTCTGGCTCTGCACCTCTTTACCTAAATCCATTACTTCAGATTTATATGCCCTCTAGAAGCTTGCGTTCTGCAAGTGAACGACGCATTACTGTACCATCCCAAAGAGGCACAAAATGACTTTCACTGACTTTTTCATTTACTGTTCCCATCTGGTAGAATGACCTGCCTAACTCAATCCGAGCAGCTGAATCCTTATCCATCTTCAAGAAACGGCTAAAAACACATCTCTTCCAACTTTATTTGACCCTCTAACTCTAGCACTCTCTATTATAATTGTATTTTATCTAATCTGTCTTCATTTTATAAAAAAAAACTGTTAGCTTTTCTTGTAAAAGTAACACTAGGTTTCTTTTTTCTATATTCTATATACTTGTTTTCTTAAAAAAAAAAACCTTCCTACATGTACTGCGTTAGGCTAACCAGGACTTGTAATAGAACATGCATGTTGTTGCTCTTTTGTTGGTTTTGATTGCTTCTATAATGTCCTCATTTGTAAGTCGCTTTGGATAAAAGCATCTGCTAAATGACAAAAAAATATATAAATAAATATATATATATATATAATAGAACATTTTATAATCTAAAAAACTATTTCCCCCATTATAAAGATAATTTTGTGCATAGAAAATATCCCATGAATGCTAAAGGTTTTCCATGGAATATATAAATGCCAATAAACAACCAAAATATATATTTGAAGAATGATGCAACTGTTTTGTTTATGTAACGAAAGACACTTGGGGTTTAAAACAACATTGGAACACACTGACTCTCATTGCATGGACCTAAATAAATAAATACATACATGCATACATTTATAAATACATACATAAAACAAAACACTTTTTTGTAAAAAGCATCTTTAAGAAGCATGATTGTAAATTTAAATATCTTACATTATATCCAGAAAGTATTCACAGCACTTCACTTTTTACATTTTGTTATAAGGCTGTGACAGCCTTATTTTAAGATTTTTATTTTTATTTATTATAACAAACTTCTTTCATATCATCATTATGGGGTATTGTTTGTATAATTTTAAGGAAAATACATTTTGTAATAAGACTGTAAGATAACAAAATGTGGAAAAAGTGAAGTGCTTTGAATACTTTCCGGATGCACTGTATTGAGATCGACTTTGCTGTCTTCGTCTTTGGGATTCCAGAGACCCCAATTATGTACGTGTTCAGAAAATGGTCAAGCTTCAAACACTCAGCTGTTCTGTGATGGTAGTGCATCAATAAAGCACAATCAGACCCTGCCAGATCAATAAAATCAAAGCTCATCCCGGTCAGACATTAATTATCTAATAAATGGTATTTGGTGGCTCTCCACATGTGAGTCAATCAGTTTGAAGTGACAGTGTGTCCTCTAGATTCAAGCTGGTATTGGGATTGTACCACAGGGTTAACTTGCACAAGGCTTTTATGCAGTATTAGCCCTTGAACGATTTTGTAGTGTTAGATCAATAGGATAAAGTGAAAGATCACAGAAATATAAGCTCTGTTCCAAAATCCAACAACTTGCTGTTCATGCTCGACATAGGCATCTGTCTTTTTGTTGGGCAGCATCCTAATATGGAACCTAATACAGTAGGCAAGTACACTTAAATGGGCTTTTATATGATCCGCAAGCATTTTTTTTAAGGATTCAAAAAACATTTGCACATCTTTTTTGCAAGAGTAAAATTCATTTTTTTATGCTTTTCAGTATTGAATGCAATATAATAAGAATAAAGATTCATCATCGGCGCTGATAGCTAGTGGGCCATGCACCGAGATATAACGCATTTACGTTACAGGCGTCCTGAGTTTGAATCCTAGCTCGAGGACCGTTCCTGATCCCACTTCGCTCCCTGTCTAATCTTCACTGTCCTATCACAATGAAGGCAAAATGCCCAAAATAAAACTTTTTTTTTTAAAGAATAAACATTTCTCTCACCTATATTATTATTTAAATTTTTATTGCATTGCATTCTATGATTGCCCTCTCTGTGAAAGATACATGCTGCCTTAAAATCTGATAAAAGATAATAAAATACAATTTAGAAGGCGTAATTATACTTGATTGTTATAAAACTCTCTTTAGGTAGGCAGCTTACAAGGTTTCCGAACAAGGTTACAGTACAGATAGATTATTTTACATTTTAACATTTCTCCAACTTGTTGGCAAAAAGGAAGAAAAAGAAGATCTGGGCTCATTATAAGGCATCTGTTTGGAATAAATGATGATTTGGAAACAAAGCCCTGGGCTCAATGATGCAACCTCTGCTACACATTTGTGGAAATGAACCCAAACATTTTGTCTGCAGATTCAGGGATAAAACAGGGAGTTCCAAACCCTGCTAAAGCCTTATTTACACTCTGATGTGTCAGCACTTCCTCACGCCTGATCCAGTATTGTCTCTCTGACTTAATTACTCATGCTGCCAGTCAATAGTCTTTGCTTGATAGACATGCCATAAATTAAATTACCGCTGATTTCCTGTGTAAACGGCTATTTGCTTATAGCTGAGTTTTGTGTTCTTTTGTGTTGGAGCTTTTTTACTCAAACATTTCTAACATACTGGCACACTATTTATGGGGAAGGATTCACTCCTCAGCCTCCTCCATTGCCTTTCAGTTTTCTGATTGATGGCTGACATCATTTGTAACACTATGACCAAACTATTAATCACAACCATCTAAATCATGTTTAAAAGGTTCTTATGTCATGTAAGTATTAAGTTTGACAGTGGAAATCAGTCGATCAAATGCAAGGACATTTGTTGTGACTTGTTTGGTTTGTAAGGAGATTCTAAAATGACAGGAATAATCTACAGAGCTGGGAAGTAACTGATCACATTTAATCTGGATTACGTAATCAGAATCCAAAAATGAAGTACTCTTAATTAGAGTATATTACATTTTAAAATACCTGTAATCAGACTACAGTTATTTTTTTTAATTACTGGATTACTTGCTATTTGTACAGTATCAGTAATGCATTCATAATTGATTGATTCTCCCTAATTGTTCTTTTTTTCAGCCAACCACTTAAAAGTAATCTAGCTTTGTGGACATTCACACAAAGATCATTCACTAATCAGATAGATATAATTACACATAAAATGTTCTCAACATTTCAACACCGCATCAGCTACTGATGAAGACATTATAGTTATTTGAATTATCACTCAGTGGGTAATTTAACCATGTCTTTGGAAGGCTTTTGTCTTTCTAGTACATTAAATGCATACATCAATGTTAAATTTACTTGTTGTCAGCTGACTCTCTATATTTATGTGAAGTACCTCCTGAGATTTTAAGGTAATAATGTAATAATTAAGTAACACATTTGCATGTTCACAGCTCTCTGAGACCGCTTGAAATGCAGGTAAACAAATAAAATATTTTATTTATTTAGTAATTTTGTTGTTCTTATTTTAAAATGTTTTATTTGAATTTACAATTTCATGATTTATTGGCTTTTCATTAAACTCACTAACCCCCTGCAGTTCCTTTACAAACTTAATTTTGGGAAACATTGATGTAATGTTTAATGCACTTCATAATGAATTCAATGCACTTTTCACAACTGAATATATTTTCTTCCTCTTTATATTTTGTATCAATATGGTAGAAGATTATCCTATTTAAATCAATATGATAAATGAGTTAGCTCAAAATTAATCAAAAAGTAGTCAAAAAATATATTACCTAAAATGTGTAATGCTATGGATTATTTTACTAACTATTTTTTTTTTAATTTTATTAGGAATCAGTATATGGACTACAATTTGTAAATAGTCTACCCAGCACTGAGAATATATTTATTCATACTGATTGGGAAATTAACCTCTTCAATTTGGAAATCTTATGTTGGTAATTTCCATTTGCAGACCAACTCTAAACACTTCCTGCATAATTCTCTATGGAACAATTCATACTGTGGCCAAGACAAAAAATGCCACGCTTTGTTTGACCTTTCTAGAGGAGGCTGGTGGCTGAGGAAGTGTGCGGAAAACTAAACCGACTTTATGATAATTACTATGACCAGGCTCAATGAATAATTTAGTGTTTAGAGGGGGGAAACCTTAACCAAGAGCTTCCACCAAAACATTTGCACACATGTAGTGACAGCCGAACACCTGCTCACCTCCACCACCATTTCATTACCAAAAACAGACAATTTTATGTCCTTATATACAAAAATACACGATGTACATAGCCTCTAATTTCTTGGATATTTTGATTCATATCTTATGCATGCAGAGCCCAGCTCATGCCCTATAGAGCAGTGCTGTTATACACTCAACGATACATGGTTTTGCAATAGGGCAACATCTCCAAGGACCAGCTAATCACAAACACAAATATTCATTTTTTTTCCGCTCTGGTTCTGTTTATGAGTGCATACATATTTATGTTATGTGTGTATGTTTTTACAACCCATGTCTTGCTGTAGTTCCATGTAATGTATGAATTAATTCTGAGTGCTTACAGAATAGAGTAATTACTAGGGAGTGGCTGCTGATGTGTTGTGCATTATAAGCAGTTTTGATCAGAGCCGATCCTCTCTATACACAGACTATGCGTAGGCCCCCCCAAACACCATGGGGCCCCCTTGCTCTCAAATATGTTTTAATTTTAGTTTCGTTTTTGAGTTTGGCCAGTGGTCATGAAAACATGAATGATCATTTATTTTAATGTGGTGCGCTGTCACCCTCTCTACGTAAAAATCAGTCAAATCATGTAATGTGAATGTCGTACAGTCTCTTGCTTGAGATTAAAAAAAACGAGTTGAAAGCATAGCGAGCTGCAGAAGAGATACTGTTTCTCCAGCGCTTTCTGCGAGCGCGATTCGAGACGGAGTGAAACACGGACAAATGCATTTCATCCATTCTTTCATCCCAACAAACAAATGCCTTTTTTTAGTAACAACTATCTTACTAATATTAATAAACAACAAATTAGGAATTTATTGAGACAAAAGTCATTGTTAATGGTTCGTTAATGGTAGAATTGGGCCAAAACAACTTGTTGACATCATTCTATATTATTTTCAAATGTTCTATATATATATATATATATATATTTCTTTTTATGGTTTTACTAAACATTTTTCAAATAGTATAAGCAGTGAAAAAATTTAAACTATTAATAAGGAATCTATTTATTTATTTATTTTGATGAGCCTTTTTATTCATTGTATCACATCAGGACAAATATATCACCCTGATATATGAAGTTTATGCCCTCTAAACAATAATATTAAGATATTTTAATTCATAAATTAAACAAACATGTTCATCATAGATTTAATCTTTTTTTTTTTTTTTTTATAAATTAATAGTTATGGAATTAAAGTGTTCAGCATATCACAAGAAACCTATTTTCTTAGAGCCAGCCCCCCAAAAAATAAAATGATAATAATTTTTGCTCTTTTTCAGAAGACCTTAAATTCATCAGAATCTTCTGACCCAGCAAGCAGACACTAACTGATATGTACTCACCCTCATATTGCACTCATACATTTTTTATAGCCTTTTTTCTCTCATGCCAAAAAAGAAGTGGGGGTTTCGACCCCCATTTCATCCCAACCATTCCCCCTCTCCTGAATATCAATGACTTCCTCTTTAAAAACATACTTATTCTGTGGAATTTACTCTGTTCGGAATGCATAAATAAAGGCCTGAAATATAGATTTATATATTTTTCCTCCTCCTCTCCAGGGAGGTGGAAGGTGGCAAAGTTAATTTGAAATTCACACAGTCAACATAAAGAAGGATGTGAAATTATTTCATTCAAAAGATCTCATATCAAAGACACAAGGCTGGATATATTAGTTTCAAACTAAATATTTAACTATGCATATATTAATAATTATACAATTTCAATTTTAGCACCATAAATATTAGGCCTGCCCAAGAAACAACATAGTTTTTAGTTGATATCTCAACAGATTACAGAAAACGTATTAGTATTTGTATGCTATTTTGACTTTCTAATACAGGTATATATGTTGAATACTTATAATCACAGTAGTGAGGCTTTGAATTTATTGGCGTATTAGATGGCCCAAAATAATTATCACTATACGAAATTAAATCTGTCTATCGTCTAAAAATGTAAGTTTGTTTAATTATTGGCCTAAATCACATTATCCTGTGACACTTTTTTTAAAGACGCTATCCCATAATCTCTGTCATTTTATTGTCCATATCTAGAAATGACGGCCACGTTCTACACAAAACCCATTCCTCAGCACAATGGCATATATAATGGGACACAAATGCCGAGCAAAACTTTTTCCCCGACCTCTACATCTCTGCCTGTCTTATACATTATTCCAGTACAGCAAATCTGTAACATACTTCATCTGAGTCTTCAACCTCCATCCTGATCTGGCAGACACATATTTAAAGTTGAGATGGATGGAGCATCGGAGCATGCTCATATGTCACTGCGCCGCTTGTAGCAAGAGGAAATAAATAACACTAGCATTGAACAGAGCTGGAGACAGAGTGTCAGCGCAGAGCTTGATCCAGGGTAGTAATACTGCGAGGTGTTAAATCAACAGCGGAGAAATATGAGCCCAAGGTTATTGAGTGTCGGGTGAGTGATAGAGACTTCAAGATGTTTGGCCCCAGCAAATCAGGTTGCCATGGAAATTGTATTTTACTTTGCACTTTGCCATCTCCAGCCCCATGGCCATGAGTATATGGTGAGATATCTGGATTTATAAATGTATAACCATATACAAATAGTATTACTCAATTATTTGTCACTGCCACACTTGACTTTAAGGGCTGACATTAAGCTATTGCTACAAACAATTGTTTTATCTATCTATCTATATATCTGTCTGTCTCTGTCCATCCATCCAATAAAGTTTGTGATACTATGTAACATTTATTGAACCTAACCTGCAAAAACAGTATAATAAATTATGATTTTCCATCCATCCATCCAGTTTAATTCAAAGGGTTCAGATGGAGGAGACTTAAATCAAAAGTTTTGGTGCAAAATGTTACAAAAGAGTAGAATCTCATCCCTTTAAACACAGAAAAGGTTTTAGATTTAACAGATTTAGTGTTTGGAGAGGGCAAAAGGTGATAACAGAGTTTAGGGGGAACAGCTGCCACCCCTCAAGCAGACAGTTTACACAAACCGTTTCAGTAAAACCCCCATCTGTTTAAATGTGTGTGTGAGTGTATTTCAACTCATTTTGGCCAAAGGCATGCATGGCTGAAGCAGAATGTATGCATAGGTATTTGTGTGTGAAGATGAGCATGTGTTCTTTAATTTGTGTTTCAGTGACACCATTGTTCTGAGAATAGTGACAGTGTAACAAGCCTGTTATATTGCACTGCTATAGAGATGACCTAACACGGTTAATTTTAATTGTTTGGTATTTGAGCATCAACAAAACAAATCTATTTATCATATGCAATTCAGCACCATGAGCTATTCGTTAGTAGTGTTTGCTAAGGCCAATGTGTCAAGGTTTGGATAGTTTTAGAATTTACCGTATTCACCCTGCTGATACATTTCTTTGATTATTTTATGAAAGTTTAAAATAATTCATTTGAAATCGAAAACTATGAGTTCATATTTGCACAATTCAAGAGATTTCAGAGATCCAAGGAAAGCAATGCTTTCAAACAGAGAATCAAGTGAGAATATGATCCATTTCATCTTTTATTTTTTATCTCTTAACAACCATAAATGGCAACATTAAACTAGTTGAGCCCAGAGGGCACTTTCAATGCCCCTAAAGAGACCTAACACATCTCTCCATTTTCAACCCAGCCATGTCCATTTAACCCTCCAACTGTCTCTTTCTATAAAAAAACGTCTACTGGGGCAGTCTACAAGTGTCAGAGCCTCTCTCTGTGTCTTTCATACACTCTCACTGTGGATTTGAAATAGCCCTATTGCCTCATTTGAGTTGGTAAAATTACATGGCTTCCCGTCGGCTCCAATCTTGAGAGGAGGTGCTGCAGTAGGGGTTTGTGTGCTTGCTCATGCATGCATGTGTGTGTGTGTGTGTTTCCAGCAGTGAGGTTCTGGGGCATTAATGACACTGACTCCACATGGGAACCACCAACCATCATCATTTCCATCCTTTCCGTATGTCCTCTTTGCTTCAAGGTCATTCTCAATGACTGACTCAAAAAATAAAATACAGACAGGCAGAGTAACACACCATTAGGAACTATGTGTTTTCAAAATTGACTAGTCAGTGGTTTGCCTGAAAGACTAGTTGACTTTAAGTTTTAAGGAAGGCCTGTATAATTATGTTGCTTTCAAATGTTACTCAGTTGGAATCTTTTCATTAGACATGCTCATGTGTTAAAAAATTGCTAAAAAAAAAAAACAGCCAAGGTATTTTTATTTGTACCTTTTTAAATAAAAAGCAAACATAAAAAAACAATGTAGGATGCAATGCATGACCAAACATTTGAAATTCTGTTGAAATGTCTTCACAAGTAATTTACGAGATTACATTTATAACATAAATAATTATAATTGGAATAATTAATAAAGGTATAAGAAAGTAGAAATAATGTCATACTTATGATCTCATAATTTCATCATTTTTTTATCTCATGTTTGACTGAGTTTATCATAATGTTGAATTTTCATGGCATACTTATGACTTTTATGTCTTAATTTTTGGGTCATAAAATTTAACAAAATTTTTTTTGTCTGTGTGTTCCATAGAATTAAAAGAAGAAAAAAAATACTAAATGACCATTGTGGAAAAATATCAATTACATTTACATTTATGCATTTAGCAGAAGCTTTTATCCAAAGCGACTTATTCAGGTTATACATGTATTGTATTATGTGTGTTCCCTGAGAATTGAACCCATGACTTTTGCGCTGCTAATGCAGTGCTCTACCACTGAGCCACATATATATTGATTAATTAATCAATATATAATGAATCCATTATTGTATATTAATTTAATAACTTGAAAACATTGACAATTGTAATTGAAAATCTCTGTGCCTGTGTTTTTCATTTAGTTTTATAATCTAGCTGTTTTACCATTACGTTACATTTGCAGCAAACTGTGAAGACCGATGCTCTTTCTCACAGCATCATGTTTGAGACAAAACAAAAAAGCAAAGTAAAACAAAAAACTAAATAAACAGAACAATACAAAAAAACAAAGCCTAATATTACTAAATGGTCTACTTATTACACGGAGGTAATTTTTTAGAAGATGCTGGTTTGTTGCTAGTTCTCTTGGATTTCCTCACACTGCTTTCATTAACAAAAGCCTAGATCATTATTGTGATATTGTGATGTTGCAGTTCCTTAAACTGGCCAATAAATCCATTTAGTTTACTCGCCAAGGCCATTTTTTACTTACACTTGGAGTTGGAGTTTCTTCACACTCCCCAACAAACACCAACCAAACATTCTAGACTTGAATTTAGATGTCGGGACACAATTGTTATGTTCACACTAAGCGAACATGAACACAACAATCCAGCATAACCCCACAACCATTTATTGTCGTCTTTGAGGCGACATTAGTAGCCTGTTCATTTTGAACTGATTCTTCCTGAAATGCTTTCAGATCAGTGTCATTCTCGAATTCTGTTTGCTCAAAGGTTTCAAGTCTCAATCTAATGAAACATCATCTGAACACCATTTAAATTGTTGTCTTGTCCTGCACTTCTTTCTTTCTCATTAGCTTTGCTCCGCTCACCTGGAGCCGTGTTACTGCGTCTGTCTGCTGCTAAAAAATTCAGTCCCCAAGCCGTCATCAATGGGCAGAAAGTGTGCAGTCATTTAGTTAATTAAAATCTGGAGGGCATCAGGCACCGGCGGGCCTTGCACCCCACATTTTGGGTACAGCGTAATTAAGGAGTAGCGCAGACTAAAATGGCTGCTTGCTGCCGGGGACTTCCTGCCAATGCTTTTGAATATTCATCAGAAGTGGTTAGAAGGAGGATCGGTAGCTGTTGTTTGTTGGGATGTGCTACCGGCCCCTCAGGGGTCCTGCAACCTTCTCTCGCTGTGACAGAAGTGTGGATGGCTGGAAGACTCTCTTTAAAATGATAGATCGTATTACATGAAACGAACATATATTTTGTGAAAATTGGAGGGTGTGTGCCAATGTACTGGTTTCTAACCTAAAGGCCCTCAAGTGGACAGTCTATCCAACATGGCTCAAGGTTCCTCATCTCTCGCCTTTGAAATGGCTGCGGTATGATAAGAGTGCATAACCATCAAACATGGGCAATTATCTCCAAAATAGACTGCCATGTGTTGGCAGAGCAGGAGAGAGATATACTGGCAGCGTTGTGGTGTTTCTGGCAAGAGGGTGATATACTTGAATAAATTGGAAATAGAATAGGATTGGTAGAAACATCAAATCCCCATCAGATTACAGAGGGAGGAAGAGAAACCACAGCAGTCGTGGTGAGCACATGCTTTTTGAGGATTCTCACACCACAGATTGTATATAAAAAATATGTCCAGAGTTCCAGGAAAGCAAGACATAGTCGTAATTTAGTGCTGATGGAGAGAATAAATGGATCCAGATGGCTCATTGTCTAACTGGATATGAATACAGTTTATTTGGAAAGACAGACAGTCACTGTGAGAGAGTACAAAAATGCTGCACAACAAAATAGCTGGTTTTCATGGCAGCAGCACCTCTGAATTTACATGTCATGCTTACATTTACAATTTTAAGTGAAGAAATGCATGTTCTTAATGAGAAGTTCTTCTTTGGAAAAACTCTATTTGAACACAATTTTAGGAATACATTTGTTTAGCTAGTGAGTAGTGTGAAATACTAAATTAGCAATGGTTTTGAATTTTACACACATTTCTGCTATTTGGAAATAGTAAGGCTGTCAAAGTTAATATGCTAACAAGAAATGTTAATTAACAATAAACAGAATGCATTTGATCACATTTATTATTTGGAAAACAAGCTATTAATGTTGATCATTTTGTATTGAACTTCATAAAAAGTGCACAGAGTTGCATATATGATGAATATATAATTTCAATGAATAATTGTATTATTTATTTGTAGAGCACATTCAAAAAACAACCCAAGGTTGACCAACATTTTTCAAATTAATAATTAATTAAATATGTTTATATTAAATATGCTTGATCTATCTGTCTGTCTGTCTGTCCGTCTATCCGTCCTTATGTCTGGCAATATATCTATGGGCTATAAAAAGAATATGGATAAGCAGAATAAAGCATTAATATGCTTTATAGTATAGCCTATAAACAGCTAGTATGCTAGTAATATGTATGGTCATAAGCAACTAGTTAATAGAGACAACTGGTCCTTTAAATTAAGTGTCATATTTTAATACCTACCTAGAAATTATTCACAGCGCTTCACTTTTTCCACATTTTGTTATGTTACAGCCACATTCCAAAATTGATTAAATTCATTATTTTCCTCAAAATTCTGCAAACAATATATTACATTTACATTTATGCATTTAGCAGACGCTTTTATCCAAAGCAATTTACAGGCTATAACAAGTATTTCTTTTGTCATTTTTTGTCAATACATTCAAACAACAACATTAAAGAAGTTTGTTTGAAATCTTTGAATTCTGTGAATACTTTCCAGATGCAATACAATATTACCTATTATAATATACTTCAAATATGCTGCTTCAGTACATTGCAATAAAATAAAAGGCAATTGCTTTCTTTTGATACAGCATACCGTCTTTAGGGTGTATTTTTCTCATGCTACAAATGTGTCTTTATATGTGATAATATATAGTTATCTTGATCCATTGGGAAATAGGTCCGTTGCAAGAGGATCATCATACAGTATTTGGAAGCCCTTAGCATCAAACACATTGACAACCCCTTTTTAAGCAGTTAAACATTGGGGCTGATAAACCAAGTTGCTTGTCAGCTAACTGACAAATTAGCAAATAAATTATTTTATACATGTGCCTCAGCATGGTATTTTGCATGCATTCAGTTTACTACCAGCAATCTGGATTGCATGGCATGCTTGTTTGTTCCATCAAACATCTACACGTCTCCAGCATGCACTTGGACATGATAGTGCTGCTAAACACGCTAAAAACACTTAATTTATGTTAGAGGTGTGACAGGCTGCCTGAGCTTGCATTACTAAACACATGGCACAAGGCCTTCATCCCTCCTGGATCTTAACAGTGAATATCACAATGCTTCACTCAACCTTAAAGTGTCTTTTGCTGCAAATACAAGTTCTACACAGGTTCACATTGGCATAAATAGCCCGGTTAGTGGAGTCTCCTGGGAGAGATTTACTACTCCGTTTGAACCTCAGAGGAAATCGACTGGATTTGTGCCCTGGCATTAAACATTAAAAAATGGATGTAAAACAAACAAACAAACAAACAAGAAAATAAAAAAACTCATTTATTGAAATCATCAATCCTTTTTGCCATTATATATGTCTGTATTTTCATTTTTGATCAATCTAATGAGTCTTTGCTAAACAAAGATAGAGATTAAAATAAAATACAATCTTACTGAACCCAAACCTTTGATTTGTATAGTATTTTCAATTTGGCACAAACAGCAGCTTTGGCATTAATTACAGTATATACAGTGCCGCCTCTCAATATTGGCACCCTTTGTAAATATGAGCAAAGGTGTCAGTGAAAATAAATCTGCATTGTTTATCCTTTTGATCGTTCATTCAAAAAAATTACACAATTCTAACCTTTCATTGAAGTAAAACAATGTAAAGTGGGGGGAAACTCACATTATGAAATAAATGTTTTTCTCTTGTTCACATTAGAGAAGAGTTTGGAGAACATCCGAGAAGAGATCAGAGACCATTCCTTCATCCAGAATCTCTCCAGATCCTTCAGATTCACAGCTCCATGTTAGTACTACTTCTCTTCAGTTCACCTCACTCTTTTTCTATAGGGTTCAGGTCAGAGGACAGGTACAGACATGGTAAAATATTCATTTTGTACTCAGTGACCCATTTTTGTGTTGATTTTGATGTTTGTTTTGGGTCATTGTCTTGATGGAAGATCCAAACATGGCCCATTATTTGGTTTATCTGTTGGTGTTTGATAGAATCCATGATACCATGTATTTAAACAAGATGTCCAGGACCTCCGGCAGAAAAACAGGCCCACATCTGGTGGGTTTGCTGCCAATAAGCTCTTTTTTAGTTTCATTTGACCATAGAAGCAAGTGCCATTTGAAGGTCCAGTCGTGTCTAATAACTGAATATGCTGAAGTGTTTTGGATGAGCCAATATTTTTTTTTTCTTGAAACCCATTTGAACATCATTCAATGTTTCACTACAAACAACATTCGCCAGTTGTGATCCTTATGATCCTTCGAGAGTCTTTGGCCACTCAAACTCTCCACCTCACTGTGCATTAGGATGATATAGACACAAAACATCTTCTAGGCATATTTGTAATATCTTTAGTTAATTGGAGCCTCTTAATTATTGCCCTGATGGTGGAAATGGGGATTTTCAATGCTTTAGATCTTTTCTTACAGCCACTTTCTATTTGTGAAGCTCAACAATCTTGTTCTGCACATCAGAACTATATTCTTTATTTTTACTCCTCATGATGGATGATTAAAGTAATTTGGCCTTTGTGTGCCTCATATTTATAATCCTGTGGAACAGGAAGTCATGGCTGGACAATTTAATATTCATCACCTGGTGTGCTAAAAATATATATAAACATGAATAGGAAAATACTAGGAATAGGAATACTTCAGAGATATATTACTCATAAGAATGTCTAGGGGTGCCAATAATGGTAGATAACATGCATTGGAGAAAAAACATGTATTTCATGATGTGAGTCCCCACTTTAAATTGCTTTACTTCAATGAAAATGTAGACATTTTTTGAAAGAAATGTAAAAAGATAAATTATGCAGATTTATTTTCACAGCCGCCTTTGCTCAAATTTACCAAGGGTACCAATATTAGTGGACGGCACTGTAAAATACCATTGTTCTTGTGTCTCTTTTGCATCTCTTTCTTGTGTTCTCTATGTCGCTAACGTTCCATGTTTAAAGATGCATAAAAGTTAATAATATTAGAGAAAAACTGCAAATTCCAGTGAATAACGTTTAAATGACGCAGTGTTCCTCTAAAAAAATGACTTCTGATAAAATATAGTTATAGATCTAAACTTGGATTAAAGAGCAAGACTAGTTCTATGGAGTTTTTCTAGTTCAATTTTTTAACTTTAAAAGCCTATAGTCACACAATGCTTTTATCATAAGAGTAGCAAACATCTTAAAACATTACAAAATATGCTTGAACATTTCCTCATTCTAGCTGTTTTGAGTAAAAAGTGTCTGCTAAATAATGAATAAACAAATGGTTTGTAAAGATGTAGCTATGAAAAATGTATTTATTTTTTGACCTGTGTCTTTAAAATAAGTCTTATGTGTATGGGGGCAGAAGAATGAAATGTTGCATGGAGAAAAACAAAGAATATTGCTGGTGCTGCTTCTTGTAGCTGTCTTGTGCATGTGTTTGTCCCTCAGGTTGTTGTGTCTGTCTGTGTTGTATGAGCTACACACACAGCATCCCGTCTCTCTGGCTGTGCTGAGAGGGATTTGGCTCTCACGCTGCTCCAAAGAGAATCCGCTGTTCCCTCTGCAGGATGCGTCTGTCAGTGGGGAGAAGTGTTATTGCATATTTGCCCTGCAAGCTCACACCTCAGGTCCTGCTGCTAAGCTGTGTATTTTTTTTATATATATCACATCTGCGTTGGTTGATTTTGCTTCACCTTGTTCATCTTTGTCCTTCAAGAATTTATTTTATTTGATCTCAGTAGGAAACACAGCTGCTGAAATGTAGCCGGAATGCATTTTAAACATGTCAGTGCATTCTGTGCACAATAAACCTTGTCTTACATGGGACTTTTAAAGAGATCTCCGTGCATCTGTGACACACCCTGGTGAATTGAGCTAGCATTGAACCCGACTCACAACTCTCACAGTGTCCTTTTTCCATACCTGCTGGGAGACATTTGCATCCTGTCTGATTTTATCAAGTCTGAGACCCAGCACGCCCTGGTTAGCCACCAGTCGGTCGCCGGGATGGATTACTATACTTGCACAAGTGGACGCTGGGAAAACAAGGGTGTGTGATCACTGGTACATCACACTGATTAATAGAGCATCTGCCTATGAGGAAGGGTCCTCAGAATGAGGAGAAATGGCTTAGAGTGAGTGGCATCTGCCTTTTAATACAGGCAAACAGATGGACATTGTGTGGGGGTCCAACGGTGTTCTAAAGCATTTAGACTTGTATTAACTGCTTTTGAATAGAGAGATCTCATATTGAATAGAGAGATCTCATATTTAACAGCCACTGCAAAAATACATTCTTTGGTAAACAGTCTTAGAATGTAAATTAACTTTGTGGAAACCAATTTGTGGCAAATTTTCGTAACAAAAACTGACTCATGGCTTTGAACAATTCACTCTAGTTGCGTCCAAAATTGCATCCTGTCTGAATAGGTATGCTACAATTGTTGAGAACCTTATTTTTGCGACTGTTAAAAAAAGCATATGCATATAGCTATATAACTTTGATGAAAACAGCAGCATATTTGTGGAAAACTTTTGTAGCAACATTTTGGTAAATACATTTGCCAAAAACAATACACAAAAACACAAGCTGTGTCATCAGATTAATAGGCAAATTATTCTTAAGCCGTTCTTTAAAAAATTATTAATGGTCAAAAGGATTCTCAAAAACTTGAACTCGCCTATGAGTTGTGATATGGTCATGGTTTTAGGATGTTGTTTGGTTGGTTTTAAGTTACTGGTAATAGGTTGTTGTAGATATATCAGTAACGGTTATTTGTTTATTTCAAAATTCAAAATGGACATGCATGAAAACTGACTCATGATCCAACGAGGGCATCAGTTGAGCAGACAGAATTTGCAATGCTGAGGAGGTCCAAATTTGCATGCTGAGGAGGTATTGCATTTGTTAAATAGCTTATTTGGCAAATTTTAAAAAGTATATTTAAATGGTTAGTTCTGTCAGGGATTTGGATTTTTTGGCCAGCCGTGTTTTCTTTTTTGTTTTGTTTTTGTTTGTGCTATGCACTTCTCTCTGTTGCTGATTACTGAATGTGAATCACCTGCTGCCAATCAACTCTTCTGCCTCCAGTACTTAAACCCTGGGTCTTCAGTCATTCGCTGTCAGATTGTTCAGTCAGCTTATGTGGTACTGTGCTAAGGCATCCCAGTGTCTTTAGACCAGTTTTTGTGTTATGTGTTTTGTTGGAGTTCTAATTCTGTTTCTCCTGTGCTCTAGTCCTCACTCACCTGAGTTCATCCTGCATTCTGCCTGCCATGCCTGATCAACAAATAACTCTATGCTCTACCAATAACTATCTGGCCTGTTTGGGTTCCAGCTCACCTTAGCCAACAGTTATCTACAAAAGAGAGCTGGAATGATTTGCTTGATTTTTGGCAATAAATACATTTTATTTGCATAATTTTTAGTCTGTGTTCTGCTTTTGGGTCCAAAGCTGTGTTTGGTCGTAACAAGTTCACCCAAAATGGAAAATGTTGTCATTAATTACTCACCCTAATTCACCTCCTCCATTGACAGCAATGCAACTACCATGTTCAAGGCCCAGAAAGTAATAAGGACATCGTTAAAACTATCAGTGACTATTTTAATGATGTCCATACTACCTTTCTGGGCCTTGAATGTTTCAGTTGTAATGAAATTCGCATTCACTGCATTCTTAATATTGTCATTGTCTGAGACGTACGGGCTGCTGCATCTGTGTCAATGCATATCCTCTCCTGTGGCTTCATGATAAAGTGCCCATTGGATGCACACTTTAGAATCTCGTAATATAACTTTTACCTACTGTTTTATGAATGTTGTGAATTCAGACTTTATTTCAGACCTGTTTTTCACCTACTATAGTGAGCATGTCTGATTCAAACATATGATGTTTTATTAACAAAGTTCGAGAAAAGCATGATCAGATAATCACCTTAACAAGCACAACAGGTGTATATACAGCCAACTCACCTCTGTTCCATGACAGTTTTACAGCATCCCACCATCCACCCCAACTCCACACTCTTAATCTAATTCTCTGGGTTCAGACTCTATCCCGAGCTCAGAGCTCGCCCTCCGGACAGCATGTCAAATATGCTTACTAATTGTTCCATCATATTATATGTTAGTGCGAACTCGTGAACTCCTACTCCCCCACAAACTCACCCGTGCATTTGTGTATCATTTTTACTTACTCATTAACAATAACTGGTTCATGGGAATCATTTGTTTGCAAATCATCATACAAAATATATATATTTATTATTTGCACTGTTTATAGGGCAATTCAGAAAGCGCCGCCATACGCTCTAAGAAAGTGAACAATGTGTGTGACAAATGGAATAGCATAACATGGTGGAAGAGAAAATGGTGTTAAAGGTTTTCCTGACTATCTCCTTTAAACTATTTCAGCAGCAATCTAGAGGTCTTAGAACCTCTCTGATAGATGGACAGATCATCATCATAATCAATTTTATTGTCATCTTCAAGCCAGTGTCTGTCAGTTGTTTGTTGTAGATTTTCTGCTGTGGTACTTGCTAACAAAAACACCTTACAGCTTACCAGCCTAAAGCTGAAAAAATGTGTGGGCAAATAGGTTTGATTATCAACGATCAATGATTATCAACATTATAGCTGCTCACACCGAAATCACTTTCAAACCAACTTTCTGTTGTTTAATGCAGATAATTTGTGACAAGAATTAATCTTTTGCTAAATCTGCACGGAAATATTGCTGTCATGTAAAATTCCCGAATGCATGGATTTCTTATTGAAATAATTAGATTTTGGCCACAAAAAACATCACAGAACAAGAATAAAGGTGACTGCACCATAAAGGTTGTTGGTTTCCACTGACTGGTCTAGCTTGGTTGGTTTAGTTTTGAGCACTTGTTTGCTCAGAAACACCAGCTAAAACTACCTTTTTCCCCTGTAGCATTATTTGAGTAAGAGATTGCTAGCAGTGCCATGGTGCTAAATTGTAAGAGTTATAGTAATAGTGTTTCAGCGAGATGCAGCTGTTTTCATAGCCTTGCTCGTCACCCACCTCCTCTTACGACCAGCTGTCAGGACGTTTGGCTCATGATGAATGAACACTGTCTACATGATGAAGTCATTCTGGGAGGTCGTTTTCTCACAAATATCATCTCAGCATAGCTTGCGATACTTTTCATCATAACAAAAACATGCCAGATCAACCAGCGGCCTGCTAGCGGCGAGGTTTTCTGGTTAATTAATCACGTGGGAGACAATTAATCAAGGACTAATTTCACTTTAATGATTCCTATCAAATTACTCTTTACATTGGGTGGTGTGTAAGTACACGTGGAGAACATCTTAATTTCCACAGCCTTCCAGACTCACAGAGGTTATGAATGAATAGATTCATTTATTTATTACTGTCTGATATTTATGATATTCATTAGGGTCTGTTGAGCACAAGCAGAGGAACATATCTCAAGAGATAAGTGAAGTTAGTGAGAGGTTAAATTATGCTGCGTCTTTGTGGATGGTTGGAAATTTATCAACAAACCTTTTTTCTAAACAGTCAGCCAGATTAATATTTGTAATCTACAGAGAGATCACCAAAAAATTGTTTATACGGATAATTATTTTATTTTTTATAGGTTATTTTGTGTTATATATAATATATAATATATATTATGTTTATGTTTCAAGTAAAACATTTTATATATATGTTTTAATTGAAGGTAAATCACTACAGTGTTTACAATCTTTTTCATTGCAGATGAGGCCTTTGTCGAGAACTTATTTATTTTCAGATGAAAAATCTGAATATCATCTTTGAGAATGCTGCCCTGATAATTTGTATTTATTGTGAATAAAATTCCAGAGATCATAAGAATGGTGCCACACTGTTTAATGTGACATCTTGTTGCACTTTGTGTAATGGATTGAATTCTAATGCATTGAGAAATGTTATATGTAAAAATGAACTCTCACATATTGCTTTAGTTAAGGACATCTGGTGTTCTTATCTGAAGACTGATTCAAAAACCAGTACTCAGGAGAATTAGATCTTTAACTTGTTTTGTTTTTTATATATTTTAATGTTTTTGACTCAATCATGGCTCAGTCTATGGATCCTTTAGACTAGAGGAAGAACAAAATAAAAGACACAAGCTTTTAATACAGTTGCAGGGAGCTACATTTACTTGGTGGAGATGCCAATTACACTGAATATTTCTTTAAGGAGTGTTAAAGGATATGAATTCAATTTGTGCTAATGCACAGATAATCTGCACCTCATTATAATACGCCTTAAATAAAAATAACAATCATTGGGCATCTGCTTTATTACAATTACCTACACTTGTATGAAGCAAAAATGCCCTGCAGCAAAGGATTTCAGACCCTGCTCGGTGCATCATGAATGATATATCATGAATAATCAAGATCATTATCTCTACCACCAACAGTGTTTTCCAGTGTAATTGGCATAAAAAACATCCTTTTAATTGGACTGCTAATTACAAGGGGGAGCAAATGCTCACTAATATCCTAAAAATTGAAAAACGAGAATAGAAATGCATTTTGTAATGAAGAGGAGTTTTAGTAAAGACACTAATTAATAAATAAATACATTTATTTATTTATTAATAAAATATAAAATGAAAAACTTTTATCGTATAGCTTTTTTTTAACCCGTTCAAATACCTTTTTATTTTTATTTTAGAATAATTCCTGTTAATTACCAAATGGTTAAAGTATACATTTTGAAGTCTTTTTCACACATTGCACAAGTGCAAGGTTTAGCAGAGTAAAACACAGCAAATAGGTTTGGAAAGTTTATAGTGCTTGGAAAAAATATTTCCTCTCTTCTTTATGGACCAGAGGGCTCAAGCAATCCCAAAGCCATAAAGCACTGTAAATCCCAATTTAACGTTAGTGTATAATCTATAATGATGTTAGTGAGCTCTGCTCTGATAGTAAATACCAAGGTGAGTTGCTGGGCTCATGATGAACTGCCATTCGAGTCGCTGCTGACAAATAAACTCCCATTGATAGAGAGATGCATCCGAGGTCAAGTTGTTTTCAAATTGCAAAAACCTTGACCTTAAACTGCTATTTATTTACATGTGTGTAAATGTATAGATGTTTTTTATGAATGCTGTACACAAACTGTTACAACATTTGTTTTAACCTCCTTTGGTTTCCATGCAATTTGAGAAACACATTTTTTTGTAGCCTGCCAATGAAATACATGAGACTTTATGAAGTTTAAGTTTAAGTAAAAGTTCAATTTACTGTAAATTGAGACTTGTCTTTTGAATACATGAGAAATGCCTTTATTATACTCAAGGATTATAATGAGCAGGCAAAAACCTATTTTTTTGTATTTTTTTTTACAATGTGAAAACTTCCTGCACCAGTTTAAAGCCTCTCCCTGTGATTTCTTCTTCTTCGTATTATTATTATTATTATTATTATTCACTTTGTGATAAATTGCTTCCCACACTACCGACTCTTACCTGTACCATTAATAAAGGCAAAGGCCAGAAAGATGTATGTGTGGGACTCATTATGAAAGGTGTAAAATCAAAGAGTTTTCTCACTCATGTTTTCTTGAATTAAAACGTACCAGTGGTGTTGTGTGTGTGCGGTACACCTTCACTTTACGATCCTCTCCTAATCATAATTACAGTGTTCTTCCCTCATTTGTGCAGGGGGGTTGTAAACGCATACACTGCTTCTCTGATGTTCCCAGTGATGTTTGCTATTGTGCCAGGAACAAAGAATCAGCCCGTCTGGGAATACGTAGGCTAACTTTTCCTCTGTTCTTGGTGGGCCTTTGAAAAACTGTTTGTTGGGGAAGGGGCATCCTTTGTTTCAACGCCTGCACCATCAGCACTGAATTTAATTATCGCTGCATTTATTTTTTTTTCCTCGCTTTTTTTTCTTAATTTGAATAGCCCTGATCTTAAATGAAATAGAAATTGACAGTATTATTAATTGTATGTGGGGCAGAATGAAAGACAACTAAAAATGAAATGTGACAGAGAAAGCTTATGATGTTGCTGAGAAAGGTATTTATGTATTCTGTTCTTGCAAATTCAGTTCACTCCTACTGTATATATATATATATATTAGTGCTGTCAATCGATTATAAATAATGTTAATCACAGTCATGGACTGTGATTAACTCAATGATTAAGTAATACATACTTTCTTTTAGATACTGAAGAAACATGTAACAAATTCTTAAATAGAACACCTTTCAGCCAGATAGATGACATATACAGAAACCTTATTTATTATTTATTTTTTAACCCATTATCTATGTGGCCTTTATACTGGCAATACATTTACCAAAGATCACCACATATTCAATTCTCATACATTCACACTATTATCAAAAATGCATTTGATAGAATCAGACACATATGCATCTGACGACAACATGACAAAATGCATGAGAATCAAAACAAGAAGTGCATCACAACATTAGCATCATGCTTCATAAGACAACTGTTTATGAGATTAATAGTATTTTGTACTCAGAACTCCTGATCACCAACAACCATGTGTTTGTAATAATTTTTGTTTTGCATTTGAAAATTCTATTTTATTTACTTCTGATGTTAAATTATCATTATCATTTTTGTACACATTCATCTTAAGAAAATCACATACAAATCATATAAAATTAAAATCATGTGTTTATTATCTTAATCTATATTGGCTGTTGTCATGTTTATTTCTGCTGTGTAAAAGCATCAACATGTATGCTCTGGCTGAAACTGGCATTGTTTGTGATGTTACTTAAATTACAAGTATACTATTTACACATTAGTAAAATTTATAGTATTTATTTGTGTGCTGGTACATTATAAAAGTATTAAAAACATAACCCATGGCTCTGTAATTTTCTTGCGACTTTATTTTCAAAATAGCCGCTTGTTGTGCTGAAACCCTGGCTGCATACACACGACAGATAACCATGCGACAGATAACCATCACCTAATGATTAATTGCAGTAAAAACCTTAAATGCAAATTTTAATTAATCGTAATTCATAATATGTCATATTCTTTTTTAATTATCAGTCTTTAATAATCTATGTACACAAATAATATTTCTCTCTAAAAATACTGTCTTCTATTTTCAACTTTTCTGCCGAGAAAGATCACACCTCACAGGTGTGGCAAATCAAGATGCTGATTAGACATGGCAGGAAGATAGGCCTTAGGCTGGTCAATAAAGTGCAGTTATGTGCAGTTTATCACACAATGCCACAGATATTGTGTAGTTTAGAGGAGCGTACAATTGGCATATTGACTGCAGGAATGTCCACCAGAGCTGTTGCCCGTGAATTGAATGTTAATTACCATAAGCCTTCTCCAAAGGCATTTCAGAGAAATTTGCCAGTACACCCTCACAACCCAGACCACGTGTAACCACAGCCCAGGACCTCCACATCCAGCATCTTCACCTCCAAGATTTAGAGATCAAGACAGCTGCTGCAACAATCGGTTTGCATAACTAAATAATTTCTACACAAACTATCAGAAACCGTCTCAGGAAGCTCATCTGCATGCGTCATCCTCATCGGGGTCTCGACCTGACTGCAGTGATTCGTCGTAGGGACAAATGCTCACATTCGATGGCATCTTGCACTTTGGAGAGGTGTTCTCTTCACGGATGAATCCGGTTTTCACTGTACAGGCAGATGGCAGACAGCGTGTTTGTGTGATTGATTGAGCGGTTTGCTGATGTCAACATTGTGGATCGAGTGGCCCATGGTGGCGGTGGGGTTATGGTATGGGCAGGCATATGTTATGAACAACAGGAACACAGGTGCATTTTATTGATGGCATTTTGAATGCGAGATACCGTGCGAGATCCATTGTTGTGCCGTATTCATCACACCATCATGTTGCAGCATGATAATGCGTCCCATGTTGCAAGGATCTGTACACAATTCCTGGAAGCTGAAATCATCCCAGTTCTTGCATGGCCACTCACCAGACATGTCACCCATTGAGCATGTTTGGGATGCTCTGGATCGGCATATATGACAGTTCCTGCCAATATCCAGCAACCGCAGCCATTAAAAAGAGTGGACCAACATTCCACAGGCCACAATCAACAACCTGATCAACTCTATGCGAGAGATGTGCTGCACTGCGTGAGGCAAATGGTGGTCACCAGGTCACTGACTGTTTTGGGCCCCAATACAGTAAAACTTCACATTTTAGAGTGGCCTTTTTTGGCCAGCCTAAGGCAAACCCAGCCTGTCCATCTGTCATGCTGTCTAATCAGCATCTGTGATATGGACGGCTGGATGGATGCATCTCACTAACACAAAGGAGATGCACTCACAGATTTCTGAACAATATTTGAGAGAAATAGAAATAGGTTACAGAAAAGTCTTAGATCTTTGAGTTCAGCTCATGAAAAGAAAAAATTAGTTTTGTTCCATTTATAATATTTTTGTTCATTTATAAATACAGTGTATAAATATATACATTAGAATTTAAGACAAATTATATATATATATATATATATATATATATAGTGTGTATGTATACATACATAATACATATATACAGTATAAACTCGTATATAATGTAAAAAGTACTTGTATTTTGGATGATTTAATTTAATTAGTTTCTTAAATATATATAATTTCATTACACACTCTAAAATTGTGAAATTGGCTGACCTTTGCTCATAAATCTGGACATCTTGGAACTTTATTTGGACTATACAATCTGCAATCAAATTCCTGCACAAATGGCCGCACAAACGCAACTAAAAGTATTCAGCCTTTCTTTCAATCTGAAATGCTGGTCTTTGAACATGTATTTAAGTCCAGGTATCCCAGTCCTGCAATAAACTCCCTCCATGTTCGGCCCAAACAGGATCCTTCTCCCAGAATGCCTCTTCCCACCAGGACGCAGCTGGAGAGAGGAGATAAGAAAGGCATGCAGGGGTCCCTGGCCCTCCATCATATCACTGAACGGAGGAGAAAGTGCAATAAAGGGGGAGACAGAGAGACAGGGGAGAGAGGAAAAGTTTGAATTGGAGACCTATAGCATTCATTAGCACTGACTGTAAAATGTACCTATTTTTCACCTCTCCAATTAATAGCTTCACTTCCTCTGTGTGAAAATCAGTTTTGCCCACCAAGAAAGACAAGGCTCAGTTTGACTATCGCAGTTTATAAAAGAATGTGATTTACCTACTTTCTCTCTTCATTGCTTTGCATAGCAATAATTCATCCAACATTCTGTTTTTTTGAAGTTGTGAACTGATTGTTTAAAATAGTTCACAGTGTTGTTTTGTAAAACAGGCATGGTTGAGTAGTTATAAGGGATGTGTGTTAAAGCATGATCAGCGCTGTGTCTCAGGCTGTAGTGAGTCTTAATTAAAGTGCAGTGCTTCAGTAACTTACAATCAATAAAGCATGGATTAATAAACTCTATCGCCTTGCGAAGCTGAAAGGTACACATCAAAGAAAACATGAACAAATAAATGAAAAAGAGAAGTCGGTTAATCAGCCACATGCATTTAAGCCACCAGTAAACAAATGCCATCCTGTATGTTTGCATTGATACCAGTATATTTAGCTAATTATTATAAATGGATACTTTCAGCCCTGGTAGCTGATTGGTCAATACTGCATTCCAGCTTACAGTGCTGAAATACATGGTATAGCAACGTTGTATTATCGTACGTACAAAGGCAAATTGTTGGACAGCAGCTAGTGAATTTGCATAAGAAAAGAATGTGAGGACATAATGTACCTATGCTCTTTAACTGTGATTATATTCACAATATAGCATGTCGTATTGTTCCTTATTGCTCAAGCATTTTCAGTTTGCCATTTTTTTATGCATTTACCTGATATTTGGCCAATAAACAAATTTACAAGCATGACTGTACACTGCCGTTTAAAAGTTTTAACACAGCAATATTCATTCATTCATTCATTCATTCATAGAAATTAATACTTTAATTTAGCAAGGATGCATTGACTTTACAGTGGCATGCTTCTGAATGCTTCTTCCTAAATTATAAAGGCAGTTATACATTTCCATGCATGGAAACACATTTGCAATGATATGTATATATTCAAAAACAGAAGAACTATTATAAAGGTAATACAAAAAATATATATATTTAATTTTCAAATAATGCAAGGATGCAATACATTGATCTAAAGTGACAGTAAATACATCAAAAATGTACAAAAGAAAATGCATACATTTTAAACCAAAGAATCCTGAAAAGTATCTCAGTTTCAACAAAAATATTAGGCAGCACAACTGTGTTCCGCATTAATGAAAATAATACATATTTATTGAGCAGCAAATCCGCTTATAATTATTTCTGAAGGATCATGAGACACTGAAGACTGGAGTAATGATGCTGAAATGTCAGCTTCCCATCACAGGAATAAATTACATTTTTAAATATACTGAAACAGAAAAAAGTTGTTTTAAATTGTAATAATATTTCACAATAATACTGTATTTTTATTGTTTATTTTCCACACAAGTAAAGACATGGTCAGCATAAGGGACTTCTTTCAAAAGCATTAAATGATCAGCTTTCAAAAGCATTCTTCTCAGCTTTAAACTTTTAAATGGTAGTGAATGTAAATTTTAAGTCATTCCTGTAAACATTATACATATTTGTGCAGGCTATTGAAAATGAACAGTGACAACTGAATAAACATGACTTCGACATTTACGAAAATGTGTTTCGCTCTTGCAGCACATATAAAATGTATGGCATTAAGTCTGTTTCTTTATATGTTTAGTGGTTTGTGAATGATTCACCGTGATGACTGCTAGATTCTGCAAGCTATTCAATGGAACACAGAGGGAAGCATCATTGTACAGAGTTTTACAGCTGACTTTACACAGCAGCTGTATTGACTGAGAGTGAAGAAAACAGCAGACAGGGACTCATTTCTGACTCCTGATTACAGCTGTTTTGTGACACCTCAGAGAGTGATGTGGTGGACACTTTAAACCTCCATAAATATTCAGGGCAAGTTTCAGCTATCATGCTGAAGTGCAGGCGTAAAATCAAGTTTTAATGACCCCTCACTAGTGCCTGAATGGATTTCTTTTTCAACCTCTGCTGAGTTGGCTTCATGTGGGGGAACTGGAGTATCTTAGCTTTCTATTTCATTACTGGGGCGGACTTTCTATGGGGAGAACAGGGACTTTTCCTGGCGGGATGGCTGACTTGTGGGCTGGTGGTTGAAACTAATTTATATACATTGTAAAAAGCAAATTGTCAAAGATTTATAAGAAAACAACATCAGATATCCCCAAGCCGGGTCATTTGTGCAACAGTAGCAGATTCTGGCATAGGTGAAATTACAGCGTCTCAACATTCATACGGTGCTTCCATGTACACAGCTATCAGATAAGTGCTTCACATTTGTGCCAGGCCAGCCTTATGTTTTGACAGCGTTTCTTACTAAAAGGATTGGTGTCCTAGGGACTGTATCTGAACATCTCAAACTGGGGTCTTGGAACCATAAGGGTCCATACACCTCTGGGGGTCTGAGGTTTCATATAATATATTTTTAAGACTGTAAAAATCGTAATATAATCGTAAAGCCTGTGATGTGGACGCAATATTACTCCGTTCCAGAGCATATGCATGACTGCTAGTCTTGAGTGGAAGTCTTACTAACCAATAGAGTAAGCACACCTCTGTTCTCCCCGGTCAGCACTGCTCTAGTCAACTGCATAAACGCCCACCATTTAAAAAGGGTCAGATCGAAAGCTAGGCAAATTAAAACTAAAGAAAAACGTATGTAACTTTAGCTTCGATGTGACAGACAACGAACAAAAGGTCATTTGCAAGAGCTGCGTCACAACGCATATCAAGAGCTCCCTTTTCGGTTCTGTGTTCAGTACTGGAGAATAAAAGATGCATTTTTAGATGTTTTTATTAGTAGGCTACATGAACATTATCTTACACATTTTGATCTCCCGTAAAGATTAATTTGAAATAAGTTTATAATGCATGCTCGCTAATTCAGAAGACCGCACACACAGCCCGTGTCTCTGAATGCTTCTCATACTCGCTCCGTTCTTTTCCACGCTGTGCGTCTCACGGACGAGCCGTTTACACTGGTCGCACACGCGAATCCCGTCTCGTAATGCTCTTTAATACTCCCGGTCTTGTGTCCGGTTCTGCTCCGCAAGTCTCTCACGAGCGTATCTGGCAATAGAGACGCACGTGCGCAACATGTCAACTCGCCCTTGGCTCCGCGTTTAAAATGAATGTAAAGTAAGTCTAACTGCTTGCCAATTTCACTTGGATGAAATGAAACATTCAGCACATTTCCCACTTGTTCTTAAAATCCCAAATTCTAAAAAATGAATAAATCAGTCCGTGTAACATGTAATACTTTAATAATTGACTAAAGAAATACAGTTCCCTATCTGTCAGTCACTACGAGTTATGTCGTGACGACATAGGGGATTTACCTGGAAGCCCCGAACATCTCTGACTAAGAGAAAACGCCAATAAAATTGGCTAGTGGATTTTGCATACCTGAGCCACTCCCCGTGCATACGGGTATAAAAGGGCGACAGGTGCATCCACTCATTAGATTTTTGCTCGAGCCGAGTGGATGAGAAGAGTGCTGATCTCCACAAAGCCGTTCATCTTTGTTTTGTTCCCGGTTGGCGTAGCGGTGCGATCAGCGGAGTCCCTCTCATCAGCGATTCCCTGGGCACTTCAACTGAGAGAGCAAATTCTAAAGAGCAAATCACGGACAATCGCGTCTTTTCAAGATGCCGTTTGTCCGTGTCCTTCTGGTTGCGGTCGTTTCTCTGCGGATGATGGACACGATCGTTGTCTTCAGTGTCTGGGCGCCGACACGCTGAAGCTGCGTTAAGTGGATGACTCATGCGTCTGTTGTGGGCGTATGAGCATGATTTCGCTGCAATCTCGCCTTTCCTTTATGAAAGGATTGGCACCCTCTGCCGCCACCCGTGCTGATCTCTCTGGCTCGAGCAGAGGATCGCCGGCTGACGCTCTGGGAGATCTGAGGGTTACTGTAAGAGCCTCTCTGCCGGGCACGCCCCCACGGACCTCTTACTCCTCACGCAGCGAACATCCCGTCCGGTTCCCGGGTGATTTCGCTGGTCTGTCCCACGGGGCGCCCAGCATTTCATTCGGTGCGCCATCTGTAGATAGGATGTCGATCGCAGCATCGGGGATGGGTTCACGTCCTCTGAGGATGAAGGTGCGGTGGGGCTGCCCCTCGGTGTTGTCGCCACCGCCGCACGGATCCAGAGCTGACGGCCATGCTTGCCGGGCAGCCGTGAGCATCGGGCTGGAGGTCAACAGAGAGTCCCGGGCTGGACGACGGAGCGCGCCTAACCGTGCCCTGCCCAGTGCCTTTCTTCCCGGAGGTGCATGAGAGCTGAAGAGTTCGTGGATGGCCCTTTCACGGCCAGAAGCCGTCGTCCGCCTCCTCCGTCCTCACTAACCTCGATGGCGGAGTGGCCAGGGGTGCAGCGGGCATTCCCCAGGTGGAGAGGCGGTCGCGGTGCACTTGTGCCCTGACGCCGCCACTTGGAGGAACCGTCCGGTCTCCCGTCAAGGCCTGTAAGCTGACAGCCACTCTCGCGGCCAAAGCTTACAGTGCTGCGGGCCAGGCAGCCTCCGCCCTGCACGCCATGGCTATCCTGCAGGTTCACCAAGCCAGGCGCTCAAACAGGTGCACGAGGGTAGTACCGACCGGGTTGATGCAGGAGCTGCGCCCCGACTGACGAAAGTCCGCGCTCCCTATGTCCACCATGGTGGTCCAGGGCGCCATCTCTGGCTCAACCTGGCAGAGATGAAGGCGTCGACAAGGCACGCTTTCTCGGCCCCCATCTCCCAGGAGGGCTGTTCGGCGACACCGTCGAGGGCTTCGCCCAGCAGTTCTCGGCGGTACAGCAGCAGACCGAGGCGATCCAGCACATCCTGCTGGCGTGATGCACCATCCACCGCTGCCCCGGGGCCAGGCCTCAGTCTGCCCGTCGCCGTGGCGCCCTCCTGCGTCCTCCAGAGCTGCTCCGCCCCAGGCGAATCGACACATAGGCGGTGCGTCGAGCCTCGCGAGGCGGCGCCCCAGCGTCCCAGCCAGGCCCCAAGTCATCCAGGAAGTCGACGAGGCGGCCCTGGCGGGCAACCCGGAGATGTTGGAGTTTGCTCTTTCTCAGGAGACGGCGAGAACAGCGCCGCTCCTTCCCCCGGTGGAGGGCCGGGAGGAGAATCTTCTGTTTCGTTTTGTTTCTGTTCCCCTTCGGTACCCACCTTCTCAAAGAAAGAGCAATTTCCTTTTCCTCCGGGTTCTCAGGTCCATGGGACGACAGTGTGTGACGCCCTGCCTCCTCACTCTCGCCCACGACCCATTTTGCCAGTAGCCAAGAGAGTACGGTTCGGGGACGACATTCCTCCCCACGCACCTCTGGCCAGTCCCGTTCGGGACCCAGGGAGTTCGGTGAGGATGCCTCAGAACGCACCGCCTTCTGTGCCATCCACCCCTACTCCCTTTCGCTGCACCACCACAGGTACGTCGTTTGTGCCGTTGGAGCCGCTTGCACAGCGTCTGGAGGCGTGGCTCACGCTGCCCAGCCTGTCTCGCTGGCTCACGCGCGCTGGTCGACTCGGCCTCGCTGATTCAGTTCGCCAGGCGACCTCCCAAGTTCAACGGCGTTCTCGAGACGTCGGTGGCAGTCCGGAACGCCCCTGTCTTGCGCGAGGAGATTGCTGTCCTCCTGGCAAAGGATGCAATCGAGCCGGTCCCTCCAGCCGAGATGAGGCAGGGGTTTTACAGCCCTTACTTCATCGTACCCAAGAAGGTGGTGGCCTTCGCCAATCCTGGATCTCTGCGAGTCTTGAACCGGGCTTTGCACAAGCTCCCGTTCAAGATGCTGGACAGGCGCATGATCAAATGCATTCAGCCCCAGGATTGGTTTGCAGCGATCGACCTGAAGGGCGCTTACTTTCACGTTTCGATCCTTCCGCGACACAGACCGCGTTTTACGGTTTTGCGTTGAAGGTCGGGCATGGCAGTACAGGGTCCTCCCTTCGGGCTCTCCCTGTCTCCCGTGTGTTCACGAAGGTTGTAGAGGGCGCCCTTACCCCGTTACGGAAGTGGGCCAGGATCCTCAACTACCTCGACGATTGGCTTATTCTAGCCCAATCCAGAGAGCAGTTGGGCGATCACAGGGACTTGGTGCTCCGGCACCTCAGCCAGTTGGGGCTTCGGGTCAACTGGGAAAAGAGCAAGCTCTCCCTGTGCAGAGAATCTCTTTCTCGGTGTGGAGTTAGACTCGGTGAGTATGACGGCACGCCTCATGGAGGAACGTGCATGCCCAAGCATACTTCTCCCTGACCGAGGGCCCCTCGGCACAGGAATGTGGTACCACTGAAACAGCTGGCCTCGGGCCCACTGGCTATCGTTTCCCTCAGTGAGCCTACTCGCACAGACACTGTGCAAGCTCAGGAGGACGAGGAGCAGGTCCTGCTGGTTGCGCCCCCATTGGCCCACCCGGACCTGGTTTCCCGAACTCATTTCCTCGCGACAGCACCTCCCTGGCGCATTCCTCTGAGGAAGGACCTCCTTTCTCAGGGCTCGGCACCATATGGCACCCGCGTCCAGATCTATGGAACCTCCATGTGTGGCTCCTGGGCGGACGCAGCAGACTTGGTCTACCACCGGCTGTGGTAGAGACCATCATTCAGGCTAGGGCTCCTTCAACAAGGCAAACCTGCGCGCACTGAAATGGAGTCTGTTCATGACCTGGTGTTCTTCTCGAGAAGACCCCGAAGATGCACGATTGGAGTAGTGCTTTCTTTCCTGCAAGAAGGGTTGGGCGTAGGCTGTCACCCTTCACCTTGAAAGTGTATGTAGCCGCTATTGCGGCTCACCACGATGCAGTGGACGGCCGGTCCCTGGGAAAGCATGATCTCATTGTGAGGTTCCTGAAGGGGCCAGGAGGATGAATCCTCCAGGCCTCCCCTTGTGCCCTCTTGGGACCTCTCTATCGTCCTGGCTGGACTTCAGAGGGGGCCCCTTTGAGCCGCTGGACTCAGTCGAGCTGAAGTTCCTGTCTCTTAAGACAGCGCTCCTGACAGCTCACTTCCATCAAACGGGTCGGGGACCTCCAGGCATTTTCGGTGGCGAAGAGTGCCTTGTGTTCGGGCCGGTCTACTCTCACGTTGTCTTGAGACCCCGGCCTGGACACGTGCCCAGGTTCCCCACCACGCCTTCCGCGATCAGGTGGTGAACCTGCAAGCACTGCCCTCGGAGGAGGCAGATCCAGCCTTAGCGTTGCTGTGTCCCGTAAGAGCATTGCGCGCCCGTGACCCGCACCGGAGCGTCAGAAGCTCCGAGCAGCTCTTTGTCTGCCACGGAGGGCAGCAGAAAGGAAGGCTGTCTCCAAACAGAGGTTGGCCCACTGGATAGTGGAGGCCGTCGCTTCATGGCGTACCAGTCGCAAGCGAGCCGTGCTGGGGTGAGGGCTCACTTCACCAGGAGTGTTGCCTCCTCCCATGCGTTGGCGCCGCGTGCCTCTTTGGCAGACATCTGCAGAGCTGCGGGCTGGGCGACACCAACACCCGCAAGATTCTACAATCTTCGCGTTGAGCCAGTTTCTTCCTGTGTATTGGGTAAGTAATGGGCGAGAAGAACTGGCGGTGTCACGCTTGCTGCGCCATTCCTCACCCGGGATACGAGCCTTTTTCTCCCCAGTTCAGTTCCCGGACGGTGAACCCTGGTGGAATCCTCAAGCACCCCGGCAGTCAGACTGGGCGGAGCAGTCTGCGCCAGGCCCAGTACTGGTGTTAGCTCGCCCGGGTCTCCGTCAGCCCCTGTACTGGGCTAGGTGTCCGATGGCCTGATTCCCCTTCGGTAATCCCATATGTGTATTCTTCCACGGTAAGGTTTCCCTCATGGTAAACCCGTGTCTTCCCTGTGACAGAGCTTCTGTCAGGTTCTGCTGGCAGCCCTCCTCCCTACTCCTAGGTAGGATCTGCCCCAGAGTCCAGTCGTATGTAGTACTGCCCCAAGCCTGGGCCAGTCCATATCAGTGTCTCCACATGTTACCTCCTTCGGGCAGGATGTGGCCTCCGTGGCGCCCTTGGAAGGCTCGCTTCCCTGCCGTTACGACAAGCTGTAACAACAAATAGGAAAGACCTGAAGCTGTCTTTCACTGAAGGTCGAAATCCCTTCCGATTCCATGGGGAAAGGAACAGCGGCAGCTATCTCCAGCAGCGATGTACTCAGTGGTCCCGGTGGGCACCAAGGTTAGCAATTTGCACTGGAGGCGGTAGGAAGGTTGCAACCTCTTGCATGGCATTTGTCTGTCACGCACTCGCTTGTCAACATCTGCATGCCACAAGGTTGTGTGACGGGGTTCAGCTTGTGGCACTTTCCATAGGACCCTTATGTCGTCACGACATAACTCGTAGTGACCGACAGATAGGGAACGTCCCAGGTTACGACGTAACCCCGTTCCCTGATGGAGGGAACGGAGACGCCGTGTCCCCATGCCACAATCTTGAACCATCGCTGGTTGCCAGGGACTCGTCTCGGCTCCTCAGCGTAAAACCTAATGAGTGGATGCACCTGTCGCCTTTTATACCCGTATGCACGGGGAGTGGCTCAGGTATGCAAAATCCACTAGCCAATTTCATTGGCGTTTTCTCTTAGTCAGAGATGTTGGGGCTTCCAGGTAAATCCCTATGTCGTCACGACATAACGTCTCCGTTCCTCCATCAGGAACGGGGTTACGTACGTAACCTAGACGTTTTTATGTATAAAAAATAACAAATCTTTCCTGTGAAATTCAGTAATTCTGTAAAAGTAGTACCATTATAATTTTCCCTGCAGAAAAGATAAAAACACAAAAAAGAACAGTAAAACCCCTCCCAAAACAATATAACATTTTATGGATTTAAGGGTTATAATGGCAATTGTATTGATTTTAATGTAAACTATAATGGTGTCTACTGGTATTTGATGCATTCTATTGGTGGGATGTAATCTAGCAGATGGCAACCAATAGAACAACAGTAATTCTTATTGAAATAATGCTCAAAGGAATTTTGTAATGTTTTTATGGAAACTATAAGAATTTCTGTGATGGTTTCTATTGTATTTTAGTTTTTTCAGCAGGGTAACGATACTCATACTTTTATGCACATTATTGACAATATTGAGCTGAAGCTTGACTTTTTGCTAATTTAAAATCGAAAAATCAAATCGCAATCGCAATATCTGTCAAAACAATCACAATTAGATATTCTCCCCAAATCGCACAGCCCTAGTCTAGAGGTCATGAATGCAAGAATTAGCTTTTCTGCATCAGAAACACTTAACATGTTCCGTAGCTTGGCAATGTTTCTAAGATGGAAGAATGCTGTTTTGTAACACGGGAAATATGATTTTAAAAGGATAAGTTGCTGTCTAATACAACTCCCAGATTTTTGACTGTAGAGGAAGGAACAATTCGTTTAGTTGCAAATTTTGATCCACGAGATACCGTGTACTGAATTTGGTCCAATAAGTAATATCTCTGTTTTATCGAAGTTTAAAAGAACACAAATATTGGTCATCCAATCTTTTACATGTTTAACACACTCAGTTAGCTTAGATAATTTAGAAGTTTAATCTGGTCTTGTTGATATACATAGTTGAGTATCATCAGCATAACAATGTAGTAATATTGAGAAGCGGTTCTTCTGCTACAGGTAACAACTCTATCAATAATTTAGTGTGTACAGGATCTAATAAACATGTTGTTGGTTTAGATGCAGTGATAAGTTTATTTAGCTCATCCTGTCCTATAGTTGTAAAGCACAACAGTTTTTCTTTGGGTGCGATGCATGAAGCTGAAGTACTAGACGCTGTAGAATCTACATTTGTTATTGTATTTCTGATATTATCTATTTTATCAGTAAAGATATTCATAAAGTCATTACAATTAAACTGTGAGGGAATATTTAGATCGGGTGACATCTATTTATTTGTTAATCTAGCTACTGTGCAAAATAAAAACCTTGGATTGTTTTGTTTATTATCTATAAGTTTGCAGATATGCTCGGTCCTGGCAGCTTTTAGAGTCTGTCTATAGCTGGACATACTGTTTTTCCACGCAATTCTAAAGACTTCCAAGTTAGTTTTTCTCCATTTGCTCTCAAGATTACGAGTTTCTTTCTTGAGAGAATGGATATAACTGTTGTACCATGGCGCAGCAGGTTTTTCTCTAACCTTTTTTAATTTGATGGGGTCAACAGTTTCTAACGTATTAGAGAAGACAGTTCCCATGTTGCAATAATTTTGTATAGTTCATTTGTTTTATGGGTACACAGAGTAGTTGAGATAAATCAGGCAGGTTATTTGTGAATCTGACTTTAGTGGCTGGAACAATAGTTCTGCCTGGACGATAACACGGAACCTTACAGTTAATATCAGTAATATGCAGCATTTACGATACAAGAAAATGTTCAGTAACATCATCACTTTGAGGTACGATATCTATATCAGTAAGATCAATTCCATGCAATATAATTAAATCTAGCGTATGATTAAAACGATGAGTGGGCCCGGTGACATTTTGCTCGACTCCAAAATTGTTTATTAGGTCAGTAAACGCAAGTCCTAACGCATAATTTGTATTATGTGAATGATAATATCTCATACAATTAGTGCTTTATCAACATTAACCAATAGGTCTGAGAGAAAATCTGCAAATTCTTTTAGAAAATCTGTATATGGCCCTGGCGGTCTATACACAGTAGCCAGAGCAAGAGATAGGACAGATTTATTTTGCATATCTGACAGTGTAACATTAAGCATAATAATTTTGAATGAGTTAAATCTGTATCCTGTTTTCTGAGTAACATTGAGAATATCACTATATATTGTTGCGCCACCGCCACCACGACCAGTCTGACGAGGATCATGCTTATAACAGTAGCTTGGTGGAGTAGATTCATTTAGACCAATATAATAATTTGCATTTTAAAGCGTTTTACAAATGACATCCCCAAAGGGAGGTTTTTGGAGATTTTGTCAGGTTTACCTCACTTTTGGGTAAACATTTGTCCCCAAAATAGGGTTAAGAATGTAGAATCTCTCTCTCTCTCTCTGCTGCGCGTGTACTGTATATGACGTATATATGCACGCAACATTTCAACATTGAAAATAAGCATGTTTTAGCAGAGCAGTCTTGACTGCATCAATGCCAGTTTTAAAACGCTCCCATCTTCTTCCACCTTCTTTAACTCTCCATTGTGATCAGAGCCTTCCACTGTTTTATTGACTATCACACTAATTATGGATGCATAAACAAAAGTCCTTAATGTTACTACTGTGAAGTAGTTTCAGGCAGCTGGAGAGTAGGGATGTGTCTTTCCCCTGCCAGGTACACCATCCCACTGATCATAGATCATTGATTACGGTCATCAATATCTCCCATCCTTCTTACTTATCAATGCTCTCTTCCATCTCTGGATTAAGATGAATGGCCTCTTTTCTTCCTCAACTGGGAGTCCATTGATTTAGGATGGCATATCGGGATGTTTACGTAATTAGGCGTCCAACTTCTCTCTGTGTGATGGTCCGGCTGGGTCTAGTTTATCACCATTTAAATCACTGTCCTGGCACACAAAGCTGGCAATACACCAATAATTGAAATACAATAAAACCTCAGTATTAGAAAGACAGTGCTGCGGTGCATAGTTCAACATATGCTGCAGTATTAATGAAATTATTAGTGAGTGCTTGAAATTCACTTGATAGTTCTGTACATGACCAAGTAATTACCAAGACATGGTTAACAAAGACTTATCAGCTCATGTTATTTTTAAGTAAATATTATTATATTAAGTTTGTTAATTCTTGCTCAGATCTGATAATCTGTTATGATATTTTATACTGTTTTACACTAATGTGAACAGAAAATACTGGATTGACAGTGTTTGCTATTTGCTGGTGGTTTGGTGCTGCTACTGAACCAACAGCATCATGGCTAAACAATGATGTGAGCTTGCAGTCAAAAATGAAGGTAATGAAAGAAAAACACTGGGCACCACAAAGTAATATCAAGATAATAGATGTAACACATTTTTCTGTTTATAGGGCCCTATGATTTCCACCATGCAGAAAACGTGGACAGAATCGAGTATGAATACATACTGAAGCACGCTTTGGTGCTCACAGTGTTTTCAGCCTCTGCCGCCTCAATATATGAGTAGATGGCACATGAACAAAATCTCCAGAACTGCTCTGACAGTCACTTCATAAGCATTTTTACCTTTTCTTTTGAGAAAAGAAAAAATATATTTATTGTCAAATATACAAACAGACACTTAAAAGGTCTTCACAGCAACCCGTCAAAATTAAAGTTTGGTTTAATATGAAGAAACTGTGACAGAAATATATTACTTTTTCCAAAGAGTTATGTGAATAGTGTTTCGGGATTTCCAATTCAAGATAGTTTTCTTGGAGATGGCTAAAGCTACGAGGAGTATCCTTTTGTTTGTTGTTTCCTGATTGAGAGTTGATAGATCACCCAGTAGACAGAGTAAGGGGGATAATGGGATGCAACAGCCCAGGAGGCTTGATAGGGATTCAGTGACATCTTTCCAAAAGTGTTAACGCATTGGAAAAATTTACTCATAGACTAAATCTCCCTACAAATTTTTCACCTCCTTACAACCACACTTCGGAACCACAACACTCCAGATCAGACCTCATTCAACTCTGACAAATCTGACACACTCATCCTAATTATTATTTTTTCACATATTATTATACATATTAATACAATGTTTTGGTAACATTATGTGAGTGTTTTCATTATTATTAATGCTATTATTGTTAGCATTATTATTTTTCATTATCATTATTAATATCATAGAAAGATTGAGCAGTAATAATCTGTTGTTGATGGGATGATGTTTTGTATAAGGATGGTAACGGTTTAATGAAGATCATAACACTAAATATATATACTTAAAATATATAAATATAACTAAATCAAATCTGTAACCAACATATACCACATGTTTTTAATGCACCACATGTTGATTTTAATGCACCACACCCATCTTTTAATGAGCCACCTCAGCTTAAGCATACATACATATACATATAGTAATCTTACCATGAATGGGAAGGAAGAAAAAAAAAGAACACTGACAAAGAAGCTAGGATAGGTCTGGTATGGGTTGGGTTTGTGTCATTATTACATTATTATTATTACTATGTTATTACATCATAATAATAATAATTATTATTATTATTACTACCTTTATTATTAATGGTATCATTGTTGCCAAATATTAATCTGTATCTCAGATCATAGTCATCTTCTATGAAATGCCTTTTTATGTTGTTTGCTGATATACTGTTGAATTTATGCTATCACTATAATACACTGTTGTAAAGTTGTAAGACAGTATGTACTGCATGTATGTATGTGTATGTGTGTATAAATGTATTTGTTTATTTATTAAGATAAATATATTCGTTTATTTTTATTTCAATTATATATTAGCAAATCATAATGTTCTTATTTAGAATGCACTGGTAAAAGCAACATTTAAAATAAAGTCACATGATCACTGATATAATGAAGCATTTAATATCTGCAAAATTGTCTGTCTCCTCCAGAGGGAATGTGGGATTAAATGGGGTCAGTTGTCCCCCTCACCTTGTTGGCACGTGCAGGGGACGCCAGAGACTAAAAGCTCATGAGGGAAAAGACAGAAAGACCAAGAAGGGTTGTTGGGGGGTTGACCTTGTACATGGAAGGGCGTCAGGGCCGACCAGCCAACCATCTGTCTGAGCTGCCGAGGGGCTGACCTGCCATGATTGTCTGACTCAGAGATCAAAAGGATGAGATGACGTGATCGGAAAGAAGAGATGGAGAAAAAAAGTGTAGACAAAGTTGATTAGGCTGTCATAGAATTAAATAGTCTAAATCCATCTTTTTTTTTTCCTCAATGGTGAATTCATTACCAGTGGTATATCTGTAATTTTTCTAATATGAGACACAAAGGCAATTTGTAGAAGTTTGTTTAACCTTTAACCATTTTGAATGTCATCATTGAGCACAAAATGGCACACATTAAAACAGGTGTTTTTTTTCCCTTCACAATTTTTTTCACTAGCAGACAAAATAGGGGACTAATGCATGACCATTTAAAGCTGTAAATGGGTTATAAGTGCAACCCATTGCTGTCTACAAGCACTTCACTCTAAAAAAATACATTGCTATTCTCACCAATTTAGTATTTCTTTTTAAGAATGTCTTTTTTTAAGAAAAAGGTTGCAAGATTGTGCAATGACTTGAACAGGCATGAAAGAAAGACATCTGAATTCTAACCAGATGTACAAAGCACGTGCACCATTCGCAATATTGATTTTGTCATTGGATTCTATTCGGTAACTATAAGAAGTTGTTAAAATACGGTAGGAAAGAAAAGCAATAATAATAAATGTGTTATTTAACCTTTTAAGTGTTTTTGGCACATTCTGCTTATCACATTTTAGATCCATCCATCCATCCATCCATCCATCGTATGGACTAAATGAGGGAACTTAACAAATTCAGTATCTTTTCTGCCATTCATTTACAAGAGGAAGATTTTATGGCAGGGTGCAGTACAGACGGTGTTCCAGACAGCCGCTAATTTGTAAGGACGTGGTCTTTGTGAGTCTGTCCACACCTCTGGTTCATCCAAACCCATATTTCATTCTTTGTCTGTCTGCTCTTTGTGAAATGAGAGTAATTTAACTCTCGGTTGAGCGAGACTTGTCACGTATGTGTGACTGACACTGATGTAGAGCCGACTTTTGACCCTGTGCGCTTGTGTCTCATTATCACCTGCTCCTCATCTGGGATCAGAAACGGCCCAGCCTGTTGTCACACGCTGTCCCACCATGGACTTCTGGACACTTTGGGAGAGAAAGCACAGCTGTACTGTGACTTGAGGATCAAGGATTTTTGAGTGATTCCTTTGAAAAGAAATCATGCAAATGTGTTAATTTTCCTTCACCATGTAGAAGGGTCATTCCTGTTGTGCTGTATGCTAATCGAGTGCCCTCCCACTCTCCCAACCCTTGTTCCCGAATCTTTAAAGAAGTATTCGGTTAGGTAAAATGACATGAACCAAACCAACCATCTCAGAGGTTACAAAATGACATTAAATAACATTACAAAATTTACTTTGATGCGAGAAAATATCAGAAAAAAATATGTATATATATACACACACTCACCAGCCACTTTATTAGGTACACTTGTTAAATTGCTTGGTAAAACAAATTGCTAATCAGCCAATCTCATGGCAGCAACTCGATGCATTTAGCCATCTAGATGTGGTCAAGACAACTTGCTGAAGTTCAAACCGAGTGTCAGAATGGGGAAGAAAGGGGATTTAAGTGACTTTGAACGTGGAATGGTTGTTAATGCCAGACGGGCTGGTCTGAGTATTTAAAAAACTGCCAATCTACTGGGATTTTCATGCGCAACCATCTCTAAGGTTTACAGAGAATGGTTCGAAAAAGAGAAAATATCCAATGAGCAGCAATTGTGTGGACAAAAATGCTTTATTGATGTCAGGAGTCAGAGGAGAATAGGCAGACTGATTAGAGATGATAGAAAGGCAACAGTAATTCAAATAACCACTTGTTACAACCAAGGTATGCAGAATACCATCTCTGAACGCACAACACGTCGAACCCTGAAGCAGATGGGCTACAGCAGCAGAACAGTGTTAATTTCGGCGATGAAAATGACGTCGAAAAATATTCGTCAATGATCCTTTTTTCTGTTACTAAGACGAGAAGTTGACGAGCTAAAACTATTATCTGATGATAAAAACGATGACAAAAGTTATGCTGCGTCTTTGTTAACAAGATGAGATAGGAATATAATCAGCAGTGAATTTAAATTAATTACTGATTCATTTGAGTATATTTTAGTTAAAATGTCATTTATGCTTACATATAGGAAGACATTAGCTCTAATGGTGTGTAAACTATCCAGGACAGTGTTTCAGACTGGATTCAAACCAGTAACCATTTCAAGAACTGATTTTATTCCAGAATCAGGCTACACTGATTGTGCTGCATGTTTGTTTCTGCATGCAGCCTGCAAAAAAAATGACAAAAGACTTTTCATGCTATTAGTTTGTGGTACGTTGCCATGCTATGACATCCCATTTGATAAACACAGGAAATTCATGTTCCAACAGGGGTAACAAATAGATTAAAAGATCAATCTTGGGGTTTCCAAAATCAGTATCAAATTTGTTTTACCCAGCCCTACAATAAATGTTTTGTCGAAAAATCTGTTTAAACCAGCGGTTCTCAACCTGCAGTCCGTCACGAATCCGAATGCGGCCCACCATGCTGAATGAAATGTGTTGTAGTCTAATGTGTTGAACATAATAAAAAAAAGTACTTTCAGTTTTACAATTAGTTTTAGTTTTTACATTCATTTAAAAATGTACTAAACAAATGTTTTTGTTATGTCAAATCATTTTGTTTTTCTTATATTATTTTTAGACATGAGCAGACCTATGTACTCACGTAATTATGTTACGCATTTAACGAACACTTACAAGTGCGCACTTTGGCAGAATTAAATTCAAATAGTCATCAGAAGCCATTAGTTCTGTAAAATTGAGCATCAGAATGTACACATTTGTTAAGGGGGAAAACGAAATGTGGAAAATGCCAGCGAAGAAACACATTCAAACAAGAATAGTCTCAGCATCAGCGGTGAAGAGAGTGCTGGACTTACTTATGTTCAGAAAGTTATGTTCAGATAAAAAAGAAACACCCGTAAACTACTACGCAGCAATCCTCCTTTTTACAGAAATGTGGCAAAACATCTCTGGAGAGAACCTCAGATTATTAAATTCAAAAATTAACATTTGGATCAACATAGGCTACATTTGTGAATGCACACTTTTTGCAATGTCGCGTGTCAAGTAACACTTGACTATTTAACACCATTTAAATAAATGTAATCGTTTAGATATCATAATATTTAGGCTATAAATAATATTATAAATATAGTTGGTTTGTATTGATGACGTAATATGTAAATTACATGCGTGCGGCCCGTGAGACTCGCAACTTGAGAACCACTTAAACCAAAGTAGTAAATTGATTGAAAACTTATGCTATGTTTGTGATATTGTAATAACAGAAAATAAACTAATATGATTTTCATCCATAAAAACATTGAGCTTTTAATATTTTATGCAGTATGTTAAGACTGTACTGCATAGATTGAATGACTCAGTAGCTCTTTTACAGCATGTTAAACTCTCTGCTCTGACTGATCAGTGCAGTTACACGAGACTCAGTCTTGTAAAACGAGTCTCTTTCGGGGGAAAATGGGGCACCCGGCTCTCTGATGTGGCTCAAAGATCCATAAACCACCATGTTCTTGAGAATTTGGTGGCAGTATGCAGAGCGCAGTCATGGCCTTGCCTAATGAGACCATTTTATATTCACAGAAAGACAAAGAAGGGAGGGAGTTTTAAGCCTGATTAACTTACCAAAATCTGCTTATGTGCTTTTTTCACACCAGACTTCAAAGGGATCACTTTTTAAATTTCCTGGACACTGGTATTAAGTGGACTGGTTTACAACTTCTTTCTTGATCTTCAAAGAGTGAAGTGAACACTGAAGTGGATCTGCCACTTTCATAAGTTCACGAGGCATCAGATAAACACAATTTGTCAGCAGAAAGGCTAATAAAGAATGACCAGGAGCAGCAAGAGGGTAATGAAACTCTTTATGTGTGGGAGTTTAGAGCTTTGTGTTGTAAAATGACCTCTTTTTGCTGCCGGCTGTCTTTCAACGTAGTGTAATTTGGAGTTTAGTGGTGTATGACCATACATGTGTTCAATTCAAGTGCCGAGAAAAAGTGGAGAGGCTCTTTCTTGCTATATTTCAGTATGATGTTGCCCTTATATAAATGACTATTTGGAGGATGTATGGATATTCAGTCACTAATAATACATTAAATTAGCCTAAATCAGATTCTCACAACACCAGTTGGTGACAAAATTCTATTTTTTTCCATGCAGTTCCCTTTAAACTTTGCACACATCCAAAGTATTTTTCCTATTTAAAAACCAACACTCATGGGACACTCAAATTTCAAAGCCCTCTGGAGAATTCGATTACTTCCAGAGTCATGGAGATGAACTTCCCATTTTTAAGTTGTGTGAAAGGAACAGGGAATTAATCCAACAGTATAATGAATCATATGACACCCAACTAATGATGTCTGGATCACATTGACCTTTTCCCAGTGTGAATGAGGTGTACCACGTACATCTGTGACCACCCTCAAGCTGTCAGATCAAAGTCTGAATTTGTCTTTTGCCCCCTTTGTTGGGTTTGTCAGTGACCTCTCGTTCTGGTTTCAAACATAAGTGCAGGGGCCTATTTATCATTGTAAGTAGATGCATTTTGCTGATTTGTCTTTAGCATTTACCATAACTCATGACAACTAGGTAAATTTGACAAACATCAACAAACTCTGATTCCTATTGCAGTACAATCTTTAATTTGAACATGATTGGCATCTCTTGTTCATATTTTTTGACTCGCTCCTCTCTCAAGACACTTCTAAATCATAATCCATTATTGTTATAAAATATGTGCCATGGCCACTGACACCGCACATAACTCAGCTCACAGATACTTTGATAAGAGGTCCAAAAAACAGTCACTGGTGCACTTTATTGGACTTTAACTTTTGTGAAACCTGTGATTCTCTAAGGCATCCCATATATATATGGAGCAAGTGTTGCTTCACACACATTCAGGTTCAACAATTTGTCTTTCAGGCTTAACTTTTCCATTGGTGTCCTCCTTTCCTATTTAAAGCCTTGACTTTGACATATGAACTCTTAATTTAGCTGAAGAAGCACATCATATGTCATCTATCTTGTGGAACATGTTACATCTGTCCCTATAGAGCTGTTTAACCTTAGATTCTGTCCTGTCTCCACAGGCTTTTGTATTTTTTGACACTCATGTTGGTATAACTGGACATTTACAAGATTAGCAAAGTAAAATATATATATTTGTTTTGCTGTGTTAAGGTGAAAAAGGAGCTATTTATTTTCATGCATATTTTTTTATATCCCATTAATATAAATTATTGGAAATATAATAAGTAATCATTTGGTGGTTTGGAAATGCACCTTTGGCAGAGAGCGATGTAAAATGTTCATATTAACAGTGTTCATATCATGGACATGGCAATTGATAGCAAGTGATACAAGACACTTGGAAAAATAATGGCTCAAGATGAATACCAATGCTCATACAGTCCCCATAAAATTAAATCTGCTATATCAGATCACTAATAAGAAGTCAAAAAAAAAAAAAAACTTTGTTTCTGTGTAACTGGTAAGATATCTGTTCTGATCCATATTTACAAATGTTTGATTTTCATTATTGAATTATAGTTTCTCACATAAAACTGTGCTCTTGTTATTCATAGTATGATTCTCTATACCACCCAAACCCTTTGTTATTATCCTCATATATTTAATCTCAGTCATTTCTCTATTTCAGCACATCAGAGTTTTCTGAGAACTGTTGATTAATCCCAATTCACTTTTTCATATCCCAGCCTCCCGAAGTTTTATCAGATAACCGGTCCTACATTCTCCCAATGCTACAAAGTCATTTCACGCATGGCACTGGGTAAATCCTCCATCACTATATGGCAGATATGCTCATCTCTGTCACATGTATCTAAAGCAGACCCCCGCAGACCGATATCAGGCCTATAAAATGAGGTGTGGTGAGGCTAACGGCTGTGTGGCCTTGTATTAATGTAACATTCCAAGGCACCCTGTTGATAGATATGGGAACATTGGTCTGATGGTCTCTTTGTCATAGTTAATGAAGCCATCTGAGCATGCGGTGAAGCTGTTTCATTTTCCTGGCTTGGTTACTTTTTGCGCTTTTGAAAATTTGGACCCCTTTCTAGGAAAGTCAGTGGGTTTGATATGCAGAATAAAAGCAAAACATCAGTATTTTATCATGATGGCACACGTGAGAATAATTTCTAAAGTTCATAATCTTGATTTTACTGCAGAATGATGAACAGAAGGACAACAAAGGCAGTCAATTGTCTGATAGCCTTAACCTGCAACTTCTCCAGTGGACCTCAAGTGTGTCTTAAAAGAGAATAATCCTCAGACTTTGGCTTAAATGTCATCATCCTAAAATATAATGGATTAGTTGGGTCGGTTTTCCTGAATCTCACTTCGATTGGTTTCCCATCCTGCTTACATACTGTAACTCTAATTCTTCATGACACTTTGTAATAAAGACTACACAACCATTGTTTTGTTTTTTGGGTGTTTTTTTTTTTGGGGTTACTTTAAAGAAGAAGAACTGTAATGTTCACTTAAAACAAGCTAAAATCAAGAAACGGTGAAAAAGGTCAAGAAACGGTGACCCCACTATTAAAGTTTTGATTTTGCTCTTAAATTCCATTTTATCTTGCTTTCTTTCTCCATTCCCACCCATGCTCACACAATTATAGGAATTCAAGACCAGTAACAGATATATGCATCCCAACAGCTGTTATTACGTTTTAGTGTTTGATTTTTGCAGCAGCAGGTGTGTCAGCGTATTTGCAGATGGCAAACTGACAGCCAAAAATGGTATATCGGAAGTTATATATTTAGTTATATACTAACTAACATATGGCTTGCGTAAATTGAAAATAAATAAGACCATATATTTGAGTTATGATTGAGAATAGAGCTTCTGATCTGGAAAGGTACTACAAACCTGTACTCAATTTTGGTCATCTAAAGCATAACTGCGCTATATGTCAGAGAATTGATCATGAAATTATTGTCTCCTCTGTATCTGTTTTAAGCTTATTATATGTAATTTACAATGCAAAACTCAACTTTGCTTATACTGTGTGAAAGATACCAATTTGCAACCTTTGAGAAATATGAGAAAATGACTGCATGTGTTTGCCACAGTTAGAAATGAGGCAGTTTGAGATAAAGGGCAGGCTGCATGGTGTTCCAGATGTGCATGTGTCTCACATGTGAGCAGTCCATAATTACACTCTACACACTCAATAACCTTAAAGATTTTCTGATGCCAGCATTTTCTTCTTTGTTTTTCACACTGCCTCTCGAATGGCCTGCTTGTTGTTGGCATGGCTCCCTGGTTACCTGCTGAGCTGTGTCGCAAAACTCAAGTACAAACGGGTGGCGTCATGTCTGTGATTTGTCCTCACCCCCTCTGGGAGATCACACCCGAGAAGAACAAAAAGGGCCTTTACAGTTCTCACCCCTAACATCTTCCAGGCATGGCCGGAGGACACATCCCTTGAACCTTCACCTTTTCCGAAAACACATATTGCTACCAGTAATGTTTGCAGTAAAAAAAAAAAAAGAAAATAAACCTTCTGTTTGGAAAAACGTTCCAGGCAACGGTTTAACTTGTAACTATTTAATCTTTATACAGCCGCGGTGAACCAGCAAAGATCAGGGAGTTTTTATTTCCCTCATTTTGTTTTTTTTGGAGCCGTGGGCCACATGCATACCGACAGCGACAGATACAGTGCCAAGTCAGATAAGCTTGTAAAACCATAAGGAGCCTTGTGCACATTTTTAGCTAAATGGAGGCAAATGTTATCAAATGTGTCAGTGAGTTCCCCTCAGGAGCCAAAACTCTGGCAAAGCAACAGAACCCAGTAGAGTCATGGGGAAAAAAGCTTAAGGACAGAGGAAACGCTAGCACATTTAGTGAAAATCATTTTACTTACGTGACTCAGCAATGCAATTCGAAGGGTTCTAAAAGTTCATTCTAGAAAAGCACATTCTAAAAGTTGAAGAAGAGAAGGTGTTAGCATCTTTTTTAAATAGACAGTTCACCCAAAATTGAAAAATATGTTATTATTTACTCATTTATGTTATTATAAACTTGTTCAACTTTATTTCTAGTGTGAATCACAAAAGATTCAAAATGCAAAATGTTCCTGGTGCTCTTTTTAATATAATATAAAAGTATATAGTAACCAGGGGCTGTCAAGCTTAAAAAATAACAAAGAATATCATAAACGTTGTCCATATAACACAATATTCCAAGCTTTCTGATATCAAACAATAACTTTGTGTCAGCAATGATTCATTAAAAATCCCCCCCTCTGCTGTAGCTATCAGATCTCATTTGCACTTTTGCATATTCAAACTTAGTGTGCCACGATCAATTACAAGACATGTCATTGAACACCAGTTGTTCTCAAACAGAAATTCATGTGCAAGGATGAGTTACAGAATTCATCAACAAGGGCTCACTGGAAATACATGCCTACATACATTTCTGCAAAATTCATAAAATGTACCTATACATACAAATCACTGCAGTTTCCAGTCGAAATGAACTCTAGAGGCAGTAAAACTCTGACAACTTTTATTCCTTTTCACACAAAGAAAAAAAAAAAACGGATTTGCAGGTCCACAGTTTCGATTAATGAAGCCACATTTTTGCATAATTACTTGAGTAAAATTATGCTAAGAATTTAAAATATAACATGCTTCGACATTTGAAAACTGATACGCTTGAACGTGCCGTCACAAATCCAGCTTCATAAACATGAGTGTTCTAACTCAGCTTAAGTGATGAAGAACCCGGTGAAACCACGGTTCTAACAAAACAGCTCAAATCCGCATAAGGAAGTTAAAATAGCGTGAGACATTCACTCACTGAATGTCTCACTTTGAAACTGATGAGTAACATGCAGTAAGGTATGTAATAACGGTGTTGCAGAAATGTATTTAGAGGCACATATTTCAAAGGAGCCTGGGTTGAAATTCATTCAGTTTTGGGTGATGTGTTCCTTTAAGAGACAGATTTTCTGTAGAGACAATATGGACACGATTTTATTTTATTCTTTTACCCAGAATTCCCTTTAGCAATATTACTGTGAGCCAGATTCCTAGATAGTATATTCATGGTGTCAGCATTAGTGCAATTACTCAAGGTAAAGTAAATTCAAGGTAACAGATGGTGTTTGGACATATTCTGGGCTTGTCATTGACCACAGGGGATCACGGATTACTGAGTGCAATGATTCTCTCATTGCAGCACAACACCTTTCAGAGGTTTTGAGAGAATATTAAAACAGAAAATTAAATGTTTTTGATTTCTCTCTGTGGACTAAGATCCACTTTTTTATTGAACTTTTTTATCAATGTTTTGGGGTTTTCAAATACAAAAATAGAATTTACTGTAAATATTTGATCATTTGACAGAAATATATTTTTGTGTGTTTGTGTTCTACGGATAAACAAAAGTTATGCAATTTGGCTAATATCAAATCAAATCAAATCACTTGTATTGTCACATCACCACAGCACAAGTGCCTTGGTGAGTGAAATTCTTACGAGCGTGCTCCAGAGATTGCAAAAAAAAAACTATTTACATATGGACAGTACGTATTTACAGACTGTACAGAAGACAATGTGCAAAATACACATACATATACTCAGTACACACAGTGTACTATAAAGACATACTTAATTATCAACTACACATTATACACCGTATGTGCACATCTACATTATGTACACATCTATACATAGTATTATGTGAAGGTGCAACAGATTATTCATTTACAGTAGATTGGTTGTGCAACAGATAGTTGTGCAAAGGTGCAACAGATCATGCATATGCAATGTCGTGGATGTGCATTGTATGGTGTCCAGTGATAGCAGATGTGTTAGTGCAGTGTGTGCGTGTAGTCCGGTAGAACTGTGTTAAAGTACAGTGCATGGCATGTTGTATGAGTGGGAGTATGAGGGTGAGTAAATAGGTGATCATATTCATTTTATGGTCAACGTTTGTTACAACTACTTTTTGTCAATGCTATTTTTCCTTACCATCATTTATGGGTCTTTATGTCTTCTAAATTATATTTCTTGTTGCTTGTAATGACATTTAACACACAAATAACTTCTTAGTAAGCATACTGCCAAGTCAAAGCAGTTAAGAAATGCATACTAAATACTCTTAATAAGGCATCAAATAGCTATATCTGCTGTTAACTTTTGACACTTTGCTTCAGTGGAAACCCGTAAGTCACCTCTGTCTTTCCTTTTGTGTTCACCTTCCCTTGAGAACATGTATTTGTCTTTGTCTTCTTATTACCATTATCTCTCTCTTTCTCTCTCTTCTTTCTGTGTCCTCTCTCGCATCCCTCACTCTTATCCCCCCTCCTTGATCTCTCTTTTTTCATTTTCGCCTTGTCTGAGAACGATGGCCGGAGGCTTCTCTGAAACCCATGGGGTTTAAAGAAAAGCAGTAGACAATTATCGGCAGCGTGAAGGCAGCCGCTCATGGTGATGTATTTTGCTTTTTTTTTTTTACCCATGCCACATTGAATGTCAGTGTAGGGTGGGTGCAAATAAGTAGTACATCTCCAGGCCATTATATTAAGCAATTTATGATGCCTATCATGCATGGCACTGAACTGTATTATTGAAATCTTAAGATGAATTAGTTGTGATCGGTTTCATAAATCCTTGATATTTTGTTTGAAAACACATACTTAAGAAATACTATTTTATTGATTTTATTTTTGTGTAAAGTTTTGTCTTGCCGCAGGAATGAACAGTGACAGTTACACTGCAGAGTGGCTCTCACTGACACACAGCCTCAGGGCTCGACACGCTCGACTCTGAATGATGTAGCCGATAAGCTGTGCTCACCAGTACTGCAGATATGTGAGTTTGTTTGGATGAGTCTGCTGGTGTTTGTTTTTTTTTTTTGCTCTAATGTGTGTGTGTGTGTGTGTACTATATTTCCTACAAAGACTGGATGGATTTATTGATAAGAGCATTGGAGAAGTGTGGTGCTTTTTGTGTCCCTGTGTACGTGTGAGCTTGTGTGTTAGTATGTGTATTTACAAACAGTTTCGATGAGTTTCTTTGTCTGGATCATGATTATTTGTGTGTGCTGGTGGGGGATAGAGGGGGTAATAGCCAACTCAGCAAACCTGTCAATCTGCCCAGCCCTCATTTAAGAGATTAAATGTGGTGTGTGTAACTGATATACTGCTGCACTGATATAGATACACATGCCTGTTGCTTTGGTTTTCCATTATATCTAATCTGACTCACAATATGTCGATGTTTCAAACTGTATGGCATTTCAGTGTTGGTTTGCTGATGTGAAAACAGTGATATGATGGCACCAGTGGATCTGTGATATCTGCAAGACAGATTTGAGACAGTTTGTTTTCTCCTGTGGTTTTCTTTGCTGGTTTTGAATATAAAATGTGACAACTTATGGTGTGTCCACAATTGGGGTATGTTGTCACAAAGGTCAACATGCTTTCAGTGAACTCGATAGCTATTTTTATTTTTTTTGTAGCCAAGACATTGGTCATAGTCACATTTACTGTTCCTCAGTGACATTTCACAAACAAAATCCAGTCATTTCAGTAGGAGAGCGAAAAAATTCCCAATGTAGATTCCGCATGTTCAGATTGGACACACGAATGTGTTGTGTTGACCAACAGAAAGCTGCTTGCTTAGAAAGTGACTTCTGCTGCTTCTTGCATTGCTATTGACTATATATATATATATTCTCCAAGGTAAAGCTGCGTCTTTTTATAATCAAATCTTTATAGTTTCTCAATGAGGTCTAGTTTCATCATACTGCATTATGGTGCGATGTTAGCATTTTATAAGGTCATCAAATAATTAATGCGCATCATATTTTCTCTAATCAATTATGAATTAGACACGATTTTTTCAGATTTTCCAGTATGTACATTGATAATAATCTGTTTACCACAATTGCAGATGTCAGCGCAGGGAGTGGGGGCCTTCAAACCTTACTAACATGAAAACATCTGTGTGATTGACAGGTAAGGCCTTGCCTTGACAGACACAGGAATGACATGTATGTACTTATATTATTATTCATATACTATGTATGTGTGGTTCGGAACACGGGCTCTCTAGGGGCCACACTAACCAGACTGACCGGCCTGTCTTCACCCTCATTACTCATGCATGGTGGCGGGTGGGCCATTCGGTATTAACATTAGTAGGATTTTTATAGTTTTACATTTACTGTTGACAAGAGCGACACATTTTTTTCAAATTTCTCTTAATTTTATTAAAAGATTATTATATTACATTCTAGTATATATATTTTTTTTAATTCTTATCACATCTTAGATTTATAATCATTTTTACAATGTATTATTATTATTTTAAAGAGGGGAAATAGTATTTTTATTTTATTATTGTTTAAATTATGAAAGTAAACAAATGAAACAGTAATAAATAATTAATACAAATTACATTTAAATAATTATAATATATTATTTTTATGTTGTTGCATAGTTATATCGAATGGAGAAAAAATAGGTTTTCCTTCTTTTTTGTTTTTAGCTTATCGTATACCTACATCTTCATGTAGTGTCTTCACATTTCCTATTCAAATACATTTCTGTTGGAGAAAGCCTGACATAATGTATCATGCAGCGTATGGCTCACAAGGCTCTTGATTAACTCTCCGTGGTATGACAGCATCTGTGATGGCTATCTGTGCCGCATCATCACTAGCAGAGGAGATGAGCAAGCTGACACACCGCCACACTGTCGCCAACAGGAGCCTTGCTGTGGTCATGGCAGCCTACTGGCCACGTCATGGAATGTGTGATCCATGTCTGGATAGTTACATTATTATCATACTCCTGCATAATAGATTCATTTTAGCGTAAATAGTGGCTTTGTACCAAAATCCTATAGTGAGCTGCCTTGCTATCAATACAATCTCCCTATTCGAAATGTAACCTCATAAGTGACTGAACTGAAACACTCTACATTGGCATGGACTTACATGTGCTACACTGTAGACATTAATATACAGATTATTCAGCATTTGCCTTCCAATAGCGCCACCATCTTGGAACAGTTTGAATGGAGTCAATGGAGAAGATGTCTCAGTGCATTTTTGTGTGGAAACCAGTCATTTTGTAACTCATTGACTCTGTAAAATAAATACCGCATTGTCCTTATTATATATGTTTAATACAATATCAAGTTATTAGATATTATGATTATACATGTATATGCACATTAGCATTCAACAAAATTGGTGCTGGTAAGTTTCTTTAATTATTATTTTATTTTTATTTTACATGCTTACGAAGGGTGTCTTTATTTGATGGAAAGTAAAGTGAAAGCTATTATAATTTATGACCACGAAAAAACGTATATGCTATATTATATATGTGTGACCATGGAAGACAAAACCAGTCATAAGGGTCATTTTTTGAAATTGAGATTTATAAATCATCTGAAAGCTGAATAAATAAGCTATCCATTGATGTATTTTATTATGGTTTTTAAATATGCCAAAAAAAATGAAACAGTAATAAGCAAAATCCCATTAAAGTTGTCCAAATTAAGTTCTTAAATGCATTTACTAAATTATTATCTGTATGATTGTTCATATTATATATCGAATATAAAGAAATATTCCTTTTTGTTTTATTTATGTGACTTATGACATGCTTCATGATATATATATATATATATATATATATATATATATATTGTGTTGTTGAACAACAAACCACATATTTGTGAATATCATCATAATGATTCCTAAACATTAAATCATTAATACATGCATGGTGGACCAAACAGGGCGGCATGACAGCATCTGTGATGGCAGTTATTGCTGCCAGTTATCTGCATTTCACTGTCAAATGTTTATGGGCAGATCATGAATTTTCCAAAATGTCGGATGCACATTGTCAATGCTTAGTTTCCAAGGCTTGCTTCTCAATTCCAAAAACGTAAAGGACTTGTGGAGAACAAGTAGTTTAAAGCTTACATGTCGTCTGCCCTGCAGCATCTTCTGGTATTTCTAACGGTTTGGATCTCTCAAGCCTGTATTCGATGCATCCTTAATAACAAGAACACATCCAGGTACTTGCATGCATTTTCTGTAGTTGTGTTCTTGAGTTTTGAATTTACAACTGATTATGAACTAGTACAAGAACACAAGGAAAGAAGATTTCTAAAGAACACACTGAGAAACTGCCAATGTCTACATATTTAAACCTATAAAAAGCATTGAAGCCAGCAGAGACTAATGTTAGCATGTTGCTAAGCTAACAGTACTATACTGTAGTAAACACAAAATACATAGCTTTCACGGATCTGGGGTCTCATCTATAAATGCTGCACGCACAAAATGAGCATATAATATGCATAAGAAATTTTCCTTGGTGTAATATACACACCGCACGGACATTCTAAACCATGCAACTCTTTTGGAGTGAGAAGTAATGAAGTGAACGATTTTAAATGCGTTTTCATTTTATATGCATTTACAATAAATATTCCACGCACTGAAATTACAAAAGTCATTACGCATGAAGTTAAACAAAATGAAATGTAGACATATAGTGGATGCATTTGATCACTTTTCATGTGACATCCTATGTTTTATTGACAGCGAGGAGTGCTATAGGTGCACAATAATTCATTTTTAAACTAAACTGCTGATCTCATGTTATGAGGATTTTTTTGTTGTTGCAAGAACAATGATCATGATGTGCACTTAATTCGATATTATGGCGGACACAGCTGGATACGGTGGTCGAACGGCCAGTCCATTGTCCAGTTTGTATAGGACCAATGATAATATCAACCACAGCTGCACACACACACACACACATATATATATAGTATGCATGAAAATACATATTTTTCAATTAAAGACAGCTTATAGATTTAATATGGGCTGCTTTTGGTGCTTGACACCTTTTTATTGGTCATTGTGTGTTTAAAGAATAAGATCCAACTTAGGTTAAGAATTATGCTACTTAAACATAAAAACATATATTTTTTTTAACAACATACTTTATTTAACAACATTACAATAGTGAAAGACGACTTCCCTTACTAACCACGTCTCTTGCACGACGGGATGTTGGACTCATGAAAAATAATCACGTTGTTTGTACTCACCAAAAACTGATTTGCTAAAGTCAAAACATGGATGGAATTGGCGTTAGTGCAAGCGGCGCTTGCTGTGAGGCGGGAGCCACCAGCCCGCAGAGGATTGTGCAGCCTTCCTCGAAAAGTTATGTTCACGATTTCTGATTTTCTTAACGTATACTGCGTGATGGGGACTGTGACTGGATGATGACAGGTGTCATGTCGGTGATCATTCTCAAGTGTCTTTATCAGCACTGCTGCTGTTGTATCATCAGTCAGTGGTTAGATCAGCATAGCAGTCAAAAAACGGGACAAGGGAAGTCCCGTATGGGATAAATCAATTAGGCCCAAAATACGTGACGGTTGGCAACCCAAGTTGTGCTACATGTGTGTTCCTGCTTGCTCTGTGTTCCCTCTTGGATGTTGATTAAAAGACTGCTGTTTGAGCTTACTCCTCGTCTACTAGTTCCTCGCGCCTCTGTAGCAAACCCTTACAATAGCACACACACACATAGTAGTGATTTGCCCTTATTTTTGATTACATAGAAGTGCTATTGATACCAATTTTAGTGCTGAATACATTACAATTGTCCATGTCTTGAATTAGCATATTTAATTAGCAAATGCCTTAAAAAAGTAAAATTTCAATAAAATAAAATACTGTGGTAATGAAGCAGAAAATACGATAACATAATTTGGCTCCCTGCAGTTTAATTCAGCCTTTATGTGTGTATATGATGACTAAAACTGCTAAATATAGGCAGCTCTCAAGTGTTTTGATACAGAGCCAGTGATATATTGTAGAATTCAGCATTAGCCTATATGATTATCATATTATAAACCTAGAGGGAAAAAAAACGTTCCAATTAAAATTACAGTGTGATTTTATGTCGAATAGTATTAAAACGAGGTTAAAGCAATCATGAACCATTAGAAGTAAATCCCCAAATCTTCTTTAGGAGACTTTCCAAATAAGACTTATCCACTTGTTATTTACCACAGATCATTTTTCGACTGTTTTGGCTCTGTTTGACTCTCTGCTGCTGAGTATTTGTGTATTTCTGACTGCTCTTTTGGCCTGCTTGAACCCTAAAGTCTCTTTTGTGCATGAACAGGTGGTCGGCTTTTTATAGCATAATTATTATAATTACCTCGTTCTGTTTCTGATAGCATAAGCAGCACTTAAATTGTACTTTTAAATAGAATGGATCAAGTGCCCAAATATTTGCTAGTGTAAAGAACACTAGCATCCCAAAGTAGAATACAAACAGCAATTAGCCATCTTTCTTCAGCTTTACAATTTTAGACCATAATGGTCAGATTCTTTAAGAGCTGTGTAACTCACATTGCGCAAATAACACGCCACCAAAGTCATCTCCTCTTACCTTGTAAAGGAAGTTCAGCTTTATTTTTTCTTTAGTCTTGATGCAGAACAACACCTGGAAAATGTCATTGCCGTGTCAAGTGACAAAAATGTCATCCCTTGTTTATCTTGAATAAGCAATAATTGGCAATAATTGAAGCTATTAGCGGGTATTAACTGAGCCCTTGTGTGGCATACCGCGGGGTTATTCTCCTCAATGCCAACCCATTAACACCATTTAAGCTCGGCAGCATATTTAGTTCATTATTACTTGAACTGCTTGTTTATGTCTAGTAATTACAACCACGGGTGACACAAAGCCTTAGCATTGCACATTCAAACAGAATTCCAAAATCAGACAAGGCGATTATGGAAAAATGGCACAGGCCAGACAGATGCACCCTTCCCTCATTTCCCTCTGAAGCCAGTCAATAAACAATCTGCATATATTTAGTCCATCAATATTTAATAGCAGCCAGCTAAAGGGCCCCTCTCTCAGGCTCAGTCAGGTTCGATGTTTGATGCTTTGAAATGTGCCACAGACAGCAATCGCGTGCTTCCCGGAGGGTTTGGGCGCACTGCATGTTTGTATTTGTGTGTTCACCAGAGTGTGTAAGTGTACACGTTGTTCTTTTGAAAGGTTGCTCTAATGTGTGTATTCTGGGCTATCTGAAATGTTGAGTATAAATACTTCTCAGCTGGTTTTGATTTGGGACCAATTTGCATTAGAAAAAGGTATGACCAACATTAAATCAACAGAAACCTTGTGTGTGTCCTTTTGACTGCACAATTTATTCAGTTTAGTAAAGTGGCATCTACATTTTCTCACAATTAATTTATTAGTTTATTTTTTTCATTTGCATTTAGCATTGTTTTTTGTTTTTTTTCACCCAAAGATTATATGAAAAAAAAAAAAAATGCTTTTTTTCTTTCTTTCTTTCTTTCTTTCTTTCTTTCTTTCTTTCTTTCTTTCTTTCTTTCTTTCTTTCTTTCTTTCTTTCTTTCATTTTTGAGTTCTTGAGTTGAGTTCTTTGCTGTGGTTGTTTGTAGGAATGCACAATTTGGACCAAAAGTTTGTGATTTATGTATTAAAATAATACTAATATAATAATAATCACAATCATAATGACAAATAAACAAAATGAACATATTGCTGTAAGCTTTATTTTACTGTAAAATTACAAAATGAGTAATTAAGAAAGCAAAAACTTTTATTTTCCATTGCAACTGTAAAATTACAGTACTAATTTAAATTTTATAAAAAAAACAATTTTTTTACTTTAAAATATTAAACCAGTGAGCATGTATTTTGGCATAAATGTTCTGGGTTAAAACTTCTCTGCTTTGAAAATAGGTTTAGAAATGCTTCTCATTAAAAATCTGGTGAAATATTTGGTGAATATTCTGTTTTAAAATGCACACTAAAGGCGATGTAAACTCACATTGCTTGCAGAGATGGAAATCATGTAAAGCAGCATCGCAGCCTTTGTGATTTGATAATCGCACTAAGCCATGTTGCGGTTTTAATTTTATTCCAATTAATTGTTCAGTCCTACTAAGAACCCAGCCCATGTCCTATTGTTCATGATTTACTGGATAATGACAATGATAATGTTTTATTAATATTAAATTAATTACCATTAATTTTCAAGGTCTAAAAATCACAATCTCTCAAATATTCAGATTTTTAAAGACAGTGGGAACCCTTCTTCTTATTATTATTATTATTTTTGTCTTCTTTAATGTAAAAAAAAGGCTAAAGGGGTAAATTAAAAAAGGGAAAAACCTTGATTTATTTTTTTTAATCCTTTTAAGTCATCTTGAGAGCCCCTTAGACGTTTTCTAAAGTCCCTAGTGGGCCCAGCCCCCTGATTGAGAACCACTGCTATAAAGGTGGTACATATGTGCTATCTTTGAGAAAATGTGGTGCATTCAAAAGGTCAGACGGTCCACTCCAAATTAACAAAAGCTACTAGCCCTGCTGTATTAGAAAATGGACTGTGTCTGTGTCCGTGTTTGTTTGTGTGAGTGTGTGTGGTTGGGGTGGTGTTCTGAACTGAATTTTAACGATCAAAACAAATGAGCCAGTTCAGACCCACAATTAGTGGACAGTCATGGCTATGTGTTGCCTGTAAATGAGCAACACGACAGCCTCTTTACCCCCTCTGGAGTAAACTTCTGCCCCTAGAGAAGCCTCATTAACTGGGCTGGGTTATGGGGGGAAAGGGGGTGATGGGGCTCTTTAAAGCTCAATAACCCTGGAAAGCTCAGGCTGGAACCTGTTCCCTATAATAGACAGTATTAATTCAAGGTGTTGCTGTCAATCATCCTTTCTTGAGACTCTAATTTAATGGCTAATAATTTGTGTCTTTTCCCATCTACAAGATTGATGGTCGGCGTTACATATGGATTTTACATCATTACTAATACTATATAGATGAAAATGCTTTTAAGTAAGTAATTCAACTGCAATCATGTATCACTGCACTGAAAAGTGTGGCAGATTTCATGCATCAGTTTTGTATTTGACTGTGTACTTATAATTTTACAGTGTAAAATATTTGTAATTTTTACAGAAAATAAAAAATTCTGCAGTAAAAAAAATATTTGGATAATTATACAGTAAGTTAGTGCACCATATACAGTAAAAATAACAAACTCTATTTAATATTGCATACTATACTATTTTACTTAAAAATACATTCAAATATATGCAATTAATTATTACTATATAATTTACAGTAAAAGGACACCCTAAAATCCCTACATGGCACATCACATTCAGTATGATAATTTGTTTTTTTGTAAATAATTTTATTTCTTCTTATTTTTGTTACAATGCACATTAACGTTTTATGTTTTATTGACATGCCACTTATGATTTGCTTTCTATCACCTATATTATTATAGTGGTTATCAGTACATTTTAAGGCAAAAAGCTTTGCAGTGCAAGCTTGGTGTATTAACATTACATCACTTAATTAAATATATGTTTGTAAGTATATGTAAAATATATGTCGCCACTATGCCATTACATAATACATTAAAAAAGTGTTGTTGCTATTTGTCTTTTAACATAAATTTAACACTAAGCATCCATCCCTCCTACCTTTGAATAGGAACCCTATGTATTAAACTTTGGTGCATGACTTGTTCACCATCTGTGGTATGGATATATGATATCTCAAACTGTGTGAGGTGTGCTGTCATTTTACTAAGTGTTTGCCAGGTGGATAAAAGGGATGAAAAAAATCACAGACTTACACTGAAGGAAGGACCAGAACATACAGTATAAGAATAGAAAGCTCTATTGACTTGGACTGGTAATTAACCGCCTTGCAACCACAAAGCAATGTGGATATTGCTAGACTGGCAAACACAAGCTATTTCAAAGGATACCATGGTAGTATCATGGTACATAAAAATGATATGCTAATTTTTGTACCATATACAGGTGCATCTCAATAAATTAAAATGTCGTGGAAAAGTTCATTAATTTCAGTAATTCAACTCAAATTGTGAAACTTGTGTATTAAATGCACACAGACTGAAGTAGTTTAAGTCTTTGGTTCATTTTAAGTGGGATGACTTTGGCTCACATTTAACAAAAACCCACCAATTCACTATCTCAACAAATTAGAATATGGTGACATGCCAATCAGCTAATCAACTCAAAACACATGCAAAGGTTTCCTGAGCCTTCAAAATGGTCTCTCAGTTTGGTTCACTAGGCTACACAATCATGGGGAAGACTGCTGATCTGACAGTTGTCCAGAAGACAATCATTGACACCCTTCACAAGGAGGGTAAGCCACAAACATTCATTGCCAAAATAAGCTGGCTGTTCACAGAGTGCTGTATCCAAGCATGTTCACAGAAGGTTGAGTGGAAGGAAAAAGTGTGTAAGAAAAATATGCACAACCAACAGAGAGAACCGCAGCCATATGCGGATTGTAAAGCAAAATCGATTTAAGAATTTGGGTGACCTTCACAAAGAATGGACTGAGGCTGGGGTCAAGGCATCAAGAGCCACCACACTCAGACGTGTCAAGGAATTTGGCTACAGTTGTCATCAGAGGCATCTTACCTGGGCTAAGGAGAAGAAGAACTGGACTGTTGTCCAGTGGTCCAAAGTCCTCTTTTCAGAGAGCAAATTTTGTATTTCATTTGGAAACCAAGGTCCTAGAGTCTGGAGGAAGGGTGGAGAAGCTCATAGCCCAAGTAGCGTGAAGTACAGTGTTAAGTTTCCACAGTCTGTGATGATTTGGTGTGCAATGTCATCTGCTGGTGTTGGTCCATTGTGTTTTTTGAAAACCAACGTCACTGCACCCGTTTACCAATACATTTTGGAGCACTTCATACTTCCTTCTGCTGACCAGCTTTTTAAAGATGCTGATTTCATTTTCCAGCAGTATTTGGCACCTGCCCACACTGCCAAAAGCACCAAAAGTTGGTTAAATGACCATGGTGCTGGTGTGCTTGACTGGCCAGCAAACTCACCAGACCTGAAACCGATAGAGAATCTATGGGGTATTGTCAAGAGGAAAATGAGAAATGAGACCAAAAATGCAGATGAGCTTAAGGTCTTTGTCAAAGAAACCTGGACTTCTATACAACCTCAGCAGTGCCACAAACTGATCACCTCCATCCCACGCCGAATTGAAGCAGTAATTAAAGCAAAAGGAGCCCCTACCAAGTATTGAGTACATATACAGTAAATTAACATATTTTTTATTAAATTTTTTGGTCTTATGAAGTATTCTAATTTGTTGAGACTGTGAATTGGTGGATTTTTGTTAAATGTGAGACAAAATCGTCACAATTAAAAAAACAATGACTTAAAATACTTCAGTATCTGTGCATTGAATTTATTTAAATGTAGCATTTCACAATTTGAGTTGAATTACTGAAATAAATGAACTTTTCCACAACATTCTAATTTATTGCGATGCACCTGTATTAATATTCTAATGAGTCTCAGTGTGTTGTTGGTTTGGGTCTGCTAATAATGAGATTTAATTTAGTAGGTAGTGCAGTCAAGATTTAGTTTGAACATTTCAGAGCCCCAATGCTGAAATACAAGAGAAAGACTCACATCTCTGTGGACTCATGCCTTGTTATGGATTTGACCCACGTACGGTGGCTCCAGCACTCTAGGGAGTGACACTGATAGCTTCACAGCAGAGGAAGCTGTCTATTAACATTTAAATGATCTTCCTTAGAAAGAGATAATATTATGAGAGAAAATGAAGAATTAGCGTAATGCTCAGGTCTTAGCTGGTTGGAACGAGCTCTCACTCGCCTTTGGAAGGTAATAAGTGCCTCCCAATTATGCCTAATGAATTCTAATGGGCCTTCACCATTTACAGTTCATCCATGCTCAATATGGAGGCCTTTTGGTCTTATTTATTACACAGTAAAAGTGCAGTTAACTAGAGACTGATGGGGATATAATAATTTTGCCACTTCCTTATAAATGCAAATTTATTATGTTTCTAATGCCATAGTAATCTTTAATTTGCTGCTTTGTGCGACTACAGTTCAATGCATTATTATTGTGTGCATTGCTCCAGTGTTTAACTGAAAATAGATGCATCTATAAGGTATATATATATCTCTACTGGGACTACATAGCTATACCAACTACATTGCAACATCTTAAAATACTTCTATTCAGAACTATTGACAAGTAATAATAAAGTGTTCCATGCTCCATTACAGTTTTCTTGTATTTTCAATGTTTGTGTTGGCCTTGGGTGACGCAGGCCATATGCTGTGTGTAGAGCAATATTTGTTTAAATATCACTGAATGACTGGTAACTGAGTTGAGATTCATTGTGTCCTTTGTTCTGTTAAGCAGATTGGTGTAGAGGGGCTGCGGGGAGAAGGTGGGCTCCGATTAGACAGCTTTGGAATACTGCCACCATATGGAGGAGGTGTAAACTTGGTGCAATGACTGGTATTATTGTAGAACAGATTGATGACCCTTGTGAAAAAGAAGTACATGTTTGCATGCTTTTACAAAGAGCACTATATACAGAAACAATATGCTAAAATGCAAAATGAATGTATACTAGTGATTATAGAGACTGAATATATATATATATATATATATATATATATATATATATATATATATATAATAAATAAAAAAATCTGTGTTTCGAAGGTGAACAACAGGTTTGGAACAACACTAGGGTGAGTAATTAATGACAGATGTTTCATTCATTTAAGAAAAGGTCATGAAAATGTACTATCTTTATGTACACTACAAGTGCACACTCACTTCAGTTAAACACACTTTGCTACAAGGGGATGGCACTTGGAGTAAATTAATTGGCTTAAAAACAAAACAATCAAAATAAAGATATTTTAAATAGTCTCATCTGAAAGTCTAGTGATAACAAGCTTTTGAACGTTTTTCTTTATCTTACATTTCTATCTAATGTGCCCAGATTTGGCTCCTTTTTAGTCTGCCTGTTGACTTAGCTTTGTCAATTTAGAATAAGGTTCCCTGCTATTAGCTTTGGAATGGATTGCACTTAAAAAAACAGTCAAAGAGAGGTTTAATTAACATGATAATCATGAATCTAGTAAGCATTTCTAATCTGATTAACCAAATGGAAAGGTGTCTCTCTTGCTAATTAATATTCTGTTATTAAATACAACTTAAAACACTAAAGTATTTGGTCACCTTTTATAGTATTTTGCATTAGTAAGAAAGATTAATCTTTGTAGCTTCTTGATTTTTAATAAGGAGTGACATAAGACTTATACTGAGAAGAGGTTACATTTTAACTTTGATGCATACTATGTTTATTTAGTATGCTACAGAAGGTTTAACATTAATTTACCACGAACGCCACTAGCATTTTAATCAAATTTAGCTTAAATTGTGGATGTGAGGCACAGCTCTCTTGTTTCGTTTAAGTGACTGTCTTTTGATTTTGCGTCTCCATTAGACAACAGAGCACCATTGTGGAAATGCTAATGAACTTGGATGTCTCCACACAGTGATGGAGTGCTCCTGGTGACAATTCCTTTATTCAACGGAGCTAGCCTTGATGTATAGTGCAATTTCCACTTTTTAATTTTTTTTATTTAATCTATAACTTAATTCCAACAAAGTAATAAAATAACCTGAAGGCACCTTACAGCAGTCGTTTAGTGATGTCAGCTCAGTTAATGTGAGCAGCCTCTAAATGCACACTGGTACGACTTTATGGCTCAATGGATTGGCAGATAGACACTTATCACTGTGTCAGATCCCAGCTCTCTGTAGCCTCTTTAGAGGTGATGGGATCATTTTTGGGGTCAGAAGAGGATATTTGTAGATGATTTAATGTGTTTAACCCTGTGAAACAAAGGAGGTGGTGGGTGTGGTCTTAAATGCAAACACAGAGCTGCGTATGAATCCATTGGAGTGTTACACAAAAAATAGCTTTCTTTTGTTAAGATTATATTGATAATATGAGTGGTGCCACTACAATGTGTTTTGTTTGCTATGCAGTTGCTAAGGTGTTCAACTTGTTTTAACATGTTGCTATGTGATTGCTATGAAGCTCTGGTTGGTTGGAAGGTGGCCAAAAACCAAAAGAGCCCATCTCTAAATCTCTATGAAATTCTGGCCTAGATAAGTTTCAACTTATTCTTTCAATGTAAATCTAGGACATTTTTGCAGTTTTATTATCCTTAAGGTAAAAATCATAATCACTTAAATATATGCTTCTTGTAAGTAATAGTACACATGTTCATTAGGTCTGTGCCACAAAAAATGAATACCTTATTTTGAAAAGCATGATAACTGGCTTCACTACAAATAAGGAATCCTACCAAATAATAGCCAACCAAAAATGTCATACTAATGCTACATTTTAATGAACTTATCAAAAATTATAACGCATTTTGTTGAGACTTTGAATACAGTATGACATAAAATGTGAACTATAAAGCTTTTTGAGCTTTATTTTATATTAGGTTTGTAATCAAATATTTAGTAATTTTATTAATTAAGGGGTGGGTCACACTACACATTTCATTTTATTTACTTTCATTTGTACACATGCAAATGTAGGAGACAGAAAAGCATAAGTTTGTGCAAATTTGTATCCTACCTGGTTTGTGTCACGTGAAGACATGTGACAAATAGAAGACTGCCATGTTGAAAACTCTTAGCTGAATTAAAAATGCAAACTGGCATTGATTGGATATTCAGTCCTACTTTATATTAGGTGGCCTTAATTACTTACATTTAAATTAGTAATTTGATACAATGCACTTTTTGTATACATGTATTTACATTGTACTTATACTTTAAAAATACCAGTGTGCAATTACATCTGTAATTCAATTCTGTAATTATATTTATAATTGCACTGTTGACCCATCCCTTAAACCACCCTTAAACCTACCACCAAATCATACCAATAGACCTGTCCCTAACCTTTCCTGTATTCCATCTCGATATCAGTAAAAGTATTTTGCAAAACAATACAAACACATTAAGTACAATCTACTTATTTTCTTATGTAAGTAGACTGTAGCTACACCTAATATAAAGTGGGACTTCATATTTTTACATGTTGGATGTATTAATTGTTGAATTACCATTTATTGCCGTTAAATTACCGTCTTCATATTGTGACCACATTATTCTGTAGTTTTTTTTCTTTCCATTCTATGGAAGTCAATGGCTATCAGCAACTTCACAAAGAAGTTATCAGAAAATTCTGATAACTTCCAGGCAATCAGAAAGAAACTCATACTGGTTAGGAACAACTTTAGGGTGTATAAACGATTGCTAAATTGATTATGTGAACTATCCGTTTAAGTATAGTGTGACCGCAACATTATATAAGGCTTTTTTGCTATTTGGAAACTGCATGGAATAGTACAGAGCCCCACACATGATATGCGAAAGAAAAGTAGACACAACTAATTAATTTGTGGCCATGTGGCCTTTTTTCCCCTTGTTTTACTTAAATTGTGGCCATGTTGGACAGGTTTGTTCCCTTTTGTTAATTTCGTTAAATTGTGACTACATCACGAGCACTGATGATGACTAAAAATCCTGAGAACTAATATGGGATGCTGTACAATAGCTATAGATCTATTCAAAATGGTCTTTTCATTTAGCCCCATTCTACCCTGACTTATCCATAAGCTAAATATTATCATTGCCACAGATATAGACGCTAGGGGTGGCACGATACATGTATTCATACCGAACCGTCAAGGTACGGACCTCTCGGTTCGGTGCATGAGGCCTTACGACGAATACTGGCAATTCACCCCCAATCCAGAAGGGGGTGCCCGCAGTAATGCAACGCTGTTTGATAACCGCCAGCGCCTGCAGAAGAACAGTGAATGGCGTGAGTTGCGTGTCACTCTGAACGCGTCTCTCACTCGGACTGACAAGAGCTTTGTGCTCGTCTATCCTATTTCTCTCATTTGGCACAAATCCAAATATTCCATAATATTTCCATGTTTGCGATGCAACTTATATTAATGCTAAACTATTATTTATGATGTAAATTATAGGCTTTGTAAGTTACATTAATTCAGTCGCGTTCCAACGGCAACACAGAGAAGGGTGTACTGATGTTTGTATTTGATTTTGATAAAGTAGTTTACCAATTTTAGCAATGCTGGAACTGATGTGGTTTGTGTGCGTGTAAGGAAATGTGATAATGTTTGTAACATTTTGTAATAATTTTGAATATTAGTAAAATGTTCAATATATATAATTAATTTAAAAAAGTGTGTGTGTGTGCGCTCCAGAGTGCAATCACTTCAACGGTTTCTTTATACCAGCAGAATCAACATTAAACAATTATTGTCTTATTAATAATCACTGGATAAAGGTCAATGTAATAATAGTATTAGTATTACTAATTAGTATTTTCGCATCTAAGTGGAATTTTTTTTTATTTGCACTACTGTCTGTTCAAAATAAATAAAAAGAACCAGAGCATAGTAGATTTCTTTTTTTCCCCCTGTTGTACCGAAATCGTATCGAACCGTGACCCCCGAACCGAGGTACGTACCGAACTGTGACATCTGTTTACCGTACCACCCCTAATAGACACATATACAGACAATGGCTTTGCTGCACATACAAGTCTGCTCCTTACCGCCACACTAGAGGCAAGGTCGTTTCATCGGTAAGAACATAAAGGCTCCCATAGTGTCTACTTCTGTGCCCACCCAGAGATGCAATATGTATGATACCCTATTTGTTATCTGCTTTTGAGAGGGTGGGAATGGGAAAGGGATTTCTCGTACCTATATCCTGACCCACTGAACATTCCCAAGGTGCCCTATCCAGAGGTAAAAAAAGCCCTTTAGCTCCTCTCAACAGTACACCTCTTATTCAAGGAGGGCCTCCACAGGGAGGATTCAATTAACTAGTCAGTGCGTTTGGGACGATTTAATCCCCGAAGCCTCATTTATCTCCATAGCCACACATCGCAAAGGCCAGACTCTGGAAGAGTGCCTCCCTGGATTAACGCTCCGCGCTTTGCACATTATGTACAGTGGTTCTTCACAGCAAGCCGATTAGGCAGGAGCATATTCAACACGGAGGATTAACCCTTACATGCTTTCGTGTGTGAAGGACTACCTGTGTATACAACACCAGAGGCGTGTTCAATTCTATTTTATTTTTGCAGTGTGATTTCACAGAAGAGTTGAAAAGCTGTATTAGTTTGCCCGTGGGCCTACTTCTAACAATATGTGCCTATTACAAATGAAAAATAACCACCAAGGAAGCAAAACATCAAGCAAATGATTGGAAAATCATTGAGGATAAGTTTAAGAGAAAATAATAAGAAATTAGGCTATGAATAAGAGTGATTTCTTTCAAAAAATTATTTTAATAAAAATTTTATATTAAACATTTAATTATTCATATTTGTATTTTTAAGCATTATTCTGCATAATAATGTTGTCATTTATAAACACCCATACATACATATATTCATAAATATACTTACTTTTATGGATTATACAAGGCATATTTACTCTGTGAACATTATGAATACAAAACAATTGTATCTGAAAATGGGCTGTAATTTCAAATAAATTCCGGTTTTAAGCTCTTTTTCGGTAATGGTGGGATGTTTTTCTTTTTATGTATAAAATGAAAACTAAAATAATTTAAAGTCACATGAGCCAATATTTTATTAACAGTAGAACATAGAGAACATACATGTTTAAACTGAGACATGTTACAATTTTATGCACAAAATGAGCTCAATTTCAAATTTGATACCTGCTACAGGTCTATACATAGTGCCTTCCAAAACATGCAAGCTGCCCATACCGTATCCACTTATGCACCCCCATACCATCAGCGATGCTGGCTTTTGAACTGAACGCCGATAACATGCTGGAAGGTCTCCCTCTTTTTTAGCCTGGAGGACACAGCATCTGTGATCTCCAACAAGAATGTCAAGTTTTGGACTCTGACCATGGAACACTTTCCACTTCGAAACATTTTAAATGAGCCTTGGCCCGCAGGACATGACGGCACTTCTGGACTATGTTCACACATGACTTCCTTTTTGCATGATAAAGCTTAAATTGTCATCTGCTGATGGCAAGGCGGATTGTGTTTACTGACAGTGGTTTCTGGATGTTTTCCTGGGCCCATTTATTAATGTCAATGACAGAATCATGCCGATGAGTGATGCAGTCATCTAAGGGCCCAAAGAGCACAGGTATTCCAACAAAGGTCTTCGGCCTTTTAGATTTAGATCTCAAATATAATTTGCAAATTTACCTTTCACATGGAGTTTTATTGTCAGGTGATCTGACCGATCTGGCCAATTTTGTCCACCAATCAAACCAGACAGGAGAATAAATTAACATTGGTGGATTTAAATTTGGTGTGTATTGACATCTTCCGCGGTGGAAACAAGATACCTTCTGATGTTCATTCATGTTTATTTCATGCTATAACTTCTAAAGAGGAAGAGATGATCGGTTCACATGCCGCTTGAACTGAAGCGCTGCAGTGATCTGTCACGACACGTTAAAGAGCCACAACATGGTATTTATTGTTTGAATTTCTTTAAAAAAATAAACTTTGAAAGCTGAGACATTGTTTCATGCCAACAGTAACCTGCTCTGTCTTTTCTGTCGGTGCATTGTCAGTTTTCTTTTTGCCCCGACATTTATTTTTCACGGTGTGAGAACATTATGTGTAGTATGAGAGTGGCGTGGCTTGTCAAACATACACAGTAACTATAATGTTGTGTGGACACCAAAAGCGATAATTTGCATCGCGTTACTCACTCTAGATTACTCACGGGATGTTTTTTTGCATCACTCACACAATAAATAACATAAAAACTATTTTCTAAAACAATTGGGTGTGTTAAACATGTTGATTGGCTTGTGTGACAATGCATAATCCGTATTTTCTGCTTGAGTTGAAATTTTTCAACCTCACCTAATTTGCGTCATCCTGCACAAATGCATGCCTATTCGTATCTTTGCAGGGACTTTGTTTGTAATCTACTTAATAATAATCTACTTTTTGGAGTGCACATACCATTGGGAGGTTGGGGGGAGGTCTTTACAATTGTTTACTTTTAAACTTGTCATATGACATAAAAACCCTTGAATCAGCAACAATTCAAAAGGCACCAGCATGCAAGAATTATTCCATTAATTCTTTATGACTCAAGCTTTGAAACATTCATTACAGAAACCACACAAAATAGAACCAAGAATGCATTTTTACTTTAGATCTTGTCTATACAGTAAACATAAACTGACTGCCTAAAAATCATAGGGACAAAGGAATAAAGTAAACATTCTCAATGTATTATACATAATTTTGTGTACATGTGGTTTAAAGAGATCCTCCTGGGATGAACTGCTACATAATCCTATGATTTTTCTGCTTGCAGCTTTAAATATGAGAGGATCTCATCCTCATGTCCTCCTTATACCTGGATCTACATTTTAATAGGCTCATTACTGCCTGGGCTGTTGAGTGGCAGGGTGAAGTCTAAATGGGGCCCCTATTTCCTCAAAGGATCCAATCCAGACTGCTTCAGCACAAGGGTTGGGGCCATGGTGAGCCAGACCTCAGATAATACATTTTTCACCTTACTTGTCTTTGTGTTAAAGGAAAAACCATGTGACGCTATCGATAAGACCAGCCCAGCAGGGGTTAAAGCAGTGTTCATTGCCAATCCCTGCCCCAATCTAACATATGAAATATTCAGCAGGCCAATTGAGCATTATTGTTAATACCTGGCTGTACATACTGTTGAAATATTAATAAGCAATATGTTCGCTATAATTTGATTAAGGCATGAGTAGATCAGAAGTAAGTCTACAATTTAAATCCCTTGAAAAAAGCTGATGGTGGATTTTTTAATAATAAAATAAATTTTGTTTCGATAATTCACGGCATATATTTTACAAATATTTAGTTTTTCTCTGGGAAATGAGAAGGATTTCTGTCTGGCTTTGCTCCCACAACCTGTAATTATTATATTAATCTGGAAACAACCCATGTTAAAATAAAGTCCTTTTTATATATATTTTTTTTATAAAAAAAAGTTAAATATAATATTATTTTATAAAATAATAATTTCCTCATTGGTTTGTTTATATATATATATATATATATATTCAGTTTATGCCCTCAAATTGTTTTTATTCTGTGCATTTTTAATTATATATATTATCTGCCTTTCTTCACAGAAGTCAACCAACTATTGTTTTGCTTACATGTTTAACATGATAACCTGTACTTGCCCTCTTTTTTATTTTAGTTTTATTTAATTTAATTTGTTTTATATTTTTGTTGTATATTTGCGCTTTGCCCTTTTGAACAATCAGGGGTACATGTTTTTGGCACTGGTAAAGGCTTCCTGCTAACTCTAGCATTTATCTCCATCTATTCTAAGCCTTTGGCACTTTAATATGAGTAATGCAACTACAATCTCTAAAGCACCAATTTACGTACTACTGACTATACATACAGTATTGCCTGTTGCCTCAGTTCTTTTTTTTGAAATCCTCAAATAGCATTTTAAACTAACATTACATATTTAAGAGCTTCCCAGCTAACAGGGAATGTTCCCACAACTTCCACTATTTTTTCAAAGGTATTTAAACAAAGGTATTTAAAAAAGGTATTCTTAAAATAATGTTTACAGGATGTTCTAACAACGTTATTATGGTTGATTTACATTCTTGTAATGATAAAAAAAAAAAGTTCTTATAACAAGAATCCCGGAACGTTATTTTGATGTTATTTGTACACGATTTAAGTTCTTGTAATGTTAAGATAAAACGTTCTTAGAACAACATTCCAACATCCTTGTGATGTAATTTGTACTTGATTGTTCTCATCATGTTAAAATAAAAGCAGCGGTCTCCGGCGAGCGCATATCTCAGGGTCCACCCGGAAACGTAGTGGCCCTGGGATGCTCGCCCCCTTCGAGGAGGGTTTCAGAGCAGTCAGTTCAGACGCTTCCTGTCGGTTCACCGTTTCAGGACGTCGTTCTGACTGCACAACTACATATAAATCCAGAAACCTGTCTCGAGAGGCTAGTACCTCTAGTATAATTTTTGACAAATATATCTCGTTGGGTCCTGCACAGAGGTTGCCCCCCAGCAGGTTCTGGTAATGGAACAAGAAGTGAAAGCTCTGTCAGAGAAAGGGGCCATAGAATATGTACCTCACTCCAACAGGTAAACCGGGTTTTACAGCCGGTATTTCATAGTTCCAAAGAAGGATGGGGGATTGCATCCCATTTTAGATCTTCGAGTTCTGAACGACTGCATCATGCAGCTCAAGTTCAAAATGTTAACTTTGAGACAAATCGTGCACAGATCAGATCCGAGGACTGGTTTGTCACGATAGATCTCAAGAACGGATACTTCCACATATCCATCCTTCCATATCACAGGAAGTTCCTGAGGTTTGCTTTTGGGGGCGGAGCATATCAATATCGGGTTCTTCCTTTCGGCCTAGCTTTATCACCCCGCACTTTCACGAAATGCATAGATGCAGCCCTGGCGCTTCTTCCTCTTCAGACTATTCGCATAATGAACTACATCGACGATTGGTTGATTCTAGCTCAGCCGAATCAGTTGGCAGTTCGGCATCGAGATGTCATTCTTGCCCACATGAAAGAGTTGGGGTTACGGCTAAACGCCAAAAAGAGTGTGCTTTCTCCACTGCAGAGGACTACTTTTCTTGGCGTGGCATGGGACTCAACGTCAATGCAGGTGCGCCTGTCACCGGCATTATAGAGTCCATCCTGTCGGCTGTGAAAAGAATAAGGCCAGGCCAGTAACTCACTATCAAACAGTTTCAGAGACTGTTAGGTCTTATGGCAGCTGCATCCAACGTGATACCTTTTGGACTGTTGTACATTGGACCCCTGCAGTGGTGGCTAAAGACCAAAGGGTTTTCCCCAAGGGGCAACCCCTTTCGCATGATCAAGGTCACGCGGAAGTTGTTGTCTCTTCGAGCAGCTTACATCCCGGGGGTCCACAATATAGGAGTAGACATCCTGTCGAGACAAAGACTGAGGCCCGGGGAATGGAGGCTCCACCCCAAGGTGGTGGAGCTGATATGGAGGGAGTTCGGTCTGGCACAAGAGGATCTGTTTGCATCTCGAGACGTCTCATTGTCCACTCTGGTTCTCCCTCACGCATCCAGCTCCTTTCGGACTGGACGCGATGGTGCAGACGTGGCCGAGGCTTCGTCTGTATGCATTTTACCCGATCGCTCTGCTTCCGGGAGTCCCGGAGAGAGTTCGCAGGGACCGGGTTCTACTACTTATCATTGCCCCACGGTGGCCGGGCAGAGTATGGTTCCCAGATATAATATCCCTTCTGGACGGGCCTCCTCTGGAGCTCCCCGTCAGGAGGGACCTTCTGTCCCAAGCAGGGGCTCGATATTTCACCCCAACCACAAAACTATGGAAACTGTGGGCTTGGCCTCTGAGGGGGCCTCTCTCAGGTCGCTCAACCGAGGTTGTTGAGACCATTCTCCAATTCAGGGCTCCCTCCATGAGGAAACTTTATGCCTTGAAGTGGAGAGTTTTCACTCTATGGACCAAAACCGGGGTTCGACTGTAACCTCGGTTCCCTGAAGAGGGAATGAACATTGCGTCAATACGCGGGGAACGATTTCTGCCTAAAGGAGAAATAGCGACCAGGAGTATAGCGACCTCTAAGGCCCGACCAGGAGTATAGCGACCTCTAAGGCCCTTATATCAGGAGTTGCTCTCCAAGAGGTTTGTGATGCGGCAGGTTGGTCCTCACTGCACACATTCACTAGATTTTATTCTTTGGACCTGGACTCTACCCGCAGGTTCCCAAGTGCTCTCGTCCTAGTGCTGCTCTTTAGATTTCACACAGGACAGGCACACACCACTATGGTGGTGTTATATTAATGTTCCCCAAGCGTCAATCGACGCAACGAGTGTTTCCTTGAAAGGGAACGTTCGGTTACGACTGTAACCTCGGTTCCCTTAATATCTCCTTCGTGCCTATAGGCGACTTGCTCAGACTTCTTCGTTTGGGCAGGCTTTATAGCTTCCTGGTTTGTGACGTCACCCGCTCTGACGTCCCATTACACCTTGGATCGATTTCACATGTGCTTCAAGACATATCACGCAAAGCGTTCCCCAAGCGTATCGACGCAACGTTCATTTCCTCTTCAGGGAACCGAGGTTACAGTCGTAACCCCCGGTTTTGATTTTATTAATAAAATACCATCTTCTGCACTACTGAGTCCTTGCCTCATCCCACACTACTGACAGTTAGGAAACTTTTAGATTGGGAAGTTCTTGTAACATTCACATAACAGAGAAAAAATGTTCCTCAAACATGAAAAAACCTGGACATTTCGAGCATTTACATAACATTAAAAATAACATTGTCATAAGAGGTATAAAATATCAAAGCGAATGTTTGTCCTACGTTTGTATAATAAGTAAAATTATCTTAACATAAAATATGGGTGTTTCAAACATAGAGGGAACATTTAAATATAAGGTTCTCATAATGTTATGACAATGGTTGATTAGAATGTTCCTCAAACATAAAAAAACTGGACAGTTTTAACATGTGCAAAACCTTCCGTACTAACGTTTTCATAATGTTTTCAAAGTGGTAGGACAGAATGTTCCTGTAATGTTCACAGAAACCCCACAAAAAAATTCTTAATACATAAAAAAACTGGACGGTTTCAACGTGTACAAAACATTCCAAAATAACGTTTTCATAACGTTTTCAAAATGGTAGGATGGAATGTTCCTGTAACGTTCGCAGAAACCCCACACAAACATTCTTAATATATACAAAAAACTGGACGTTTTCAACATGTACAACACATTTTGAAATATCGTTTTCATAGCTTAATAGAAATGTTAGCAAAACGTTCTGACAACTCGTTTTTGTTAGCTGGGTTACTGGTGGGAGCTGTGGCCAACCTGTTAGCATATTTACTCAATATGGTGTTCTCATGTGGAAGATACAGGTTTGATTTGAACCTGTCTTGGGTCCCAATTCCATTTACCACTGTGTCGTTACTGCCTCTGCCAATATAAAATAGAATCTCCAGCGCCATACCCATCTCTCAGTGATTTTAAGTAACAGTGGTTGTTGGAAAAATGGAAATGTACAGGTTGTGGCATCAGTTTTTGACAATACAATACAGTACATTATTTCAGTCATGTGTAGACTTTACTTTACAGCTTAATGGTTTTCTGAACTGCTGTGACATAGACCTAGCTTCATCAAGGCGAAATTGTACTTTTATGGCATTTGTGCCCTTTAACCCAATACTGCAATTTGACCATGTACACCTTATTTCTTTAAATAATTACCCCATTTCCATTTTCAAATAAAAAAAAACAGTTTTCTTGTAGACAGTAACCATCTGTGTGCCTGAAATTGCATGCTGTCTGACTGTTTTAACATTTTAATTTGAACTTACTCACTATATGAACATGGGTAATATGGATAAAATTCTTGTTGTTATTGTCATGTAATCAATCAACATCCTGGCTTGTGGCCTCATGGGATAGTAAAGAGTCCATCGAATGGGGAAATAGTAGGTCATCTGGATACTTTTCACCTGATGATTTTCGAATACTATGAATTCAGACATACTGTACTACTGTTTTGGCCACTGTTGGGGAAAGTTACTTTTAAAAGTAATGTATTAGAATATTGCATCACTCCCTAAAAAAGTAACTAATTACGTTACTTAGTTACTTTTTATGGAAAGTAAGTGCGTTACTAAGTAATTATGTTGCTTAGTTACTTTTTATGGAAAGTAATGCGTTACGTTACTTTTTAAAACTGGGCAGGGCTTGTTTGTTTTTAATATTAAAAGTTATTATTTTACAAATGTAAAATCCCTTTCACACAAATAGTGAAATGATTACACCCCAGGCTGAAGGAAACGCAAATTCAAGTTTGTACTGTAGATCAGCTCAAACAAATTGCTTTAAGAATATGACGTAGGAGAAGAAAGTTCCACATTATTTATCAAAAACAAAACTGAAACACAAATGTGCCATTTTTGCTTATCAGTATGGTTGAATTGGATCATCAAAGGTCAGTAACAAAGACGAGTCATCTGTCCGAACATAGCTACACTTTTTTGAACCGGAAGAAGTGCCTTGGATTTCTTTCTATTAATAGAGTTAGCTTAAATTGAAGTTAGCTAGCCCCTTTTAGCAAGCCTAATTTCACAAGTGTTTTTATTATATATATTTTATGTATTTTTTCGCTGATAATGAGTAAACCATTGGTTGTGCTTTGATTGTTGCTCTAATATTTAAACCATGTGAGTTTAATGGCAAAGAAAGGCATCAGTTACAAAATTTAAACAAAACGTGATTAGAAATAAGCTCGTGACTTACCTGGACAGTGGTTTGAGCGCAATGATAAGAATTGACCCGTGGCCGCGGGATGGATCCGGAGACGGAGGATCATGGGTAATGCTGACAGAAATGCCAAATGTAATCTTTTTCCACATTTTTATCAGAGAATGAGGCAGAAAATATATTTTATAATTTCTATACTGTAATAAATGTGTGTGTCCCTAATTAACACAGTCTCGTATATTTATATATATAAAGGGTGCGATTTGTGAAAAAAAAACTAGTGGGGGCTTTTGAAAAAAAATATGAGATGTTTTTAATACAATGAAAACTGTATTTACGGTGATCACAGTTTAATAAAAAACATTGTACATTAGGCCTGTTAGAAATGATTCACTGTTTCGAAGCACTCCAGGCGAAATTATTCACTCTTTCGAAGCGCTCCAATCGGATCGTGTATCGCGAATCATTTCATTCAGATAAGATATGTGTATATTTGACTGCAAGGAACCACTGACGATGGTTTGTAATAGCGAGCAGCGTACAGAATATAAATAAATAAAACAAGGATAAAATATCCTGATTCAATGTTGAGTAAAAGTGCTTGAATATTTAAAAAAGAAAGAAAATATACAATGTCTGTGGTACCCAGTGGCAAAAAGAAACACGTGGTGGAGGGCACGAAAGATATTTCCTATTGAAAAACATTAGATGGAAAGTCGTGCTGAGTGACACGAAAAAAGAGGGAAATTCGTGTCCATGAACACGATTCAATAGATTAAATTACGTGACTATATCACAAACTGCCGTGAGACTGGGTTGGACGGACACCTAAAATTTGAATTCAGCATTTTGCATTCGAATGTGGATTTTTATTTTAAATTCGACAAATAATAAACATTTTAACAGCCCTATCAAAGGACATTCTAAAATGTGCTGCTCAGGCTTAAAGAAGTTCTATATACCGTATACAGTGCTCAGGGTAATTGAGTACACCCCCTTTGAAAAGTACAATTTTAAACAATATCTCAATGAACACAAAAACCATTTCCAAAATGTTGACAAGACTAAGTTTAATATAACGGCTGTTTAATTTATAACATGAAAGTAAGGTTAATAATACAACTTAGATTACACATTTTTCAGTTTTACTCAAATTAGGGTGATGCAAAAATGAGGACACCCCACAACAAAAACTACTAAATCTAGTACTTTGTATGGCCTCCGTGATTTGTAATGACAGCACCAAGTCTTCTAGGCATGGAATGAACAAGTTGACGACATTTTGCCAGATCTATCTTTTTCCATTCTTCAAGAATTACCTCTTTTAGAGATTGGATGCTGGATGGAGAGTGATGATCAACTTGTCTCTTCAGAATTCCCCATAGGTGTTCGATTGGGTTCAGATCAGGAGACATACTTGGCCACTGAATCACTTTCACCCTGTTCTTCTTCAGAAATCCAACAGTGGCCTTAGATGTGTGTTTAGGATCATTGTCATGTTGGAAAAGTGCACGACGACCAAGGGCACGGAGTGATGGTAGCATCTTCTCTTTCAGTATAGAGCAGTACATTTGTGAATTCATGATGCCATCAATGAAATGCAGCTCCCCGACACCAGCAGCACTCATGCAGCCCCACATAAGGACACTGCCACCACCATGTTTCACTGTAGGCACCATGCATTTTTCTTTGTATTCCTCACCTTTGCGATGCCATACAGTTTTGAAGCCATCAGTTCCAAAAACATTTATCTTGGTCTCATCACTCCAGAGTATAGAGTCCCAGTAGTCTTCATCTTTGTCAGCATGGGCCCTGGCAAACTCTAGGCGGGCTTTTTTGTGCCTGGGCTTTAGGAGAGTCTTATTTCGTGGACGGCACCCATACATGCCATTCCTCTGCAGTGTACACTGTATTGTGTCACGGGAAATAGTCACCCCAGTTTGGCTTTCTACTTCTTTAGATAACTGCAGTGAACTTGCATGTCAATTTTCTTCAACCCTTCTCATCAGAAGACGCTCCTGACGAGGTGTTAACTTCCATGGACGACCTGGACGTCTCTGTGAGATGGTTGCAGTTCCATCTTTTTTAAATGTTTGTACCACTTTTGCTACAGTATTCTGACTGATAAGTAAAGCTTTGCTGATCTTCTTGTAGCCTTCACCTTTCTTGTGTAAAGAAATTATTTTCTTTCTCAGGTCTTGTGACATTTCTCTTCCATGTGGTGCCATTGCTGACAGCATGAAATGGGAAGGGGTTTTCTCTAAGTAACACCCTTTTATAGTCAACTGTCTGCTGAACAATGAATAATTAGACTCACCTGTGGTTGAATTCTTGTTAAATTAGACATTTGTAGTCTAAAATTTAGCTTTGCTCCAGAGACTTTCAGTGGGGTGTACTCATTTTTGCATCACCCTAATTTGAGTAAAACTGAAAATTTTGTTCTCTAAGTTATATTATTAACCTTACTTTCATGTTATAAGTTAAACAGATGTTATATAAAACTTAGTCTTGTCAACATTTTGGAAAATGTTTTTGTCTTCATTGAGATATTGTTTAAAATGTTACTTTTCAAAGGGGGTGTACTCATTTACGCTGAGCACTGTATCTATATATCTAGATAGCTATAGTATGGATCTCTAGACTTCTTTTTTTCATTCCACAGCATTGTGTCTTGCATTATTAAACACACACAAAAAAAGTGTATTTGAATGTGTGTGAATTGTCTCTTAAAAGTAAGGCAGCACACAGGATTTTGGAAAAAAGTTTATATGTTGATGTATTTCCATATGTGATATACATTCCATATGATTTCCATCATATGGAATGTGATATCCATTTTTTTTTACATTTCACTTCTGATTATACCCTGTATAATTTATTATGTGACGAATAAAGAAACCTTGAACCTTGAACCACGAACCATATGCATACACATATATTCAGAAAGTCTCTTGCTGTGAGAGGCAAGATTTTACTAACACATGGTAAATGCAGACATCCATCTCTGTAGAACAGATGAGTCACAGCCACTGAAAGCAGAGCATTGCATTTCATTTACACAAGTGCCTGCTCTAGTCTGGATGTCTGGAGTCTGGATGATAGAATATGATTTCTTTGTTGTTGCTGTCTAAAACATGACATTACCCTCTATAGAGTCAAAAATAAATTAGGAATAATATTTTGTATCTCCTGTTAATGCATATTTAATACATCAAGGGGAGAAACAAATCAGATGTACATATTAATAAAAATAAATACACATTTGTTTTTGCATCAGTTCCCTAAAGGGTCCTTTAATGTGCATTTCAGTGATACTTTTATGTTTTTATTAAATCAACAAAGCTTTTAATGAAAGCACGTGTCCCACTGCTTCACAGGGAATGGACATGCTTTAAATCAATACTCTACAATGTTCAATTATTAATCATGATATTCAATGATATTCAGTGCAGGAATCCCTTAGGTCTTTTTCTCCTTTATATTTTCTCTCATTTTCAACAAAGCAAACCGACATTATTATTACTCTGCTGTTTTATGTCATGGGAAGCTTTCATTATGATTCAGACTAATTTAGTTTTATTTTCTTTGTACATAGGACTTGATATTCAGATTTTATTTTTTTTCTTTCTTTCTTTCTTTCTTTCTTTCTTTCTTTCTTTCTTTCTTTCTTTCTTTTTACTTGATTTTATGTTCAGAGACAACTATAGAAAAAGGTTTTTAAGTTGCCAACATCAATTTTTCTGTCCTTGTTCTTTAGTTTTTTATTTGTGGCTGTCTTTTCCTCCATTTCGCCTCCTACTCACTGATGTCCTGTTAGTGGTTTTCTAAAGCCAGAGTTTGTTTTACCATGATTGACAATCTTTATATGACAAACGTTCAGATTTTCAGCTGTTGAGCTTTCTGCCCAAGCACGGTTGGTGTACATAACCTCTGAACCTTGACCTGTGACCCTGGAAGGTCGTTTTGTTTGTTTGCTAATCACACAAGGGGCCACGGTGTTATTGGCTGGAGGGGTGGAAGCACTGTACCTCGTATGAAATACTGTTAACAGATTTAATTTCCTCTCTACCCCGAGGCCTGATAAAACTGCAAGAACTGTCAAGTATAGCCAGCAGCCAGCAGCTACAGATCACAACCCACTACAACTGGGCCTTTTCAGGTCATACATTGGACAACATGGGTTTGTAAAGCATATTTGTACAGATCTATCTATCTATCTATCTATCTATCTATCTATCTATCTATCTATCTATCTATCTATCTATCTATCTATCTATCTATCTATCTATCTATCTATCTCTATCTATCTATCTATCTATCTATCTAAAGGTATCTATCACCTTTATTTATATAGTGCTTTTAACAATACAAATTGTAACAAAGCACTGCACAGTATCAAAATAGGCAAATTGTGTCAATAGTGTAAAATGACAGGATTTAACACTCAATTATCAGCTGAATGCATTTCATTATTGAATTTAGTAATGGCATTGTCCAGCTCAGTTCAGTTTAAATAATATCTGTGCAATCGAGTCGATGATATTGCTGGAAATGAAGATTCCCCAACTAAGCAAGCCAGAGGCGACAGCGGCAAGGAACGAAAAACTCCATCGGTGACAGAATGGAGAAAAAACCTTGGGAGAAACCAGGCTCAGTCGGGGGGCCAGTTCCCCTCTGGCCAGACGAACCAGTAGTTTGTTCCAACTGCAGCAAAGTCAGAGTGTAAGTGGTCCACTGGTTCCAGTGGTCTTTCCCCGATGGATGTCTAGGTGACGAGGTTCTCACTGGAGATCTGTCTCTGGGGCTCATCTATGTGTCCTAGACTCCGCTGACGTTCAGGGCTGTAGAGGTTGTCTCTAGGTGCTGATCCTCCATTTATGGCAGACTTTGGTTAAGTCAGTATATTCGCTGATGGTTGGCTTCCTCTGAGGTCCTCCGAGGGGTTATCATCGTCTCTTCTCAGGTGTTCGGTCATCTCAGATCATTTAAGGGTTGGATCCAGACTGAAGCTTGTGTAATTCCTAGCTACCACGGATGTTAATCCCCAGAAACATTGAAACAATAAGACAATTAGCGTAGCAATTGTTCCATCCAGGAATAACCCTGGATGAAATTATCAGTATAACCCAAGCTAAAGCATAATAATGTGCATTTGTTCAGATAGACTGGCAGTACAAGATTGTGAGATGCATTATATGAATGCTTGGCTAAAGAGATGTGTCTTTAATCTAGATTTAAACAGAGAGTGTGTCTGAACCCCGAGCGTTATCAGGAAGGTTATTCCAGAGTTGAGGAGCCAAATATGAAAAAGTTCTACCTCCTTTAGTGGACTTTGCTATCCTAGGTACTACCAAGAGTCCAGAGTTTTGCGACCTTAGGAGCGGGTTGGATTGTAGCGTGATAGAAGATTAGTTAGGTGCAGGAGCTAAATCATTTAGGGCCTTATAGGCAAGTAATAATATTTTGGAACTGATATGAAACTTAATAGGTAGCCAGTGCAGAGACTGTAAAATTGGAGTAATATGATCATATTTTCTTGACCTGGTAAGGACTCTAGCAGCATTTTGTACTATCTGTAGCTTGTTTATTGAAGATGCAGGACAACCACTTAGCAGTGCATTACAATAGTCCAGTCTAGAGGTCATGAATGCATGAACTAACTTTTCTGCATCAGAAACTCTTAACATGTTCCGTAGCTTGGCAATGTTTCTAAGATGGAAGAATGCTGTTTTTGTAACACTGGAAATATGATTTTCAAAAGATAGGTTGCTGTCTAATATAACACCCAGATTTTTAACTGTAGAGGAAGTAACATTACATCCGTCTAGTTGAAAATTGTAATCAAGAGATTCTGTGTACTGTTTTAGGTCCAATAAGTAATATCTCTGTCTTATCTGAATTTAATAGGAGAAAATTACTGGTCATCCAATCTTTTATATTTTTAACACACTCCGTTAGCTTGGATAGTTTAGAGGTTTCATCTGCTTAGTTGGGGAACGCGGAGCCATATAGTTAATATCAGTAATATGCAGCATGCACGATGCAAGGAAATGGTCAGTAACATCATCACTTTGAGGTAAGATATCTATATCAGTAAGATCAATTCCATGCGATATTATTAAATCTAGCTTATGATTAAAAGCGATGTGTCGGGTGACATTTTGCTTGACACCAAAAGAGTTTATTAGGTCAGTAAACGCAAGTCCTAACGCATCATTTGTATTATCAACGTGAATGTTAAAATCTCCAACAATTAGTGCTTTATCAACATTAACCAATAGGTCTGAGAGGAAATCTACAAATTATTTTAGAAAATCTGTATATGGCCCTGGCGGTCTATACACAGTAGCCAGAGCAAGACATAGGACAGATTTCTTTTGCATATCTGACAGTGTAACATTAAGCATAAGTATTTTGAATGAGTCAAACCTGTATCCTGTTTTCTGAGTAACATTGAGAATATCACTATATATTGTTGCGACACCGCCACCACGACCATTCTGGACGAGGATCATGCTTATAACAGTAGCTTGGTGGAGTAGATTCATTTAGACCAAAATAATCATTTGTTTGAAGCCAGGTTTCAGTCAGACAGAGTACATCAAAACTATTATCTGTGATTATTTCATTTACGATAACTGCTTTCGGTGTGAGTGACCGGATATTTAGCCCAAGTTTTAAAAATAGTTTTTGTTCATTTATTTTGCATTTTTCTGGTTTAATCATGATCAGATTTGTTCTAGATCCTGCATTAAATGTATATTTTGATCTCACTATTCGGGGAACAGACACAGTCTGTATAGATTGGACACTGCAAGTACCTTTATCATTTAAGTGGGTAGAACAAGAGTCATCATAGCTGTTATTGGAGACTTGGCTTACTAGTCAGATAGAGCGTAGCATTCTGGTGATGTTTGTCTGTCTGTCTGTCTGTCTGTCTGTCTGTTCAACAAGAATGCATTAAATTAATCTAGAGTAACAGTAAATATTTTTACATTGTTACAAGTATATGTTTTAAATAAATGTCGTTATTTTGAATGCTGGAAAAAAAATCATGCTTTCCACAAAAATGTCAAGCAGCACAACCATTTTCAGCTGTGATAAAAACTGTGAAATGTTACTTGAGCACCATATTAGCATATCGGAATTATTTCTGAATGATCATGTGACACTAAAGATATAATTAATGACTGCTAAAAACTCGGATTTGGTAGAAATGACAGAAATTATACAAATAAATTACATTACGCCGCTGTCGGTGGAAGCCTAGTATCTCCAAAAGCACTACTTTTCTAGAAATGTAGAAAAATATATATATACATTTTATATAATTAATCACCATGTTGTTTGATATTGTGGTATTAAGTACAGTGAGACACTTGCACAGAATAAAGCTCAAATTGAGTTACACGTTTTTTGAGCAGCAAATTTCAGAGAATGTCAGACAGCGTATTATGTCCACCATTAGAACAGCTGCATTTGAAGCAGGGAGTGAATCACATTACGTTTTACGTAACTTACAGGTTAAGTTTACTGTTGCTACTATATGATGGAGCTATATTTGGGGGGCCAAAATCACATGCTATGAAAGATGAAGTGCTAAGCACAGGCTATTTCAGAAAGTACTGGCTATGACTCAATGGCAAATGCAAGATTAAGGCAGTGAATAAGGCAATGTAGAATATCAATTGCCCTTAGCAATAATTTTGATCAAACAATTATATATATGTTTTTGCTATTTTGGATGTACCTGAAATATACAATACCATTGATATTGCCTAAGAAGTAAGTTAAAGTAAATATGTTAGAAAATGCTTTCAAGGATGCACATTTAATATATGGGCAGAGTAAAAACATAAACAAACACACAGGTATAGCATATTGCACCCAGTTCAAGACAGCAGTCCAAAACAGTTAAAGTACCGGTTCACTTCAGGAATAAAAAATAACCCTGATCTATGGCTGGCTATTTTTACAGACAGAAAGACAAACGTTGTGCTGAAAAATTCTCAACACACAATCTTCCAGCCTACATGGGCTCTGCTCTTATGTCCCTACAAATGTGAAAAGCAAACCTACACCCTTGCTGTACTCATTCAAACAAACATTTCATACTTTACCCTTATCTTGTAAACAAGTGGTTCAAACTGCGCAACAGTTTCAAGGTTTTACTGACAGTTTGAATACTCAATGGAGTTAACCAATGGAGTGGACAAATGAATACCTTTCATTGGTAAAATATTTTGCAAAAACCACAGAAAGATGTAAAGGTTGTCTAATTGTAATGCTTTTTTGAAAATAAATAAATACGAACATAGATATTATTTGAAATTGAAATAATATTTATCTGTATTACTGCTTTTAATGCATATCAACTACTCATATTTTCACTCTGTGCGACTTCTTTACGTGCCTGTGTATGAATTCCTTCCCGATATTATCTTTGAAAATTAATGACAAGCCTTTGACTTTGACATACCCTATTTCTGCCAAGCTAAAGCTCTCCAGCATCCACAAAGTGCTAAACATGCTAATGTTAGACGTTGTCATTTATTATGGACCATCACACCAGGCCCCCCACCACGTTGGGCCCTAGGCGGCTGCTTCCACTGTTATTTTCTTTCTGTGTTTTAGACATCGACCTTTATTATCAGGTTTAATCCAGGCAGTGGCTCCCAGTCAGCCGCACCCTAATTTTATTCCCAGAGCCTATTATGCAGGATAAATAAGTGAGAAGCAATTTATTCTGTGCTGTGAAGGTTGGAAAGATGTGTATGATCAGCGATGGCCATTATCATACTCCTTGTCAGCATTATACCTGTAAACGCACCACTGAAGCAGCGCAGGAGCCGAAAGGCTGATAAAGCCATCAATAACTTAATTCAAGGGAACATGTGCGCACCTCCCGCCGTGCCTGCAGTGGAAGGGGCGGCCAGGGAGAGGTGTGGTGCGAATTGAGAGGGGAAGGTCATCTGGGGTCGTGAAGCTATGAGTGAATACTGATGTCATCCACCCCCTCGGGTTCACAAGTGGCCGTCTGTCACCTCATCAGAGCAACATTTTTTGGTCACCCAAACTGTCACCCAATTGGTTCTTCCAAAAGATACCAGCCCACACCATGCTCATGTGCACACAAATAAGTGCACAGACGCATATGCGGGATTGGACGTCTGACAGCTCGTATAAGAAATTTACTGCTCTATCACTGCTATTTAATTCGTTTTTCCCACTACGATTAAATTGAAAAAGGGGGAGGTTTTATTGCTCGAGATGCTATTTAATGTACAGTGGACAGGAGGAGATTAAGAATAGTATTGTCAGGTAATGTTTCACTTGTTTTCCCTGAATTCAAGCTTTTACAATAACAGACACAACGTCAGACTAAACTATCAAAAAAGAAACAAAAATATGCACAGGCTCATTACAAACAAGGGCTAATTTGTGTTTAAAAAAAATATATAAATTATATATAAATACAATCTATGTAAATGACCAACATTGAAAACAACAGTAAAAACAGTGTGTAAGCAGCATATATTTATTAATTTAGAAATGGGGGTAAATTCAAAGTGCTGTCTAATATATAATGTTTCATTTAAATAGTAGATGTGTTGAAAAGTTTATCAGCTTAAAAATGCTTTAAAATAAGTAGGATCTATTGTTTTATCTATTGTCTGTTGAATGGGTGGAGGCAAAACAAGTTTGCAGTCGATTGTAAACAAAATAAAAAAACTGTAGGGGCAGGTTTTAAGCACATTGATTGGACTCATGATTGGAGAAGTCCCGGGAAAACAAAAAAAAATACTTTTATGACTGGAAGATAGAGATATACAATTCTGATAAAATAAAATATATGATTAAAATAATGAAATTATAGGTGTATAAAATGTATATATACATTTACATTTACATTTAGTCATTTAGCAGACGCTTTTATCCAAAGCGACTTACAATTGGGTCATACTTATTTATATGGGACTTATCAGTAAATGGAAGATTTGAAATGGGCCTGTAATTTGCCAGTTCACAAGGATCTAGTTTTGGTTTCTTAATAAGAGGCTTAATAATCGCCAGCTTGAATGGTTTTGGGACATGACCTAAAGATAAAGAGAAGTTAATAATATTGCTAAGCGTTTTTTTCTGCTACAGGTAACAACTCTTTCAATTATTTAGTGGGTACAGGATATAATAAACATGTTGTTGGTTTAGATGCAGTGATGTGTTTATTTAGCTCAATCTGTCCTATAGTTGTAAAGCACAGCAGTTTTTCTTTGGGTGCGATGCATGAAGCTGAAGTACTAGACGCTGTAGAATCTACATTTGTTATTGTATTTCTGATGTTATCTATTTTTCATAGCACAAAAGTTTGTGGGTTCAATTCCCAGGGAACACAAATACTGACAAAAATGTATAGCCTGAATGCACTGTAAGTCGCTTTGGATAAAAGCGTCTGCTAAATGCATAAATGTAAATGTATTAACGTTAAAGGAATAGCTCACCCAAAAATAAAAATTATGCCATCTGTCTCTTGATTCTGTCATGGTGTTTTATTTTTATACCATCATTTACTCAAAAGTTGTTTTAAACCTAAGTGAGTTTCTTTCTTCTGCTGAACGTAAATGCTATTTTGAGAAACAAGGAAAACCAAACAGTTTGCTGATCCTCGGTGACATCCATATTTGTCCTACTATCAAAGTCAAATGTGGACCAGCAACTGTTTGGTTACCCAGATTCACCAAAATATCTTATTTTGTGTTCAGCACAAGAAAGAAATGAATACAGGTTTGGGAAAACATGAGAGTGAGTAAATAATGACAAAAGTAAATTGTAGGGTGAACCATACCTTTAATGACATTCGGCTGCATGTTTAATACTGTCCCTTTAAGACCTGCACACATCTAATATGCAGGTGCGCATCTGTTTGTCTCAGCTGTTGTGTTTAATTTCATTTTAGACATAACCAACTGAGTCTATATGTAAACCTTGTGTGTTTTGACCATATTAGCTTAAATGATAACTTAGTTCAGTAATCAGGCGCTGTTTGACATGGTTTTAGTGCGCGTGTATGAAGGTAATTTTACGTCATAAAGATTTGCATGCGTATGGTAAGATTTGTGAAAGTGTACATAAGACTGCAAGCGCAAATAAAATTTGCAAGCGCAAGAGAAGCTTTGCAAAGGTGTAAATCGCGTTTTAAGCGCAAGAAAAAAAGATTTGCAGCATTTTGCTGTTACTCGTAAGTGTAATTCATGTTTTGTGAAACTGCAACTTCATGCTGACACTAAATAAATATGATCTGCATTCGTATGACTTCCATTTTTCCGCGCTTACACTTTTGGCACGTTTTTTTCGCCAAAATACGGTCAAAAGCACTGCGAGCCTGTGAACAGTGATTTGCAAGCGAAAACAGCAGTTTAAAGAACTGCAAAACGGATTGACCGCGTAGAACCAATCTGTATGTGTAAAAAAACTGACTGTCACATGTCTAAATGACTTGTTGTGTATGTAGGGTAAAAACTCCGCGAAATAATCCGACTTGTACAGCTCCACCTTTCTTTCATCTGCGTTTGCAGTTTTGGCACGATTCTGGCACTAACTGAGATTTGCAAGCGCGAAGGGGAAGGCGGGACTTATTCATTGTAACCAATCAAAGAGATTCAAGTTGACTCTTTGTTTTCTAACATTTGATTGGCCCAATTCCGCGCCATGAATACGTCACCTGCGTCATTTTGGCTCAGCATCGTCCTCGCGGCAGCAGGAATGGTACTTTAATGCACTGCACAAACAGAAAAATATAGAGACTTAATATAGATACACGATCATTTAATAATGCTTTATAGCTTATTGATTACCACTGGCTCAAGTGTAGTAAAACCTTAAGGGCTGGTATAGCATTTATGTAGAAATGTAGATTACATGCACATTTAGTAACGTTAAGTTAGATGCTTTTATCCAAAGCGACTTACAAATGAGGACAAGAAGCAATCAAAAGCAACAACATGCAAGTGCTATCATATGACAAGTCTTGGTTAGCCTAACGCAGTACACGTCGCAAGGTTTTTTTTAAACGAGTACGTTAACTTAGAATATAGAAAAAAAGTTACCTTTTTTAAAATAAACAAGCAACGTTAGATTGAAAAAAAGAAAAGAAAGCTAATGTTAGTTTTTCAAGAAAAGCTACCAGTTAGAGAATAAAAAATGGATTTGATAGAGGGTCAAGTGTGTGTTTTAAATAAAAATACGAAAGATAGATCAAATATAATTAGAATTAGAGGGTAAAATAAAGATGGATGTGTTTCATGATGTTAGATTATATATCTGCTTACACCATTGAACTTACGCCTCATTCAGTAATTTAAACTAAATACCAAGTTAGGTCTCAGAATCATGCAGTGCTCTTCCCAGCGATACCTAAAACAATACTTTAACTCAGTGCTGGACATGGGCATGATTCTCTGGGGGGGTACTCAAGTTGGGGGCATATTTTTCCACAGATGCTGAAATCCCACTATATGTGTGAAAATTTACTCTCTGGACTTTGTTAACCTGTTTACTCTCTCCCCCATTTTCAGCTCAGATTTTACTAACTCAATTTTGAATATCACATATCTCTATTAGATCCTGCTGCTAAAAGGATAGATTAAGCAATCTGTGGGCAGATTTAATCATGCTCGTAGTACTACTGTTATTACTATAATACTTTGATTGCATTTCAGGAGCAGGCTCATCAAGACCGACTGCAAAGTGCCTTAAAAAACTTGCTGGATTGTGTGGAGGAAGCACGGCACACCACCACTGGTACTCCCACTCACCCAAGGCTTATAAGAACATGTTCTAATGGACCTGCTGGGGCTTTACACACAGGAAACAATGATATGTGTGGAACGTCAAGTGTCTCTGCTGAAAAAAATACTAATAAGCCTTCACCAACTGTCAACCATGAAATGCAAAGGTTAGCTCATAATGTTAATGGAGTAGTTTAACAAAGCATGACATTTCTTCATCATTTACTCACCCTCATGTTTGACTTTCTTCTGTGGAACACCCAATAAGATGCATTTAAGGTTATTTAAAAATATATTTTAGTTACCATGTACATTCTCTATATGAACAAAAAAAATTGAGACCATTCAGGTAAATACTTTCTTATTTGTTTTGCAGAATAAAGACTGATATGAGTAAATAAATAGTGAACTTTCAGTTTTGGTTAAATGCTTTAATGTTAAAAAATAGGGTCTCCAACCATGCTCCTGGAAAGCAACTGTACAGCAGGGTTCAGCTCCACTCCTAATCAAACACACCTGTACCAATTAATCAAGTGGTCCTGGGTTACTTTAAAATCACAGACAGGTGTGTTGGAACTAAATTATGCATGAAGGTAGCTCTCCAGGAACAGGGTTGGGGATCCCTCTATAAACATACATTGTTTAGTAAAAAGGTTGTATTTATCTCACTGTACACAAGTGTTAAAATTTTAATAAGCTGATTGCTTTTTTTGACAGATCATTCCCTGGACTGTTTTTAAAAAAACAAGGTAAACGTCGTTTTCAGGAAACAAAATCAACACGGAAGTTCTCCATCCAATTCTTTCTGCTCCCAGAGCATAGTGACCGAACTCCAAAGGGGGCAGAGGAACTTAGACTGCTTCAGGCAGGCCTTGGGCGAAGAGTTGTGTTATTGCCAGAAAACTGTGGCCACAAAGAGGTAGTGTACCATAGTTGTGTAAATTCACTCAGTTTTCATTGATCTGTTTGAGCTGTTTTAAGGTGAATTCCTTATTCTTCCTTTTGATACTTAATTTAGATTGTCAGTGTCCTTGAAGAGGAGTTTCACAAAATGAAGCAGCTGTCTGGTGGTTGGCTTTGCTATAAAGCTGCAGGTATGGGAATTTGTTGCTTGATAAGCTTCATTGCATTTTGTCAGTAATTGTAATAGCACATTTAGCTATCCTTCAGCTATTTAAAGTGTTATAATGCAGTGACAAAGTGTAACTTAACAATAAAAGCATCATGTTGTCAGTATTTCACAATGCATTAATTGTGTTTCATGTTTTTCATTAGAATGGTGCTATTCAGAATCCATGTCAATGTAATAATAGTCTATTTTCTTTCAATACAAGGAGGGTGTGGCCAAAGAAAACTGAATGTGGTGCCACCTGAGTCAGAGGGCTACACAGCAAAGTCTTTAAAAACAGCATCTAACAATGGCAAGATCACACTCTACATTGTACCGCTACAAGACACGATTGACACTTCGCCACTACCCCCACATGCAGCTGAATTTGAGAAGATGCCCAAATCCATTTGCAAAAAATGTGGAGTTATGATGCCACTTCAAGTTTTGGCTTTGCACATTGAAAATTGTGCATTAGAGTCAGAGAATGCATCTGTAAGTTTTGTTTAAAGGTGTAGAACAGCTAATAATTGAATATTCTTTAGGCACCTTTTCTCATTATATATATTTTTTTCTTAAACAGGAAGAAAGTCAAGATGAGGATATCATTTATGTCAGTGAGGAAAAAAAGAAACCCAAAATGGTTTGCTAAAACAAAGCCCTTAAAAGTATAAGAATTGGTGTTCTTTTGAACACATTTGGATTTGCTTGTTATAGGAACTTTGTCCAGTTTGTGGAAGGTCTTTTCGTGACGATATGGTGGAATTTCATGCTAGTATCTGTGTAAATAAGTATGTTTAACATCAGTTAACAAATACATGCTTTACTTTTCTTTACACATGTACAGAGCAGAAAAAAGGTTGAGTTGTACAAACGCTTTTCTATCTGTTTATTTTTAAGTTGCTCTGAAGAAATGGAAATGTTATCATATTGGAAAGAGGACGCCGTAGCTGGACCATCCAACCGACAAGAAGGTGGCCTGGATGCTGTAGCCGGGCCATCCAACAGGAGAAATGGTGCGACTGTGGTTGCTGGACCATCCAACAGACAAGAAGGTGGCCTGGATGCTGTAGCCGGGCCATCCAACAGGAGAAATGGTGCGACTGTGGTTGCTGGACCATCCAACAGACAAGAAGGTGGCCTGGATGCTGTAGCCGGACCATCCAACAGCAGAGAAGGTAACAAAGATGCAGTAAAAAAAATACTATGTTCAGTAGATATATAATCCACACAGTAGCAAGCAGAATGTTTTATTTTGCTTTCCTTTTAGATTGGAAAATGATTACAGATCCAAAAGCGGCTGCAGATGTGTTCCGAAAACAACTACTAATTACTGAAGAGCAGGAACAACCGTTGCGTTTCTCCTTGGATCTCAGGGAAGACCTGGACGAACAGGATAGAGAGATAATTTCTTTGTACAAGCGACCAAATGTCAACTGGGCTAGGCCATTCTCCTGTATGCTCCGAGGTAGGCCCTATTTTTATTTATTTTTTCTTCTATAGTTCGGGTCATTACAGTGTTTTTGTAACACTGGCAAATATAAACTTCTAAAAACAAATGAAATGTTATCTGCCATATTTTATCTCTGTAATTGTCTCTAATCTGTACATATCACACTACATGAAAAATGTACTGCACAATATTAATTTATGTGATGCCTTGTATGTGCACTGAAAAAGCATTGCCTTTGTAGTCTTCATGAAGTCATGAAGCTTTGTGGTTTTTAGTATGTTAGCCTTAAGGTTATTTAAAAGCTAGTGTGATTCAAAACTAACAAATTGAAAGATACAAGCATTCAAAGATAGTCTCGCTTTCACCATAAAATTTATTCTAATCACATTTCCTATCAATTTAAACAATAATTTACATTCAATGTTTCAAGGCAATTTAGTGAGACTTTAAAGGTTTAAAAATCTAGAATATTTTTTTAATTATTTGTGGGTAAACTAACCCCTTACTGTCATGTTTAAGGTGATGCTGCCACAGGTGAAGGGGTGAGCCGTCACATTCTTAGTACTGCAGTCCTAAAACTGACACAAGGCTTCAGGATAAACTTTGGTAAGATGTGTTATATTTGACACTGTCAGTGAATTCGTTAATTTCACTATGATTTCGATGTTTGACATGGTCTTACTCAGTCAATATTAAAGATATCAAGGTTATGTTTTCTCAGAATGTTCTTCATGGTATGTATGAATATTGTATGTAGAAAGTTATATCACAAAACTTGTGTTTTCAAAGGCAGTGTCACTAATGTTTGATTCCAATGACAATGTTGACATGCACACAAAAATATAACAAATCAATATGAACGTTATGTTGTATCAATTTTACAAGTGAACATTTCTAAATTGCCAATTCAGGTATAGTTCTTCTGTGAGAAAATACTGAATTTCAGTGCTTTCTTCAGGTAACACAGACACAACCTTGTTATTTGAGGGTGAGTCAGATCATCTTGTGCCCTCTACATCCCAAATTCTTGTGGAAAGTGACATGTTCATGATGGCTGGGAGGATGGTTGGTCACTCCTTCATCCATGGTGGTCCTTGTTTGTCAGGGATCAGTCCTGCAGTGATTCATGTTTTACTAGGGCGGCCACCTGAAACAGCCACAATTCAGCTACAAGACTGCCCAGACCTAGATCATCGTGCAACAGTTGGTATGCAGAGGTTTTCTTTTAAATCACTTGCATGTCATTTGTATGATTTTTTTTTTTATATATATATATATATATATCAAAATAACTGTTTCCAACAGCTTGAGGGAGATGCTGAACTTTCAGATCAGGACAAGAAGGCCATCCTAGACTTGGCTCTGTCATGGGACCTCCCAGGTGTCACAAACAACAATAGACATTGGCTGTTCAACCGACTCCTGCATCATGCTGTAATTTGTTTTTTCTTCTGTTCTCAACAATTTTAAAAGCAATAATTTTTTTCTCCCTAAACAATTTAAATTAATATAATGTGTAGTTTATTCTAGTTCATTTATTGTATTCTATCTTTTACAGTACTGTATAAAGTTTACAGAAATTGGATTTTATTTGTATGTTGGCCTACTCACTTTAAAAGTATTTTAAAAAGCGTTTAAAACCGAATATTAATATTTACTTTATCTGTTTTTGATGTTTTACAGGTCCTCGGAAGGACCATTCGTCAAATTAAACAATTCAGATGTGGTTTAAAAGACACAAAACTTTGGTCACTGCTGCAAGAACGTCCAGATATTCCCCCTTTGCTCTTCCCCAGAAACTCAGAAGCTGCCTGCTGTGCTCAGGTTTTACATACATTGTTGTTCTGTATTGGATAAAATTACATTAGTTTTAAAACTTATGTCTTTTTAATCTCATTCAGACTGTTCTGGATAATATCATATGGCCTGCGGAGGAAGAGGATGACGACGACGATGATGATGATGAAACATACCCACTTCACATCAAATGTCGCACTGCGGAGTACCTCCGTTGTTTTATTGAGAGCGGTATGACATATTATTTAGGTTTAATTCAGATTGTTTAAAAAAAAGAATACAACAAATGTGTTCACTAGAACTTATTTACTTTTCTGTCTAAGCATGTGTAGGTAAACTTCAACAACTTGTAAAGTTCTGGGTTGGATGGGAGCTTCCTTCAGCTGGCATGAAGGTTAAAGTGGTCTGTGCTGATCATCCAAGATCATCAACATGCTTTCAAATTCTCCGACTGCCTGGTCACTACAGTACATATCAAGAATTTTCCATGGATCTGGAAGCCTGTATTGCTACATGTGACACTGGATTTGGTTTGATCTAAAGGGGGCAATCTTTGCCACTTATGAACTAGTGTAAGGTTCCTAGTTTGCCAAACATTCATAATGTGCTAGATTGCAGAGTTCAAATTGTGTTCTACAAACAAAACCACCAAAGACAAGACTGTTCCAAAACAATTACTTATGTAAAATGGCTTAATGTTTAAAAATACTTTCATTTTCTTGTCAATGTTATTGTGATTCACGTCATAATTTGCTATATGTATTTAGCTTAAATTTTACTCAGGAAGAAATTGTTCAAGAAAAGGCGGATCAACAAAGATCCTAACCGGTTTGTGCTGTTCTGGCTCAATCATTTACTAGGCAGTAGCAGAACTGTGAATAGCTTAACATACTTTTCTGTGACTCCATGTTATTGTTCATTATGAATGAATGTTAATATATATATTGTGCAACAATGTACAACACACAAAATAAAATATATCAAAAACTTTATTTAATTTGAACTGCATTTCAGATAGTAAAGGCGTACAGTTATGAAATACAAGATTTGATACTTAAACTCGCATTCTTTACATACAAATAAATGCTGTTGCACATATTCTGAATAAGATTAACATTTTAAACTAAAGTAATTTTATCCAATATTGATCCAAACGTTTCTGGCCAAGATCAAAGGGAGAACATCTGGACGTTCTTGCAGTAGTGACCATACTTTTGTGTCTTTTAAACCACATCTGAATTGTTTAATTTAACAGACATGCAGATGTTAAAGGTGTAGTTTTATGAAATACCAGATTTAGTCTTTAACTCACTATGTTTACATATAAACAGAGAAATGCTGTTGCACATAGTCTACAACTGAAATATAAATGTCACTGCCAAAACAATCTGATGGTCCCATTGGGTCTATCGCAGCCTTAAGTTCCCCTTCTGCCTCTGCAGTTAGCGGGCACTCTATTTCTGGTATTTGGATGCCTGAGTTAGGTTCTTGTGGTAGGCCACTGCTTTCCCAGTCAATCAAGGGAATGTGGATGTCCTATGTAAAGGAGATAAAATATATCTTAACTTTTATCACATTACAATAATGACTGAAATGGTTATGTCATTTTGTCCAGTTTGTTAATTTTCAATTCTATTAAATGTTTGGAGACATGCCTTCATATAATACCTCATTTTCTGGAAGACTCGAGACCTGATGTCCTCCCAGCTCCCACAGCTGATTTGGAGTCAGATTTCCCTCTGTACTTAGAGGGTGATTGTCCCATCCATCATGAAAGGTGTCCAGATGATCTTGTAGTCGTGGAATGAACACGTAGTGACAACAAAAGAGATGCATACGATTCGACATATCCAGCTGCCCTTCTTCCTCCAACTGATGAAGCACATTGTAGTAGAAGTTTGTGACTGAAACCCAGATATCTCTCCAGAGCCTCTCTATTCTGGTAATGTATTAAATGTTTAGTTACAAAATTGAAAATGTACTGCACTGAATAAATTGTTAAATGCAGTGGTTCTCAAACTTGTTTTTATTGTAAGTCCCCCCCCTGTGTGAGGTGCATTCTGTGGCCCCAACTGGATCCTCCTTGAGGCCCCCAGGGGGCCACGATCCCTAGTTTGAAAATCACTGGTTAAGTGTAACAGAGTCTCACCTTTGGTTGTGGACACTTTTCCCTGCAATGAAGCTGCTTCTTTCTGTACCTCGAACAGAGAACATCATACGGGCCACTTTTACATTTTCAACCCCTTGGTCTCCCCTGACCCTATATAAACAGTATGTACATAGAAAATGTTAAGTGTGGCTATTTTAAAACAAACATTCATGTACACTAGAACAAATATCTAATTTACTTCTAATAAAATATATAGTATGTGGTTGCAGTTGTCAATCTGAAAGACATCAGTACACTCTCACACAGGGATGTCAAAGCCTATTAGTCAACAGACTAGTTTATCCTCCACTGGTAAAACAAAGTTTAACCAGTTTATGTATGTGTTCAGGATAATTCAGGCTCTGGTACTTTGCTCTAACATTAAAGCAAATTAATTATAGGCAATATTTACCGAATTGGAAGTCCAAATCTTTGAACAGAACGCTGGAAAAAGCACAGGGTGGTTGATGCCAGATTATTAGTTGCAACATCTAAGTACATGATCTGTGTAACATATGAAAAATAGGCAGTTTCAGACTAGAGTGTGTGATTCTGATTTCATTACAATATGAAATGCGAAACCCTGCCTGGGTAAACGCAGCTAAAGTTTTTTTTGTGATTTAATATTTTCTACATACAATTATTCTGAGTACATTCTGTGACAATGTAATTTTGATATCTTTATATTGACTTCGTAAGACAATTATTAAAATTATTATTTAGGAAGCCAATGTCCGGTATTTTCTGTGCAAATTAATAAAATGTATTCAATCAATTTTATAGAATTACCTACCTTTGTCATTTTTTGGCTATGACTACTTATTTTTTCCCCATAACTAGACAGGGTTACATGTAAAGACGCTGACATTTTTAGGAAATTGGGTAGTAAAATATACTTAAATACCTTTCTAGAAAAACCATCGATACCCCCAAAGATCACAATGTTGTATCTATTTTTAGAGAAATTTATATAATCAAAATTAAAGGTCCGATTATACAATTTATGTTACTGTTTCAGGATGAGCATATGCATACCGTATGAGCTTGTGGTTGGTATCAATGTGCATCAATGCTCCTGGGCTGGGCACAGAATATGTCCTACGAACAACACACCCTAACTGTGTCAGCCTAGAAATAATACCTGCACTATCAACTCGGTGCATTGATGCCCGGATCCTTTCCCACTGCACTCTATGCCCCATTGACTGCAGAAAACCCTTCACCATTCTATATCCAGCATAAGGGTGTCTGGATTTCACTGTTAACACTAATGCATCCAGCTCCTCATCCAAAACACTACTGTATGTGTCTCTCACTGCCAACCCTATTTCCGACATTCTCCGTTGTATGGTCCTTGTGCTCACTCCTAGCAATTTTGCAATACAGGACACTGGTAGAGACATGGCAATTAGATCCCTAAGACGTTCTTCTGAAACAGTACTCTTGGCCGCCCAACCTTGCCAGATTCAAAGTTCACGGTGTTCTGTGTACACTGTTGGCTGTGGTTAATCTCACCAATAATCTGAATAACCTCTCTAAGTCCCTCCATTACAGCATGTGGAAAAGTTTCCTGACTTGAGAGTGCATTTAAAAAAACTAACTCCTGGGTACAGGTAAACTCCAAAAAGTCAGAATCAATTGGTAGTCGATTAGATGGGACAGCCGTGAATGGAGCCTACCCAATACAGCATCCATCAACACTTCCTTAAGAGACAAGAAGAAGTACAATGTTAATTATCAGAGATATTAACAATTTGAATTACTTAATGCAGGGTCCGTTCAGTTGTGTAAGCAGATATGTGACTTTGCCTGTGAAAACCCAGCTAAAGCCAGAGATTTACTGTTTTCTCTCTAAAATCGCCCTACATAATGTAGAGAACATTCTGTTAAAATACAAACTTGATATATTTAACACTGACAGAATAAGACCATGTTAAAGATTGAAATCTTAATTAAATTAATAGGTCAAGTCAAACTTCGATGCTCGTTATCTCAGAATTAGATTTTTAAACTTTAGCCTGGTTTTCACAGGCAGGTCAGACATGATCTACATTTCTACATAAATGCTATACCAGCCCTTAAGGTTTTACTACACTTGAGCCAGTGGTAATCAATAAGCTATAAAGCATTATTAAATGATCGTGTATCTATATTAAGTCTCTATATTTTTCTGTTTGTGCAGTGCATTAAAGTACCATTCCTGCTGCCGCGAGGACGATGCTGAGCCAAAATGACGAGGTGACGATTCATGGCGCGGAATTGGGCCAATCAAATGTTAGAAAACAAAGAGTCAACTTGAATCTCTTTGATTGGTTACAATGAATAAGTCCCGCCTTCCCTTCGTGCTTGCAAATCTCAGTTAGTGCCAGAATCGTGCCAAAACTGCAAACGCAGATGAAAGAAAGGTGGAGCTGTACAAGTCGGATTATTTCATGGAGTTTTTACCCTACATACACAACAAGTCATTTAGACATGTGACAGTCAGTTTTTACACATACAGATTGGTTCTACGCGGTCAATCCGTTTTGCAGTTCTTTAAACTGCTGTTTTCGCTGCAAATCACTGTTCACAGGCTCGCAGTGCTTTTGACCGTATTTTTTAAAAACGTGCCAAAAGTGTAAGCGGAAAATGGAAGTCATACGAATGCAAATCATATTTATTTAGTGTCAGCATGAAGTTGCAGTTTCACAAAACATGAATTACACTTACGAGTAACAGCAAAATGCTGCAAATCTTTTTTTCTTGCGCTTAAAACGCGATTTACACCTTTGCAAAGCTTCTCTTGCGCTTGCAAATTTTATTTGCGCTTGCAGTCTTATGTACACTTTCACAAATCTTACCATACGCATGCAAATCTTTATGACGTAAAATTACCTTCATACGCGTGCCTCTGGTGTATGCAGTCAGAAAAAGCGGAGGTCAGACCAGCACGCGAAATAAGCGTTTAACCGGCAAGGCTTGTATGCAAATAATGTACTTTTGCGATCGCAAATAAGTGCAGTATCATGTCAGAGTAATTCTACCACTGTATGTCGTGTTGTACACTATATAGAGACGGAGAAGCTAGAACTGTAACTGATAGAATGTGCGCTGTAGCACGATACTATGATATTTCTTCAAAAGCAGATTGTGGAGAAATTTTTATCGTCCGTGATCAAAAACCGTCATATTGCACACACCTAGGTGCAGGCCATCAGCACGGAAAAGCCTAGGACGCTCCCAGAAAAGATTACAATTATTAACAAAGAGCAGTTTCTAATCAGGCAATCACATGGCAGCAACTCAATGCATTTATAAATCTAGATGTGGTGAAGACGACTTGCTGAAGTTCAAACCAACATGAAAGCATGGTTCCATCCTGCCTTGTCTCAACGGTTCAGGCTGCTGGTGGTGGTGTAATGGTGGTGGGGGGTATTTTATTGGCACACTTTGGGCCCCTTAGTACAATTGAGCATCGTTTAAACGCCACAGCCTACCTGAGTATTGTTGCTGACCATGTCCATCCCTTTATGACTACAGTGTACCCATCTTCTGATGGCTAATTCCAGCAGGACAATGCACCATGTCACAAAGCTCAAATCATCTCAGACTGGTTTCTTGAACATCAAAATGAGTTTGCTTTACTCAAATGGCCTCAACAGTAACCAGATCTCAATCCAATAGAGCACCTTTGGGATGTGGTGGAACGGGAGATACACATCAGCGTGATGCTATCATGTCAATATGGACCAAAATCTTTGAGTAATGTTTCCAACACCTTGTTGAATCTATGCCATGAAGAATTAAGGCAGTTCTGAAGACAAAAGGGGGTCCATCCCGGTACTAGCAAGGTGTACCTAATAAAAATCTCCTGAGGTAATATTATTTCAGGTATTTCAACAATTCATTCCTTTTCCTTTTTCTATTTTTGTTTCAAAGTCATTGATTATGATGCTTAAGTCAAGTAAAATTTCTGGGATTTCACACATTCTCTCTCTTCTCTCTCCTTCAGTCTTCTCCCCTCAATGTCTTTCCTTTTCTTTGTCCTCCACTGTGTGTATAAGATCCCCCCCCCACCTCTTTGAGAGCCATTCTTGAGTAAATCCTGAGCAAGTATAATGCACTAAGACATGCATGAGGCCACAATGAGCCTCTGTTATTAATGCCAAGGTGATCAGGGTGTGAAAAGGGGGTTTGCTATAGAGAAAAATATCTCATGCGAATGAAGGATTCCTTTTACAGTTCAAAAAAAGGCAAAAATCCACATGGAGATAATCTTATCCCAATGTATCTTTTTATAGAAACCCAAAATATATATCTACAACATCAAGAACATATTTGACCCTAAAATTGGCATGAATAGATGAGACAAATTAACTGTCATCACTCAATGTCTTCAAGCATTCTGATTGGCCAGTTAAATAAATTATATTTAGCCAATCATCTATCTCCTCGCCTTAACCCCGTCTTCTAGATCATGATTGAAATTTACACAACTTAAATAGGATTTCATGTCTACTATGCCCATGGGTTTCAAAAAAGATTTGCATAGCTTAGGCCTCTAACAATGGCTGGATATTTGGTTTCGGCTTCTGGATAATCTCAAGCTTTGCTGTTTAGTGTGATGGAACAGAATGTAGAGGTTGGCACTGAGAGCTGTTTTACATGAAACTCTTAGCACTAAACAGGCTCAGACTATGCCATAAATTCTGTCGTATACATATATAAAAATACACTGCCATTAGTAAATACAAGCACTCTAAAGCTAAAAACGTCTCAGGTTACGTATGTAACCATGTTTCCCAGAGGGAAAGAGACGCTGATTTGGAAAACGCTAAGGGAACGTCTTTGAGATATCAAGCTCTGAATCATATGTGTAATCAGTCTTATTGATGGCTAATTCAGCAAGGTCCCAAGGAGGGACACTAGATCGTTCCTGAGGCCTGAGCCTCATCACACCACGGAGGAAACGTGTAACGAAGGGGTCCTTGCCCACTGACTAGCCACCAAGATGGGCATGGTAGGCCGCCATAGCCGCCACGTAGACCTTCAGGGTGGAGTGGGTTAACCCTGCGGAAAAATGGGTCATCACTGGGACCTTAACTGGGTTGAGCTGGCTGTCTCTCACCATGAAGTGAAGAGTCTCCACTTCAGGGCATTCAGTTTCCTCATTGAGGGATCTCTAGATTGGAGAATGGTCTCAACAACCTTGGTTGAGAGACCAGAGGCAATGAGTTGTGCACCCTCGGGTGCCATACCTACAGCTTCCACAACTCCGGGCGGGGGCAGGATCATGCCTGTGAGAGGAGATCCCTCCTGACGGGAATCTCCCATGGACCAGAACGGGGCTACTAGCAACAGATGGACCCTGTCCCGGCGCATTCTCTCTAGAACTCCCGGGAGCAGAGCGATCAGGGAAAAGGCGTTACAGACGAAGCCTCGGCCAAGTCTGTACCATAGCATCCAGCCCCAGTGGAGCTGGGTGAGTCAGAGAGAGCCAGAGGGGATAGTCCGATATCTGACGAGTCGCAAACAAATCCACCTGAGCCTGGCCAAAAAATCACCTCGGGGTGAAGTATCCATTCCCCGGGCCTCTGCCCCTGCCTCGACAGGATGTCTGCTCCCATATTGAGATGCCCAGGAATATGAACTGCTCTCAGTGAGAGGAGCTTGTCCTGGGACCACACAAGGATCTGGTGTGCCAGTCTGTATAAGGGGCACGAATGCAGACCTCCCTGGTGCTTGATATAAAAAAACACCACTGTGTTGTCGGGTGTGCGCCAACACATGGCGATCTCTTAGGTCTGGAAGAAAGTGTTTGAGTGCTCAAAACACGGCCAGCATCTCCAGGCAGTTAATGTGCCACGTGAGATGGCGAACACTCCACAGACCGCAGGCAAAGTGGCCATTCATGACCACTCCCCAACTGGTCAGAGACGTGTCCATCACTAGCATTACGCAGCAACAAGGAGCTCCCAGCACCGGGCCCTGAGACAAGAACCAAGGTTTCCTCCACATGTCTAAGGTAGGCATCGCCGTGACCTTGATCATGCGAAGCGGGTTTCCCCTCGGGGAGAACCCCTTGGTCTTGAGCCACCACTGTAGGGGTCTCATGTACAGCAAGCCAAAAGGTGTCACGTTGGACACAGTTGCCATCAGACCCAGTAGCTTTTGAAACTGCTTGACAGTGAATGACATGCCTTCTCTGACTCTCATGACTGCAGTGAGGATCGACTCGATCCGAGCAGGAGACAAATGTGCCTGCATCGTGGTCGAATCCCACACCATGCCTAGATAAGTGGTTGTCTGTAATGGAAAAAGCACACTTTTCTTGGCGTTTAGTTTAATCCCAACTCTTTCATATGAGTGAGAACGACATCTCAATGTAGAACCGCCATCTACTTTGACTGAGCTAAAATAAACCAATCGTCGATGTAATTGAGTATGCGGATGCCCTGGAGTCGCAGAGGAGCCAGAACAACATCCACACACTTCGTGAAAGTACAGGGTGAGAGTGCTAAGCCGAAGCCCCATGGCTGGGGCTGCTGCAGCCCAGCAGCCCCCAGAGCTACAGAATGATGAGGGAGAAACCGCTGAAACGCCACTGCCTGTTTACGAGCCTGCTTTCGACAACGGAATTGATGGCGTCGCTGAACTGACCAGAAGGCGCAAGCGGGGGCGTCCATAAGGAAAAACCCTGTCTTTCTCCTTCATATCGGACAGGGTCAACCACAAATGGTCTTGTTCCCCACTAGAGCTGCTATGGACCGCCCAATGGCACGGGCAGTCTCCTTGGTGGCGTGGAGAGCAAAATCAGCGGTTCTCCTCAGTTCTACAATATCATCAGATTTTACCTGCTCCCCTTCATCTAGCTCTTTTAGCAGGTCGGCTTTATACGCCTGTGACACTGACATACTGTGCAGACACGTACCAGCCTGACCCGCTGCCGTGTACCCCTTGCCCACCAGCGTTGATGTTGTGGGCAACGGCTTGGAGGGCAAGACCGGAGCCTTCAGAGTCAATGGTGCGCTGGGGGACAGATAAGTCTACTTAACCCGTGGCATCGCTCTGCAACTGCAATCACCCAGCCCCGCCAGGCAGGCTCCGGTGCAGAGGTAGTGGCTTAGTATGCAGAAAGGTTTCATCGAGTTTACTCTTCTCCGCCCACGCAGTCCGCTCCGCCCCGTGAGCCCACGCAGTCCGCTCCGCCCCGGGAGCCCACGCAGTCCGCTCGGTCCGGGAGCCCACGCAGTCCGCTCCTGCTCCGGGAGCCCACGCAGTCCGCCCGTCCGGGAGCCCACGCAGTCCGCCTCCGTCCGGGAGCCCACGCAGTCCGCTCGGTCCGGGAGCCCACGAGTCCACTCCGTTCCGGGAGCCCCGCAGTCCGCTCCGCTCCATGAGCCGACAGAGTCTGCTCCAGAGCCTGCTCCGCCCGTGAGCCGACAGAGTCCGCTCCCAGAGCCCGCCTCCGCCCGTGAGCCGCCAGAGTCCGCTCCAGAGCCCGCCTCCGCCTGTGAGCCGACAGAGTCCGCCAGGGCCCACCTGCTTCCTGGAGCCCATGGAATCCGCTCCAGAGCCTGCTCCGCCCGTGAGCCCACGCAGTCCGCCTCCGGTCCGGGAGCCCACGCAGTCCGCTCCAGAGCCCGCCCGTCCGGGAGCACGCAGACTCCGCTCCAGAGCCCGCTCCAGTCCGGGAGCTCATGCAGTCCACTCCAGTCCTGGACCCAGCTCCGGTCTGGGAACCCACAGAGCCCGCTCCAATCCGGGAGCCCATGCAGTCCACTCCAGTCCTGGACCCCGCTCCGGTCTGGGAACCCACAGAGCCCGCTCCAGGGCCAGCCCCCACCTTGGCACCTGTGTGCCCATTGCTCCAGGCCCTCTTCCACTCCACGGGCCTGGCCCACCTCCCTCCTAGACATTTTTATGTTTAGTGTGTGTGGAGCGCCTGGGATCCGCCTCCTTAAAGGGGTTATGTCACGGTCCTGCTGGTGTGCCCAGGCTGGCCACCAGATGTCTCTGTGTGTTGAGCACATGGCTTGTTGTCTGTTGGTGCCATGTGCTCCCATGTAGATTGTCTGTCCCTCCCAACTTGTTACTTAATAATTGTTTCAGTGGCTCCAGCTGTGTCTCCCTCGTTACCCTCGTTTGTCTCCCTATATAGTCTCCTTGTGTCTGCAGTCCTGTGCTGATCCGTTGTCTTACGTCATGTGAGTTTCCTGTGTTTGACTGTTTGATGTTTGACTGTGCTCCAGTCTTCTGCCTTCCTGCCTGCTTGTTTTTCCCCTTCGGGGTAGTTTTTGTTGTTCATTTGTTGAACTTTATTATTAAAAACCCTAAAATCTCTGCATTTATGTCCTCGACCCCATCTCTCATCTGACACTTTTAAGCTTCCTGGTCATGACGTCACCTGCACCTGACGTCTCGCCATCAATTATACTGATTACACATATGATTCAGAGCTTAATATCGCCGAAGACGTTCCCTAGCATTTTCAGATGCAGCTCCAGTTCATGGAGAGGAATCCATATGGCAGTATACTTACCATTGAAACGTTTTGGGTCTGTAAGATTTGATTTCAAAAGAAGGGTGCATTTGTTTTATCAAAAATACATTAAAAATTGCAATATTGTGAAATAACATAACAGTTAAAATACAGTAACTTTTTTATTTTTATATTATTTCCTGTGATGGCAAAGCAGAATTTTCAACAGCCATTTCTCCAGTCTTCAGTCACACATAATCCTTCATAATTAAGCAGATTTTGTGCTCAAGTAAAATGCTATTATTATTATTATGAAATTATATAAAAAGAAAAAGATGGTTCAAAAGAGCAACATTTATTTAAAATAGGATGATCTGTAACAATGTAAATCTTTTCTTTCACTTTTTAACAATTTAATGCATCCTTGAAGAAAAAAAAAACTCACTGACCACAACATTTTGAATAGTAGTGAATGTGGTTGCTTTAACCAAAACAACCCATAGGAATGTATTTTGACTCAACAACTTGTCTGAATAGGCCTTTAGATGTTATAAAGCTATTTTATAATCAATCCTGCAAAATAAGACCTTCGTTCATCCATCATGCCACAGAGTTCATACTAAATGACATGCCTGTCCAGAGGTCTCCTCCTATTAAAAAATCTTTAACAGTAAGGTTATAAGATTGAATGTAGGTCTCATAAATGCCTGTTCACAGCCATGGCTCCCATTAAAAAAAAAAAATACTGTTAATTACAATTTGCACGAACCTTTTTAGTGAACGCCTTCCCTATAATTATGCATGTAAATTAATGGCAATCTGATGGGACTGCAACAGTAGAGGATTTGTGGAATTTGTGGAGGAGAGGATGAGATGAGATGGACAAAATAATAATGGGGAAGACTGATAGAGCACAGCTTTAAGTGAACCGCTTTTATTTTTAGCTCTCAATCACTGTCTATACATTATAATAGTGTGTGATGATGGCAATAAGAACAGCTGTGAGATTGTTTGTGTTTCTATTACATGTTTTCGATCGAAGTCATTGTAAAGGTTGCCTAACCCAGCAGGAGTTCTGCTCTGGCTGTTGCAATGCATTTCTTTTGCGATGCCTGTGGTTATGCTGTGTTTGGCCTTTGGTCATCCTTGGTTTCTGTCCTATAATGATGCATTACTTCCACTGCTGTAGGCATCGCACACAGTACACACACACATACACCTTGTAAGGGTCTCTTGAACCACATTTCCAAGGTCTTTGAAGCTTTAACCCTTTACTCTGTTATTCCAACCAGGTTCTATGGCTGAATTTTCAATTTTGAAAAAAACTGAAATGTATATCCATTAGTAAGTCACTGGCTTATATTATAATACAAGATGTGGCTCTTAAGTGTAGGTGTATCAATCTGAGTGTGCTTTGGAGGTTGTTGGGGGAGGTAGCAGGAATTCATTGCCCATTCCCGAATGGTTTGAATATTGCTCATGCAAATGTATTCAGAAAGAAATGTCAAATATGAAATCAGTACTGGTTGCATTTCATAAAAAGCTCAAAAAGTTAAAAGAACAACAAAAAAGTATGTATTTTACATTCAATTAAAATACTAATGTATTTGAACTTTACCTTATGTCTTTACATCTAAATTGGATCAATTATCCATGGGTGTACATTAGGGTTCGATGCTTGGCCCCCCTTTTTTCTTCAAAATATACCTACTGTCCTACCTAAATGTGACCTACTGTCACACTTCGTAGAGACAGGGAGAATGTAGGAGTCAAGGAATCAGCTTCATAGTCTTTAATAAACAAAACGCAGGGATAATCCAAAACAGTAAACTCAGAGCAAGCACATGAAAGCAACTTGTAACAAAGTAGAGCGGCGAGGAATGAAGGAACAAATAGGAACTATTATACATAGGAAAATTAACAAAACTGGTGCATAGAATAATCAATCAACTCCACAAGAACAGGAAAATAACCATGTAAGGAAACTCCGGAACAAGGACAGGGGTAAAACACGGAAAAACAAGTCCAAAACCCAAACAACTACCATCCAAATGCATTAAGGTGCATTAAATTTATTTTTATATTGTGTAATATGTAATGCTTGTCCAATGTGGTAGAGAGATTACAGAGTGTGGAGAAAACAGATTTGATCAATCTGTTTTCAAAATCCACAATTATATTGAGAAAGTTATATAGGAATTACCATTTAAACATTCACACACACATTGCTGCACATTTCCTAAATATATTTTTCATGTTTGGCAGCTGACTGAGCAGAAAGATGTAATCTCCACTTAACAAATGAGAAAGATGTGACGATATGACCAGACCTGGGTAATCAACAGCTGGCTCATTCCTCTATCTCTTGTTCTCCAGGGTTTTCAGAGTGGTAGGGAAATCGCATTCAAATAGATTTTAATGTATCAATGCATTCAAATCATCTGACACGATCATCGTCTAGACATGCAAATAATCTGGCAATAGCAATTTTATCTGAGCCACACACACACACTCATATGGTCATGGTCATGAACGTATGTATGCACACATATACTGAATCATTCAGTGTTTTTTTTGTTTTTTTCTGAGATGGTGTTGAAGTGCAGCCTAACCACAGAATGTGTACACATAATACATAAATTATGTCATGTTACGACAAACAGAATATTTCAATTCTGAATGAAAATATTGATTAGCCTTTCAACATTGTTTTGACAGTGGGGGAAAAATTAAAGTGCCAATGACATTTGACACAGAATGTTTATTTTGCATGATACTAATTGATGCACCTCAGTGATTGCAATTACAAAACCTTTAAGGCTAAATAAGGACGCCCTCAATCATTTTTACCTTTCTGCAAATAAAAGCACGAAAAATCCTTCCTTCATTTCATCCAGTGTCTAAATTACCACATCTGACCAATCCATCAGGCCCTGGTTGGTATCGGAAGCCATTAGCTTCTGCATGCTAAATTGAAAGGCAACTTCCTCGGCTTTGCATCATCGTTTGATTAACATTGCTAATGGAGGCCTACCTCACCGGAGTGGTGGCGGCTGATGCATATATGCCAAGTGGCATGTTAAGAGGTGACAGCAAATAAATTGGACTCACTGAGATAACCATTTCTGAAAGCTAGTCTCATTTGATGACAGCCATTAGCCTTGGTGTGCTAAATTGATCAAATTGTCACCAAAGGGTGAACTAGCCAACTTATTATCTAGCATGAGGCTTTTGGCAATTTTATGTTTCCTCCATAGTGATGAACTGAGATGATTTCAGACTAACTCTTTATGCTAACAAGCGTGCATTGTGGAATTTTTTTAAACAAAATGCTAACAGTTGCCTAGTACAGATTTATGGGGCATTCATAATTCATGTTAGTAAGATTGCGTTAATGAGTTGAACACACATGAACACCAATACTAGGTCATAATTATTAATAGGAAATTTACTTTAAGCCCAGAGTTGGTTGCGTAACATGTTGGCTGCATTTTTTTTCAATTTATAATAACTAACAAAGTTGCTTGTACAAAATACTAGCGATCCACAATTGTGGTAAAATAGACAATTTAATTTAGAGCAGCTTCACCTTAAATTCTGATTTGTTTTTTGTTATTATTATTATATATTTGTTTTAACATTGTCATCTTCTCACTTTGAGCAAAGTGACTTGAATACACTTGATGTTGTAAATGCACACTTTCCAAAAGAACTTGAAAGCACCATTAGGCCCATAACATACTGTGCACGTGTGCAGAACTGTTGTCACAAATGCTTGGCCATTTATAAATAAATACATTTATTTATTTCTAAATATACAAAAAAGGCCATACAAATATTTGATAAATATGTTTCAAAACATATTTGCACAAATATATTTAAAAAAATGGCTGAAAAATATATATTGGTAGAAAAAATATTTACGCCAAAATGTTTTAAAACATATTTTAGGAATTTTGTTCATTAATTAATTAATTGATGAATTTATTTATCTATGCTGTATGAGAATACATAATGACAGAATGAACCATTCATAATTTACATATTGATAGCATTCAAAATGTATACATTTTACAAATGAACAACTTTAGTGGCACACATATGTTTATGAATCCATACTTGCATATGTTTTGGGTGAGACAGACTGACCTTAGACAACATAATGAGGGAGTTGTGACCTGCATGTTCTTCCTTTCCCTTTCAGCTGCTTTTGGTGGGCACTTGTCCACTCCAATAGACAATCTCTCTGAATAGAATAGTGAGCACTAATCTTGATATAGTGCAGTGAGGCAGACTGATAAGAATACAGACTGTCATTACAGAATGCTTACTAAAGTATAACCAGAGTAAGGTCAGAAAGGAAAGTCTGAATGTGCATGAAAGAGAGAGTGTTCTGGAGTAGTTATCTTTGTACCATTTCTCTAACGTGCTGGGAACCTTAAATGGGTGTCACTGTAATGCCAGGGCTCTGCAAGAAAACGAGGACCCTTGTCTGCAGAGCTCAATGTCTCAGGTGATCTCGGGTGACATTGGGTCTCACTGACTGCATGTTAACACAGCCTGTCCCAGGGTCCTTAGGGAGGTCCTGTCTCCATGTCAGCTTTATCTTGCTTCCTTTGCCCTTGCATGCAAATCCACTGCAGTGTCATGACTGATAAACAGGAATCCCATGGGAGATATCTTGTGTAGTCTTGCATTTTTTCTACGAATTTAGCTTTTTTGCAGTATTTGTGTGTATCTCTTTTGTATACATGTTTTTATTTTGTCCTCCCTTTCTTCTTCCTGACTTCCACCTTTTTAAGTTTTATTTATGCTACACTAATGTGAAAAAGTACCATGGCATTGCCATGATTGCTAATAGACATTATGCCAAGATAATGCCTGCATTTTTGGGACAGGTGCCATATTATTGGATTGCTCAAAGTTAAAATCATGGCATCACTAGTTTAGGGACCAATTCTTGCTATTAACTAGATACGTTTTAGCATGCATATTACTAGCATATTGGCTGTTTATTAGCACTTATGAAGCACATATTTATGACTTAATCTGCATTGTCCACTCAATAACCAATTTCTAAACTTACCAACTACATTACTAACTAGTAATAGGTAGCAAATTAAGAGTTAAAAGCTAGTTAAAAGTGATAATTGCTTACCAAACTAAAGTGTGAAGAAAATTAAGTCATGGTCCACTCTCATTTCTTTCTATCTTGGAATGAACGTATGCATGGATGGATGGATGAATGAATGAATGAATGAATGAATGGATGTATGGATGGATGGATGGATATGAGAGAGAGAGATACACACACACACACACACACACACACACAATTAAAAATTATAAAATGTTGGTTTTACTTTTTCAAATTCATTAATTGTTGTATAATTTTGTTATATATATATTTATACATACACAGTAAAAAACTCTGTGTCAATTTCAATTATGGTCCAAATCTATCTAGTGTTAAAAGTACACTGTTTGCAGTGTAGAATTATTTAGAGTTAATATAGCACCTTACCGTATAGAAAAATTACACTCCGAGTTTAAAGTGTTACACTTTAAATTGTTGTTCACATTTTACACTATGGGGTATTTAACACCCCTGGTGTTGTTTTAATCCTTTAAGTGTTATTAATAAATGATTATTTTCAGTGCAAAAATAACAAATGCTATTGTATGGTGTTAATGTACAAGATTAGACATACAAACAAGAGACTTCAGACAGATGTATACATTTTAACGTTTATTTAACAAATGGTCAACGTAGCAACTTTAAAGCATATACCAGATGTGTAGAGGTTAATAAGTCAGTCACATTCACTAAGTGTTGCAAAGAAACATAAAATAAAAAAAATAAAACACATAAATTCATCAAATTTACTTAGACATTAACAAATACGACAGGTAGATTTGAACAAGATTGCAGCAAGATATTAGTCAACCATTGTGTAGCATCCATGAATGATGCTCCTCGTTGTCCCATTCTCTCATCTGAGTAGAAAACCACCCAAGTCTTGTAGTAAAACTAGGCCTCAGTGGGAATGGAGACGAGAGGATCTGTCAACTCTGAGTGTAAATGAAAAATTACATTACACTATAACGTTATAACATAAATTGTAAGCGCATTATAAAAAAAAATATTTACATGTAAAATCACCTTTTCTCATGAAATCAAACCGGCATGAGAAACATTCACATTCTGCTGTATTGGCTAACGTTACATCTCTGCACCTCACAAACTTAATACCGTAAACCTGACAAAAACACTCACAGTTAGTAATTTTTAAATGTGTTCACCACCAATCATATCTTGAGTAAAATGATCAACAAAAAATGTTTTTCCCGTGTATTGTATAAAGAGAAAAGCAATCCAACTTACCGTCTCGGTCGCATGAAGAAAAAACGGCGTCGTCCCTTTCGCAATGTTTGCGGAACAGCAGCCCTTGAAGGGCAGAGTCAGACAATTTGGCAGGGTTTTGCCCTGAAAAATCAGTCAGTTTTATTTGATGTTTAAAAGCTACAGTCCCTATTCATTTTATTATTATGGACAAGAGCTATTGGTCTATTCCTCAAAATGTATTTTTTTGTATTTCAAGAAAGTCATGCTGATTACATAAGGGTATGTAAATGATTGCAGAAATTTATTTTTGGAAGAACAAGCTAATTTAATTATATTTTAAGTATCATGTAAATACTGTTGTACATGTTAATCATTTAGAAACAGCATAGATCTGAGAAACAAGGTTACTGATAACTATCTCATATATGCATCATGGTTCTTCCACAGTACAGTAGATATTTTAAACTATGACATTCCCGATGTGTATTATTTCCTCATCCTCTCCTTTTACACTTAATCTCTCTCTATCCACTTCCACATTTCCCCCCCTTTTTTGCATCATATGATCTCCACACTCCTGACAAGGTCTGTCGGCTTTGAAGGAGGAGCCAGCGACCTTTGCTTAACTAACATCTCCTTCATCGTGACTCTGTTCGCCACCAGCGCAGGCTTCCCCTTTATTGCTCTTTATTTCAAATTAAAGCAGCGGCAGCAGTCATCCATCATGGCCAGACCTGACCTTTATCAAAGGAGATGACTGGGCTCACTCGCACACACAGCACAGAGCGACAGGGGTGCGTTTATGCAGCAGTTCCAAAGAACAATGTATTTGAGTATTCAAGCAATCTAAAAATGTATACAGCCTTAAATATATAGACTTTATTGGAAAATATGCATTTTGACTAGAAAAGTGTCTATAGTTACAGCTTATGCTAACAGGCTATGCTAACTAGCCAAACTTGACCCCTTGAAAGTTTTTTTTCATCTGTTCTTTTTTATGTTTTTCTCTTTAATCTTAAAGTGCATTAAGTGAATTATTTCCCGACTTTTATTCACTCTTCACTTTATTGCTATGCATTACATATGCTGCAAAATGCTGTTTTTGAACAAATACCTCTTGCATTGCCGTTCTCTCATCTAGCAATGCGGCAATGTAGAAAAGCACTTTAAGATGAATACTTTCACCATGATACCTTTTATGCAAATTGCACAGGAGAGAATAGGGAAAGTATATTGGCCGTTTGAAAGTAGAGATGTTACGTTGAGAGGTTTTGTCTGTGTGGATGATTACAGATCCGACAATGTTCAAAAGCACCAAAAGAGGCTCAGCATTTAACACTGTATAGTTACAATGCAATACATAATACTGACAATTATCATCAGACTGCACTGTCTAGAAAATGTTCTATGCAACAGAGCAGTAGTTTTCTATGGTAATGAATGATGTTTAAAACGTTGAGGTAAATAGACAGCAAAACGCTAAAAAAATGTAACTAGATTGCTCTAGCAAATTCTTTTTGACTGGCTTTCTGACAACAGCTTCTGATCCTGTGCTGTTTGTCAAAAGTCTGATTCGGTGATAGGTGGATCGATCTTGAAACATATTTACATCTTTTTTTGTTTAATCTTATTATGTTATAATTCATCTGGCATGTAAATTAATGCATAATAAGTGTAAAAAAAATATGCTAAATGTGTAATTTCTTATGGGTTGCAGATTTTATGTTTGCTAAATTACATGGTCTACAAAAAAGTGCACTTTAGGCCTGTTTGATGTTAAGAATGAACGTTACTAATAATTACTCATTGTATCCTCAAATCACTAAACCTTTAAATGTAATACAACTAGTATTAATATTGATATCCATAATATTGATCTTGATACTTGGTGTGTCAATGTGATAATGCTTGTCAATCTTGTTGCATTTAGTCTATAAATGTGGTGTGTGTGTTCCAAAAAGTGTTCTTAGTGATTATTAAAAACATTAGTCTCACAACAGTAACAATTTTGTTCAATAAATAAATATACAAATTAAAGATATTATATTATTGCAAATATATATATATATATATATGCTGTCTATAGTTTATTTATTATTATCTTATCATAATTATTTGTATTATAATTTTTTTAGTGAATTTTATTTATTTTGTTATTTTTGGCTGAACTGCCTTTGGTTTTTCACATGTGTGAGTGATGAGGAAGCTCCGTCAGAAGGAATATGATGACATGACATGCTCATCTGCTATACATGAGTACTTCAGTGCACCCAAAACTCCAGCATTAAACAGATGAAAGTCCACACCAGAATGTCTATATGGATGTAACAATCAGGTCTGTATGTTTACACCCTAATGCCTGAATGACAAGAAATCATAAAAATGTTCTAAATCAGGACCATAATTTCCATATCCAGTACATGTTATAGTTTATAGCCCATTTCCACATGAAATGTCTAGGAAATTGGATCATATCACAATTAGTTGGCTATTTACAAGCTGACTGCACAGTGAGCATCTTGGTTTTTAGGATAGTAAAAGCAATAGATAGAAGGCTGTGAATAATGAAAGTAGTCGTTTTTACAGAAGTTCAATATTGAATTCTAGTTTTATTATTCCCTGGTGTGTCTTAATAATGATGAGGTTAATGAGGCAGATGCACTGAGCCAATTCACTTTCAGAACTCACTTAATTATTTATTTATTTTTTTTGTCCTTACGCTTTATGTTTGTTGGGACTCGTGAACAGCTTTACGAAGGGCAGCTGTCCACCTGCTGGATAAAGCAAGTATCTAATCAGCCAATCATGTAGCAACATCTCATAAAAGCAAACAGACATGGCCAAAAGATTCAGCTGTTTGTCAAAACACAAGAATGGGGAGAAATATTTGATTTAAAAGACTTTGTGAATTTCTGCTGCAAGATGCAGATGGTAGGGTCATTTGGTGAAAAGAATCGAATGTTATTCATGAATGTTCACATGCTTGAATCCCTTGTTATTTTGTTTTAAGTTTAAATCAATAGAGAAGTGAAAATAAATGCTTTCTATTTGAATATATTTTAAATGTAATTTATTCCGGTGATGGCAAAACTACATTTTCAGAAGCCATTACTCCAGTCTTTGGCGTCACATGATGCTCGCAAATGGTTGCGCTACTTAATATGTTTTATGGATTTTTATAGACATTTCAAAAGAACATCATTTATTTGAAATATAGATCTTTTGTAACATTATATCAATGTCACATTTGATCGATTTAATGTGTCTTTGCTGACAGGAACCTCAAACACCAGCTAACATTAAAGATCATTGTTCATCAAAGTTCATCAAATGATGCGTTTGTCGACCAATGACTTGATATGACGGAGGGCTTAAATTTATTTTTGTATTATATTTTATCTTTTGTGTTTCACAGAAGAAAGAAAGCAGTGTGAGTTCAATACGAGGGTATGGAAATGATTAAATCATTTTCATTTTTAGGTGAATGATGCCTTTGAATACCTTGAGGTGTATGCTGTCCAAGTTTTCCAGCCTGAACTGTTATTTTGCTCTTCAAAATTGGTCTACATTAGAGCTTTGCCTTCTGCATTTTACCATATGGAGAACAGCATTGAAAAGGAAAGCCATACAGAACCAACAGCTTTTTTCTTCTGCCTGCAAAAAGTCAGGCAGATAAAGGCAGAAAAAAATCACTCCGTTTCATCAGCATGGATATGCTCTGCATGGTATGTGTGAGATTACTCCTGAAAACCATGATCACAGGATGGACAGTTATGATAGAGGCACTATCTCTGATCCTGCAGAAACGTTCATACCGTTACTGATGCAGGGCTGGAGATCTCTGATGGCGCAGTCATGAGTGATGTGAACGGATAGTTTTGCCATGTTATATCTCCATCTGACAAATGTGAAGCAGACAGGATGATTTAATTTGAAAGGTTTAAGAAATAAAGCTGTTATTTCATATAAAAATATTACAGTTTATTTACTAGTTACCTCACACAAGTGCTTAGTTTCGCCTGATCAGAGTAAAAATTATGTTTCGATTAGATCACAATGGGATCTTTATTTAAACAAACCCAAAGCTGATTCTTAAAATCACAAGATCAATCTAACTCACTCAGCTGCATAGTTTGGGTCCTGTTGTTAATTTTTTTAAAGCAATATTTTCTTAATGTTAAAATATCTCCTGTTTCAGTGTTTCCTTTTCTGGAAAAAGACCAAAAATATATATATAATAATAATAATATAAAAACAATACAAAATAAGGGAAGAAACATCTTTATATTGAATTCTTGCAGGCTGACAAAATACTAAACAAACATGGAAAACACAAACAATATAGTCTGATTTATGAACATTTACTGATTTATGTGGTCTGATTTTTTTCTTCAATAAATCAAAAACATATAGCACAACTAATGTAGCCGATATTCCTGAATATTCCTGATATATATATATTCCTGATATTCCTGTTTTGTTTTGTTTTTGATTATTTTCTACACTAATCACACTGTATTCTTTATAAATATTTTTATAAATATTTTTTAAATATTTATATTTTTATAAATATTTTATAAATATTTGTATAAATATTTTAGGCCTACATTCTTTGAAATATGGAATTTAATGTAAACACGTTTGTCTAGTTTTTTTAAATTTTATCATAGCTTTACCTACAGAAAAAGCAGACAACACATGTGTCTGCTAATTTAAACCATAATTCATCATTTTAAATGATGACTACTAATTTATTTTTACATCAAGCATATTTTGTCAAGATTCCATGCAGTAGTAAAATGCAAACAATCAGATATTTCTATCTGTACTGATGAAACCCATGAGATTCATATGACAGCGCATTTGCGACAAATGGGCACGTTGCCAATTAATTATTTCTTTATGAACTTTACCTTTAAAGCAATCTGTCCCATTTACAGGAAATATTCATTTGGGCCTAATCATTCATACAGAAAAAAATCAGGAATTAGGACAAAAAAATAATTTTGACATTTATAAGAGCCTTATTTTAGAAAATGAATCTTAAAGAGGCATATTGTTTCTCACATTCCATTTGGTCTAATTAATTTATGCTCTAATTAAATTAACTAGACTGTTCAGAAATATGCATCCTTACCGAATTTGTTTTTTATATCTGCACAAATAACTAAACAGTTTTTGGAAGTGTTCAAATTTGTATTCCCTTTTGCACGCCGCATTTACCCAAAGCACCATAATTAATCAGTTTTGTTTTTATTCACCTCAGATTGAATAGAGACATCAGCGTCTGCCGCTTTCATGGATCAGGTTCTCTTGTGTTGTTTACATGGCAGACAGGCTCCAGCTATTGTTCCCCTGTCCCGTACTCTCCACAGCGATATGCTCATCCAAATTCTTATTACTATTATCTCGTCGCCACAGCCGAGCAAGCCCAACTTTTTTTCTCCCTCCTTGAGGAGTGCAGCATAATTTGTTTTGGAGGATATTTAACAAGCGACACAAGAAGAAGAGCCGCTCATACATATATCTGATCTGGCTCACGGCCTGAAAGTTGATACGCGCGCGCGGAAAAGCCGAAACAAGTTCAGCGAGTGTTTTATTCTTTCTCCTGTCCTGACTTCCTCAGTCATCCTGTCAGGCCAAAATATAACCTTCTATTTCATTTTGTTGTCCTTGGTTTTGGGGTAGAAATAACTGGGGTGTCATTATGGGTTCTGTGAGGCCATTATGAGTGTTGGAGAGGTAGCTGAGCTCTTCTGTGTCCTGTTTTATGGACAGCTATATGATTTAAACAAACTCGCTGTAGCATTGTTAGTGACAGTAAGTAGCTTTCAGTGGGAGTAAACTGAGCTATTTTATGGTGGTATGACTAGATTTTACACAATCACACTCTGTTTAAGAGTAATATAAAGTATTTAAATTGTTCTATACTGCAGTTGTGGTCATGGTTATCTTACCTTGATGGTTGTCCCATTATGATGAGTTTAATCTTACTGTTGACAACATGCCAACAAATGAACATCCAATGGAATACAAATTAATGCTGTTATTTTCTCTGCATACTAATAAGCCAATACCTTAATAATTTACACAAAGATGAAAAATAACATGTTTCCAGCCATCAGTTTCATCTGAGACACAACACAATTGGTCAAAAATGCCCATTTATCTGTTCTCAACCCTGTTCCTGAAGCCAAAAGTGAAACTGAGACTAGCTCATTCAAGTCTGAATAAAGACCGAGGCCAGAAGAGTGTCAAGTCTGAGTCAAAACTGAGTCCACATGCTCCCGAGTCTGTGACAAGACAAAAACTGTGGTCTTGGATTTGATCTCAGGTTTGAGTCCAATACCACATTTATATGGTCTGTTACCTTCATAGTCTAAATTGTCAGTCCTATTATTTAGGGCTCCATGATAATGGTTAAACGATTAATCATGATTATTTTGCTAAAAAAAAATTTAATCATGATTGTTAGTCACAATTAATGCCTTGTTTACATTTAATCAGAATTGCTTTCACATAAGTACAAATCAATAGAACAGGAACTTGCATGGTTTGCTTGAAGATTCAGTCACAGCAAACATAAGCAAGCAACCACATGAAAGAAATTACACTTGTACTTGAGTAGAATACCTCAAACGAGGTTGCTAAACTCTAACTTACCTACTTAGTTTTTCAGCTTATGAGCATTTTTTCGTATTGTTGAGGAAATGTGTGACCATGGTTAGCAGGTTAAGTTAAACATTTTCAGGGTAAATAACCAGTGGACATATATCACAAATGATAATGCTTAAACGGATAGTTCACCCAAAAATGACAATTCTGTCATTAATCATCATTCCAAACCCGTAAGACCTTCGTTCATTTTCAGAACACAAATTAAGATATTTTTGATGAAATCCGAGAGCTTTTTGATCCTACATAGCAATGGAATACCACCAACTCCTGCTTCAGCAGCACCACACGCATGCGTCATGATACTCTCGTGAACACGTCAGAGACTGACATGGAAGAGAATAAATTGTTGAATAAATCTGTTATTTTTTGTTTGATTTGTACACAAAAAGTATTCTCGTAGCTTTATAAAATTGCAGTTGAACCACTGATGCCACATGGAGTATTTTACTAGTTTACTGTGTCTTGGAAGTGGTAGTTGCATTGATGTCTATGGAGGGGATTGCCGTGATTTTGATGAGTAAATCCTGGATGTCCTGAATCAACAATACTGCCCAAAAATATAGATTTAACCCAATCGCTACCCCTAAACCTAACACCTACCCATAATTGATTCCTAAAATCAGTGGGAAATGATAGCTGATTAACACGGGTGTAGAAGCTTAACCTGGTTAAATTTTGGTTGCGACGTCAGGTGACCAAAATTCAATGTCAATTTGGACATTTAATGTCAATGATAAATTGATGTCCAATACCAATATCAACTGACATTGATATTTGTTGTTTTTAGATTACAGTATATAACCAAAATCCAATGTTAAATCAATGCCAAATTGGTGTCAAATACTGTCGTCAACCCGATTATCATTCTCAACTAAAATGTGACATTATAAAAGCTGACATTATATTGACGTTCTGTGCCTGCTGCCCCATTGTTGAGTTTACATAATTGAATGTGCTTTTATAATTTTGTATTTATTTATTGTATTTATCACTGTGAAGCTGCATTGACACAATCAGTATTGTATAAAGCACTACCTTAATAGGTTACTTGACATGATTTGGTATTGCTCTTTACTCTTTTTTTTCATCAGCGTATGGCATATCAAGATATCTTGAAGAAGATTGGATTTCATTGTTGACTGTAGATTGTATAGTAAATTGCCATATTGACTATTTCACATTTGTTTTTGTTTTTTTGTTCTTCATTGGAGCAGGAATGTTTTGAAATGTTTAAAGCAACTCCTTTTCTTTTGCACGGAAGAAATAAGAAATAAAGCAAGTTCATTTTTGGGTGGACTATTCCTTAACATGTCAATCCGATGAAAGACGAAGCACTTGGCTAAGAGATCATTTGATTAACTCCCACATTTTGGTCTCAAATTTTTTGTCATTCAGAAGACTGTCATAGGCTGATCTTCTCAAGATCTTCTCAGAGGATACTTATTACTACTAAACGCCTGTGTGGAAAGCGTGTTACCTGTTGCGCTGTGTGGGTGTTAGCATCTAGCAACGAGTGGTTGGCTGCTGTGTGACTGCTGTTAAAATGTTGTTTGTGCTTGCAGCAATTGGTTCACAGCTGGTGCACTCGGTATGTTCATTTTGTCCCTGCCCCAGCCCACAGAGGGACAACATTCAGGCGAGCAGTGCTTTCAATAATTGGGCTGGGATCCTACAGCCCCCACTCTGGGGCACCGAATTGGTGTTTATGCTAATGGGTTGGGCAATTAGCCTCAGGATGCACACAACAGAGGAAATATAAAGGATCTGTACCAGAAGCAACGGGTAGGATAAATTACTTTTTTCTTTATTAGCAAGCAATTTGTATTTTATATAACTATGCTAAACAGTAAGCAAATCTACAGTTAATTATAAAGTGAATGGATCCCGCAAAGCACAGACATCCAGTTAGTTAATACAGATACTCCAAAACAACCAAGAAAAATACATTTTTGTCACAATCTTTCACTGGAAATATAGACATTTCAATGTTATAACATATTTGCAAAATCAAGACAAACGATCTAAAGGGGGAGAATTAGAATTAAAAAATCTTCCCTTCTTTTCTCTTGCAGCACACATACACTTCGTTTCAAATGTTTGGGGTCATTACAGGTGCACATCTTATTTTATTTTATTTTATTTTATTTTATTTTATTTTATTTTATTTTATTTTATTTTATTTTATTTTATTTTATTTTATTATTTTATTTTATTTTATTTTATTTTATTTAGTTTTTGTTTTATTTTATTTATTTTTTTCTTTTAAAATATATTTCCACAAAATATTAAATATTAATCAAATCAGCATATTGTTTATTATTGTAAATACATTTGGATGGATCATATGACAGACTTGAGAAATGTCAGCTAAAAATTAAACTTAGTCATGACTGGATTATTTTAAAATACAATTTTAAATTATAGTAATAATAACTGAAATAATTGTACTGTATTATTACTGTATTAATTTATTTTATTATTTTGTATTAAATAAATGCAGCCTAAGAAAGCATAACCCCCTAGTTTCAAAAACATTACAATTAAAATTAAAATTAACATTAAAATCTTACTGACCTCAAACTTTTTAAATAGTATTGTATGTTGCTAAGATATATAAACTTGAGATATGTGCATTTTATTTATTTATTCGTTTAATGTAGAAGGTATTTTAGAGTCTTTTCTCATTTGAAATACATGACCTAACATTTTTTTAGATGCTCTTCACAAATATGACACTATAAAAGTTGCTTTTCAGATGCAGCCTTTCAAACATGTCTCACCAAAGCACATGTTCCTGCTAGCCAAGTGTTTGTTTACACTATGGATATTGCAGCTTTACGTTTATGCAAATTTAAGAAGCACATGATTACCTACAATGACAAGAGTTATTTTTAGGATTAATTGCAAGACTAATTTTGCTTGCTTCACCTGATCAAACTTTGAATGGAACAAAGTAGATTACAAGTTAATTTGAATTGATGACCAAGCTGTGCTCAAAAGTTTCAAAAGTCAACATGAAATTCAAAACCATGCAATTCAGTTCACAGCAGTGCCAGAATAAAAAAGGCCAATATTTGCCCCCTGGAATTTATTGTTAGGGGAATTTTCCGAATTTACCAGGGCATAATTTTTGTCTAACCTTATTAAACCATACATTATGCTTTTTTTATTTACAGTATGTTAAAACGTTCTGCTTGCACAGTTAATTTGGTTCTTCGGACTGCCTTAGAATAACAAAGGCATGCATTTGCAATGATCATTTGGTATGCTAATAACTGAATGCTAATAACCAGTATAGCATTTAGTATAGCATATTAAATTCCCAATAGACATTATCAGTGCTCAGTTATTGCGTTTGTGTCACTTACTGTGCAGCCCTTTTTTGGCATAAAGTGAGAAAAACGTACAGCTGCTTAGCTGTCATCCTGCGTCATGTTATTGTTTTCCATGTTTAATTCCTGGGATAAAACTTTACAAAAAGCAGGATTATGGGGTCAATATTCTCTTAGGTGTGTGTGTGTGTGTGTGTGTGTGTGTGTGTGTGTGTGTGTGTGTGTGTGTGTGTGTGTGTGTGTGTGTGTGTGTGTGTGTGTGTGTGTGTGTGTGTGTGTGTGTGTGTGTGTGTGTCAGTCATTCTGTCACTCTCAGATGGGGCATCTCTAGAGACACAGGCCTGAGGCTTGCTGGCAGGGGACGACTATTGATCAGCAGCAATCTGGACAAAAGATGAGTACAGCTCTTGACAATGATAATTGGAAAGTGTTCATGCACTGTTGACATTTAAATATTTGTGAAGGGCCCAAGTAATGTGCACAAGGCATTCACCCAGAGTCCTGCAATCAGATGTGACATTTATATTTGTTACAGAATAAAATTGGCCTTGGAAATACCAGGATTTCCCTACAGTCAGATTTAAATCAGGCTTGCTATTGATTGTTTTACATGATTTTCCTTAATGATGCATAATCAACATCATCATCATTTTGTTGCCAGGGTGCAAAGGAAACATCTCTGGAGTGACTTTTTCTTTTTCCAAGCACTACGAAAATCTGTGCTCGATCTTAGCTCTATTTAGAAGATTGAGACGTTTTATTTGTGTCTAATATGTATATTATATATGTAATAATAAGAATAATAGATTTAACATATATTAATTAAAATATCAATTATTATTATTATAAAATTTAATATATTAAAAAATACAGTTTATTAGTAGTGGTTGTCCAAATCCATTTAAAATAATTTATTTAATTATAAATATATTATTATTATTATATTATACATGCATATTGTACTTACTGTAAATATTGATGATTATATACTGAAAACTACATGAATATATAGCCATTTTATGTCCATTCCCCCAACACAAACCACTATGAAAAAAAATACAGGTGCATCTCAATAAATTAGAATGTCATGGAAAAGTTCATTTATTTCAGTAATTCAACTCAAATTGTGAAATTTGTGTATTAAATAAATTCAATGCACACAGACTGAAGTAGTTTACGTCTTTGGTTATTTTAATTGTGATGATTTTGGCTCATATTTAACAAAAACCCACCAATTCACTATCTCAACAAATTAGAATATGGTGACATGCCAATCAGCTAATCAACTCAAAACACTTGCAAATGATTCCTGAGCATTCAAAATGGTCTCTCAGTTTGGTTCACTGGGCTACACAATAATGGGGAAGACTGCTGATCTGACAGTTGTCCAGAAGACAATCATTGACACCCTTCACAAGAAGGGTAAGCCACAAACATTAATTGCCAAAGATGCTGGCTATCCACAGAGTGCTGTATCCAAGCATGTTAACAGAAAGTTGAGTGGAAGGAAAAAGTGTGTAAGAAAAAGATGCACAACCAACCGAGAGAATCGCAGCCTTATGAGGATTGTCAAGAAAAATCGATTCAAGACTTTGGGTGAACTTCACAAGGAATGGACTGAGGCTGGTGTCAAGGCATCAAGAGCCACCACACACAGACGTGTCAAGGAATTTGGCTACAGTTGTCGTATTCCTCTTGTTAAGGCACTCCTGAACCACAGACAACATTAGAGGCATCTTACCTGGGCTAAGGAAGAAGAAGAACTGGACTGTTGCCCAGTGGTCCAAAGTCCTCTTTTCAGATGAGAGCAAGTTTTGTATTTCATTTGGAAACCAAGGTCCTATAGTCTGGAGGAAGGGTGGAGAAGCTCATAGACCAAGTTGCTTGAAGTCCAGTGTTAAGTTTCGACAGTCTGTGATGTTTTGGGGTGCATTGTCATCTGCTGGTGTTGGTCCATTGTGTTTTTTGAAAACCAAAGTTACTGCACCCGTTTACCAATACATTTTGAAGCACTTAATGCTTTCTTCTGCTGACCAGCTTTATAAAGATGCTGATTTCATTTTCCAGCAGGATTTGGTACCTGCCCACACTGCCAAAAGCACCAAAAGTTAGTTAAATGACCATGGTGTTGGTGTGCTTGACTGGCCAGCAAACTCAACAGACCTGAACCCCATAGATAATCTATGGGGTATTGTCAAGAGTAAAATGAGAAACAAGAGACCAAAAAATGCAGATGAGCTGAAGGCCACTTTCAAAGAAACCTGGGCTTCAATACCACCTCAGCAGTGCCACAAATTGATCACCTCCTGGCCACGCCGAATTGAGGCAGTAATTGAGGCCCCTACCAAGTATTGAGTACATATACAGTAAATGAACATACTTTCCAGAAGGCCAACAATTCACTTTTTTTTTTTTTTTTTATTGGTCTTATGAAGTATTCTAATTTGTTGAGATTGGTGTGATTTTGAGTTGAATTACTGAAATAAATGAACTTTTCCACAGCATTCTAGTTTATTGAGATGCACCTGTATACAGTGTTTCACACAGGATTTTGTGAGACTTGTGGCGGCAGGTGACGTCACATATTAATTTGCATATTCATGACGTCAAGTTTGCGTTCAGACGAGTTATGGCACTTCAGATCTGTTCTACTCTATGAAATGTCACATACTGTAATACAACTGAATGCCCAATAAAGCTGTTCACATTATATTTTCTGTTGTCATACATAAAACAAGTATAAATGGTAAACACGACCCATTAATATGGGATATGGGAATCCAAAATGGCGCTGCTGTGTTCAGTCGCCATTCAGGTAGCTCCGCTCAGATTGTGCTTTTATCAACTTTTTTACATATTTTTACTTTCTCTTTTTACACGCATAACATCTGCACTGATTATTTACGACAAAAGAACACTTTTGGACGTTGGACACTTTATCCACGAATCCAACGTGGCCATTGGAGATTCTTTGAAACACAGAGGAGAACAAAAGCCACCTGAATAATCCCAGGAGGCGAAAGAAACACAGCAGGAAATGCACTGGAATCCGCAACAGACTGAGGGAAAGTGCTCACAGTCCACCTCTACCGAGTATTCTGCTCGCTAATGTCCAATCCTTGGAAAATAAGATGGACGATCTTAGAGCCAGGATAAGTTTCCAAAGGGATATAAGGGACTGTAACATCCTCTGTTTGACTGAAACATGGCTCACGCCCTCGGTCCCGGACACCGCTGTAACGCCGTCTGATAACTTTTATGTTTTACGGATGGACAGAACAGCCGAGGCCGGTAAAACCAAAGGTAGTGGAGTGTGTTTCATGATCAAAAAGAAATGGTGTGACCTCAAGAGCATCTCCATTCTGTCGTGTTCCTGCTCGCCTCATCTGGAATATCTCTCCATTATCTGCCGCCCATTCTATCTGCCCCGGGAGTTTTCATCGGTCATTGCTACTGCTGTTTACATTCCACCACATGTAGCCACAGACACTAGCTTGGCTTTGTCCAAACTCCACGATTGTCAGGAGTCCAGGCGGCGTTCCTCTCTCTCATCAGCAGAGGTCGCCATCTCCCTTCCTCCTGGACTCATTTTCCCTTCATTCCACACACCTGTAACTGAGCACATCCTCAGCTGTTTCCCATTGTAACTGCCTTTATATTCCGTCCTCACGCACCACCCTGTCTGGTTAGATTGTCTACGCACATGTGTATGTATGTGTAAATGTATCACTGTGTTCCTGCTACCTGACCGAGTACATTCAGTTTTTGCGCTCGGGACAATAGCACTGCGTTGCCGTCTGTGGTGTCCCGGTTTGGAATATTGTTTTGTTTTTGCCTGTTGGCCTTTTTCTTATTAAAAAACTTGCTTACCTGCATTTGGACCCAGACCTCTGTTTTACGGTGATTTCCCTCACTGCCCCGTGACAACGATGTGCTCAGTGGATACATTAAAGCCAACCTCAGGCAGGTCATGCCGAACTTTCACCAACATGTATCCTTTTCAACTAGAGGACCGAATACACTGGATCATTGCTACACTCAGTTTAAAAAGGCCTACAATAACCGCTTACTACCGGCTTTTGGAAAATCGGACCATGCCACCATTTTCCTCACACCGGAATATAAACAAAGGCTCGTTCAGGAACCCCCGGTGGAGAGAGAAGTGACGCGCTGGTCCTCCCACTCTGAAGCTATGCTACAGGCGGCTCTTGATGACGTTGACTGGGACATGTTCCGGGCGAGTTCATCTGATGTCAGCGAGTTCACGGATGTAGAATTAAGCTTTGTCAACACGCTAACCGAGCAAGCCACTGAAACTGTAACTACAAGGACATTCTCCAATCAGAAACCGTGGGTGGACAGAACAATCCGTGATGTGTTTAACCATCGCACTGCCACATACAATGCGGTCTTCTGTCGGGTAACATGAGCGAAAGCTCGTGCTATGCTCTCCGACAGGTAGTTAGAGCTGCTAAATTATGATACAAGGAGAGAATTGAGTCACATTTTCAGCTCAATGACTCTCAACACATGTGGCAGGGACTGAAGACCATCTGTTCCTCTGGAAATAAATCCACCGAAGAGGTGAGAGCAGATCCATTGCTGGCCGAAGAGTTAAACACCTTCTACGGCCGCTTTGAATGCAATGGCGGCAGCGCGACTCTGCCGATCAGCGCGTCAGGAAGCAGCAGATAGAGCAGCGATGATCATGTAATCACCATGTCGGAGGACGAGGCTCGGAGGGAACTAAGGAGAGTGAACATCAGGAAAACAGCCGGACCTGATGGGATTACTGGCCGTGTTCTGAGGTCCTGCACTGATCAGCTTGCTGGTTTGTTTACATCCATCTTTAATGAGTCCCTTGCTACCTCTGTGGTTCCCAACTCCTTTAAAAATCTGTCATCATCCCTGTGCCTAAGAACAGTAAACCCTCTTGCCTGAATGACTAACGTCCAGTTGCCCTCACATCAATAGTCATGAAGGTTTTTTAAAGACTTTTAAAGAACCACATTTGCTCCTCCATCCCTGCTACTTTGGACCCTCTTCAGTTTGCCTACCGCCCAAATAGGTCTACTCAGGTCCTGCACTCTTCCCTCACACACATTGACAGCAAATATGGCAACTATGTCAGGCTGCTTTTCATTGACTATAGCTCAGCTTTCAATACAATAGTCCCCATCAAGCTAGCTGTTAAACCCACAGACCTCGGCCTAAAATCTTCACTCTGTGACTGGATTCAATATTTCCTCACCGGCAGACCTCAAGTGGTGAAAATCATCCAATTCACCTCCAACTCCATCACCCTGAACACAGGAGCCCCACAGGGTTGTGTGCTGAGTCCCCTGCTCTACTCTCTCTACACACACAACTGTGTGTACTCTCACAACTCCACTTCTATTGTTAAATTTGCTGATGATACTGTGATTCTGGGCCTCATTTCCAACAATGATGAGACCGCATACTTGGATGAGATAGAGAGACTTACATCATGGTGCCAGGACAACTGTCTCTCTCTGAACGTGAGTAAAACTAAAGAGCTGATCATGGACAGCAGGAAGAGACAGCAGTGGCCCTACACTCTTATAATCAGTGGGACCCCTGTGGAGAGGGTGAGCAGTTTCAAGTACCTCGGTGTAAACATCTCCAAGGACCTGACTTGGACTGCACACATTTAAACACAGGTCAAGAAAGCCAGAAAAAGACTGTATCATCTGCGGCAGCTGAGGGTCGCACCAGCAATCCTGAAAACTTTATATTCAGGGGCCATAGAAAGTGTATAGAAAGTGCATCTCAGTGTGGTATGGTAACGCCTCAAATCAGGACTAAAAAGCTCTGAAGAGAGTTGTGCGCTTAGCTGAGCGCATCTCAGGGTCTGCTCTCCCCTCTCTGCAGGACATCTACCTCAAACGCTGCAAAAGCAGAGTTGCTAAAATCATTAAAGACTCAAATCACCCAGGTAACCTTCTTTTCATTCTACTGCCATCTGGCAAGCGTTTTCGGAGCATGATGACAAAAACTGAGAGACTTAGGAGAAGCTTCTTCCCTCTGGCCATCGGGCTCCTAAACTCAAACTCGGTCTAATAACATTTAAAAGACTCAATTTAATAAACTGTAAAACATTCACTATTCTCCATCATCCATATTGCTGCTATGTGTATATACCCGGTACAACCTGTTTGCACATTCCTCTTGCACATTCCTGTTTATATTATTATTTATTAAGTCCACATTATACTGTATTGCACATTTTATTTTATTGCACATTTTACTCTTTATTTTTTCTTATTATTTATTATATTTTTTACCTATATTTATATATATTCTCTTGTGTTGTGTTACATATTTTGCACTGTCCATTGAGCGGACCTGACTTGACTTACATTTCACTACTGATTATATTCTGTATAATTGAGTCTGTGATGAATAAAAAAAACCTTGAACCTTGATCCTAATAGGCTATTACTTGTTAACTAGGAATTACTCTTCACTATACTCCTTTAATCCTGATTTATAATTGCGACATCGTCTGATAAAAACAATATAGATCTAACTTACACTAAAAAGTGACTATGTGCGGTGGTTTTGGCTATATTACTTTTGTCTCATTCAGTGCACTGCCTGCATATGAGTTACAAACTATGCACATATTAACAGACAAATTATGTTCGGATTTAAAGGTCCAAACAGTCAGTAATCGACAGGTGCTTGGAAACGCTGTTTTGTAAATGATTTACTGACGAGTCGGCTGCATTATGGCCAGCTGAAAGCTCTGCCGCTCACTGCTCAGAACAGACACCGAGAGAGGCGACACTGCGCCGGGAGTCAGACCTAGCGCCTAAGGGGCAGTACTGGAGACATCTTCCAACTGAACAATAGCTAAGTTTTTTTTTCAAAAAAGTCGCTAGGTTTGTCAGTATGTCCCTGTTATGGAAAACAAAAACGACCAGAATGTTCTGAAAGCTGCTAAATATTGTGCTAAAGTCGCACTCGTGTGTGAAAGACGCAGGAGCTGATGGCACTGGGTGGTGGATATTGTTGCGGCCCGCCACAAATAAGTTAATGTATGGGAACCATTTAATGGTGGAGATGAAGATTTTGGGATAACTGATTAAATTGTGTGTTGTTCACATAAAAATATTCAAATGACTATAATGCATAAGCAGAATGAACGACTTTAAACCTTAAGGCTTATCCTCTAAAACATGCTGAATACGCCATCACAGAGAGCGTGGTTTAGTGTGCTGAGCTCTTCTCTGATATGTGCGGATCATGTAGGCGTACAGTTGTTCTGCTCCCTGATGATATGTGTCACTTCTACAAGCATATACACTTCAGTGTAAACCCTGTGCACTTTCAGCTGCATGTTACTGGATGAAGATAACAACTATGCTTTTCTCAGACACTCGTACAAGTTGCCTAAACATGTTCCGTGTCAGTTTAAGGAATTATATTCTCTGTAATTTTGTTAAATTATGCTCTTCTTATCTGGGTCACTGTGTTAACAATATCATATTCCTGAACATACTCATTAGGCTTTTTTTCCAAGTGTCTTTGAGAGTTAAATCAGAGCCTGCCGGGAACTGTTCAGGGAAGTTGGAACATGACTGGGGCCTCATGTATCATAATATTCAACAAGAAATATTAAATAGTATAAAGCAAAGAGGTGTACATTGACTCCTAGATGCTAAATTGGTAATTTGTTTTATCTGTTTTTTTTTTTCTGCAAAAGGCTAATAATAATATTTATTATTGTTATTATAAATCTAACAATTTTACATATAAAAAAATATACCAGACTTTATATACCAAAATATATAATGAAACTATTTTTAATAATATGTTTTTACTTTTATTAGTAAATCAAATCACTTTTATTGTCACATCCCCTGTGCCTTGGTGAGTGAAATTCTTGAGAGTGTGCTCCAGACAGTGCAGAAACAATTTACATAAAGACAGTACATACTTTCAGACTTATACAGATGACAATGTGCAATATATACATACATACTGTATACTCAGTACTAGACATACTTACAGTTATCAATATATCATTATACATTATACAATTCTACATTACTACATATGTACACATATATACACAATAATATGCTGCATCGGATGGTCTCCAGTGGTAGCAGATAGATTGTTGTATTAGTGCAGTGTGTGCGTGTAGTCCAGTTTTAACTGTGTTAGATTTAAAGTGCAGTGCATGGCATACTGTAAAGTGGGAGTATGCTGTAGGGTGTATTAGTTCTGACTGTTAAATAGCCTGAGGGAAAAATCTATCCCTCAGTCGGCTAATGCGGGAACGGATGCTGCGGAGACGTCTTCCTGAGGTGTGGTACGGGTGGCTGGAGTCATTGATGATCCTCCGGGCTTTCGTTACACACCGCCTGGTGTAGATGTCCTGGTGGGAGGGAAGCTAACCTCCAACAATGTGGCGGGCAGTTCTCACAACACTTTGCAGAGCTTTGCGGTTGCCTGCGATGCTGTTTCCAAACCAGGCGGCTCATTCCAAACTTCCTCAGCCATCTCAGGAAGAAGAGGTGCTGATGTGTCTTCTTCAGCACTGCATATGTGTGAGCGGACCATGTGAGTTCCTCAGTGATGTGAACGCCGAAGAACTTAAAGCTGTTTACCCGCACAGGTGTCTTGTCCATGGTGATGGGTGTGTGTTCTCTGCTCTGTCTCCTGAAATCCACCACCAGCTCCTTGGTCTTGTAGATTTTGAGTGAAAAGTGGTTCTCCTGACACTATTTAGTCAGGGTACTTACCTCCTCTTTGTAGGCCGTCTCATCATTGTCAGTGATCAGGCCTATCACCGTTGTGTCGTAAGCAAGTTTGATGATGACGTTGGAACTGTATGTAGCTGTACAGTCGTGTGTGTACAGGGAGTACAGAAGTGGGCTGAGGACGCAGCTCTGAGGAGCTCCAGTGTTGAGGACCAAGGGAGATGAGGTATTGTTGCCCATTCTGACCGCCTGACTTCTGCCTGTCAGGAAGTCCAGGATCCAGCTACACAGAGATCTGTTTAGTCCCAGAGTCTGGAGCATCGCTACCAGTGTGGCAGGTACTATGGTGTTAAATGTTGAGCTGTAGTGCACAAACAGCTTTCTCACATAGGTGTTCTTATTTTCCAGCTGGGAGAGAGCAGTGTGCAGGGTTAAGGCAATAGCATCGTCTGTGGAATGGTTGCTGCGATATGTAAATTGAAACGGATCCAGTGAGGCAGGCAGCACAGAGCAGATGTCGTCTCTGATGAGTTTCTCAAAACACTTGCTGAAGATGGGTGTCAGAGCAATGGGCCTCCAGTCATTCAAGCATGTGATTAATTTTTCTTTGGTATGGGCACAATGGTGGATTTTTTTGAAGCATGAGGGAACCACAGACAGAGAGAAGAAAAGGTTGAAAATGTCTGTAAAAACCCTGGCTAGTTGGAATGTGCTTGCTCGGAGCACACGGCCTGGGATGCCACAGCCTTGCGGACATTCACCCGTCGGAAGGATCGGGTTACATCTGCGAGGTAAATGGAGAGTGCACTCACCTCTTCTGCAGCAGCCGCGGGAGCGCTCTCTGTGTGGGCAGTGTTGTGAGCCTCGAAACGAGCATACAAATGATTAAGCGCGTACGGTAGAGAGGCGGCAATGTTCACAGCAGCTGGTTTATTCCCTTTAAAACCTGTGATGGTAATAGTAGTTGTAGTAGTAATACATTTAAAATATAAATTATTGTAATGAAAAGAAAAGAAAAGAAGAAAAAAAAGAAAAGATGCCATATAAAAAGTATACCAGACTTCATATACCAGAATTTATAATAATTAATATAAATGAGTGGGGGGTTATTTGTCACTTACATAAAACGCTGACTGGTTGGTATTTAAAAGCCTGGAAGATTGTTAGAATTTTTTTTTTTTCAAAGTATAAGGAAAATCCAGCCAGTTTTGGTAGTGTGCCAATATACAGTGCTCAGCGTAAATGAGTACACCCACTTTGAAAAGTACAATTTTAAACAATATCTCAATGAACACAAAAACATTTTCCAAAATGTTGACCAGACTAAGCTTTATATAACATCTGTTTAACTTATAACATGAAATTAAGGTTAATAATATAACTTAGAGAACAACATTTTCAGTTTTACTCAAATTAGGGTGATGCAAAAATGAGTACACCCCACTGAAATCTCTGGAGCAAAGCTACATTTTAGACTACAAATGTCTAATTTGAATTCAACCACGTGAGTCTAATTATTCATTACACAGGTGTTCAGCAGACAGTTGACTATAAAAGGGTGTTACTTAAAGAAAACCCCTTCCCATTTCATGCTGTCAGCAATAGCACCACATGGAAGAGAAATGTCACAAGACCTGAGAAAGAAAATAATTTCTTTACACAAGAAAGGTGAAGGCTACAAGTAGATCAGCAGAGCTTTACTTATCAGTCAGAATACTGTAGCAAAAGTGGTACAAACATTTAAAAAGATGGAACTGCAACCATCTCACAGAGACGTCCAGGTCGCCCACGGAAGTTAACACCTCGTCAGGCGCATCTTCTGATGAGAAGGGTTGAAGAAAATCGACATGCAAGTTTACTGCAGTTATCTAAAGAAGTAGAAAGCCAAACTGGGGTGACTATTTCCCGTGACACTGTCTGGCGTACACTGCAGAGGATTGGCATGCATGGATGCCGTCCTGAACGAAGCCTCTACTAAAGCCCAGGCACAGAAAAAGCCCGCCTAGAATTTGCCAGGGCCCATGCTGACAAAGATGAAGACTACTGGGACTCTATACTCTGGAGTGATGAGACCAAGATAAATGTTTTGGAATTGATGGCTTCAAAACTGTATGGCATCACAAAGGTGAGGAATACAAAGAAAAATGCATGGTGCCTACAGTGAAACATGGTGGTGGCAGTGTCCTTATGTGGGGCTGCATGAGTGCTGCTGGTGTCAGGAGCTGCATTTCATTGATGGCATCATGAAATCACAAATGTACTGCTCTATACTGAAAGAGAAGATGCTACCATCACTCCGTGCCCTTGGTCGTCGTGCACTTTTCCAACATGACAATGATCCTAAACACACATCTAAGGCACTGTTGGATTTCTGAAGAAGAACAGGGTGAAAGTGATTCAGTGGCCAAGTATGTCTCCTGATCTGAATCCAATCGAACACCTATGGGGAATTCTGAAGAGACAAGTTGAGCATCACTCTCCATCCAGCATCCAATCTCTAAAAGAGGTAATTCTTGAAGAATGGAAAAAGATAGATCTGGCAAAATGTCGCCAACTTGTTAATTCCATGCCTAGAAGACTTGGTGCTGTCATTAAAAATCATGGAGGCCATACAAAGTACTAGATCTAGTAGTTTTTGTTGTGGGCTGTACTCATTTTTGCATCACCCTAATTTGAGTAAAACTGAAAAATGTGTAATCTAAGCTATATTATTAACCTTACTTTCATGTTATAAGTTAAACAGATGTTATATTAAACTTAGTCTTGTCAACATTTTGGAAATGTGTTTTATGTTCATTGAGATATTGTTTAAAATTTTACTTTTCAAAGGGGGTGTACTCATTTACGCTGAACACTGTATATGTATATAAACATATATAAATATAATAAATAATATACAAGTAAACTGACAAAATATATATAAAATGTATGGTTAAATATTTAAAGAAAATTAAAGACTTTTACCTTTCTTTGATAAAATGTTTTCCCCCTCTCAGTTTAAAAAAATATTAGGATTATCAATAGTAAATATGCAGTTAGTTCAGTCCACAAAATACTGTTTCTTGTGCAGTTGTTTATGTGCCATTAAAACCATTCCTGGAAGATGATGTCATTCTGGAACAGGCTTTTGTGAATTAAAGAGGTTTTACAAAAAATAGCAGATTTTAAAGCAATATTCAGCAATCAATGCTATTTTTTACTTAAAATACTAACACACCACTCTGCTGCTGAGATACATTTCCATTCCAGCAATAAAAATGTCCAGCTTGGGCCTACAGGGTGAAAAACAAGACTGTTTTGCACCAATAATGTTTTTGTAGGCCAGGATTTACCAGAAACACTGCTTACAAATAATGCATCCCAAATACTTGAATAACACAGGGTTTGAGTTTCAGCCACATACAGTGCTGTTTGAAGGGGAATTTAGGTCTCATTCTTTCCCCTGAAACTTAACCGCAAAATCTAACACTATGATTAGCATTCACACCTGAGTTCCTCTGTAAATGCTCAGGAATAGTTGTATCATGAATCAAAATATTCCTGAGCAAGTAAATGGTTCGGTAACCAGGAGAGCAGTCGGTAACTGCCTGTTGAAAGTCCATAAAAAAGAGATGAACATTGGTTTTCCGATTCTTAATCTCAATGAAATGCACGCATTGACATCAGTATATATCAGACTACTGTATGCCAATGTATTTCTAAATTTATAACAGCAGTTGCTTGTTAATTTTTGATTTATGAACAGTCTATGTTAAATTTGTTTATTCAGAAGCTGTAATCAATTGTGGAAACAAGAGCAATAAAACAAGTGCTCTGGTTGACAAATGTGAATGAATTTACACAAATGAAATTTCTCATTACTCAATATGGATTTTAGCATATATAGTTCACTGGAAAAATATTTTTTTGTAAGAAAATTGCTGTCAGCAGAAACATGTTAGCACCCCCTAAAACATGAGGATAGATGTTAAAGATGAGCAGGTTACCTACACTAATTTATGATAATCAAAAATAATAATTTTGTTTTATTAGATTATTTATGTCTTATATAATTATTATGAAAAACAAGAATAAATGCATATATGAAGCATTTTATGTGTTTTGTGTTTCCCATAGAGGTACAGATTTTTGGGTTGTTACTGATCTTGTAGGAAATGCTAAATTACATTTAGAAAGTAATTTAGGTAACATTTTATTTTAAAGTATCCTTGTTACACGTACTTATAAAAGTAACTTATACATTATTGCATGCAACTAACCCTAAGTCAAAAGTAACACGAACCCTAACCATTGTTACGTGTATGTCTGTTGTGTTTTGAGTTTGTTATCAGTTAGACTTCTCCCCAGTGTCCTAGTTTTCGTTATCCTCCTAATTATCATTCTGTTTACATGTTTAATTAATTATCTCGTTTACCCATTCATTTGCTCCCTTACTTAAACCTTCAGTTCTCCAGTTACCGTTGTCTGTTCTACTTTGTTACTACCCTGCTTTTGTATGAGTTCTACTCTATGTTTTGTTTGTTAAAGATCATTTATACTTTCACCTTGAGCCTCCTGCCTTTTCTCCGTCTCCACGATCGTAACAACCATATAGTAAAAACATGTTGGTAATATACTGTATGCTATTTTATACTTAAATGTATAATTACACTGTAACAAGGTCACCTTAAAGATTGACCAGGAGTGATTTACATTAACCCTTAATCCAAGGAATCTTACAAATTAGGATAATACAAACATTATTATTATACTAGATTTTTGTCCAAAACATGACATTTGTTCACGACACTGAATTCTTCAACGTAAATATCTGGACTTAAAGAGGGATGTGCTGTAAAAGCAATCTGAAAATATTAATACATTTTGATAGATTTGTGAGGGAAGATAGTGTATTTCAAAATTAGTTAAAGGTCTACCAGCTACAGAAAACCTTTGGTGGAGGTTTTGCTGCTAAAGAAGGTTCTACATGTTACTAAATTTAAAGGGATAGTTCACCCAAAGATGAAAACTTTGTCATCATTTACTCGTCCTCATGTCGTTCCAAACCTGTATACGTTTCTTTCTTAAGGTTCTTAAGAAAGAGTCCAAAATGTGTTTATGTTTTTTTTTTATTCGTCATCCTTTCCTATCAAAATGCTTGCTACGGATGTGAAAATGCAAAAAATCGAACTTGATCTGAATTTTTTTCAGTATATGTATAAAATATGGATGGTTTGGAAACTGTACAATCTTACTGATTTTGTTTCCATCCAGCACAAATCTGAATGGATATATTTTAATTTCAGTTGTGCCTTATAACTGCATTTTGGTAAGCTGCGAGTGTGAGCTCATGAGGGGGGTCTGAAGCAAACACTGTTGGGGTCAGACAGAGAGGACACTGCCAATCTTCTTCCTGAGAGAGGAAATGCAGAGACATACTGTCAGATAGCGGACATGCAGGACTGACAGCGAGAGACGTGACATCTGGAGGTCAGGAGAAGTGTACGCGTCCTACATTCGTGAATATTCGAGAAAGAAGGAGGCTCTGTGGGAATAGCCCATTAGAGAGTGCATGCACCCAGAAGATAGTCGGATACAGGCCAAATCACCCCCAGCAGGAGGCCAATCCTGCATTTTTATGGAGGGTGAGAGGAATGGAAAGACCCTTCCTGGCTTTTGGGTGTGTGGGTAATTGCAATTGCGATTCCATACGGAGCGCTGTTTGGGACCCTGACCCAGTTGGTAGGTATGATGGTTTATGGGCCATTGGACCGCATTTAATTCTGCGCACAACAGAGGCCCATTACAGACATGACTGCTGGGAGATTTCATCCCTTTACCCCTCTGACTTTGTTTTTTCAATCTTCACATTTCAGGCTTGAGCATGAAGAGAGGTTACTGTCAGAAGCGGAGATTGTTCTTATATATTTCGTTTTTTATTACCTTGGTTTATATTGTTTTAACCCATTAGTGACTGTGACTTATCTCATTGGTTATTTCTATTGGTTTTCAATGGTGGACTCCAAAACGTGTCCTATTCCACTCATGATGAGGGCCATACAGGACCTGTACACATTTTCTAAACTGATTGTGGGGCAAAACCTCTAGAGTTCTGAAGAATGGGTTTAAAGTCATCATGAAATTGCATTCAAACCCATTTGATGTCCTTATTGGGTGTAAGCCCAGGTGATGCCACCATATTTTTTCTAAAAAAATAAATAAATATTCCACGGCCATTTCAACTTGAATGTAGGGCTTCCTGTTATCCACTTTCAGAAACAAAAGCAGTCTGTTATGTTGATTGACACTACAAACCATAGACTGTAAAAAAAAAAAGATGGACGCAGTGTCTCCGCTTCCCTCCACTATAGAAAAGCGAAGCCAAAAGTGAAGCCATCTTGCGAAAAATTACGTCATTTGGAGCAGAAGTGATCATGAGGTGGAGCCATGGTGTCAACGTTCCACCCAATCTCCCATAGACCCAATCACAAGCTCACAATCATTTTTTGTGACACACCTTTTACTATAGCATCATGTAACTAACTAAAAACAAACTTATTCGAAAAAACAAATACGTGAACATACATCAGCATGATAATTTATTCTTATTCTTTTTTTATAGCATATTCTTTTTTTTGGCATATTTTTGTCACTGTCTTATCCTGACAACACAGTCAACAACTTTAAATTGTAAAAGTTACAGTGATATTGTCAGGGTTCTGTCACCGGTCTAGTGTTATTCATGGTTTTGTGACAGAGCCCTGATACTCCCATCATGTCCGTTTTCATGTGTGGCGTGTCGACAGCTGTCGCGCTCTCTCGTGCCTTGTTTCATGTTGGGCGTGGTGTTTGGATCCCGGCACTCATGTCTTGAGTTTTGGTCACGTGACGGGTTCCGACACTCGCGCTCCATTTTCTGTCATTGTGTGAGTGCGCGGTCTCGAGTTCGCTCGGCACCGCGCACTCTTGTCCACGTGTGTTTTGTTGTGTTGCACGCAGTATGTGTTTCGATCGGCTGCGTGTATTAATGTTATATCTTGTGCTGTGTGGCACGCAGCTTGTATATTCATTGGCTGCGTGCTTTCATGTTGTCATGTCTTGTGTGAACACGTGGCTTATGAGTTTTCTCATTAGCTGCCTGTTCATGTCCTGTTTTGCACATGGCTGGTGATTTGTTTGCTGGCCATGTGCTTGTGTTTCTGTTTTGTGTGAGCACGTGGCTTCTGTCCTAGTTTTCTGTGTGCCACGTGCTCTCATGTCAATTTGTCTTGACCCCACCCATCTTGTTACCTGGTTATTGATTAATTTTCCCCAGCTGCTTTCCCTCATTACCCTCATCATTTGCTCCCTTTATAATCTCCTTGTGTTTGCAGTTCCGTGTGGGTTCGTTACCTAATGTTTGATGTCGTCTGTGTCCTGTCCAGCCTTGTCCCGCCTGTCCAGCCTTGTCCTGCCCTGCCCTGTCCTGCCCTGTCCAGCATTGTCCAGCCAGCCATTTAGGGTAGTTTTTGTTTGTTTGTTTTATTTTTGTAAATAAAAAGCCCTTTAACCTCCTGCATTTGGGCCCTCGCTCTCATCCTTTCCCTCAACCCTGACAGATATGCTTTAAAGGGGTGTCAAACTCCCATTTAGCCTTATTTAAAAACTACATGGTATGTGTGTTGGAGCAGGGTTGGAGCAAAAATCTGCAGGGCTGCGGCCTTACAGGAATTGAGTTTGACACCCCTGCTTTAAACCAATAAATATAATTTATATAGCTGTAGCTTTCGGAGCAATCTGCATAATTCTGTGGCCATAGATACAGTGTAAAACCACTCATGACTTCTGACTGATGGTAGTTTAAATGTACAGTTTATTTAAAATTCTTCATTCTTCATAAATTGAAACACGTGTAATGAAAAGTTGGCAACTCTACTTCGAATACCCCCAATATTTTGTCCCTGCTGCTGGGTGGAGTTATAGTTCATGGAGAAAGAGTAAATCTGTCTATTGCCTTTGATTCATGGGGCCCTTAAACATTGTGCTAGGTATATGATTATAGGAGCAAGGTGTTGAACACACAGTTATTCACCCTGAAATCCCTACCAATCTTCCTTATTATTGCCTCGCTGTCCGTACTTGTCCCTAACAGTAACAACATACTGTATATGTCTTTCCATCTTGCTAGCACACTTATTTTCATCTCTGTTCTTTCTTTCTGTTTCCATTCTCATTACATTATCCAGTAAAGAGAGCATAAGCACATACCTGTGCCGTAAGGTAATGGATCGAATGGGGATAAGGGATGCTTTGACAAGTTTACAAGTTAGCAGCTCTGTAATTATCATTGTGAATTGTTATTTACACCGTCAGCTGACAACTATCCTACAATCTGACAGGAATTTACAAGGTAGAGTTACAAGAAGAAAAATGTATCCTAGAGTGCATGTGTGCATTGGTGCGAATGAATGGAAAGGTGCAGCAGATGCAGAACTGAAGAAATGCACTTAAAATCACTGACGCCATTAAAAACACATGGGTGTTAAATATTAAACTTATAGAAATAAACCTTCATTGACTATAACGACACATCAATCCTTTTTTCTTCTATTGAAGTTGCATAGGATAATTGAACATAATTTAAAAGTGTCATTTCTGACACATTGTTTGATCAAACAGTTCAGCAGTGCACATTAAACATATTTCAAAGACAATGAAAGTAATTATGAGATGTTCAGTTATATTTTATTTTGTAACACCTTTTTTTCCAGTGTCTTTGTTACACATTGCACATACTTACGGAAGTAATAGCAATCAATTATGTGTAATTACTTACAAATAACCCTCAACCATATTGTTAATCAATATTACTCAGTACTTAAATATTTAATTATACTGTAACAAGGACAGCCTAAAATGAAATGTAACCTTTTGAAGTATAATCAAGGCATCTTTCTTACAATGTAATTGTGCATTTAAATACTTACTATAGCGTTAGGATTAGGGTTTATTTTTATAGTTAGTTGATGAACACGTTTTATTTTAAGGTGTCGTTGTTACACATGTTACATGTACTTACTATTATAATAACAATAAATTATGTATAATTACATCCAAGTATTACTTAGTACTTAAATTTATAATTACTGTAAGGCCACCTTAAAATAAAATGTAACCTAGTTGCTTAATATACTGTTATTACTATGTATCACTACGTAACATTTAACAAGCACACTGTAAGATAAAGTGTTACCTGATATTCTTATGTGGGTCAAAAGTTAGGCTAAATTCAATTTATATACATTTAATCTATAGTTTCATTTGTTTTTAATACACTTCCAAATTAGTTTACATTATTATTTAGAATATTATTTTAAATTGTGATATTTTCATAATAAGAACTCTTTTTAAAAGCATGTTGAAGTGTCCTTCTTTTCCATAAGAGTATTACATATAGCCAAACGTAAACCTTTCCCAAAGTGTCTCATTATGTACAGTATGGCTGTTTGTATCTTAGTCCAAGACCTCAACACGGTCACTGTAGCAAATACTGTGTTATTGCGGTATCTCTGAAAATATTGCCAACATGAACAAAGGTGGCAGCTGCTAACCACATCATATGTTATGACCAGGAGAAGTCTGAAATTGAAAATCGATGTAAAATGTATTGGCTGTTTCTGATGAGCATTAGGAGCATTTTGCCCTACTGCTACAGTTAGCTTGAGCATATATTAAATATACACTTTTGTTTAGCTAAGAGTTTACAATAAAAAAACAGCTAATTGATGATGAATATTCAGATCGTGTTGTTTATGGCTGAATGTTTCACTGAGGTAGGCAGTATTGTTGGAAATTGAGAGTTTATGGATTGCCTCATAATGTGGGAAAGGATGGATAATATGGAAATAAGGCCATTTGTATGATCACACACTCATATAAACACATTGGGATGCTCGCCAGAGTTGGACAAAATGTAGAATGTATGAATTACCTGCTTTTTAATTAGGGGATAGATTTTTGTTTATTTTGCAACAACTAATACAGACACAAATCAGAATGACAGGAAGACGAGTTAATTTGCCTAATTATGCCAATTTATTCCCTTGTACAGTATATGTAATATTGTTGTATTATCTGATTAGACATATGTGACCCTGGACCACAAAACCAGTCATACCTGTCAATATTTCAAAATTTAGATTTATACATCATCTGAAATCTGAATAAATAAGCTTTCCATTGATGTATGGTTTGTTGGGATAGGACAATATTTGGGATACAACTATTTGAAAATCTGTAATCTGAGGGTGCAAAAAAAAATCTAAATACTGAGAAAATCGCCCTAAAAGCTGTCCAAATGAAGTTCTTAACAATGCATATTACAAATAAAAAATGTGTTTTAATATATTTACGGTAGGAAATTTACAAAATATATTAATGGAACATGATCTTTCCTTAATATCCTAATGTTTTTTGGCATAAAAGAAAAATAGGTAATTTTGACCCGTACAATGTATTTTTGACTATTGATACAAAACCCCAGCGACATAAGACTGGTTTTGTGGTCCAGGGTCACATATTTCATAGTTTGATACTTTAAAAAAAATTAGGGTCCCACTTTATATTAGGTGGCCTTAACTACTTATGTACTTACATTTAAATTAATAATTTGATACAATGCACGTATTGTGTACATACAGGTTTTACATTATACTTATATTTAAAAAATACCTATATGTAGTTACATATGTACTTAATTTATGTAATTACATTTATAATTACACTGTTGACATGACTCTTACACCTTAACCCACCCTTAAACCTATCCATACCACCAAACCTGCCCCTAACCTTACCTGCATCCCACCTCCATAGCAGCAAAATTGTTTTGCAATACAATAAGTACATAGTAGTTAAGTACACCTAATATAAAGTGTGACCATAATTGGCTAAGCAGATCAAAACAGATTTTTATTGGAAGTACAACATGGAACACCATCTTGATTTTTTTGAGCTGAATTAATAACATGATGGTGTCACATGACTAAATATGCATCATTTTCAAATAACACAAATACAATTTTCAGTCTACACTACAATGTGAAAATTTACTTGAGAGAGCATTTTCGAGAAGCTCCATTTTCGCCGGACAAATCAGAGTCCTAATGTGGAAGGAAGGCCAAAACGTTGAGAAAAAGATGTGTTTTGAAATTGACTAAAATGTCAATTAATGTAGCTTTAGTCTGAGAAATGTTAGGATCAGTTTATTCCTTTGGGCTATTTTGTAAAGCTTGTCTGAGTAACAGTAACTAATGGGGACGGAGCATACGCAGAGGGTCAATTGCTTTGCAATTTAAGAGATATTCTCAAGTCAAGTGAATGCACAGCCCATTAACTCTCACACACACATAAACAAACAAACAAATAGATATGGATATTGTTAGACGTACATACACAATGTTTTTCTCTCCCTGAAACGTGTCTTGAGTAAATATGTTATTAGTGATTTGTGAGAGCAGTGGAAACAGTTCTCTCCTCATTTTTATCTCAAAAGCCCATACACACCATCTCTCATTTCTTCGAGACACACTGAATTGTTGTTTCCTTACGATTCATTTCATGCTCTATCTAGCAAAACATGCAGCACTTCTGTTCAACACTTACCCTTTGAAAATATTAATGGAAAGAGCTGCATTGAGAAAATCTCTCTTCCTTTCTTCTGTCAGGATTTTCTCACAACATACATACGGAGGGACAGATGTTGCTGCTTGTAGCATCACATACCTCTACATCAAGAAACTAAATGAAAGAAAAAGGATCCTTAGCAATGTTCATTCTCAGGTAAACACTGGTTTCATATAAAACATGACACAAATACTGTGAATTACCTGCCACACTTTATAAAGTGTGCATCTTGTAGGTTTTGAAACAGCCATGTATTTTAATTATATTTTTAATATACAATGTTTTTTTTTTTATGTTGTAAACCGATTAGATTATAGGTTATCGAAAAAGACTAACATCTGTGTTGTGCTCTATAAAAAGTCACATGAGCATTAACGCTTGTATGGTGGTCCCGCTCTCCCCTTTAATAATGAACTTGTGGCACTGCATGGCAGATCAGAGCTTAAGTAATATTTTGTTTTTACTGCACTTTTGATGGAGCTGCACTTTCTCTCTTTTTTATGCTCGTTTTTCTTTTAAGCACTTTAGTGAGTGTAATCTCTTTGTTTTTTCACTCACTCATTTTATAAGTGTGTTAAAATGTACATGTTTAGTTAGAGTATCATGATTTGCACCAGTTGTGTATCATTATTTGTTTAAGTATCTGTGATAACTGGACTCTTTTGCTTCTGCTTTTTAATTCTCAATCCAACCATGAGACCATGTGGCTGGATAGGGTCCGTTTTTTATGTATACTGTAACAGTATTTATGTTTGTTTGTTTTTGTTTTTCCCCAATATGAGCACTTCTATAGTAATATTGCAGAAAATAAACTATGTCAGCATAATATAATGTACTTTGTATCTTTTTTTTACTTTAAATGTGCCATTTATACAATATTTTAAATTGTTCTCTGATATCTACATAGAAGGTATGTGGCTTAGGTAAGGGAAAACAATATCCAGAAACGGTTTTACATGTGCATTTACAACCCTTGGATTTCTCCCTAGAATTAAATTGTGTGTTATTACCTTATTTAGAAGGGTCATGAATAACAATGTTGAGCTCTGCTCTGATTGGCTGATTGACAGCTAGCATGAAGCTAATCATGTCCCTTTAGCGGCTAAAGTTATTTTATTAGAACGCGCTATTTGCTTTCCGTGCCTTTCTGAATACAGAGACCAACCCATCCCTGCACAGCCTGGAACGTAACATTTATTTCCATGATCTGACATTTTTGCTGTTGTCCTTGCTTGTTTATTCACAATACCTGCAGTACTTCTGATGGTTCGGCTGGCAGCTGGCCTAGAACATGGGCGGGTACATGCAAATGTTGGGGGCGTAACTATTACTGATCTCGACTGTTACATCAGTCTTTTTTATTCAAGAGATTTACATAAGAAGGAGGAAACAATGCTGTTTGAGGCTCACTGTATGTCATTTCATGTACAGAACTCTTATTATTCAACTATGCCAAGGTAAATAGATGTTTCCATTCTATGGCACCTTTAATAGTATTCTGTGTTTGATTTTTTTTTTTTACCTTATTTAACATAAATAAATAAATAAATTACCCCATTATTTTGCTAAATCTAATTTGATAGCTAGAAACTCATTTTATTTACCCTGAAAGCAAAGTCTGAATTTCTTTAAAAAAAAGAAAGAAAAAATGAACACTTCTTTTGTTAGTTAAAACATACCCATTTGTTTAAAGAAACTCCCAAAATAAAGTTGGTTTCAGGCTTAAATTTGCAATGAATGAAAATATTGATTTTTTTATAATTATTTATAGTTTTTTTGCAAGTTAATGAAACACATTTTATACATGTACGTGCAAACACTTATTTATCACAATGAATATGTGCACCTGTGGTACCCCACCTTATAGAGGACATAAGAAGAGAGAGCAATTTTGTGTTCAGGTCGAAATTCGGTCAAAATGTCTGCTTTACAGCGTAGACCCCCACTGTGACAAGCAAAGCAAATGTTCAAGCACACATCTCATTGTACCCTGAGTGAAATACTCAAATAGCGCCCTTCCCCAAAGAAATAAAACACAACACTCACAGAAGCGTGCAAATAAGCAAAAAAAATCATATATCGTTTCAACTGGGATCACTGGGGTGTGAGAACGCTTAATTATTACGAATAGGAAGGCTAAAATAACATAATTAAATGTGTGTGTCAGGGCAAGGCCATTGCGCACGGCAAACAAAAACACACCTGCCAGTCAGAATGAGTGATTACCTCTCTCCACATGGAAGAAAAAGTCAATTCCACACGTTTGCCCCTCCTCCAGACACAGACGCACACTTAAAATGTCGCCCACACATATACACTCAAACGTATTCGCGTTTATTTATGAAGGCCCGCAAAGTTCATGATTCTGCTGGGTGTTCCAAATCTGTAATCATTACAACAACACCAGTAGATCATTTTTATATTTGTTTGTTCTTCTTGCAGTACCTCTCAGTCGCCTTCATAGTAAAATACAGAGATCTAAGTCCCCTGGAGGGCTTCTTATGACACGGGTTGTTTCAATGAATGATGAATATGGGCCACTTTAGCCGTACAGGGGCTGCCTGTATTTATCATACTGTGTCTTTTTGACAATTAATTTGGCAGTCAGCTATGAACACTCAAGCTTTCCTGCTTTTTAAAATGTCCATGTAGACTTAAGGTATATGATGTTTACTGTAAGTTTTATGTAGGCTTGGTTTTATGATTTGGTTCTGTGTAAATTAAATGTATTGTTGTCATTCTCCAACATGATGCATTTTAAATAAATTGTACCATGATTGAGAGACCCCAAAATTGAGTCGTTTCAGAAGGAAGTCAAGATTGTGCTGGCCAAGTAAACCCATCGACTGTATGGACAGCCAGTTAGTTGAGTTTTCTCCCTTTGCGGTATCTAATAGTTACATCCATCACCTTGTAGACACGTTGATATAGACCCACATTCATTGCTAACACTTAAGGGACAGTTACAAGTGGATCCTAGATAGGTAGCAACTTATGAAGGTGTGCTGTAGAGCAGGGGTGTCCAAACCTGTTCCTGGAGGACCACTGTTTTGCAGAGTTTAGCTCCAACCTGAATTAAACACAATTGAACCAGTTAGTCAAGGTTTTTAAACTCATTAGAAATTTCTAGGCAAGTGTTTTGGAGCTGGTTGGAGTGAAACTCTGCAGGACATTGGCCCTCCAGGAGCGGGATTGCTGACTGTTTCTAATACAACGGTTGTGGAAGTGACAATAGATCTCTTCTGACAGCTGTTAGACTTCTCTCTATGTTTTCTAAAGTAATGAAAACACTATCACAGATTTTTTCTTTGCTATCTGAGCAAATAGGATATATTTTTTTATTATATATATATAATATATATATACACACTCACCGGCCACTTTATTAGGTACACCAGTTCAATAGCTTGGTAACACAAATTGCTAATCAGCCAATCACATGACAGCAACTCAATGCATTTTGGCATCTAGATGTGGTGAAGATGACTTGCTGAAGTTCAAAAAGAGCATCAGAATAGAGAATAAAGGGATTTAAGTGACTTTGAACGCGGAATGGTTGTTTGTGCCAGACGGACTGGTCTGAGTATTTCAATAACTGCTGATCTACTGGGATTTTCACGCACGACCATCTTTAGGGTTTACAGAGAATAGACCGAAAAATAGAAAATATCCAGTGAGCAGCAGTTGTGTGGACGAAAATGCCTTCTTTATGTCAGAGGAGAATGGGCAGACTGGTTAGAGAAGATAGAAAGGCAACAGTAACTCAAATAACCACTTGTTACAACCAAGGTATGCAGAATACCATCTCTGAATGCACAACACCAGTCATCCATTCATTGGTTCATCTATTCAACCGTACCAGAGTTCGTTTGGAAGCGGACCGAGACCTCAATACGGTTGTTTGGTCTGCACCCGAGTGCGATTGCTGTATTCACACCTGCCAAAATTCAATTCAATCAGGCCAAACAAAACAGGGGTGAATGCACCCTGATATTTAGCATCAGGGATTGTTTAGATCCAAAACCCTAATGAGCAATAACAGTAGTGATGATTTCCTGCTTTCCTGCGTTCACCAATAATACAATTAAGTAAATGCCAATTCAATACAGTACATGCACCTCAATGATTGAGCCATAAGAATTATTCAATATTATTAGCAATGTATGCCATATCATATTGCAGTATACTTTAACAATCTAAATTATTACTAGCAAGGCTCTCTCAGGCATTTGGTGTTGATAATAAAGGTCTGCAGAAATGAAGGTTGAGGCTTTTTTCAACAGAATTAGTTTTTCTTGCTGTGTGAATTGGCATGCAATCTGACCTCATTAATATTTTAATCCAAAAGGGTTATGGATGATTCGGAGAAAAAGATAAATTCCCTTGCTTGGTTGTATCGTGCCGTTATTAGTTTTTCTCAGTGTGTTGCCTTTCTCCGAGATGTCAATGCAATCAAAGCGCTGTTTGTTTTCTCTGGTGGGGATCTGGCAAAGGGTCTTTCTTCACTGAGGAGAGTCTTTCTCTGGAATGGATAATCTGGCCCTGGGCGTAATTCCAAGGGAACTCCATAATGACTGCCATGACTCCTTGACCCTTTATGATTTATGCAGTGCTCCACAGATAACAGGCAGCATGGACCCACCAAGACATACACACAGATTTCCATCCACTCTAAACCTCAACCCCCCACACTCCCTAAAGATCGCAAAGCCCCAGTGAGATTCCTGTCACAAGGATCAGCCCTACATATCCCAAAATCTCCCCCAACACACGGCCGTTTAGGCCCCAGAGTGCTGTGGGGTCAGAGGTCATGTTGGAGCTGTCAGTGAGCCACGTGTGTCAGTGGTAACAGTGATCCGTAGGGACTGCTGTTCTCTCAACCTGTTCTGGGTTTCAGGTATGAGTAAGAAAGGTGAGGAGCCAGGTGATAATGCATCATGCTGGACTCTGTGAAAAGGCCAGACCATATAGATTTGTGTGGTTGTGTGTGTTTTCGTAGCAGACCTATTAAATTCAGATTGTCTGACAGACCTTACTGCTGTCTACATAGGTGGTTACTTTCCAAGGCAGCATCCTAAATGGAATGGAAGCTCAAAAATAGTCTTTATGGCCAACAACTCAATAATGGTCACACGATACTTCTCACAGGAAATTCACAAGAGACTCAAAAGGAAAATTCAATCACAATTGATTCCAATAGGTTGATGAATGATGATAGCATGTTCCAGAGCTAAATAGATTAAAAAGAAAAGAAAAGAAAAACAAAGAATGAAAAGGAAAACACACACAGAGACTCACACACACTTACATAATGGGGGAACATTTTTTTTTATCTAGATCTTTTAACATATTATCTAAAGCAAATAACCATTCATTTTGGTTTGTGTGTTTGGGTTGAAATCAACTCGTATTGCAATAGAATTTGATGTTAGCATCTTTCAACACTAATGATTTAATGCGCTAATAAACACAAAATACAAAAATATTGGGTGAAAAATTTTACAAGATGGAACCATTTTCTACTGATAATTCTTATGCACTTTTTCCATTTGGTAGTTACTTGTATCCAAAGCCAATTACCATGCATTCAAGGCTTTTTGTCAGTTTGACTTGTCCATGAAAAACATTTTCGGTGCTGCCTTATAAATTGCCCTAAACAATGTACTGTATATGGTATCAGAACTTTAGCCTTTGGGTCAGAAGTGTGCCTATAATGCCTATAAATCTTGCCTAGCTGGGTAGCACACTAAGCTTTTCAACAAAGCTAGTGTATATGCTGTATGTATATGGTAGACTTGGGTGCCTCTGTGGTCTCTACACATCCATCTGTTTGAGTGAGTATAGCAGCCGTCCCTGAACAACCAAAAGCTTTATGAGGCCATGAATTGGGTTTCTTTTAATTGGCCCTCTGTGTAGAAGAAGAAGCCTGCAGCTACAACGAGCTTATCAGCTCCTGCCCTCCATCAATAATGCATGTGTTGGGCATTAATGTGCCGTGTTCTGCCTGTTAGCAAGAAACAACAGTGGAGTTCTTGAGGACAGAGTCACTCAGGAGGCAAATGGATGGTTCAGTACTGGACTCCAGTTAAAGATGAATGGAGGGACAGCGGTCCTGCTTTCCCATCTCTTCAGCCCTCAGGCCATCCCCGATGGATCGCTTCTGCTCTGTGACTTCAACAGTTGCCTGACATCAGAATTCAACACAGTAGCATTTTCCGGAGGATTGTAAGTATAATTTTTATTTTCATATAAGAACTTGTAGTATGATAATAACACAGTTTTGATAATAATACAAACCACCATTCATTGATGAGCACCAATAACAACTGAGCATCAAATCAACATAAGATGATTTCTGAAGGATCACAGTATATTAAAATAGGGTATTTTTTATTATAATGTGTGAAAACATTAATGTTTTTACTGTATTTTTGATCAAATAAATACATTCTGACCATTTTATTTGTTTATTTTTTCCCCAAGCTTTTGGAACCAGCAGTGTATATATAGGGGTTAAAACGGATATTTGAGTTAAAATTAGATTGAGTAATAACAATTCTACTATACTAAAATGTAACAAAATGTGTGCAAACTTGTTCTTCAAAGGCATGACAGCCTCACAGAAACCTGATGCATAATGGGAGGGGGTGCAAGAAATATATTAGTTATGGTAATGACCTGTGCTCAAGCAGAACACCGCCTGAGGGAAGGAAGGGCGATCAAAGCTCTGCTTTTCTCTCTGGACTCTCTGTGACCCACCCCCTCATCTCTCTCTTCCTCAGCAGGAAGACCCCTCAGCTAAGCATCTGCCACAAAAGGTACTGCTACTGTAGGTAATCAATTCTGCACACAATGCTGAAGCAGTTACTGCAGTAAGTATTTGGGAAAGATCAGTCTAAAACAAATTGATTGTGGTGCAGTGAATTTTAGTTTTCAGTGATGGGCTCACATTTTTGGCTCTGAATTGAGGATTATTTGTTTGAGAATCCCGACCAGCTCAACACAGAATCATGTATGTTTGTTGAGGCTAATGGTGCAGAAATTATTTCACCAAATATATGCCTATATCTGTCATGCTGGAACCACAAGTGCAATTCCCAAGACAAAAAAAAAAAATCTATTTTTTTTCTGCATCACATTTGAACACAGACTTTATTAAGCACCAGTGTTTGTTCTCTAAGATGCTGAGCTGTGGTACTTATGTGGGGGATGCAATTTTGAATTCAGCTCATGTCATTTCCTGATCCTGGTTTTACACTGAATGTCAAAATACTTCATATTTAGAAAATACTAAGAATATTAGAACGGCAAAGTAAGACTATCATTTGTGATTCAAACCTTGTGTTATGTTGCAACATGTGCTGATGAAAGTTTGTTTCTAGAAATCAACAGCCATAAAGGCTTTTAGCAATGTGCAAACTCAACAGTATGTGGGGAAATCCCTCACTTTATAACATTTATGTCATATTTATCTAGCATATAATTACTCCGTGACTGACTGCAAAACTCATGATCAGTCTTGTATCTGAAACCAAAAGATAAATTGAACAACGCCCCATTTAAATCAGTCTGTACTAAGATGTGAATGATTGACTCTTTCTTTTTTTTAAAGGCTGTTGGAATAAGTTGGAAAGTGATTCTTTTTTTCTCAGTGGAGTTTATTTGAATGCGAGAGCCTGATACTCAACACAAGCTTGAAAAACCAAACATATGTGCTTTTGTGTAAATTAAATGTTACATTCAATTTGTAGTCACATTCAGAATATGCCATATTTTCAGTCAGATACACACACACTGGTTCAAAACCAGAGAAAGCCACCGTAATAACGTTTTACCTTAATTACATAATAAAAAAATAAAACTAACATATCTTAAAAGCACTTTTTTAGCATTTGTTTAATAAATATAAATATTTAGTCCCTTCCACTGAGCAGTTCATAAAATGTAAATAGATATACACATAAACATAAAAATATTTTTAATTCCAATTGTGAAAATACTCATATTCAAGCTTTTTTTTCTCCTCTTTTCCAACACAATCTCATGGCAATTTGTAAATATTTTAAATTGTACATACATACATACATTGTCCTATGAGATCGGGTCAGGTTAGTAATGGGTCCAAACCTTTTACTGGTACTGTATGTACATCAAAGTTTATCTTTGTTTGTTTGATGAAGATGTTATTGTTGTTGTTATTATTATTTTGCTGTTTAATTTAATTTAATCGCAGTTCCAGAATGCCACTTCAATAAGTACTATTATCATTTTGTTTCCCTAGCTGGGCATGGCCAGGATTTAATCAATATTGACTACAGATATTGTCATATTATTAATATCAATAATATGATATTCTGTATTGCATTGTTAAATATGACATAGTCCTTTACCTACACTCACATATATATATATATATATATATATACAGTATATATACACAAATCAAGTGGAACAGAAAGACACGGTCGCTACTAAGCAGAAAAAAAATGTAGTTAGTTGAAACTGAAATGATAAGTGTTGGAGCAGTAATCCTAATCATCAGCTCAATTTATAAGATGACATCAATGTTTTTGAACCATTAAAAAATGTTCTAGTGTGTTTGCTTTTTAACTTTGGATACAAACTTCATTCATTGTACGTGCAAATTCAAAGCGTTGCATCTGCACGCGTCAACGGCACTCGCGCTCTTTTAAACTCAAAGCAGTGAATTATCTTTTCCGAAATCACATTGATCGACAAAACAAATTTATATTTAGAATAAATTGCAATTACTACAAAATAGATTACAGCAACTCACACACCTGCATTAGCAGCTAACGTTAATTCTCTGCATTCCTATTTAGCCTTTAGCATCGCATATAGTTTGCAGCACCTGAAGGCACCTGAACGCATCGTTCGTTATGCAAACATCCAGAAGGCAGGACCCGCATTGAAACTGGTTTAATTGCAGATGAGTGACAATTAAGCTGTATCCAATGAATAAAGAGGCTAGTATTTCTGCCCGACTTGACTGGTGGACTGGTGTATAGGCCCGAGGCCCTAGGCAAGGCTCTGCCTATAGCTAGCGCCGGCCCTGGGTTGCATATAGTCAAGTCAAGTTGAGCTTTATTGTCATTCCGCTACATGTGGGTACATACAGTGGAATGAAACGCCGTGCCTCACAGGACCACGGTGATACATAAATACAGGTATACAACAATGAAGTAAAAAAAGAACACTATAAACCTATACACAACTAGCAGGTTCTGATGCTCCGGAACTGTCTTCCTGATGGTAGAAGCTGGAAGAGACTGTGGGAGGGATGGGTGTGGTCCTTCACGATACTAGTAGCTTTATTGAAGCATCGTGCAAGGAAAATGTCCAGGATGGAGGGGAGAGGGGCACCGATGATCTTTGCAGCTGTGTTAACTGTCCGCTGGAGGGTCTTGCGGTCTGCTGCACTACAGTTCCCGTACCAGACAGTGATACAGCTGGTCAGCACTCTCAATGGTTCCCCTGTAGAAAGTGGTGAAGATGGGTGGAGGGAGACTTGCTCTTTTCAACCGGTGGAGAAAGTGTTGGTGGTCCAGGTGAGGTCCTCTTTGATGTGCACCTGTCGATGGTCAGTGGGGGGTGGTCACCCAAGTTTCGCCTGAATTTCATCACAATCTCCTTTGTCTTACTCGCATTGAGGGGCATATACATGTATAACTACTGAAATAATCAACTTGGCTAAACATGTACAAACCGAATTCCAGAAATGTTAGGGCGTTTTTTAAATTTGAATAAAATGAAAACAAAAATAATTTCAAATCATATGAGCCAATATTTGATTCACAACAGAACATAGATAACATAAATGTTTAAACTGAGAAACTTTACAATTGTAGCACAAAATAAGCTCATTTAAAATTTGATGCCCGCTACAGCTCTCAAAATAGCTAGGACGGGGGCATGTTTACCATGGTGTAACATCTCCTCTTCTTTTCCAAACAATTTGGGCATCGATGTTTTGAGTTTCTGGGGTTTTGGTGTTGGAATTTGGTCCTATTCTTGTCTTATATAGGTTTCCAGCTGCTGAAGAGTTTGTGGTCATCTTTTACGTATTTTTTATTTAATGATGTGCCAAATGTTCTCTATAGGTGGAAGATCTGGACTGCAGGCAGGCAAATTCAGCACCCAGACTCTTCTACTACGGAGCCATGCTGTTGTAATAGCTGCACTATGTGGTTTTGCATTGACCTGCTGAAATACACAAGGGCTTCCCTGAAATAGACGTCATCTGGAAGGGAGCATATGTTGCTCTAAAATCTTTATATATCTTTCAGCATTCATAGTGCCTTCCAGAACATGCAAGCTGCCTGTACCGTATGCATTTATGCACCCCCTTACCATCAGAGATGCTGGCTTTTAAACTGAACGCTGATATCATGCTGGAAGGTCTCCCTCCTCTTTAGCCTGGAGGACACGGCATCCGTGATTTCCAACAAGACCGTCAAATTTGGACTTGTCTGACCATAAAACACTTTTCCACTTTGAAACAGTCCATTTTAAATGAGCCTTGGCCCACAGGACACAACAGTGTTTCTAGACCATGTCCACATATGCTTCCTTTTGGCATGATGGAGCTTTAGTTGGCATCTGCAGATGGAACGGCGGATTGTGTTTACCGACAGTGGTTTTTGGAAGTATTCCTGGGCCCATTTATTAATGTCAATGACAGAATCATGCCGATGAGTGATGCAGTGTCATCTGAGGGCCCGAAGACCATGGGCATCCAACAAAGGTCTTCGGCCTTGTCCCTTACGCACAGAGATTTCTCCAGTTTATCTAAATCTTTTAATGATGTTATGCACTGTAGATGATGAGATTCGCAAAGTCTTTGCAATTTGATGGTGAGGAACATTGTTTTTAAAGTATACCAAATCTTTTTACACACTCTTTCAGAGATTGGAGAGCCATTTGAGAGATTCTGCCTCTCTAAGACATCCCCAGAGGTGCGTAGAGTACTCAGAAACTGTACTCAAGTAAAAGTACTTTTAGAAATATTTACTCAAGTAAAAGTACAAGTAATCATCTGAATAGTTACTTGAGTAAGAGTAAAACAGTATTGGATAAAAAAAAACTACTCAAGTAGTTAGCTACTAGTTACTTTGGATCATATAGTGTACATAGTCTATTTTTATTTAGATATATAGATTACATTTATGTAGTGTGTGTGTGTGTGTGTGTGTGTGTGTGTGTGTGTGTGTATATACAAACACACACACACTGCCGTTCAAAATATTTTTTAAATAATTTTTAATGTAATTTATTTCAGTGATGCAAATCAGAATTTTAATCAGACTTTAAGCCAGTCTTCAGTGTCATAATCCTTCAGAAATCATTCCAGTATGTTAATTTATTATCATCCTGAACAAAATTTCACAGGTTCCAAAAATATTAAGCAGCAAAACTGTTTCCAACACTTGTAATAAATCAATATTTTAGAATTATTTCTGAAGGATCATATGACTCTGAAAACTGGAGTAACAGCTGGTGAAAATTCTGATTTGCATTACTGAATGAAATTATATTTTAAAATAAATTATGTATTATAAATGTAAATTTCTATAACCTCTGACACTGAAACCTATGAAAACTCCTCACATGACTGCTACCAACATCTGAGCATAATGAAACAAATGTACATTGACGGATCTTCAGTTCTTCAAAATGTAAACAAATGTAGCCTATATTTTTGCAAGCATAAATATTGTAAAAAAATATGAATATTAATTGTGTCTAGAACAGGTCACAAGCCTCTGGATAGAGCTAACGCGGTTTGGCGTGTGTTCATTTCATACTCTGTGACAGCTTATTTAATGTATAAATTATACATTGTATTTAATGTATAAGGTACATGTACAACAAATTAATGTCATAGGTATCGTGTTCTGTAATCGAATGTAGCCTATACATGTGGAACGTTTACAGCACACGTGGTGTTCATCTAATAAACATCGAATAAAATATCTTCATATAGCTCAAGCAAACAAGCCTTTGCAGATTTGCTTTCCATTGACCGTAATTCCAAAACCACGTCTTCTTCGCTCTTGATGTTATTTGAGTGAGAACCGTCAGCGAGTGCGGCAGATGGGCATTAGTTTTTCAGCCCTTTGTTGCCCCCATGCCAACTTTTTTGAGACCTGTAGCAGGCATCAAATTTGAAATGCCATGTTCTCTATGTTCTATTTCGAATAAAATATTGGCTCATGTGATTTGAAAGTCTTTTAGTTTTCATTTTATTCAAATTTAAACAAATCGCAACATTCAGGTTGTAAAACATAAATGCATACAGCAAATTAAATAGACAAGATCGAAACAATATGCAAATAAATGCATGAGAAAAGACTAATTGCAATTCAGTATGCAAATATTAGTATGATGTTATTCCTTTATTCCAGGGGTCTGCAACCCTGCTCCAACACACCTGTCTATAAGTTGCCCTGAACCCATTTTTTAGCTGATTTATTAAGACTGAATTAATTGCAGAAGTTTTATACTCCGCTTTAGAGGTTTAGGTTTATCCAACATGTTTGATGAATATTATCAATCTAGTGCACTCCTGTAAGTGCTATAACTAATCTCATACCAATTGGTACCGCTCTCATAACACGCAATGACGTTATATGGGTAATTTACTGTAACCTCAATGCATTACAAAGTCAAAATCCTCTCAATCATTAGCATGAATTGTAACATGTTTAGTCTGGCCCATTGTGTAAACCCGTGCAAACTCACTAGCCTCAGACGAGAGAGAAAAGTCTGTACCTGTTGACAGTCCTTTATGATTTATAAACTGCAGCTGTGGAGACGATATAAGCATAGAGTGAGCATATTACCAAATCTAAAATGTGTTCCACAGAGAAAAACTGAGTGCCTTTGTTCTTTGCAGTCAGGTTGATAATTCATCATACTAGCTCTCTAGATTACAATAAGGTAATATGATGAGTGAGTACATTCTGATCAAGTGATGATAACCTAAAGTAAATAAATGTAAATTGTCTAATCCCACAATGCTCTTCACATTCATTGACAACATCTACTCTAGCTTTGTGAACCTCTCTCTTGTCCATATTTCTGCTCTACAGTATTTTGTATCACATCTACGGCAGCAGATTTTGTTTGGATTTATTTGTTTCTTTAATCGCTGCACATAATTCTACAGTATAGCTGCTGTAAGACAATATAAGTTGCTGTTCTTGTGGGACTTGGTGGTAAACAACTCTCAGTGACAAAGCCAGGAAATAAAAGCTGCCTTGGTAGGCTAATTAGTTCCCGCCTTGAGCTGGCAGTGTGAATTCATTTCATTGTGTCATTCACAACAAGCTGTCGGTGCTCATCTGAAGCCCAATTTTTCATAGCCAATTTGCAGCGCACTCACCTCGTTCGACAACTTTGGCCAATAAATCTTCTCTCATAACTATATTCATTGCTGATGAGAATGAGCAGAGGAAGGAGGAAATGTCATGAAGCCCATACTTTGCTGCAGTTTAAAGCTCCTTAGAGGAGTATTGCACACGCCACCGATAACCCTTCCAGTAAAGATATGAATTTGAAATGCTGTGTAGTAAATTTTGCCATTTTGTAATGAGTCCTTTCGCAACTCATTACTAAGGTGTAATGAATTGAAAGAAAGCAGCATCTTTCTCGCTCTAGGGTGATTTTCAGGAGTGTTTCTGCCAATTTAGTAGCCAAATTTATTCTGTAAGTCCTACAGAGTTACATTGGCATGCTAAAATTCTGTTCATATAATTTTTGTAGTATGTATGTGTGTAGAATGTAATTTTATGTATGCATGAAACCGACTGAGATATTGTATTCCATGATGCAATGCATTCCACCTTCTGGCTCCATATAGTGAAAGCACCAGCAATTTAAAATGTTGAAAATTAAATCCAAATGAAGAAAGACCTGGAATATGTTTTTAAATAAACTGCTTTGTTTTTCAATTTAAAAGTTTAAAAGCATTTAATTCCCATTTGTTTATTTCACCATGCCATTTTGATGAAAGTAAACAAATTCAATTACATTTCAGGTCACACTTTATTTTAAGGTCCAATTCTCGCTATTAACAAACCAATAACTTCAACTTTTGCCTCAATTAACTCTTAATTTGCTAATAATTAATAATTAGTATGTTAGTTGTTAAGTTTAGGTATTGGGTAGGGATGTTGAATATGGTCATGCAGAATAAGTGCTTTATAAGTGCTAATAAACAGGCATGCGAATAGGCAACTAAGCATATTAATAGGAATGCTAATAAGCAACTAGTTAATTGTGGGAATTGGTCCATATACTGAATTCTTACCAAAAAGTGTTCTGTGCTGAATGAATGATCTACCTGTTTAGATCTGTTATATTGAATTTTATAAATAATATTTATATCACACAAATTATAATATAAAAGATTTAATAGTCATAGAAATCATATTTCATTTATATTTAAAACACAGTATATATCTACTATATAATATGATATTAGGATGCAGATCTCATAAACTATAGTGCTGCCACAATATTCTAGTCCTGTTATTCAAAAGGATTATTAAAAGGCATGTCCTTCCATTATGCTGACATATTTAAAACAACGATTAATCTTCCTTCTTGTCCTCTGCCCTTGAAATATAAAATGCATCTTATATGGGGAGACCCATATCATATAGTTCAACATGTATGAGTTTCCTCATATAAAACAAGGTTACTTTAGTCTACTGTATATAATGCATGATTCATTTGCTAAGGTGAACACAGTGTGAGAAAATAAGGGGCCTGAATAGATTTGTAACCACACAAACATTTTGGTTTTCCCTATCTTAGATGGCAGCACATTTGTCTCTGCATTTAATTACCATATCATCAATCAAAATCACAGTGAAACTGGTGTGACATTGTAACATCCAGGAATTAATGTATTTCTAAACATTCAAAAAGCAAGCAGGGACATGAATCCTGCATGATCATGATGAAGTTAAAGCACCTCAAAATTAAAATTCTGCCATCATTTATTCAGCTCATGTTGTCCAAAACCTGCATGCTTTTTTTTCAGAACCAAACCTAAAAACAGATTATAGGTGGGAGGTACTTGTAGCTCTTTTCCATACAGCTAAAGTGATCCGGTGCTTGGCTTTAAAAACAAGAAATAAATACCATAAAGAAGAATACATTTACATATTCCAAGTGTTCTAAATTAATTCACTAAATCTGAGTTTTATAAAAGTACTTATTAATTGAAAATCCCAATTTCAACAATTGCTCTCATATCCCTTATTGTGCAAAACTGGAGCTAAAATAAGCAAATGTATTATTATTATTATTATTATTTTATTATGGCATCACAAGAGCATTAGATATTTTGGTCTTCTCCTTACACTTGTGGCCACACTTACAGTTGTTCTGCACATTTTTGCTATTGATATCGAGTCATTTCAATAGGAATTTGCACTATCAAAAATTTTGCATATGGGATACAATACAAGGATACAATCACGAATACAGTCAGAGTTATGTTTAAAGATGTCCTGGCTCTTCCAAGCTTTATAATGGCAGTGAATGGGGTTGAGATTTTGAAGCCCAAAAAAGTGCATCCATCCACCTTAAAAAGTGCTCCAAGGAGTTAATAAATGGCTTTCGAAGCAATGCGTTTGTATAATAAAAATGTCCATATTTCATACGTCACCCTCTGGAATGTCTTGTGAATGTGCGTACGACAATTAGTGGGAGTTAGAGTTTTTGTTTATAGAGTTTTAAATATGGATATTTTTTCTTGCCTTTATTAAAGAATGTAGAGCACTTTTTATGATGGATGAATGCACTTTGCTGGACTTCAAAATCTCAACCCATATTTACCGACATTATAAAGTTTGAAAGAGCCAGGATTTATTTTTTAATATGACGATTGTATTTGTCTGAAGAAGAAAGTTATATACACCTAGAATGGGTAAATGGATAATTTTTGGGTGAACTATCCCTTTAAGGGCAAAATATTTCCCTATTCAAATTTCACATTAGATTCAAAGTGGTCATATGAATTCACCAGGTTGCCCAACAGAAAGTTGCTTAGTATGAAATTAACTTTTGAACCCTTTAGCCTATAGCATTATGAGCCTTGTGGAATATTAAACATTCAGCTAAACTTCTCTGTTTGTGTTACACAGAAGAAAGTAAAAATGTAAAATGTATTTATAAAGTCATAAAGATGAGTAAAAGACACAATTTTCTTTAAAGATAGAGCAAGACATTTTTAAAGAATCGTAATAACATGTCATGTCTGTCTCTTGAGCTTTTTGTTGAATCTATCAGTTTGATTAATTGTTACTGTTCAAAACAAAGCTAAAGCATATTTAGCCATTTCTGACTTGTCATTAGTAATACTCATCTGTATGTGTTTTCAGAGTTTAATGCAGAGGTGGAATAAAGCCAGTTTCGACCTGTGGCCACAGGCAAAGGCTTAAATCAAGTATTTTATTGAGACTTTCTTTTTGTATCTGACAGGGGACTGCCGAAATACAAACCCATGACCCAAGAAGCACCATTAATCCAAGCCGTCCCTTATGGCCCTCGCAGTTGAGGCTTGGTGTAATAAGACTTCACTGTGTTCAGCTGTACATAAATTATGGAGCATGAAGGAGTTTTTGCCAGATCCTCTGTCTTTTTTTCACAGTTTTAAGGAGTCCAGGGTGTCTTCTGGGTTTTGCAAACTTTCCTATAGGCATTATTGATATAGAGACATGCTGGATCTTGGGTTCAGACACACACACACACACACACACACACACACATGTTTGATGTTATGGTCTTTCTTTCCATCAGGCGAAGTCTTTATACTGAAACAGGTTGGATGAGTCTTCAGTAGGGATTTCAGAGAGAATCTAGAGTTATGTTTGGAATGATTTGTTGTTGAATCACTCTTCAGAATGATATACTGACACTCTGTATGATTTATAAGCATTTTAAATATCAGGGGATAAATGTCCTCATAAATCAAGCTGTTGTAATACCTATAGACATGTTTATACAAATTTGATCCTCATAAACCACAGACATGATCACACACACATATGTATGTGTGTGTGTGTGTGTGTGTGTGTGTGTGACTCTTTTTTATTTTATTGTGAAATAGGAATATTTTATTGATACAAAAAGTTTAATTATTTAATATTTTTAAATTACTATTAGTATTAATCGTAAATGAACAAATTAATATCTATCCATCCATCCATAGCAGTGCCAAAATTTTCTAGAAGACAGAAAGTCATAAATGTATATATTTGTTCCTTTGCAAATTGAGCAAATCATTTATTATCTTAACTCGTTGTTTTGAAATTCTTTATTACTATCCTTGTTTTTCTTTCTTTGTTATTGTTACTGCATATTTTATGCATGTTCTTCATTTTAATCCTCACACATTTTAATTCAATATTTTTTTCTGTTGTCTTTGCATATTTTGATTATATTATATTTTATATTACATTGCATATTTTCTTTTCACACTTTTCAGATCTATATGCAGAAATGTTACAAAATAACTATTAATAATATTAATATTAATAGAATAAAGCTGGATTTATGAAGTACCATTCCCATCTCCCACTGAATGGCTCCAATATTAGAAATATGTCATTATGCTTGAATTCTCCCATTATACGACATCACGGTGATATTCCGAGGTGCATGACAAAGAAATTAAGCTCCAAAGTGACTTCAGAACGGCTCTCTGCTAACCTGGTCTGGACAGTTACCCCAAGTAATTTCAGTCGTGACCGGGTCTCAAAGATAACCATGGGTCCCGCATGTCAATGAGGTCCCATTCCCTCCCACTCAAGCGTATGCATGACTTCCTGCTAATGGCCACAACTAAGAACACAATGACTTGATTTTGCGATCTTTATGGAGGCAAGGAACATTTCATATTGCATGAATGTGTCTTCCTGTTGAATTGTAGGGGTAATAACTTAAATGTAATATAAAGCTTATATCTCTTTCTGGCAGAAATCTTGCTTCTCTGATGCTCCCCCAGCTGTATGCGACATTAAAGGTAAAATACGGATCCCTGGAAAGCCATTTGGCACCTAATTGAGCAGTGCTATTACTTTAAACTCCCAACAGACAGTGACAGTCACTGGTGTGTGTGTGTGTGTGTGTGTTACAGTGTGAATGAAATAGAACGGAGAGATACTGACTATACTCTGCAGTTTATGGTCCTATGTTCAGATTTCATTGTAAAAAGAAAGACTGCATTGCTGTTCAATCCATTGCCACATGGGAGTAAAATAAAATAAAATTCACAGCTAGTAATTACCCTGGTCATCATTTACTGAATAAAGCAAAGCTGCCAGATAAATCCGGACCCCTATTTAGTTTATTGATGAAAGGGCTAAAGTAAATATGATAGTTAATCTCCTGCAATCATAAAATATAACTACAATGGTTAGTTCTAAATAACTTCATAGATTTGTATGTCATGATCACTATATTTCACTATATATCTTTCTGACTCTTGACAAAATAATATACTACACAGATCATGGAGGTAAAGCACACTGTTCAGTTTTGTCGGGTGATGAATTGAGCATGTATTCCAGGTCAAAGGGCGACGTGTGTTTATTTAGCTCAGTTCTGCAGACTTCTGCCTGATGAGACATTAGTATGCACTGTGCTGTCTCTTGTCTATGAAACACATCTGCCAGCCTTTTGCAGACCTTGTTTCAGATTGAGTGAAGCCAAGAATACCAATTCACCATTAAAGTGTTTTGCTGTGAATTCAAAATGCCTGAGAAAAGCATCACAAAACTGCTGGATAGGCAAACATGTCTCTGAGCTAGTGTTTATTGGTGTAACTTAACTTGAATTAAGTAAATAGTTGGTAAACAGTCCAAGTGAGGAACTTTACATAGTTTGACAGGTTTACAGTTCCTCTTCAAACATGTTATCAGCATAAAGTACACTTTAGTAGGAGTATTTCCTACAGAAATACTAAAATAATATATCTGAGTTTAATGCTTATGGACACTTGATTGCAAAAGTGAAAATCTATTGTAGTTAAAGTGATATAAATGCAATTAGCTGAACTCGATTTAACATGTAATCATTAGCAGTGAACATTGGAGCTGTTGAGTTTATAGTTTTGGCTTTAACTACTATGTACAAAAATAAGTAACAAGTCATGTTTATATTGTATTGCAAAACACTTTTGCTGCTATTGAGGTGTGATACAGGTAAGGTTAGGGACAGGTTTGTGGTATGGGTAGGTTTAAGCGTGGGTTTAGGTGAAAGGTGTGTCAACAATGTAATTATAAATATTACAGAAATGAATTACAGACATAATTACAAGCAGGTTTTTTATATATACTAAATATAAGTACAATGTAAAAACATCATGTATTTACACAGTAAGTGCATTATTTCAAATGATTCATATAAATATAAGTACTTATTATTTAATATCACCTAATATATAGTGGGACCATCCTAGTAAATCCTAGACTACTTTCAGAACTCTATTTGAATTTCTACAAAACTAGAATAAAATAAGAAAATATTTAAAGGTGAAAAACAATATGAAGAATTAACAAAATATGAATAATTAACTGTGTGAATAATACTTAGTCATGCAATTGCTGAAAATTAATTTAATTGACTAGCATTTTAAAAACTAATGCAATTCAATTACAAATACTTTTTTTAACCTGATTAAATAATTTATTTATGTAAAGTATGATTATTAAAACAATCATTTAGAATTTACTTTAAAGTAACATTGGTAACACTTTATTTTAAGGTGTTCTTTTTACAAGTTACATGTACTTACTATCATAATAACAATTAATTATGCATACGTGCATGCAAGAAACCCTAAGTCAAACCCTAATCCTAACCCTTACCATATAATAAGTACATGTATTTAATTTATATCAGTACTTAAACGTATCATTACACTGTAACAAGGACACAACATTTACCATTTTTAACTTGACGTTATTACAAATTGTAGTTTTTAAAAGTGTACTTAAGTGTGTTAAGAAACTCTTCAATTACAATTATAATTTTATTTGCAGGTACAGTGTTATAAAATATACTTTTACGATTTTAAGCACATTACGAGTCGCATTTCAATACAATTAAGCACACTTTATTTCATAAAGGAATTTAACAACATCATCTGAAAACAATCTGCAGTATTTATATTGAAAAAGGGTTGAAAGTTCAGCTAATAAACAACCATTTTACATTATATTTGTCTTGTGAAACATAATTTGTACTCTTTAATGCATAGCTTTTATTACTACTTTAATATTTTTTTTTATTTAGGTTTATATGCCATCTGAAAGCTGAATAAATAGGCTTTGCATTGATTGATGTATGGTTTGTTAGGACAACTATTTGAAAATATGAAATCTGAAGGTGCAATAATTTTTTTTTTTTGAAAATTACCTTTAAAGTTTGTCCATAAAAAAAAAAAAAAAAAATGCATAGACTTTCCATGAAGAACAAACCTGAGCCATATTTTACAACCAGAGATTCTGGGTTGGCGCTCTTGTCATGCTAGTAAAGCCTGGAATACACTTTGCTATTTTTGCCCCGATTTTCCGCCGATGTACAGTCTGGAGAAGTTGACACTAGTTGCTAAAATTCCGAGCCAGTCTTCAGCTTTGAGTTGACAGATTCCATAGAAAAATGGCGTAGTGAATGATGGTCACAGACTCCGGTTTTATTTAGCATCAGACTTTGAATAAATCCAGTAGGAAGATATCAAACATGTTTGATATTTTCAGCCGAATTTAGAACACATATTGTTTTCATTTGTCATACATCTGCTAGTAATAAGGCAAACGTTACTGCATCAGTTTGTTGTGATCTGAACAACTTTAAATGGGTCATCATATGCAACATTCACTGTTCAAGTTGTTTGAACATAAATGTGTGATAGAAGTGTGTATACACATCCATCCTATAATGATAAAAATCCACCCAGTGTGTTTTTTTTAAATCCCTATTTTAAAATACTCTTTCTCAAATCAGGCTGTTCTGAAATTCCTGTCAGAATGATGTAGTTCTGCACTGGCCGCTCCCACGATAGTTAATTGACAAGAGCTGTGTCTGAAATCGCTCACCCGTTCACTCATTCACTAATCCCTGTGTATAGCAGATGAGTGGACTATATCAGAAGAAGTGAACGAAATGAAGTGAACTGATTTGGACGGTGACGTGTAGGCTACACTGCGTGAGACTTGGCTGTTGCAAAAATGTCTTCGTCACATATGTACTTTTATATTACATGTACCTCATTTTAGAACACTTAAAATTACATTATATTTTAATCAGCTTTGTGGTTTCATGGATGGTATATTATTAATTTGTTTTGTAATGCTTATATGTTCATAATCATTCATTACTATTAAAATGCTGTCAACAAAATAAACTCACATTAACATGTTCATAATTTTCTGTATTTATTGTTTGTAGTATCTTGAAACTCTCCCGAGCAGCGTTTTTCCTCACAGATAATTTACTACATTTCACTACTGATTATATTCTGTATAATTGAGTATGTGACGAATAAAACCCTTGAAATTTAGATAAGATGACCATTAATTTGACATCAGAATGAATACGCTACCACAGCAAGTTATACGATTGTATATCTTTGAATGTGCATTGATTATTATGGTGAATGCGAGATGGCTGACTCGTCAGCGTATCTGGAGCGGTCGGATAGGGAATTTACACATATCTATGGTCTGCTCATCACTCCACAGAAGAGAGGGGCGGGTTTAGCAGAGCTCACTAGTATTTAAAGCAACATGAAACAGAGCTGATATTGACAGGTTTAAAAAGGTGTTTTTTACACTACCATTGAGAAAATTTAACCAAAGTATGTTATAGACTTTTCATTAAGACCCTAAAGAATCATACCAACTTGTGTAAAATGGGCATCCGATGACCCCTTTAGAGTCTGGTAGTGTGTGATCCTCGGTCATGTAGTGCATGATGCCCAGTTTTCCTTTGTCACTGTTTACAAAGTGGATAAGAGTACGATTCCTAGTGTTTTAAAAATCTGTTCAGATTTTAAAAGCCATGTAGTGTATTCCAGCCTTAAGAAACCACATAGTGATGTGCCTTCTTTCTCCACTTTAGTGACCGCATAGAAACTGTGATAACAAATAATGTCTGGATTACTATATTGAATGTTTTTTGTGCTTATCTGGTGTTGGCCATTGAGTTATGACCGTGATCATTGTGAAATCTATTTTAAATAAGGAGGTGGATCACACTTACATCCTAATGGTAATAAATCTATACAGAACAGAACCAAATCCCCAACAATATATTTATAAACTGCTTAATCATTTGGATTGGAGTCAGATTTATTGAATAAAAAGGCACTTGTGTGCTGTTCGCATCAAGCCCAACAGTCATTTTTTCAATCAGTGTATTATATTCAAAGTATTTTAGCCTTAATTACTGTAACTGTCAGACTTTGTCTTCTTCTACCTTTGTTTCCTCACCCTTATATGGTCCTTCCTGTTCCCCATCATTAGTTGATTTGTCTCCGCCTGTGTCCTGATTACGTCCCAGGTGTTTCCAGTTATGTCTCCCTATATATATGTTCCTATGTTCCTGTGTCTCCTCCGTCTGTGCAACAGTAAAACCCTGTTTGTTATACTCCTCGTCTCCTCGTTCCTGGATCCCCCGTGCAGCACCGTGACAGAATAACCGACCCTACAAGATGGAGTTCACCGGCGTCTGCAGCTCACTGAGCCCGGCGTTCGCGTGAAGTCTGCCGCTGTTCGTGGCTAGCACGCGCCCACGAGAGTCAGCGCCACCCGAACGCCCACGAGGGTCAGCGCTTCCGGAGCGCCCCCAAGAGTTGTTCCTGTGCAGCTCACCCTGGCCTCCGCTGGTCCCTTCCAACTCAGCTAGGCCCACACTGGTCCCGTCCAGCTCACCTTTACCTCCGCTGGTCCCGTCCAGCTCACCTTGGCCTCTGCTGGTCCTGTCCAGCTCACCTTGGCCTCCGCTGGTCCCGTCCAGCGCCCCTTCTGTGCTTCCAGCGCCCCGAGACTCCGCGTGACCCGAGTGCCCGCGAGAGTCAGCGCTACCCGAGCGCCCACGAAAGTCAGCGCTTCCAGAGCCCCCCCAAGAGTTGTTCCTGTGCAGCTCACCTGGGCCTCCGCTGGTCCCGTCCAGCTCACCTTGGCCCACGCTGGTCCCGTCCAGCTCACCCTTACCTCCGCTGGTCCCGTCCAGCTCACCTTTTCCTCCGCTGGCCCTGTCCAGCTCGCCGTCCACGGCTCCTGAGTGCCCCCCTGAGATGGGGAGCTTCCCCAAGAACATTTTGGGTGGGGCTACCCTCCATGGCCACCTGAGTCCCCGGATCCACCATGGCCGCCTGAGTCCCCGGATCCGCCATGGCCGCCTGAGTCCCTGGATCCGCCGTGGCCGCCTGAGTCCCCGGACCCGCCGTGGCCGCCTGAGTCCACGGATCCGCCGTGGCCGCCTGAGTTCCCGGACCCGCCGTGGCTGCCTGAGTCCCGGAATGGCCACCGCTCTGGAGGTCACCTGCCCGGTCTCCAAGTCCTTTGAGGCCCCCAGACCTCGTTCCTGGATCCCCCGTGCAGCACCGTGACAGTAACATTCTATTGGGTTTATCTCTTTACAATTATAGAAGAAGTCTATTTAACCTTGTATCAAATGAACTGGCCCTATGTAGCTATAAAATATGTCTGGGCTGAGCAATCAACCATTCAGAGATTATTTCATCTCTTGTATTAATTTTATGCTGATAAGCTAATAGGGTCTAGCAGTGCATTTAAAGCACATTTCCTGAAAAGGAAAATCATCTCTGTCTCTGTGGCTCACTGGCTCAGGTTGCGTTGTATGACTGCATTACTTAGACCATTTGCTCACTGGACACAACTGTGCCAGGACAAGATACAATGTTTATTCATGCAGTCATGCGTCTCTGGCCTTTCACCTGTGTATATCTGTTGAATATGAAAATGTGCTCACCCTCTGAGCACCCCCGCTGCCACACACACACACACACACACACATGTGCACAGACAGGGACAGAGAAGGACAGCAAAACCTATTCCAAAAAGGAATAGTTCTTCCAAAAAAAGAAAAAAAAGTCTGTTTACTCATCTTCATGTTGTTAATTTTTTTCTTCTCTGATACACAAATGGAAAATATATGGATAACACACAGGCTGCTCTTTCCCACATAATTAAAATGAATAGGGATGTGAAGCACAACAATGACAAAAAGCACCTTAATACTACTATTATGCTCTGTATTGCAGGTCATATTGTAGCTTTGTGTGAAAAACAAAAGCAAAATCTAGTTTAAATTTTGTAAATTAGTTAATTACTAAAAACTTGTCCACATTTATACCCACGCCCACAAGCAGTGATCATACACAAGTGTTTGAACATAGTGCTGATGTAAAATATTAATGAATTAATTGAATATATTAAATAATGATAATACATTTTGTAAAGTTATTTTGGGCAATTTAGTGCTCTGCTAACTACTTTATTATTTATTTTTTGTAAATAGATACATGCAGCTTAGACTTATGCGGCTTTTGTAGTGTAAGTTAGATTTAATCAAGGAAAGTCAAAAAGAAAAAGAAAAAGAAAAAAACTGTAATGACAAAAAAACAATACAATTACTAAAACCTTAACTAAAAGTGAAAAATGTAGAAAAAAGTATTTCCATTAAAGTGCCCCAGTGGTTATACAGAAAACCACATCACTTTTTCAAAAAGCATTGGAATAACATGACTGGGCAAATTAGGACAGAATTTTCATTTTTTGGTAACTGACCCTTCAATGATTCTTTGAATTTATTTACATAATTATTTTTTATTTTTATTGACAGGAGTAATAAATGGAGCAGTGAGCACATCAATGGCCACAGTTAATCCCTCACTGGATCCCCATGATTGCTGTAATAATAGCTGGACTGACTCTTCTGAGCGCAGCTGCTGGGTGAAAGGTCATCAAGAGCAGCTGCCCTCATGGATCAATGGTGCAGGTGGTACTGGGCACCAGTAGTAGAGAAGGGGTAGGTGGCAATTAGTGCCAATGTCTGGGTCCAAGTCCAGCAGTTTTGTGTCAAATGCTCATTTATTTAAAAAAAATCCTGGGTAAAGGCCTTGAACTGCATGACCTAATGTGCAACATGTTTTGACCTAAAAATCTGACCACGTCAATTAAAAAAAGACAGTGTGGTTTTTCAATAACATTATCCAGTCATCCAGTTTTTGTTTATTTAAATAATACAACCCGATTTCCGGAAATTTTGGGAGCGTTTTAAATTAAAAACGTTTCTGGAAACGTATTCTTTTTATTATTTTTTTTTTAAATAAAATTAAAACTAAAATCAATTTGAAATCATGTGAGCCAATATTTTATTCACAATAGAACATAGATATCATAACAAATGTTTAAACTGACAATGTTTACAATGTTATGCACAAAATTATTTAATTTCAAATTTAATGCCTGCTACAGTTAACAAATTAGCTGGGACGGGGGCATGTTTACCATGGTGTAGCATATCCATCTTTTCAAAACAGTTTGAAGATCTCTGGGCATCGAGGTTATGAGTTTCTGGAGTTTTGGTGTTGGAATTTGGTCCCATTCTTCCAGATTTAGGTTTCCAGCTGCTGAAGAGTTTGTGGTAGTCTTGTCAAAAAGAAAAGAAAAGAAAAAAACTGTAATGACAAAAAAACAATACAATTACTAAAACCTTAACTAAAAATGAAAAATGTAGAAAAAAAAGTATTTCAATTAAAGTGCCCCAGTGGTTATACAGAAAACCACATCACTTTTTCAAAAAGCGTTGGAATAACATGACTGGGCAAATTAAGACAGAATTTACATTTTTTGGTAACTGACCCTTTAATGATTCTTTGAATTTGTTTACATAATAAAAAAAAAAAAAATTATTGACAGGAGTAATAAATGGAGCAGTGAGCACATCAATGGCCACAGTTAATCCCTCACTGGATCCCCATGATTGCAGTAATAATAGCTGGACTGACTCTTCTGAGCGCAGCTGCTGGGTGAAAGGTCATCAAGAGCAGCTGCCCTCATGGATCAATGGTGCAGGTGGTACTGGACACCAGTAGTAGAGAAGGGGTAGGTGGCAATTAGTGCCAATGTCTGGGTCCAAGTCCAGCAGTTTTGTGTCAAATGCTGATTTATTAAAAAAAAATCCTGGGTAAAGGCCTTGAACTGCATGACCTAATGTGCAACATGTTTTGACCTAAAAATCTGACCATGTCAATTAAAAAAAGACAGTGTGGTTTTTCAATAACATTATCCAGTCATCCAGTTTTTGTTTATTTAAATAATACAACCCGATTTCCGGAAATGTTGGGAGCGTTTTAAATTAAAAACGTTTCTGGAAACGTTTTTTTTTTTTTTATAAAATGAAAACTAAAATCAATTTGAAATCACGTGAGCCAATATTTTATTCACAATAGAACATAGATATCATAACAAATGTTTAAACTGACAATGTTTACAATGTTATGCACAAAATTATCTAATTTCAAATTTAATGCCTGCTACAGTTAACAAATTAGCTGGGACGGGGGCATGTTTACCATGCTGTAGCATCTCCATCTTTTCAAAACAGTTTGAAGATCTCTGGGCATCGAGGTTATGAGTTTCTGGAGTTTTGGTGTTGGAATTTGGTCCCATTCTTCCTGATTTAGGTTTCCAGCTGCTGAAGAGTTTGTGGTAGTCTTTGACATTTTTTTCTTGTTTAATGATGCACCAAATTTTCTCTATAGTTGAAAGATCCGGACTGCAGGCAGGCCAGTTCAGCACCCGGACTGAATTCCTAATTCCTAGTTACCACAGGAACAAAATCAAATCCAAGATGGCAGCACGCTTGTAGTCTGGGCTACCTCATCTTTTTTCGTCTTTGTCCTCCTGTTCTTGTTTCTGTGCTGGCAGTGCTGGCAGTGCTTCAGATGTCTGTCCATTTGTAAGAAGGTTTTTGGAGGCTCCGACTCTGCTTTCAAGATTCAAGATTCAAGATTTTTCTTTGTCACGTACACAATTATACAGAATATAATCAGCATTGAAATGTAAGTCGGGTCCACTCCGTGGACAGTGCAATTATATGTAACACAAACACAAGAGAATATAAATAAATATGGGTATGAAAAAAGAGATGAAGTAGAAAATAAAAAGAATAAAAAATTGAAAAGAATAAAATATAAAATAAAATATGCAATAAAATAATGTGCAGGACAGTTTACTGTAGACTTAATAAATAGTAATATAAGCAGGAATGTGCAAGACGAATGTGCAAATAGGTTGTACAGGGTTAGGGTATATACATATCAGCAATACGTATGGTGGAGAATAATGAATATCTTACTGAATGTCTTACTGATTATTAAATGGAGTCATGTTGATGTTATGAGACTGAGTTTGAGTTTAGGAGCCTGATGGGCTGGGGGAAGAAGCTCCTCCTAAGTCTCTCAGTTTTTGCCATCATGCTCCGGAAGCGCTTGCCAGATGGCAGTAAAATGAAAAGATGGTTACCAGGGTGAATTGAGTCCTTGATTATTTTAGTGTTTTTATCTTGTGTCTTTTATCTTATTTTAGTGTTTTTACATTAATACCTCAGACATCATCAATTTCCTCTCCAGACACAATTATTAAGGCAAGCTGATGAAATTAAATCAAATTATCTCCACCCCCAAAACGATCAAGTGCGTGAAAGTCCAGACACTGACTCAGCCACTCTCCAGATTTCCGGACAGGAAGTCTTTGATCAAGAGCTTTCACACAATAAGGAAGCAGAAACAGTCTGCGAAAAATGAGTGTTAATACATTTAGGAAAACAAGCAAGGAAGTGCATGAGGATATTTAAGTTGTCATTAAAAATGCAGCAGCTCCAGACAGAGGGAGCTGCGTGAATGAAGTTAAGAGGATTACAGGTTGTTTGGTGACACTCGAGGCTGGTGAGGAGAGATAACGCATGAGAAGGGTGGGCAGGTGTTGCTGTTCGGCTCAACTCTCTGAAATATGTTCATCCAGCACAGAATGTCACTTTATACAGTGGGTTTGATTAGAAGTTTCCCAGTCTGTCTCAAACATACAGTTTTCTGTTAAAGAATATACCTCCCTTTGGAGTGGATTTTGAGTTTTGTAACCTTGCAGATGTTTGTGCGGAGTGAAACACAGAAAAATAAGTTTCATTATTTTATTAGATAAAAAAAAATATATAATAAAAAAATATTCTGGCATGCCAAATAGAGGTCTGACATTGGCCATTGCACACATCGTCTATAGCCTGGAGAAGAGTGACTTGTTTGTGAGGAGCCTATTGAAAACCTTCCACCTCCATGTAGAGAAAAAATATATAATTACAAGGTGATAAACTGTGGATGAACAAGAAACCATGATTGTTGTCAGTGTTGTCGCTAGGAATTTGGGGTCCATTGTACTAGATTTGCTATGGGACTCCTCAAAATCACATTCAGTGGGGGGTTGTCAGGCACCCTAGAGGATATCGTTCTGGGCTGCTCTCAACCACTGGACTCTAAACCTTTCCCCCATCTCTTTGCCAAATTAAAGACTGCCTCATCCAAAAATATCAATTGATTCCGTCAGCTTCCAGCTCTAACACCTTTTAAAAAGACATTTACTTAGGAAAAAACTGAGACTGAAACTGATCATACCCGAACATACTCAGTCCTATGTTGCTTCACTTTCATAAACTAAATGTGTAATATTGTTCATAATTTTCCATAAAAACTATGCATTATGAGTAATGCAACAGTTGCTTGGCATTTTGAGCAGCTGTATCAACTGAAAGTTACTTTGTAGATCATTGCAATGAAATGAATAGACACTCAATTCAGATGTAATATGAGAGATTCATTTTGAAATAGTAACACTTTGATGTTAAGTTGTGTCATTTTGAACCTGTGATTTTAGTTTAATGAACAAAAGATCTTTGGCTCATGTGTATTTTATCCAAGCAATTGGAGTGTTAAGTGTTTTGAAAACTGTGCATTTTTATCATCGGTTGTGAATTATGTGTAGTTTTGACAAATGACATGAAGGTTCTGTTATTAGTGCAAAATTTATTGTAAAAGCTGTAACACAACACATTGGGTATTTTAACGACTTTTTTATAGTGAATCTGTTTGTCTGTGCTATCAACCTGTGTGTTTGTGTGTGCGCGTGTGTGCATGTGTGTTTGCGTGCGTGAGTGTGTGCATGCATGTCCATGTATGTGTATGTCTTGGGAGACTGTTTCTTGGCTCACTCCAGTACTAACGCAAGTGAGATGGGAATATGATGCATCTTATCCCTTGGAAGCAAGCTACGTGCCAGACTGAAGGGATAAGGGCTGGAATGTTGGACCGCCGTGTCCTTAGTCAGAAGAAAAATCACCCCTGAGCCATGGCTTGAGGGAATTCCCCCCAGTACAGGGCAGGTCCCTCCTGCAAAGCCAGACAGGTTGAGATATGAATAATGATTTGCCCTGCAACAGGAGATGGAGTGATCCCGTTCAGAATCAGATTGTACACACAGAATGGCTACAGCACTGCACACTGCATCTGAAACCTGACACAATAATTTCAGTGTGAAACTCAGAGCTGGGCTACTTTGATATGGGCCAGTACCTCGCTGTGATTGTTTAAGGATTTCAACAAAACCAGAACATTCTACCTCTCCCAACATGACATTCAAAAGGCCCTAATCCTATAATGCTGCTCTCACCCACGTTGTTCTTTTGATTGAACTGCCACATTTTCTGCCTAGAAGACAAGACCCCAGTGGTGGTGAAACAGATCAACTCATTTTACATGAGCATGATATCAGAGGTAATCAATGTTTGAGTTGCACTGATATCAGTTACTTTTTTTAAAGCTGTTCTTTTAAGACCTGAAGACCTAACACTATTGATTTATGATCTAATGCAATGATTAGCAGTCATATACAACATGTGAAGTTCATATTATATTAATTTAATTGGCAAATAGTTCAACTGACACTCCTTTTGGCCTTTTAATCTATAGATGTATGTGAAAGTAAAAGACAAACTAAAGAGCACTTATTATAAACACTGATAGCAAAAAGACCAGCATATGAGGTTTTCGATTCTAAAGCCTGTGGATCTCAGATGGTTGTCTCCCCCGTGTGGTCATCTGTCGAAAAGGGAAGCAGATTATTTCATGTTTACTATAATTACAAATTGTTTGAAGAATATCCTTTATTTTGACAATGAGTTCAAAAATCCTTTAATTATGTTTTCAGTTTCTTTTGTCAGTGTCTATTCTCTTATCACACAATTTCCTCATTAATTTCAACTCATCTGTCTTGCCTTCTTATAAAAATGTTCATTCTCTCTCTTTCTCTCCCTCCAAGTTTGTCTTTTTTCTTCAAAGCTGCTGATGTGTGCATAATGAATAACATTCATCAAAGTCATAATCTCTTCCATATGAGTTAATTCACACTGCCACACAGTCTCTCTTCCACCAAACTAGAAGTAGAGCTTCTCTCTTAGACACAGACAGATCAAATCCAAACCCACCAAGAGCAAACATTAATTCACAAGTCAAAAGTATTTGGAACTGTGAATTGAAAGTTGCCTATATGTATTGTGATTCCATTTGTATGCTTTGCAAAAAAAATATGCATTGTTTCACAAACAGAGAATAACTTTTGTTTTACACATGGACTAAATAAAATATGAATTATTGAAATGACCCTGAAATTTATGGAAAACTTGTTTCCACCATGGAATGAATGAATGAATGCTGTATTTCTTGCAATTCCAAGTTTACATCTCACAATTTTGAGTTAATATCTCAGTTTATATCTCAATTCAGACATTCTTTCAGAATTTCAAGTTAGATTTTTTTGTTATAAAATCCAAGTTCCGAAAAAAGACAATTCTGAGATGTTAATTCAGAATTGTAAGATTTCAACTCAAAATGTGAGAATTAAAGGCAGAAGTGTGATATTAAAAGTCACTGTTTTTTATGTCGTGGCAGAAACACATTTATAAAGGTGTTCTCAGCCATTTATTGTATTTCTGTTATTTATGTAGTTTGGCATCAGGAGGAGGTATTCAGAATATGTTACAATGTATAAAGCCTCTACTGTATTGGGCAAATTCTGTTTGTATTCTACAATACTTTTTACATTTATATTTTCAGTTTCATTTAGCTGATGCAGCTGCTGAAAGAGCACATGATTGCTTTATTTCCATATGTCATAAATGCAATGTGGGAGCTGTAGGCAGACCATGATATGGTTTATCACAGACAATAACCATTTTGCAATTGTTGCCTGTAACCCAGTCTTATTGCTCGGATCTGTTTTGTCATTGGTTGAATCGAGCGTACTCAATACAAACATCTTCGCTATCTCAGCACAAAGCATGGAAGACAATTCTGCAAACATGAATTTTTAATCACGAGGACTTCCTTCTCCCAGTTTCTGACCTTCAGCCTGAGCAAATTCTTTTCAATAATTCATATTTTTTCAGTATCCCACCCCCAACCGAATACATGGGCACACATACAGTTTTGCATGCTTGCTTAAACAGGATTGTTGTACGAGTGGTCTATTATAGTTGTATTTAGATTTCTTGCTTTTTACACCGATATTCGTTTTTATTATTATTATTATTTTAAATCGTATTACTTAGTGGAGTGAGTATTGCAATTTTTTTACCACAATTTGGGATTATTTGAACAATGTATTGTTGAAATAAAGCTCCTAAAATAAAACTACACCCATAGTAAACTTTCTACTATAATTGTGCATTAAACATATACAGTTGTTTAACCGAAAGGCCACGCTGTATCTGGTGCTTATAACTGCATGTCTGTTTCATCTTCAATTTCACACCTGAGCGGGTTTTTACCCGGGGCATAGGAAAACATTCTCACTACCCATGCTGCATCTGTGTCAGTGCATCTGTGCCTTTTTACAGATCTATAGAGTCCCTTGACTGCAGTGAGCAAAATAAAAGCTGTCTTTTAGATTTTTAAAGTCCATTTAAAATCGATAAAATCAAGGATATTGTGCTCAGTTTGAAAGGAATAGTTCTCTGAAAATTTGCTTAAAATGTACTAACCCTCAGGTCATCCAAAAAGTAGATGATTTTGTTTCTTCATAATAACAGATTAGGATAAATTTAGCATTACATTACTTGCTCATCAATGGAGTGCAGTGAATGGGTGCCGTCAAAATTAGAGTCCAAACAGCTGATAATAACATCACACCGGGACAGGCGGATTAATGGTAGAATGAAAAATGGGCTTTAATTTGGATACATGAAACACCGGATTAATGATCCTGTATGCCGGAGGAAGTTTAAGGCGGACTGCCACAGGACTAATAATCTTGGTGACAGTAAATGGGCCGATAAATTTGGGAGCAAGCCTATTACTGATGGATCGGACAGGAATATTCTTAGAAGAAAGCCACACTTTTTGACCCACGGTGTAGACGGGAGGCTTCGACCGGTGGCGATCGGCCTGAACCTTGGTGCGCATCCCCACCTGGACGAGGGTCTGTCTGGCCCTACTCCAGGTGCGACGGCACCTCTGGACAAAGGCGTGGGCAGAGGGAACCGCGACTTCGGACTCCATACTCGGAAAAAGTGGTGGCTGGTACCCTAAACTTCACTCAAAAGGAGATAGGCCCGTAGCTGAGACTGGTAACGAGTTATGTGCGTATTCAACCCATGAGAGTTGCTGGTTCCAAGAGTAGGGGTTCTGAGAAGACAAACATCACAATATTCATTTAAAATCTTGGTTGGCCCTCTCCGTCTGACCGTTACTCTGGGGGTGGAACCCAGACGAAAGACTAACAGTCGCCCCCAGCAATTTACAAAACTGTCTCCAAAATTTGGAAACAAACTGAGGCCCACTGTCAGAGACCACGTCCATCGGGAGGCCATGTATTTGAAAAACGTGGTCAATGACAGCAACCGCTGTTTCTCTGGCAGATGGTAATTTAGGCAGAGGAATGAAATGAGTTGCCTTTGAGAACTGGTCCACCGCGGTCAAAACCACCGTGTTTCCCTGTGAGGGTAGGAGACCCAAAACAAAATCTAGCGAGATGTGGGACCAGGGTCTCGAAGGAACTAACAATGGCTGAAGGAGTCCAGCAGGGGGTCGATTGGATGACTTAGAAAGAGCACAGACCGAGCAAGTCAAAATAAAAAGGCGAATGTATCGAGCCATACCTGGCCACCAGAACCATTGTTTAACGAGAAATATGGTACGATTGACTCCAGGGTGACAAGCTACCTTGGAACAATGACCCCATCGGATAACTTCGGACCTTAAACACTCTGGCACAAACAAACAACCTGGTGGGCATCCGGGCGGGGTATTCGTATCATACCCGGATTCGACTCGATTTCCTACGTGACCGCAGAAATAAAAACCTTCTGCAGTAAAATGGGCTCGGAAAAAGACGGGCGATCCGAATGATCAAAAATATGGGATAACGCGTCCGGCTTGATGTTCTTAGAACCTGGAAGGTAAGAAATAGAAAAATCAAAACAACCGAATAAAGAGCCCACCAGGACTGCCTAGAATTTAACCTTTTGGCGGACTTGATGTATTCAAGATTCTTGTGGTCGGTCCAAACAACAACAAAAAACCGAACCCTCCAACCAATGACGCCACTCTTCCAAGGCAAGCTTTACTGCCAGCAACTCTCTGTTACCAATGTCATAATTACGCTCGGCAGGAGACAAACATTGAGAAAAATACGCGCAAGGATGCACCTTGCTGTTCGCGAAGGAACGCTGGGATAGAACCGCAGGAATCTGGGGTTGGCCAATTCACCACAGCCTGAACCTTGTCGGAATCCATGCGCACCCCCTTGGCCGAGACGATGTATATCAAAAAGGGAACAGACTGTGCATGAAAAATGCATTTCTCCGCCTTGACAAAAAGCCCATTCTCTAACAGCCTCTGAAGCACTCGTCTGACGTGCTGAACATGTTCCTGGAGAGAATGAGAAAATATCAGTATGTCATCCAGGTAAACATAAATGAACTGATCTACCATATCTTTCAGCACATCGTTGACGAGTGCTTGAAAAACCGCAGGGGCGTTAGAAAGGCCGAAAGGAAGAACACGATATCCAAAGTGCCCCCTGGGGGTATTAAAGGCAGTTTTCCATTCATCCCCCTCTCTTATGCGAACCAAATGATAAGCGTTGCGGAGATCCAATTTTGTGAAAAATGACGCCCCCTGCAGACACTCGAAAGTCGACAACATCAATGGCAAAGGATAAGTGTTCTTCACCGTGATGTTGTTTAACCCCGATAGTCAATACTGGGACGAAGAGAGTCCTTCTTTTTCACGAAAAAGAAACCCGCACCAGCAGGAGAAGAAGAGGGGCGGATGATCTTGGCTGCTAGAATCAGAAATATATTTTTCCATAGCCTCCCTTTCCGGAGTGGAAAGCGAATATAACTTGCCCTTAGGCGGAGACGTACCTGGTAATAAAGCTATTGCACAGTCATAGGGACGATGCGAAGGTAGAGAAGCAGCCAGAGACTTACTGAACACTCCCGTCAGGTTAAGGTACTCACATGGCACGTTAGACAGGTCAGCATGATCATCCTTAAACACAGAACAAGACACAGGAGAACATGCAGACAACAAACAGGAAGCATGACAATATTCGCTATCACAGGTCTCAAACAATATTAAGCAGCAAAACTGTTTTCTACATTGATTATAAATCAGCATATTAGAATGATTTCTGAAGGATCATGTGACACTTGAGACTGAAATAACGATGCTGAAAATACAGCTTTGCTTCACATGAATAAATTATATTTGAAAATATATTAAAATAGAAAACTTTTATTTTAAATTGCAATAATATTTAAAATAGATAAAGCATTGATGAGCATAAGTAACTTCTTTCAAAAACTTTAAACCCAAACTTTGAACTGCAGTGTATTATACTGTAAAACAAAATTCACAGGTAACCTAAAATGTACATAATTTAGTTAAAAATCAAGGGTCAAATCAAATAAAAATAGCACATTAAACTGAAAAGTTTAGCTTTACTGCATGTCAAAAAAGCGTTAGCTTTCCAAAGCACTGACAGATCTAATGGTGTTGATGAGCACTCCAAATGCAAGCATGCAACAATCAGGCAGCAATGAGAGCGCTCTGACCCAATGGCATATAGGCATCGTCAGATTGACAGCGCTCTGATCCAATGGCATACAGGCATCGTCAGATTGACAGCGCTCTGACCCAATGGCATGCAGGCATCGTTAGATAAACAGTACTCTAGCCCAATGATGTTGGGGATCCAGTGGAGCGGCAGTGATATTTCAGGGTGACCGTGCAACTCTCGTTTACAACCCTGTTAAAATTTAGTGCCAGTACCATAGGTACTATGTCCTATAGGTACTATAGAGTCCATTGGTACCATAGCTACGGTGACGCAGTGCTGCCACACACATAATATTTTTCACTCAATTAAGTTGTTATAACGAGATATTATCTTCGTAATACAAAGTCTTTTCTAAACTTGAACTAATCAAAAGTAACATAATTAAAACTCTAGGTGGTGTTTATCTACTCTGCCTTATTGTAGATTAATGATAAACTAATTCAATATATATGACAACTAAATTAACTAAAGAAAAATCTTTCATTTTGTGAATAAAACATAAGTGTTGGTTGCCTGTGCAAAGTCATGTTTGGATGGTAGCTATAGGATGTTGATATATGGCTGTTATTACAGTTAAATATGTCAGTCTTTCTACTTAAAAAAACATGTTTCAATGTGTTACTGGTTATTTCTGAGTGAAAATTGTTTCTAAAATTTTTGGAAATGCAAAACAATTTCATTGTATGGACAAAAACAGTTGAAACATTTTTCAATATAGCTTTTGAATTCTACATAATAAAGAAAGCAATTAATGTTTAGACTGAGTTCGTTGTGCCAGAATTGTAATTTTTGGGTGAACTATCTTTTCCTTTCTTAAGAAGTAAACTACTGGGTGACTATGCCGAAAATACTGCCAGCAATGTGTACATTGATGTACTCTTCATGTAATCCATAATGAAGTAGGTTAGAAACAGATTGTTTTGATTTCCACTGATGTATCTCCTCATATCTGACCCTTTCTAATGCTTTTGTCACATAAGGCCATTTGTCACTGTTCAATTAAGCATGTAAAAAGATGCTTGACACTGATGAGTCATATGTAGGCTCTTGTTATTGATGTTTACAATGTAAATGTAGCCTCTTTAAGATGAATCGATTCATGTATTCCCCCATTGTAAGTCGCGTTGGATAAAAGCATCTGCTAAATGAGTAAATGAAAATGATGGGAAATTAGATTTTTCAATGGCTCTAGTATAATCACCTCTAAGAACATTATGTAAATTGAAACAAAGGATTTGGTATACTTGGCTAAAGTAGGCTTATCCGTGACCAAGATTCAGATTCAGGTCTGGATTTGTAAGGTTCATTAATATTGATGGAGAGCTGTCACACTCATGATTTCTCTATGAGTAAATATTGTGCTCTATAGGATACGGTCTGTCTGTTATCTATACCTGGTGTGTGGTTCATCCAGTAAAGCACATTCATGTCACAGGTGGCTTGTGTTTGGTAAGACCTTAGGAGCAGTGATGTAATGAGGATAGTGTGGGTACAAAAACAAACCCTTGTAAGATATCTACTTACAGTAGGTCACAGTTTTAGTATATTGAAAATAAGCAAGATTTCAATTTCTGTTGTTGTAAAATTGTTCGCACAACCAATTTGAAAGTGTTGTGAAATCGGCATGAAGAATATTTTGCCCTCGCATGAAGTTGCATATCACATAAATTATTATTGAAACGACTAGATTTTGCTCATAAAAAAATGTCAAACAAAAGTAAATCTGATTGCACCTTAGGGCACGAAAATTATGCTACCTTAGTTAATTATGCTACCTAGTTAATTACAGACCGATCTCGAATCTCCCTTTTCTGTCAAAGATAAGAAAAGGTAGTATCCTCACAATTATATTCCTTCTTAGAGAAAAAGGATATCTTTGAGGATTTCCAGTCAGGATTTAGGCCATCTCATAGTACTGAGACTGCTCTCATTAGAGTGACAAATGACCTGCTCTTATCATCTGATCATGGTTGTATCTCTCTATTAGTTCTCCTGGATCTTAGCGCTGCGTTCAACACTATCGATTACAACATTCTTTTGAATAGACTTGAAAACTCTGCTGGCATTAGTGGAAGTGCATTAGCATGGTTCAAATCATACTTATCTGACTGCCATCAATTCGTAGTAGTGAATGAAGAGGTATCATATCGATCACAAGTGCAGTATGGAGTACCTCAAGGCTCAGCACTAGGGCCATTACTTTTCACGCTTTACCCTTGGGAAATATCATCAGAAAACATGGGGTTAGCTTTCACTGTTATGCTGATGATACTCAGCTCTATATTTCTTCACAGCCTGGTGAAACACCACAAATTGAGAAACTTATGGAATGCATAGTCGATATAAAAAAATGGATGACGAATCATTTCTTACAACTAAATTCTGAAAAAAACAGAAGTGTTAATTATAGGACCTAAAAACCACAAAGTAATAACCTAGAACACTGTCAAACACTTGATGGCTGCTCTGTCGATTCTTCATCATCAGTCAGGAACCTAGGTGTGCTATTTGATAGCAATATCTCCTTTGACAGCCATGTTTCTAGCATTTGTAAAGCTGAGACCTATGCTTTTAACGTCAAATGCAGAAATGTAAATTCATGCATTTATGACCTCAAGGTTAGGTTATTGTAATGCTTTTTAGGTGGTTGTTCTGCATGCTTAATTAACAAACTACAGATGGTCCAAAATGCAGCAGCTAGAGTTTTTACTAGAACTAGATAGTATGACCACATTAGCCCGGTTCTGTCAACACTGCACTGGCTCCCTATTAAACATCGTATAGATTTTAAAATCTTGTTAATTACTTATAAAGCCCTGAATGGTTTAGCTCCTCAGTACTTGAGCGAGCTCTTATCACATTATAGTCCTCCACGTTCGCTACGATCTCAAAACTCTGGCCATTTGATTATACTTAGAATATCAAAAACAACTGCAGGCGGCAGATCCTTTTTCTATTTAGCGCCCAAACTCGGGAACAATCTACTTAACACTGTTCGGGAGGCAGACACAGTCTGTCGGTTTAAATCTAGATTAAAGACCCATCTCTTTAACCTGGCGTTCACTTAACACACTAATACACTTCTAATATTCAAATTTGTTAAAGTATTGTAAGGCTGCGTTAATTAGGTCAACCGGAACCGGCAACACTTCCCATAAAAAACGATGTACTTGTTACATCTTAAGAAGATTGACATTATGCTAATATTAGTCTTTTTCTTTCTTATTCCAAGGTCACCGTAGCCACCCAATCCGGTCCTTGTCCAGCCCAGATGATCACTGCAGTCCCCAGATCCAGTCCGTATCCAGATCAGATGGTGGATCAGCACCTAGAGACGACCTCTACAGCTCTGAATGTCAGTGGAGACCAGGCCACCTAGATGAGCCCCAGAGACAGATCCCCAGTGAGGACCCTGTCACCTAGTCAGCCATCGGGAAAAGACCACTGGAACCAATGGAGCCTTTACAATCTGACTTTGCTACAATTGGAACAAACTACAGGTTCGTCTGGCCAGAGGGGAACTGGCTGGACGACAAAACAAAACCTGACTGAACCTGGTTTCTCCCAAGGTTTTTTTCTCCGTTCTGTCACCGATGGAGTTTTGGTTCCTTGCCGTTGTCGCCTCTGGCTTGCTTAGTTGGGGACACTTCATTTCCAGCCATATCACCGACTTGATTGCACAGATACCATTTAAACTGAACTGAGCTGGACGATGACATCACTGAATTTAATAATGAAATGCCTTTAGCTGAAATATGGGCGTTTAATCTTATAATTTTACATTAGTGATACACTATTTTCCTATTTTGATATTGTGCAGTTGGTTTGACACAATTTGTATTGTTAAAAGCACTATATAAATAAAGGTGACTTGACTTGACCTTCTATGATACTTAATATTGATTCAAGTCTAGGCATTTCATAAATCCTTTGCATGTAAGGCTGCATTGCAACAAGCTTGTGAACATTTATTCTTCAAAATGACAGACAAATCATATCAGATTTAAATATTACTGCATTTGAGAATATGTATCATTTTAAAGATGTTTGAATTGTGATTGTTGTCGATGTTTTATAATTTATCAGTTAGGGGGGAAAAAAGAAAAGACAAAAAACATAAATAAATAAAAATCTAAAAAATTCCAATTATATTGTGTAACTATTGTTTTTTAGCTGTGGTGTGCCCAATTATTAATTAGAATAATTATTAATAATAGTTATCATTTATAGTTATACGTATAATTTCAGTTATACATCCTTGGTTATCCTTTAATAAAAAATCATTAAAATAAGTATAAATTAATTTGAATGAATAATTTGTACATAATTGCAATTAATAATTGCAAATATATCATGAATATTGATGTTAACATAGTTATAGATGTTATAGGATATATATGTACAACTTTGAAACCTATTTTTGGTTTGCATTTTCAGGACACCAAAACCTGATTGTTGTGTAAAAGAACAGCCAAAATGCAGAAAGTTTCAGTTTTTTAGTTAAAAGTCCCTCTTCAGTAGGTATTAAAATAATTCAGAAAAAAAAATTGTTCCTGTAACTTAAAAAGTGCTTGGTCTTAGCATTGCCAAAGTCATGGAATTGAATCCCAAGGAATCAAGGAATTTATCAAATGTATGCAAAGTATGTTGCTTTGGAAAACAGCATCTTCTAAAAACATTAATGTAAATGAGTGATTAAATGCAACACTAAATACTAAAAGTCAATGATAAATCCAAAATGTATTGTACACCACTACTACCCTTCACCTTTTGAATTAACTTTTGTGTTCTTTTTGAGCTTCAGATGACCCCAGTCCTTTTTTTATTATTTCAGAAAATATACTTAACATTTAAGGGTAAACCATCAAATTTCTCCATTGTTCTTTGGAATTATTTTATTTATTTATTTATTTAATAATTCAAATTATTATTTGCATGCATACATTATTGGGGCCTCTGAGACTACAAACTAAAGTCAGTCTCAGCAGAATTCGAGAACTAAAGGCTTTTATGCTTTATGGAGTACTGCCTGAACAATGCAACATTGTGTAACTACTGAGAAACAGCAAGTGGCTTTATATTGGGTGCCACAGTGCAGCAGGACCGCCGTTATGCTTCTCACCTCTTAACCTTCCTCCCCCAGCCACAGCGGTTCAACCATTTAAATAAAATCATTACAGAAGTCGGTAGTGGGCAGGGGTGCAGTGAATAATTGAACAGGAATGTTTTCATACACAAACACACATGGGATGATGAGCAAGACAGAAGAGGATGATGTCATCTCCCTCTCATCCGCCACACAATATTGGTGCATGTTCGGAAATCCTCCTCAACACACAGACACACACACACACACACACACACACACACACACACACACACACATGGCCTCATTAGTGCTATCACCGACTCTCCACTGACCGAAGAATAGAAATACTTCTAGGAGGGAAAAAAATGCTGAATTAAACGTTACACGACACAATGCTATCTTGAAATTAAGTATGAGAATATGTGGCAGAGATGAGTGACTATGCTCTGGTGGGAAGTAATGCCACTGGGAGAACCTGAGGTGGAGTTTGCCACATTAGATAAATGATTGGTTTTAATAATGTCTTTTCTTTATCAGAGGCAGGCAGACCGGGGTGGCACCATGCCATTTATGTTACTTTGTCCTTGTCACTGGTGCTCAGAGGGCACGGGCCACTGGGAAACGATATTGATAGTTTAACACAATGAGGACACCAGACTGGAAACATTCTCTTTTGTGCAGGAAGTGACACAGAGAAGGTGTGTTGGTACATTAATTTGTTTTTAAATCAAAGCGTTTGCATTCAATTTTAACCATTGGACCTAATGACATCTGCAGACTTTTTGATATTCAAGGGTGGCGTGAAACAAAACATATTTTTATAATTTATTTAATGCAGTGTCATTTTTGTATCAAGTAGTAATTTTAGTAAAAACAATTGTTTTAGTCATTCTATTGTGTCTAAATGTGTCTATATAGCTGCTATTTTTTAGGCTTTTACTACTTAAACTGAATAAAAATGCAAAATGTTCGGAGCATTGCTTTAATGCAATATGTTTGTTTATTTTTATTATAATTAAATTTATTTAATTTCTTTTTTTCCAAGAAATGAATTCAAAATATAAATCTTAATGAATGATAATAACCTTGATTCAGTATTATATTTGTATTCAATCAAACTTTCCTATTATTTTTAATTCAAAAAGCTTAATTTCCACCAGTCATTCTCCCAATACTGAGTATTCCAAATAAATAAATCAGATTTAAAAGGCAACTTAGACATTTAAATAGCTTATCAGTTTTCTTAATATGTTAATATCTAACTTTATTAGTATTTATTTTATTGTATTTTTGCATCTACCAGATGTCTAAATATACATACACTGTCAGAGAAAAAGTGCAAAAATTTTACCTTTGGGGCAAAACAGCTTGTTACTTGGGCAGTACCATAAAATGGTTAAATCCTTTATGTGTAGAGAAGGTACAAATGTGTCACCTTGAGGATACCGCCCAGTGACAAGCTGTTGTACCCCTAAAGGTAACATTTTTGCACTTTTCTTTCTGAGAGTTTAGTTTTTTTCTAAAATCTAAATTAAGGAAGTTATATCTGGTTTTATCTCACCTGTGAGACATGTTTTAGACATCTGGGGTGCGAAAGACACCCATCTGGACACCATCATATTTAACCACGTCCTTTATTCTCAGAAAAAACTCACCTTTTCTCCTAGGTCTGTATTAATGATGACTGGCTGCATCAACCTCTACCTCAACCTCAAGTGAGCACCCCCTTAAAACAACATACATCAATACACTTGCAATGTGCCCCTGTGTATCACAGAGGAGCAGACAGTGAGCATTCTTCATCATCCTTGAGCTGATTCAAGCTGACAGGCCAACACTTACAGTAGCTTAAATATTCAGGCCAGCTTGCCATTAGGTGTATCAGGAGACAAAGAGAAGCTCACATCCCAGTCTGGCACATGTTGTAGGACTCGACCCTATACTGGGTTGAGGTGACATCATCACACAGTTCACCTTGATGTGGATAGACAAACATCCAAAAATGCCCAGAGATCATGATTCTCCTCTCCGAATGCATTTGGTGGAACTCATAGGTTGAGGATGCTTCAATGGATGATGAAAATAGATACCAAAAATAAGCGAAGATCTTCATCTGATTGATTGAATTCCATTAATGGGAAAGTATTCCGTTGACCAGCCATTAGTGTTGGATCCAAAATGACTTTCTGCACAAGTGGTTTACTTGAAATAACCTCTTGGCCACTCACATGGAATGAGGACGTGGTTTTTTGAAGCAGTGGTTCAGAGGAAAGGCACTTTAGCATGTAATTCCCCTGTCGGTTCTTGAGGTTACCACGTCTGTCCTGATTATTTTCACTTGGCTGGTAATAGCTCATGGTTCCCCCACCTTTTCTTGATCCCCCATTTCATGATCTTTTTCTTTCTGTCTCTTTGTCACTTTCACTTGACTGATCTGACAGCACCCTCCACATCTTTGTTCAGTTGAGCATTTAATGTAATGTTTGACTGTTTCTTCACTGTTTGTAATCTGTCTATACTTATTTCTTTACTTATTTAGCTGATCAACTAATATTAACACTAAGTTGACACTAGTTGTTCTTATGAAGTCAATAAAACTGCTAAAAAAGCCTTGGATTCTTAAAAGGAAGCTACATGTAGATTCAGATTCAGATTGTTTATTGTCATTGTACTTACATACAACGAAATTATAAATATACCAATGTATCCAGCTACAATAATTTTATAAAAAAATAAATAATAATAATAATACTATTAATAATAATGTTCCACTGTGCTAAGTGAAATAAAGTGCTTAATGCTCAATATAATTGCACAAGATTGGTTCTTCTTACATGTCAAGAATGTATTTTCAGTTCAGTGTTCAGTATGGTCATAGCTTTAGGATAAAAGCTATTCATGAATCTTGTGGTACGTGTTTTGATAGACCTGTACCGTTTCCCAGATGGCAACAGTTCAAATAAGTTATGTGCAGGGTGATATGAGTCCTTCAAAATATTTTGTATTTTCTGCAGACAGTGGGAGGCAAAAATGTCGTCCAGGGAAGGCAGCTGTTGTTTTGTGATGTTCTGCGCAGTCTTGATAACTCTCTGCAAAGCCTTTTTATCAGCTGCAGAGCTACTTCCATACCACGCCAGCAAACCTTGTGTGAGGACACTCTCAATGGAGCAGCGGTAGAATGACAACAAGAGCTGTTGTGACAAGTTTACCTTCCTGAGCATTCTTAAAAAGTGTAGCCGCTTCTGTGCTTTCTTAACTAGTGCCGTGATGTTTATCGTCCATGTGAGTTCCTCTGAGATGTGTGTGCCCAGGAATTTAAAACTGGACACTCTCTCCACCATCTCCTCGTTGATATACAATGGTGTATGTACATCCTGTTTCCTTCTGAAATCAATAATGACTTATTTTGTTTTCTTGATGTTCAGGTGTTCTCCGTGCACCACCCCATCAACCTCTTTATCTCCTCTCTGTAGGCAGACTCATCTCCTCTGGTGATCAACCCCACCACAGTCGTATCGTCCGCAAATTTGATATATATAGCTTATGAATTAACTTAATATATGATCTATAAAACTCCAGATTGTGGTAATTTGCCATCCCCCTGGCCAAATTCTAGCCACCTTCCTAGAGTAGCTGAACGGGCTGTTGTCCTCTTTCATGGAGGATGGCACTCCACTCTTAGTCTTTGGCGATTTCAACATTCATCTAGACAAGCCTTATGCTAGAGACTTCCATTCACTCCTAGCTTCATTTGATCTCAAACGCCTTACCACTAGTCCACTACTAGCATGCACAAATCAGGCAACCAACTTGATTTAATTTACATACGCAATTGTACTGCTGAAAACATTCTGGTACAACCACGACATATCTCTGACCATTTCTTAATTACATTTACATTACATGTTGGGACCCCGGTGCCACCAACCCCCTTACCGGTTACTTTTAGACAAAACCTATGCTCCCTTTCTCCCTCCCATCTTTCCTCTGTAGTATCCTCATCTCTTCCCTCACCTACCCATTTCTCATCTCTGGTTGTGAATGCAGCTACTGACACTTTATGCTCTACCTTAACCTCTTGTCTAGACGACATTTGTCCTCTCTGCTCCAGGCCAGCACGGACTGCCCCTTCTCCCCCCTGGTTATCTGATGTTCTTCTTGAACATCGGACGAGACTCTGAGCGGCAGAGATAAAATGGCTTAAATCAAACACTCAGTCGGACCTGAGTAGGTATCAGTCGTTGCTTTCATTTTCTCTGCTGAAGTCCACACTGCCAAACCCTCTCATTTCCACAACAAGATCAACAGTGCTCCAGACATGCGTAAACTCTTCAGAACATTTAATTATCTCCATTTAAGAACACCTCCCACCACTTATATAACAGCGGTTCTCGGCATGGATGAAAGAACATCACCTACAGCTAAACCTGGCAAAGACTGAGCTTCTTGTCTTCCCTGCCCCTCCAACTCTACAGCATGACTTCACGATTCAGTTAGGTTCATCAACAATTACCCCATCAACTTCAGTCAGAAATCTTGGTGTAATCTTTTATAACCAGCTGACCTTCAAAAAGCACATTGTAAAGACTGCTCGATCTTGCAGGTTTGCACTACACAACATCAGAAAGATCAGGCCCTTTCTGACAGAGCATGCTGCACAACTTCTTGTCCAGGCCCTTGTCATTTCTAGGCTTGACTACTGCAATGCTCTTCTGGCTGGACTTCCATCAAACACAATCAAATTTCTACAAATTATTCAGAATGCAGCGGCACGACTGGTCTTCAACGAGCCCAAAAGAGCCCATGTTACACCTCTCTTTGTCTCCTTGCACTGGCTACCAGTTGCAGCTCGCATCAAGTTCAAGACACTGATGCTTGCATATAGAACAACCACAGGCTCAGCGCCCTCCTAATTCCACTCACTATTATGAATCTACATCCCCTCCAGAAGTCTGAGATCTTCTAGTGAACGACGCCTCGTGGTACCATCACAGTGAGGCTCAAAATAATTTTCCAGAACATTCTCGTTCACCATTCCTGGCTGGTGGAATAATCTTCCAACCCCTATTCGGAATGCTGGATCCCTCTCAATCTTCAAGCAACAACTGAATACTCATCTCTTTCGACACTACGTGACTTCATCCTAAAAAAAAAAAAAAAAAAAAGGATATTTCTCTTTATCTTTCTCTCCTTCCCTTGCTAGCTTGTACTTATTTGAACAATGCCTGAGACTTGGTGTTACAAGCACTTCCACTTATCTTATTTTTAATGAGTTCTTACATTTATGTTAAGTTTTTTGAGTAATTTCTAATTTCATTCTCCAGTCCTCATGTCTATTATTTTCTTCACAACTGCTCCCTATTCATACTATCAGGATTTTTTTATCAAATCATGCTGTTTTAGTCACCAGTAAATGTATTTGTTTCTATTCTCAGATGGTGTTTCATACTTTTCTGAGTTCCTTCATGACAACTTAATAAAACCATAGCTAAAACAGACACTGTCTACACAGTTCAGGGGAAAACCCTTTTCATAGTCTTCCGGCAAATTGTAATGCTGTCATAGTGCCTCTGAGGTGATTTGCTATTTTATTAGAGAATGTGTAGCAGGTATGATTTTTTAATGAGAGGGCTACATTATTCCGACAATGAGAGTCATTCAGCATCTGTGCGTTGACTCTGGGGAGGGCTAATGGCCACAGCTAAAGGTTAAATGATTAGAGAATAAGTCATTTATTGCTGTTTGTTTATTAAGATGTTCACTTAGAAATTAAAACAGCAGTGTTAATTTTTATGGATGCAATAAACCGTGAATTCATTTATTTCCTAGTGGTCTAGATTCAGAAGACATACAGTGTCGAAACAATCTGTGCCTAGAAATAAAACCAATTCCAGCTACAGTATGTTTCAAACTGGGACTATGCTGATATGTTTGAAATACAGTGTTTTATGAGACGGTGGCTTAGTCCCACAATTCTCTGATTGAGTGTTCTTCTCTCTTGCTTCCAGCGGCCAACTGCACCTTTCAGTAATTCATGATGTTTGTGCAGGGAAGGACGTCTGAAAAACATGTGTGTTTTTGAGTGTGTGTGTGTGTGTGTGTGTGTGTGTGTGTGTGTGTGTGTGTGTGTGTGTGTGTGTGTGTTTTGCAGTCACATGGTTAGTGTCCTCCTCACATAAGATATTTTGCTGCTGGATGAGGTAATAAGGAGAAAGTTGGACAGAAAATGCATTAAACCATACACTATATTTTAACTGTGTAGCACCTACTGCTCTGCATTAAAGTGTGTTAGTTCACCACAAAAAATGAAAATTCTGTGATTAATTACTCACCCTCATGTTGTTCCAAACCCACAAACCCTTCATTCATCTTCAGAACACAAACTAAGATAGTATTGATGAAATCCAAGAGCTTTCTGACCCCGCATAGACACCAACGCAGCTACCACGTTCAAGGCCCAGAAAGGTAGTAAGGACATCGTTAAAATAGTCCATGTTACATCAGTGGTTCAACCTGAATTTTATGAAGCTACAATAATACTTTTTGTGCGCAAAGAAAAATTAATGTAATGACTTTAACAATCTTATCTCTTCCGTGTCAGTCTTTGATACTCGTTTACAGGAGCACCCACAACACATGCATTACATGGGTATTACATGCACTATTTTAACAAAGTCCTTACTACCTTGCTGGGCCTTGAAAACAGTAACTGTGTTGCTATCTATGGAGGGTCATAAAGCTCTCGGATGAGGGTGAGTAAATAATAACAGATTTTTCATTTTTGGTTGTACTAACCCTTTAAAGTGGCTAAAGAATATATTTAACACTCATCAACATGGACTGTTTTATTACTCTATCAGAGTATCCAGAGGAGGCAGAGAGGCTGTTAGGGCAGTAAAGGAAAAAAGAAAGAAGCACTGATCACAAAGAACTGCTGCTTACTGAACACGTGAAGGGAGGGGGGGTGGGGGGCTATTAGACAAAGCAAAAAATATAAAAAACAATTCATAACAGTAATAGAAATTGTGGAAAAATCTTGAATATTACACATAATATTACACATAATAATAAATAAATGCTCAAATTAAAATGCACCACAAAAAAAACATTAAATATGACCCATTTTAAATTAATTTGGTAACACTTTATTTTAAGGGCCAATTCTCACAATTAACTATTGTTTATTAGCATGCATATTACTAGCATGTTAGCTTTTAGTACTCAAAAAGCGTATATTAATGTCTTGTTCTGCATGACCATATTGTATATTATTTAATCCTACATACTTTAACTTAACAACTAACCTTACTATTAATAAGCAACAAATTAGGAATTGAGGTAAATTTGTAGTTAATAGTTAGGGAATAATGGTGTGGTAGTCCCCGAACTAATTGGTCCCCGAACTAAAGTGTGACTAAAGATTTTTATTCATTATTGATCTAAACTGTGTTTGAAATACACAATTAGTAAGCACGTGTCATGAAGCTGCTATAGTGCTGATTTGTCTCATAATAAATGGACATAATGACATATTGACTGCTTAAAGGTTAATGTGATATATTCGTTGGTGAAAAGGTTAATGTATGATCCGAATATTTTGTTTGCAAGACAAGCGGTACAGTTTGATTTCCCATTTGATTATCCGCAGCATACACCTGTGACGAATTGCATGCCATTATTTAACACAAAGTCATGTGCACAATTTTACAACAACCCCAACTGGAAAATTAAATTTTCCTGTTACGCATTGGTGTAAGTAATGTGATTATGTAAATATTCTCTTCTTAACTCCCACATGACTTGTGTTAATATTTAACAACATCTACAAATGTGCATATCACATCAGTATAATAACCTTTTTGAACCATTACCTTAACAGAAGAATATTTCATGTGGATATGATGCCACCATTATTTATCCTTTCTAGTGTGTTCCTCGTGTTGGGTTTGTGGAGATGAAGGACTGCTGACAGGCCAGTGACATGAATAAGAAATGGCTAGCGTGGAGTGGAGTTTTCACCCATCAAATGGTGATCACTCTTGGTTATGGACAGTGGGTAGAGCGTGAGGTGGTGTCAGAGCAGTTGACATCCTCGAACCCCATCATGCTCACGTGGGCTGCTTCTCCAATGCTCATTTGAGGTTTTCCATCAATGGTGCCTTTTTAGAAATGCCCTAGGGGAAAAATACAAATTATGAAACCTGCTGAGGAAAGATGTGCTAGAGATCAGAATAGAGACATTGGGAGCCCTCCTCAGGATAATGTGATTTAGAATGACAAGAATATTAATGTACTAAGTTTAGCATTGTCCAAAACAAAATGTACAACAAAACCTAAAGTAAATAATTATTTAGACTTGTTATGCCAGTTTATTTCCAAACCTTAACTTTTATAACTTTTATAAACAAATAAAACAAAAAACTCAATACAGACATTATAATCTATTGATTATAAAATACATTAAATTAGAGAATTCTCTTCAATTAATTATTCTACGATGCATAAAATTGATGATCATTTATAAAATCTAGTGAAATATACAGAATATACTTCAGTATAATTTTTCAGTAAAATTAGCTTTTTATATATATTTTATTTTAATATTTGCATTTTTCATATTATTTTAGGTTTTAGTAATTTTGTTATGCTATCTTGTTATTTTTATTCTGTTATACTTACTAGCTTAATTTTAAATTCAGTTTTAGGAATTTCAACGATTCAATTTTAACTTATTTTAAACTAGTAATTTATTTCATTTAGTTACTAAAGCAACATTTTCATATGTTATTATTTTTTTATTTCAGTTTTATTACAAACAACACAACAATTATTGTAAACATTTTACTTTAATATAACAATAACAACACTACTCATATGTTTAGTGTATGATAACATGTTAATGCAAAAATTAAGCTGAGAAAATGAAATGTGCAATATTGTTAAAAAATATTCTTGCACCACATTTCTTTAAATTTAATTATATTTTAATTATAATTTGCCCTATTTAAATTCAGTTTCCAATTGTGCTCCATTTTCAATCTCATTTAAAATTATTTATTCACGTCTATTTCAGTCTAAATTCTATTGTAGCTTTTTTCCCCTTTAGATTATCACTGATATGAATATGATCTTCTACAGTCCCTCAACAACATTTCAATCCATTTCTCTGTCTCCACATAATTCCATGCATTGTACTGAGCAGTGCATTTCTGCATGTCCGATCTTTTATTGACCCCCTCTTTTCCTTTTAGAACGACAGAGCCCTCCATAGTTTGACATGGCCAGGGTCCACAAAGATTAGATTTGAATTTATGAAGATTGCTTCACCTAGGTCTGTGCTATAATCTATGCCTTTGTAGTATTTCACGTGTGGCCCCCTCGTCGCCAAGCCACCCAAGGGCCCCATATTTCACCATGACAACGTAATCACAGCTCCGCATTAAAAAGTCATTATTGTTTAGAATGGAGGCCTCATCCAGAAAAAACACTGGCTATAAAATCTCTTAGCCTTTGTCTCTCAGCACACATGTTTACTCAAGAACACAAGCTCAGGTGATTTAAATGACCAACTCACAACAACATTGATCTCACACAGGGTTTTGCCTTCATAGAAATACACACTTGCCAGTAGAGAGCCATATGATTCAAGGTTTATTCACACACTTTAACAATGTAATGTAATGTTTTATTGCCAATATGCAGATTGTGTTCATCTCTTGATACACTGATAACACTTTTTACAATAAGATTTGCAGATATTCAGTACACACTAAAATGTAAGAGGCATAACATGTAGATATATATTAGCAGTGCTTGGTGTTCAACTCATGTAAAAGAATAGGAATGTGTGTTACACACATCAATAAAACATCAAATCATGAAGCCTGTTGTGGAAAGGTGTGCTGCTACTTTTCTAAAGGATCAGACGTTCCTCTGTCAGACCAGATGATAAATCGAAGGAAGAAAAACAAAGTTGCCTGTACCTGTATCTTATACTAAAATGGGACTCTAAAAGTATTTTAGTACTTCAAACTCTAAAAGATATTTTTTGTGGGGAGAAGAAAGAAAGAAAGAAAGAAAGAAAGAAAGAAAGAAAGAAAGAAAGAAAGAAAGAAAGAAAGAAAGAAAGAAAGAAAGAAAGAAAGAAAGAAAGAAAGAAAGAAATGCAATTCAATTCCAAATGATGAGGTCCTTTCAAAAACATTCCATTTCAACTATTTTAAAGCAATTATTGCAAAATATGTGTTTACACTGAATTAGATGGATGGATGGATGGATGGATGGATGGATAGATATTTTTTCTGTTGTCTTTGTATTTTAATCATTAATCAATGTTTGCCATTTTTATTAGTTTTATTATTATTATTTAGTTTAATTATTTTATTTCACTTCTAGTTTTGGTTTGTTTTTTATCTTGTTTTGTTTTGTTTTAGTAAACTGGTACATTTTTGTAATTCAACTTGTTTTATTTCAGTTAGTTTCAAGGCAATATTTCTATTTGTGTTTGTTTTCATGTAATATTTACAGTATCTTTTATTTCATTTCAGCTTTATCTCACTTAACAAAAGTGAATATGTTATTTTGTTTTTATTAACAATAACAACACTGGTTCCCAATCCAATGGCAATAGCACTGCAGCTACTCAGAACAATGCACACTGGCAACCACCAGCACAGAGCAGCATCATGCTGACAAGCTTTATATGGGACAGCTGACATTATCTTCTTAAAATATTTAGTTTCATTTTTATGGATGGCTTTGCCCAGTTTTGTTTTATCTTCACCATCCAATTCCTTAGAATTATGTCGTTCATCCATATTTGTCATATTTTGCTTAAGTCAAAGCAGATGAATATGTGTGCACAAAGACAACAACCTGTTCATGAATTGCATATTGACACAAGCTTTCTATAAGCTCTTTCATCAAAACGTAAAGCTTCTGGACGTTACAAAACTGTCAAAAAACAGGTTTTGCATTGATCCAGAGTTTACCTGCCTGACAGATGTCTGACGTCCAAGCTTTGGGAACTCATTCTGACACCCGGGTAATTCCTCAGCCCCTTCATATGGTATCTCCAGCTGCCAGAAGATCTGCAGGGATGAACCTACCCTTGTAAGGCAGCACCATAGATATTCACCTAGCTGTCATTTCGACTTCTCCAAGCGTCTCAGTTAAGAATTGCAAACTCTCTCCAATCCCCAAGGGGTTATGGGTATCAGCTTTTTGTGTTTTATAGCTTAGCATGATGATGCTTGGGGAGGCCGTGGAGCCTGACCTCGGAGGTCATTGTCCTTGACTCCCTGGCTTTATTCTAGACCTCACAGTTCCAGGAAAGACCACTTTCCCGACCCTGCAGTGAATAAAAGTAGATTTATAGGCTTGTGTTGACACACAAGATGTAATTATGCATTAAGGATCGGCCACTGAATCCTGTTAGGCTTTAGCTGGATTTGGATAAAGACAAGCACTGAAATAAGGAGATAAAGTAGGAACATTGGAGAAAATAAGAACTATGTAGAGCTGAGAATAGATGTGTCAATGTGAACAAAATACTGCCCTCTTCGGATTTAGATCTCTATTTTTATCTTCCTTTCAGTCTGTTGCTCCATGCACACTGTTTTCTAAGTGGATCAATAAAGTCAATTCATGAGTCTGCCACCTTTCATGAATTAGATTTTCCTCCTCAATAAATGTATTCCCATCTGACTGCATCATCACTTTTAAGTCTATTCCAGCCACCTCATTGCTGCAACATACTGTCTTAAAAAACATAATATAATATGAGTCTCATATATGCTATTGATTGCTGTATTAGTCTTATTAACCCAGTAAGTTCACTGTCTGTCTGCAAATGGCTCACGGCAGCTGTCTTTTCCATGCTCAAGCCATACAAATATTTACAATGGGTTAGATTTCAAGGGGTATTTTTGTTTTGTTTTTGTTTTTGAGTCATTCTGTTGAATATAATAGATTGTTTGTCACTATTTAGATGGGGTAAGTTCAATTTTAAGATAGGCTTTGCAAATTGTATCCTTTCAGAATAAATCATCTATGTTTAACACATGCATATTCTATACCAAATATGTTCACAGAAACGAATAATGTAAACCAAGCCAATATCATTGGTTATCATACATCACATGACATTTAAGAATCGATAAGGTTTACTTTGGACTGAATCACTGTTTTTCAATGAATTTGTTGAGTGAATTATTAAATGGCTTATTATTATAGAAAGTTAACAAATCAGTTGAGTGAAAGATTGAATTAGACTTTTTGTTTCCTAATATATTTCCATCTGACTGCATCATCATTTATAAACCTATTTCGAAGCCTTATTACAGCAACCTACTGTCTCAGAAAATGTAATATAATAGTCCATATTGATGCTATTGATAACAGTAATGGTCTTACAAATGCTGGATTCGTTTTTAATGGTTTTGAGTCATTCTATTAAATATAATACACTGCTGGTCCCTATTTAGATTAGGTAAGTTTATTTGTAAGATTTGCATTGTGAATTTATAATTTTTTTTAAATCAAACATCTGTTTCAACACATGCATTGTCAAATATGCTGATGCTGACCTCGAATGTCAACCAATCCTACCAGTGGTGTGTTTCCTAAAAGCAAATGTGGTCACAAGTTCCATTATCACCAATGGAGTTCAATTGAATTCAAATCGTTCACTGGTCTTGTTTTAAGACAAAGTATAATCACACAATTATTTCAGCATAGTCTGCATCTAAAATGGCAACATAAACCTCAAATGTCATCCAACATCAAATATCAATGGTTCTTACATATCATGATGTTTGGTCACGTGACATTCAAGAACCAGTAATGTTTATTGTTAGTTGAGGTTTAATGTTTGTTCTATCACATTTAATATAGTCTGTTCATGCAGTAATTAATGATTTTGAGTGTGAATAAAGGCATGCTACCTTTATGTCCTTTCTGGATATATTTTTGGACTCCACTGACTTCCATAGTATGGACAAAAACAGCTGAACCATTATTCAAAATACCTTTTGTGTTCTTTTGGGATTGAATTGCTACACTTGGCACTGAAGCATCAAACCAACAAACAGGAATAGTTTTCCTGTTCAAAAAGTGATTTGTATTTGTTTATTTTCATTTTAATAATTATTTATTTAATTATTTATTTTTAACAATAAATCGTTTAGATTCAGTGCCACTGAGGTGCACACTCAAATAACTGCCTGGCTTCTTCTCCGGTGGGTTTGCTTATGTCCTCACACTCTAATTCACCATTAGATTTATGGCCATTCAGGAGGGACAAAACAGGATGCGAAACTGAGCCTGTTTGATCATGGGTTACATTCTGATTTACCATCCACAACTTAATTAAGTTACATGGCACCAGGGTGTTGGCCAGCTGCTGGAGACTGAACGCTGTGAGGGGTGGAACGGATATCTGGTTGCACAGCATTCCCTGAGCGCTCCCTGGGGAGATCCGCAGCAGGGCAAAAGCCTGTCTGGCCAGGGTTGACTGATGCATGTGTAATCCATATCTCTGTGTAGCTTCCCAAAAATATATGAGGTTGGTTTCAAATGAATATGAAACTTTAACTTCAGTCTGTCAGGGGGGCCATATATTATAGAGATTGTTTTGTTGTAATATGGATCATTTTCAGCTCTTTTGTAAATCGAGATACAGTACACTTACTGAGGTGGTACCGTTTTATATTTTAGAGACCCTTTATACCACCAATCACCAAATCACCAAAGGATAATACATCAGAAGCCACGATAGTGTATGTGTTACAGTGATTTCAATACATTGAATAGTTGTTAATAACAAATAATATATTTGTATTAGTAATCAAGCAATCGCATGCAATTTTTATTAATACAAATTAATACATTTGTTTTTGAATAATTTAAGATTTTTAAAACAATTATAATTTTTTGCTCTGTCACTGAAAATAGTTAAAGTTGTTTAGCCATCAACCTTCCAACATACACATACATATGACAACGGGTAGACAGAGTAGTAGTAGTAGTAGCCCTTTATTTATGTACAAAGATACAAATATGTTTACATGAGGAGAGAGGAAAAAGACGTTGAATCATTTGAATTAATAATTTTACGCATTCACAAAGACCTCATTTTGAAAGAAACAGCATTTTTGGGATGGGTGATCGATACAGTTACACAATGAATCAGCATTTTGGATTGACTCGTTTGAATTAATGATTTATTCATAAAGACCTTTACTTGTTTAGTTTTAGAATTAATCAACATTTTTAACAAATCTATTAAGTGAGTAATACAATATTTCATTGAGATACACAGCTATTTCTGAATGAATCAGTATTTTTTAACAAATTGTTTGAGTGAATTATTCAATGGCTCATTTATAAAGACATTTACGTCTTTCATTCCTGAATAAATCAGTATTTTTTATCAAATCGTTTGAGTGACTGATTCAATGACTCACACTTTAAAGAGAGTCACTTGCTGCCACCTGCTGGCATAACAATGTAACCGGCACTAAGAGTAAGCGAGAGAGTTTCAGAGATTTTCCCTCAGCCAACCAAATTTGAGAACTGGAACTTACAATTATATTAAATGCATGGCTTTTTTCAATCAAATGGACTTCATGCAGAAGATCTGCTAAAGTTTTGCATTTAAATGTTTAAATTTGTGCTTGGTACTATTATTTACAAGAATTTTATTTAAATAAATGCCTGTTTTTTAAGTTTTGAACATTTTTATAAATTACCATCTCAAACTGAATTTGTCTGATGGTGAGGGAATCCCATTTCAACAAGTGTGAAGGTTTATGAACTTTTAAATTAAAGTATGATTTATGGTGCAGTTGAAATGTAATTTGCATTTAAGGTCTAGTTTATGGCCACCGAGGCCCGTCAAGGCCATTAAATCTCGATAATGAGATTTGCATTATAAAATGAGGAGGATCGAATTCATGATGGCTGTTCTAGGGAGAGATGTGAAATAAAGACCTTCACTCCCCTCTATCATTCCTGATCACATATTCAAGTTATTACTGGGCCATTTCCTAAGTCAAAACTGAACAGAGTTAAGATTAAGGAGTCATTACACCAACAGCTACTCTGTGTATCTACATGTGGATTTATTCAATGATAAAAACATGATTTGTCTGGCATTACTTTATTTGTCTCCGGCTTGTCTCCTGTTGGCACTGGTTTTAATTATCATCTGTTCCGCTTTCCATTTTGGTTTCCTTTATATGATTTCTGCTTCTGCTTCATGAGAAGACTGCATGACGGACTCATGTTCATGACCTGAACCCTGCCATTTCTGGCCAGAGTCATCAGTGTTCTTTCATTAATATAATTTTGGTAATGAATTCTGGAGGTGATCTCACAGTCAGAGCCAATCTAAAGCAGATGGTTTTCATGTTCTATCTCCTGCCTAGCTTTTTAAATCAATATTAAGCCTTAATTCCCCATGTCTCATACTTTTTCCCTCATTATTGGAATCCCATAACGTGGATAGAATGAAATGGCCAATGCAAATGTCTCTACTGATAAATTATGTTCAGCATTTAAATATGAAAAATGTTCAACCGAATGCAAAAATCAATTTATGCTATTGTTATTTCTGATGAATGTGTTGAATAAGTACCAAATGACATATGTATATTAGATAGCGTGGCAAAAGCTATTCTTCACTTAATAAGGTGCGAACAAACCCTAAACTCAAAGGTGTCAAGTTAAAAAAAAATATATATATATATATATATATATATATATATATATAATTTATTTATTTGTTTCACTTGATACCTTAAGAGTCTAGGCTATCAAGTCTTAAAATAAAAAATATATGGGTAGTTGACGTATCAATGTGTCCTATGGTGTGACGTAAAAAAAAAAAAAAAATTATACAAATTAAACTCTAATATTGAAGATAAAAATCTCTCATACTATATGTAACTCTAAGAATAAAGATGCATTTTTCTCTTGTTATTTGTATGTTAAGTTCTTTTCTACATTTTTGCTATGTCACACCATAGGAAACAGTCCAATTTTATTTGTCAACTACCCTTTGTCAACTAGCTTAAAAAATGAAATGACATTGTCAGTAAAGATTACAATTTACACTTTGTGTCATTTTGTTTACCCATTAAATAAACATAATATTGTCTTACCACGAATACATATGAGTTTTACAAATACCAAACAATTTACATTTTGGATGAACATTTGTAAAGTATTTACTTTGTGAACAGTTTAGGCTTTATTAATATACGTTTACCATGGAAGACATGGAAGAGATATATGCAAGTAACTGCATTGCATTTTTTCTGTATTCTTGAATAAATTAATACACAGGACAAATGTATTAGATTATTATAATTTGTTTTATTATTTGCTTGCCTATTTGTTAGCTATTATTATAATACTATTACAGAAACTGCATGCTAATATAACACCTCCTTCCTCTTTATCCATAAGGTCAGCTGATCAGAGTGTTGTATCTCTAATTTATCCTGTAAATGAGCTGCTGACTATTACTCTAATGGACCTAAACAGAAGAAGCCCAGAACCCTGCGGAGGAAAGGACAAGCTAACTACTAATTTATAGAGAGGATTGCCTGTGTCTTAGATAATTATTTTTAATGTCACTCATTACAGCGTCGCTGCGGGGGGAGAGTGATATCAACATTCCTGTTGCTTTGCTTGGACACAATACCATTACAACAATGTCTTTCAATTAACCTTTCCTCTATTCTGTAATCAGCTCTTTCTGCTGGCCAGGCAAGTGCTGGATTAGAGGAGAGTGACTCTGCATTAATGAACTTTGACATGGAGACAGAAAGATGGTGAGACTAAGACAGAGATTTGCAGGCTGAGAGGGCAAGATTATCTTGTTCCAGACTTGGCGCCATCACTAAACCTTATCCTCTATCAACCAATTACAGATATCTGATAGAAGAAAGTCAAAGTGGGCGTAGGAACCTTAAAAACAGTGGATATAGTCACACCAGTGATGCCAATATATCTTCTAATATTTTCAACTTCCTGATATGAAAAGCATATTGGAATATGAGAATCCCCCCTGTGCATAGAGCAATTGCTTACTTCCTCATAAAATTGTGGTTTGATGCAAACAATCCCATTTAATTTGAAATCATTTTGCGATAAAAGCCCAAAGGGTCCTTGGAGGGATATGAAAAGAAAGTAGGCGAGACAATGTTATCCCAGTGCTTTATCTGCTAAATTTGAGAATGGGTATTATTCATTGGATGGTTATAAGAAGGAAGAATCCTGGATAGCATTGATGCAGTGAATGTCAGATTCAACATTTCACAGTATGTCTCAGTATTGTTGTCCAGGGATCCTGCCAACATTACAAATCATCACAGTGAACAGATGTCTTAAATATGTCCAGAAATAATGGCACTGAATCCACATGTATGTTCTCTGGCAACCCTACAGATGTGCATTACTGTGCATTTTTTCATTACTAACTAGTCAAACTTATGGGGATAGTGTCTTTTGTCTGTTGAATATTAAAGAAGATATTTTGATATTTTCTGTTTGGTCACCAACATTCTTTAAAATATTTCCTTTTGTGTTCTACAGAAGAAAACATGTTGTCTTAAATATTTTAGTTTAACTTAATGCTAAAGAAAAAATCTAGATTTGGAAATACATTAATCTGGTTACATATTATGCATTCTTCATCTATACTTCCTTCTAGCTGGACTTCCATCAAACACAATCAAACCTTTACAAATGATTCAGAATGCAGCGGCACGACTGGTCTTCAACGAGCCCAAGAGAGCCCATGTTACACCTCTCTTTGTCTCCTTGCACTGGCTACCAGTTGCAGCTCGCATCCAGTTCAAGACACTGATGCTTGCATATAGAACAATCACAGGCTCAGCACCCACCTACTTCCACTCACTATTACGAACTTACATCCCCTCCAGAAGCCTGAGATCTGCTAGTGAGCGACGCCTCGTGGTACCATCACAGAGAGGCTCAAAATCACTCTCCAGAACATTGTCTTTCACCGTTCCTGGCCGGTGGAATGATCTTCCCACCCCCATCCGGAATACTGGATCCCTGTCAATTTTCAAGCAACAACTGAAAACTCATCTCTTTCAACTCTACTTGACTATATAAAAATATATGTATATGTATACTGTGCTCCTGTCTTGTTTTGTACTTTTAGTTTGTAGTTTTTCCTGGTTCCTGTTTCCTGTATTTATTCTTGTTTATATTTGATTGCATTTTTGTGTCTTGTTGAATTTAAATATAACCATTGTGTTTCACTCTGTCACGTTGTTTTTTTTTGTGTTCTTGTCTTTTATTTTTGAGTTTAGTTTAGTCGTGGGGCACATTCAAGCTCAAACCGGTGCCCAACGTTTTGCTAAGGTTTCGGGTTGAACAACATGTTTCCTGGAAATGGTGTGCAACGGGGTTTGATATATGTTTTCTCTTGTTTGGTGGGTGTGTAAAAAATTGCAGCCCAATTAGCAGCAACATGTATATAAACCACGTGGTATTAAAGAGACAGCTCGCACAATGGGTCCAGGTGAAGTCCTTTACAATGTGTCCGCTGCCGCTCAGTATACACAATAATTGAAGACATGTTTGTCATAAGAGTTTTATAGTAACAGAGCATATCAACATGATGATGATGAATTTGTAAGTAAATGTAAATAACGGACGGCAAGAGCAGTGACTGTAGCATCAAGCATATTTTGCAGCATTAATTCTTCAAATAGAACACAAAGAATGGCCTTCTCAGCTGCCATAGTTGCATCAGAACAGGGTGTTCAACGCACCACCGTTTCCATTTAATAAATGTTTTACACATTTGTCGGGGCTGAACACAGCCCTGTTCTCATTGGTTATTGTCCTGCCATGTGGTTGTCCTGCTCAGTTCAATTTTCCACATTTTCAGGTGACATAAGGCATTTTTTCCTCTTCTTCTTCATAGCAGATGCAAGTTTATTAAACAGCCCCGAGTCATGAAAAAACATGGCCGTAAGTAATTTTTTTAAAAGTGACAATACATTCCTTTACTGCAGTCTGCCTCCTCTGATATGCCATTGTGCAACAATAAAGTGCATGGATCTTGCATTTGTGGTCAAAGGGACAAGGGAGGTCAAAGTGAAAACCCCAGACACTGGTCCAGTTTTGATCCCCCACAATATGCACTGTGTACATCACAGGGCTCACTGTGCTCTGGGAGGATGCCACTAAGGAGACCTACGAAAACAAGAACCTTAAGTATGCTGAGCTGGCAGCCAGTGCAAAATAACGTGGCTGGAAAGCAAAGGTTTGCCCAGTTGAAGTTGGCTGTCAAAGTTTCATAAGTAGATCTGCCATCAAGATGCTTAAGGAATTCAAGACCAAGCCCAACAGCAAGCTGTCAATGTGCTCTCAAGTGCCGCTGCAACATGTGAGTTGACAGCTCTGGATTAAGAGGAGGAACATCATCTGGGCCCTTAATAACAAAGGCATCAGAGTAGGGGTAAAAACAGAGGGGGACACATCTGGGGGCACCAAGGAAGGAAGGCACCTGATGTCCCAAATGAGACATATACCTCCCTCCCTGCACCCCATTACAACCACTTAAAATGCTCTCCACCTTGGGCAATAGAAGCAATGGAGAGTAACAACTAGTGTGTGCAAAAAGGCAAGCAAGATATAAAAATGCATTTACTGAAGCAAGCATGCTGATATAAGCTTGCTTTTGTGAGTCTTTAAACTCTCTTATCATGACTAGTTACAAATAATGTACTTTGGTAAATGTATTTTAAGGATCAAAACAAGAAACCATACAAAAAACATAGTTTTTATTAATCACTAATCTGCCCCTGTAATCATAATTTGTATAAAAGGGAAGAGTTGTTGGTGTTTTACTGCCTTTAGTGTTCTTTTCTGCTGGAAACTGGAGTGAAATGTATAGGTATTTGTTTTTGCTGCTTTGCAAAAATGAAGCCAGTATCATGCATTTCAGAAGAGCCTGGGTTGGAATAAAGAGAAAGTGAGGAGAGAGGATGTCTTCTGTTACTATACATGACTAAATAGACGTCCTTTCCACAGGGAGATGAAGTCATAGATTTTCAGAAGTTTGCTGGTGTCCTTTTCCTAATCTGATCAGCATGATTCCTCATGATGCCTCAGACAGCTGGAATCAAATTATTGTCAGCTCCTATCACACTACTGCCCATCAACCCACTTCCTGTCACTCACACACTCAGATGCCCTTCTGTCTTTCTAACTAACGTACACACAAGCACCTAAACAGTTGCCAACTGTTTCACTGCTTGTGCCCTCGGGTCATTATTCTCCTGTGCATTGTTATGTTGCATTATGATATGTTGTATTTTTGCATACCACTGTATATTGAAGGTCTGTTTTTGTGTACATGATTATGTGTGGGTTTGTGGAGCAGTTAATGATAAACCTGAGTCATCATCCAAATTGGTGTTTGGCAACATGGACGGCTGTGAACAGAGCTGTAGATGAAAACTGGTTTAAGGCATGTTAGTAAAGCTACGGATTAAATAATCCAATGCTTCCTGACCTGTACTGCTTTACATTTGGTTCAGAAAACAGAGCTCAGGCAATCAGCAGTTTGAAGTATGATACTTTTGTAAGCTCATTATTTCAAAAACTATGTTATTGGTGATGGGAAGATTGGATCTTTGTAATTTTTGTTGTTTGTTTTTTACTTTTGAATATTTTGGATGTCTTTCAGATAAACATACAAATCTTTAATTCATTTCATTAATACATTTATTATATATAAATCAGTGCTGTCAAATGATTGATAGCGATTAATCACATCCAAAATAACAGTTTTTATTTATATAATATACATCTGTGTACTGTGTTCATTTATTATGTAAATATACTTCAGTAAATATTTTGAATATATATATATGTATTTAGTCAGCCACCAATTGTGCAAGTTCTCCCACTTAAAAAGATGAGAGAGGCCTGTAATTTTCATCATAGGTATACCTCAACTATGAGAGACAAAATAAGAAAAAATCCAGAAAATCACATTGTAGGATTTTAAAGAATTTATTTGCAAATTATGGTGGAAAATAAGTATTTGGTCAATAACAAAATTTAATCTCAATACTTTGTTATATACCCTTTGTTGGCAATGACAGAGGTCAAACGTTTTCTGTAAGTCTTCACAAGGTTTTCACACACTGTTGCTGGTATTTTGGCCCATTCCTCCATGCAGATCTCCTCTAGAGCAGTGATGTTTTGGGGCTGTCGCTGGGCAACACGGACTTTCAACTCCTCCAAAGATTTTCTATGGGGTTGAGATCTGGAGACTAGCTAGGCCACTCAGGACCTTGAAATGCTTCTAACGAAGCCACTCCTTCGTTGCCAGGCGGTGTGTTTGGGATCATTGTCATGCTGAAAGACCCAGCCACGTTTCATCTTCAATGCCCTTGCTGATGGAAGGAGGTTTTCACTCAAAATCTCACGATACATGGCCCCATTCATTCTTTCCTTTACACAGATCAGTTGTCCTGGTCCCTTTGCAGAAAAACAGCCCCAAAGCATGATGTTTCCACCCCCATGCTTCACAGTAGGTGTTCTTTGGATGCAACTCAGCATTCTTTCTCCTCCAAACACGACAAGTTGAGTTTTTACCAATAAGTTATATTTTGGTTTCATCTGACCATATGACATTCTCCCAATCCTCTTCTGGATCATCCAAATGCTCTCTAGCAAACTTCAGACGGGCCTGGACATGTACTGGCTTAAGCAGGGGGACACGTCTGGCACTGCAGGATTTGAGTCCCTGGCGGCGCAGTGTGTTACTGATGGTAGCCTTTGTTACTTTGGTCCCAGCTCTCTGCAGGTCTTTCACTAGGTCCCCCCGTGTGGTTCTGGGATTTTTGCTCACAGTTCTTGTGATCATTTTGACCCCCACGGGTGAGATCTTGCGTGGAGCCCCAGATCGAGGGAGATTATCAGTGGTCTTGTATGTCTTCCATTTTCTAATAATTGCTCCCATAGTTGATTTCTTCACACCAAGCTGCTTACCTATTGCAGATTCAGTCTTCCCAGCCTGGTGCAGGTCTACAATTTTGTTTCTGGTGTCCTTTGACAGCTCTTTGGTCTTGGCCATAGTGGAGTTTGGAGTGTGACTGTTTGAGGTTGTGGACAGGTGTCTTTTATACTGATAACGAGTTCAAACAGATGCCATTAATACAGGTAATGAGTGGAGGACAGAGGAGCCTCTTAAAGAAGAAGTTACAGGTCTGTGAGAGCCAGCAATCTTGCTTGTTTGTAGGTGACCAAATACTTATTTTCCACCATAGTTAGCAAATAAATTCTTAAAAAATTCTACAATGTGATTTTCTGGATTTTTTTTTCTTATTTTGTCTCTCATAGTTGAGGTATACCTATGATGAAAATTACAGGCCTCTCTCATCTTTTTAAGTGGGAGAACTTGCACAATTGGTGGCTGACTAAATACTTTTTTGCCCCACTGTATATATATATATATATATATATATATATATGTATAATATAATATTTCATATTTTATTTATACCTGACATTTTATCCTACCCGTCAGATTTTCCTACCTAGGCTTACTGTGCATGCGCGCATCAATGTTGCATCCTTTTTCTCACGCTGAACAACAATATTTAATGTATCTGCATTACTGTAAGGGGCAGTTTAGGGTTGCGGTGGGTGTAGACGTTAATAAAACACAATCTAATAGGTAGAAAAAAATATTGATTGTTGGTTTGCGGTAGCCTACTAGATGAATCCCTTCTATCCACAACCGCGAATATATACTGTATGTGCATTACTGTAAGGGGTAGGTTTAAGGTTGTGGTAGGTGTACACATCAATAAAACATAATTTAACAGGTATCATTTTTCGTTGTCGAATTGTACTACCCACTGTTTTAATGGGAGGTAGCAAAATCTGACAGCGTAGGACAAATCGACAGAACAAGACACTTGGCCAGGGCACTACAGTGTGACCATTTTAGTGACTGTTTGTCACTAAAACAGACTGTTTGTCACGACCATTTTAGTGACTGTTTGACTGTTAGAGACTGTGATTGAAAAGGACTGCGTTCACGATTATCAAAAAGTATTTAGGAGCCCCTGTGCGACTAACCCGATCAGGATATTTGTGTTTGAGCTCAGAGGAGCTACAAAGATATGGCGTGTAAATAGTGTCAAATCTTGCGCATATAAGAACAAGACGCGAGCACATGATATGAGTGCACAGAACAGTATCCACGCGCGCAAACCCATTCTTGCAAGGTAGCATTTCTGCAAATCATTGCCAATTTTTGTGCCAAATTGTATAATGATTTATATACATCTAAATTTAATAAGCAACATGCTCTTGATTTTTTGTATCATTATCTTGTATAAATAAATTGAGTAATGCTGATCAAGCTTTTTGTGATGCTTCCATTATTTTAAAAGAAATTGAAGAAGCAATTATATTATTAAAAGTAAATAAATCTCCTGGCACAGATGGTCTCACATCAGAATTGTATCATATGTTCAGTAAAAATATAGCTCCCTTCTTGCTTAGGGTTTATAAGGAAAGTATAAATAAATCATTTCTTCCACCTACTTTATGCCAAGGTTTGATTACTTTAATTTCCAAGCCAAATACAAATCCTATTTGATTAGATAATCGGCGTCCAATAACGTTGTTAAACAATGATTATAATATATTTTTTGGATTATTCTGATATAATTAATGAAGATGGTTACATCTTTTTTGGACTATTATAAAGCCTTTGATACTTCAGAGCATGTTTTTTTTTTAAAGCCCTTAAATAAATCGGCTCTGGTGCTATTTTCAGTAAAATGGTTAAAATGTTATATAAAAATGCAAATAGTTCAATCAAGTTAAGCAATGGTACCTCTCCAAGGTTTTTTTACTGTGGAGTTAGGCAGGGGTGCCCTGTATCTCCTTATTTGTTTTTAATTGCAGTGCAATTTCTTAATTTGTACATTAAAAGGAGCAATATAAAAGGTGTTACAATTGGAAATATAGAATTCATTATCAGTCAACTGATGACACAGCATTATTTTTAAAGGACTCCTCCCAAGTCTCGGTAGCTTTAAATATTCTCCAAGTATTTACCAAAGCTTCTGGTCTAAATCTTAATATAGATAAATACGAATTACTGCCCATTAAAAATTGTTGTGTTTCCTCAATCTGTGGCGTAGCTGTTAAAAACATAGTAACATACCGTGGCATAAATATAATGAAGAATGAAAACAGATGTGCTACAAATTTGAATCCAGTCATCGCAAAAACAAAGAAAAAATTAAATGGCTGGCTTCAAAGAGATTGTCTCTTAAAGGAAGAATTTTGCTCACTAAAGCTGAGGGGCTATCGCATCTCTCTTATGCAGCCCAATCTCTCTATGTAGATAAGCCAACATGTAAACTGATTGATATAACTTTAACAGATGTTGTCTGGAAAAATAAATGCCATTATATGAAAAGGTCTATTATATTAAATTCCTATAACAAAGGTGGCCTACATTTTATTGATTTCAATTCGTTAAATTATGCCTTTAAAATAAATTGGCTTAATAAGTATTTGAAAAATCAACATTCAATCTGGTACATTTTTCCACAACAAGCATTCTCGTTTGTTGGAGGTATTACATTTCTGTTGATGTGCAATAATAACATATCCAAAATAACTGTTAAGCTTTCAAATTTCCATCAACAGGTACTCTTGGCCTGGGCATTAATATATAAACACAATTTACCCTTACATTTTTTATTTGGAATAATCAAAATATTTTATATAAAAAATAGATCTTTGTTTTTAATCAGTGGTTTAATAATGGTTTGCTTTTAGTAAGTCAGTTATTTAACAGCAGAGGTTTGTTAATGACTTTAGAATGATATATAATTTAATTCAGAATATAACATACCAGTTAGTCCAAAGGAATTCGCAATTGTTATGGGAGCAATAACATCAGGAGTTTGTATGCTCTTCAAAAATAGCAATTACTCCCCACTTAAAAACGTATTTTCCTGAACCAATAGATACCACTAGGTAAAATATGTGTTTCTACTAAAAAATATAGAAATTATAAAATCAGATCTCTTTTTATTGAAAAAATTAATACTTTGTCGCCTGTAATTTCTTACTGGAATGGTTTATTTAGAAATTTAAATTGGGAAAAAATTTAGACAATGCAACAGAAATATTTCCTCACTAATAAAAGTAAAAGAAATATCTTTAAAATTAATTAATAAATGTTTCCTTGTTAAACATTTTATGGAGAAGTATAAGGCTAACTTTGATACTAAATGTTCATTTTGTCAATTTCATACCGAAACTGTTTTTCATTTATTCTGGACTTATTCTGGACATTATACTGAACAACTCTGTAAAAACATTGGTTCATTTATTAATGAGAATATCTAGCAAGATGTATCCATTACTTTCAAAGGAATTGTGTTAGGATATTATGTAGACTCTACTAAAAGCAATTCTTGTTCCCTTTCGAAGGGAACTCTACGCTGCGTCCTCTAGAGGTCACTATGGGAACGCCTTCAGCATGACCGGTGTCTGAAGCATTAAATGAAAACACACAATGCACTTGACATTGGCAGGTGGAAGCCTATGACGTAAGCAAATGAGCGTCTGCTGGAATAAAAGGGCGCTTGTGGAACACGTCATCCTCTTTTTTGTCTTCAGGGGACATTTGTTTCTGAAGTGTGAGTACTATATCTGTTGTGAAACGCTTTAAGAGGTGTGCCGATCCGTGTCAGCTCTTTCTGACACCAGATGACACACGACTTATGCGTTATGTGTTTGGGCGAAGAGCACGCGCGCTCTGTTCTCGAGGGAATGGAGTGCGTTCATTGTGAGCTTTTTTCTTTGGGAAAGCTCCGCTCTCGTTTGTCCCTTTTCTCGAGAGAATTGGGCAATCATCTGCCCCCCGCGGCTCGGGTCCAGCCGTGACGAGTTTGAGAGAGGAATTAAAATCTTGCGCTCGTCAGCGGCTGAGGAGAGTAAACTGCTGGAGGAAGATGTATTGTGTCTTACATCTTCTGATCCAGCAGGAAGTGCTCTGCTGTTATTTCTGAGCTTTCTCAGCCTGTCTGCCCCATGTATGAAGAGTTGCTGGAAGTTATGAAGCATGCTACTGTTAGGTTAGACCTACAGTGGAGGCACGAAAAAGGGGGAGTGGCTCGCAGTAGACTTGATGAGCAATTTCTCTCTGGACATAACCTCCCAGCTCTCGTGAGCCTCAAATTCCTTCCAGATCTTCACAGTGAGATCATGAAGGCACGGATAAACCATATTCAGCCCATATCCATCTGTATAAGCATGCTAATTATGCTGACATCGAAGGGATGCGCGAGTATGGATATGCGTCGATGGCTCCTATTGAAGGGATGCTTGCGAGCTATCTCTCGGCTGGGGTGACATCGACGTTGAAGGCTCCGGTCCTGCCATCCAAGCCCCCCCAAAAAACATCTCGCTTGAATGGTAGGGCATACGTGGCAGCTGGTCAGGCTGGTGCTGCTCTGCACGATGTCGGTGTTGCAGGCATACCAGGCTGATTTGCTGAAGGACCTAGACCAGGGTCAGCCCCCTTCCTGAGGCGGTAACTGAGTGCGCCGCACCACAGATTTGGCTCTAAAGGCCACCAAACAAACGGTTGCCACGATCGGTAGGGCGATTGTGGTCGTCTCAATCCTCTCAATCTAGAGAGTCGCTTTTCTGAGACCTCCACTCTGAGAGCCATACTCTGGTGAGCTAGTCTATGATGGCGAGCTTTGAGCTTGCCTGAAGAGAGTTTTTTGACTCTAGATCTGCTGGGCAGGTATGGTGTTCCTCGAGTCTGTGACTTAGGAATCCAGCTTTCGGACAATCTTTCCCTCAGCATGGTGGTGCTGGCATAGCGTTCCCATAGCGACCTCTAGAGGATGCAGCGTAGAGTTCCCTTCGAAAGGGAACGTCTCAGGTTACACATGTAACCATGGTTCCCCGAAAATAGGGAACGAGACGCTGCTGCGTCTCTTGGCCATGCTTCGGGCATTCCTGTTGGCGTCGCCTTTGAAAAAAAAGAGGATGATGTGTTCCACAGGTGCCCTTTTATTCCCGCAGACGCTCATTTGCTTACGTCATAGGCTTCCACCTGCCAATGTCAAGTGCATTGTGTGTTTTCATTTCATGCTTCAGACACCGGTCACACTGAAGGCGTTCCCATAGCAACCTCTAGAGGACACAGCATCTCGTTCCCTATTCTCAGGGAACCATGGTTACATGTGTAACCTGAGACGTTTTATTATAAATTATAGATTTATTTTGATTGGTAACTTATTATTATTCTACCTGGTCTTTTTATTTATTATTCTACCTCACTTTGAGTCAAATATTACAATGGGAAGGCTAATTTTTGTTATTGATCAGAATGTGCTCCTGAATTTTTGATAGTGCCCTTAAATATTTTAGATTGGGGGGGCACTTCAAATGTAGTCACCCTAGGGCACTGCACTGTGTTAATCCGGGCCTGCCTACAGTAAACCTGACTCACAGCATCTTATATATATATATATATATTTTATAGTTATAATTTAGTATTTTATAGTTTAGAAGTAAAATGTAATACTTATTTTATAATTTCAGGATTTTGTGTGTTTTAAAAATTAAATTTCTTAGTTTGATCATGAGCAATATACATACTAGCTTTTAACATAATTTTCACTGTAGTAACTAGGACTATTACTTACATAGATATAGAAAGGGATGTATCCCTCTGATTTTGATATCTGTTTACTTCCTTAATAATAAGTTATAAACAATTACACATGAAAATTAAAGACGGTGCAATAGCAAAGTATGCTTATTTTAATATAATGGATTTTAAATTTTGCATTGCATTATATATATTTTTTTTTGCCATTTCATTACAAAATTTGTATTTATGCCACAGCATTGTCTTATGGAAATTATGCTTAATTCAGATATTAACTTCAATAAATGTTTGCACATATTCAAAGACCAAATTGAGACATCAGTCTAAGGGTGAAAACAAAGCATTTAAAACTGCCCTTGAACTCCCTCAAACTACTGGAAAAATCCACATGAGCATGTTGTGTATTTACGTGGAGCTGGGAGGGACTCAAGTAAGGAGGGTTTGAGGGGTCACTTTACTATATAAAACAGGGGTTGCCAATCATAACTATATTTGCCTTCTGAGCTGCAACCCTACACATCTACTGCCATGATCACTTTTGTATTGAAAACACTGTGCATTCTGCTCTGTGCAGTGTTCATCTCTGATCAAGTCATGCCCATGCCAGACTTCGACCTGGAAAAGGTGAAAAAATAGCATTTACCTAGCAATTTCACTGTAAAATAATATATGAGTGTTGTCATGTCAGGGAGTTTTGGGGAATTTATCATGTTAAGTTTGGCTAAAATAGTTCTAGACCTATTGTGTTTATATATAAAGAAAAAAAAAACTAATGGAAGGAAAGTGGTATCTTTTTGCCTTTGCTACAAATGCTGAAAGGTTTGTCACACGTCTCAAGGCTGACCTAAAGATGGCAACTGCCATAATGGTGCCTACTGAAGATGGAGACCTCGACCTCAGTTACAGTCATCTAAAGTAAGTGAGCTCCATTGTAGTGTTAAAAAAAGAAGAGTCTTGATGAATGTTCTCAAAATTCCAAAATAATGATTTTTAATTGCTGAACTTGTTTCTTAGGAGTGATGGTTCCTGCTTCAGGATGCGTCATCTTGCCAAGAAAACTGAGATTCCTGGAGGCTTTGTCTTCGACAACGAGAGTAAGTCTTTTGGTTTTTGTGGTCAGATTGCTTTTTATCATCCATATTTCTGTTTCTTTAGCCTAAATGTGTCTGATTCTATCAGTTTGGGGAAATTCCAAAGATATGCATGCGGTTGATGCCAAATTTGATGAATATGGTATTGTTCACACCATCAAGACAAAGGGAGGGGAATCTGAGATTCTCAACAAACTCCACAGTAAGAGCTTCCTTTGTCTAAATTACACAATATAGCTAAAATAGTTTTGTGAATCAATGCTAAACAGACTTTAAATGTGTCACGGTCACAGCTTGTACCAGAAAAATAACTGATGACTTGAAGGAGAAGTTTAAGCAGCTCTCCCTAGACACTGGCATCCTTGAGAAAAGACATTGCCATATTGCCAATGAATGGTTTGTTTTAATCGATCCTCATGGTCACTGATACAATAACTGAATTTTTTACTAACATCTACACTCACTTTGAAAAAGAGAAAAGTGAGCGGCAGTTGTGTGGACGAAAATGCCTTGTTGATGTCAGAGGTCAGAGGAGAATGGGCAAACTGGATAGCGATGATAGAAAGGCAACAATAAGTCAAATAACCACTCGTTATAGCCAAGTTATGCATAATACCACACCGGGTGCCGCTCCTGTCAGCTAAGAAGAGGAAACGGAGGCTACAATTCGCACAGGCTCACTAAAATTGGACAATAGATGATTGGCTGGTCTGATGAGTCTCGATTTCTGCTGCGACATTCAGATGGTAGGGTCAGAATTTGGTGTACAGAACATGAAAGCATGGATACATCTTGCCTTGTCTCAACGGTTGAGGCTGGTGATGGTGGTGTAATGGTGTGGGGGATATTTTCTTGGCACACTTTGGGCCCCTATTGGGTACCAATTGAGCATCGTTAAACGCCACAGCCTACCTGAGTATTGTTGCCAACCATGTCCATCCCTTTATGACACCAGTGTACCCATCTTCTGATGCTACTTCCAGCAGGATAATGCACCATGTCACAAAGCTCAAATCATCTCAGACTGGTTTCTTGAACATGACAATGAGTTCACTTTACTCAAATAGCCTCCACAGTCACCAGATCTCAAGCCAATAGAGCACCTTTGGGATGTGGTAGAACAGGAGATGCGCAACTGTGTGATGCAATCATGTCAATATGTACCAAAATCTCTGAGGAATGTTTCCAACACCTTGTTGAATATATGCCATGAACAATTAAGGCAGTTCTGAAGGCAAAAGGGGGTCCAACCCGGTTGTCACGCTTCAGTCCAGAGGTTGCACGGAAGAGCCAGGAAACACGGGACGAGGAGACACGGAACTTCTTGAGAACACTTTAATTTGAACACGGAGATGACAGAGACAGGTACACACACTCAAGGACGCTAGACATAAACAATAATCCACAGGAAACATGGGGCAGAACAGACTATATGAAGGGAGTCATAACTGGAAACACCTGGGACGAAATCAAGATACAAACAGTGACTAATTAACTAATGATGACAGGAAACTAGGACGGGGAAACCAAATATGGGCAGGGAAACAAAAGGCTGTGACACCGGTACTAGCAAGGTTTACCTAATAAAGTGGCCAGTGAGTGTATAACTACTGTTTTACAGGAGAATGCTCAGATGATAAAGTATCTCCTAAATCAAAGAAAATCTAAAACAACTTCAACTGATCCGATCAGTCCAATTGAAAATAAAGACCAGCATTTTTGGCCTCCTTTCTGCTTGTTTTTTTATCTCTTTCAATCTGTACAAATAGAAACTCTTAGTGCTTTAAATACATTTACATTCTTCTCATGAGACAATACATTTATTTGCTATAATGCTTCTCCAAATGAAATCTCAAGCAGCACCAAATGGTAGGAGAATGCATAATGAAGGGTTTTGTCGGAATTTTGTGTCAGTTATGTCACACGAATAATATGTCACACATGTAAATATTTTTATTTATGTATTTATTTATTTATCTTTCGGTTTGAAAATGACAAAATGTTGACGTGCTAATGTAAAATAATCATTTTTCAATTAAAAGAATAATAAACCTTTTTGCACACAAAATGAGTATTTCGAAGTCTGTTATAAGTGACACACATATACAGTATGTGAACTATCCCCATGACAAAATATCAGCTCAAGTTTAAGCAAGTTTAGTTGTACAGCTCAAGTTTAATCTAAATCACTTAATGCACACAGAAAATGTGAAAATGTTTCATAATTAAAACTATTTTTAATAGTTATGTTTGTGATATAAAAAAAATCAATTCAACATTTTGAATGACATTTCTGTTGGGCACAGCTAACGTTGTAACTCTGCGAAGAATAAATGCACATAAATGTATGTATATATATATATATATATATATATATATATATACTAGTATAGCCGTTATCGGCGTTAACGTGCTGCGTTAACGTGAGACTCTTATCGGCGATAAAAAATATCGCCGTTAATCTATTCTCAAAGTTGGGTTGGGAGCTGGGTCTATACTACGCACTATGATGACTTTCACCCTGATATTTTAGCGGATGTATACTAGCGAATTGCACTGTAGGGGCGAGCGAGTCTTGAACTAGAGGCTCGCAGTCCGTGATGGACAGATTGTTAAAGTGGCTGGTCTGTGTGGTAATACAATCGGGCAGGACATCCAAACACTCACCTATCATTCATCAACCTCAAATATGTCTTTTCCTCAGAAAGATGTATGTAGTAGCAACTTACATGGCGCTCAATATGATGTTAACCTAGAGAAATGTGCGCTATTGAAGTGTTTGTGTGGAAGCGTTTGGAGGACAGGCTCGTGCGTTCACTTGCTCTTAAAATCTCCGTCATTTTGGTCATACAGATAAAAGTAGCCTAATATCTTTCGAATCTGTAAAGACTCTCGTTATTTGTGTGCACTCAGAATAACAACGAAAGCGTTGCGCTTTTAAGCAAACAGGATGCGCTTTAGGTCTCATGTGAACTTGAGAATTCACTCCGTGTCACCCTCTGCTTGAACCTGTGTGCATGCCGTTACTGTGAAATTACCACATCAGACATGACGTGCTAACATGGATGCAGCTATGAAACCGCGAGTTTGCTTCAGGGAAAATCGATTTTTAAGAAGCTTCCCAATGGAAACTGTAAACAGTTCATCACGACCTCTTATGTAGGCCTACAGTTCAAAATTCATGTTTAACTGAATAAACAGTTAGTAAACACAAGTACATCTTATTGAACATAGTTTATTTTCATCAATTAATTATCATAGTAGAACAGCTTTCTCAAGCAGTTTGTGATGCATTTTGGAAACAGGAGATGAGCCCTAGTCTAATGCGCCACCTGGCTTGAGAAACCCGCTCAAAGACTTACTTTTAGCCATTATTTGGGTAGCACACATATTCTGAATGCCTTCGGCAGAATTCAAATGAGCCATTTTAATCTAGATTAATCTAGATTAATTCCAAAATTAATCTAGATTAATCTAGATTAAAAAAATTAATCTATGCCCACCCCTAATATATACACATACAAAAATATGCAAGTTTTAAATTCAATGCAAAAGGGGTTTGCCCCCCCCCCAAATAAAAGATACAAATGTAATTTAGATATCCTTGTCTGTCATTGAGATATTTGCTGTCATTGAGATATCCTTGTCTGCAAATAAAATAAAAGTTTTGTAATGATAAACGGCTATTTGGCACATTTTCAGGTGAGTCTCACCCTCCTCCAGCCACATTAGTGTAAGTAGAATGATTTATAATATAATAATCCCACAGTGCCATCAGACAATGTTTTATTCAGTATCATCTGTTTGTGGCCAGGATTTGTGCAGTTACGCAAAAAAAAGGGATTTAGGAGGGAGTGAAGGTTTTTAATGTTATAGATTCTTGTTATGAGTGTGAATGTGATAGCACTGATATCTAGACTGGTGCATTCAGGCTGGCCGGGAGGAAATGAATCAAAAGATGGATGCCATGTAAAGAGACATCATATTAACTTCTCAAGGAAAATGTGAGAGATACGATGGTGCTTCAGTGTAAAGGATAATGAGGAAGAGGTTTATAGACCGTTTGTGAAGGGAAAGAATGTATCCACTCAAATGTTTCAGAAAATTACAAAAATGAAATCTCTCTTTCCCCACAGTTCAAGGTTAGTACTCTGGTGGTGTTAGTACTACAAATCTGACAGAACATAATTTTGACTTACTCAAAATGTAAATAGTCTGGTTCAATGCTTTCAAAGTTCCTATAAAATTTAGCATCCTAAGATAAGTAAACGGTCTTTCATTTTTCCAAATCACATGTGTACTGATGGGAAACTTTCAAGAAAAAAAAAACATAAACAAAGTTAAAAACTGCTGATTAGACAACATGATTATTGCACAGGTGTGCCTTAGGTTTGTCACAATAAAAGGCCACTCTAGAATGTGCAGCAAGCTGACTGCAGGAATGTTCACCAGAACTGTTGGCCTTTTATTGTGGCCAGCCTAAGGCACACCTGTGCATTAATCATGCTGCCTAATCAGCATATTGATATGCCACATCTGTGAGGTGGATGGATTATCTCAGCAAAGGAGAAGTGCTCACTAACACAGATTTAGACAGATTTGTGAACAATGTTTGATAGAAATAGCCATTTTGTGTACATAGAAAAAGTCTTAAATCTTTGAGTTCAGCTCATGAAAAATGGGGGCAAAAACAAAAGTGTTATGTCTATAATTTTGTTCAGTATATATAATGGTTTATAAAAGACACAACCGTCATGATATCTTGTAAAATACATTTGTGAAACACCTTAGAACCTTAAAAGTTGTTGTTAAACTATATGTAATTTATATTAAGTTATATATATATAAAAAATATATATATTAAAATATAAAGTAACTATATTAATTGATTGATTGATCGATTCTAGATGTTGGTGGTATTTTTGGTGCCGATGTTGCAAAGAAAACTGTTGTTTTAAAGAATTTTAGTGTTTAACAGACAAATATGGGTTTAGAAAAACATGGAAAAGTAAATAATGACATAATTTTTATTCTTGTATTAAATAATTTGGAAGCATAACCATCCATCCATTCTCCAAACTGCTTGTCCTATGTAGGATAGAAGGGATGCTGGAGCCTATGGAAACATATCACAAATAACATATTTTCTATTGGTCCCTTATAAAAAAACTGGAAAAAAGGGATGTCTTCAGACGGAAAAACCATAGGCTGTATGTACCAGTATAACTGACCCTCCATCATAAAGATAAGACTGTCTTCCGTTTTACTGCACAGCATTCTATTCAAAATGGGCTTGTGCTTGATTACTCTGTTCAGAACTAAACATAAATGGTCAGACCTTTTTATGCCCCATGTCATTTTGACATACAATCCTATTCCGGCTCATTATTGCTGCCTGCTGGGAAAGCTTTTTAGGCTATTGTCAGAGCATTACTGGCATGGTGAATTGTCCAGACGGGACAATACCTTTCAGACATGCAAATGGCATGCTTGTCATATGTAGCATAAAATGTCTCACTTGTTAAGGCTGTATTAAAGCATAAAAGCAACCCTGCAGAAACATTCAAGCGGAAATTACTGATCTAAAAATTGTTTCCATTGTTTTACATATCTGTCCCATACTAACATAAATCTGGTATGCATATGAACGCAAACTTTTTTTTTTTATAATAGTCAGCAATATGTTATTATATATTTTTTTGTATTTTATTTAACAAAGAGTCACCTGCATGTATTTATATTTATTTGCATTTATCTGCATTTGAGAACAGGATATGATGCATGCCAGAAGAATCAAACCTGCATTACCCATACAAGCACAATGGCTCAAAATATCTCTAAGTATTAACCATTGTTCCATGGCTCAAATTAAAAGTGTTTAGAATTACAAATCATACAAATACTACTTTTATTTTGTAATTTTGATTCCAAACCAATTGTCCTTAATACATTTGCACTCTCACTGGACAATTTAAAGTATTCAATTCACCTACATGGGTTTGTCTTGTGGATGAAAACCAGAGTACTAACACTGGAAGACAATGCAAACTCCTCACAGAATGGTTTCATGACTCCACCTGGACTAAAACCAGGGAACTTCTTGCTGTGAGGTGAGACCAGAGTTTTTTCTACATAATGTTCCTTTTGAGGGTTTTGAAGTTCAAGCCATTTCCTGAATGCCACCAACGAGAATATAAATTGCTAGAAACTGATGATCTGGTCTCTCTCAAGGTTCAGACGGCATCACGGCACTGCTTAAGCGCATGCCTTCAAATGAAGCCTCTTCTGCCCTCTTCAGGACTGATGGCAATATTAGTGCTCAATGAAAATAAATTTTAGCTGAAGGTTCTGCGCTGTCACATTGCATTATATTGGAACTGAGACGAGCACATGTCCAGTTACATTTCAGAGTGTGAATTATCTAGAACTTGACCACCAGATTTTCATTTCACTTCAGTTAACGGCTTTTCAGATCCACAACATTCATTTCTCATGTCAATTGCTAGCAACTAAATGTTTTTTATTTGTTCCATTTTTGCTCCATATCAACCCGTCAACTAAGCGCTAGGCCATTACTCTTGTGCTAAAAATAAGAAGTTGAAGACTGAAATGAGTTCCTGACATTCTCTGACTTCACTTTTAACAAGAATAGCACCAGTCTGGTTATTCCCACAGCAGAGTTTCAGAGTTCACATGAGACCTGAGGCAAATTACATGTTTTCCATTGTGGCATTACAGTCACATGCAACTGAAAAAGCTGGATATTTCCACCACCTGGCTTCTACCTCTAGAGCAGATTTCAGGAAAATAGTGTGGTTTCTAGTGTGCAGGATTTCTCACAGCTGTATTTATCTGTATTGCCAGAGACCCACATTAATAGTGTAAAAGGTTTTTCCTGTAATGCACATTCCACCCAGTAGCTGATAGCCTCAGGTGACCTTTGAAGAGGAATGCAATTATAGGGGAGAGGTAATGCTCTATTGTTCCTGAAGTCTCTCTCTGTCTCTCATGCTCTGTGTGAGGTTAAGTGTAGCCTATATATGTTCTTTCATATTACTGTTCTGCGTAGGTCTTTGATACATTAGAGTTGTAAAATCACCCTGTACTTTTACATTATACACAGGAAAGAAATATAAAATATAGATCACAATTCCTCACATGAGAATTATAAACTAGAGTTTTACTACATTTCCTGAAAAAAATGTGAGGGTTGTTCACTCATGTGAAACCCGTTGTGATATTTAATAGGACACTAATTCCAATTTAACATTGTGCTTGAATTTTAAGGTGTTCTGTGTGGTTGCTAGGTTATTGCTCGGTTTAAAAAAAAAAAAAGATTTTGCCTTAGTTTCCCTACATCTTTTAGTTAATTGCCTTTTTGTTCATAGCAACTTTTTTTCTTATTAAATTTCCATAATGTCCTTTCAGCTTGATTATATCCATTCAGCTGTCTTATTTTCCCTCAGTTTCCATTTGTCCCCTCAGCTTCCTTCTTTATTTACGTATTATTGTTTTTTGTTTATTATTGTATTTGATGCCAGTTATATGTTATTGCCCTTGCATGTTCTTTGTTCTAAAATTGAAAACAAAAATATATATTGTTTATTCTCAAGTCTCGAGAGATTCTGCAAGATTTCCCGTGTTCACAGTCTGTTCTCTGGTTGAAAATCTGTTGGTGTGTGGGGTGCTGTCTTTGTCACATCGCAGCACACCACACACTATAGGAGCAAAACGGTTCAATCTAGGATTTTTTTGTCCTCATGTGTGTGGTCTCTCACATTTTGAAGATCTTATAAGATTTTAAAAATCTTTTAGTGTGTACCCAGCATTAGGCTTCATTATGTCCTCTCAGTTTCCTTACATTCACTTAGCTTCCTTAAAGTCTCTTCAGCTTCTTTATGTCTTTTTTTAGCTTGCTTATGTCCCCTGAGTTTGCAAAGACCTATTGGCTTCCTTGTGTCCTTTCATCTTCATTATACCCACTCAAGTTCCTCATGTCCCCTCAGCTTCCTTATGTCTCTCTCAGATCCTTCATGTCCCTTCAGCTTCCTTATGTCTCTCTCAGATCCTTCATGTCCCTTCAGCTTCCTTATCTTTCCTCACGTTTTTAAAGTTTTATTAGTTCCCTATGTGCTTTAAACTTCTTTCATTCTCTCATCTTTCTTACATCTCAGCTTCCTTATAGTATATTCCCTCTGCTTCCTCACTTCTGAAGTTCTGCTTTTCACTGAAGCATCCATTTGTCCTGCAGCTTCTTAAGTTCCCTTTAGCTACTTTTCAGTTTCCTTGTGTTTCCACATTCTTCGAAGTTCATGCAGCTTCCTTTCATTCAGCAGTAAAAAAATAAATAAAAATAAAATCAGTTAAGACTGTATTGGTAGCTCCAATGGTTCGCTGGAGGTTTGCTGGAAGGAAATGGTTCATTATAATAAATTGGTTTTGGTTAAAATTGTTTGTCTGCGCTCATCAGCAGCTAAACTCGCTCCACTTTGTTTGCTGTTTCATGCGTATTCATTCCATTCTCCATATGTATTTGCTCCCTGAAGACCACATAGAAGCATGGCCCTGAAATTAGAACAGCAAACAGTACGAGCTTCCCGGAGTGTCCTCCAGTGCTAAAGCTAATATTGCAAGATAATTATCATGGATTTTTACAGCATGCTGGGCACATTTGTCCTAAAGGGGAATCTGTCAGCATTTCTGCAGATGGAATTTGTATTTTAATAGCTCACAGTAAAATTGCCCTATACAACAGGAGGATTAAAACAATCACCCAGTTTTATAGTTAGAGGAATAGGTCATATAAAAATGAATGCATGAGCAGAGATGCAGATAAAGACAAGGAAACAGATTCTGATGGGTTTTATAAATGACAGGCTTTGTAATGAGCTGATATTTCCTGGTGGATGTAATTCCAAGCAAAAATGTCCCTTTCAGGAGGGATGATAGAAAAGTGATTTACCTCGTCTCTGAGGGAAAATTTACACATCTAAAGGCTGGCGATTTTGAACTGTACAGATGGCATTTGGTAAATGGCAAAATATGGTCAAATTCATTTCTCAGATCACATGCATCGCAAATTCAATTTGAATAGCAGATTTATGGCAACAGATGTGCGAGGACGATAGATGCCGTAGATGATCATAATTCTTTCACCAGTTGTTTCCACAGTGGCATGATCTCTAATTATGGTTATTTTTACTGCATTGTCTATCACATTAGTCTTATCACAATTATTCAATTATTGTTTCAATTAGAAAATTTAGCCAAGGGTCAAAATGACACAAGCATGATAAAAGGAATGTGAATTGTCAGTTTCTGGCAAGATTACTACAGCCAAAGGACGTCTATAATATCGTTCAGCCCATGCAACAAGCCTTATTATATACTTTGTGTCGATTATTTGCAAAGACATTGTGTACATTGTATGATTTTAAATAATACAGGTGTACTAGTTTCCTGTTATATGTGTTTACAGTGCACTTGTATTACAATGCAAAGTAAAAGTAACAGGGCTGCCAAAGTTAATGTGATAATAATAAGTATAACACGCTGTTTAACACAATTTTAAGGTAACATACATTTATTTACCATTTGCTATTTTATACTAATACTAAAATATGTTAGTATAACAAATATAAATGAATTATAAAGTTATAATTTCTAACAATATATTGCTATATTAAATGAAAAATATGTTTAAACATTTTTATATAAAATTTTACTTTAAATCACAGCTGATTTGTATTTTCAATTCAATTCTCAACTCTTCATAGTGAGGTAGTAATTCAACAGAGTGAGAAAAGATATAAAATGTTATGAAAAAGACAAAAAGAAAAGCAGAACATGCAGAGACTACCACATGTCAGTGGGCAAAAAAGGATAAAAAAGGGGAAAGCACACGCTGCTCAACATTATATTACTCTTTTTTAATTTCTAATCAATGTCAGACATGAACAACGATCAGAAGAGGTAGTTTATCCACCAGGAAAGATGTACAACCTCAGAAGAACTCAATTTGGCCTTCCCCATCCATGTGTTTATGTCCTGATCCCATGCCACTCAGCACTATATTTCCCATGGGGATTTGTGCAGTGTCTACCATAATAGACAGAAACAGAGATTCTTGTTACTGAAAATCTGAGAAAATACTGAAGGGAGGTTGACAGCCTGACGCAAACAAACGTTTATGGTCAGTGCAAAGTTTGCAGCAATAGGTTTGTCCCTGTAGTTCAAACAGTAGAGCTTGGTATTACAGTAACAACACCAAGATCATGGGTTTGATCCCCAGGTAACTGATAAAATGTATAGCTGAAATGAAATGTCATTCAGTTTGGATAAAACCATCTTCCAAATACATAAACGGGAAGGGTTGGAAGGGAAGACATGGATGAATTGCTTACCCTCGTCCCTTTGACATTTGACATGCCTGTTTTTCACATATTTTACTGTGTGTAAATAATGTTTATTTTTACTTTTTTTTGTTTACACCAGAATTATGTTCCTTGTACCAATTCTTCAGTCATACTAAGACCAAAAACCTGAATTTATTTAATTTGTTTAATCAAAGTTCTTATTCAGAAAGCAAATGGATACATATGACAAAATAATAATAATCAATAAATACAAATAAAAATAATACAGGGTAAGTTGGTGGAAGCCGAAGTAGAACAATGTGCATATACTTTTGAATTGTAACATATATAGATAGAAGTTTAGCATGTGCATAATGATGATGCAGCAGCCAATAAGTTAAGGAAAATAAATATAAATGTTTGTTAATTTAGCTTTTATAGCACATGTAAAATTATTTGATATTTGATATTTCATTTTGACATATTTTGTAAAAAATGTATTTATTAAAAAAGGTACTGATATTTTATCATATTTATTTACAAATTGAATTGTCCACATTTTAATTGAAGCGATGTCACAAAAGCAGCACTATGAATTTGAATGAATGAAGAATACAGTGCCCTCCACTAATATTGGCACCCTTGATAAATATGAGCAAAGGCGGCTGGGAAAATAAATCTGCATTGTTTATCCTTTTGATCTTTCACAAAAAAACCCACACAAAATTCTAAACTTTCATTGAAGTAAAACAATTGAAATTGGGGAGAAAATCTCATGATGAAAAAAAAATGATCCAATGAATGTTGGCTACAATTATTGGCACCACTGCAAATTCTTATGAGTAAAATATCTCTGAAGTAAATTCCCATTCATGTTTAAATTTTTAGCACACCAGGGTGAATAGGAGGACAATCCTCCAGGTGGATGGTGCACACTGGTGGTGGTTGAGGAGATATCCTCCCCTTACTATGTAAAGCGCTTTGAGTGCCTAGAAAAGCGCTATATAAATGTAACAAATTAATTATTATTATTATTATTTACAATCATTGAGGATAACTGAGGGACTCAATTCACACTGAGGACAATTGAGGGACTCAAACACAACTATTAAAAAAGGTTAAAACATTCACTGAAGCTCCAGAAGGAAACACGATGCATTAAGTGTTTTGTAATTTTTATTTGAAGATCAAGGTTAATTGTACTTAATTTGTCTTCAGGGAAACGGAAGATTCCGCAGGACATGGAGGATTTTTTCTGAAGAACAGTGCTCAGTTTAACTGTTCAGAACAAACAAGGGACTCATGAACAACTATCACAAAACAAAAAAACAGTCGTAGATCATCCAGGTAACCACAGACAATATTAAGAACCAATTTCCAATAACCAATTTAACATGCATTTTGTTTGATTACTCACATTTTCACAGATGCTGCAAGGGGTTCACAAACGTTCAAGCAGCACTGTGTATATATATATATATATATGTATGTGTGTGTATATATATATATATATATATATATATATATAAACAACTGCTGTAATGTTTTTTTTATCTATATATTATTTAAAATATATATATATATATCCATGTGACCATTTTCCCAGATGTATTCCGTAAACGCGGTCCTTTAATTAGATCAGTGCGCCTAGTCATAAATCCTAAATCTAATTCAGCCACAATTAACAGACCTGCAAACATCAACTAGCTGTTTGATTAGGAACCAACAAGGAAACCAGAGGAAGCTGTGCAGCTGTTGGGGGCTCTGGCATATTTTTCATATACAACCGAATAACAGAATGAACATAAAGATGAAAAGTATCACCGTGAGGTCATGCTAGCCTTTCCTTCATTTTATTGATAATTGCACACAATCCGGAAAAGGTCAGTAAAGAGCATACATGAAGAAAACAACTTGTGCAATTTGAATTAAAAGCAGAAATTTAAATGAAACAAACATATTTAATATTATTACATTAATCTATACCAACAAAATGTCAAACACAGTATCTTCTTACTTGAGTAAACTTATACATAATGCATATACTGCTTTATCAGCACAATTTATTGGCCTGATGCCATTTCTGTGAAGCGAATCTATAAAGTTCTCATCTCATGTGTTCTAAACCATATAAAAGGTTGAATTAAATTAAATGGCAAAGCCTGCAGGATCAATAAACACATTGTTTGCAACTGTTTGCTCATCTGCTGAGAGCTGTCCTGTAGGGCCAGCCGCAGGGCTAAACCGCTCACATGTATAATGAGTGAGACTTTTTCTAGGTTGTTAAATCCAGAAGACCCGTTTTTGAAAGAGAAAGCACTGACCAAATTTTCTGCTTAATTAAATTTAACATCCATTCATCGTCATGTGAGAAAAAAGGCTGAGACATAAAAAAGAGAGCGGAAAGCAAAAGATGAGAGCTCATGAAAATTTACAGCGTGATATTTCAGCTCATACTACGGTCTTTGCCTATTACGCTCGCCTTGTTGAGTTGTTACAAAGGTTTTAGCATCAGCAGGTGATTCAGAATCAAGTAAATGCACAGAAATTGATCTGTGTTTGTACAATGATCAGAGGATTTGTATTTTCTGTAGAATAATGCAACATGGGATAGGGTTTAGAAATCTAATTTTATTGATTCTGATTAATGATAATTGAGTAGGAAGGTGGGTCATTTTGATTAAAGTGAGATTGCTCTATAATGTCATCCAGTAAGAGTAAAACATTTCCCTCAAGCTAAAAAAAAACAACATTATTACAACCCGATTGGAATGAGAGTTAATTCCCCACTGCAATCGCAAGCCTTTCAATGCATGAGCTACTTCAGAGAAATGAAGTTGTTTTAGAGTTATATTTAATTTGCCTTCAATTAAGAATGGATCAATCAAGCGAAACCTGTACATTTGAGAACATTTTCTAAGGGTAATTTAGTTTATTTGATTTAATGCCTCAAACAGGCTCTCTACCAGATTTACCAGTTGAAAGTACAATGCTTTGAAGTTCAAGGTCATCCACCCTGTGTATTATATACATATACCATTACCAAAGGTGTTCTATAATCCAATCATCTAGAACATCTATAAAGATTAAATTGATGATGAAAAAATAGACAAAAGAAAGAAAGAAAGAAAGAAAGAAAGAAAGAAAGAAAGAAAGAAAGAAAGAAAGAAAGAAATAATTGAGTTACATAATTGATAGATAGATAGATAGATAGATAGATAGATAGATAGATAGATAGATAGATAGATAGATAGATAGATAGATAGATAGATAGATAGATAGATAGATAGATAGATAGATAGATAGATTATCCACTGAACGCAAGTAGCGTACGCTCTTCTATATCAGCCACAACACAAGGCATAGCATACCCTTGACCTTGCTACGGTGATGCGGAGAGACACAGAGGAGACGAATTGATTAAAAAATTTCGTAATTTTTATTTTCTTTGCATACAAAAAGTATTCTCGTCACTTTATAAAAATTCAGAGTGAACCACTGATGGCAGATGGACTATCCTGATGATGCTTTTCATTCTTTTCTGGACCTCGACAGTGTTATTTACTTGGCAAATAGGACCTCAATAGGACAGTCACAAACCTCCCGGTTTTCATCCAAAATATCTTAAATTGTTTTCCGAAGACAAACAAAGATTTTACAGGTTTGGAAGACATGGGGGTAAGTGATTAATGACCACATTTTCATTTTGAGAAGGATGGAGTAACCCTTCAAGACAGATTATAAAATGGAAAGCCAGAAACTGAAGAAGAGATGTGATACACATAATAGCATGCACTATTCATAAATCTGGCATGAATGGAAAGAACATAAACCCTTGTTGAAAAAGCTCATCACATCTTAAGTAGAGCAGCATTTGAAATATGGTGATGCAGCATTGTGTTTGGGGATGCTTGTTTACAACAGGGACTAGAAAATGAATTGAGATAGAAGGAAGAATTGATGGATGCAGAAAAACCAGGAGGAAATAGCGCTGCAGTCCCATGAGCGCATGCACTTGAAAAACGATTCATCTTCCAGCAGAGCAGTCACATACAGCTAAAGTCACTACGGAGTAGATTAAAATAAAAAAGTTTAACCTCCTATTCCGACTCAGTCAAATCCCACACCTCAGTCCAACTGATTGACCTCAGAAATTTGGTTCCTAAACAGTCCCATCCAACTCACAAAAAGCAATTCTGTCAAGACAATTTTTTAAAATAAAGCATAAAGAGAGCTTTTATTATTAGTATTATCATCATCATCATCATCATCATCATCATCATCATTATTATTATTATTAGTAGTAGTAGTAGTATGTAAGCAACCACATAAAAATGCACCATACAAATAAATACATATATGCATTCAGGTATGATTTTAAATATGCTTCAAAATATACAAAAGCACAGCTAAAACGTATTGCTCATAAAGATGTTTAAATGTATTTACATAAAATGTTTTTATTTACTTTTTATTTTAGTTATGACAAAATGTTATCTAAATATTATTTTTTTTGAAAAGGGTATTTACTTATTTATTTATTTGTTTTATTTGTCTGTCCATCCATCCATCCATATTTTAAATGTTTAAATGTTATTGCCTCTTCAAATACATTTTGTAATATATTCTTGCATTTAAAGGTTTAATATAATATAAATATCTGAAATAATGACGTAAGCACAAATGTCAGGGCATGTCAAACATGTCAAGGATACAAATGAAATCAAATCAAATAAACACCTAAGGATTAAACTAAATATATTTAGTATAGATTTGACATTTTGATTATAATATATTTTTCTAATATTTTGAATAGTTTGGTAATATATTATACTGTATAATAACTATTTGGTACAGGAAATATATATATATATATCTCTCACAGATCCGTGCTCGTCAGCCACATAGTGCCTAAGACTCAGGGTCAATTTTGCCAAGAGCGCGCTGTCCCCCAGCTAACGAATATCGTTCCTGGGAACAGTTATCGACTCAGCCCGAATGAGGGTGGTAGTCACGCGAGAATGAGCACTGGCCATTCAGCAGGCTCGCGGCTTCATTCAAAATCAGAGCCCCTCGCCCTCTCAAAGTGTCTCAAAGGATGCTGGGCCTCATGGCCTCAGCATCTTTGTTGCTTCAGCTGGGTCTGCTTCACATGTTGCCCCTTCAGTACTGGCTGAAACCTTGAGTTCCTCCACACGATTTGGAAAGCCCAGCCCGAGCTATGGGCTCTACATCTTTGGCCTCTCGATGGGAGCCTTCGGTCCTTCCCGAGAGTGTGCTAAATACTATTTCTCAGGCTAGAGCACCGTCTACGAGACACCTCTATGCCCTAAAGTGGTCTGTCTTCTCCGCCTGATGTACAACACATGACGCAGACCCAGTTTTATGTGACATATTGCTGATATTGTCCTTCCTGCAGGAGCTGTTGGAAAAGGGTCACTCCCCTTCCATGCTCAAGGTCTATGTAGCAGCTATACCAGCCTCACGCGCTCCTCTAGATGGCCAATCAGTGGGCAGGAATGACCTGGTTGTTCGCTTTTTGAAGGGGTCTAGGAGGTTCAATCCGCCCTGCCCTGTCACTGTCCCTACATGGGATCTGCCCACAGTGTTGGCAAGTGTTTTAAGAGTTTTAAGTGGGTTTTTTTGCCTTTTGAGCCGCTGGTGGCCTTCGTCCCCTGACACTAAAGGCAGCTCTGCTACTAGCACTAGAATCGGTAAAGCGTATGGGAAATCTGCAGGTGTTATCAGTCAGCCCCTCTTGCCTCGAATTTGGGCCTAAGGATTCTAAGATCGTCCTGAAACCAAGTTCTGGCTGCATACCTAAAGTGCTCTCTACTCCATTCAGAGCACAGGTGATAACTCTTTTAGCACTTCTTCCTTCGGAGCAAAACCAATAGTTGAATCTACTCTGCCCTGTTGGGGCATCGATAATTTATATTGAGCGTTCCGCCCCTTTTAGGCGGTTGGAACAGACCTTTGTACGCTTCAGCGGCCGCACCAAAGGGTCTCCGGTCACGAAGCAGAGACTGTCCAGAAGGATAATTTACGCTATCACGCTAGCATACACTTGTTTGAGCCAAAAAAGGCCCATGGGAGTAAGAGCCCACTCGACTAGAGGCATCACCTCGTCCTGGGCGTGATCTAGCTGTGTGTCCATTGCAGATATATGTGTAAGCTGGGCCTCACCGTCCACATTTGCCAGGTTTTATAATCTGGAAACGGGCTAAGTCTTGTCATAATGACAAACCAGTGTAAAACCAGTGTAGGCTCGATAGGGAACGTACTCGGTTACTAACGTAACCTCGGTTCCCTGAGATACGGAATGAGTACTGCGTACTTAGCCGTGCTATGCGACTGCATGACTCAGTCGTTGCTTCAGTTGAAGTAACCTGAGGAGCCTATGGCGAATGCCCGCATTATACAGCAAGAAACCCCGCCCATCCTGGCGGGCTTCCCAGCCATAGGCTAGTGCAGCTCCGCTGCTGAGCCATTGGTTCATTTTCAGTGCACTGCACAAACCAATGGCCGTGCAGTTACACTGCATTTTTTAAAAGAGCTTCGGTATCTGAGAAAAAGTAGTTTCCCCTAGCGTCTTTAAACAAGATGCAGTACTAGTTCCGTATCTCAGGGAGCCGAGGTCCCGTTAGTAACTGTGTACGTTTCTTAATGAATCCGCATTTTGAACAAATCAAGTGAGCCAATGATTCAAAATCCATTCATAAAGAGAGTCATTTACTGAATTCCTGAATGAATCGACCGTTTGAACAAATCGAATGAAGACATATACCGCCACCTACTGGCAGATTTAGTTTCTAATTTAGAGTATCATTTCATTTATTAAAAATAAATAAATAAACATTAACGTGAGAGTTCTCCCAAAATAAAAATAAAAAATAAATAAATTATTGAATTTACCCTCATGTTGTTTCAAACCTGAATGACTTACTTTCTTTTGCACAACTTAAAAGAAGGTATTTTGAATACTGTTAGTAACTAAGCTGTTTTGGTCACTAGTGACTTTCATTGCATGAACAAAAAAATCTGAAATGTTTCTCAAATTATCTTCTTCTATGTTCCACACTTTATGTTAGGCTATTGTAGCCTAAACATTTAAAACAATAGGCTAATAGCTTTAAATTATCTTTTGAAGTTTGTAATGACGTTGATAGGTACGGGAAGAAGGAGGCGGGAACCGGCGAACATTTAAGACATTTAATAATAATAAAAACAAACATAACAGAAAAGCGGCAGCCCCTCACGGACGACTGCCACACACAAACCACAAACTAAAATTCCAGGCCTGGTCCTCTCTCATCTTCCAATGTCGTCACTCCTCCTTTTATTCCTTCCGAAGCTCCTCCGTGGGACTCGAGACCGGTGAGTGGCGCAGGTGTCGTTCATTATCATTCACTCCACCGGCCTCACTCCGTTCCCACGGCTCTCGGCCCCGCCCCACTTGTCACATACCCCCATCGCCCCTCGCAGGCCGGGGGTACTCCCGAGACTGCGCTCTACTCCCTCCCCTCTCCCGGGGAGCCGTCAGGCGGCCGCGGCGTACCTGGGGGTAAGGACAGGCAGGCGAGAGAAAGGAGACGGAAGGATGAGGAGTGACAGAGAAGAGAGAGGAGAGAGGAAAAAAAATATCGGTCCGGTTCCCGGACACACTGCCGCTTCGGTCCTCAACCAACTGGCGGCTCACTCATGGTGCCATGCGATGGTACTGGACCTCTTTGGTGGACGGCCCGATGCCCCTCCGCCTCCTGGCGGCCGGCGATGGCTCCTCCAGTCGAGGGCAGCCGGCAGCGAGTCCCCCGTTCCCTGCTCCTCCACCAACCTGGCGGATGGCAGCAGGCTCCGGCCCACTGGCGAACGGCGGTGACTCCTCCGCTCCCTCTCGGATGGCAGCCACCCCTCCTCGTCCCAGGAGCACGGCAGCGAGTCTTCCGTCCCACCTGTTCTTCTTTTGCTCCAGCACCACCGCTTCGGGCAGCCACTGGCGGTCTCCGCCACTTCCTGCTGCCCGATCTTCTCAGCACCGCGATCCCACTCAGCAGCGAGGGCTCTCTGACAGCGTGTCCCTCCTTCCTCCCGGGCTTCGGCACCAATGTAATGACGTTGATAGGTACGGGAAGAAGGAGGCGGGAACCGGCGAACATTTAAGACATTTAATAATAATAAAAACAAACATAACAGAAAAGCGGCAGCCCCTCACGGACGACTGCCACACACAAACCACAAACTAAAATTCCAGGCCTGGTCCTCTCTCGTCTTCCAATGTCGTCACTCCTCCTTTTATTCCTTCCGAAGCTCCTCCGTGGGACTCGAGACCGGTGAGTGGCGCAGGTGTCGTTCATTATCATTCACTCCACCGGCCTCGCTCCGTTCCCACGGCTCTCGGCCCCGCCCCACTCGTCACAAAGTTATTTTCACAGCCCTATTTAGTTTGCGATTAATTAGATGAATTAATCGCAGGACCCTGTAATTAATTAGATTAAACATTTTAATTGACTGACAGTCCTACTATATAGCGAACATTGATTTTGTTTATTAGTGTAAGCTTCTTTAGTTTTTAATATTTAATTATCAACTATAAATATACAAAAATGAGAAATGTTTACTTGGCAACTAGCTGAAATAAAATAAGTTTGTTTGTTTATATATATATTTTACTTAATTTGCATTTTTTTATTATTGTTTTTATTATAGCTTTAGCTTAAGTTTTAGTTGATAATAATAACTCTAACTGAATGAGCTTTGCTTTGTTTTGCTCTGTTTAGCTCTGAGTTACAGTTTTGGGGAATAGCTGAATAAAAGTAACAAGTCTTCTAACATGCAGTGCCACATGAATTTCTATTAGGCCACTTTGACAAAATCCCATGTAATCCTGCAACAATAAATTGATCCATGCTGCTGCAGTATTACTGTCTCTAGTAGCACAGTCCATGATCCATGATCTTCTTAAACTCCAGGCTCTGACTAAAGAAGTCTTGCTTTTTTCAGAAAAGCAGCTTGACGTTGTGGTAATCGGATATTTTCCCGTTAATCCATACGTGCAGTTTACATAATCGGCCTAAGGATTTCATGCGGTTTGGATTACCTGTCAAAGACAAACTTCAACGAAATGTTTGGATGTCAAGGACACTTTTTTTGCACTGACCTTTGAACCCTGCAGGTTAATGATGGCACTGCAGTGGACATGCGTTCGTCTCTGTGCTTTGAAAGCTTCAGGGAGAAAAACAATACTTCTCAAATGAAAATGATGTTTCAAGTGTTTTCACTTTTATTTCAAGTGTTGAGAAATAAATGTAAAAAAGAAAGAAAAAAAAGGTTAGCAATAAAATAAATACAGTAACACCATACTGTCTACAAGAAGAATTAAGCTCTCATATGAGAATTTTTGCTACAATATTTTGCATAGCATGGCTAATAAGTAGTTGAACGTATTTATAACTAAAATTATTCTAATTCAAAATGTTTGTCATTATGATATGCATCACAGATTATTTGTAGAAATCTATTAGGTTTGTTGTTTTTAATTCGTTTATTTCAATGTGATCTTTAAACGCTCCACCAGAGGGTGCCAGAAGTGCAGGAAAAGAGCAGCCTTCATTTAAGTGATTCTGACAAAGGTCAAAGCATTATATATATATATATATATATATAATCCGTAATTTATTAAAACTGATTGGATTGCTTACTATGCATGCAAATAGTATAATTATTAGTATTATTATTTTAAAAAGGTATAATGTACTTTATTAAAAATGAAATTATTTTCTATATTGAGTTTGAATTGTGCTCTGCAAGGAGTTGTGTTTTACGGTTAACAGATATATTCATAAAATTACAGATAACATTATGGATATTTATGGATTATCTTGGATACAATTAACTTTTACCATACATTACATTTTTCTAGAGTAATAACTCTAAAATAGGCCACCTCACAATAAGGTGCAAGTATAACAACAGCATTGGAATGCAAAATGTAGGTTTACAGTAAATATATGGTTTTAATCATATAGGGCAAGTTGTCACAGTGAGAACCTAGCATTAAATAGCCTGTAGGCTGTGACAAGTTGTCCTGGCATTTGTGAAGAAATACCTGAAATACCTGCCAAAAAGCTATAGAAAGGAATAATATGTGAAAGGAGTGATTTGTTAAATGTGTCTGCTGACAAATGTCCGAGCATCTAAAATAGAAGCCAATGGAAAATGAAAATGCTTCTCATTACTTATGTTTTATGGAGTAAGTTGAAGAGACTGTTGACTTGAATAACAAACTGTTCAGACAGATGGATATAACAAACAGGATAAGTCATTTAAAGTCAGCGAACTGGATTACAATTTTATTTCAGGAACACGATTTCCATGGTAAAATAAACAAAGAGAAAATGTCAATCAGAAAAAGGTATTTTTTATTGTATTTTTTAATAGCAGATGATCCTGGTAACTGAGTAATTTGGGTGATGTCATTGACTGCTCCTGTTTCTGTTAGAGAGGAAGCAATTATGGTGTATGGACACAAGACTGTTAAAATTAAATTAAAATGTATCTGCATTAATTTTAGAGGACATAATGGCTGAACCTCAGCATTTATAACCAGACTATGAGAGAACAGTAAACATTTGAAGACACCCCACCCTGTAAATTAATATTACATGTCCTTGTATAGACAGTATTGTTATACTCAGTGGTGTATTGTAACGAAGTAATAATACTTCATTACAGTACTTAAGTATTTTTTGGGAGTATCTGTACTTTAATTGAGTTTTATATTTTAACCAACCTTTACTTTCACTAACGTTACTTTCCTAATTAAAATGTATACTTTTATTCCGATAAATTTCCATGAGTAGTAGTAGTAGTAGTAGTAGCCCTTTATTGTCACTAGTAACAAGTACCAGCGAAATTAGCCATCCACCTGTCCATACATACACAACATACATATGACAACGGGGTAGACAGAACAGGAAGACAGGGTATGTAAGAAAAATACAGCATTTACATGAGGAAAGAGAGGAGGAAAAAAAAAATAACCCCCAGACTATGCTCCATTGGGAGTACAGTGTGAGAACAGAAAAAAAACACCTCAGCACAAAAGCACATATACCATAAACACATGACTTGCAACAGGGGAACATATCCAGCTCTGGCAAGCAACCGTCGGTCCGGTGCCATTTATTACGGCGGTCACAGACCTGCTCGACAGGTGGCGGTAAAAGCGTTCGGAGGCAGTTGATCGGGAGGGTAATGTCTGTAATGGGGAAGGGAGCAAGAGAGTCTACTCTGCATCGCTCTCTCAGGGTAGTTTATCCAGCATGACCTTGGCCAAGCCAGCGACGGGGAGCCAGAAAAGATAAGATTAAATTTTGTTGTGTCTTTTGGGGCGAACCGCTGCGTATCTTCACAGCTTTTGTTCTCTCTGTCCATTCTGGTCTCTGAAATAATAAATTTTCACTTGCAAAGCCGTAAGTTTCAACATGATGGCATCCATATTCCGGTTTATAGTCTCAGTCTCATTGCTGACCGCTCTTCCCACAGCTTCAATCAAAACGGGCAGCCTTGTGAGACTTTGGACAGCTGTTCCCGTCTTCTGAATTTTCCGATAACCCAGGGCAAAGCCTAATCCAATCAGCAGAATACCTGTTATCATGGTGCGAAAAGGTAGATATCCTCGCGTCCTCCACAGAAAGAGCCGCCAGACATACGATTTGCCACCTCTCCATGCATCCCTCAGTATATCCAGCGCGGCGTCCGTCGGGACAAGCGGAGTTCCCCAGAACAGACTTCTCCTTGAGAAGATGGTATCAATTGCGCTGAGAGACCAGTTGATCAAATCCATAATTTTCCAGTTTGGAGAGCCGTGCAGAGAGAGTCTCTTCAATAGATATGAGACGAGACAGAAGAAGCAAGCAGGGAAGAAAAAAGGGGAGGACGGGAGAGTGAAAATAAGCGACTGCCTCCGTTGAAAGCCAAACGAGAACCATGAAGCATATTCATTACTTACAACAAAATAGTCAGAAGTCAGAAGAACACTGGTCTCAGCCCCAGACGTCACGCCCACGGTTGGCTAAACGTCTGATGCATATGGTACACTTATCTGGAAACACTTCAGTACTGTCAAAGACGTCGGCGGATTGGTTGAATTATACAGGATTTCCGGGAGACGTGTGTGTTGCGCTCTTTAACATTCCGCCTGGAAACTAAGATGCCGTGACTCCAAACCCCCTCACGAAAGAAGAAAGCTGTCGTGTTTACAAATGTGATGGCGAATGCTTATCAGAGTCAACTAAACGCTGGATTTTCAAAAGTATGTGAAATATTTAAAGTTTGCAGCATATAATCTTTCAAATACATCCGAGAGTTTCACACAATTGTCTATGGCAACATTTCTACGCCCCGAAATGTAATGCTAAACGAAACGAACTGCGATGGGCGGCCCTCAGCGGGCCTTGGCCAATGAATGCGGCCATCTATAGAGCTCTGGCAGTTGACGTCAAGCAATCTACACTCCGACATTTTGCAGGCAACCAGGAGAGCACTAGAGCGGCTGTAGCTTTGGTATCGACAGTTGTGGAACAATAATTTAAAACCAGACTATTTAGACCTTACAAAACTTACACCATTTAAATGGTGGACAGCTGCTGTGCGCCAGGAGGCCTGAACATGCAGGGGAAAGTCGTATTAGCCGGGAGTCCGGGACGTCCCGTATATTGGGCTTAATTTATGTGTCCCGTACGTGACCTCCCTTGGCCAGTTTCTCGCCCCCTCATGCAGTATTCGTTAAGTAAATTAGAAAGTCATGAATATAACTGTTCAAGAAAGACTCATCTGCTGACTGGCTGATCCCGCTACTGTGGGAGCATGCAGTCTCGAGGCTGTGTGCTCCTCTGTCCGTGTGCATTCATTGTCTTCATTTTGCTTTCTCTTGTCTTATCTTGTTCTGTGTGGCACACAGCTTGTGTTTTTCACTGGCTGCTTGCTTTCATGTTTGTCATGTTTTGTGTGAACACATGGCTTATGCGTCTCCTTATTAGCTGTGTATTCATGTCCCGTTTTGCACATGGCTAGTGATTCTGTTTTGCTGGCCATGTGCTTGTGTTTTTTTGTCTTGTGTGAGCACATGGCTTTTATCATAGTTTCTGTGTGCCATGTGCTCTCTTGTCAATTGTCTTGACCCCACCTATCTTGTTTCCTGATTATTGGTTCATTTGCCCCACCTGTGTTATCTCAACCCAGTCTGGACTTTGCTCCCTTTGTAATCTCCTTGTGTTTGCAGTCCTGTGCGAGTTCGTCGTCAAATGTTGTCTGTGCCTTGTGTCCTGCCTTGTCCTGCCTTGTCCTGCCTTGCCAGTTTCCACTACGGGGTAGTTTTTGTTGGTTTATTTAATTTTTGTATATAATAAATCCCTTATCCTCCAGCAAGTCCTTGAGTCCTTGCTCTCATCCCTTCCACCCAACCAGACACTCTGAGATACATTAAACTGTGTAAATACATCTTAATGCTATTTCAGATGCAGATTCCAGAAATATTTTCTTATGTAGAATGAAAGATACCAAGTACCAGATGATGTGCTCCTTATTCTTACCCCAAAATACAAAATGTAAGAGTTAAAACTGAACTCAATCTTGCTACTCAAGCTGTGTTTCAACATTATATATATATATATATATATATATATATATATATATATATATATATATATATATATATACAGTGCTCAGTGTAAATGTGTACACCCCTTTGAAAAGTAACATTTTAAACAATATCTCAATGAACACAAAAACATTTTCCAAAATGTTGACAAGACTAAGCTTTATATAACATCTGTTTAACTTATAACATGAAAGTAAGGTTAATAATATAACTTAGAGAACAACATTTTCAGTTTTACTCAAATTAGGGTGATGCAAAAATTAGCACACCCCACTGAAAGTCTCTGGAGCAAAGCTAAATTTTAGACTACAAATGTCTAATTTAACAAGAATTCAACCACAGGTGAGTCTAATTATTCATTACACAGGTGACAGTTGACTATAAAAGGGTGTTACTTAAAGAAAACCCCTTCCCATTTCATGCTGTCAGCAATGGCACCACATGGAAGAGAAATGTCACAAGACCTGAGAAAGAAAATAATTTCTTTACACAAGAAAGGTGAAGGCTACAAGAAGATCAGCAAAGCTTTACTTATCAGTCAGAATACTGTAGCAAAAAGTGGTACAAACATTTAAAAAGATGGAACTGCAACCATCTCACAGAGGCGTCCAGGTCGCCCACGGAAGTTAACACCTTGTCAGGAGCGTCTTCTGATGAGACGGGTTGAAGAAAATCGACATGCAAGCTCACTGCAGTTATCTAAAAGTAGAAAGCCAAACTGGGGTGACTATTTCCCGTGACACTGTCGGCATACACTGCAGAGGAATGGCATGCATGGGTGCGATCCACGAAAGAAGCCTCTTCTAAAGCCCAGGCACAAAAAGCCCACCTAGAGTTTGCCAGGGCCCATGCTGACAAAGATGAAGACTACTGGGACTCTATACTCTGGAGTGATGAGACCAAGATAAATGTTTTGGAATTGATGGCTTCAAAACTGTATGGTGTCATAAGGTGAGGAATACAAAGACAAATGCATGGTGCCTACAGTGAAACATGGTGGTGGCAGTGTCCTTATGTGGAGCTGCATGAGTGCTGCTGGTGTCGGGGAGCTGCATTTCATTGATGGCATCATGAATTCACAAATGTACTACTCTATACTGAAAGAAAAGATGCTACCATCACTCCGTGCCCTTGGTCGTCATGCACTTTTCTAACATGACAATGATCCTAAACACACATCTAAGGCCACTGTTGGATTTCTGAAGAAGAACAGGGTGAAAGTGATTCAGTGGCCAAGTATGTCTCCTGATCTGAACCAAATCGAACACCTATGGGGAATTCTGAAGAGACAAGTTGAACATCACTCTCCATCCAGCATCCAATCTCTAAAAGAGGTCATTCTTGAAGAATGGAAAAAGATAGATCTGGCAAAATGACGCCAACTTGTTCATTCCATTCCTAGAAGACTTGGTGCTGTCATTAAAATCATGGAGGCCATAGAAAGTACTAGATTTAGTAGTTTTGTTGTGGGGTGTACTCATTTTGCATCACCCTAATTTGAGTAAAACTGAAAAATGTGTAATCTAAGTTATATTATTAACCTTACTTTCATGTTATAAGTTAAACAGATGTTATATTAAACTTAGTCTTGTCAAGATTTTGGAAATGATTTTTGTGTTCATTGAGATTGTTTAAAATGTTACTTTTCAAAGGGGGTGTACTCATTTATGCTGAGCACTTGTATATATATATGTATATATATATATATATATATATATATATATTATTGAATAAGTAAATGCAAAATGGAAAAGAAGCAAATACATGTATGTGTGTATATATATATATATATATATATACATTTATTTGCTTCCATTTTGCATGTACTTGTACAATACAATATTAATATGTTGGTGACAAATTATACAGTTACTTTATCTTTCCCTTCCTCCACCAATGTAAATTGTTCCAAGTGAAGCCAAGGCATCAATATTTGCATGTTGCCAAGCAGCACACAGATTAAAAAGTCATATTTGAGTGGAGCATTAATCGTTAAATTCCAGTTTGTATGGTTCATGTAAAATTGTGAGTTGTTTAAGACTAATTTATTCACATTATATGCTTTGGAAATGTTAAACATCTGTGTTTTACATTGTTACTTTATGTTTTAAAAACTGCATATGATATGTTATTATGTAACAAACGAGTAAATCGGTTATTTTAACTAGTTAATAGAAAACTGTCTGAAAGACGCAGTTCACAGAAATTAATCAGACTTGTAAATAATGTCAGTTTCTTGCAAGACCGATTGTTTTACTTCATATAACTTTAATATCTTGTCAAGGGCCATCATTTTGTCCTTCCTGTATATAACAAGTTTTGTCATGAAGCTGAAGATGGCTGATAGGTTCTAATGAATTCTGATATATTAACATACATTTTTTTCACATGGCACAGCTGATTGGGTATTTTCAGCAGCCAATAAACACAAACCCTCCACCTTGGGGCAGGGTAATTTCACGTAGCCTACATTATATACAGGGTTTTTTCATATTTATTTCTTACATGCACACAGCAGCATGTCTGTGGATGTATTGGCAGTAGTAAGCCTGAAGTAGTTTAAGTCTTTGGTTCTATTGATTGTGATGATTTTGGCTCACATTTAACAAAAACCCACCAATTCACTATCTCAACAAATTAGAAAACTTCATAAGACCAATACAAAAAACTTCTGGAAAGTATGTTAATTTACTGTATATTTACTCAATACTTGGTAGGCTCCTTTTGCTTTAATTACTGCCTCAATTCGGCGTGGGATGGAGGTGATCAGTTTGTGGCACTGCTGAGGTGGTATGGAAGCCCAGGTTTCTTTGACAGTGGCCTTCAGCTCATCTGCATTTTTTGGTCTCTTGTTTCTCATTTTCCTCTTGACAATACCCCATAGATTCTCTATGGGGTTCAGGTCTGGTGAGTTTGCTGGCCAGTCAAGCACACCAACACCATGGTCATTTAACCAACTTTTGGTGCTTTTGGCAGTGTGGGCAGTTGCCAAATCCTGCTGGAAAATGAAATCAGCATCTTTAAAAAGCTGGTCATCAGAAGAAAGCATGAAGTGCTCCAAAATGTCTTGGTAAACAGGTGCAGTGACGTTGGTTTTCAAAAAAACACAATGGACCAACACCAGCAGATGACATTGCACCCCAAATCATCACAGACAGTGGAAACTTAACACTGGACTTCAAGCAACTTGGGATATGAGCTTCTCCACCCTTCCTCTAGACTCTAGGACCTTGGTTTCCAAATGAAATACAAAACTTGCTCTCATCTGAAAAGAGGACTTTGGACAACTGGGCAACAGTCCAGTTCTTCTTCTCCTTAGCCCAGGTAAGATGCCTCTGACGACAACTGTAGCCAAATTCCTTGACACGTCTGTGTGTGGTGGCTCTTGATGCTTTGACCCCAGCCTCAGTCCATTCCTTCTGAAGTTCACCCAAATTCTTGAATCGATTTTGCTTGACAATCTTCATAAGGCAGCGGTTCTCTCGGTTGCATCTTTTTCTTCCACACTTTTTCTTTCCACTCAACTTTCTGTTAATATGCTTGGATACAGCACTCTGTGAACAGCCAGCTTTTTTTGGCAATGAATATTTGTGGCTTACCCTCCTTGTGAAGGCTGTCAATGATTGTCTTCTGGACAACTGTCAGATCAGCAGTCTTCCCCACAATTGTGTAGCCTGGTGAACCAAACTGAGAGACCATTTTGAAGGCTCAGGAAATCTTTACAGGTGTTTTGAGTTGATTAGCTTAATGGCATGTCACCATATTCTATTTTGTTGAGATAGTGAATTGGTGGGTTTTTGTTAGATGTGAGCCAAAATCATCACAATTAAAATAACCAAAGACGTAAACTACTTCAGTCTGTGTGCAATTAATTTATTTAATACACAAGTTTCACATTTTGAGTTGAATTACTGAAATAAATGAACTTTTCCACAACATTCTAATTTATTGAGATGCACCTGTATATTACCATGCTAAACCCTTCAAGAGCTGTCATGACAGAAATGCTTTTTTTGACTCTCAAAATGCTAACTTTAGCAGCCGCTGACTTGCATTTTATGAATTAGCCACGGACCGTGGTTTCAACTAAACATATTCTTTCCTATTCTGCTAAAGAAGAAAAAAAGTACCTACATCTTGGATAGCCTAGGGTGAGTAAATTAACAGTGAATTTTCATTTTTGGTTGAACTGTGTCTTTATTCTCTCAGTCAGAATAACATATTCAAAGACTTTCTTTCAGTCTCGCTACTAATTTGAAGCGACGACTTGAAATTCCTTTAAAACCGGGCAAAGGAGCCCACCATCTCTACTGCTGTACAACAATTGGCTGCGAGCAGCGTCGCTCAAACGACAAATCCTCTCAAATCCGGACTTCCTCCTCTGCTCTTTGCGTGGGCGGCGCTGCTCGGTACCGTCTCCACAATCCCTTTTTTCTCCATCTCACGCACCCTCCTGCCCTTAACTCTTAATTACGGATCGTAGGAGGAGGCAGAGGAGAAGTCGTAATTTGTTCCTGTTTTGAGGTTGCACATATCTGTGTGTTTTCCGCTCCATCCCTCCGGAATTTTTCCCCATGCCCGTGCCGCAGCTCAGATGGGGGGAGACTTAAGTGCAGCTGCGGTTGTCTGGGAAGTTAACGCGCGTGGCAGGTCTCTCTGGCGGGCCATCTCGAACACGGGATGCTGAACGTGAGCCGCGAGGGTTTGTTTGAACTGGGCAGGCAGCTGCAGCAGGAAGGAGACTCCCAAGCTGCTCTGCACTGCTTTGTGAGCTGCCTGCTGGGACTCACACATGTGCAGAGCTTCCACTCGCTTCCCAACTGCCTGCATCAGGTGAGCCCTGCAGGATGGAGCTCTGTCATGATGCATTGTTGGATATAAGTTAACCCATTTAAATGGGCTTTACATTTGCACATCAATAGAATCTGTTGAATTGGACAGAATGCACAAATAACACATTTGTTTTCATGCAAAACTCATTCTCTTGCTCATGCATGTATTTTATTATGATTCGATGGCACACTAACCTAAAATGAGCCATCAGTCAATGCATATTTTACACTGGCAAATGCATTCTGAAACATTCATGAGAGCATATGAGCCGACACTGCAAACACACACTCTTCTATATGCAAAGAGTGTGTGTTTGCACTTGTTTTTCTGTGCACAGCAGGAGACGTTCTTGAGATGGTCTTAAGCATCTTGTGTTTATCCTTGTGTTGCAAGCTATAACCATTTGGTTTCCATCGTGTGTTTACATGAAACATCCTGGCAGTTTATACGCTGCTAATACTTGTTTCTTTCTCTTATGTCTTCACTTCTCTTGTCTAATCATGGACTCGATTTGATGACAGTCCATCAGATAAAACCCCTCAGCCCCGTTTACTCGTCCTGGGTTATCCTGTTAAACTCTCTCAGAAATTCACAAGGGTCCCAGGCAGTGTCCAGATTATAAACAGTGACTCTTACACAAGAGTGTTGGAATGTGTGGTATGACATTGGCCAGACGCAGTTGCTTTTGACCTTACAAAAAAATACACATTTAGAATTTACTAATATTTATCACTAACATTAACTGTAACATTTCATCTGAGGCATTTTGAAAAGCATACATTTATAAAAACTAGAGTGCTTTTTGAGTGAATCCGAGTGAACAACCACATACAAAAACATGTTCAGGGCTGCGTTTCCCAGAAGTATCATGAGCCTCAATTGATCATAGGTCCATTGGTGGCAATGAATCTAGAATGTACATAGCCTTACGGTGCTTTTGGGAAATGCAGCCCAGGTCATGTTTCAGCCTAAAGTAAAAATAAATTATTATGTGCTTTAAAGAAAATTAATAATTGACCAGTTTAATTTTATGAACATTAAGAATTTTTTTCCATGACATGCACATGTTATACATGCAAGGTTCTACAATCGTATTACAGGATTTTTTTTAAGTATTACAGTAATGTGCATGTAATGAGTAAAACATCAAAACATCAGGATGCAATATGGTAATAAGAAATTGAGGAAATGTGCTTAGCCTAATTCTTATAAAATACTGACAAAATGCGACCTGATTATTCCAGTCTAATTTTAATTTTATTAATTTTTAATAAGCTTAATTTACTTAATGCAACTTTTATTTATTTATGCTATATTTATTGATTGGTTTATTTTATAAGGGGGTTAAATTTTACCTCCTGGACATGTTGTTTGAGTTTGACAATATTCTCTAATTTAATCCATATATATTCGATTTTTATTTTTATTATTATTTATTTATTTGGTGGTGAAATAGTATCTACTGGACATGCTTTCATGAAATTCTCTCTTTCTGTGAAGCACTTGAGGTTTTAATTTTTCAGATAATATAATTTATTTGATCCATATATATTTATTTTATTTATATAGAAATATTATCTCCTGGACATGTTGTCATGCAATTCTCTCTTTTATTCTTGAGGTTTGAATTAAAAATATTCTCTCTTTTTTTTCTTCCATACAGATTGCTGAACTCTACATTGATGAAAAGAACTGTATCCTTTCCGATAAAGTATCAGCTCTCACTCGAAATTGTGTAATGAACATAAAATAACAAATCTTTTTTATCTGCATAAATATGCATGTAGTGAAACTTGAGTTTGATATTTTATATTGTCTATGCAAAGACGTTGTGTTATCGCAGGGCCTTTTCAACTGGAGCTTCTTGAGGGTGGTCTTTTTCCTAAGAGGATTTGTGGGTACTTATCGTATGTCAGCTGAAAGAGCATCACAGCTAATTAACCTGCATAGAGCCAGCATGAGCGCTGCTGTCATTATTCATCTACGGACTGCCGTTAACAGCCAGGCTAGTGTTACGTGATATACATTCCCTCTTAAACCCGTGGCCTCTAAATTACTAAATTATAGAGTTTAAACGGGTTCGAGACTGGCAGTTTCAGCTCAAACGGGTCATTTACGTGACCTAAGTCATTAACCAAGATCATTCATGACCTCTTTTCCAATTAAAATCCAATTAAACGTGAATTGGTTTCAATATATGTGCGCTGATCTTAACCAGTATGCTAGTAAATAGTGGTGGGACTTGGTGATCTCTGTGTAATTACATAAAACAGAAATAATTGATGTAGATTTTATCTTTTAATGAAATAAGCCATTTAATTACATGCAAAACATTACTCTGTTTTATCAGCGCACAACAAGGGACATTGGAATAGATGATTTGGGGAGCTCAGGATAAATTAAAGATGTGGAATCAAAGGTTAGCAAGGATTTTATCTGGAATGTTCTGCCCTTCTCTTATCCTTTAGGACAATATTGACCAGTGCTCATGCATAGCCCATGTATCAGTAAAAGGAAGAATGGTAATCTAAGGTGAAAACCCATATACTTACTATATTAATTATTTGTTCGAAGAACTTTAAGTCCGTTCCACATTGCACCTTATTTGGGCAGAATCACCCACATATGTACACAGAAAAGAGAATTGTATTGATTTGTCAATTGACCAACCACAGTCCACTTTAGAAATTTGAAATCAGAACTATACAAATTAACAGTGTCCATAAGATATATATAAAAATACAAAATTTAAATGCATTACAATGAAAACATTTATTTTAAATTATATTAACATTTTACAATATTACTGTTTTTACTATATATATTTTTATTATTCCAAAGTAAATAAATGCATATTATCGACCCCAAATTTTTGGTCTCTTAAATAGAAAGATTTTATGCTACAATCAAATAGTGTTTGTTCATTTTCCATAGCACTCATTGTAGAGTACAGTGAACTCAGTTATTTCTCAAAACCCACCTAAAAAACATATATTTTATGACAACATATCTTCAGTTACATGTATGTAAGTCAGATGGACTGAGTTCTTTGCTTAAGGAGAGAAGCTTAATGGAACAAAACATTCATCCTGTACTCATTTTCTGATTGGAAGTCGATACAATAGCTGTGATCATACTGTGATTGACACTTCAGAGCCGGCAAGATCAACGAGGAACACAAATGTAGAAATTGCTTTCACAGGCATGCTGAGATAGATGGATATATACATGCCAAGCAGAAGGACACAGCTATTATATGTATTTGTTGATTAAACGTTGTATCTATTTTTCCTCTAAAGCACCAGAGCTGGTATAGTGATTATTAATACACACATCTGCTTTGCAAATGCAATGCACGAAGAAAGATTTCCGAGCACTCTGTATTCGTAAAGCTAGCATGCTTAGCTTATTTTTAGCTGCTGCATATCTGAGATTTTCAAGCTGCATAACTGACAAATATAACTTCACACCCATAGTGTTCACCTCCGTTGAGTCATACTGTGTACAGGGAATGCAAAACAAATATTTGGACGCTTCAGCCAAAATAAAATGTGTGTCAATAATATAATATAATATAATAATAACATTGAAAGTGGAATGACTATATATATTCACTAAAAATCACCTCGGGTTCAGCTGGTTGAAAGTACATAGTACATAACTGCAAAAAAAAAACAGCTCAGTAAGGGTATTTATTATATAATATTGCTTCATATATACAACTCAATAAAATCTACACATACAATAATTACAACAGGGTTACTAAAGCTAAACTAAAACTTATATCATAAAAGATATGTTGCTAAAAATATATATATATAACAAATACAAAAATTAAATGAAATAAAAAAAAAATGTATGTATATATATATAAAAATGTAACTTGTTTTATTTCAGCTAGTTGCTAAGACAGCTATTATTAATTATTAACTAATTTAAAAATAATAATAATAACAACTATAATAGTATCTCAATGACTGCCACTGACTGAATATATACTGTATATTATGCAGTATTTCTAAAATATGAAGCATTGGGACACAGGCTTTTAATCGGATGGAGCGGAAGGCAATGCTCAATGAACAGCAAAAATTATTACAAAATCAATACAGAATACATTTTGTTCCTGGTCTCTCCTCCACAGCTCATTCAAAGGTTAGCATCACATGCAGCACAAATAGATTTATCACTTTCAAACTGATCCACATGCTGTTAGTCAGCAAATTCAGATGTTCCTCAGCCAGCTGGGATCTAAAAATATGCCTGGGACACCTGGGAATATGCTGCACATTCGTGGAAAAGATCATTTTAAGAGGGACATCAGGCTGTAACTTACAATGAGTGAAATAGTCTGCCTACAATGAGATGCACACTAGACCAAACAATGCAAGCTACTGAAAAGAATGGCAATCTACATAACATAAACGCACATAAAAGAATGAAATAATGACCCGAAAAAAAGACTCCTATTGTATTACAAGATCGTTAGGCCATGTACAGTTCACTATGGTTAAAAAGTTTGGGGTCAATAAGACCTTTTTTTCTTGTTTTTGCAAGTCCCTTATGCTCACCAATGCTGCAAAAATACAGTACACAATTTAATGTTCTGAAATATACATTCAAATTACAAAAAAAGCTGCATTTTCAGCATCATTACTTCAGTCTTCAGTGTCACATGATCCTTCAGAAATCATTCTAAGATGCTCCAGAAATATTTCATATTATCAATGTTGAATTTATGCTCTTTTTTTTACATACTTATTATTGTGGAAACCATGGTACTTTTTTCAGGAATCCAGAAGGACAGCATTATTTTGAAATAGGAATCTTTTGTAATATTATGAATGTCTTTACTGTGACTTTTTTATATTTAATGCATTCCTTCTGAATAAAAGTATTCACTTATTTCATAAATAAATGAATACATTAAACTGATCCCAAACCAAATGGTAGCATTTGTGACCCTGGAGCACAAAATCAGTCATAAGTCATAATGTTAATGTATTTTTATATTTTTTATCAATCTTAAAGCTGAACAAATAAGCTTCCCACTGACGTATGGTTTGTTAAGACAACATTTGTCTATTATTGTTATTTGTCTGTATTGTTGGCTATTTCTACAGATATACCCCTGCTACTAATGACTGATTTTGTGGTCCAGGGTCACATACTGTATATAACCACCCTTTTTTTACTTTTATTTGTTTGTTTAATAAAATTAGTAGCTAAAGCATATATATATACATGTATATAATCACATTCTAACAAGAGGTTCAGTTGTCCACTTTATGATACCAAAATAGAAACATTAGCAAGTTCCTGCCCATACATATAACAAATCCTGCCATTATCTAGGTCATTCATGGCTATTTTAAGAACTTTGTCCTTGACGGTCAGGTTTTTGTAATGACACTTCCTACACTGAGATAGTAATGACATGTCTTTGAAAACACTGAACAAACTCTTTAGTCACTATTTATAGAACAGCCACAAGCTTTCTGTCTTTGTATAGAGCTAAAAAGAGAACGTGACACCATCCAATCAAATTATCACACAGGCCTTGAGCTAGAATAGGGATTTTATGTTTGACTGTTTAGGCGATACATTAAAGGTTCAGTGGACACCAGTGTTTTATGTTGTCTTTTGTGATACTAGAAGCTGAACAAATCAGGATTTCACTGAGCTTGAGTAATTAGGCGATGTGTGCGATCATAACAAGGGACTATTCCTGGTGACAAGCATGTCTAATCCTTCACCCGTATAAAATCAGATGGGAAAGCTCTGCAGTTCATTCAGGCGGAGAAGATGTTCTACGAAGTGGCATTGATCGAGCTCACCTCGCTGCAGGCCAGCACAGGCAAGTCCACTTTTTATGGATTTACTTTAATGCTTCTTTTATGGTGCTGTTGAGTGGACATGTGACTCTTTGATCAGCATATATCAAAATATGTAGACATTTTCATCATAGCTGTGTACAATAATTCAGCAGCAGCATGATTCAGATAGTGTAGTTTATACTTCTGCTTTTATACAGTGGTTTTATAATAGTGAGTAAATCCAAAGTTCTGGCATGAAACTTTAGATGGCACAGTCCAATAGGTCAAACTCATTATCACATGACACAGCTGATTGGTTCTTTTTAATCAGCAGCCAATGAGCTTGCTGCTCAACATTCAAATACTCGGCTAGTGGTTGCTTTAGCAGTTGCAGTGCGCTTCAGAAACCCTCCACCTTCCCCAGCTCCACCTGTATAGATCTGCTACAGGCGATTGTTTGTGCAGCAGCAGTATTTCTTGTATTATATTGTGAATATATTGGCAGTACCAAGTCCCGGGACCAAAGACCAAACGCATTTAATGCTGTCATGTACATTACTATGCCAGTCCCTCTAAGAGTTGTCATGACAGAACTTACATTTGAGTTTTTTTGTGTATTTTTGCTTAATCAACCCAGTAAAACAGTAAGGTATAATGGGGCTGAAGGCACACCATGGTAAAAGGCGCCTTTGGTATTATTTTTCATCTAAACCCCTAGATGGCACAAAAACGTGGCGTAGTACTTTCTAAAACATTCGCTTTTCAAGATACACCTGTATATTTGTTTGATCTTTGATGCGATCGCGCTTAGCAGCGTAAAGTGCTTTTTTGATCAAATATTTTATGTTTTTTAAAATGTTATAGGTTTAAGTAGCAAATTAGAATCGCTACAATGAATGCACATATTTTGAGACAAATGTCTTCCCAATGTTAATTTCATCTACGAAAATGAGGACGAAAAATATTTGTCAACAAACCTTTTTTCTGTGACTAAGACGAGGCTTTGACAAGATAAAATTAATATCTGATGATAAAAACTATGACGAATGTATGCAGCATCTTCGATAACAAGACGAGATGGGACTAAAATGTTATTTACTACCGGACATTCAAAATACATCCTATAGTCTAAGTTAGCTGTCTTGTCTTTCAAAATGTGCTTCTCTGTCATTGAATAAGGGCGTTTGCATAGCTACTCTCAGTATGGCAGGTGCAGTGGACGGATAGGCTACCAAAACGCGAACTAGCGATCTGAAACAATGGCCTCAGCACCCGAAGGTTTATGGACTGGGTGACAGGCGTCCCGTTTTTCCCAGGAGTCACAATTCGTTGTTGATTAAAAGCGGGATAGGTGGAATAGCGCTGATAGAAGTACTCTCTCTTGCGCGCACTCCACTTCTTCAGTTCTCATACAGCGCGTGATCAGTTCTCTGTGCTCACTGCTCAAATACACAGTACATCTCACGTAAATACAGTCGGCTATGGCTTAAGTGAGTGTAAACAGGCGGGTGAAACCTGAATGTGTGTCAGTGTTACATGCATGCCTTCCGTCTTTAAAGAGACAGCATTCCTAATTATCTAAAATCAATGTTAACCAACAAAAGATGTTAAATAAATGTATACTTGTTAAGTAAACATACTGTATTTGAAAAAATAGTTTAATTTGTATATCTACCAAAAAAAATGAAAATTAATTCCAGTTTTTCCTAATTCAATCCTTGATTCAAATTTCTCATAAGCTTAATTGATTTGGTCTAAAGAGAGAAGAATTGATGGCTATTTTTGTTTGAGTACTACATATAAAATAGCCATCAAAATAAATGTTGGCAACTGCAGTTTGACTAAAAGTTGACTAAAATGCAATGAATTTTCGTCGACTAAAACTACATGAAAGACTCAAATGACTAAAATGTGACTCAAGCATTTTCATCTCAAGATAAAGACTAAATAAAAAAATGCCTGCCAAAGTTAACACTGGGTCTTCCTTATGATTTTCAGTTTTGTTTAAGATAGTTAGAGCAATTTTTATTGATATCGATCACGTGTCTATCGCGATACATATCGTTATCGCTTTATCGCCCAGCCCTAGGCTAAAGGCACCGTGATTAACATGATAATTAATAGATAGCTGACTTTTCCATTTGTTGACATGACATGGTTAGATTCAGATGGTAAATATCATATATTATGCTGGGTGTCCATATTAGAGATCACCATTTATTAAATTAGTATTTACACCAAGTATTAAATTAGACATCATAAAAAAAAGCTGAAGCATTTTTAATACTGTGTGCCTTTTATCTCATGCTGGTGGGCCTTTTACCCGTGTGTGGGATAAAAGGCACCTCTTGCCACCTCTTACATTTAAAAGGTTTTTAAACAAAATAAACAACTTGAATTATTTATTTTCACACAAAATCTGTTGCTCCATTAATGTTCAATACAACGTATATATTTTTCCTGCAATTATACATTTCAGGTGCAGTGAATAGCAATTTTTTTCTTAAGGTGGGCCTTTAGCCTCGTTGTCCCCTATTGGTCTTTCATTCCAGAATGAGTCTGTGCTAATGAACAAATCGAGTCAGTGATTGTTTCAATGGCTGACTCATAAAGATATAGGTTCATTCCAATCGACCCTGTGAAGTAGTCTTTATAGAGTATTCTTAAGCTTGAAATAATATTTTCACCCGATATACTGTCTGATCCAGTATGCAGATTTGAGTTGAGTTCATAGAAAATCGTATTGTTTATGTGTCAGGGTTCTGTCTCTTCGGTCTGGTGTCATTCATGAGTTTTGTGACAGAGCCCTGACACTCCCGTCATGTCCTGTTTTTATGTGAGTGCACGGCTTCGAGTGTGCTCGAGCCATGTGCTCTCTCGTCTGTGTGCCTTGTTTCATTTTGGAGCATGGTATTCAGATCCCGGCACTCATGTCTTGAGTTTCGGTTCGTGTCGGGGTTTAGACACTCGTGCTCCATGTTCTGTCTTTTTGTGTGAGCGTGTGGTCTCGAGTTGGCTCAGCCGTGCGCTCTCCTGTCCATGTGTCTTGTGGTGAGCTCGCAGTTCGTGTTTTTATCAGCTGCAGGCATTCATGTTATGTCTTGTGCTGTGTGGCACGCAGCTTGTGTATTTCATTGGCTGCGTGCATTTATGTTGTCATGTCTTGTGTGAACACGCGGCTTATGAGTATTCTCATTAGCTGCATGTTCGTGTCCTGTTTTGCACATGGCTGGTGAATTGTTTTGCTGGCCATGTGTTTTTGTTTTGTGTGAGCTCATGGCTTTTGTCTTAATTTTCTGTGTGCCATGTGCTCTCAAGTTAATTGTCTTGACCCCACCCATCTTGTTTCCTGATTACTGGTTAATTTGGCCCACCTGTTTTTCCCTCATTACCCTCCTCATTTGCTCCCTTCATAATCTCTCTTTTTTATTTGATCAATAAAGCCCATCTCCTGCACCATTGAGTCCTCGCCTCATCCCTTCATCCCCAGGCCTGACAGTATGATGGTCACAGACTCTGATTTTTTATCTTCAGACTTTGATTCCATCCAGTCGGAGGATAAAAAACATGTTTGATATTTTCAGCCGATTTAAAAAATATACTCCAAATTCATTATCATTAGAACAAGGTTGAGAACAAATTCATGTACTTGCAGGCATATGGTTAATTAGGCTATTATTAGTGAACGAGACCCAGTTACCTACTGGCATATCAATGTAGCCCGGCATACAAAAATGTATTAAATTAGCATTTCAAACCTTAGTTCATTGACAAAAGTGTGACACATCGACTTCATTGGCACAAATTTGCCACAGATTAAACCAAAGTTTGCAGCAAATAAATAGCAAGGGTTCAAGCCTTGTTCCAGAAAACACAGAAAATTGACCTAACAAACCTGTCCCCAAGATCCTGTCGGAGAGCAGTAATATATTTAACAGAGGTTCATCTTTATTTGCCCTGAGATGCACCCGTATTTATGGATGACGGAGACCCATCAATCTCCTTCCATATAGTGGACGTCCATTCCCCTGGCTGTCTGCATACTGCTGAGACAGCATAGATCTCTAGCATGGGCAGAGAGTACAGGAGTCTAGGGAGATATATGACCACGCTATACATTACCTCATTAAAGAGATGTTGAGCACCCTGGAAACGTTGCCTGATTCAGCGTTTTGGACCCCTGCTGCTTTGATTTCCTCCCTCTGGCCTAAATCATGCTCAGTTCCCATCATGCCCTCGGTATACAGCAAACTGAAGATTTCTGTGTATATAAAGTGATATGGTGTCTGCTGCATTCAACGGATGTTTTGGTCTTGTTTGGCTTTGAATAAATAAGTGTGTTTCTTAAGGGCCGTACACAGTTCACAAAATGGGTTTTTGCATTCTGTTGCGCTAATTTGCCATTGTTTTTCTATGTAAACATTTACTAGATGTGCTTGAGTGCTGCACTCACGTCTTCCAACGTTTGCAATGTTTTGAGTATGAATGTGTAAGGAATGTTCCAGGCTCCAGTGACATTTGGGACATTACAATGGAAGTGTAAGCAGTAAAGAAAAGAGAGAGATTATTTTGAAGTTGAAATTTAAAGTTTGTTTTTAACAAGTCAAACATTCTCTTTCTGGCATTGTTCTGCATAAATTGATACAAGTTTACGTGACAAAATGTGAACACTTTTATAACTTTGCAAAGAAAGTTTGCTAACACTTCAGTACCAATTCTCACTATTAACTAGTTGTTATTAGCATGCCTATTATTAACATATTAGCTGTTTATTAATACTTATAATGCACATATTCTCCTTGACCGTTTTCTACATCCCTAATGCTATTCAATACCCAAACTTAACAACTACCTTACTAATTATTAAAGGGATACTCCACCCCAAAATGAAAATGTTGTCATTAATCACTTACACCCATGTCATTCCAAACCCGTTAAAGCTTTGTTCGTCTTCAGAACACAATTTAAGATATTTTGGATGAAAATCGGGAGGTTTGTGACTGTCCATTGACTGCCAAGCAATTTGCAGTCCCAAGACACAGAAAAGTATAAAAAACATGGTCAGAATAGTCCATCTGCCATCAGTGGTACGCAGTTTGCATCCAGTGGATATTCTCTTAAAATGGCGCTAGGCTGACACAGAGGAGACGAATTGTTGAATAAAGTGTTTTTATTGGGGGGGGGGTTGTTTGCGTACAAAAGGTATTCTTGTAGCTTCATATCATTATGGTTAAACCACTGATGGCAGATGGACTATTCTGACCATGTGTTTTATACTTTTCTGTGCCTTGACAGTGCAAATTGCTTGGCAGTCAATGGGACAGTCACAAACCTCCCGGCTTTCATTCAAAATATCGTAAATGTAATTCCGAAGACGAACAAAGCTTTTACGAGTTTGGAACGACATGAGGGTAATTGATTTATAAATGAAATGTTTTCATTTTGAGATAGAGTAACCCAATATTCTTGCTTATTTTATTACACTAGTCTCATGTTCAAATGCATAATTTCATTAATAAAGTACTAGTTCACCCAAAAATGAATCAGTTAATTACCCTCATGTTATTGCAAACCGAGTGACTTTTTTTTTTTCATGGAACACAAAAGAAGACAAATATATGACTCAGAAGAACCATTAGTTCATGCATCAGACATCACTATTTCGGGCACTCACATGAGTGCGCCAGGGAGAGCTATAGCGGATGTTATGATTTCGGTGACAATGACGTACATTTCTGTCTCTTCCTCACACAAAATGATTTTTTGGAATTTGCTTTTCTTTTTGTAACTTTAGAGAATTTTGATAGTCGAAGAATGGCCAGTACAGTTTTTAAAACGGCTCTTTTTGTGTTCAGTTGAAGAAAAAAGTCATGCAAGTTTAGAACAACATGAGAAAATGAGAAAGAAATTGCTCTTTATTATGCTGGATTTCAGAAATACTGCAGGTCTTCATTAGTTGCCGGGCGTTTTCTTGGAATTGTCTTTGAATGGTCAAAGCTGCTGGTTCCAGAAAGCTTCTGTTTTCATACGTCTCATTTCCTTGTAAGAGCATTTGCATCTGTGGGTGTGGTGGCAGAGATCGGCCATCTCTCCTCTCACACCCTCCCTCCCTGTCTTTTTCACTCTTGTCACAGTCTTGTTGTCTCTGTACGTGTGAGTCTCTGTGAGTGCTGTGAGGTTTCTAAAAGACTTTGTGTGAATCAGGGTCTCGGGAAGACGGAACATTGGGAACGTCAGGATGTCTGTCTCAGGAGGAGTTATCAGAACAGGCTTCACAGGCCCAGGATCTTGAGAGGCTGGCTCAGCTCTGCATTATGAGCAAAAGGTAGGACACTGAACTGACTGTGAAAATGATACTGCATATACACAGCATGCTAGAGTGTTTTTAGCAGACTGATTTTCACAAAATTGTCATGCCAAATATAGTAAGAGTAATTTCCATGAAGCATGTGTAATAACAGAGGGAATTTAATGAGCACTAATAGTCTTGTTACACGATTTAAGAAGATGCATTCAATCAGTCTCACACAATTTTGCGCAGATTTACTCACTATTGTATTTGTACTGACTGTCCACACTTAAATGTCTTGTTTATTTCCCACTAAAAATATTTGGCTGCTGCTGTAGTAACATTTCTTTAAATATAAACAAATACACAAAAAATGTTTATCTGCATTTTTGAAGAGTAAATTGTTTCATATGGTAACATGCAACTTGACTGGTTTTATTAAAGTAAAATTTGTTTTAATGATAAAAACATATATGGTCAGAAATTCTACAAAATTGGACTCTTTACTATTTTATATATATATATATATATATATATATATATAATACTTAAATGTAATATAAGTTAATTTAATTATTAAATTATGTAATGTTATTTATTGAATTTGAATGTTATGTTTAGTGGATATCTATATATAATGTAGACATGTATTGTGTATGTGTCGGTCAGAAAACAACTTCACAACATTTAGAGTCTTATGATTTGGTTAATGATCTTGGAGTGCAGTTAATATTCTAGGATTTAAATAACATTTTATTTAATCCCCTATTATACTGAGTTAAGTGAGCGCCCATAGAGAGAGAGGAAGAGAAAGGTGACTTGTGTTATGTGAGTCTTAAGGTTTCAAATGTTACTGGTACACTCTGAGTGAGGTGTCCTCTTTCCTCCGGGGGCTTAACATGATGAGGCGCTCTTTTGAAAGGCCACTAGCACATGTGCTTGAGAACATTTATGACCCCCAGTTGGCACTTGTTGGGGACTTAAAGCATTTAACCTGATTGTCTCAGGCAAGGAGACAGCTTGCTGGTGTCGCAGCAGAAAGGATGACATTAAACTTGAATGAGAACGAGATTGTTTTATTGCTGCCCCAATAAGATAATGTTTCACAGGACAATGAATTGTGGGGGTAACCACACCATTTGTATGTAATCCCTTAAACTCTTTGGCTTGAGTAACTGTTGAAACCTGAACAGAGTAGATCTTCAAGATCTGCTGGTCAACTAGGACAGCAGTCAAGGTTGAAGTTGTTGGTACAACTATGCAATATCACATAACCTCATTATGTCTCCGGTTATGAAATAATATAATCTCAAGGGTCAGAGCCATGACACTTACTGTAATTTTTAGCTGTTAGTTTGACCACATGACTCTGTTAGTAAACATCATATTGATATTTTGAGGGACATAAAGCTAAAAAAGGGTCCTGAATAACAGTTCTCATCAACAGTTCTGAGATCATAATTAAGAAATAAATGTGACCCTGGGCCACAAAACCAGTCTTAAGTGTATTTTTTTTAAATGTATTCATAACATAATCTGAAAGCTAATAAATAATAATTAAACTTTCCATTTATGTATAGTTTGTTAGGATCGGACTGTAGTTGGTTGAGATACAACTATTTGGAATCTGAGGGTGCGAAAAAAATCTAAATATTGAGAAAATTGCCTTTAAATTTGTCTAAATGAAGTCCTTAGCAATGCATATTACTGATCAAAAATTATGTTTTGATATATTTACGGTAGGAAATTGACAAAATATCTTCATGGAACATGATCTTTACTTAATATCCCAATGATTTTTGCCATAAAAGAAAAATCGATAATTTTGACACATACAATGTATTTTTGGCTATTGCTACAAATATACCCCAGCAACTTAAGATCGGTTTTGTGCTCCAGGGTCACAAATACTAAAATAAATAAATGATAGAATGAAATTCTTGAACAGAAGAACTTATAAAGTATTTTTGCATAATAATATTACCCTTATTTCTTAGAATAATGAAAAAAATGCCCTCATTACTTGTATCAAGGTCAGTAAGTCTGTAAAAATAGTATTAAAACATGAAGATTATCTTGCAATTTTATGACAAGACAAGGTTAATTCAGGTTTTCATGCGGTGTGACTCATAATTATAATTATGAAGTGATACTTGATAAATTACTTTATACTTGGTGGTTACACCACATGACATTTTACAAATGTAAACTTTTCTGGGAAATGACAAACTTTTTTCCGCCCCTAAATTGAAAAAGTTAATTTCTGAAGGTCCTTGCACACTGAGTCCGAATTTTTCTTATGTATGTTTTTTTTTTCATATTCGTCATTCTTTCGTATCAAAATGCTTGCTACAGATGTGAAAACGTCGAAAATCGAACATGATCCGATTTTTTTTTTATGATGGATGAAAGTTTCAAAGGCAGTGAGTAAATGTGATTGACACAATGTGAAGTCGTATTTATTTTTTACGTGCGAAAATTTCAGACGAGAATTTCGGACTCAGCCATTGCATTTTGGCGAGGATACAGCTCTGTGTTACTAAGCGTGTACTAGTAGAATGTAATGAGATAGAAGTCATCAACAATATCCACTTCGACCGCCACAAATATCCACCATCCGCTGCCATCAGCTCCCGTGTCTCTCACACAGGAGTGCGACTTTAACACTATATTTAACAACTTTCAGACCCTATTAGCGGCTTTTTTCCATAGAATATACAAACTGACAAAACTTGCAAACTTTTTTGGATAAACCTTATGGTTCAGTTAGAAGATGTCACCAATGCTGCCCTGAGAGCGCGAGGTCTGACTCTCCCGGCACAGTGTTGCCTCTCTCTGCATCTGTTCTGTGCAGTGAGCTGAGCGGAAGAGAAGAAGCAGTGCATTCAGCTGGCCTTACTGCAGCAGAGACGTCAGTAAAGGAGTACAAAACAGTGTTTCCAAGCACCTGTCACTTACGGACAGTTTGGACATATAAATATGAGCATAGATCGTCTGAGAATATAATGCCCTTTTTGTTTTTTGTTACTCAGACGCAGGCAGTGCGCTGCCAAAACCACCGCATAGCCACTCTTTAGTTTAACAATAGATGTTTAACTATTGATTTAACAAAATCAATCAAATTTTTATTTTATCAGACGATGTCGCGATTATAAATGAAAGTGACTCCTTGTTAACATGTATTAATGGGTCGTGTTTAGTCACTATTTAGTGTGGAATTTTTCTAAAATATTCGCTCCTCATGACACTAAAATATGGCATTGTAAGTCAATCTACTGCAGTTTTTCCTCTCTCAGTCAGTAGAAAATGTTGTTAACACCGGTCATGCATGAAAAAAATAAATACCTTCATATACCGTGAAACCGGTATAATTTTGACAAATACCGTGATATACATTTTTGGTCATACAGGGCTCTAGACTAACTTTTTGCACTGGGTGCACTGGTGCGCCTAACTTTTTTTCTTAGGTGCACCAGCACAAAAGTTAGGTGCACCCAAATTTTCATATAGGCAATATTGACTAGTAAACGATTAACTAACAATCTGGTCAACATAACGTTCTTTATTTGAAGCACAATTCTACAAGAAAGGTAACTTACAGAAAAAGCGATGGTGCTTAAATTGCTTCACTGAGCTAATAACTTAAAAACATCTCAAGATAAATGAAATAAAAATAAAATCTAAATTAAGTGTTTTAAAGGGCTTCAAACTGAACACCTCATGGCTCAATGTCTTATGGACTATCCTCCATTACAGTCACATGCCCCTCGGATGGCCAACTCTTGTAGTTTATCCTTCTTGATCTTTGGCCTCAGCTAAACCAGCTGAACACACTCTCTAGCATCAACATCTTCCAGACTTGACCCTCTACACAGTTTCTGATCAGATCTTCCACTGTGTCTGAATGAAGGGATGCTCTAGTGCTGTGCTTCTCAAACCCTCCCCTTAAACCTATAAAAAAAATCCTTCAAAATATACCACAGACAACATTCTTCTAATATTGTTATGACTTTTCTGACTTCGAGAACCATTGTAGGGCTCCAGACTAGCATTTAAGGACACCAGCACCAGTGCCTTTAAGTTCTACAGAAGGTGGCACCAGCACCTGACAGTAAAGCACTCACCCTAATCACACATGTGCATCTTAGAGATGTCTATCTGATGTCTGCATTTACATATTCAAGAGGTATTTTTAAGAGTGTTTGCTCATCTGCAATACATCTCTAATATGTTTCCAGTCAGATGTCAAATAGAGATTTATTATATATCTTAGGGAGTGGAAATGGCTGATAAGCCTATAAGTACTTCTCTGCAGCCATCTAATAGTGGTAATTTAATGTATTTTTTATTTTTAAATAAGTGTTTGCTTTCCTACATTATGAAACGTTTAGTTTTATAAATGGGGTAACCTATGAAGGATGAACAAATAATGTCATCACATTAAAAATAACTTTAAAATTCGGTAATAGCCTACTTAAAGTTTGAAGTGCTGGGAAAAGTTGTGTGAAGCGTTTAAAAACATTTTAAGACATTAGACCTTGTTCCTGTAACGTTAGTTATGTTAAATCCATGGTGAATGGTGGTGATGTGTTTATTGAACAATGTTTCTCCTGGTTTCCACATCAGTGGAGTTTATTTCGATGTCTGTAGCTTTAACATAATTATGTGGCGAATTTGAATGCTTCTCACAAGATTTGACAGAGATGTTATTGATTCCGCGGTGAATTCGACTACTTCACTGTATCTCCCAGCGCGTATAACGTGTGTTGCGTGATCGAGCAGCCCGGCTCCGGTCCGAGCAGATAAACGGTCTGTAGCCCAAACGAGTAGCGCGGATTTGTTCCGCTGGTTCGTTTGTCCGATGCAGCTCTTGTAAATCGGGCATGAAGAGAACGCAGCTGTTCATTCCATTTTTGAACCGAAACAACCTTTCTTTGACTGAAAGCGCATTGCGATGACGTCAAAAGACGCGTCTAAGTGCAAAATCTGCGGCAATTTGGAAAATAGCGGAGATTGCTTGATTTTGCGATAAATTCAGCGATCGCAGAATCCTGGAGTGACTGTCAGACGCTCACTGAACAGATCAAATTCAGAGAAAGAGCTGCGCGCATCTCTACTACTCACCTCTCTCTCTGACTGCAGCAGCACACGCATCTTCAAACGCACACACACATACAGGAATATCTGGACCACGGCCAATCAGAAGGGGGGTCCGCACTTCACTATCTCTGATTGGTTTAGACCACGCTATGAGCCTAACGTGTCTGTTGTCGAACAGCAGAGACTTTGAGTCGCGGAGACTTTTTTTTTTTTTTGCAAATGGCTGGATGCACCAGTGCGACCAACGTTTTTTTTTAGTCGCACCCTTGAGAAATTAGGTCGCACGTGCGACCAAATTGGTCGCACTCTAGAGCCCTGTCATACTGCACAGTAATAACATCGGTAAAATAGTCCTTGTGACATCAGTGGTTCAACCGTCTTCTGGGTTTGGAATGAGATCAGGGTGAGTAATTAATTAAATATATTTCATTTTTGGGTGAACTAATTTAAGTCATTTGAAAACAAACTAGAAGTTTTTATTGTGTATAGGAAACGGTTCCATCTTTGACTCTTAAATCAATATTTTATGTCATTTATTTTTGTCCAAATAACTCACAATGTGGTTGTTATTTTTAAGGTAACAAAAACATTTACTTTTAAAGGTCTGTCAATTATGACACAACATGTAGCTCAAGCCATATAGAGTGAATATGAAGTGGTTCTGCCTCTTTAATCTTTCAGTGTCGGGGCAGGAAGTGCACTTGTAGCTGAGAGCTTTGCCATGTTGAGTCCGATCAAATGTCCTCTGAGGACAATCCAAAACAGTGCAAACTAACACCTAGTCATTATTAATTAAAGCAGAGCCATAATTACCAAGTTGACATATGTATTGGCTTTGAAAACATGCTGTGGACATTCAAGAGAGAAGTATGGAAGAGTATAAAAACATGACATTCAGAACATTAAGAATATGTGAATGATTCAATATTAAATTCTCGACCTATATCCAAAAAATAAATAAAAAAGCTAAATAAGGTAAAAGTAACTTTACCAAACGATATTGATTCAATCAGGATCTTGTAATGCTAAATGATCTCATGAGGAAAAACTTTCATCCCAAATCCCTAGGAAATTTCTCAATATACACCCTGAGGGAAAACTGTCGCCCATCCAAATAGCACTGTTCTTCACACACATGCCAGGAGTTCCAGCCAAAAAGGAGAGCGTGCCATATCTCTGGCACAGGCGGCACATATCCACTAACTCCAATAGGAATCACAGCACACGTGTGCCCGGATTTGTTGTGACGGGAGCTGTAATGCATCCGCATGCCTCAGAGAGCCTGACTGAGGTGGGCTATTGCTGTGGCTTTCTGTATCTGTGCTTAAATAAAGCAAAGGTGCAGGCCAGTGGGATCAAATGGAGCTTAATGCCTATGTGCTCTATTTTTTTAAAACAACTGCTTCCTGATACTGTTTGTAAATGTGGTAAAAATAGACTTAAAAGAACCGAATCTACGTGGATAAAATATGCTATAGACTGTGAGTCACAGAGGATTTAGATAAAGGATGCACGTTGTTTGCACATTTTTGGTGCCAGTGTAGTTTATCATGCATGTGTTTGTTATTTAAATTAGTCTGTATTTGCTTTATACATAGCCAAGGGCTTCTGTAACAGATGCTCATATGCATTGAACCCTATGAGTCATGTGTTTACCATGTGATGACATACAGGAAGAGGGCATAATTACTCCTCATGCTGTTTATACAGTCTTTGTGAAATTTAGAAAGGACTTATCGGAATAATATACTTTAAACAAATAAAAACGTGTGAATCTAACGTTTTCATATACTTACAGTGCTGCCTGTTAATTGTAATTAAATATATTATTATAAAATGTATTATAGTTAAACATGTTATTAAATGTAACTAGCTGAATTCTATTTTTTATAATTGTGTACTTTTATAATTACTTCTATTTTGAAATATGGTTAAAATGCTGAAAGTATTGATAGGCATTTGTGGTAAACTAAGATGTGTGTGTGTGTGTGTGTGTGTGTGTGTGTGTGTGTGTGTGTACAGTGGTGGTCAGAATTATTGCCACCCTTGGTAAATATGATCAAAGAAGGCTGTTAAAATTAATCTGCATTGTTAATCCGTTTGATACTTTATAAAAAAAATCACAAAAATCAAACCTTTCATTGGATAGTAAGAATTTAAAATGGGGTTTCCCCCATATAATTATGAAATAAATGTTTTTCTCTAATACACATTGGCCACAATTAACGGTAACCTTTTAATGACTACTTTTTGAAACCTCTATTTGGCGGTTTTTGAGGTTTGTGTTTGGATTATTGTAGGGTTTGAAGATCCAAACATGGCCCATTATAAGATTTCTAAAAGAGTCAGTCACTTGTTGATTTGAGATCAGGAGATTGACTTGGCCATTGCAGAATATTCGACCCTTTTACCTTCAAAAACTGCTGGGTTGCTTTTGCTGTATGTTTTGGGCATCGTCCATTTGTACTATGAAGCACCGTCTAATCAACTTTGCTGCATTGGACTGAATCTGGGCAGAGAGTTTATCTCTACACACTAGGGTTGCACGATATACCGGTACTAAGATAGTATCGCGATACTAAAGCTTAAAAATACCCGCGGTGCCATTGCATTTTTTAAACGGTAGTATCGTTCATACCGTAAAACCGTAATATATGTTGTATGCACGGCTGGCACACTATTTAAAATGCTGGCATGCATGTTCAAATGAACAGAAACATTGTTTGCCAAATGCCTTTTGCTGTGCTCTGTGTAGTATGGTGTGTGTATACGCTTTATATCGTAATGTCTGAACGATCTGCCGCTGCTAGACTTGCGGCTGCTCTCTCTCTCTCTCTCTCTCTCTCTGTGTCTCTCTCTCTCTCTCTGTGTCTCTCTCTCTCTCTCTCTCTCTCTCTCTCTCTCTCTCTCTCTCCGTATGCGGATGCGCGCGCTTAACTCGCTCGTCTCTCTTCCGGGTCCTGAACTCCCGCATTAACACTATCGTGGCCGGAGCAAAACAAATAACAGCAATTTCCCATTGATTATCAAGTCTGTGCGCTACAATATGGTGTTTCCTTTTGTGTTCGAATCTGAATCCGAATCGTTGGCTTGGGTGAATCACTGATTCACTAAACCATTCATAAAAACAGTCATTTGATTCGCTCTGGCAGTATTCAGCCGTTTTGAAAGCATCGTTTGAATGACTCAGTGATTCAATAACGAACTGCTGCCACCTGCTGGCCGTGTTTACCAGTTTCTTTTCTAAAACTAGGCACATACATGTTTTCCAACATATTTCTACATTCAGAATTTTGTATTTAAAATACATTAATCCCATAAAATATTTTATTCAATTATAAATAATAAATACAGTCTAAATGTCACTTCATGCTGCTTCTGTGCAGTGCTAAGATGAGTTTTGTTTACATAATTTCAGGGAAAACAATAGCCAGTCATTAATTCACATTAAGTATTCAGAGAAAAATATTGTCTGTTTTAATTTATTAATTTATAATTTTTTTATTCATTTTGTAGAATTTAATTTTAAACTGACAACACTGCATGGATGGTATCGTGATACTACTTGGTATCGTGATACTTCAGCTGGTATAGTATCGTACGACATTTTATGGTATCGTGACAACCCTACTACACACTTCAGAATTCTTCTGGCTGCTTCTGTCTTCTGTCACGTCATCACTAAACACCAGTAACCCAGTGCTCCTGGAAGCCAAGCTCATGCCATCACACTGTTCCAATGGGTTTCACAGATGTTGTTGTATGTTTTGGATCATGAGCTGTTCCAAGCCTTCTCCATATTTTTTTATTTCCGTCAATCTGGTACAGGTTGATCATACTGTCAGCCGTCCAAAGAATGCTTTTTCAGAAGTGGTCTGACTTTTTTTTATGAAGTTCTAATACGTAAGTTAGGGAGGAGCGAGCCCATCTAATCATTCAATCAACAGCCAGAGTATATAAGCAGCTGCTTACCTCTCTCCAGTCTCAGCTGTTTCAGCAACATCCTGTAGTGTTGTTCAGAACCAGGCCAAACATACCGGACTTCCAGCTTTTCCTACAGATGACGAACTTTTCTTTTGTACCGAGACTCCATCAGTCGCAACCGCAAATCATCGGAATCCACGGATCCAAACCAAGAGACTCCCTCTGAGCAGTTCGGTCGCAAATCCAGCGCTCATTCAAACCAAGCTCCAGAAGACTACTCTCTCCTCCACCTTCAAGATCACCAGCGATAACTGCGCTTCATCTCTCCATCCTGCTGCCGCCATTCCTCCGATTTCAAAACAATCAGCGTCATGCGCTAATCCAGAGGCCGTGGCAAACAAGGGAAACTACAGCTGCACGCATTTCTCGTCTCGCCAGCCTTCCCGTCCGGTCGACAACAGCGGCCCCAAAAACAGTTCCGCAGTCTCTCCAGCACTCACGACTTCTCTTATACAGGCCTATCCACTTCCAAGTATCCTTTAACGTCAAAGCTTCTTGAGGGTGCTAAATCAAGCTTAACACAAAGCTTTTATTTTCCATTTCATAACATGATTACCCTGATTTTATCTATTTAGGTTGGTCGCATGACTTCCACCTTGGATAATGCTTTATTCTTATCCAGAGATGATTGTTTAATAGCAATTACACAATGTTTGCTCGTTCATAGAACGAAATTTGCTACATAATCTCATTAAGCTGTTTCATGTTTTCTGCAGGCTACTTCACTTCAGATCACCCTACTTGAATCAGATGATGTCGCTCAAGTGATCTTTTCAAAAGTCCTTTCTATGGACTGTTTCAACGGCAACAACTTAAACAAACGTTACCGCAAGCGTGCGTTAGTGTTGCCAACTATTTTCAATGGAAAGTAGCTAAAGTTTGCTCAAAGTCGTTAAATGTCGCTGGATGACGTCATGCGTAAATTTGCATATTAATGACGTAATCACGTCCTATTTTGCATTCTGCCTAAAATGACGGTGTATAACTGTTTTCCTAATCCGTGCTCACATAATGTACTTTAATATACAAGCCGAGTGTCCAGTATAAAACTGTTATCATTTAATGTTACATATTTTCTGTTAGACAACGGAACTGAACTTGTAAAACCAGCAGTTACATCATCTGCAATGATACAATTCTTAATATATGAGTTTAATAAGTTTAATTAAGTTTATTGTTGTGTATGAGTACAGTCTCTCAGACGTAGCCCAGTAAGCGATCTTAGAGGCGTTCAGAAACTGGAATGAACTAAAGCTCTGACAGTGAGAAAAAACTGTCAAATTAAATAGTTTTATTTCAAACAAAGGAAGCAGGCAAGTGATTGGTCCGTGCCAACACCGTGTGCACATGCGCAGCTCATTCACATCTATGTCAGCTGCCATGCGGTCACTGGAATGTGCTGCTCCTCTCAGCCGGAGCCAGCGCTCACTGATCAGATCAGACACAGGGAGAGGTGTAACTCAAGATCTCGCGCTCGCAGGACAGTACTGGCCACATTTGGAAAGTTGCTACGGTTTTTCCAAAAGTCGCTAGATTTGTCGCTAGGCGCTTTCAAAAAAAAATAAAAAAATAGCTAAAGGGGTCTGAAAAGTCGTTAAATCTAGCGACAAAGTCGTTAAGTTGGCAACCCTGTGCGCGTTTGTGGCCTTACTTATCTTACGGTAGACATCCAATATAGTCAATATCAACAGCCAAGTCCCTCTGGAGTAGATTCTTTTTCGATAACAAGCAAAATATGTTTGCTACATAAATCAGACGGACTGAGATGCAGCGATAACTACTTGGACGGACTTATCGAAGGTGCAAATTCATTCTCTGCCAGCAGGAGACGCCTTAAAGCGGGAGAACTAACGATAGAGGTTTCACCAGTAACGGCTGCCGGGCTGTAAACTGAGCTTACAAGCTCTGCTTTATCAGGCACTTAACATGCAAGATGAAATGAAAATGACCTCGAACATTTTCTAAAAAGACAGTGTTCCTTCAGAAATACAGTGGTTAAAAAACACCCGCGCTTCGATTTGACTTTTAAACGTGCATTACATGCTCATGCTTATTCAACAAAGCCTTTCGGAAAATTGGTCAGTTTTGATATCATAGTGGGTCGCCACAAATAAATGTATGTGAAATATCCCACAGCACAACAACCTGAGCCCAACGTCAGTACCCCTTAAACGAATACAGACCGGAGGTTTGATGAAACCGTCCATAGAACCCCAGATGCCATGTTCAATTTGGCTTTCTTGACTTCCTCAGAGTCTCAGAATTCACCACCAACCCAAACAAAACCGACCAACTGAAATGCAGCCATTCAATCTTCATTTTGCAACGGTGGAGGGGGCCAGCAACCAGCCTGGGGTGGCACGTAAATCTTAATTTAAATATAAAATGTGGTCGACTAAAATACTAGTCTATTTTAGTGCCTAAAACACAGTTCAATATAGTGAATTTCTACTTAACTGTAATTTAGATATTTGCGAATTATTGTATCTCGTAACATGACCATTTTTGTATTATTCCTCACCTTCAGGTATCGTGACAAAGGGGTTAACTATAGCTTTATCGCTCTGTCAGTTTGGTTCTGGCTCTCAAAATCCCCAAACGTGTTCTCTAACATTACATACTCATGGATGAGACATGCAGTTGGCGATAAGAATGTGAAAAAACAACAGCACATAAATGCCAGAATGTAAAACGAGTTGTTTTATGCATTTAAATGGTTTCATTTTTGTTTGTACCTCCTAAAATGAATGAAAAATTTCGCATTTTTTCTAGCATAAGTGCATTGTGCATTAAATCAAAATCCATATCAGCTTGAGCCTCATTGTGATCTGCAATTGCAGGATAGCCTATATTTTAGTATGCATCTGAGAGACGTCCTGAAATGTAATGCATGCATACATGCATGCACAGTTTGCAGCTTTAATGACTTTACCGATGACAGAACCACGTCGTATGCACATAGTTTCTTGTGCGCTTATTTATGACACCGCGATCAGAGTAAGCGCCGTGACGGCCGACAGGGAAGTTTGCATTACTGACATATAGCCTAACAGCATATCATTGCTCTACTGAAGCTCGTTTGGCTGGTGTACAATTTCCACCCTCATTCGACTCGCGCCTGGTGCTGAGGCAAAGCAGAAGCACGCGTATGGAAGTCTCGTTTGATGTGGATGCAAACTGAGCAGGGTGGCCGAAGAGGTGGCCAAGTTTAGATCAGGTGATTCAGATGTGTGCGCTGAAAACTTCTCTCACAGCTCGACTGTTACTCCAACAATCCCGAGCATCTTACATGCTCCCTTTGCCTTCGGGCAGTCCTTATATCAAGTCCTGACACGCGAGTTGAGCGAGGACGCACGCAGTGGCTGTAATGCATAGACGGACATCATGCGAAACTTGAGAGTGCCAAAATAAAGGTGCCTTTTACTACAGATATCGATATTTTACGCGTGGCATCGATGCATCGCATCGTCACACATCATATCAATACATTGAGAATCGTTTCAACCCCAGCAGCCACTTCAACAGCCCAGAAAGTTGTTTCCGATCACCAAAATTAAATGCTGAGCGGTGGACACCCCATACCTGCGAATCTCACGCTCGAGCTGATCTCGTCATGGCGGCACATATACAAAATTTGATCTATGTATGTAGAGAAGATTAGCATGGCCCCGCGAAAAGGATGACATGCAAATCCATGAAGTGCTTCATCTTTTCAGGGGCGGCCGTGGCCTGGTGTATGGAGTGCCGGACTTGCGCCCAGGGGCATGGGTTTGAGTCTCTGCTCCGCAAACGGTCCTCGGCTAGGGTAGGACCCTTGGGCGGGGCGCCGAGCTAACTGCTCTCCGGTGCCGCATCGTCGGCTGCCCACTGCTCCGGTGTGTGGTGCACTTGGATGGGTCGTGCAGAGAACACATTTTTGCTGCTGATTATACTCCGTATAATTGTGTATGTGACAATGACAAATTCTTCTTCCATCACATTAGACAAGCTCACCAATCACTAGCATCCCTCCAAGTCTGCACCACTCCTCTAATATTCCGCTTTCCCCGCTACCTAGCCGCAAGAGGCTCCTTTTCGCCTGGATGCAGTGAGAGCTCTCCTTTCGGATTGGCGGAAGCTACCACTCCTGGAGTGGGCTCTCCCATTCGAATCGCCGTGGGCTCCCCATCCAGATACCATCCAGGCTCTCCTGCTCGAGTCGCAGTGTGGGCTCTCCCGTTTGATGGCAGAATGAGATCTCCTTGATTCATATAGGGGCTCTCCTTCAAACCGCTGGGAGCTCTCCCGATCGAATCGCAGTGTGAGCCTTACGTTTGGGCGCAGTGGGGCTCTCCTTTCTGAATCGCTGTGAGATCCTCCATGTTCTTATCCATGGAGGCTCTCCTGCTCGGATTGCAGTGTGAGCCCTCCCATCCGAACAAGTGGACTGGAGGTACCAGGATCGTCCGTCCCTCGGGTGCAGCGGGCCTCATGTCCTTATGCCTTCCAAACCCTCGTTTGGAAGCACGGTAACCCCACGCTTTATCTGTACTCCGTAGGCTGCCTCTTTCTGTGGCGGGGGTTCGCTTTGGACATCAGCGGCCCGTCTCCCCTTAGGACCAAGGGCACCCTGCCCCATCCGTGACATCTGGGGTCCCTTGTTATTTGACTTCATAGGGCGCCACGGTGCAGATGTGCGGCGGGGTGTTCTCCAGCCCCGCACTCAAACCTCCAGTCCTAAAATACTCCTGCAGGAGTTCTTTCAGAAAGTCACTGCCGCAGCAGTGCAATGGCAAGACGCACCCTAATTAAACTTCCAAGCACAGGTATCTCACCATCATCCTTTCTTAACTTAAATTCCACATCTTTTGGGGGGTATCACCATAAGCCTTCAAATATTTGAGTATCCCGGATACCTTAATCTTCAAATATCTCATTCATCCCTGTCCAACTTGCTGTCCCAATTTATTCTGCTCTTTTGGGGTATATCAGAGCTCGAGCGAAGCTGCTTCATCGAGCCCCTCATCAGCGGACAGCAAGCCAAATAAAGTTTACTCGATTACCTAATGATTATATGGGCAAACGAACTCGTTAAATGAAGTTCTAATACGTAAGTTAGGGAGGAGCGAGCCCATCTAATCATTCAATCAACAGCCAGAGTATATAAGCAGCTGCTTACCTCTCTCTAGTCTCAGCTGTTTCAGCATCCCTCCACCTCCCCAATCTCCACCTTCTTCTTAGGTACCTTGCCCTTCGTAATCACCTTTTATCAAGTCCCTGGGGGGGTATATCAGAGCTCGAGCCGAAGCTGCTTCATCGAGCCCCTCATCAGCGGACAGCAAGCCAAATAAAGTTTACTCGATTACCTAATGATTATATGGGCAAACGAACTCGTTAATTAGATGTTTTTGGCAAAGTCTTATCTGGCCTTGTTTTGCACCTTGTGGTGAACCCTCTGTATTTGCTTCTTCTCTTGGTTGTAGTGACACATCACACTTTGACAGTGACACATCTACCTTCTGCAGAGTGTTCTTCTCTTGGCTAGATGTTGTGAAAGGGTTTTTCTTTACCATGGAGAGGATCCTCCGATCATCCACCACTGTTGTCCTCTGTGGATGTCCTTGCCTGTTAATGTTGCTGAGCTCACCAGTGCATTTTTTTTTAACTCAGAATGTACCAAACTGTTGATTTGGCCACTCCGAATGTTCCTGCTATCTCTTTGATGGATTTGTTTTGTTTTGAAGCCTAGCAATTGTCTGTTTCCTTGTATATGGAGAGCTCCGTTGACTGCATGATGTGGGCAAATAGCACACTTAGAATCAACTCCAGAACTTTTACCTGCTTAATTGATGTAGAAATAACGAACGAATAGCCCACTTTTGAGTCAATTGTCCAGTTACTTATGGTCTCTTGAAAAGGGGGGAGGTACATATTAAAGAACTGTAATTCCTTAACCTTTTCTCCAATTAGTATGAGAATACAAATTAATGATCAGAGTGTGCACTTTATACCCATATTCATTATGTAAAGGCCTGGCAAAGCATCACTAAAGAGGGAACGCAGTCTCTGGTGGTGTCCATGAGTTCCAGACTTAAGACAGTCATTGCCTGCAAAGGATTCTCAACAAAATATAAAATATATTTTTATTTATGATTATATTTATTTGTCAAATTGCATTTGAGCCCCTGAAAAATGGGGGGACTGTGCATAAAAATGGTTGTAATTCCTAAGCATTTTATGTTATATTTTTGTTCCCCTAGAATTCTACCCCTAGAATTAAAGCTTAAAGAGTTAGCCCTTTAAAGTCTGCACTTCAATTTCATATTGATTGCTTTGTTTAATTCTGTTCTGGTGGCACACAGAGCTGAAATTATGAAATTTGTGCCAGTGTCCAAATATATATGGACCTAACTGTAATTGTATTTATAATTATGAAGTTTAAATTTAGTACATAAAAATATATAACATTTAATTATAGATAATACAATTAAATTTCAACAATAATCAAGTACTTTACATGTGCAACACATCAAAGTGAATGTACTCAAAATGAAAAAATACAACAAAATATTATACAAATCATTTAAATGTACTTTAAATTAGACTTTTTAATTTAACATTAATACAGAGTGCACTTTTTAAAAACTAAAGTATATTAAGAATCAGTTATGAAACTGTGCTCTCTGTATACTCTATTTTATTTTAAGCCTTTTATGCCTTTTATTTATATGTATATGCAAGTGTATTAAATATTACTTTTAATATGTTTTCAGTACACTACAAGTGCGTGTTCAAAACAATGAAGTGCAATTCCTTTTCACAAGGGTTTAGTATGCAACATTAACCAAGTTTTGAAGTATGAACAAGAGCATGCTGTATACTGTTTAATGCAACATCCTGGCATTCCATTGCCACTATGATGAAGTGATATGTTTTTACTCAAAATTGGATTAAATCATAAAATAATTATTTGTATTTATCTATTTTATTTAATTTGTTTTAGGTCTTTGCAAGCTTTTTATAATTTGCATATTGGAGCAATAGTTTATTAAACTAGCATTTTGCATGTTTTTTTCACATACATTTTGAAAACAGTAGGCAGCATATTGTATATACTGCACAGTTAGCAGTATGCTAGTAGTCCTTTTTTGATTCAGACAAGGTGACAGTGCTCTCTGTCAAGGGTTTCTCCAGTGTCAAGAGAGTGGTTATATAAGGTTTTATCGCGGGTGAGAGATCCAGTGAATGTCAAGTGTTTGCCTGACAGACTCTCTCTCATTCACTCTTCCTTTTATAACTACTCATCTGCTGTAATACATTTTGATAAGCAAATTAAATTGAACATGCCTAACATGCTTCACTGTACTGACTCATGCTCACATACAGGAAATATTATGGGCTTTGCTTTGATCTCCTCTTATATATTCCATTATGGACTGTTATTGCTGTTGCTCACAGAACACATATCAATATTAATGATTCATCTAATATATTATGTTGAAATATGTGATATTATACTAGATCCACTCTTATTCTCTCACTCTGTATGACTGCGGTAATAGAAAAAGGTCAACCGAGTTCTGAAGGCGTAATCAATTATATTGATTTGCTGATTGATGATAGAGCACATGTGCATGAATCTCTCTCCCATGTGCAGTAAACAGACAGACACATTCTCAGTAATGTTCAGACTACACACTTCCATTTGTGCTTCCATGTGTTTTACCCACTATGTATGTACACTACACTTTATATTTGCATGAAACACCCAAAGGGAATATTTTATCCCACAATGTGACCTCTAGAAATAATATCAGGTGTGATTTTCTTTTTTAAACATTTAATTTATAATAACACGTATTAATATTATAATAAAATTTGATTTCAAGAACAATTTTACACATACAAAATAACCATTTTGGACCAAAATTTCTAACATTTGTGTCACTCTCCATTGTTTTCAGACCTCACCTTGCTTTAGAATACAGTGGCAAGGTATGTACATTGTTTTTAATTATTATTATTTTATTTTTATAAATGACAGAAGGCTTTTAAAGAGGAGAAATCTGAAGAACTGTTTATAGTAATTGTCACTTCTCCATTATATTTTTCCCCCTGTTTAGGCCACTAAAATCCATCAAAGGGCTTTTGGTAACGATCACCCCATCACAGCCCGGAGTCTGGAGCTGCTAGCCACTGTCTATGCAGAGATCGGCAAAACTGAATATACAAGTAAAGTAACTATATGAAATGTCTTCAGTATCAAATTGGCACTAAAACATGATTTTTCAAAACAATATACATCAATTAATGAAGGCTAATTGTCCTTATAAAAATGTACCTTAAAAAGGGATAATTCACCTAGAAATTAAAATGAATTACCCTCATGTCATTCCAGTTGTTGAATAAAGTCATTATTTTAGTTGCCTATCTGTCGGTCACTCCGAGTTATGTCGTGACGACATAGGGGAATTTACTTGGAAGCCCCAATCATCTCTGACTTTAAGAGAAAACGGCAATTAATATTGGCTATTGGATTTTGTATACCTGAGCCACTCCGCATACGGGTATAAAAGGGCGACAGGTGCATCCACTCATCAGATTTTTGCTTCGGAGCCGAGTGGATGAGAAGAGTGCTGATCTCCACTAAGCCTTTCATCTTTTATTTGTTCCTGATTGGCGTCATGGTGCAGTCAGCGGAGTCCCTCTCAGCAGTGATTTCCCTGGGCACTTCAACTGAAAGAGCAAATTCTAAAAGAGCAAATCACAGACGGTTGTGTCTTTTTCAAGATGCCATTCTGTCCTTGTCCTCTTGGTTGCGGTCATTTCCTGTCTGCGAATGACGGACACAATCGTTGTCTTCAGTGTCTGGGCCTCCAAATGAAGATGCGTTCGTGGATAACTCATGCACCTGTTGTGGGCATATGTGCATGACTTCGCTGCGATCTCGCCTTTACTTTCTGAAAGGATTGGTACCCTCTGCCTTCACCTGTCCCGGTCTCTCTGGCTCGAGCAGAGGACCGCCAACTGGTGCTCTGTGAGATCTGAGGGTCACAGTAAGAGCCTCTCCGCTGGGTACGTCCCCACGGACCTCTTACTCCTCACGCATCGAGCGAACGTCCCGTCCGGGTCCCGGGTGATTTCACTGATTCATTCGGTGCGCTGCCCGAGGATAGGATGTTGATCACAGCATCGGGGATGGGCTTACATCCTCTGAGGATGAAGTTTTGGCGGGGCTGCCCCCCTCGGGTGTTGTCGCCACCGCAGCACCGGACCCAGAGCTGACGGCCATGCTTGCCCGGGCAGCCGTAAGTATCGGGCTGGAGGTAAACAGACCGTCCAGTCCCGAGCCCTCGCGGCTGGATGATTGGTTTCTCGGACCGGGGCGTGGCTCACAACCGTGTTCTGCTCAGGTGCCTTTTTTTCCCGGAGGTGCATGAGGAGCTGACAAAGTCGTGGATGGCCCCTTTCACGGCCAGAAGCCGCTCGTCTGCCTCCTCCGTCCTCACTACCCTCCATGGCGGGGCTGCCAGGGGGTATGCAGGCATTCCCAGGTGGAGAGAGTGGTCGCGGTGCACCGGTGCCCGCGAAACTCCGGCACTTGGAGGAATCTTCCGCGTATCCCGTCCAAAGCCTGTAAGTTGACGGCTGCTCTCGCGGCCAAAGCTTATAGAGCTGTGGGCCAGGCAGCCTCTGCCCTGCATGCCATGGCTATCCTGCAGGTTCACTAAGCCAAGGCACTTAAACAAATGCACGAAGGTAGTCCCGACCTGGGGTTTATGCAGGCGCTGCGCATGGCGACTGACTTCGCTCTAGGAGAGACGAAAATCACGGCGTGGTCCCTCGGGAAGGCGCTGTCCACCATGGTGGTCCAGGATTGCCTATTTCTGGCTCAACATGGCAGAGATGAAGGACGTCGACAAAGCACGCTTTCTTGACACCCCCATCTCCAAGGCAGGGCTGTTCAGAAACGCCGTCGAGGGCTTTGCCCAGCAGTTCTCTGCGGCGCAGAAGCAGACAGAGGTGATCGAGCACATCCTGCCCTGGCGTGATGCACCGTCAGCCACCGTTGCCCCCGGGAACAGGCCTCTGTCTGCTCGTCGCCGTGGGAGCCCTCCTGCATCCTCCAGAGCTACTCCGCCCCACGCTAAATCGACATCTAGGTCGGCGTGTCGAACCTCTTGCAGGAGTGCGGAGCCCCCCCCCCGCGTCCCAGCCGGGCCCCAAGTCGTCCAGGAAATCGACGAAGCGGCCCCCGGAAATGTTAGAGTTTGCTCTTTCTCAGGAGAAGGCAAGAACGGCGTCGCTCCTTCCCCCTGAGGAGGGCCGGGTGGAGAATCTTATGTTCCATTTTATTTCTGTCGCCGCTGGCCCACGCGCCAGTGGTACCCACTTTCTCAAAGAAAGAGCAATTTCCTTTTCCTCTGGGTTTTCAGGTCCACGGGCCGACAGTGTGCGATGCCTCCTCATTCTCACCCATGACCCATCTTGCCAGCACGGTTTGGGGATGCAGTGCCTCACCACGCACCTCTAGCCAGTTTAAATGCTTAAAAGCATGTACTCACAATCTGCCCATCCAAGATCAATTTTAGTTTGTTTCTTCATTGGAACAGATTTGTAGAAATTTAGCATTACATCACTTGCTCATCAATGGATTCTCTAAAGTGAATGGGTGCCGTTCAGAATGAGAGTCCAAACAGTTTATAAAAACATCACAATAATGCACAAGTAATCCACATGACTGAAGTCTGTCAATTAATGTCTTGTAAAGTGAAAATCTGCGTGTTTATAAGAATCACATACTTCAAGACATTTTTAACTTCAAGCTGTCTTTACAAGGCGTTAATTGATGGATTGGATGTGGATTTGTGGATTACTGTGATGTTTTTATCAGCTGCTTGGACTCCAATTTGACAGCACCCATTCAATGCTGAGGATCCATTGATGAGCAAGTTATGTAATACTGTAACAAATTTCTTCTGATGAAAAAAACAAACTAATCCTTTTTTGATGGTACATATTCTGCAAATGTTGAATGTTGAACAATTCCTTTAAAGCATTAGCTTTATGTAATTTAGTTTGATTTATTTATACTTTATTGTATTTCTTATGACAGTAGTGGCTATTTACAAAACCACGTTACCACAGTAATTTGCCATAAGGTAAATCTGTATAAAACTTACTAAAGTACGTCTGCTTTGCAATTTACTGTACACTCTAGGCCCATACAACCCAACAGCCTTTCGTATTCTAAGTAAAGCTTTCTGATTGTCATAGCAAAATATCCACTGTAATTTGGAAGCAGCTTCTAGTGAAAGCCCTTTTGAGAATTTAACTCATATAGAGCCATTTACTCTTTTTACTTTTTAGCAAGGAATTTGTGCTACATCTAAGTCTACTGTACATAGTTCTGTAATACGAAAAAAAACCTGCTGAGCTAAATCGCCTGAATGAGTAAACATTTATTCCAAGCATGCACTTTCTGTCTGCAGCTGATGGTGTTTTAGATCTCAGGCAGAAAAGCCATGTCGTGTCTTTGACAGTTTGAGGCCAGGGCATTGCAGAAATGCTTTGCTAGTTTTCTGGAGGGACGGGTCATTCTGCGTCTTCACTATTGCCTTTTTCCTGGACAATGAAAAATGTATTGTTTAGGGCAGCAATGTGTCATGAATGTCAAACTCCGCTGAGTCAGCTTTCTGAGAGAAAATGCTTTTGCTACAACATTTCACCTGCGTGGCACTGTGTCATAGTTTCAATGCTAAATTATTCTCTGCTAAACAAGATTCATCGTGCAAACTGTACCGATTAGAAATAAAATATGCATGTTGCTTTTTGCTGATGTGATGTCAAACATGTTGTTCTGCAGTTTGTGAAGTGCGGTTTATGTTACAGATTCATTGGGAGAGTGTGTGTCGACTCTTTCCAAAAGGTTCTCGGCCACCGAATCATTCAGCGACGCTCTGAGTAGCATCTCTCATAGCCATAAGGACAGACACTCTGAACTGCGACACAGAAAAGAGCCATACATACAACAGGAAACTCCTAAAACAAAGGTAATACTGCAGCCAGTGACACTTGGCACCTACACCATGATAAAGAAAAACTAAAATCTAATATCTTAGAAATGTACTTTTTGCATTTATGTTGGGTTTATATTATTAAAATGTATTGAAAGTGTAATCTGGTGCAACCGTCAAGTAAAGACATCATATAAACCTGTGTACACATACATTAATTTCAAAAATATTTTACAGTATATGTTTTTTTTTTTTAAGTAAAAAGTTTATTTTAAATATCATGAATCAATAATTGATAAATATTATTCGTTCTTTTAGGAGTTGCACCAAATTACATTTTACAACCTGTTGTAAGGCGTGTTCACACTTGGCGTCTTTTTTGACTAGAACAAGTTGGCAAGAGTACTTTTTTAGTAAAATAAAAATCTGGCAGCATTTTGGTTACAAATAGCAGCCGAGGGCGTCTTTTGTTGCTATAACAACATCTGCAACGGTAGACTAGTGCTGTGTGCTGCAGAAATGTCAGATTTTGAAGTTAACGTTGGCTTTTGAAGTTAACGGGGAGGGTATGTTGGTTCACAATGACGTTTGTGGGAGCGCAACATTATCCAAGGAACGAAACTGTATGGTGCTTCCAACAGTTTACTCCAGGAGCTCCGGCTGGATGATGCACGGTTTCATACAACTCCTTGTGGTCAGAAACTAGAACGATCAGTCTACGGGCTATCTTTTTTTGTTGTTGTTATGGAAACGAATCGCCTCTCGCTTTTCATTGGTCAGCTGTCAAAAAGGCACTTGACGTAGGGCGTATTCTTTTTCAGAAATGTTAACTTTTTAACTTGAAAAGATGCTCTGAGCTGCAAAAAAAGACGGTGGCGGTGGCGTTTTAAAAAGTGCTCAGGAATTTTTGGGAAACGGTTTATATGATTATAATGTAAAACATGTGCCGGCAGCTTCAAAAAAGATGCCAAATGTGAACATAGCCTCACCTTGTCATAAAATAGACCAAAAAATATTATTTTTCCTTCATTTTGATATCAGGACATTTGTATCATCCTGAAATATTTGACTTTGTGCCTTCAAAAAAATACCTACTCAGTATAAAGGTGCATTTAAGTCATTTATTTTACATATTTACATTATGAAATACAGTTTTAATGTATTGTTTACTAAATTACTAAATTTGTCAAATCATTGACCCACAATTTAATGTGATGTACTCACATACTACAGGACATGTTTTTGGGCCATCATCCTTGTGTAAATCACATTGATAAATGTCATGACATTTTATTACTAATAATCTTGTCACATAAAATGTGTGTTTATGTCAAAACGTCTAACGAATCAGTAGGTAAAGTTATAGGAAACTACTGTCACAGTCAAATTACTTTTAAATTTCCTCTATCAAACATACTATCAGAGTCAATAGTTTTGTCTTTTCTGATTTCAGGCAATAAATGAAAAACTGCCCACCTCTATACTGAAAAGGTCCAATGTGAGTAATGTGGAGTCAGACTCATCGCGCAAGCGAAAAACCGAGAGGCGGGTTCGCTTCAGAGATCCGGAGATCACTGTTCATGGTGAGTGAGTTCAAACAAACCTGCTCTAGCAGTCCCTAAAATCTCCAGAGACTCTTTGAACCATTCTTTAAAGTGGTTCTCTGCATTATTAAGAGCTGGCACTTAAAAATAGTAAAGTAAATACAACATGTTGAAGTGGGTTGTAAAAGATTGTTCTCATTGAGGTCTGCAGTTAATGAATCCCTTCGTTTTGAAAAGAATGCACAAACATTCCCAAGTGATTTACTTCCCAAATAAATTATAAATGCAAATTAGGTAATGCACAATCTGTGCCAACAACACTGTTATGTTAATGAAACAAGGAATTTAATTTAAGGTATTTAAGGAAGGTAGTAATTAAGGGGCCTAGTATAGTTTGTTAAGATGCACAGTTTGTCTTTCTCTCAAGAGCTTATTTTAAAAGGCCTTATTGCAAAACCCGGTAAGAATGAAGGTCATGTGCCATCTGTGTTTCCAAAGATTTAAGTGCGGTCACATTAGCGAACGTCCTTTGTCAGTTGTCAGTGTTGTAGCAGCGTATGAACCAAGCAGCATTCTTTTTCTCATTGCAGCAAATTGATGTGACCAATTTAAAATTGTTGCACAATCTGCGTGGGGAAATATTTTGCCCTCATGCGATGTGGATTACTATTGAAATGCCCAGATTTTGTAGAGCGATAAATGTGGCTGCACCTTTAGTTATTTGAATGGTGATGGGTTTTACAAAGATTTTGACCAACTGAGCTCAAACCTAAACCATTTTTACCTTTTATGTTGGGTTTCCAGACATTCCTTACTATGACTGTTTAGGAGGTAAGTAAATAAGTAATGTGTTGGATCTCAAAAATGCATGAAAAGATGCATGATTTTCTTGCATGAAATCTGGGATTTGGAACAGCCTGAGCATTTATAAGTAGCCCTTTGCTGTGGTTTTATAAGTTTACATGAATGGAACTACAGTTTGTTTGCCTTTGCCTGTTAAATATTGCATTGAGGTATATCACGCATGTACGACCAAAAGAAAGTGACCTTTTTCTTAATTTTCTTTGGTTAAAAGTGCAGTTAGTAGTGTTAGCTCTTGTAGAATTTCCCAGACTTAGACAATAAATAATGCTGCTTCTTGTGATATCAGAAAAGTCCTTCCTCCCATTTCTATAAGTCCGTAATTATGAATTTTTGAGTTTACGAGATCTTATTAAAGCCAAAATGTATGAAAATATTTGTCAATATTAGCCTGAATAAAATGTAGTGTCCCATTTGTAGAAAACTAATTGTCAGCTAACAATTCTAGAATTTTGGTCAAATAAATTATGTTTTTGCTGTGTAAAATACATATGTGTATCTAGTGATTATTTATATACAGTATGTAATGTTTATCTAAAGCAACTTTAGTAAAATTGCCTCTCACAAGACAAGCTAACAGCTAACTAGCATGCTCACAGCTTGCCTTTTTCTGCATGGGATAGCCTATGAATGTGCAAACTGATTCAAAGTATAAAATAATTAAAACTATGAACTTTTTTTTAAATAGCATATTTAAAGAATTACTACGAAGCCCTGCACATGACATGTAAGAGAAGAAAAATATAGGCTTATATATATATCATGGTCACAAAATAAGAATGTTCCCACAACTTATTTGTTCCCTCATTTTAGTTAGTTACTTGATTAAAGGTACGTTTGCACAACAATGATCTACTAAAAACAAAAAAGTTATTCCTTTACATTTTTCACATACAGACAACAATGTTGTCAAAACAATCGTCTTTCAGACAGGATGCATGAAGACCGCTTATAATTGCTGTTTTATGCATGCCAGACCAGGAGTTGGCAATGTCACTTTGTAAAGAAAAATTACACAAACAAGATACACATGCGCATGACATCACCGTTTTCACAAATTTGCGTTTTTGTAGATTTTGTTTTGTTTTGAGATTATAGCGGAATCGTTTTAAAAATCTTTGAAATATGTTTTAAGAAATTTGTTTGCAGGCCCCCAAAAATGCAGTTCTCATGGAAATGAATGTCCAAAATACATAAAGTTTTCTTTTTTTTGTTGAAAATGGTGTTGTGTAAACACCTTAGTAAATCATGGCAACATTGTACTAATTCGATCCCTTGTTTTAATTAAATCAAAATGAGGGAAAGAATTAGCACACCGTGGCCACAATTTACTAAAACAAGAGAGCGAATTGATAAGTTGCGATAACAATTTTTTTATTTGTGGCCATAATTTAACTAAAATGAGGTAATGAATAGTAAATTGCAGCTGTGAATGAATGCTGTGAAAATTAAGGAACTAAAGGTCATTGCACACTCAGTCCGAAATTTTTCGCAACCGTTGTTGCGTTTTTCCGTATTCTCTGTCCTTTCCTATCAAAATGCATGGTACAGATGCGAAAACGCAGAAAATCAAACCTGATCCTAATTTTTTATGATGGACGAAAGTTTCGGAGGCAGTGTGCAATTTGATTGACACAACATGAGGTCATATTTATTTTTTAACATTCAAAGTTTTCAGATGAAAATCTCGGACTCAGTGTGCAATGACCTTAATTCTTAATTTGTGGCCGTACTAGATATGTTTTGTCTGCATGTCATGTGGTTCTGTTCTGCAGCCAACAAGTTTAGCATTTCATCCCAAATCGTTTTGGATTTTGTGTTCCAGTCTACGACACTCCCCAGAGCCGTTTGCACCTAGCCCTGCTCACCTGCCTGTTCCTGCTTCTGTCTGCGCTGGGTCTAGCACTGTACTGCACGGACCGCCGGAGACCCCAGCGTGCCTGCGAAGAGCTGCAGACGGCACTGGCTGTGTACCTGCTTCAGTTCAAACAGATCGTTTGGGCCTGCTGGATCTGGCTGACCATGCAATGACCATAACTGACCACAGGGGGCAGCAACGGGCAGGGGAAAACATGAAAGGTCAGGATGTTTTTTGAAGGACTGTGGAGGAAATAAAAGATAAAGGTCCTCTTGTTTTATTTATTGCTTTATTTTCACTGTTATAATCCGAATTTTCTGAGGATGCTCAACATCCAACTCTTTTATTTTGTGGATGATTAAAGGCCATGTGCTTTTCAACACCATTAAGGTATGGTGTGCCTTTTTGCCCTTTATGGTGGCATAGCTAATGCCACATCCTCATTATACCGAGCCGTATATATTTAGATTTCTCTGTGTAGCTCGTTTTCCTCGTATAGTGGTTCTGGATGGTATGGTTTAAAGGAATAGTTCACCAAAAATGAAAATTTGCTTGAAATGTACTCATCCTCAAGCCATCCAAGATGTTGATGAGTGTGTTTCTTTATCAGAACAGATTTGGAGAAGTTTAGCATTACATCATTTGCTCACCAGTGGATCCTCTGTAGTAAATGGGTGCCATTAGAATGAGAATTCAAACAGCTGTTAAAAATGTCATAATGATATAAAAGTATTTTACACAGTTTGTGAAGCAAAAAGCTGTGGTTGTGAGAAACAAATCCATCCTTAAGGCATTTTAAACTTTAAACCCTCTTACTGTGATGTTTTATCAGCTGTTTAAACTCTCATTCTGACGGCACCCATTCACTGCTAAGGATCCATTGCTGTGCAAGTGATGTAATGCTAAATATCTCCAAATCTGTTCCAATGAAGAAACAAACTCATATAAATCATGATTAGCCTGAGGTTGAGTACATTTTCCGTACATTAAAATGTTTGGCTGAATGTTTTCGTTAAAGCATATTTTGTTCCTTTTCCAAAGATTACTTGTGCAGCAATATTAATTAAAACATTTAGCACTCAGAATTATATAAGACTGTCGAGAGAGAAAACGAATGAATGAATTCCGTCCACAGGTAGAGCCCGACTGATATATTAATAGGTCAGTATTATCAGGCAAATTAGGCATGCAAGACACTGAATACCTTTACGGGTCTCTAATAAGCAATATGAAAAAGAGCCACATGTAATGGTGAGTACATGCATAATATCGTGTGCATAGTCACAAATAGTTACATTTTAGGGCAGAGAATGCTTACACACACACACACACACCGCATGTGCTTATAAAATGAGTAAACGCATGGCTGGATCCTTTCCTGCTAGTGCTGTTCTTTGTGTTCATTTGCTTTATATAATATTTACCTCAAAGTTTTGTATCAAAAAATTATTGATTTCTGAAGCTCTATTTTTGTCTTAGGATATAAATAGCAATATAAGGGCTTTCTGATTCAACGAGTGAATTTAGGAAACTGCTGAAATAAATGTACTGTATTACAAAAATAAAGACAGGATTGAGTTACGTTAATCCTTAAACATATCCAAGAATGTATTTATTTTCATCCAGCTTCAAAACATCTTAATATTTTGATTTAGGTGCAACCATGTCATTTTATTTTAATTAAATAGTAGAGAGACATGATCCTCATTTTTATTGAGGATTCTCCTGAAATGTAAGTTATTTAATAATATAATTAAACATTATATTGTTATTAGTAAAATGTCATGTGGTGCAACTCCCCAAAAACTTAATTATAATCTACTTTATAAAAGATTATTTTCTTCTCTTTACCGTGAACACTCTTATGTCATTGACTCATTATTGGATCAGACCCAAAATCAGTCGGGCTTTACAGATTGTGCACACTTTGTTCTCTATGAACCGATGTATCACATTATATGGCAATTTTAATGTCTTGTCAAATAATATTTCATTTATTCAATGCTTTTATTTTTAATGCACTCGCCGTACATGATGTGGTTGAATATGTCTGTGGAACGCAAGACAATGCTGTTTATTTTACTAATAATCAAATAGGTTTAGAATACAAATATGCGTTTTATGCATTTATCAAACATGTAAATGACACTAATCATTGTTAAAGAATATAGTTCAATGTAAATGAGAAAAGAGAACTGGCACAATGATGACACCTTTAGCATTTATCTACTTAAGAAGAAACGAAGGGCAACGCTGTTCTGTTAAGCACAAACGTTTCCATCTGCCACAAATTCTCTCAGAAAGAGATATAATAGATATAAGAGATATTGAAGAATGTGTTGGCCATAGATTGTCTCATGCACTGCCAGATTTAACTGGCAAATGAAAGAATGCCATTTTAAATAGCTGAATGCTTTATGATAATCGCACTATTTAAGTTTATGTTGTACATAAACCTGTACCAGCATCTTGGCTTAAGCCTAATAATGGAGCATTTATTTGTTTTACAAGAATTTTCTTTTTCTATATTTTTTACTGTTCCACTCAAGTTTTACTCTTTTAGTCTCTTAATCTTTCTTTATTGCAGCAGCTGTTCATTATCTATTTTTCTAGTTTCGGGGAATCATTTTCTATCAAATAATATCAGCTTTTGGTTTCTAGTGTGAAAAATTGCTTATTTTCCATTAGCACACAAGCTGGCATGTATTGCTTGAATTAAAGAGACAGTACACCCAACATTGAAAACTGTCATCATGAAGAGATAATACACACACACATTTGGGGTTAGTTAAATTTTTTTTCTGAAATAAATAAATATTTGTATTCAGCACAGATGCATTAAATTGATCAAAAGGGACAATAAAGACATTTATAATGTCACAACAGATTTCTATATCAAATTAATGCTGTTCTTTTGGACTTTCTATTCATTATCCTTAATTTAATTAATAAGAAATATTTATTGAACAGCAAATCTACCTATTAGAACAATTTCTGAGGAATCATCATGTCACAGAAGACAGAAGTAATGATGCTTTAATATCACAGGAATAAATTAACTGATATTTTCAATTGTAGTAATATTTATAATAATAATTTTACTGTATTTTGTAAAAATACATTCAGTTGTCTAGAGCTTTATTAAAAAATCTAACTGACCCCAAATACTTAATATGTATTAAAAATGCAGTTGAATTAATCCCCATCAATAACATTGATTGAGAGAAACTAATTAAAGGTGCACAAATCATTAACAAAACGGTGACCTGCATCAAATCACTGTGAGTTATTTGGATAGAAACACCTGAAAATGTCAAAACACAAAACAAATGTTTCATTATATCAGAATATGTTGTGCACTATATGTCTATTAAATTTATGCAACATTAGCACACTTGCTTACCCATTTCAGGGGAATTCGGATGACAAAAAACTAAATATTTTGTACTGTTGAGCTAGCGATCGCTGAAGCAATAAAATCGCCCAGAGCAAGTACACATTATCTATGTTTTAGTCTTTCTGTAATGTGTATTTCAAGAGAGATGCTTTATGGCAGTATATTCACTGCATGCATTTCTTTTGTTTCAAATATTCAAGACCAAATATAGCTCTAAATCATCACTTTAGTTTAAAGACTGAATTTGATTTATTTCGTGTTCAGAAAAATCAACAACTGCTTTGTATGTCCATAATCATTGCTGTTTATACTGCTATTACTGCTTTTATTGAATAAAAGCCATATAATGTTGAAAGTTGCAGAGATTTGTTCACACTATTACACAATAAATAAAATGCACAAAACAATCGTATGCATAATGTTTTATACTCGTAAATGTGGGCCTGAGTGTGTTACAGAGTTACAGTGAATCACGACTCATGCTCACACATCATAAACTAGCAAAATTAAACCATAATCCTTAAGGGTTAGGATGACTAGTTATCATTAGATGCTTGAACCAAAAAAGGCATACATCAAATTGTATTGCAACATGCGCAACAATATTTCAAAACATAGTGAACTATGACATAAACTTTGTAGGTGATCCTAGGAAAGCAAGTAAACTGGCTGTAGCAAATCATTAAATGATCCCTCCAAATATCAAATACCTCATCAAATTATGATGTTATATCCTGAAGAATAGTCACTTCAATATTTTTATAGAGCCTAGATTTCCTCTTCGTCTGTCTGAATTAATTAATAGACTGTACTATGGATGTACATGCAAGCATGTTTTCAAGAGCAATCCTTTTATATAGGAAAGATACTACCACAGTCTAAACATCATTATATATGTCTTACACATAAGAGGCAGGGAGGGAGTGATCTTTCAGTAAAGAAAAGCAGACATGGATCACACACACTTCAAATAGTGTTTAAAACGAGTATTACCTGAGCTACAATGTATGCACTAAGTCCAACTCCTGATGGAATAGAGACTGACTGGAAGCTGTTGCTCATTTCTAGCGCTGCTTTAAATAGGCGTCAGAAGGAAATAATCATTTGGTTGAGTAAAAACGTAATAAGACGTTGATTGTATGTCACATTAGATTTAGAAGAACATTATTTTATGCACACCTCCTTAAATATCCCATAAATAAATAATATCCCAAATATCCATATCGTTCCAAATTTGCCGTTGTGAAACATAAATGAAGGTATTTTTTTATAAACCTGAGAAATTTCCATCCCTCCAAGGAAAGTTAATTCCACCAAAACTCTGCTTTAGAAAGTTAATATGGTGAAAAAAGCTTAAATGCTTACTTGATGCACGAGAACCAACGAGGTTTGTGACTCAAGCATGTTTACTATATGTAATGTGCTCTGTGTATGTGCATTGATCCATGTCTATATTAATTCTCATTGAAGTTACCATGTCTATTCGGATGACGTGGATTAAATTGCTCAATTCATATGGATTATTTACAATGTTATGAACTTTCGAAAGCTATTGTGGAAAGACGTTCATCGAAGGGACAGAAATCTAAGGAAGCTTGAGGAAAAAAAATAAAACATTTCGCAATTGCGAGTTTGCGAATTGCAATTTTGTATCTAATATAATTTCTGTTCAAAAACTCACAATAGCGCGTTTACATCTTGCAATTCGGAAAAAGTTTGAATTTCAAGATACAAACTCAAAATTGCGAGAAATTAAGTCAGAGTAACAAGAAAGCCTATAAACTCGGAATTGCTAAAAATAATGTCGCAATTTGGAGAAAAATTGTATAATTTGCTCAAAGTCAATTGTGCGATATAAACTCGCTATTGCTATATTTAAACTCGCAATTATATGAAGTCTGAGTTGTGATATAATAAGTCTTAATAACCTATTTATTCATTTATTTTTTATTCTGTGGTGGAAATGGGCTTCCATGGAAATCTCACTGGTTTCATTGAAAATATCTTCATTTTGTGTTTTGAAGATGAATAAAAGTCTTACAGGTTTGGGACAACATGAAGTAGTAAAATATTTTTTTTCTTAAACTATCCCTTTAAGTTATTGATGTACACTATTTATTTTGTCCAGGGTCTTGTGTTTCAAGCTCAACATCAAAAAATATTGCGAGTAAATGATCTATGACCTCTGTCCATACAATTGATTGCACGTGAATGTCTCAGTCTCAGTCATTGTCGAATGTCAAATAAAATGTTATTCAGAAGCATTTGGTTCAGTTAAGCTCAGCTGAGGTCAATCTAAAGTTGAGAAACACCAAATTTAGAAGCTTATGAACACATTTTACTTGACAGTAAATCTCAATGTGTTGAAAATGTTGAGTTCATCATATCATGCCACTTTTCTCATCTACCACATGAGAGCGCCGGCGTGACGAGCGTCCGAGTAGCAACTCTTTCTCGTGGATCAAGCTGTCGACCAGATCCTCTTGACGGTAGTTATGATAGACCTTCAGAAAGGCCATGACGGTGATACCGAGCCAAGTCAGCCAAGCTGCCCACAACCCAAACTAGAGGAAGCAGAGGATTTACTGTTATATTTATGATAAAAACTGGTAATAAGCAGTGTGAAACAGAAACTGAAAAGGAAAATTCAAGACAGAGTTTGAATTTTGAAAGTTGATAAAGTGCTGTAGGGATGAAATGAGTTTTTCCCTTTAAGCCAACACAATGATTGATTTAAAACACACGTGTAGTTATCACACACATTGTTATTTTGAACTGACCAACCTGTGCTATGGCAAACTGGTCATAAAAAGCAGAGTTGTCCAACCCTAGTTCAAGATTAGTGTCCTGAAGTTCCTCACAGCTAGAAATGAACAGTAGTCTGTTAGAAATGATTCACAGACACCTGAAGAATCAACCTTTATCAAGTAGATATTGCTCATAAAAACTAAGAACAAAGCTGCTTGTCAGACACATTCAGAGTTTATATTCAAATAATGTAGTAGTCTGTGGACACTTAAACGTGACTGGACTTGAACAGTCACTGAAGTGAACCGAGCCAAAAGCTTCTGGCTAATTTCAATGTCACCAAACCCTCTCTGACAGAGGAAAACAGGCCTATCCTATTAAATGTGGCTCTTTCTAAGTTAGAAACAACAACTATCTGTCTTAGTTTTCAGTTTCTTATATAGGCCTACATTGTAGTGTTTTATGCAAGTGGGATACCTGAGTGTCATGCTTACCTGCTGGGCATACTGCCTCCTTCTGTGATAGCATCACACCATAGATTGAAACCCACACTGACTATTGTGCTGGACAGGAACACAGCAAACACTACGAATGTGCTGATGAGCAGGTTCAGGAAGGCATTGAAGATTGAGCTGTAAAAATAATAAAGAGATTTTCACCATTTACTCTCTCCAGTTGTTCCACACCCCTACTATTTTCTTTCTTCTGTGGAACACAAAAGAATATAGTTTGCAGAATGCTGAGCTGCTCTTTTCCTTGAAATGACAAAGGACATTGATTCAATGTTTATCCTCCAAAGAGCTGTGTATAGTTATCCGTGTAGTTTTTTTATTAATTAGGGATGCTCCCCGAGCTTGTTGAAAAGTGATACAAATATGTGACAATGCACCTTTTCATTTATAATTTCTTGAATCTCATTTTGTAAAAAAGATCAAATAAATCATGAGAAAATCATATCAAATTGTGAGTGGAGTGAATCGTTAAGTCCCTATTATTAATATTTGTTTAAGTTTTAGTTATTTAGTACATCATTAAACTAAATTAAAATGAGCAATGTTGTAAAGACTATAGCTGAAAATTCGTTTTTTGATATTTTATTTTATTTTAGTTTACGTTTAGTTTATTTCAAGTGATGTTTGTTTGTTTGTTCGTTTAATTTTAGTTTGAGTTAACTAATAATCCTGTTCTGAAGCCATATAAATGTCACACTTATTCACACTTATTTGTTATAATCTGTCATGAGACTTGCAAGAACAAATGAAGTTTGATGTTATTATGATTACACAAGCACTGATAAACTTCATTTACTCTAACTTTAAAACTTTTATATTTTGGCATATATACAGTTTTATTCAGTATATGTAGCTTCAGCAGACCTGGAGTATTGTATGCTTTTTTTTATCATGTAACCATTTAATGTAATTGTTTGGAAAACAGCAACTTGGACATTCTGCCTAATATAATTTTTGGTGTTCCACATTATAAACTAAATAATATGGGTTTATCACATATTAATTATATAATTTACAAAGTTGGATTAAATAACCCTTTGAATGGTTTTATGATCATTCAAGTAAAATTGTAGTTTCATATAATATAAATAATTAAATAATAGCTGCTTATACTGATTTCCATAGGGTCTTATCCTGAGAATTGGCTGATTTAGTTACATACTAAATATTAAAAGAGTATATCTAGTGTTTATGTCTATTAATTGTAAAATGGCCTTTGATTTCAGGCTGGACAGGCAAGCTATAATCATATAGCAATGATTAATAATCAATCTCATTATTCAAAATTAATTCCATGATTTCAAACTGTTCTAAACCCTTCAGATGTCCAGCTGATTTATACTTTATATTAGGCCACATTCTTATTTAACAATGAAACTACTTCATCACAAATCGTGTCACAGTTTATTGTTATTGAACATGTTTCCCATATAAAATATAGTAGGCCTAGCTCATCTGTGCTGCTAAATGACATAACAGCATACATTAATCCAATCCACCGCACTGGCACGGGTCTAATACATGTGAGGCATCAAATTCACAAGCAATACGATGAAAGAAGCAATCACTCACTCGTCGTGGCCTTTGCAGATGAAGAGCAGCATCCTCCAGGCTTGTACGGCGGACAGGATGAGCGACGCGATGCCGACAGCGGTGATGAAGCTGCAGGAGGTCTGTGGTCCCCATTCCTCAATGATGAAGCGCTGCTTAGACACCGTGATGTTCTCGTTCTGCCACATCCCCCGCGTAAAAAGCAGACATTTCCCGCGAAAATCCTCCGTGTTCTCCGACAGAGGTACTATAGCTATAAAGCCAAATACGAACGCTAAAAAATAAAGAATGCATTGCGCGAATATTAAATTATCCACAGGCATTTTGTCTGAGCTGTGTTGTTGCTGCGGCTCTTGCTGCAGCTGCGCAGTCGGACTCTGCAGAGCAGAGAAATACAGCTTAAAGCATTTATTCCCTGAAAAAAGCATCAGAAACACATTACACTTAATGAGCTGTAGTTTTATGGAAGGCTAATCGATACAAATGCTCAAAAGCGGCTAACACTTTTCATTAGTAACGAATCGGATACGAGTTGGGGATAATATTTTTAGTCAAGTTTGTTGTATTATACTATTATTTTGCAGCTTGTAGTGTTTGTAGTGTAGTGTATTTTGCAGTAGTGTTTAATTGTGTGTGTGTGTGTGTGTGTGGGGGGTTATGAGGACACACATTTGTATAATGTCATGGGTATGACAGGTATTACAAGGAGAAGGTGATTTATGAGGATAATTCAAAAGGCTTATAAATCATACAGAGTGAGTTTTTTGGGGGGAAAGTCGAAATGCACCGTCTCCTGTGAGGGCTAAGTTTAGTTGTAGGGTAGGTGTAGGGCAATAGCACATACAGTTTGTACAGTATAAAAACCATTATGCCTATGGAGAGGCCCTGTAAACCATAAAAAACAATATGTTTGTTTGTTTGTATGTGTGTGTGTGTGTGTGTGTGTGTGTGTGTGTGTGCGTGCGTGCGTGCGTGCGTGCGTGCGTGCCATCTACAATTCAGTGAATAGGTGAGACTCTCAAACATCAACAGTGTAAAGTAGACACACACATTCATACATCCTTGTTTATACTTTGTGGGGTCCTAATGTCCCCACAAATAGACTTTTCGGGGTCCTTTAATTGGACATCAACAAAAGACCACAGCAGGTGCCACTCCTGTCAACTAGGTAGAGAAAACTGAGGCTACAGTTTGCACAAGCATATCAAAACTGACAATAGAAGATTGGAAAAAGGTTGCCTGGTCTGATGAGTCTCGATTTCTTCTGAGACATTCTGATGATAGTGTCAGAATTTGGCATAGACAACAATAAATAATTCCTTCCTTGTATCAAAGGTTCAGGCTGCTGGTTGTGGTGTAATGGGGTGGGGACATTTTATTGGCACATTTTGGGCCCTTTTGAGCATAGTTTTTATGCCACAGTCTACCTATTGTTACTGATCATGTCAATCCCTTTATGACCACAGTGTGCCAATCTTGTGGTGGCTACTTCTAGCCAAATAACACGCCATGTCAAAAAGCTCTAATCAGCTCAAACTGGTTTCTTCAACATGACAATGAGTTAACTACTCTGCCTTCACTAACACCAGACCTCAGTTCAAAAGGGCACCTTTGGTATGTGCTGGAACGGGAGATTTGCATCGTGGATGTGCAACTGACAAATCTGCATGATGCTGTCATGTCAATATGAACCAAAATATCTTAGGAATGTTCTCTGTTTATTAAACATGGACTAATTGAGAATTATTACAGAGAAGAGGTTGCATTGACAAATGAGTGTGATTTTTAATTTGTTTTAATATAATCTCATTTTCTATGAATATTATTAAAATGAGCATCAAACATTAACCCTAACCCTATGCACATTACAGCAAATCTATTCGGTTACCACTTTAGTTTGGATGTACAGATTTGGTGTATCAGTTTTGTTAAACTTCTTAATTCCTCTCACAAATCCATACAAATGTATAGTGACATGGATAATCAGCCCACCCAAAGTGAGATACAGCAGAGTCTTCATCTCCAACTGCATTATTTGGCTCCTTGGCCCCCCAGAAACTCCAGATCCTACAACAACAGACCATCTTTAATACAGCTTTAAAATATATGGGACTAAATTGACTAAATAGGTTTTGAAGTTAATGCATGAATGCAATGGTATTGCTTGCAAAGAGGTTATGGTTTAAATTATTTATACTTTTTTCATACACAACAGTGTGACTGATAATTGAGGCCAAGTTGCTCACTTAGTGGTCAGTGCACTGCCATCAACCCACTTCCAGACCCCATCTTTATCACTGTCAGTCAGACCAATCCACACAATGTTTGCACTAGTAACCTTTGTAATATAATCCTAGAATGAAATATTATACATTTAGACCATATGCATTATTCAGCACTGATTAAAACACAATCCTTTACTCACTTGTTCTTTATTATTGTTTATGATGATCAGGTCTGCTCCTCTCTCCAAACAATCTTGTCTGCTGTCGGCCCAGTTCTTCCTCCCGGAGGAAATGTAATAGGAACTGTGCTTGTTTGTTATCCATTTAGGGCTGTCAGAGCACTGATTTGTTCAAAGAACAGTTCACAGAAAAAAAATGCTGGATTACTTTAGTTGCTGTAGTTGAGTTTGTTTCTTCATCAGAACAGATTTGGATACATTTTGCAATCTGGATCCTCTTCAGTGAATGGGTGCCATCAGAATGAGACTACATACAGCTCATAAAAAAAACTAATTAATCAACATTATTTAAGAAGCTGCATGTTTATATGGAACAAATCCATTGTTACGGCATTTTAACTTTAAATTATCATTACTGGTCATAATAACTCTTCCCTTAGGGAAAAAGGCTGTCCCTTATTGTCCTCTCACATCAAAATCCACTGACCTATTTGTTTAGAGCTGTTTTGGACTGTCTTTGCTTTGTGTGTGTGTGTGTGTGTGTGTGTGTGTGTGTGTGTGTGTGTGTGTGTATATATTAGGTCAGATTGTGTTAGACCTATCAGACTGCACCATCTAGAGTTTCATGCCAAAACGCTCCGGTTACTATGGTAACCTCGGTTCCCTGAGAGCGGGAACGAGACATCACGGAGATTTCTCCGTTATGGGAACTCCTTCCCTTCAACCTTTCCTGAAGTCCTATTGGCTCACGCCAGTCAAATGACTGGCCAATTGTCGCAAAGCATGCAAATATGACGAGCTCGAGACAGTATAAATTAGGGCTGTGCGATTAATCGAAATCGAAATAAAATCGCGATTTGAGATTGCGCGATTTCTAAATCGCTTTATAGCTCGATTTTTTTTCCGCGCCCCCTGCCCCAACCTCCCGCAGTATGCTATCCGAACCAATCAGAATGCAACAGAACAGAACAGACCGGGCATACAGACAGATAGTATGCTAAAGAAACAGGGACGATGAGTTCAGAACAGGATAAGGACTTGGTGGCCAAAAAAATGCATGTTGCATGCAGAGCACACAGCGGGGAGTAGCGATCATATTTCCTTCAGAGCGGAGAGCGTCTTTCTGCTCGCTCATACGCTCAGCACCACTCGCTAAACGCAAAATGCCCCTTTGGTAATTTGTTAATTCCAGAATCCGTGGAATAGGCTAAGCAATGTTTGTCTAAGCTAATGTTTCTAAAAGCAAATTCTAAAATCCTGTGAAGATTGACACGTTTTAATAGACCGCATTTCCCGCAGTTTTGGTCTATTTTTAATTTAAAAAAGTGTTTATTTTATTTACGCCACGAAATAATTATTTGTCAAGTGCATTTCATCTTGTGTGTGCTTTCATGGGCCTGATAAGTATTTTGTGAAATTCTATATCTGCATTTCATCTTGTGTGCGTGTTTTGAATATGAAGCGTTGTTTTAATGGAAACGTATACTTTTTCAGTTATTTAATTTTTTACGCAAATGTTCCAAGTGGCTTCAAAACAAGACACGTTTTTAAATTAAGATTTTAAATGTAATACATTTAAATTAGGGATGTTCATTTCGGTTATTTTTCCTAAACGTTAACCGACAAATATTATAGAACTGAATTAAATTAAAAAGAATAAGTGTCTGTGACCCGTTAAAAATAGCATCTGTTTCTCGGGGATTAATTTCACATGTGCAAAAAGCAGCAAACAACAGAACGAGGATTCACCTGATCATATCATATAACATAACACACCTGCAGCACTTCTGCAAGCAGAGAACAACTTAATTCACCTAGATGCTGGGTTCAGCCTTTTGGGTCATTTTTTGGGGTTATTTGTTCAGTGTTTGGGTAGTTTGTGTACATTTTATTTAATGTATAAAATTGTTTCTGTCAGTATATTGTTTAAATCTATGCAGAGCAACATTCTCGGTGTGAATCACTAAACGAACGTCCCTCGCGTCTGTCTTATTGCTTGATAAAGAGTCTGATGCTTTGCATAAAATAAACGATTATATTTATAAAGATACAGAACACAAATTCTTTGGATGTTAAAACATGTCCTCACAGCTGTTGACTGTTTGTTGTTGAGCAGGTAATGAAGGCAATCGCAGTTCATTTCGTCCATGAGTGAAGCGCAGAGCGGCGGTCTGATCCGTGATCAGTTCCCGCCGAACACGACTCCAGCTCGGCGTGAGAGCCAGCGCCGTTACGGTGGAAGCACAGTTACAGAGCGGTCGATTTACTCGTGAATTATATCGGTTTAATGTTTAATCTTTACTTCTAATGTTTGTTAAACGAGATTAAATAGGCAATGTGTAGGCTTATAGCTTATAAAAACAAGCAAATGAGAAATAAAGGAAGTTATCACGTCTGGAGTATTTTACAGAAGTTTAGAGGATTTAAGTTAATCTGTAAATAATATTTCATGCATAAAGTAAAAAAAAGAAAAAAAAGCGAATATTATAATAGAAACGAATAAAGCCATTAGCTGAGTTAAATCATCCATTAATGATGGGTTAAATAAACAATTAAATTTAGTGGGTAAAATTAACCCCAAATGTACTCTTTTACCCAGCCTCTTTTTGAACCCAGTGTTTTTTAGAGTATGCAGAGTTTGTTCATTATTGTGCTGCGCGAAATTAAAGCAGACGGCAGAAAGCTGCATTCTATTTTTTTTCTTATTTTACAAAAAAGCAAAGATAATTTTTGTATTGTTTATGTACACAAATAAAAGCAGACCTTTTACAATTCCGATTATCTTCATGACCAAGAGGAGTTGCTTCCACTGTTGGAAGGGGAATAAATCCAGTGATTGCTTCAGCGCCGCATTTAAGCATTCTACCTTCACAATGCAGCCTGTTCATTATCATTATAAAAACAACCGGTCAAACGTATGAAAAAACACACTGCTCTGTTTAAATATGTAGTAAAATCTGTGCCGTTTAGCGTTATCAACGTACCGCCGTGAAGTTATGCAAAACATTTCGTTTTATGTGGATATTGTAAGGATAAATAAATAAAAGGTAAATAATATTTTGGCATTTAAATACCGCGAATACAGGAACATTTGATTTTGTGTTGAAGGAGAGACCCAACATTGGTTTCAGTTTTGTTTTAGCCTAAATTAGTTTTGGTTTGTCGTTATAGCTTCTTATTTTTAATTCTTGTTATTTTCTAGCCTACTGTTAATTGTAAGGATTTGTTGTGGAGTGAGGGGAACTAAAATTGCCTAGCTATGTTTACAGTGTTTATTATAATGTTTGTAATTCGCGTCGGCCTATTTCTGAATGAAATAATAAAATGCGACTTATAGGCTACTTTGTTTTTTCTCTCTTGCTCTCTCTAAAAAACGTTTTTTTTATACGTGTAGCTTATTTTAACCATGCAGCAAACCTTTTAAAATATTTTGATAAATTACTAAAAATAAATAAATAAGTGCATTTAAACCGTTTAACTGATTGTATGGGTCAAAATTATTATCGGTTGGTTAAAGGTTAATTAACATCCCTAATTTAAATGAACAATTTCACTCTGAAACATAACCATTTCTTATCGGACTACTGCTTTAATTGAGACATTTATTCAATAATGTCACTATAAACAGGAACAAATAAATATGCCTAATCTTACTAATGTGAGCACGTGATCTGAGCGGGATTCGGTTTACCGGTGAGCGTGAGCGGAACATTAGCGGAGCGTTTGCTTTGGCCGTGAACGACGTGAATATTGCACACACACAAAGCGCAATATTGAACCGCTCCACTTCGCTCACATGCTCTGGTTGCATCTTGTTTTGTTGGATTTGATTACTCACATATACATATAATATATATATATATATATATATATATATATATATATTTTGCCATTTGTCTGTTCTAGAGACATGTTACAACTAATTGGTTTCCTTTGGAAATATGTTTCAAATTCACACAGAATGCATTTATAACTGTAAAGGTCAAGGTTTCTTTATTTGTCACATGATAAATTATACAGGGTATAATCAAAACTGAAATGTAGATCAAATCAGGTCCGCTCAGTGGACAGTGCAAAGAATACAAATTATATAAAAGTAACACCACACAAGAGCATATATATATAGGTAAAAAAAAGAAATAAAGAGTAAAATGTGTAATAGAATAAAGAAAAGTGCAAAACAAGATGTGCAAGACAAGTAAGATGTGTAAAAACAAGTAAGATGTGCAAAAACAAGTAAGATGTGCAAAAACAAGATGTGTAAGATAAAGCATGTCTGTTTGTGTCAAAATCGTGATTAAAATCGAAATCGAAAAAAAAAAAAAAAAATCGTGATATATATTTTTTGTCCATATCGCACAGCCCTAGTATAAATGCGATGCCCGCGACAATTATATCAGAATCGGATACTGAACACCGTAAGCTGAGGAGTAGCGAACACGGCGACTACCGTGATGTCTCGTTCCCGCTCTCAGGGAACCGAGGTTACCATAGTAACCGGAGCGTTCCCTATCGAGCTGTCACGAGACATCACGGAGATTTCTCCGTTATGGGAACGATATTAAATCCCGCCGTGAGAGAGGCTACGAAGCCCTACCCCACAACACAGCAGATAGAATACGCACATAGATACTTCCCACAATAGTGACGCTGTAGGCGAGCTCACCGCTGATAGGTGGCTGTAAGCCAATGAGCGTCTAACCCAAAGGTATACAAATTTGCATATCTGGATAGAAATAACGTTGGTTGCGCTGAAACAGGGCAAACTTGCACAACGAGCATAAGGAACTGCACAGACTGTATAGCATAAACCCCAACCTAGCATGATAATGGTATCACTAGATAAAACAACACAAATACAGGAATCTGCACTGAGCACAGGGCAGAACAACCGTATTAGTAAGAGGGTATGCAGAGCAAAAACCTACTGTACGAAACAGTGGCACACACATAACAATGTAGTAAACATGCATCAGCCACTCACCGACAGTACCTGGGAGGCAAAAGACTGAACGTCCAGCCTGTAAAACCTGGCGAAAGTATTCTCAGAAGACCAGCCGGCTGCAACACATATATCTTGAATAGACATACCTCTCGACCAAGCCCACGAGGAAGCCATAGCCCTTGTTGAATGCCCCCTAATGTGTAAAGGACATTCCAAACCTTGGTTCGTATACGCAGCCGTAATAGCGTCTACGATCCAGTGGGAGAGCCTCTGTTTAGACACAGCCCGGCCTCTCGCACAACCACCATAGCATACGAATAGCTGGTCAGATTGTCGAAAGCCGGCCGAACGGTCGATGTAAATCCTCAAAGCCCTGACAGGGCACACCGAAGTCTGAGCATCTGCTTCACGCGAGGCTGTTGACTCGGAAGACAAGGCAGACAGAGAAACAGTCTGTATCTTGAAGGGGGTAGAAAGTGATTTAGGCACATACCCCATTCTCGGCCGGAGAGTGACGCTGCAGTCACCGGGTCCAAAGCGAATACAGTCACTGTCCACAGAAAAGGCGTGCAAATCTCCTATGCGCTTGGCTGACGCGAGTGCAAGAAGGAGTGCAGTTTAGAGGGACAGCTCCTTCAAACCCACTGATGTTAAAGGCTCAAAAGGTGGCTGAGAGAGAGCTCTTAATACCACCTCTAGGTCCCAAGGCGGAACTGAAGGTGGCCTCGGAGGGTGCAGCCTTCTCGCTCCCTTAAGAAAACTCACCACCATGGGGTCTCTGCCGATCGACTGGCCGCCCTGCGGGGAACGGAACGCGGCAATGGCCGCTACATAGACTTTCAGTGTCGAGGGTAACGATCCACTATCCAGCCTGTACTGCAGGAAACTCAGAACATCCAACACGGTGCAAACAACTGGGTCGATATGAGCCTGATGGCACCATTTCACAAACACTCCCCATTTTAAGGCATACAACCGTCTTGTAGAGGGTGCTCGCGCTTCCGTGAGTGTGTCGATCACACGAGCCTGCAATGCATCTAGCTCCCCTGACAACCCTGAAGCAGCCACACATGAAGGTTCCATAGTTCCGGGTTCGGGTGCCACACCGAGCCGTCCACCTGAGATAACATGTCCCTCCTGACCGGAATCGGCCAGGGAGGGGCTATCAACAGCTCTGTCAGGTCCGGAAACCAAGGCTGGTTCGGCCAGTTCGGAGCTATGAGTATGATGGACGCTCGCTCCTCCCTGATCTTGCATAACACCAGAGGCAATATCTTGATCGGAGGAAACGCATAAAGCCTGGCTGTCGGCCAGCGCGCTGTGAGCGCGTCCCCTTCCAGCGGGAGTGGGACAGAGAGAAGAACGACGGGCAGTGTGCATTCTCGTCGTAGCGAATAAATCCACTTCTGCTTCCCGTGGGGTTCCAAATCATCCGAACCGACTCGGGTGTAACCTCCATTCCTTGAGGAATTCTCCTCCTTGAAAGCATGTCCGCCCCGATTCAAGAGACCGGGATGTCGTTGCTCTGATGGATAGAAGGCGAGAGTCCGCCCATAGCAGTAAAATCGCTGCCTGCTCGCACAAAGCCTTTGAACGAACGCCGCCCTGGCGATTTATGTACGAAACTACGGACGTGTTGTCGGTGCGAATCAGTACATGCTGCCATTCCAGTTGTGTTTGAAACTCCTTCAGAGCTAAAAAGACTGCTTCCAATTCCAAGCGGTTTATGTGCCATCGGATCTGAGGCTCCGACCACTGCCCCGAAGCTGGCATCCCCTCGCACACCGCTCCCCAGCCGAGCGTCGATGCGTCTGTTGTGACCACCACGCGTGAAGTCACTAACCCCAGGGGGACTCCCCGGCTGAAGAAATTCGGGTTGCGCCACGGGCCAGAGCTCGATGCAGCCGCGGGTGACCGCGATACTCAAACGTCCCGAAGTCCATGCTGTCCAGGGGACTCGAGTTTTCAGCCACAGCTGCAGTGGTCGCATGTGTAATAAGCCCAGATGACACACTGCCGAAGCTGACGCCATGAGTCCCAGCAGTCTCTGAAATTTTTTCAAATGAACAGAGCTGCCTTCTCTGAAATGGCGCAGGTAAGACAAAATGGCCGCCACGCGCTCTCGCGAGAGGCGGGCTCTCATTTCCAGGGAGTCCATGCAAACTCCCAGATACATAATGGACTGACTTGGGGCGAGAATGCTCTTTCGCCTGTTTACACATAGCCCTAGGGACTCCAAGTGAATAAGCAGCGAGTCTATATGGCTGAGTAGCGTGTCCCGGGACTGAGCTAAAATCAGCCAATCGTCCAGATAATTTAGGATGCGCATCCCGCTCGCTCTGAGGGGGGAAAGTGCTGCATCCACGCACTTTGAAAATGTGCGCGGGGCCAGAGCCAGCCCGAACGGGAGAACAGAGTATTGGTACGCTGTGTTCTCGAAAGCAAACCTCAGAAACCGTCTGTGATGCGGCGCTATCTGAATGTGAAAGTATGCGTCCTTCAAATCCACGGACGCAAACCAGTCCCCGGGGCGAATTTGCGCCAGGATCTGTTTCAGCGTTAACATCCTGAACAGACGTTCGCAAAGCGCTCTGATGATGGGTCTGAGATCCAGAATTGGGCGAAGCCCCATCCTCTTGGTACCACGAAGTAGCGGCTGTAAACCCGCTCTCCAGCTCGTGTGGTGGGACTCGCTCCACTGCTCCTTTCTCGAGCAAACAGCCAATCTCTTGCCTCAGAGCCTGGGCATTTCGAGGCGATGTTAGAGACTGCACCACGCCATTGAAACGGGTGGTCTGCGTCTGAATTGAAGAGTATATCCCGCTCTATCACGCTGAGTAGCCAACGCGAGATTCCCGGAATAACTTCCATGCGCTTATGAACTGACGCGCGGCTTTAGCGGCTGGTGGTTGGATGCGCTATAACCTGTGTGATGCGGACCTGCACTGCTCAGAGGCGGGGCAAGGGGAGCCGCATTTATTGAGTGAGGAGGAGAAAGCTCTTTTTGTGAGAAAGTATGCATTTTTATTGAATGAACATCCAACACACACACATTTGAGCAGCCGAACTTTCGGCGCTTGGGCGCTGGGCTGCTCTCGCGCTCTCCTCCTTTCTTCCGATCGTCAGGAAGACGGTTTAGCAGCCTGTGGCGGGCGAGAGTCGCGTCGCGGACTCCTCCGCTGACCTTGGCGCTTCCTACCGGAACCCCACACCTTCCTCCGGACATCTGGTTCCTGTCGAGGAGCAGTAGCAGTTACCCCGGCCGGGGCAGGCCTGGGAAGATCCCTCCGCTGGGCAGAGCCAGGCGCCGACGAAGATCTGGATCTCGCTGTTTGCTGCTGGAAGGCGCGTCTCGGCATCACGTGACTCATAGCTTTCGCGCGCTTTTGAGTCTCAGCGAATCGCTCTGTTATGGACTCCACGGCGTCACCGAAGAGGCCGGAGGGAGTTATAGGAGCGTTTAGGAGCACCTTACGGTCGGCATCCTTGAGGTCAGCCAAGTTTAGCCAGAGGTGCCTCTGCAGAATGACCATGAAGCCCATGGCCTTACCCACGGACTGGGCCGCTCGCTTCGTCGCCATCAACGCGAAGTCCGTCGCCACGCGCAGATCTTTCGTCGCCTCAGGAGTGAGGACTCCGCCGTTTGCAGGAGTTTCGCCTGGAACACCTGCAGCACTGCCATGGCGTGCAACGCTGATGCTGCCTCGCCGTCAGAGGCATACGCTTTATTAGCGAGGTGGGCGGTGGTTCTGCACGGCTTCGAGGGAAGGCCGATGTCCGAGCCCAGGGTCCTCGCTGTTGCAGGACACAGGTGTGCAGCAACGGTTTCCTCGACGGGGGGAGAGCGCACATATCCGTGGGCCTCCGCCCCATCCACGTGGGAGAACATGGCCTGCGTGTTAGAGTGGACGCGCACCGATTGGGGCGCAGACCACGTCTTCACTAACTGCTCGTGAACATCGGGGAAGAAAGGCACCGATGTCCTCGAGTCAGCTTTGCGTGTGGACCTGAAGTACCACGAGTCGAGCTTACTCCTGACAGGCTCCTCCGGAGGATTCCAGGTAAGCTCCAACTCCTGCACAGCTTTAGACAGAACCCTCATGAACTCCTCCTGGAGGCCTGAAGGCTCTGAGCTGCCAGATTGCTCGGGCTCTGATCCTGCCCACTCCTCCTTCTCCGAGGCCGAGATGGACATGGCCTCGTCGCCCTCCGCGTGGCCAAAGGCTACGAATCCCTCAATGTTGGAAGGGGGGCGGAAACAGTCCTCGGGGAAGGAAATCGGGGAATGCGGCGACCGTTGGGTTCGACGGCACGGCAAGACGGCGCTCCCGCCGCCAGGAGAGGGGGGGCTCACCAGCGGCACGCTGGCGGCAGTGAGCCCCACCCCGAACAGGCCGCGAACCACATCGCGGCGGGCCCGGAGCACGCGGACCGGCAGGTCCGCGCAAAGTCCACATTCGGACTCGTCCAGCGCCGCCTCTGCGTGGGCCAGTCCCAGGCAGGCGACGCAATGGAGATGCTGATCCAGCGGTTCGATGGGTCCCGCGCAGATCTTACACACTGAAGCCATCACGAATTCAAGGTGAAGTAGAAGATTCTGATATAATTGTCGCGGGCATCGCATTTATACTGTCTCGAGCTCGTCATATTTGCATGCTTTGCGACAATTGGCCAGTCATTTGACTGGCGTGAGCCAATAGGACTTCAGGAAAGGATGAAGGGAAGGAGTTCCCATAACGGAGAAATCTCCGTGATGTCTCGTGACAGCTCGATAGGGAACTCTGTATTTATATATACAAAATGTATGAATACAAATGTATATATAAGTAAGTATTGTATTGTAAATGTATTGTAAATGTATTGAAGTAAGTCAAGATGGCGCCGAGGATGGCAGCCGTGTTGCGAGCTCCGGGAAAACTTTGCAGTTTTTCGTATGTTTTATTTGTTTTTTTGTTGTTTTACGTGTTAGATGTTGTTAGTATAACTGTCTACGATAGAGACACGCTTTTGAACATTGGTTCCTCCGTCGCGCAACGCAAACCGGACTTTGAGTTTTTGAATGCCGGTGGACTGTTCACAGACACGGTATCGGAGCCCTTTGTGTGGGTTGCGAAATCGACACGCCGCCGCCGACGCCGAAAAAGAGGAATAAGAGCTGGCGTTCTCGTCAGACTGAGACGCCGAGCTTTCCGAACTCCTCTTCCAACCATTTTACTGGCCAACGTTCAGTCACTGGATAACAAACTCTGTGAACTGCGTGCGCGCATCTCATACCAACGAGAAACAAGGGACTGCTGTGTTATTTGCCTCACAGAAACCTGGATGTCTGCAATGGTTCCAGACTCAGCCATCGAGCTCACGGGCTTCTCCGTGCACCGCTCGGATAGAGCAAAGGAGCTCACAGGGAAAAGCAGAGGAGGGGGTGTTTGTTTCTATATCAACAACTCATGGTGTAATGAAAGGAACATACACTCTATTAAATCCTTCTGCTCCCCTGATCTGGAATTTCATACGCTTCTGTGTCGACCGTTCTGGCTACCGAGGGAATTTACAGCGATCATAATCACGGCTGTTTATATCCCCCCCCAAGCCAACACAGACCAGGCACTCAAGGAACTGTACAGGAATATAAGTGAGCAGGAAACCGTGCACCCAGATGCAGCTTTTATTATCACGGGGGACTTTAACAAAGCCAAATTCAGAACAATAGCTCCAAAATACTTCCAACACGTCACCATCAACACGCGTGGAGATCGTACACTCGACCATTGTTACTCCCCCTTCCGGGACGCATACAAGTCCCTCCCCCACCAACCTTTCGGCAAATCGGATCACTCTTCCGTTCTGCTCCTGCCTGCTTATAGGCAGAAACTGAAACGTGAAGCACCCGCCCTCAGGACAGTTTATTGCTGGTCCGACCAATCGGACGCTATACTACACGACTGTTTTGATCACGTGGACTGGGACATGTTCCAGGCAGCGTCTGAAGACGACATAGAGGCGTATTCAGATACGGTCACGTGTTTCATCAGGAAGTGTATAGATGATGTAATTCCGACCAAAACCATCCGCATCTACCCCAACCAAAACCGTGGATTAACAGCGATGTTCGATCAGCCTTGTCAGCGGACATCTGCCTTTAAACCGGAAACACTGACGATCGGAAACAAGCCAGTTACGATCTCAGGAGATCCATCAAAGCAGCCAAACGAACATATAAAAACAAAGTTGAAGAACACTTCAACAACAATAACCAAGAAGCATGTGGCAGGGCATCAACAACATCACAGGCTTTAAAGGGAATAAACCAGCTACTGTGAACATTGCCTCCTATCTACCGGACGAGCTCAACACCTTTTATGCTCGGTTCGAGGCTGATAACACCGCACACACAGAGCGCTGCTGCGGCTGCTGCAGAAGAGGTCAGTCCACTCACGCTTTCTGTCGCGGACGTAACCCGATCCTTTAAACGGGTGAACATCCGTAAAGCCGTGAGGCCCAGATGGTATACCAGGCCGTGTGCTCAAAGCATGCGCTTTCCAGCTAGCTGGGGTTTTACAGACATTTTCAATCTGTCCTCTCTCTGTCTGTGGTTCCCTCGTGCTTCAAAAATCCATCATTGTGCCCATACCAAAGAAAAACAAAATCACATGCTTGAACGACTGGAGGCCCGTTGCTCTGACCCCCATCTTCAGCAAGTGTTTTGAGAAGCTCGTCAGAGACTACATCTGCTCTGTGCTGCCTGCTTCACTGGACCCACTACAATTTGCATACCGCAGTAACCGTTCCACAGACGATGCTATTGCCTTCACCCTGCACACTGCTCTCTCCCACCTGGAAAATAAGAACACCTATGTGAGGATGCTGTTCGTGGATTATAGTTCGGCATTTAACACCATAGTGCCTGCCACACTGGTTGAGAAGCTCCAGACTCTAGGACTGAACAGATCTCTGTGCAGCTGGATCCTGGACTTCCTGACAGGCAGAAGTCAGGTGGTCAGAATGGGCAACAACACATCATCTCCCCTGATCCTCAACACTGGTGCACCGCGGGGTTGCGTCCTCAGCCCACTCCTGTACTCCCTGTACACACACGACTGTACAGCAACACACAGCTCGAATGTCATCGTCAAATTTGCTGATGACACAACGGTGATAGGCCTGATCACCGACAACGATGAGACGGCCTACAGAGAGGAGGTGAGTACCCTGACTAAATGGTGTCAGGAGAACCACCTCTCACTCAACATCGACAAGACCAAGGAGCTGGTGGTGGATTACAGGAGACAGAGCAGAGAACACACACCCATCACCATCGACAAGACACCTGTTGAGCGGGTGAGCAGCTTTAAGTTCCTCGGCGTTCACATCACCGAGGATCTCACATGGTCTGCTCACACAGATGCAGTGCTGAAGAAGGCACATCAGCGTCTCTTCTTCCTGAGACGGCTGAGGAAGTTTGGAACGAGCCCCAGAATCCTCAGGTCCTTCTACACCTGCACTGTGGAGAGCATCCTGACCGCTGCATCACCGCCTGGTTTGGAAACAGCACCGCTGGCAACCGCAGGGCTCTGCAAAGGGTCGTGCGAACTGCCCGCCACATTGTTGGAGGTGAGCTTCCCTCCAGGATATCTACACCAGGCGGTGTACAAGGAAAGCCGGAGGATTATCAAAGACTCCAGCCACCCGTCCCACAGACTGCTCTCTCTGTTGCCCTCAGGGCGGCGTTTCCGCAGCATCCGATCCCGCACTAGCCGACTGAGGGACAGCTTTTCCCTCAGGCTATCAGGCTAATGAACAGTCAGAAATGACCCACCCTACAACACACTCCCACTCACACAACATGCCATGCACTGCACTTTAACACAGTTCAACTGGACTACGCACACACTGCACTAACACAACCTATCTGCTATCACTGGACACCATACAATGCACATCCACGACACTGCATATGCATAATCTGTTGCACCTTTGCACATCTATCTGCTGCTCAACCAATCTGCTGTTAATTTATAATCTGTTGCACCTTCACATTATTACTATGTATAGACTACATCATGTATAGATAGTGTACATAATGTAGATGTGCCCATACGGTGTATAATGTGTCGCTGATAATTGAGTGTGTCTTTATAGTACACTATGTGTACTGAGTATATGTATGTGTATTTTGCACATTGTCTTCTGTACAGTCTGTAAATATGTACTGTCCATATGTAAATTGTTGTTGTTTTTTTGCACTGTCTGTCCATATGTAAATTGTTTGTTGTTTTTTTTGCACTGTCTGTCCATATGTAAATTGTTTGTTGTTTTTTTGCACTGTCCATATGTAAATTGTTGTTGTTGTTTTTTTGCACTGTCTGTCCATATGTAAATTGTTTGTTGTTTTTTTTTGCACTGTCTGGAGCACGCTCATAAGAATTTCACTCACCAAGGCACTTGTGCTGTGGTGATGTGACAATAAAAGTGATTTGATTTGATTTGATTTGATATACAGAGTTGTGACATGAAACTCTAGATGGCGCAGTCTGATAGGTCTAACACAATCTGACCTGACATGAAATGACCTGAAATGACATCATCAACACATGGCACAGCTGATTGGTTCTCTCCTGTAGTAAGCAGATAAACTGGAGCTTCTGATCTGGACTTAATCACTTCCTGAACAACACAGACATGTTGTTAGTCCCTTTACTAGCATTTAATACAGCATGTACATGTACATACTTAGAAATTAAGTATTTGAAGGTACTTTGAAGATTTGTTCATATACTATTATTTTATCATGAAGAAAAGTAGCAATTATTAAACTCTGTACTGTGTGTTCAGATGACTGGATTCTCGTTGTATTCAAGTCTTCTATTTCTATTGTGATTTCGCCTTTTATAGCATCAGCATTTTCATAGATATCATCAGGTCACCTCAGAATGTCACAGAGGGGTTTGTTCTGTCAGAAGTTTATTAATTATAGGAAGCTGCCACTGTTTGATTAATCAAAATGTTTCCCTACAGCAATCTGTCACAACACATTAAAGAGCTATAACATGGCATTTATTTATTGACAAAAATTGAGAAAATGTGAAAGCTGAGACTTTGTTTTTATACTTGAAGTAACCTGCTCTGTCTTGTCTTGTATTGTGTTGTTAGTTTTCTCTTTGCTCCACGATGTATTTTTCACTGCACGAGAACATAATGTGTGGCGTGAGAGCACATGGCTTTTTCCGACAACAACAACAGTAACTAAGAGGGTGGGTTTTTACGAAGGCTCAATTGGCTTCTATTTTTTTTTTTTTTTTTTATGCAATTGCATGATGCATTCTTACCTGACAAATAAATATTATATTTGATTGATTATGAACTCTCCTAAAATTATTATGCTAGTAGAACATGTGGAGGCTGGTGTTAGCTCAAATTTATGGCCAGGATAGGTCACATTGAAGGCGCCTGGATGAATGAAGCAGTAGGCACTTCATCTGTGATATTTTGATTTCTGTCTATCACTGATTTTGCAAGTTGTATGGGAAAAGACTAAGCAAACTAAACTTATTGTCAAGAGCAAGCGGTAGACAGCAGAATTAAAGGTACTGGTCAACCTACAGCCTCTGATTAAAATCAGACTGGCAAGTTCGTGTTATCATGAGATCCACGTACGGCCAACGTGAGACTCAGTTGCGACACTAGGTCCCTGATGGCTGAATATTTGAAAGTATGGGATATTCAGAATAACCAAACATCTACGTTAATACATAATCAATATTTGTGATCAGTTAATTGGAAATACTGTCTAAATTCAATTATCACATGAAATTGGAATCGATTAAACAGAGCTAGAATCAAATCAAATTGAAACTAAATCCTTATAATTTAAGTGGACTTTGCAGAAGCACACATACAATACCTACGTGCATTATACCTTCACCCATGTCATTGGATTCCGTCGTTGGGCCAATGATTGGACCTTACATTATAATTGCTCTATGGTCTGTAATCGTTTTTCCAAATTTACCTCTCGTATTTTTTTAAATTCACATTTTGACTGTTTTGCCATCATTAAATGCCAACAAACTACTGGACTGTGTTGCCCTCCTCATCCGTGAATGACACTATATATCATTGTTTCAGAAATGTTGATTATGTTCATTTAAATGAGCTATAAGCTCAAATGAGCTACAATCATATGCATTTATTATCATAGATTCACTCAGTATCTGTATAAAGTCTCCAGAGGCTTAATAATTTTGATGCTGGCTGGTGTTTGGGAATATTTACGACTTTTGAAATGTTCATCTAGTTGTAGGTTGTTACAAAATATTCAATGATTTTTAAGAAGGTCAAAAATGAAAAAGTAATTTTCTCTTTATCAGGTTTACAACCAAATAAAATTAATTTAATTTTGATCATCATCTGTGTTTGTGTGACCAGTATTTATGCATATAGGAACTACTTTTGTGAAAATGTTTTAAGTATTTATGCATTTAGGAACTTTATCTTACCACAGAAGGACAATGACAATATTTGTTTACAAAATGTGAATTGTGTTTATTTAAATGAGTTTCAAATGCATATATACATATTAATAATGTGTGATGCTGTAAAATTATTATAGCTTTCAGTTTGTTGCTGGTACAAGTCCAGACGGTGGATCAGTTCATAGTCAACGGTTTTAACATCAGCTGTTTTTACATGCTGATCCATCACTGTGATTATTTAGTGGTTTTCAAGGAGGTTGACTTTTAAAGGAACTTTTGTCAGTATCTTTTGGGCCAAAGCTTACCACTTGTGCTAAACATAATAAGAGAATGGTCAAAAATAACATCAGCTGTTTTTTTGTACAGTTAAAAGTAAGCAAAATTGTGATAACTATGACTCAAAGATGAAAAGTAATTCAATGAATGTTATATTATTAATATTTTATCCAAGAAAGGAAAATGTACAACAGAACAGTACATAATGCATAAAGCTTTCTAAAGTGCAGAAGGAAATCCATTGAGCTGCTTGCTCAGCGTTTAGGAGTCATTCAACACCACATACTGTACTTGCTTCAGCTATTTTCTACGAAGTGGTTCTGTTTTTGCTCAGAGCAGCCAAGAAACCATTCTTGCGGAACGGCAACAAGCCGAGGAAATTACAGTATATGGTTCCATTTACTTTTGAGAAACAACCAGTGCCAGAAAGTCCATTGAAGCAATGAGTGCACATTTGAAATGGTTGGTTACAAAGACGCCTTCTGTAAAAGCAGCCTCTGTCATGACCTATACAGCAGGTGCATCATAACATAACCTAAATTGTGTTAGATCACTTGGACAAGATAAGACGAGATTAGATTATAAAGTGTTTTAGAAATAATAATAGCAAAAACCTTGCCTTAAAAAGCATTAAACAGCAGATTCATCATTACAAAATGTTCTCATAACATTTGTAATTCTGAGCATAGAAACTCTATTCATAATTGTAATGTGTGTGTGTACACATTTTGTTTTGTGTTTTGTATATTAATTTATTGTGATCTACTATAACTATCTTTTAACGAATTTATAATATGCTGATGATTACAACTCTCACTTTGTTTACTATGTATGCAAAATGCCTTTTTGTTTTCTTTTAAGCTCATTTGGTCCGTTTACTAATTTTTCCTCGACGTCCTCGATGTGAAGTTGGTCCGTGATCCATCTGATTAATGGTCACTTTATGAGATCCTCTCTGGCCTGAGAATTCACCCTTCACACCCTCAACACAAAAAAAGCATAACATTAAATTAAGTCGCATACATAAAATAATGTGGCTGTTTAAAATGTGAAATTGTGTGGATAAAATGAGAGAATCAATATCCTCGTGCCATTAATCAGTTAATGCAGTGATAGGATAAAAACAGCTGATAAAGGCTATAATTAAATGACAGAGGTTTTTCACCATTTTCATTTGTCACTATGGAAAATGGTCCAGGTGGAAGAAAAAAGGTAATACATTATTTGGCATAACCTTCATACTGTATATGAATTCACTTAACAGTTCCAAGAAGAACAAATATCATAGTCCTTGAATAAATGGCACTTGTTTATGCACTGATTATGTAGAATAAAATATTGACTTTTACAGAAACTGAGAGCATGTTAGAAGTTGCGTAATAACCACAGAGCATTAATTACATTAAATAAGATGATATTGTGAAACTGATTAGTAAAACTCTCACTAGCTTTCACTGTTTGTACAGCAGCAAAACTATTTAGACCGAGTTCTTGTGAAAAGCCTCCATGTGTCCATTTTTAGAAGTCTAAATTAAAAGGGGTGGCTTTTAGAAATCAATTGATGGTGCTGAAATGATTATGCAATGCACACTTGCAATGCAAAAATCAGCTCACTTTCCTGATGCAATACTGCCACTGTGTGGTCAGAAGTCTCTGCTGTATTCTATATGTTCATTTAAACAAATGAAATCATAGGTAAATATGCATGTCATACCTGTTTGACCTCTCGTTTGTCCACTCTTGTGTTGGATGGGGGATCTAAGAAGCTTCCAAGGCCATGAGGTTGGGGACGTTGTGGGACAGGGGATGTCCGTTTTTCTGAAGAGGAGGCTAAGAGGATTGGTTATTAAATCAGTGGATTGATTTATCCACATGGACCAGATAATATCAAGGACAAGGAAAGCCACGTGAAAATACAAGGAGGAATGTCAATTTTAATATTTAATTTAAAAGTTAAATAAAAAAAGACTGACAAAATGTATTATTATTATTATTATTATTATGTTTTTAAATGTAACAGTAAAGTAACAGATTTAATTGAATCACTTTTCATTTGTTTTTATTCCTCTTTTGTAAGTCACTTTGGATAAAAGTGTCTTCTAAAGACATAAATGTTAAGGTTCACATTTTCTATGCAATCCATGTTTTAAAATGTATATAATGTAAAAAAGTAAAATAATAAATATATTATTTTTCATAATTTTCATCATAAATTTGAATGTGAAAAATGTCTTTAAAACTAAAAGTGTCTAAAATTCATTGTGTATTTTTTTCCAACGTATATATGATATTTAATTATAATTTTTAATAATTACAATTATTTAAACAAAAACATTTGGTAAAATGTTTTGAGTTTGTTTTTGTGAGTGAGCTATCAATCCTATTGTAAAGAGTATAAGGCTTGATGCTCTTTAGGCCACAGTACATGTCTTACCTTGTGTGACAGGAGAGACCTGCTCTAAAGCAGGAAGCAGCCCGGTCGAAGCCCGTCGGGTTTCCAGTGCCTGTTTCCACCAGCTGCCCAGCTTACAGTGACCCACCCGGTCTGAGGTGGTCCGGAAACACACGGCTTCTTTCGTGCTGGTGACCCTGGACTCACTGGAGGACCGGTGTCTAGTCTGCTGAGAGACACTGAGCTGCTGGCTGTGAACAGGGCTGGAGCGGGAGCCGACAGGATTCTGGGGTTGACGGGATCGTTGGGAGAGGGGGATGAAGCTGAGGTCCACGATGGAGCTTTTAAGGGCCTGGTAGGGTTCTCGGTCAGCGTGTTGGAGATGATCCAGGAGGTCGTGCATGGTATCCGTGAGGGCGCAGCAAGTGAGGATTTCTGGCTGGTCTACAGCATCCTCAGAGTCATGGCAGAAGTCTTCCTGACATTCCTCCACCCGTGAGGGAGAAAACACACGCTTGACACAAGACCAACAGTCAGAGATCAGTCAAAGAGGCAAACAGAGGCAAAACGGGTTTTGGTATATCCATCTGTTATTTACAGTTTAAACATACATACATACATACATACATACATACAAAAACAGAATATGATCCAAATCCTATTTATTGATGCTGTAATAAATACATGGCCATCATTAAGATATATGTTTAAACAATATACTATATTAAGAATATTTTAAGAATGCTATCAATAAATAAACACATATGAGCATTTCATGAAACGTTTTCATATTGAAATCATCAATAAATGAATAAACCGACTTAATTGATCATTTCATGACACCTGGTGTTAATATTGAATGAATGATGTACTAAATAAAATGAGCTATATTTTATGAATACATTTATGAATGCCATTTTATAAATAAGAATATCACAATTAAGAATATTAGCAATTAATGAATGAGCATTTCATGAAACATGGTGTTCATACTGAATAAATAAATTAATTAAATCAACTAATCAATTAATCAATCCAAATCATTTTGCAATTCATTTTTATTAATTCATTTTGTTGGGGATATTTCAGAAACACTAAAGCTGATGTTCATATTAAATGAACAAACATACAAATCGAATAATCACATTTATTGATGCTGCAGGATTTTATGAATACTATTCATAATATATATTTATAACAATATCATATTTTCTTTGTATCCTATATCACATAAAAATATTATATTTTGAGAATACAATCAGTCAGCCACTATTCAACCAATCAATCAATAAATGAAGCATTTTAACAGAAGTAAATAAATATATATTTTTATGCACCTGATCCAATTGACATTATTGATGCTGCAATACACAATCAGATTGTTTTGAGTACATTTGTTTTATTTTTTATTTATTTTATTTTTTTAACAATATAAGGTATACCATCAATGCATACTGTATTTTAAATCTTAGGGGTTAGAGGTCAATCTAAACTTCCAACAAGAATCTGCAATATGGTCACGAAAGTATAACTCACTCTTAAAGGCTTTAGCTGCAGAGAGCTGGAGGTTCCTGACGCCTCAGAATCCTGCAGGCGAACAAACTCTGTTTTTGGCTCACGTGGTGAAATGATCCACTCTTCAGTCTCAGTCAGATTCTTGGGCTTGATGCTAACAGCCTCCTCCACTGTTTTATAGTAAGTAAACTTCTCTGTGAAAAAAAAGTGTGATCAGTGGCATCCCACATGCTTAGTTTAAGCACTTGTACAGGTGCATCTCAATTAATTAGGATGTCGTGGAAAAGTTCATTTATTTCAGTAATTCAACTAAAATTTTGAAACTTGTGTACAAAATAAATGCAATGCACACAGACTGAAGTAGTTTAAGTCTTTGGTTCATCTCAACAAATTATAATATGGTGACATGCCAATCAGCTAATCAACTCAAAACACCAGCAAAGTTTTCCTGAGCCTTCAAAATGGTCTCTCAATTTGGTTCACTAGGCTACACAATCATGAGGAAGACTGCTGATCTGACAGTTGTCCAGAAGACAATCATTGACACCCTTCACAAGGAGGGTAAGCCACAAACATTCATTGCCAAAAAAGCTGGCTGTTCACAGAGTGCTGTATCCAAGCATGTCAACAGAAAGTTGAGTGGAAGGAAGAAGTGTGGAAGAAAAAGATGCAACCGAGAGAACCACTGCCTTATGAGGATTGTAAAGCAAAATCGATTCAAGAATTTGGGTGAACGTTAGAAGGAATGGACTGAGGCTGGGGTCAAAGCATCAAGAGCCACCACACACAGACGTGTCAAGGAATTTGGCTACAGTTGTCGTCAGAGGCGTCTTACCTGGGCTAAGGAGAAGAAGAACTGGACTGTTTGCCCAGTGGACCAAAGTCCTCTTTTCAGATGAGAGCAAGTTTTGTATTTAATTTGGAAACCAAGGTCCTAGAGTCTAGAGGAAGGGTGGAGAAGCTCATAGCCCAAGTTGCTTGAAGTCCAGTGTTAAGTTTCCACAGTCTGTGATGATTTGTGGTGCATTGTCATCTACTGGTTTTGGTCCATTGTGTTTTTTGAAAACCAACGTCACTGCACCCGTTAACCAAGACATTTTGGAGCACTTCATGCTTCCTTCTGCTGACCAGCTTTTTAAAGATACTGATTTCATTTTCCAGCAGGATTTGGCACCTGCCCACACTGCCAAAAGCACCAAAAGTTGGTTAAATGACCATGGTGTTGGTGTGCTTGACTGGCCAGCAAACTCACCAGACCTGAACCCCATAGAGAATATATGGAGTATTGTCAAGAGGAAAATTATAAACAAGAGACCAAAAAATGCAGATGAGCTGAAGGCCACTGTCAAAGAAACCTGGGCTTCCATACCACCTCAGCAGTGCCACAAACTGATCACCTCCATGCCACGCCAAAGAGGCAGTAATTAAAGCAAAAGGAGCCCCAAACAAGTATTGAGTACATATACAGTAAATGAACATACTTTTCCAGAAGGCCAACATTTCACAAAAAATGTTTTTTGTTTTTTTTATTGGTCTTATGAAGTATTCTAATTTGTTGAGATAGTGAACTGGTGGGTTTTTGTTAAATGTGAGCCAAAATCATCAAAATTAAAAGAACCAAAGACTTAAACTACTTCAGTCTGTGTGCATTGAATTTATTTAATATACGAGTTTCACAATTTGAGTTAAATTACTGAAATAAATAAACTTTCCCACGATATTCTAATTTATTGAGATGCACCTGTATATAGTAAACAATCCTTAATGACAACTGTGTTGCTTAAAGGTTGTTATTTCATACTGTAGCTGCGTTATGGTCTTTTCTCATGGGAAAAAAAATCTCAGATTCTGAAAACCTAAGAAAAAGTCCCCACTTGCACTCAATTTAATCTCACTGCTGTCAAAGGTGAAATTATTTAGATGTTATCTCTTCTGTAATTAACCTGACCTGACTCCTGTGGGCCGAGTCTTCCTCTTTAACTAGATTCTAAATTACATAGAAAAACTCAACTGATTAGAAAACTACCAGTCATAAATATTATTGACTCACCATGATTGGGTGATAAAAAGTTATGACTCTCCGCCGGGATCTCTGGGATTGAGCACACTGACTGATTGTCCTCATTACTGTAGCAGTTAGGGTGAAGGTTAAGTGTGCTCAATAGCCTAAAATATCAAAATAACACATCAACATCAGTGCGGAATCACTTTACGGTAACATTTGCAAACCCTGACTACTGTTGAGCATGACTATACAGTGCTATAAAACGTACAAAAAAGATTGTTTAAACCATAACCAACTGACTAAATCATCCCAAAATTACCCGAAAAAGCAATTCTAGTAACATGAAATCATCCCAACTTAACAGAGCGACAAAATTAATGTATATCGTGATTGTATGACCATTTTAACTGTAATGTACAGTAAAACGCCCTAGTGTTTTCTTTCATATGCCATGTTCCCCTCCATGGGAACTCGAATTGCGTCCCCTAGGGGTCGCTACGGGGAACGCCCTCAGCGTGACTCGTGTCTGAAGATACATATGTAAAAACACCACCTGTTGGCCGGTGACAGCACATGATGTCACTACCGGCGTGCCACAATATAAGTGCCGCCGGGAGAATACATCATCAGCTTTTTCGTCTTCACTGACTGGTTTGTTTGAAGCGTGCAAAGTGAATCTGGTAAGAGTACAGTTTTATATCTACTATGGCGAGCACTAGCGAGGCGTTTAGGAAGTGTGTGGATCCGTGTCCTCGTTATTTGACACCCGATGACACACACGACTGTTGCGTCTTTGTTTGGGCATGGAAACGCGCGCGATGTCTTTGAGGGGACGATTTGCGTGCATTGTGAGCGGCTCCCTATGAGGAGGCTCCGCTCTCGCCTGTCCCTCTTTTCGAGGAAAGAGGGGCAGCCGTCTGCTTCCCACGATTCAAGACCCACCGCTGCCGAGGCACGGAGGAGAATGAAATCGTGGGGCTCGCAGGCGGATCTAGCCGATGAGTTTGAGAGGGAGCTTTCCCTTTCACACGGGTCGGCAAAGAGCGAGGGCGAGCCGCTAGATTATGATGATGTAATCTCTCTGACATCATCTGATCCGGCGGCTAGTGCTCTGCTGGGTTATGCCCAGGAAGAGCAGGAGATGTCTGAGAGTGAAGATGTTGAGACTGAACTCTCTCAAAACTCCTGCCCTGCGTACGAAGAGCTGCTGGATGTTATGGAACGCGCCACGGCAAGGCTTGACTTGCCGTGGGAGCGAACCAAAATGGCGGCGCCGCGAGGACGCCTCGATGAGCGTTTTCTTCCTGGCCATAAAACCCCAGCTCAAGTGAACCTTCCATTTCTTCCTGATCTCCATATGGAGGTTGAGAAGGAATGGAAAAAGCCGTTTTCCGCTCGCATCCACAGGTTCCAGCGTAACAGTTATGCTAACATTACAGGGATGCGTGAAAACGGCTATGAGAGGATGCCCCCTGTAGAAGAGACGCTCGCTAGCTATCTCTCTATGGGTGAGACACCCTCTCTGAAGGTTCCCTCCTTGCCATCCATGCCCCTTCAGGCTACATCACGCTTGAATGGCAGGGCGTACGCAGCAGCGGGTCAGGCAGTCGCCTCGTTGCACACCATGGCGGTGCTTCAGGCGTACCAGGCGGACCTGCTGAAGGACCTGGATAGCGGTCAGGGCTTGTCACCTGACGAGGTAGCCGAGCTGCGCCGCACCACAGATCTAGCCCTCCGTGCCACCAAGCAGGCTGCCTCTGCTATGGGCAGGTCTATGGCAGCCATGGTGGTAACGGAGAGGCATCTGTGGGTGAATCTGGCAGACCTCGAGAAGAAAGAGAAGGGCTTTCTGCTCGACGCTCCAATCTCGCCCTCCCAGCTTTTCGGTGCCTCCGTCGAGACGGTGGTCGAGAAGTTTAGGGAGGCGAGGGCGCGCTCAGCTGCCTTCAAAACCTTCATTCCAAGAAGGTCCAGGTCCGAGCCCAAACAAAGCGGGGGTCCTGGCCCATCCTGGTCTGAGGACCAGAGACGGGCGCAGAAGGCTAGTGTCGCGACTCGTGCCCCTCCCCTGCGGGTAGGGGTAGAGGGAGGTACTGGTCAAAGAAAGGTAAGAGGCAAGACCTGAGGGAGGTGATCCAGACGAAGCGTTCTCAAAGAGGCTCTCGTCTGGACCAGAGTAAAGAATAATATCTACTCCCCTCCCTCGGGGAGGGTTCTACCATCGACCCTTAGCTTCCCTCCTTAATTCCCCTGCAAACCACCATCTGAACCGAGGTCAGGTGGGAGCCTAAGAACTGCAGTCAGGCTGGACCTATGATGATTTCAGGCAGGTTCTGTATTCTCGAACTGCCTTACTGATGGTCTGGACGTGAGTCCCCTCGGAGGTTTCTGCGGATCCTCCTGGATCTTCAGTCATTCTGGTCACCACTGCAAGGGTAGAGCCAGCATTACTCCCCTCACGATATGAGGGTTACCTATGAGTATGCCGCTCCCTTCGGAGCGTCTGAATGTCCACTCATTCCGAGGAATGAGTTTTCCGCTCCCCAGAGTTCGCTGTTGGTAGAGCCAGCATTGCTCCCCTCACCCAGAGGGCCGCCTATGAGCATGCCGCTCCTTTCTGAGCGGCGGAGTGCCTTCTCATTCTGAGGAATGAGTTCCCCGCCCTCCAGAGCTCATGGTTGGGCTTGCCGCTCGCCTTGTTGGTCGAGCCAGCATTGCTCCCCTCAACCAGAGGGTCATCTATGAGCTTGCCGCTCCCTTCTGAGCGTCTGAGTTCCCTCTCACTCCGAGGAATGAGTAGTTCTCCGCTCCAGGGCATAGAACGTTTTTCTAATAAGTGCACACGCGAGACTTTGGGCACTTTCTAAAATCCACTCAGTGGTAAGTCCGCACATCAAAGATTCTGCGTTCTTTCTAAAAATCCCGTAAGGGTAGGGTTCGCCACAACCGTGTGCCCTTTTTGAGTTGGTCAAAGCCCGGCTTGTGCCTTGGGCCCCGCTCCCTTGTCCCATATATGTTGGGTCCAAAAAAAAAAAAAAAGAAAGGGGTGTACGCTACCAAGAGGTCTGTTGAGACAGTTCCCTCAGTAAGCTTGGGCAGAGCAAGTGGTAACCCCTGAGTGATCGGCCAGGACCTAGTGACCAGGTCCTGGCCATATCCCCTTAAAGGAATCTTTTCTGATTCCAAGACTTTGAGCTCTACCCTAGGCCCGGTAATCCCGGCACCTGGCAGGTAAGTACTAGGGTATGCAGCTCGGGCCTTTGGCCAAGGGATAATATCACTGACAGCCATCAGCCGTCCCAGGGCAACTCCTTAGCCGGGTAGAGTTGGCTTAGTGCTCGCCTTTTTCGCGAAATTGGCTTGCATTCCCTCAGCATGGTGAAGTGGGTATAACGTTCCCGTAGCGACCCCTAGGGACGCAGTTCGAGTTCCCATGGAGGAACGTCTCAGGTTACGATAACCATGGTTCCCCGAATGGGGAACGAGACACTGCGCCCCCTAGGCTTTGGGCCATGCTTGGACGCAAGCTTCAGACGAAGAAGCTGATGATGTATTCTCCGGCGGCACTTATATTGTGGCACGCGGTAGTGACGCCATGGGCTGTCGCCGGCCAACAGGTGGTGTTTTTACATATGTATCTTCAGACACGAGTCACGCTGAGGGCGTTCCCCGTAGCGACCCCTAGGGGACGCAGTGTCTCGTTCCCCATTCGGGGAACCATGGTTACATACGTAACCTGAGACGGTTTTTTCTAGCCAGTAATGAGCATTTTATTAAAGTTAATGTTCATATTTGTGTATGAACCCATCTGTTGATTTTTAGAGTTTGACGTGAGATGAATACTGGCTCACCTCCTCTCTGCATGTGTAGCTTCTACTGCGTTGCCCTCAGATGAGTGTGAGATGATTCCAGATACCACACTAGGTAAGATCTTCTCTATGACTATATAAAAGAAGTGCTATTAATGTTGAGCATATCATAACAGTACGGAAGCTTTATTTTGCATCACAAGATAAATAAATAAATAATAGAAAAAAGTCAGTATTGCAAGATATAACTTAGAATTGCAAGATGTAAACTCACAACTGTTAAATGCTGTGTTAACTCAGGTGTGAAAAGAAAAGTGAGATATGAACTCACAATTGTGAGAGAAAAAGAATGCAAAATACCCTTTTTCAGAATTGCGAGATGTACATTTTGAGAAAAAATTAGATTTGTGAGATGTAAAAATGGAGAGGGAAAAAATTGCTTGAGAAAATATTGCAAATTGCAAGATGTTCACTCAGAATTGTGAGAAAAAAAATAGCGTGATGTAAAGAATCATGAGACAAAGTCAAGATTGCATTATTTAATCTCATAAAAATGTTTATGATTGTGTGATACACACTCAGAATTTAAATGGAAAAAAAATTGCGTGAAGTAAACTCAGAATTTAGAGAAAATTAAGAATTCTGTAAATTCTAAATTGTGAGAAAAAAAGTAAGAATTGTGAAATGTACACTCAGAATTTACAGTAGAGGAAAAACATAAGAGTTGCAAAATGTAAACCCATAATTTAGAGGAAACAAATAAGAATTGCATAATGGCAACTAAAAATGGTGAGAAAAAAGTACGACTTGGAAGATGTAAAGTGAATTTAAAGAAGAAAAATAAGAATTGCAAGATGTTAAGAATTGTGAGAAAAGTCAGAATTGTGTAATGTAAGCTCCGAATTTACAGAAAAAAATATTGTGACATCTAAACTCAAAATAAAAATAACAATGAGAATTGTGTGATATAAACTCAGAAATGTGAGGGAATAAGTCCTATTTCCGAGTTTATTATCTCACAATTCAGATTTTGAATCTGAATTATACAAAAAATATTTTTCTTCCTGTAACAGAAACTGGTTTCTATATTACAGAATAATTTCTATGAAACAATTATATTCAGCAGTCCACAATCTCACCTATGCTTTCCCTGCTCAGGCTGTTGATGGATAGCGCCTCTGTTGTGCCTTCTAGAGTGAGAGTTAGATCAGGACAGCCAGAGATCATGTCTGCAGGGGTTTTGTCCTCGTATGTGACGTGGCTTTCCTCTTCTTCAAGCACAGCAGAAGAATTATTCTGCTTCAGGAGGATGGGTTCCTGTGCAGATGGAGCTTTAGAGCAGACAGCTGATGGTGAAGAGCATTCAGATGTGCAGAAGCTAACAGACTCCATGCCGTCGGGAGATGTGGAGCGAGAGGACAACACTGGCAGTGAATCACACATCTCTTCCTGTGTGAACAGATGGATAGAAAAATGACGACTAGCTTGATAGATAGATGGATGGATGTTGCATTCATTGTAAATGAACGTGGTTGTTATCTGTGATATAGTGCACCTTTGGCCACAGAGGCAGGTCTTCCTTACACTCTTCCTCATCAGCTCTTTGCTTGAACTTACAGTGAATGTCAACGGATGTGCTGTTAGCAACATGACATGAGAGTTGTGCACTATTCACACTGTTCTCCATGTATTTTGGCAGCAGCAGCACCACCCTAAAAAACAGAAAATAAACAACAGTAAATCCAATCTTATTTTACAAGCAGCATAATGCTGTTCAAAAGTTGCATTATAAATTTTAAAGAAATGTATATTTTTTATTCAGCAAGGATGCATTAAACTGATAAAAAGTGACAGTAAAGGCATGCATAGTAATATAAGATTTATATTTCTATAATATAAAAATGTGAATTTAAATTATAAACAATATGAATATTTATGAATTATAATGATAAGTTGTCAACTATAATTTATAATAACAACAATATTATTACTGTCAATAATAATAATAATAATAACAAATGCTTCGTGGGCAGTAAATATTATATTAGAATGATTTATGAAGGATCATGTGACACTGAAGACTGGAGTAGTAGCTGCTGAAAATTCAGCATTGCCATGTCAGGAATGAATTACATTGGACTTTTTGCACACTTTTGAATGATATTGCATTTTGGATGGATGGATGGATGGATGGATGGATGGATGGATGGATGGATGGATGGATGGATGGATGGATGGATGGACGGACGGACGGACGGACGGAGACGGACGGACGGACGGATGGATGGATGGATGGACGGACATGGATGGATGGATGGATGGATGGATGGATGGATGGACAAGGATGGACATGGATGGATGCTAAAAGGCGAGTCTGTTTCTTACCTTCTTTTCTTTGGTAGTGGACCTATCTCAGAAATAGTTTGCCTGAGGATCTTAACAAAATCTCCTGGAGTCAATGGGTCACCCATGTGGTACAGCCATGCAGACAGTGGATGGGGAGTTTGTCCTTCATGTCCATCACCCACACAGTCAAATCACATAGTTTATATAGATTAATTAATTTCAGCTAACTTGAATGTTTGAGATGAATGCAGCTGTACCTGCTTCAGTTCTTACTGGCTGTTGACCTGTTGTTTCTTGCATTAGCATTTGTGCCTCATTGGACTCCATATTTTTGCTTTCTTTCAGCTGGAGATGAGCCATACCCTGCCACAAAAAATAAATGGATGAAAAATAACTAACTTGTTTATACCATAATTGTACCAGTTATGCCAGGGAGAAAATCATTACAGCATCTAGAATCACCTCGCATAGAGAGGCCAACATATTTCTACAAATCCCACGATTCTCACAGACATGCATGAAGTGTTTGACCAGGTGAACATCTTCAGTTTGGAGTCCTCTAATAAAAGCCCAGGCCTCAGATATACATCTGAAACATAAACCATAACCCATAATTATAACTGTATACTCCAGTATATGACAATTACAAAGACATCAAAACAACTAAAGATTCCTAAGAAAGATTGTGATTTACTTGTTGTTTATTAACACATCTACACAGAGTTTGATGTCTTGGATGTTCTCCATTGCTGGTGTGATGCTGTAAAGATACTTCAGCGCTGCTTTATTCTCTTCTATCTTCAATAACGTCTTCAGAACAGCACAGTGGTGCCATGACAGTGTTGGAGGACAAGCCCTTGAACTCAATAAGACATTCATTGAGTCCTGGGAATAAAATGTTCAGAGTTCAATTGGTTTAGACCAATGAAATAAGATACCATACAATTTGTGTGATGACACTGAAAACATCTCACTGTTACTAATCCGTGATCTAGAAGCCAGAATCCATAAATCTGTTGAGAAAATGCAGATGGGATACTGAAGACATGGCAGAATGACTGCAGGAGATCATCTTTACAGTGCAGGAAGTTAGACACATCCAGTACAAAGTACATTATCTGGAGAGGATTTGTTAAAGAGAGCAACCAAAGCTAAATTATTTGCAAATAAATTGTATCATTATAGGACATATATTATACACATACATATATGTATATATATACAGTGCTCAGCGTAAATGAGTACACCCCTTTGAAAAGTAAAATTTTAAACAATATCTCAATGAACACGAAAACCATTTCCAAAATATTGACAAGACTAAGTTTAATATAACATCGGTTTAACTTATAACATGAAAGTAAGGTTAATAATATAACTTAGATTACACATTTTTCAGTTTTACTCAAATTAGGGTGATGCAAAAATGAGTACACCCCACAACAAAAACTACTAAATCTAGTACTTTCTATGGCCTCCATGATTTTTAATGACAGCACCAAGTCTTCTAGGCATGGAATGAACAAGTTGGCGACTATCTTTTTCCATTCTTCAAGAATGACCTCTTTTAGAGATTGGATGCTGGATGGAGAGTGATGCTCAACTTGTCTCTTCAGAATTCCCCATAGGTGTTCGATTGGGTTCAGATCAGGAGACATACTTGGCCACTGAATCACTTTCACCCTGTTCTTCTTCAGAAATCCAACAGTGGCCTTAGATGTGTGTTTAGGATCATTGTCATGTTGGAAAAGTGCACGACGACCAAGGGCACGGAGTGATGGTAGCATCTTCTGTATAGAGCAGTACATTTGTGAATTCATGATGCCATCAATGAAATGCAGCTCCCCGACACCAGCAGCACTCATGCAGCCCCACATAAGGACACTGCCACCACCATGTTTCACTGTAGGCACCATGCATTTTTCTTTGTATTCCTCACCTTTGCGACGCAATACAGTTTTGAAGCCATCAGTTCCAAAAACATTTATCTTGGTCTCATCACTCCAGAGTATAGAGTCCCAGTAGTCTTCATCTTTGTCAGCATGGGCCCTGGCAAACTCTAGGTGGGCTTTTTGTGCCTGGGCTTTAGGAGAGGCTTCTTTCGTGGAGCACCCATGCATGCCATTCCTCTGCAGTGTCGCCGTATTGTGTCACGGGAAATAGTCACGCCAGTTTGGCTTTCTACTTCTTTAGATAACTGAAGTGAACTTGCATGTCGATTTTCTTCAACCCTTCTCATCAGAAGACGCTCCTGACGAGGTGTTAACTTCCGTGGATGACCTGGACGTCTCTGTTGCAGTTCCATCTTTTTTAAATGTTTGTACCACTTTTGCTACAGTATTCTGACTGATAAGTAAAGCTTTGCTGATCTTCTTGTAGCCTTCACCTTTCTTGTGTAAACAAATTATTTTCTTTCTCAGGCCTTGTGACATTTCTCTTCTATGTGGTGCCATTGCTGACAGCATGAAATTGGAAGGGGTTTTCTTTAAGTAACACCTTTTTATAGTCAACTGTCACCTGTGTAATGAATAATTAGACTCACCTGTGGTTGAATTCTTGTTAAATTAGACATTTGTAGTATAACATTTAGCTTTGCTCCAGAGACTTTCAGTGGGGTGTACTCATTTTTGCATCACCCTAATTTGAGTAAAACTGAAAATGTTGTACTCTAAGTTATATTATTAACCTTACTTTCATGTTATAAGTTAAACAGATGTTATATAAAACTTAGTCTTGTCAACATTTTGGAAAATGTTTTTGTGTTCATTGAGATATTGTTTAAAATGTTACTTTTCAAAGGGGGTGTACTCATTTATGCTGAGCACTGTATATACACACACACACACACACACACACACACACACACATTACCGTTCAAATTCAAAAGTTTGTTTTCATTATGATTTTTCATGCTTTTGAAAGAAGTATCAGTAAAATAATATTATTGTTCAATATTAATACAGTTTAAAATAACTGTTTATCCATAACAAACTTATACTTTTAACAGGATTAGGGCCAAGCAATATATTTAAAAAATCATAAAACCATCCCGAGACGCAAGTCATTATAATGCGAGATTTAACTCATTGAATTTCAATAAAATGTTTAGAATAACATTTTTACATTTCGACAATAACGTTGATGTTTTGAGAAAGAAACTTGTTACATTTTGAGAAAAACGTTTAAGTAAAATGTTGAGAATAAACTCATCAAGTTACGAGAAAAAGTAGTTGTGTTTTGAGAAAAAATTAAAACAATTCAAGTAAAAATGTCAAAATAAAATGTTCAGATACACTCATACTCTGACAATAAACTCATTGTGTTTCGAGAAAAAAACTTGTTAAACTTCTAGAAAAAAAGTCAAGATAAAATGCTGAGAATAGATATTTGATCAATAAAATGAATGATTGAGAAATAAATACTTCACTGACCCCAAACTTCTGAATAGTAGTATGAAATATACCCTTAGTATTTAAATTGTATTAAGACTTTAATAGCTCTCTCTCTCTCTCTCTCTCTCTCACACACACACACACACACACACACACACACACAAATATATATTTAACCATTATACTGGGATATTATTCTGAAACTTAGTTGTACATTAATGAATAACATAACATTTCAAAATAAATTAAGTGTGCAAAAATAAATATATATAACCAAATAATAGAAATATGCAGGATACAATGGCTTGGACAGACAGGATGTCAATATTGGGCAGCAGCACTAGCTTTAGCAAAGCTTCTAGAGATGGTGGTGGGTATGTCTGATGGGCACAATCTTCTGAAACCCATATAGGTCCATGGTGTTTGTCCATATGAGCTACCATACCCTGAATAAGGGAGCTCCACCGGTACTTATCCTCAGCATAATCACTGATGAGAGAATATTAGTTATTAATATTTCAAATTAGCATTAAATATTCATAAAAATACATGTTACTGTCAGCTAGAATAGAAAAAGGTGGTGGTTACCTCAACTCCAGACATGTTCTACTGTGTTTCTGGTCCATCTCACACCACATCTGAGATATCCTCTTCATCTCATGGGCTTCTGAAAACAAATACAATTAAATTAGGACATAATTAATTACAGTGTACTTTGCATTTGATTTTAGCATTCACAAGTGAAATGATAAGTTGCTTTCTTCTTTTTCCATTTGAATAGCTCATAAGGCCATATCAGCTCACCGGGGTATTTGGGCAGAAGTCCTGTGATGCTCCACCACTGCACCAGGCGGCCCAGCAAGATGTGTTGCCTGATGGCATGATGGTCTTGTTTCCAACAACCCCATATATATGAAGCCCTGCTTCCTAGTGTGCGCACCACATTGGACACCCATGAACGGAGATCGAAAAACATACAATTTGTTAGGGCACTTAATATTCCAATATTCATTTCAACATGTTGTTCCTTAATGTTAAGGAACGGTTGCAATTGCTATACATATTACTTCATATTTGGTTGGGGTCCAGTGGACCAAACCACAAGTGCAATCAATCAATCGTTTTGCAAGAAAATGGAAACTTGGCCAGGAAACAATGGTTGTCAGAGAACTCAAATATTAAGATATATTTTTCCTCCCATCCTCATATATTTCCCATCACCATATCCCTTTATGGGCTCCTTAGAAAAGCGATTCCAAATATGACAATAGTCTCCAAACTGACCACGTTTGGAGTGCAGACCATCACTGTGTTTCTGTATTAGGTGGACCAGAGAAAGCAGGTTCTTCAGCTTGAGGAGCAGTTTATGCACCAGTGCACATGAGTTTTCATCCAAACACATCCAAAAGCCTTTACATCGACCGAAACCTACAATCATATACAAAGTAAGAGCCAAGTGAGCTTTATCGAGTTAATGGTAAACCTCAATGTTTAATAAGATTTCACCTACTCACAGAGCATTAACAGCTCCTTCTTGGCCAGTTCTACTGATCTCTGAAGCCAGCAGTTAAAACTGGCCACACGTTCACTCGCATTCCCTTCACCTGTAGAGAAACAGCACATCAATCAATGCATGTGTCACATCATTGTGATCTATATTGGACTGAGAGTTTGCTCAGGTACAATATAAGGCATTGAAGTCTTACCATCAGTATAAAGGCCTCGTATGCAGCCGATGAGGCCTTTGATATTATTGTCCATTAAAGCTTTATTCCACAAGACTTCTGTGTTTAGAATCATCCTTGTATTCCACAAAGAACCTTCTAAGAAACCTAAAGACATCAACCACCCAATAACAGCAACCTTAGCTTTACAAGTAAGGACTTGTTTGAAACATATTCAAAGAAAAGACTAAATAAAAACAATTATTTGTGGTGTTTTAACTTGTAAATGTTGAATTAAATGTTAAATAGTCATCTTGTAACAGTCATTCATCTTACAGTACAGTAAGTTACATTCAATTGTCCATGCTTTGGTCAATACTCATAAACATTGTGGTAACCAGTACTCACCAGACAAAGCCCCTTTCACCCAGTAGTGGTCCTATATGGGCGACCTGCATTTAGATCTGCTGACTAGCTTGTATGCACTTTCCCCTGACTCAATCCCCTTTAGGCCTGAATAATCCTTTGGATTTCATTGGCTGTCAGTGCATGTGGTATTACGTGAAATATGCATATTAAAACAGGAGTCATTAAATAAAGAATACCCATGGTATACAAGACCGCAAACAGCCTTAGAGTCAGGAGACTGTTTACTTCTAAAATGGCAATTTTAATCTATTTTTTTTTTATCCCAAAATAATTTTAATCCCAAAAAGACTTACCTGTGCTTTTTTGTTTTGTTTTGTCTTCCCTTTGTTTTGTTCTATTTTGCTTTGCTTTTGTTTTGCTTTGTTCTGTTTTGGCTTTGTATTGTTTGATTGATTATTGGGTTTTATTTGTTTTTTACACACTTGATATATGTTTAGTTTATTTATTTATTCATGTGTTTGATTTATTTCACAATATATTAATTACATTTTAGAAGACAAAATACGGTCTTGTGCAAACTGTGTGAGGCATTAGATTGTGTTTGATGTACATCTCATGGTTTTGGTACACATAAATATTACTTATGTTTTGGTAGAAGGGGAAAATCCCAATGTTATTTATTTAATTAAACTATGTGATGTGACTTTTAGTAGCTCTTTCCCTTCTTCATTCTTTAATTCACACACACACACGCACACGCACACACACACACACACACACACGCACGCACACACACACACACACACACACACACACCCCAGTCAGTGAGATTTGTGCAGGTGGCAGAAGGGACTCTTCCAAATCCAACAGGGCTGCTTACTGATTAGAAGGAATTATGAGAGAGGTCACAGCTGAGTCTGTGGCAGACACTAACATACATATCAGTTTTCATCAGCAAACAATGCATTCAGATTGTTTCACAAAAACAGAAGGCATCTGATGGAGAGAAAGAGAAACATCACTTTGAATAGGCCGGGATGTTTTTGAGCAATGGGTGAGTAATAAGCTGTTCATTACTACCCTTATGCTGGGGTCATCTCACTCACCACGCCTGGTTAAGGAAAAGCCCTGTGCCTGTGCATTCAGGTGTAATTATTTGGTTTTGTCTGCTATTTTGAGATTTCCACACTCAGAGGAGGAGTATTATTGGCTTTTTAGAAACTAAATTATATGGCTAAAAATATTTGCATTATAAAAAAAGGTACTGAAAGGCCTAAATAACTGAATTCATTACTTTTAAGTCTATATCCTTATATTTTTTTATCAGACAATCATGTTCTTCTCAATAGCCACCCATTGTCTCTGCTGTTGCTTAGTACTTTGTCTCTCTTTTTGCCTCTTAGGTGTACATTTGCAAAAATGGAAATAATGTAAGTTTTATTGTGTTTGTAAAGGAACCTCAAATGGCATCTCCAAACAGTTTGACAGAGCCAACATGGTTTAGATTTGCCCAAAAGCTCTTTTTATAAGTCCCTTATTTACTGATATCCAGTTTTTCTCACATCTTAAATGAATAAGCTCCATGAATACTAGTCTTTCCATTGACTGACACTCACTAAGTTAGCTTAAGAAGCTAATTGCTAAGAAGTATTAGTCTATTCATGTCATCTTCCGTAGGAAACTTGTACACCTCATTGACTTACATCTAAAACTAATTTAGTTGATTTTTGTACTAGGAACTCCAGTAGATTTCCACAAGATCAATTAAATCAAAGTTTCTCTGAAATTTTGGTAAAATGGCTGTGCTACCAATAAAATTGAGCAAAACCAAGAGAGACAAACTGGCCCAAGTTTTGTGGGTACTAAACTGGATATCCATTGTAACAGGTATCATCCTCTTTAGCTTGGGCATCTTTCTAAAAGTTGAAATTAACAAGCGGGAGGATCTAATGGCTGAGAGTCAGCTCCAATCTGTGCCAAACATGTTAATTGCCGTGGGACTCATAGCCTGCATGATTAACTTTTTGGGAGGAAAGATCTGCTATGACTGTGTGGACACCAACAAGTTCCTACGCTGGAAATTGGTGATGCTCCCATACATCATTTGCACGTTTTTCTTCACTCTGAGCATGCTCGTGGGTGCCTTGATGTGCTACAGCATGCACGGACAGCTGGAGGAAGCACTAACATTGGGGTTACGGGACGCTATGCGTTACTATAAGGACACAGACACACCAGGCCGCTGCTTCTTGAAGCGGACAGTGGACCAGCTGCAGATCCAGTTCCAATGCTGTGGGAACAAGGGCTTCAGAGACTGGTTCCAGATCCAGTGGGTCAGCAACCGATATTTGGATATGTCCGAACGAGAAGTGGTAGAGTAAGTTGGGTCTGGAAAAATAGTTATTTAAATTGTTTATATTATTTAAATTGTTAATAGCCATTCAAATATTTAGAGGATTCTGGAATCTGAGGGTGATATCTATAATATCTATAATATATAGGTTTTCTGCTGATTGTCTTCTAAATGTGACCCTGGACCACAAAAGCAGTCTTAAGTCACTGGAGTATATTTGTAGCAATAGCCAAAAATACATTGTATGGGTAAAAATTATTGATTTTTATTTAATGCTAGAAATTGTTAGGACATTAAGTAAAGATCATGTTCCATGACAATATTTTGTAAATGTCAAATATATCAAAACGTAATTTTTGGACGGCTTTAAAGGCGATTTTCTCAATAGTTAGATTTTTTTGCACCTTCGGATTCCAGATTTTTCACTAATAGTTGTATCTCGGCCAACTATTGTCCTAGCCAACTACACATCAATGGAAAGCTTATTTATTCAGCTTTCAGATTATGTATAAATCTCAATTTCGAAAAGTTGACCCTTATGACTGGTTTTGTGGTCCAGGGTCACAAATGTCAACTGATTTTGGTGTAAATACACTTTATTAGCATTTAAAGTATCAGGAACACAGTTGCAGATATGACCAATAGTTGCATTACAAAATTGTACAATTGCAATTTTTTCCTACTAGTCGCCTGCGGAACAACGTTGAGGGAAAATACCTAATGGATGGAGTTCCCTTCAGCTGCTGCAATGTCAACTCTCCTCGGCCGTGCATTCAGTACCAGATCACCAATAACTCCGCCCACTTTAATTACGACTACCAGACAGAGGAGCTCAACCTGTGGATGAGAGGATGTCGTCAGGCTCTGCTAGATTATTACACCAACATCATGCATTCTGTCGGCCTCACGGTTCTGATCATCTGGCTCTTTGAGGTTGGTTGTGTCTATTGCTTTGGCAATATGTAGGGAAGTATTGAATATGTATTCAACACTATTTAGTACTCTCATATTCGGTCGTCAAATAGATTCACCTAGTTACACATTAATTTTTTACCTAGCAATACATTTTTAAACCGTACTCTATATATTGCCATTTTAGAAAACGTATACATTAGATCAATGCTTAATTCTTAAATGTAATTATATGTCACATGTAATGGTAAATTAGTTCCTTAACTGCTCAGCATGCAACCAAACAGCTTTCTGTTGTAACACATTTGCACAAATCTAAGAGTGAAATCAGCACACAAAATTTTTCACCCACTTGAATTCCTGTTTGTGTAGATTCCAGACTAGACTTCACCTGAAATATTTAGTTGAACAATGACTGCACCATTACAAAAATCTGGATTATTTATGACATCAGTCCATAATTTATCAAATTTGATTGGCTTAGCTGTGTTCCACAAATGCTGACAGTTGAACATCACTGGTAGGTGCATAGAAGTGGCCCTCTTTATTAGTAAGCCATTGAATAATGCACTCAAAGGATTTGAAGGTGCAGGGTTCTTTCTACTTTGGCTTTGTTTGGAAACATATTCAATGGTGGAACAAAAACAGACTATTCCTAAAATTTATGTTACTTGTTTTTTATACAGTAATTGCATTCATGCCATTGTGGAATGATTCCAACTTGCGTTCACGTCCTAATAAGGTAAATTCACACTACACTGACATAAGTAGACAAACAGCAACAGACTTTTTTCTGATTAATGTATTACCCCTGTCAGCATCTTGGCATTGGTCGGTGTTTTTTTGCCAGTTGAAAATGCTGAATTAATGTTTGTCGGGTCTTGAGTGACATACTATATTCAGTCAGCTGTTGCCGTTTATCTGCGTCTGTCGGTGTGGTGTGAGCTGACCTATAGAACTCAAACTCAGTTCCAACTTACATGAAGACTCAAAATGACCATGGCTTCAGCGAAAATTTGTTGTTAAGCAGTTACACTGGAATATTTAAGATTAATCATTCCTATAGCCTAATTGGCTACTGTTAATGTCTTAATAATCGCTGGAAATAAACTAAAGACAAAGTAATTACGGAAATTCCAAAAAAAATATTTTGCTGTTAATAGCCTTGCCATTGAAACACAAAATTCAGAGTTCAGAGTCTAATCTGATTGTACATTCACTTTACAATCTGCTCTATGCACCAGTCACTTCAATCCCTCAGCGTCCTATGTAAAGCACATGACTGCTTAACAAAGGATGTGAAGCTTCAGTAAGAATTCTCTGGACCATTTTTTTTTGCTATCGGTGAAAACTACCTCATGAATAAGGCATAATTTTCTTTTCTAACAGCTCTCTGTGTTAACGGGGGTGCGTTACCTCCAAACGTCTCTGGAAAACGTGCTGCGGCAGGGGGACCCTGAGTGTGAGTCAAACGGGTGGCTCCTGGAGAACAGCTTTGTGGAGACGGCTCGCTCTAATTTCAACATAATCAAACACCTGGGCAAGTTCAATCAGATCAACATTTCAAGCAATGGAGATCCAAACATTGACAAACCACCTACAGCACACTATGGTCCAGACAATTTGCCTCCAAAGCCTCTTCCAACGGCCAGTTAGGTCTTCAGAATGCTCCTTCTGGCCAGAAATATTACATACGCCACAGAGGACTGGACTCCGATGATGTATGACTAAAAATGATGAAAATGATTCAGTAAAAATTGAGATGGCATTGTAAAGCAAGAACAGAGTGATATTACAACATAAGACATACTTGAGGTCTGTTGTAAATTAACATTTAAGAACTTAACCAAGTAGCCTACTGTTTGGGGCCTTCAGAGTCTTAAATTGTATAAAATGCCTCTCATTAAGAATACAACTGCTTTATTATTTTGTGTTTTAGAGGTTCGTGTGTGAATAGTCTGATTACTGAAGAGTAGGCCTACCTATCACTGGATTTGGTTAGAGCTAAACTGTAGGTTTTTCATTAGTGAGTAGTTAAAGCATCTGTATGTGATTTTAGGCTGCACTGACTTCTAATAATAGCTTCTGTTTCTTTCTATATCCTCGGAAACGTCTCTTCTGGCAGAGTGAAAGTTTGTTGGGGGCTGTATGAAATTCCGTGAAAATGGCGATTTGCTTTACGGCAGCAAACAAATGCATATGTGTGTGAAGCTTTTCACTGTAGTTACGACATCGAACTGTAGAGGGCTCCAAAATCGCAAATATACACAAAACTACGTACAGTTGCTTTAAATTACATCTTTCTCTCTCTCTCAATATTTCAATGAAATCAAACGGTCAGCTTACCCATTACAAGCCACCAAAATTCTTATTTCTTGCCTTGGTCTCGTACCTAAAGCCAGGTATTGTAAACACTGGTGAAAACATGATACCAACAGCCTCTAAAACACATTTTCAAAAGATTGTTATTTCATATTTGTATTTTTTTACATAGCACACCCATGTCTAGAATATATCATGCAACATGTACATGTATTTAAAACATTATTAAAGAGCTTCTTTATACCAATAAAGAAAGTTTATTTATTTATTTGTATTGTTATAAGTAAAGCAAGATGAAAACCAATCCTAAAGGAACAAACAGTTTAATGCAGTTTAGTGCATTAAATGTAATGTATTATATTTAATCAGTTGTAAAAGCTATTCATGGTTACAGCTTTAACTAGTATAATGCATTATAGAAATTGGTGCGGATCAAGAGTTATATGGCATTATACAAAAGTTTACTAGTTAAAGTTTTTTTTTTTTTTTACAAAAACTGATAAGATATAATACAATAATTATATACACTATGTTGCCAAAAATATTGGGTCACCGCCTTCTAATGAAAGGTTTGACTACTTTAGTAATTTCCATGAGTACAAATCTTAATGTTTAAGCATATAATGATATTCTAGGGAATTGTGTGCTTCTAATTTTAAAGCAACAGTTTTGACAGGACCTTTTACTATTCTGACATGACAGTGTATCTGTGTATACAGCAAGGATCAAAGAGAAATGATGATTCAGTCAGTGTGGAAGAACTTGAGTGGTCTGCAGAAAGCCAAGTCCTAATCCCAGCTGAACACCTCTGGTGTGACTTTAAATGCAAACCTTGAGCCAAAAACATATCACCAAACACCAATGACTTGTACATATGGGTATAGTCATTTCATACACTTCAAAATTGTTGCAACAGATGAGAAAATACAATTTGTAAGACAATGAATTTCTTTGTTGCCACAGTTTGGAAGTGCATTTTTCTCTTCAAAAGAAGGGGGTGTCCCAGTACTATTGTCCATATAATGAATGTACAAGTCATTGGTGTTTGGTGATTCGAACACATTTTTGTAAATATTTCATAATATCTTTTCATGTAACAACACTGAATAAATAACACTTTGCTACAGTGTAAAGTAGTGAGTGAACAGCTTATATAACAGTGTACATTTGCTGTCCCCTCAAAATAACTCAACACACAGCCATTGATGTCTAAACCGCTGGCCACAAAAGCGAGTACACTCCTAAGTGAAAATGTCCAAATTGGGCCCAAAGTGTCAATATTTTGTGTGGCTACCATTGTTTTCCAGCACTGCCTTAACCCTCTTGGGCATGGAGTTCACCAGAGCTTCACAGGTTGCCACTGGAGTCCCCTTCCACTCTGCCATGACGACATCACGGAGCTGGTGGATGTTAGAGACCTTGCGCTCCACCACCTTTTGAGAATACCCCACAGATTACCTTTACACTCAACTTCTTTAGCAAAGCAATCTTTAGAAGAGGCTTCCTTCTGGGACGACAGTCATGCAGACCAATTTGATGCAGTGTGCGGCGTATTGTCTGAGCACTGAAAGGCTTACCCCCACCTCTTCAACCTCTGCAACAATGCTGGCAACACTCATACGTCTATTTCCCAAACACAACCTCTGGATATGACGCTGAGCACTGGCACTCAACTTCTTTGGCCGACCATGGCGAGGCCTGTTCTGAGTGGAACCTGTCCTGTTAAACCACAGTATAGTCTTGGCCACCGTGCTGCAGCTCAGTTTCAGGGTCTTGGCAATCTTCTTATAGCCTATGCCATCTTTATGTAGAGAAACACTTATTTTTTTCAGATCCTCAGAGAGTTCTTTGCCACGAGGTGCCATGTTGAACTTCCAGTGACCAGTATGAGAGAGTGAGAGCGATAACACCAAATTTAACACACCTGCTCCCCATTCACACCTGAGACCTTCTAACACTAACGAGTCACATGACACTAGAGAGAAAATGGCTAATTGGGTCCAATTTGGACATTTTCACTTAGGGGTGTACTCACTTTTGTGGCCAGCGGTTTAGACATTAATGGCTGTGTGTTGAGTTATTTTGAGGGGACAACAAATTGACACTGTTATACAAGCTGTACACTCACTACTTTACATTGTAACACAGTGTCATTTCTTCAGTGTTGTCACATGAAAAGATATACTAAACTATTTACAAAAATGTTAGGGGTGCTCTCACTTCTGTGAGATACTGCATGTGATTATTCAGCAGTCATTACTCCGGTCTTCATTGTCACATATGACCCATCTGAAATCATTCTAATATGCTGATCGGCATATTATCAATGTTGCATTGATTTCCACAGATGTCTATGAATTACACGGATATCTCAAAACATACACACAAGAGAAGTATTTCTTGTTTGTGTATTTAATATCTAACGGAAACTCCAGTCAATCACAACTAGGAAATAATTTAAAAACCTGAATAAATAATCAAGTACAGATAATTGATGAATACAGTGATTTAACAGGACTGCAGAATTAGAGGTGAAAGAGATCCATCAGAATAGTGATATCACTCAGTAGTTTATTTCATGTACATAAGAAGTTTAAAGCCAAGTGCAAATTAAAAGCGCTTACATCTTGAACCATATCACGAGTGGAATAAAAAAAAAAACATCTGGACTTTGACTGACACTCAAGAAAAGCGCTTGTGTTTGATTTAGTACATATTGACAAGTGGAGTAAACTTGAATTTACATTGTTGCATGTGATTGCCATTTTGTTTCTTAATTTAAATCCCAGCTGCGTTCTTATAGTAAAATAGCATAATCTAATTATACATTATTGTTTATTTACATGTTCATGTGACATCCATAGCACGAGTGTATCTCATGAAACCTGTCAAGAATATGCCTGGGTCATATGTCACCCCTAAAATAAAATTAAATAAGAAAATTAGCTTAAATCAAATGATGCCTATTATTAGAAATATTAACATCATTTGCATCAAGATTATTTTCCACCAAATTCATTACTGTAACAAATCTGTCACTGTAAGAACAATTTAATTTTACTATTTTTTTTTTTTTAAAGTTCATTTGTTGTTGGTTTTGCTTCGTGCGGATTTTTTTTTTAATGATATAGTAATTTTACTGTAAGAATTAGAATTTTACTAAAACTAAATGTTAATGAAAAACTAGTTTTATGAAAAATATGACTTATTTTTAGGCGTAGCATGTGACCTGAGAACATAATTTGCAAAACAGCTTTTTACTCAGAAACACTGAATATGGGTAGTTGACAAATAAAAATTGGACTGTGTCCTATGGTGTGACATAGCAAAAATGTGAAGAAAAAACATACATATACCATGAGAAAAATTTACCTTTATTCTTCGAATTACAAATAGCATGAGAGAGGTTTATCTTCAATATTAGAGGTTATTATAATTATTATTATTTTTTTTTACATTTTTCCGTTACACCATAGGACACACATTGATACGTCAACTACCCGTATACTTTTTTATGTTGATGGCAGCTTTACATAATAAAGTAGTACATAGATATATTATATTCACATTAATAAGTTTCTCACACAGATGAAAGAGAGCAAAAGGCTGTAGCATGGTGAGAGGACTAGCATTTTACATTAAAAAACTGTTTGGGATTTGTAGAGACACAAGCCCTGGAATAAATCTTTACACCCTGAAAACAAATGCAAAAACACCACAAGGAGCAAAAAAAGAAAAAAAAAAAGCTGAAGTGCTAAAACAAGTGTAGATCTGCAACCCAAACTAAATAAAGAGCAGAGAGAACATTCACTTCTTTAATAGCTTCTATGGGCCTGTTTAGTGTGACTACCCAGAATGCACTGGCTGCTGGAAAGCATGGACAGCAGTACGTAGAGAAGTGATGGAGTTTATTACTCCTTGCAGTCGGCGGGTCTTGCTACTCGCGTTGTGCACTTCCTCTGGCCGTCTTGGAGATCAAAGCATCTGCCATTCAAAGGGGAACATGACGTTTAGGACTTCCAGACTGCGGGCGATTTCCTCCAGAACGCAGTGCTGCTGCCACATATTAAGCAACTTGCGGTAGCGCTCTGGACACAAGTGCAGCGGGTTCCCACGCCTAGTAAAGCACAAACAAATACAGCTCAGTATTACTACTAATAAAGAAGAAACTGACAATGCACATGCTTAATGATGCTACAGTGTTTCCATCAGAATTATATCAGCAACGATTAATCCCATCCAAAATAAATGTTTTTGTGTACATGATAGAGTATGTGTATGTAGTGTGTACATTTATCATATATCTATAAGTATACACACATATTTAAGAAAAATATTAAATAAATTTATATATAATACATTATATGAACATAAATATATACATGTAGATATGTTCAAAATATACTGTGTGTGTGTCTTTAAATATACAAATTTTATAAAAACAAAACTTTTATTTTGGATGTGATTAATCGCGATTACATTTTATACAATAAATTTCAAGAAAATTCTGTATAAAATCTATCATTGTTTCACACAGTGTTATTATGGTTAAGTAAAATAAAAAAATTAAATAAATGCTAAGCATGACTAAAACACAACAAAATTAATACAATTTTAAAATTAATATGAACATTGAAAATATAAAAGTAACAATAAATTCAAAATATGAACAAAACAGTATCTCAATGACACTAAAATAACATGGTTTACCCAAACTTCTCACTAAATCAAGATATTTTTTATCAATTAATGATACAATTCAAAATATATATATTTTTTTTTTTCTGGAAATGGATACTTATTTAGCAAGACCCATTAAACTGATCAAAAGTGACAGTAAAGTCTTTACAATGAACATTCTATTCATCAAAGAATCCTGAAACAAATATAAACGCTTACAAAAAAATATTAAGCAGCAGAGATGTTTTGAATGTTGATAATAATAAGAAATGTTGCTTGAATCTGAAGGATCACATGACACTAAAGACTGGAGTAATGATGCTAAAAATTAACAAGAATAATTTACATTTTAAAATATATTGAAATACTATATAAAACACTGGTTTTAATTGTAATAATATTTTGTAATATTACTGTAATTCCTGTATTTTTGATCAAATAAATGCAACCTTGGTCAGCATAAGAGTCTCCAATTTACAGTAGTGTACATTGTAAAAAATTACCGTGATTTTAACGGTAAAAACAAAAATGCTACAGTAAAAACCTGTTAAATAGATAATGGTAAGTTCCTGTAAAATAAAAACCGTACACTGACATTCCCAGAATTCCCTGCGTTGCATTTCAAATTTAGTTTGAATTTGATGTTTTTTCTTTGAAATATCGGTGGTTTCTTAGTTTTTTTCTTATCAGTTATGTTTATTAGGGTTGCAGGTTACATCAAATGTTGTTAAATTAATGTTTATTGCATATTTCAGTTTAAGAAGTCTCACCATGATGGTGTTTAGTACTAGTGTGAATGACACTGTGCACCTTCTATATATGTTATTATTCAAAAGCAGCTTGTGATTTTCTCATCACCACCTGACTTTGGTGGTTATCAGTGTATTTCAAAGGTACAAAACAGATTTCAGTACTTCAATAGGTTGGTATATTAACATTTACAGTTAAAGGCTGTAATTTCATTAACTGATATAATTTAAGTCAAAACCGTAAAACCTAAAATTGGTTTACCGTATTTAAATACCGTATTGGATGGGGATTATTAGGAGGCCATGATAGACAAGGACCAGTGGTGGGAATTTGGCCAGGACACCAGGGTTACACCTGTACTCTTTACGAGAAGTGCCATGGGATATTTAGTGACTACAGAGTCAGGACCTCGGTTTAACGTCTCATCCGAAGGACGGTGCTTTTAGTGTCTTTTATAGTGTCCCCGTCAATATACTGGGGCGTTAGGACCCACACAGACCACAGGGTGAGCACCCCCTGCTGGCCTTACTAACACCTCTTCCAACAGCAACCTAGTTTTCCCAAGAGGTCTCCTATCCAGGTACTGTGTTGGGGATAACACTACAAGTAATCACTACTTTTTTAAATAAATAGTAAATAGTAAAGTAAAATGCATTCCTTTAAAATGTACAACAAAATATACAACAAATATTTTACAACAAAATATAAGTAATGCAAGTTACTTTGTTTTCCCATTTTTCACTTTTATTAACATTTATTTATTTTGTGTGTGAAAGGGCCTTCACTGCCAAAAACCTGTTTTTTTAACACAAATAAGCAAGATAAGGTGATAAAACGTAACACAATTATAGTTACTTTTTAATGGAGTAAAGGTCTTTGCACACAGAGTCTGAAATTCTCATACGAAATATTTGCACGTTAAAAAATAAATACAACCTCACGTTGTGTCAGGAAAGGATGACGCACGAAAACGACAATGAAATTTCGGACTCAGTGTGCAATGACTTATTGTAGCGCATTACATTTTTAAGTAATGTTTGCCAATACTGTTAATTACTTTTTTTTAACCATATGCAGAAATGGCTCTCCAAAATGAATGAAACATCCAAACTCTATTGCAAGGAGCTGGTGTAAAAATCTACAACACTGAATTTTACCCAAGCTGAGGGTCTGTCTCTCCATAGTCGTCAAGGTAAGGTGCTGAATAGGGACTGCCCGTGTCTTACTGGCCATCAAGATGATCTCACACTCTCGAACCCTGTTCAGAAAGACACAAACAAGATTGTTATCATCAATAGTTATTTGTATTTATTTATTTATTTACATCATTTACATATTTATTTTGTAGAATAACATTGGCTGCGTCTGAAATGGCTTACTGAGTAGGTACTTAATTTGAAAAAGTAATTATGTCACCATTGCTAAAAAAAGCATGTTCTATATGGTATAAATGAAATGTATGACGTTGTCATTGTCAAGTGACTCTACTGACCGCACTAGTTCCAGCTACTTTTTGCCTACTATTTAATGAATACTGTGAATTCGAACATACTATATAGCAAGGAAGTATGTGATTTCAGATGCAGCCATGGTATAAATGCCAGAGGTGCAGCTGCTTTTCTCTTGTCTTCCTCTCACCGGAGAAACATTCCCACTCCAGCCCCACAGATGGCAGAGTGAGCCGTACACGCGCCCACTTCCTCCCCGTTCAGCTGCACATGACAGCAGGGGCTCTGTGCACACAGCATGACCCCGCACAGAAGACACAGAGTCGGGTGCTTTCGCTCATCATCTGATGAGTTTGGGCATCTACGGGCAAAGAGAGTAAGTCACAGGAAACATTCGATTAATCTGCACAAAATATTCAAATTCAGTCAATGGACATTATAGGGAATCTTTAATTAACAGTACTTACTTAAAGTTACTAGCTTGATTGAGCAACACACTATAGTCCTCTGGAAGATCTATTAGCCTGTTTCTCTTACGAGGATACCTAAACAACAGGTGGGAAATTCCGTTCAATTTAATAAAAAAGGAAGTGAGTATACGATCAAACAGAGGAAAACTTAAGTGGCGTCTAACCTGATGATTTGCATTTCACCTTTGAGGGCTTTGGATATGGCTGTATTCTCACACCACCTGACACACAGAAACACAGCAATGCTTATAATCAAAGTGAATAGACACACAAATATCCTGTACAGAATTAGGAATTTAGAAATATACTGTCTTAAAGAAAACAATAAGCCACGAGAGGCCATACAATTCAGTGATTTGACCATGATAAAGGGGAGTTCTTAATATTATAAGACACAGTAAATATATAAATATAAAAAGATATATATATATATATATATATATATATATATATGAATATTAATGAAAATATTCTTACATATTTAATTCTAATAAATATCAATACATTTTTATTATTAATAATTGTTTACTGATTAAGATAAATACAATTGTATTTTTTTTATCATTCTTCTACGCAAAATAAGCTATGGCTTCAGCCTTTATTTTCCGTTGATGTGTGAATTATATATAATTATTATGAAATTTGAAAACCAAAAATAAATTTCCTTGATGAGGATGATCATTATTTTTTAAACAATAACAACAACAAATATAATAATAAATGTTACTTTTAAGTTTAATTTTTAAATATAATTAACTATTTTATAAACAAATGAATGAATTATTATTATTATTAGTTACTATAATAAAATAGTGATAAAGTAAATAATTAGTGCTGTCAAACGATTAATCGCATCCAAAATACATTTTGTTTACATATTATATGTATGTGTACTGTGTTTATTTATTATGTATATATAAAATACACACACACATGCATGCATATATTTCAGAAAAATATGTTAGTTTTATATGAAATATATTTACTTATAATATAAATTATATGAATATATATATATATATAGACATGTAAATATTTTTTACAAATATATATACACATGCATGTGTTTGTATTTATATACACAGTAAACACTCATATATTATGTAAACAAAAACATTTATTTTGGATGCGATTAATCGTTTGACAGCACTGTAAATAATATAATACTTATGTTACAAAGCATAACGTAAATATTTTAATATGGTTACTATAATATGATAGTTATAAATAAATATAATATTTAAAATAAACCGTATAATTTAAATAATTTTACAAAAATATTATAATAATCCTTATTACTTGTAACAACTAAACAAGGACAATTAAACTGCAGCAACAATAATATAATGACAATAATAATGTTAATAATAAACAACAAAACAGCAACAATAATACGGTTATTATTTTGTTTATTATTTATATTGTTTGCTTATTACTACTATTATAATTATACCAGGTAATCAAGTCCATTAGCACAATTGTAGCAGATATTGTAGATATCTGGCATGGCACATTTATATAAGAAATGTTTTGCGAGTTTGTGAGCATATGATTTGTACCTCTTTATTAAGGTGGTTACAACATCCCTGTGGTCCTGAAACAGTTGAAACAGGTTGGAGGGCAAAGAGAGGTAACTACACAACAGATGCAGCTGACTTTCAGGTGACTCTGCATAGAATAAGAATTATGGTTAATAACTGTTAGCTTTATATGCATATAGTACTCTGCAGCTTTTGTTTACATAATATATAGTTTTTAAAATATTTACATGTATACATTTATATTCATATAATTTATATCATATATACAAATATTTAATATATTAACATACAATTTTTCTTAAATTATATATATATATATATAAATATATACGGTACACACACATATATTATGTAAACTAAAACTTTATTTTGGATGCCATTAATCGTTTGACAGTCACACAACATATGAAGTGTAGTGACCTGCAGTACCGGACAGCTCCTCTGGAGGGGGCACTCCTGTTAAGCAATTAAAGAACAGTGCAGCACAGCGCAGGAAGGGAAGCACACCTCTCTTTACACCCTCTACACAGAAACCAGTCACACCAGCCCTCAACCTGAGAAAGAGAGAGACGATGAGAGACAGCAAGAGAAAAATGGCCAGCATTTCTCTATATTACATGAATAAACTCACCTGTCTGTGTGTTGAGACACAATAGAGAAGAGTTCGGCTGCAGCCTGGGCCTCATCGCCCTCCCCCGACCCTCCTATTACAGCACAATCTACACACAATATCATTGAAAATAAGTGCGGTGCATAAAATTGTATACTTTGCATCGGACTCTGTCAGTGTGTGTTTACCGTGTGAGGCCAGCAGGACCTGTAGCATGTGTGCCATAGTGAGCAGGTGCAGCAGGTAGAGGTGATTGTACGCTGTGCTGACTGCTGAAGGGTGCAGGTCTACAGCCTCTTCCTGATACAATGCTGGGATGGACAGAACCAGCCCCACCTGATCACACACACAGTCCCACAAATGATCTCTTTTCTAGAAATCTTCAATTGCTTTCTTCTGCCTTAACTAACTGCTTGGAAATGATAGCTTGAAACTAAGTGCATTACAAAGGGTGTTTGAAGACAGATTTTTTTAGGAAATTGTTAGAGGCGTTTAGCCGTGCACAAGTCACATCCATAATGCTATGTTGCAATATACATTTATGTAAAAAAAAAAAATCCGCTTAATATGCAAAAGGGCCATTCCGGAGGTTTCTAGATATACCTACTTAGATAAAAGTCTGAGCCTTTTTTGTTTTATCATGTGCCAGGCAGAAATAATTTAGTCTTGCAGTCATTTAGCATTTTATTTATTTAGCAAATGCTTATATTTAGATATTTTACAGTTTTTCATAATTTAGCCTTTCAGTTAATCTAAGTGATGGGAAAAAAGTAACTGCAAATGATCCTAAGCATACAGCCTCATCTGTAAAGCATGGTGGAAGTGGTGGCATGGGCATTATGCATGGCTGTCTCTGGAACAGGCCCTCTTAACTTTACTGATGACTTAATATATGATGACAGAAGTAGAATGATTTTGGAAGGGTACAAAACCATCTTGGCTACAAATATTTCAGAAAATGTCCCCAGCATCACTAGAAAGCGCTTCATAGTGCATCAGGACAATGACCCAACACACCCCGCCAGTTCAGTTAAGGAGTTTATCAGGGCAAAGAAATGAAAAGTCTAAGATTGCCCAAGTCAATCTCCAGATTTAAATCTGATTGAACATGAATTTCTAAAGGCAGAAACTCCCCCAAACAAGCAACAGTTGGAATTGGCTGCATTAAAGGCTGTAAAAAGCATTCCAAAGAATAAGAACAAGAGTCTGGTGATGTCTATGGGTCACATACTCACTGCTGTGATTGAGCACAAGGGATCTGCAACTAAATAATAGTTTTCAATCTTTCTTTTTATTTGGTAAAACATGTATGTGTTGAAACCGCGAATGATAAAATGCAGCATTCTGTAGTTTTGTCTCATATTCATCTTTTTTTAAGTCTAGATTGACTAGGCTAAATTATGATATAAGCATCTGTGCATACCTCTCATACATAAACACATATACAGTATATTATATGTATGCATGTACGTATAAAATCACATCTTATTTTTATAATGTCTAGTAAAAAGAAAGACACTCACCAGTAGATGAAAGAAGTCCACTTCTAATATTGATGGTGTGTTTTCTACATTAGAAACTGGTACCAGGACTAGACAGAGACAGATAATTGAGAGAATTGCTGCATGAACACAACAAACAAACATATCCATCCTTTCCTAAACGTGACATACCTGCTAACATCTCAGCAAAATGCTTCTGTATGACAGCTTGCCTGCTCTTCAGCCTCTGAGCAGCTGAAAACTGCACTAACGCTTTGAGTCCAGACATCTGAAGAAGAAAATCTATTTAGAACTCAATCCCACATTAAATGGTGTGCTGTATGATCTATATCAGTAGAGTCCAACCAGACCTGTCTGTTCTGGAGGGATCCAAAAAGAGGCTTCCCTTCTTCCTGTAACATATTATCTAAAGAAAGATAGAGAAATCAGATGAGGCAGCACAAGACAAAATTACAAGACTGGCTACATTCACACAGCACCAAAATACCGTTCAAATGAATTATGCTACAATTTGAGAGGGACACCTGTCCAAACACTGACTGTGTGAACATATCCACCATTTTAAAGTGCTCTACAGACAACAGTGTCTGACAAATACCTCACATGAGCAAGTCAAAGGAGGAGAGCATTACCAATGGCCTGGATGGTGTAGGCACACGTGTTCCAGGACATGACAGGCACGTACGGGCACATGTCATTGGGAGCGGTCTGCAGTCCCACCCTATGCACTGTGGTCGCACAAACCCCCAACATCTCCGTGACACTGCGAGAGAACTTTGGCCTGATCACAAGCAGAGTTTACATCATATTTAGAAATAAGAATAATCCTCAGATTAAAGCAGTTTTACACAAGTGACAAAAACTTTTCACAGTACTGTAGCTTTGCATCTGTGACATTTGCCACAGATCTTCTTGATTTAGTCCGTTTGTGTCTCTCTCTATATATATATAATTTTTTGTATTCTTTGATGTGATATATTGTGCACTATAGAACCAGAATAGGGGTGGGCGACATGACCAAAACCTTATATCATGATAGGAGTAATTTTATTTCTCGGTAACGATATAACGGTATCACGATATAGTCAGTTTTGCTTTAAATAAGGTCTTTATGATATACATTTTTGATACCATAGAAAATGGTATTAGGGATGCACCAGTTGACCGGCCATAAATCGGAACCAGACAGTTTTTGCTTATAATGCGCCTTATCCAATGACGGACATGCACATTTTGAAAGACAAGGCAGTTAACTTAGCCTATAGGATGTATTTTGAATGTCCGGTAGTCCTCAAATAACATTTTAGTCCCATCTCATCTTGTTAACAAAGACGCGGCATACATTTCGTCATAGTTTTTAATCATCAGATAGGAATTTTAGCTCTTCAACGTCTCGTGTTAGTCACAGAAATAAGGTTTGTTGACGAATATTTTTCGTTGACAAAATTAACACTGAGTTCAAGGCCTTTAAATGTGCAAAAATGACTACGTTCAATACCCCGCTTTATGAGCAGCTCTTTACGTGCGCGCGCCTCTCTGACAATGCTCAGAAACAGTCTCTCAGGCAGCATGTGATATAGCAAAATTTGTTCTCTTTCACTGCTGACTGCATTTCAACGGCTTAAAATCACTTGTTTTTAAACCGCAATGTTTAAAACCGATTGCAATCTATATATTTGTATGACCATGTATCACAGCAGCATCACATGAGTGTAGGGCTGCAGCGATTCGTCGGTGTCATCGATTTTAATAATACGTTGAATAGCATGGAGTGCGTCGACGCGTCGCACCTTTAGCCACGCCCATTGCGTGAGCCTGCAGTTATCCCTACTTAAGACTGTTTTTCTGCCATGTTTAACACAAACAAGACTCTAGAGCAGAAGGTAAAGTCTAGTATGGCAACATCACTTCACTTCATAGTGCTTTCACAGAGCATTATATTATCATACAACCGTCAGAACCACATATATACATAGCCGAACTGACGCCTTTACATTGTCAGGATTCACAACCGCCTTCAAAGCTGCGCTGAATGAACAGAACAGCACGGGACATCGAGTTGCCTATATAATCATGACGGGTTTAATGCACTCACAGAGACGGAGAAGGAGAAATGATTTGCATTCATCTTAAACCAGAGCTGCCGTCAGTGCCGTGGACGCGTGCCGTGAACGCGCTCTCTGCACTTGCCAACAAAGCTTTTAAAGTCATTGTTAGTTGTTCAACTGTGTGATGGATAGGACAAGCCTTGACTGAGCTCATTTATTTAAAAACGAGCTATCAGCTGTGACAAAACTTCCTGGTGTTATGACGCCATTTTTTATTCTGTCGCTCTGTCCTGAATGTGGTTGTGACTTCAGCTGTTCATTCATATACAGATATGTATTCAAGCAGAAGTTTTAATCTGCTGAATAAATTAAATCTTTCAAGTCTCTGAATTGATTGATTGTATCACTGCCCAGTAATTATCTTTCTTTATTTATTGTTATTGTCTTTCTTTCCTTCTTTCTTTATTGTTACTATTTATTTTTGTCAAGTATTAATTATGAGAAAAGGTTTGAATAAAATGAAAAGATTAATATCAGAATTTACTTTTATTATTTATTGATAGTTTAACTACAGAATTCATCAACTGATGAGAAAATAATAAATCGATTAATTGAAAAATAATCAATAGATTAGTCGACAATCAAAAAAATAATAATAATCGTTGGCTGCAGCCCTACATGAGTGTGTAACAGCAATAAAGACGATAGTCCAAAACCTCTACTGGTCGACAAATTTCTACCAGTCAATAGTGTCTACTGGTATATCGCCCATCCCTAGACCGGAAGCATATATTTTAACATTTATATTGACTTAAAAAAAGATTTGTCTGTTTAGAGACTCACGGCTCTTGAACTCCAAAACTGAGAATGGATCTGAATTCAGCTTGACTCTCATCAAAAACGGCCATTGCTTCCTCCGCTGCTTCCTCACGGATACTGCCTGTAAACACACACACACACACACTTAATTAAAGATTGATTTGTATCTTGACACTGAAGTTCAGGAGGCACAAATCAGTTTTGACTCTCACCTGTTTCCCATGCACCTCTCAGTCCTCTGATCCGAGAAGACATAATCTGAATCCAGCGCTCCAGAGTGAGATGCTGACCAACTAACTCAGCACTCTCACTGACATGGAGACAAAAAAAATACATACATTTGACTCATCCCAGTGTAAGCACCTGAAATTGAACATAATAAGGTTAGTAATGGTGCCGTACTAATTAAGCCTGCTGGGCAACACAGGGATCAGAGGGATGACTGTGTTACAGAGGGACTTGCAGAGTGGACACATGTACTCGCCGTTCTCCAGGTCTATGATCAGATCTGCATGCAGCCGATTCCGAGTGGTGTTCTGCACAGCTTCAAAGTACCTACAAACAGAAAAAAGAGATGAAGATGTAAAGGCTGAATGGATTTGTTTGGTTAAGATATCCAAAATGTAACTATTTAAGCATTAACTGACTTTTGCCAGCAGGTGGCGTGCATCACATGCCCACAGCTGCCGGTGTGTGTTCCCACAGCCAGATCAGGGGGCATGAACAGTGGATAGCTGCCAACTGTTTTACAAAAAAGAGAAGAGAAAACAGTCTGATTCTGCATCACATTTGTGTCGGTAATGCTTAAATCATAATAAATCATCATAACATGCAAGGAATTCATACATGCGTAGTGTCAACCCTTCCTGCTTGTCATTACAATAAAGGTACTTGAGAGGTAAAATAAGAGGCATCATTCACCTTTAGGGGAGAGTGTCTTTCCACGGTTCTGGGTGAGAACAGTAGATCTTTGCACACATGCTGTGAGGACCATGGCTGGTGCCTGAGCCTGAACCTCCTGCTCCTCCTGACACAGGATGCAGGTCTGAGCCTCCCGGTCCGCAGCACAAACGCCTTGCTGAGGCCCCACAGCCACCCTGCGCTCATCCACATCCATCCTGACACACACACACACACACACACACACACACTTCACTTAGACATACAGACATTTGAAGGGTGTTTGCAGAAATAGTTTTACTGTAAATGACTGTGATAGTCAGCCATTGAGGGACAAAAGAGCAAAAGAATGAAATAGTGAAGAAAAAACAATACACAAATATAAGTAAAAAAAGAACAAGGAAAATATAATACTGGTAATAATAAAAAGAAAGAATGAAAAGGCATACACATTAAAGTGTAAAAAAGTGAAAAGAACCAAAGAGAAAAAAAAAAGAGAACTCAGAAATAACAAAGGATTAAGAATAAAAGAACAAAAGAAAACAAAAAAATGAAAGTGAAAGTATAAATGCCATGAACTGAAAGCAAGTGTGAAAGAAAGTGAAAGGCACAAAAATGTGAAAGAGTCAAAAACTAAAGGAGCAAAAAAAAAAAGACAAAAGGAAAATGTTCAAAGAAGGGAAAGATAAAGTGTGAAAACAAAGGAAAAGGGAAAGTGTTAAAAACAACAAAAGGAAGTGACAAGTGCCATACAAAAGCTGAAAAAAACAACAACAACAGTGAAATCGAAATAAGTGAAAGAGAACAGGAGAGGAAGAAAGAAAGAAAGAACACATCAATGAAAAGGCTAAAAGTAAAATAAAGTTTATAAAAATGAAAGAAACTGTCAAATGGGACAAATGAAAGAACAAAAAGGGAAACATTTAAGAAAATAAAGGCGCAAAGAACAAAGAAACTAAAAAATAATTTTACAATAAAACATTAAAGAGAATAAATAACAGTAAAAGTACAATAATGAATAAATGAAAAAATAAGTGAAAGTGCAACAGTATAAGTATAAGAAAAAGTGAAAGAAACCAAACAAAAATCAAGAGGAAAGACTAAAAGAACAAAAAATAAATAAATAGTAAGTCACAAAAAGAAAGTAAACAGCAAAAGCAAGAGAGAAAGAGAGAATAAAGTGGTGACCTGTCCACAGATGCGGCGGTGTCGCTCTGACTCGAGCTCTCGGGCACGTTGTCATAAAGCATCTTGTTGGACTCTATGAAGTTCTTCTGCATGGCCGACATCTGAGCCATGATCTTCTGCCTGTGGACTTTAGCAGCTTCAGCTTTCCTCTTGCGTTCGGCCTTCTCTTTATCCTGAACACTCTGAGCAGAGACGACACACTTTAAACACCTCGAAGACATGGAAGCATTATGACTGAATCACTCTGTGTTTGAATTGTGTCATTACATCCTCCAACTTGCTGTGATCCACAGAAAATGAAGCTACAGGACCGGATTTCCCCCGAAGACACTTCACCACCTCAAACATCTTGCAGGAGAGACATATAGATCTTAAATATCAAATCAATGAATTAAATAAAATACACATCAAGTAATCACCTTCATACCTGTAAGTTCCACATGATCATGTCGTTCTGAGCTTTCAGAGAAGGTAAACCCTTTAATTTGGACAGGAATTGCAACAAAGATTTGCCTTCTGAACCAGCTTCTGAAAATACAAACACATCTGTGTCTATCAGAAAATACATAAACAGAAAAGCACTAATAGTAGGGCTGCATGATATATGGAAATACAATTAAAACAGTGATATGGCTTAGTGTGAAATGTACAATTAAACTTAATATATAATTTAGAGTGAAGCCCTTTCAGTCATACTGCAAAATCAAATTGCTAACACTTTACATTTAGTTAATTAACCAACATGATTTATTCAGCTTTATCAACGTTAGTTAATAAAAATCCTTTTGACTGTTATTTCATGTTAACCCAAGTCAATTAAATACTACTGACAGACACAACTCTTGATTTTAAAGGGGTCATATGATGCGATTTCAAGTTTTGTTTTCTCTTTGGAGTGTTACAAGCCGATTGTGCATAGATATGATCCCTGAAGTTGCAAAACCAAAGATATATTCTTTATTAAAGTTAAGACTCTGCCACGCCCCCTAAAACAGCTCATTCAAACACGCCCCACATGTCTACGTCATGGTGTGGAAATATTTGCGTAAGGCGTGGTTTCAGTAACCGCAGTAGTGTTGATGCAGCCGTGTCAGGGAGACGCTGTGTGTTTCAATGCAAAAGCAAAAGCACTTTTAATTGGCCGAAAGTAGATTAATTTAGCAAAGTACAAACCCTACACTCCAGAAAATCCTATCAAACAACAATAAACAGAAGTGAAAAACGAGTGCAATAAAAAAAGCCCAAAATAAAGTGAAACAGTTAAAAGAAAATAAGTATGACAGAAAGTGAAATAAACCAAAGAGCAAAAGAGAATGAGTGGAAAAATAATATAACTGGAGGAAGAGCAATAAAGATGAAGTGAAAAGAAAGACAAAAGAAGATAAAAAGAGAACACTAAAAGAAACCAAGAAATTGAGAACAACTAAAAAGTGTTCCTGTGGCTCAGTGGTTAGAGCATTGCGTTAGCAGCGCAAAGGTTGTGGGTTCGATTCCCAGGGAACACATGTACTGACAAAAAAATGTATAACCTGAATGCACTGTAAGTCGCTTTGGATAAAAGCGTCTGAAAAATGCATAAATGTAAAAAGTGAAAGAGCAAAACAGAATGAAAGATCAAAAAAGGAAATAACTAAACGAAGGACCCCAAAAGAGAAAAACTGATATAATACAGTATTATTAATAACAAAACAAAACAAAAGTGATTGTAAAAATCAGTGTTGCAATTAACAGGCAAAACGTATTTTAAAAGGCAAATTAATGAATAAAAAAAACTAAGTGGAAGTGAAAGTAATGGAGAAAAGCAAACAAGAAAAACTAAGTGTTTAAGTGAATTACTGAAAAAAGCTTAAGAACCCGAAAGACAAGTATTGTAATTCATATATAGCTTTTATTTGTCATGTCAATGATTGCCTATAAATGCTGAATATCAACTGAAAACGTCGACTCCTAACATGGAATTCCTGGAGCCTCCCAACACTGCATATTTGCATTCCTCCTATTGAAAATCATACACTTAGTATACTATATTCTGATAGACAGCTTTACTATTTGTTGCAAACAAATTCACCCATGATTTTTCTGAATTCTGATCTGAATCCAGGAAGTCTGAACTTTGAAATTGTGATTAAGTGGATCAATTAAATTGGCAGTAGGAAGGGGTCTGCACTATTTCAGAAAAAAAACTAAGGGTGAGAACTTACTTCGTGCTTTCAGACTAAAGTCAAAGGGACTTCCTCAGTACTGCTGCTTTCCAACTGTGTTTTTTCCTCCAGTAGAGCCTGGCCTACAAGGTGCAGGGCCTAAAGCCATACAAGCATGTTAGAAATCACATTTATCCAATCTCACATCAAACAAACTCACCACAAAAACAGCAATAGCCAATGATATTCCATGCAATTGAATTGTGTTCTTAAAAATGCACACACAATAATTAGTTAAGTTTAAAAAATAACTACATTTATGTTACTGAAACAGAGCAAAAACAGTGAGAAATGATGTAGGCAGAGGAGTAAGAGCCATACCCTCTGGACCATAGGTTCAGTCCATCGGTTGGAACGGTCCTCCGCTGCTTTCTGGAAGATTCTCTTCAGAATAAGGATGAAGATGTCACAGCAGAGCAGGTACACTATGTTTGAGAATGCTGGACAGAAGGGAGGCGGCACTGGGGGACGGAGGGCTAGAATAGAGTGACATCACATATCACATCCAGTGCATTAATATCATCTACTAGTGACATTTTTGTCAAACAATCTTATTTGAAATTCATAGTTCTAGCCCTGGGGTTTAATCAAACAATACAACATTCCAGTGCAAAAAAATATCCACAAACGTAAAAGCTGTAATTCAAAAGACCTCTTCATATTTATTTTCATATAATTGGAACGACATGCGGGGTAAGTGAATAATGACAACATTATAATTTTTGGGGTGGAGTATCCCTTTAACATCAGTACAGATCAGCATACCTTTATCACTGTCCTCTTGGGCTCTCCTCTTCTTCTGAGCCTCTTCAGCCTAATATGAACAAATCAACATTTCCTTATGTTGAAAGATTAATCTGTATTTTAATAAGAATGAGATAATGGGTGCACTATGTACCTTACTATGCTGTGGTCTGGAATAATGATAGAAGAAGGGGTTAAACTCTTTCAGATATTCCTTCTTCAGTTCATACAAGCCGTGGCCTGACACTCCTGGTTTCCTAAACAACATTTAATAAAGATTTTGGAGTACATTTCGCATTGCATAGAGGTGTGAGTGTAACGACTGTGTAATAACTTGTATAAACAACTAAACTAGTGAAATGTACTTACTTGAAAATGGCAACCTTAGAGATGACAGTTTCAAGCCCCGTTTCATGGCTTTCCTGTGATGCCATAAAAAAGATTCATACAGTAACTATAAAATAATGTTTATAGATATATATGTATATGATATATATGTGATATATTACATGTATATATCATTTATATTTAAACTACACACAGTCAGATAATGTACTTAAACTAGTCAGTTAAAATACGTAAATCTCTGACAATTTTACAGCAAAACAAAACTCTTACATTTTCAGGCAGGCTTTTAACCAGGCTGCTATGAGCCATGGATTCAATACAAAGCAGATGGATGACCTCCCTCATAGTCACATCCTCCTTAGTCACATTACTGATTCCAGGCACGTACCGTTCACCTGCATATTCACATGCAAAATATATATATATATCAGAGTCAAAACAAAGGCGGTGTCCCCAGTCAACTCATTTACATAAAACGACAGATAACACATCAACTAAGGGCAACTAAGTCAATATGTGAGAAACAGATCTGGGTAGTAACTGATTACATGTAATCTGGATTACGTAATCAGATTCCAAAAATTAAGTACTTATAATTAGAGTAAGGCCCCGTTTACACTAGTGTGTTTTCGTTTTAAAACGCATAACTTTTGCTACGGATACGCCTATCGTTTACACTACTCCGGCGTTTTCGAGGTTGAAAACGGAGACTTTTGAAAATGCTGCAGACCCTGTTTTAGTTTGAAAACTCCGGGGTTGCGTTTCAGTGTAAACGGACCAAAACTGACTTTTGAAAATGATGGCGTGGATGCCCTTATTCGCTCTGCGTATCCTTGAAGACAGTTTAAACAATAACATCATGCTCGTTGTTGTACCCATAGATGTGTGTTGGTAGATTCCCCATTCGACCGCTCCAAGCACACCGCCATCTAAATAATAGGGAATCTACCTATACATATCTATGATTGTACCTGAATGAATGGTCATGTGACATACGTTTTAAGGTTGTGTAGTGTAAACTGAGATGTTGCATTTAAAATACTCGTAATCAGACTACAGTTACTTTTTCATTGATTACATATTCACAAAATAGCAATAAATTATTCATAATTTATTGATTCTCTCTAATTACTCTTTTTAATCTTTTAATACGTCCTTTCTTAAATCGTCTACCGCTTGTATACACTCAGAAAGTCCAGTTTTGTGGACATTCACACAGACAAGTCCTTAGTCAGGTGGCGACACAGCTTTTGACCAATGGATTTACAAAAATCATTTCAGGTTTAAGACGTGTTTCAACAGGGCATCAACTACTGATAAACAAATTCATTTGTATTTGAATTATCATTTAGTAGGTTATTTAATCATGTATTATTGAAAGGCTTTTGTCTTTCAAACTCATTACAATGCACAAAATCTTGTAATTTCTTATGAGCAGACTTTTTTCATCTGAACCTCTTTCACCTAATATATTTACTTTAAAGGGGTCATATGATGATTTTTTTTAAAGATCATTATTTGGTGTAACATAACATTTTGTCATGCTTTTAAAAAAAAAAAATCCTCTATGCCCCGCCTCTCAAACGCTTCGTTTTCTACAAAGTCCCTCCTTCCGACAAGCACAGTCTGCTCTGATTGGCCAACTGGCACAGTGCATTGTGATTGGCCGAACACCACAAGCTGCATCAGAAATGTAACGCCCCTTACCATAATCACGAACTTTAGCTTTAAAAATGAATGTAAAGATAATAATGTCCTTAGTTTTACCATCAGTTCAAGCATGAGATGATGATGCTCGTATGTGTTTGCAGTACACACGGTTCTCTGACATTGGTTAATGGTTATATGGTATGCAGGTAAACATAACATTTATTTGTTTATTAAGTTTGTTATTTATTTTGATTGTTATTAAAATTTTACATTTTTATGATTGAATTACATGTTTGCCTTTCATTAAACTCACAACCCCCTGCAGTTCCTTTACGAACCCCAATTTAGGAAACCTTGATGTAATATTATGTTTAATGTTGTTAATTACAATGCACGATTATGTAATCCAAACATAATCTGATTACATAAAATGGGTAATGTAATGGATTTGAATGGATGTAACGGAAGTTAAAATTTTTGTCATGTAATTTGGAATCAGTAACAGATTATAATTAATAAGTAATCTACCCAGCTCTGGTGTGAACGTACCTATAATGATGATTATCAGGTAAAGCATCTCCTCGGTTAACCTATTCCGCTGTTTCAGTACTTCCTGTGTGATGAAAAAAGGCACAGAAACCAATCAAAATCTATAATCAATGACAAAAATGCTAAAATATGTATTATTTAAATATAAATGATTAATTTATTAGGCCTGTATTTATCAGTTTTGGAGAAGCTGCTACAGAACTATACATATTCCACTTGATCTCACCTCAGCTTCTCTTACTCACCTGATCTTTACCGGAGGAGTTGCCATTAAAAACATCAAAAAGCTCAAATCTCAAAAGAACAAGCATGAGGAAATGACTGGGGTCCATTTTGGAAGCAGCAATCTGTGGTTGGTCAGAAAATGTAATTCATATATTTTGTATTTAATAATTATATGATTTATTTAATATTATTATATTTCATACACATTTAAGATTTTAAGGACATACCTGTAACATGATAACATCCTTATCAAACATTTCATCCCTGCACTTAACATCCTGATAGTAATACACCTAAAAATCAGCAAAAGTTAGAATTTGTTCATGACGCAACATCGACATTCATGCATTTAAAATCTGTTACATTTGCATTTTTTCCCCTTTTCACCTCTCCAATATACAATACATACATTCATTAAAAAGAAATACAATTTAGACAGCATCAATAATCTTTAAAGGCCATGTCATGCCACATAGAGACGTTAAAATGAAACAATGGATTCTCTACTTTCATGTTTTTAGTTTTTTTTTTACAAATGTAAAAATACATTGGTGGCTCTCTCACCTGGCTGACGAGCGACAGGCCGTTTCTGCGCCACATGTCAGCACACACTTGAGCCGCCAGCACAATACAGCGCAGAGGCTGCTCCGCCAGCTCAGTGAAGTTCAGCTGCACCTGAAACACACACGAATACACACCTGTAAACCACAGCGCTAGACATTCACACATTACAGCTTCATTTTATGAATTACTGATATACTCACAGGATCCACAAAGTCAGGGAGGTATTGGATTGCTCCAGTCTGGCACAGCAGCACATATAAACCTGAGAGCAGAGAGATACAGACAGAGTATTGCAGTTAACACCAAACAAATAAATCAATAAATAAATACAATAATAAAACAGCCACAATCATTGGTACACTTTCAAGAGTTCCAATAATTTACAGATCTTTTCCTGTTTTGAAAGAAATTAATACTTCTATTCAAGGCGGACTTAAACTGATCAAAAAAAATAGTGTGACCTAATGTTTACTTAAAAATAAAATAAAATAAAAAAGTAGAATGTTAGTGGGGAAAAGTTTTGAAAATTGTGACCCTCTCAGTGAAAACCTAGCTACAGTCAATTCTTTGTGATTTACTGTTTTCTACATAAAATCATCCTTCATAAGGTAAAGAACATTCTGTGAAAATGTGATCTTCTGTCTGACTTCTGATACAGGGATTCAACAATTGTGCTAACCGGCCAGGAGTCTGGAGATGGGCAGATGGATGGAGACAGCCTGCTGGGAGACTTTATATGGGCGTACGTGGAGGATCTGCTTGCACATGTAGCTGTCTGTCGGCTCCCTGCGGAAGGGCTGGTTTGTGCAGGACATTAGAGCTCTGTGACACTCCTGAAAGGCCAACAGCAGAACCCTCTCCTGTGGGTGAATAACACAGCACAGTCACATTTCCAGGTCATTCATTAACCAGTGGATAAACAAAATCTTTAAGCTAATCAGTCAAGCAAATGTAATGGCTATAAAAGTAGACTGTGGTCAATTTAAGTGTTTTGTCTCAGCATTAGGTATACATTCTGTAACTACATTTTGACTTAATTTGTACTTTATTTTGGGAACATTACTTATTTTCTGATTATAAAACATAACGCATGGTAATAAAGCACACGCTGTTTTAGCACAGTTTTATATAACTGACAAAAGTAGAATAGTTTGACTTATGTGGGCAGTGTGTTTTCATTTCAGCACCATTTAACTAATTTACAGCATTTAACTAATTTACAGATTACAGCATTCACATGTGTCACATCCCATTCACTAAAATGAAAACGCTGCAGTCATGGACGTTTGAATTTACTCACCAAATTGTATAATTACACAATAATAGATTTCTATTTGAAACAAGACCATCCACTAATTGCCCCATTTCGGGAAACAAGACATACTTGTCTAGTGTTTTTTTTTTTTTTACATAATTTAATACATTGAGTATATGAGTAAAGTGTGAGTTACCAGTTTGCATTTCAATGTCAAAATCATTGACTGATATATAGACTGGGGACCTTGCCATATTTGAGTCAATTTGTGTCCAATGTGTCCAAAATGTCCAAATTTACTGTTATTAAATTAACTAGTCATGACTGTTAGATATATTTTGATCAAATTTATATACATTTATATACATTTTCAAATCTTAGAACAGACTGGAGTAAAACATCCAATTTGAGATATTCTGAAATCAAGATGCAACTTAACCATGGTCTGTACAGATATTGTGGGGAGTTGGGGGAAATATAATAATAATAATAATAATAATAATAATAATGTCCATTTAACCAAAATGTTTGGTATTGTTTTTATTAAATTAATACTTTTACTCAGCAAGGACTAATTAAAATAATCAAAGGTGACAAAATGTGTTTACATCTAATTAGGGCTGGACGCTTTAGCAAAAAAATTGATTCTCAATTTTGTTTTGTACTATTTTTAACTAGTCCACTTAAAAATGTAACTACAACATGATTCAAGTAACTTTTTCTTTATTAACCCTCTAGTTAAAGAAAATTATATTCCAAGTGCACCACACATGACGTTGTCAACATGATGCAAATGTTAAACAAATCACTTGTCAAATATCTCTGCCTAAAAGATGCAGGAACTACAACTATATCCTGTAAGAACTTGTCTTATACATGTTATATGTTCAGAAACAATAGGATACAAGGAAAATTATTAAAACAATTCTCAACAGTCAATGTAATTCAAATGCAAATAACCTTATACAGTGCACAGCATAAATGAGTACACCCCATTATATATAATATGTATTTTCTTAATGATCACTAATATAATTTAAGGAAAAAGGGAATACTTAATAAAAACAAAAAAATATATGCCAATATTTTTTGTAACATAAGTAAATTAACCAATTTTGTTTAAATGAAGGATTGCAGAAATGAGTACACCCTAGATTTAATTCAACAAATGTATAATATTCCAGTACTTAGTATGTCCACCAGAACTTTAAGTATACTGCTCTGACCCTTATTGGCACTTGAGTGCACAAGTTTATGACACATGTTCACATCTGTCCTGTATAACTCCTGGAGGACGACCTCCTTGAATGCTCTGGTCTTTAATGGGGAGTTCTGCTCAGCTCGTCTCTACAGAATCCCCCACAGCTGCTCAAGAGCGTTAAGATTGAGTTAAATACATGTCCACTGGAGGATTTTCACCTTGGGAGAATTAATATCTTCATTGTCATGCTTCAAAAATGCCCAATAATGCAGGCAATGTAGCATCTTCTGTTTCAAGTGTTTGTATTCCATCACACAGTAGTGTGTGAATTCATGACAGCGTTGATAAAGCACAACTCCCTCACACCTTCAGCACTCATTCATCCCTATATAAAAGCTTTACTACCCCTGAACGTCACTGTGGGTACCAAGCACGTCTCACTGTACTCCTCTAGCAACACCAGAACATTTTGAATGCTTTTGGATCCGAAATGATTGACTTGGTCTCTTGAGACCAGATTATGATTCCCAGAAGTCTCTATTTTGTAAATATGGGCATTGGAAGAGGTTAAATTAGTTTATTTTGCTTTGGCTACTGTATGTATTTCTAGTGGAGACAACAACCATGCATGTCACTTCTGCAGGCTGCGTCATACTCTGTGAGATAGAGTGTCACTCTTTTCATAGCTTTTGCCGGCTCGGAGACACTTGCATGTTATTTATCCTGCTTTTTTTTCTAGCACAAATTCACTCATCACTAAATAAAAACTTAAAGTGAAGACCTGATTATTTCAGGAGCCTTGTCACAAGTCCATTGTTTTTTAATGTCGGTGCTACTTCTGCTATATTTTCACACTTAAAACAACAATTTGGTATTCCTCTTGTAACATTGTCATCTTTTATGCTAAGAAATAAGTCACCTGGCAGTTCTCTCCCAAGTGGTTCCACTGCTGCCCGCATTAAGTCTGAGTATGAATCAGTGCGCTATAACCCTAACATGTAAACTAAGAAAAGAGTAATTGCTAAATTTGTTAAGTTTTAGAGGGGGTGTACTCATTTATGCTGTGCACTGTACATAGAATCGAGTAGGTTTAGGGGTAGTGATGGGTAGGTTTCGGGGTGGAGATGGGTGGGTTTAGGGATCAGGGGGTGGAGACGGGTAGGTTTAGGTATATGTAAGGTGGGAGGAGTTGGATCTAGATCCAACCACGCCCCCTAGATCTTGTGTTCTGCAGTGAGGACCATCTCTCACAAGTGAGCGGTTAATCAGGAACGCCGACATGCAGTTGGATCATTAATTTCTTTTTACCATGTTATTATTGGCATATTGTCAAAGTGTCTTATTTTAACGCCTGGTAATATTTATATTCAAAATCGCGATTTCTCTATTTATAAAAAAAATTTCTGTGGCAAAACATTAAATTCGAATGAATCAATGAAATTGGTAACATCGCCCAGCCCTAGATCTAATATATATATATACATATATAGAATATTTTTATTTTCTATTTGTTAAAAAAGCTTCTACAAATATATTATGCACAACAAACATTTGTTGATACTTTGATACAAAAAAAAATTATTGAGCCCCAAATCAGTAATTAGAATAATTTCTGAAGGAACACGTGAAACTGAGGAAATGTAGACTTCAGTTCACAGGAAAAAGTTACATTTTAAGATATATTCAGATAAAAAAAAAACATAATTTTTGGTAAGCAGCCTTGATAAGCATATAATTCTTAAATAAAATAAAATAAATACAATAACATTTTTAACAGAAGTATATTCATTTTATATATATTTATATCATGTTTTATGCTTTTTCCATTAATCACTAATTTCTTATGCATGTATTTTACCACAAAAAAAGCAATACAGAAAAGCAAGATCCCTGACTAGCTGTGACTCACGTCAGAAGAACACCAGTCCAGAAACATGGCGAGAATGTGGCGCAGCTGCATCTGGAGGGTAAATCCCGCCTCCCACTCGGGCTCCACCTCAACATGCTGACCAAGCTGCCTCTTCACCTCCTCCATCCCCTACCATCAAAGAATGACATTCAATTAAGCTACAGATCAAACCTGATCTAAAATCATTTTGTCAAGAGAAAGCATTACCTGCATACAACATAAGAAGCGAAGAAAGACGCTTAAACCTTCGAGGAACTTCACCCTCAACGTCTCAGTCCACACAGAGGGCTTACTGATCAGAATGTACCTGATGACATCAAAATAAAACCATCTCATTGGCTGAATGTTGATTGGTTACATTTTCTTAATTCAAGAGTTGTGTGTAGACCTGAGGTCATGGAAGATAACTTGAACCCGGAAGAACTTGTCAGGATTGTGGCCCTGGAATTGGAAGCGGTTGTTGCTGTCCAGATTTGCCCTCAACATATCCATTACAGTGTCTATAATGACCTTGATGACGTTGCCCTCCTCTATTAACTGTCTGGCCTGAGAAAAAGAGAGATAGAAATATTTACATTTACCTTCAACCTTTAAATGGACTTTTAGTGTTAGTTCCCTGAATATCAGTTCCCACGGTATACTTGCATCATACAATTCCAATTCCAAGTCATGGAACACAAAAGGAAATATTATGACTAGTATTCTTTTTCATATTATGGCTATTTTACATGCTATTGCAATGAAAGGGTGCTCAAGATTTCATGATGCAAAAAAGGATTCTAAAGCTCCATAAACGCGAATGCAAGAATAACGTCTGGCTCATGAATCAACAATTGACAACAGTTTTGTTAACGGCACTGAACAAAATTATAACATAACACTTTTGTTTTTGCCCCCATTTTTCATGAGCTGAACTCAAAGATTTAAAACTTTTTCCATGTACACAAAAGGTCAAGGTCAAGGTCAAGGTTTCTTTATTTGTCACATAATAGTTATACAGGGCATAACTAGAAGTGAAATGCAATCGAATCAGGTCCGCTCAGTGGACAGTGCAAAACAATAAGAATACAAATTGTATAAGTAACATAACACAAGGGCATATATGGTAAGAAAAGGAGAAATAAGAGTAAAATGTGCAATGAAATAAAAAAGTGCAAAACAATAAGATGTGCAAAAACAATAAGATGTGCAAAAGACAATGAGATGTGCAAAAAACAACAAGATGTGCAAAAAACAACAAGATGTGCAAAAAAACAATAAGATGTACAAAAAGAAAAAAAAACAGTGTACTGGGACTTAATAAATAGTAATGTGAATAAGAGGGATGTGCAGACGGTTGTTCATGGTATTGTACATAGAGCAATGATGAGAATGTGATGATATTTACAGTTGACAATGGGTCTTGTGAGTGTTTATGAAACAGAGTTTGTGTTTAGGAGCCTGATGGCCTGAGGGAAGGAAGCTCCTCAGTCTTTCTTCAGTCTTGCCATCATGCTCCTGAAGCGCCTGCCAGATGGCAGTAAACAGAAAAGATGGTTACCGGGTGAGTAGAATCTTGAGGATTTTTGCAGCTCTGCTTCTGCAGTTTGAGGTAGATGTGCTGCAGAGAGGGGAGAGCAGACCCTGAGATGCGCCTCAGCTAAGCGCCCACTCTCTGTAGAGCTTGCAGTCCTGGTTTGTGGCATTATTATACCATACTGAGATGCACTGAGTCAGTAAACTTTCTATGGCCCCTGAATAGAAAGTTTTCAGGATAGCTGGTGAGACCCTGAATTTCCTCAGCTGTCGCAGATGGTACAGCCTTTGCCTGGCTTTCTTCACCTGAGTTTGAATGTGTGTAGTCCAAGTCAGGTCCTCGGAGATGTTTACACCGAGGTACTTGAAGCTACTCACCCTCCACAGGGGTCCCACTGATCATAAGAGGAGTGTAGGGCTGCTGCTGTCTCTTCCTGAAGTCCACGATCAGCTCCTTAGTTTTGCTCACGCTCAGATAGAGACAGTTGTCCTGGCACCATGATGTAAGTCTCTCCACCTCATCCAAGTATGCGGCCTCGTCACCGTTGTTGCTGAGGCCCAGAACCACAGTATCATCCACAAATTTGACAATAGAGGTGGAGCTGTGTGAGGACACGATCGTGGGTGTAGAGAGAGTATAGCAGGGGCTCAGTACACAGCCCTGTGGGGCTCCTACGTTCAGGGTGATGGAGTTGGAGGTGAACTGGCGACTTTCACCACTTGTGGTCTGGCGGTGAGGAAATCTTGAATCCAGTCACAAAGTGAAGTGCTTAGGCCAAGGTCTGAGAGTTTAACAGTCAGCTTGGTGGGGACTATAGTGCTGAAAGCCGAGCTGTAGTCTATGAATAGCAGCCTGACATAGTTGCCATTTTGCTGTCGATGTGAGTGAGGAGGAGTGCAGTACCTGGGAGATGGCATCGTCAGTAGATCTATTTGGCCGATAGGCAAACTGAAGAGGGTCCAAGGTAGCAGGGATGGAGGAGCAAATGTGTTTCTTTAAAAGTCTCAAAACCTTCATGACCGTCGATGTGAGGGCAACTGGACGATAGTCATTCAGGCAAGAGGGTTTACTGTTCTTAGGCACAGGGATTATGACAGATTTTTAAAGGAGGTGGGAACAACAGAGGTAGCAAGGGACTCGTTAAAGATGGAAGTAAACAATCCAGCAAGCTGGTCAGCACAGGACCTCAGAACGCCAGTAATCCCATCAGGTCCTGCTGCTTTCCTGACGCTTCACTCTCTTTAGTTCCCTCCGAGCGTCATCCTCTGAAAAGGTGATTACATGATCATTGCTGCTCTGTCTGCTGCTTCCTGACGGGCTGTTCGGCAGATTTGCGCCGCCATTGCAGTCAAAGCGACCGTAGAAGGTGTTTAGCTCTTCGCCAGCAGCGGATCTGCTCTCACCTCTGCGGAGGATTTATTTCCAGAGGAACAGATGGTCTTCAGTCCCTGCCACATGCGTCGAGAGTCATTGAGCTGGAAATGTGACTCAATTTTCTCACTGTACCGGCGCTTAGCGGCTCGTATTGCACGCCGGAGATCCTTTGTTTGTATTCCGGCGTGAGAAAAATGGCGACATGATCTGATTTGCCAAAAGCCAGCAGTGAGTGGGCTTTGTAGGCGTTATTGAGCGGAGTGTAGCAGTGATCCAGTGTATTCAGTCCTCTGGTTGGACAGGATATGTGTTGATGAAAGTTCGGCAGGACTTTCTTGAGGTTGGCCTTGTTAAAGTCCCCAGCGATGATGCATGCAGCGTCGGGATGTTTGTTGATATATCCGCTGATTTCATCGTGGAGATTTGACAAAGCCACGCTAGTGTCTGCTTGTGGAGGAATATAAACGGCAGACACGAGGATCGATGTAAATTCCCGGGGCAGATAGAAGGGGCGGCAGATAATGGAGAGATGCTCCAGATGAGGCGAACAGGAACGCGACAGAATGGAGATATTCCTGGGGTCACACCATTTCTTGTTAATAAAGAAACACACTCCACCACCTTTGTTTTTTCCGGCCTCGGCTGATCTGTCCATCCGTAAAACAGAGAAGTTATCAGACGGCGTTATCAGGTGTCCGGGACCGTTGGCGTGAGCCATGTTTCGTCAAACAAAGATGTTACAATCCCTAATGTCTCTGGAAACTAATCCTGGCTCTAAGATCGTCCATCTTATTCTCCAAGGATTGGACATTAGCGAGCAGAATACTCGGTAGAGGAGGACTGTGTGCCCTTTTCCTCAGTCTGCTGCGTATTCCAGCACGCTCTCCCACGGTGTTTCCTTCGCCTCCTGCGGTTGTTCAGGTGGTCATTGTTCAACTCGGTGCTAAGTATCTCCAATGGCCACGCTGGGTCCGTGGATAAAGTATCCTTAATCAGGTTAGTGTAGCGATGTCCAATGTCCAAAAGTGTTCTTCTGTCGCATAATCATTGCAGACATACACGTATCAAAAGAGAAGTAAAAAAATAGGTAAGAAACACACATAAAAGCACAATTCTGAGCGGAGCTAATTCACAGGCGACTGAACTCAGCAGCGCCACCGGAAGGAAAGCGCAGTCGTTAGCGCAGTCGTTGGCCTAATGGATAGAGTGATGGACTTGAAACCCGAGGTAACCCAAGGTTGTGGGTTCGAATCCCGGCTCCGACAGGAAGTCCACGACTGCTCCCCGGGCGCTGCACAGTTGGCTGCCCACTGCTCCAAGTGTGTACACTTGGATGGGTTAAATGCAGAGAACACATTTCACTCCTCATTATACTCTGTATAATTGTGTATGTGACAAAAGGACTATTTCTCTCAAATATTGTTCACAAATCTGTCTAAATCTGTGTTAGTGAGCACTTCTTTGCCGAGATATTCCATCCACCTCACAGGTGTGTCACATTAAGATGCTGATTAGACAGCATGTTTATTGCACAGGTGTGTCTTAGGCTGGCCACAGTAAATGTCACATTTTCTTCAAGTTAAACTGAATTTTATTTTTGATGGGTTGCTGAGAAGACCTTTAAGTTCTCTGTTTATATGATATGACAATAGTTTTTCTCACAAGAAATGGTAAAATGCTCATGAAGTGACTGTCAGAGCAGATCTGGAGATTATGTTCATGTACTCGTATATTGAGGTGGCAGAGGCTGAAAACTGATGTATCTGATTTATAAATATATGAGTATCAATGCATATTTAGTTAGAAATCAGTTTTATAAAAAGATGCTAGACTTTATAGAAACATGGTTGATGTCATTTCTGCTAGCTGTTCCTCATACCAAAGTGGGAACAGTGAAGATCTGCACAGATAAGGCTGTGATTGAGATGTTCCTCTGATGGTCATCACTGATAAAGTCTTCCTGAAGTTGCTTGTAGTGCTGAAACATGACATACATATGTTAGTACTCAAACATTACAATGATGTATTGTGAAATATGCAGCAGTAAAATTACAGTACCTCTGTGAATTGCATGGCAAACTGCCTCTTGAATTCGGTGTCCATCAGTAAACTACTGAAAATCAACTCATGGACAACCTTGCGTGCTCCTGAGGAGAGTAACATGAAATCAAGTTTAGACACAGCACTAAGAATATTTTACCGGATTTAATAATGTCTGCAGGGTATTAAAAGTGCATAATCTAATGGTAGAGATTGAAATATTGACCTTTATAAAGTTTGGCGTCGTGCAGCATGAGTCGATTGATCAGGCAGAGATTATTGTTGTCAGCAGCCGGCTCCAAAGCCACCTGGCAGAACACCTCCTTGAGGCCAACTACACAACCAGTGACAAGGATAAAACCTTAAAATTATGTATTTGCTACTTAATTTTATATGTATATTAATTTGACCAGTGGAAACAGCAATATTATTACAATTTAAAATAACTATTTTAATATGTAATATATTGCTTTGCTGGAAAAATGTCCAGAATTTCTCTCTCTTTTTTTTAATGAACCCTTTCCTGATTTCTTACGACACTACCTTTCAAAATATTGAGGTAAGATATATATATATATATATATATATATATACACACACACCTTTATACAGCAAGGACATAAAATGAATCAACAGTTACAGTAAATATATTTATAATGATACAAAACCTTTCTATTTCAAATAAATACTGTTCATTGAACTTTCTATTCATCAAAGTATCCTTTAAAAAAAAAGTAAAGTTTCTACAAAAACATTAAGCAGAAAAATCTTTTTGCAATATTGATAATAACAACGGTTACTACTAATTGAGCACCAATAATAACACACACACACACACACACACATGCATATATACATTGTATATATATATATATATATATATATATATATATATATATATATATATACACACTAGGGGTGTGAGATATATATATTTTGTCTGCGATAATATCGTATTTGTTGTTTTAACGATATGCAATTTGACATTATAGAGTATTTTGCAAAAACCAAACAACAACTATGGAGTGCACGCTTACACTTCGTGATGAAGTCTAGACTAGAGCACGAGCGCATTCAGTGTGTTCTTTCTCTGCATGATTCAGTCTAATAAAATGCACTAAGATTGATCACAAAAAAATAATTTCATATAGTTAAAATAACACGAAGAGTGATTTTTTCTTAAAAAAAAACACGCATGATTACAAATGTGATATTGATTTTATAAACAATAAGTTAATATTAAGAAACTTATGTTTTAGACACCATATTGCCTGTTTTTGCTCAATTTCGCCAACAAAAAATAATTCCAAACAGCTACAGCACTGTTTTGTATCTCTGAACAAGATGATGTTTCGTTCCTGAATGAATCAACTGTAAAATTATTTGGTTCAGTCGCAGTGACTCACATAGTAACAGTGAATTGCTGCCACCTACTGGCGGTTTTAATTTCACATTCAAAGTATCTTTTCATTTAAAAATTATTTCAAATATCAGTATTCCATGTTTTATGTTTAAAATATCAAAACATTATGCATTTGTACTGTAACTGCAGGTTAAAGCAATCCATGTCCCTCTGAGCTGCATTAATCTAAAAGCCATTCAGACACAACTTCTGCAAAGATGAATTGTGTTGATACTGGTTTCATTTGTTTGGTAAGAGCCTAAATGTCGTATTATTCTAACTGACTGCTTAAATGTAACAGTTTGATTCAAAATATGCACTTTTATTAGCCAAAAAAATTGCTTTATTAAAGGTAAAATTGCCCATAAAAGGTAAAAATCAATATATAAACTTATATGAAAAGATTAATTTCTATCACTTATGTGAACTGACCACACAGAATATTAAGAATATCAAAAACTGCGGCTGTCCACAGTAGTCAGATATCAGCACAATAACACTCGCCAAAATATCGTCTAACTATCGTTATAGAAACAAATCCCAAAACATAGATATATATATATTTGTTTTTTCAATATCACACACCCCTAATATATGCACGTGTGTGTGTGTGTATATATATATATATATATATAATTATTTATACTTTAGGATTTAAACAATTATCAGATTTAAATGATTGTTCTTGTTTTTTATAGGCATACAATGTATTACTGTTAATGATTAAAATAATATATATATTTTTTTCTTCACTGTATTGTTTTAAAAATAGCATGGTTATAAATAAAAACAGTTCTTGGTTCACTTTCTGCTCCTAATCATCTACCCGAGTAGCCAATGATCTTCTGGAACCATGCTCCAAGTCTAAGGGCGAAGGACTGATGAGCCATTATAGCAGTGTGAAGGATCTCCACCCGCAAAGGTATCTGGATAATGTGCTCGGAGTTACGCTGCAGAGGAAATGCAAAGATGGTTAAGTCATCTATATACGCTCTACATAAAGCATACAAAATGATGGAAGACTATAGCAAGTATATTTACCCTGACATTGTCCTTGGCTTGTTGACAGGATCCGAGAGTACCTCTCTTCACTGCTTTCCGCCCCTGAAATCATGATAACATGAGATAAAAAGTATATATGTTGACCATGTAAGACTATGTGGAATACTCAGAATACTCACTTCCTTGTCAATAAGTGCAGTGTAGATTTGGGCCTGATTCTGGTCACAGGCGATCGCGCGCTGAAGTGTGTAGATGACGTGATCATACGAGTGATGCTCATCGTTGTAGAGCACACAGTAGTAGGTGTCTTCCTTCACTCTAAAAATGACATTTAACAACATTAACTTTTTTAATTAAGCTGAACTTTCCAGCTTGAGGCTTTAGTAACTGTATATCTCACTTTGGCTTCAGCTCCTCTGATAGCTCATTGGTTTCTTCCCAAACCAGCATGTCTGTCGTATACCGCAGCAGCAGGTGGAACAGCATCTGAGCCCTTTCTCGGAGGCCTGGATCCATCACACACTCATCCTGTGACATACATAGCAGCAGCTGTCAAACGGAGTCATTTAATTTGTAGTTCTTCACAGAATGATTTTACTTGATTTGTGCTCACATACAAACATCTACCTATTAATTCACCCAAAAGAAGATATTTAGTGCAATGTCCAAGCTGCTCATTTTCATGTGATGAAAGTAAATGGGGACTGGAGCTGTTGAGCTCTGAAACGGATCAAACTAATAATAATAAAATATAAAAAACAAGAACATAAGTGACATTTGAATCATCAAGATTAGGCATGCGATAAATTATGATTTTATGAGGACTAATGGCCATAGTTCCCAAGTTTCTTCCAAGGCTGCATTTATTTGATGAAAAATACAATAAAAACAAGAATATTCTGAAATATTATTGTAATTCAATATGCTTTGAAAAATAATTAAATTGAATTAATTAAATCAATATTTATTTATTTTCATTTCAATTTAATTTTGAAAACAATTTAAATGTTTAATGTTGTGCGGCTTCATATTTTTGCAGGAAATTACATGTATTTTTCACAATGCTTTGAAGAATAGAAAGTTCTGAAGAACAGCATTTATTTAAAATATAAATGTTTGTAACATTATACATGTCCTTACTGGCACTTGACTTAATTTGTTCCTGAAAAAAAACTTAATTTTTTAATGGCCGCAAACTTTTAAACATTAGTATACAGTAGTCAACATTTGAAGTGGATCAAAAAAGTTCATCAAAGTTGTCCTAAGACAAGAACGCATTTTGGTTTTAGGCTATAGGACTACTTTGATGAAAGGTTTTGATCCACTTCAAATGTTGACTAGTGTATATGCTTGTGAATGCAATTTAAGAGCGATAGCAGATTTTAAGCGATAATCATTTAAACCATGGTCTTTTCCTCACATGACTTCAGTAGATTTGGAATTAGTGCACAAGTCATGTTGACTTTTAAGATATCTTTATTTTTGTTTATGGAGCTAGACAGCTCCAGTCTCCATTTACTTTCACTATATGGAAAAGTGCAGCTTGGACATTCTGCTAAACATCTCCTTTTGTGTTCCACGGAAAAAGAAGGCGGGGAAAGTTTGAAATGATGAATAAGTAGTAGGGATGTAACGATTATTTATTTTATTTAGCAGACGCTTTTATCAAAAGCGACTTACAAAAGAGGACATTATAGAAGCAATCAAAACCAACAAAAGTGCAACAACATGCAAGTTAACCGATTAACCGCGAGCCCGTTGAAAATCGATTCAAACATGACGATTCACATCGGTTGAGATGCTAAACAAATTTCGATTCAGTTTGGGGTAGGAGTTTTATGAATGTATGTCTGAGGGGAACTTACTGGATTTAGAAAAAGTTTAGATGCTATTTTTTACTTTTCATCTTGCCTCTGTATAATGCATATTAAGGTTCATAAGTGCAGCGCTGCTTTGTTTACAGTGGAAACAAGGGGACGCTTTAAGCGCCACCTGCTGGCAGAGAGTGAATCTGCGTCTCATTCAGCTCGTCTTTTGTTTAATTTCATGCGGATATTTTATGTATAGTTTTACAAAACTGAAGTCAAACCATTCTATTTTTGTTTCAAATTATACAATCTAATTTATATTAAAAACTACTCGTGTTGCATGTATGCAGCATCTTTGTTTGGATGATGATGAAAATGCAGTGGTTGCCTCTAATTTTAAATGAAAAGAGCACAGACAAAGCCTTATTTTGTTTATATGAAGAGATTGATTTTATTTGTGTTATTTATTTTATTTGGGGCTTGTTTTAAAATTTAAATGTACTTGTTATTTATACTTACATTTAGTTATTTAGCAGACGCTTTTATCCAAAGCGACTTACAAATGAGGACAATAGAAGCAATCAAAACCAACACAAGAGCAATAATATGCAATAAAGTGCCATATTAGTATTTATTATAGTGTTATATTTCAATTTCACAAAGAAACGTGCAGCGTTTTGTCCAAGCAATAATGTCAAAGACACATTTAATTTAAAATTTGTCTTAAATCTCATTTTGTAAAAAAAATAAAAAATCACGAATCAAATCGTGAATCGAATCGTGAGTTGAGTGAATCGTTACATCCCTAATAATTAAAGAATTTTAATTTGGGGGGATGAATTATTCCTTATTAATCCTGTAAATGGCTTTATTATTATTTTAAGGAGAGTAGGCTTGCATAGATGAGCACAAAACACAGTATTATTTGGCTGAATTCAAGCTCCCAAAGGTCTACTGCAGTAACTAAATGTCCTCAATTTCCTCAACTCCACCAAAAGATCACAATCTGTAACATCTCCTTAAAGCCAGTCACAAAAAAACAGTGACTAACTACTGAAAGAGCTCAGCTAATTTGACTGAACAAGCAAACAAAACACAACAGGCCCTTTTAGCAGGATATGATGTTTGCTGATTTGGTTGAAATGCCCATCTGTCATGTTCATTACGTGCATGTTTAGATCTCGCCCGAGGGTGTCAAACACAAAAAGGCACCTGCTGTTTTCCGACAAAGTGAGGACACTGTAAGTGGCCATGAGTGAGCGTGGATCTGAAGCCTGATCTTATCACGGTGCATCTATTGAGTTATCTGAAGCAGACCATCTGCTTTCCAGGCCAAAATCCAGGCACACAGCAAGAAATCAGCTCATACCACTACATCCTCGCTCTTTATGGAATACTGGGATTTAGATTAATTATTATGCCCTTTCTAACCATTTCATATATTAATTTCCCTGTACAACAATCCCTCTTACTAATGACTTTACTTTTTTCTTCTACTCCTGCAGTCCCTGCTTTTGTTCCCCAGCTGTTTTGCATCACAAGCCTGCTGCGTGTCACTTTCCCACACACTTTGTGTTTTCCCACAGAGGGAGGGTTGGGGTTAGCAAACGCACGGACTAAACGGCTCCTCTGACCTCAAGGCAGGAAGTTAGTTCAACAATAGAGTCCATGGAAAAAAATCTTAGCATCGATAAGAGAAAATAAACTGTACCGTTTCCATAGCAACTGAAGTGCCAGGGTCGTGTTGGGAGCAGCAGGGTCCAGTCTTCCAAGCCTCCAAATCTCCACAGTCGCAGAAACCTCCTCCTGCTGAGGCATGCATCTGCGGTAGCAAGGCAAATAATAATAATAAATAAATAAACAAACAATATATATAATACTTTAGATGGTGGTCATTTGTAATAACATTTTCAAAAAACAAATCAAATAAAAACTTGTAGAACAAGGCTGAGATTTTGGGAAAGGAAAAACAAATGATTTAGTAAGAAACATGATTAGTGAGAGTGCATGTACCTTGTAGCGATGACTTTTGTGCACACTCTTCTGGAAGCATTCTATGCAGAGTACACAGGTGGGATCTATTGCACAATCCCTGGAAATACATATCAGAATTCAGAAGATATGGTGACTCCTGTCCTTTATTTTCTCCATTTGAATACATTAGACATTATTTAGCTTATTGTTAATATCAGTTTTGCTGATGATGCTTTTTATAAATAAAATGATTGTATTGTTGTAATTTGAAGATTACATTTTACATGAAAGAATGTTAATTTTCAACAGTTTTTTGTTGTTGTTAAGATGACTGAAAGGAGGAAAAACCAAAGCGAAGAATGGACTTACTTCCATCTGTTATGCATTTACTTTATAACAGTAAATAAATATTGGTTCTGCATATCGGTTATCGGGTACATAAACATGCAAATAATTGGTATCGGTTATAAAAAGCAACATCGGTCGATCACTACACAGTGTTCCCCATTATTGTGCTTTCAAAGAACAAGAGATACCCACAATTTAAACTGTATGGATGGTCATTTATTGAAACTCAAATGTAAATATTCTAATATTTTGAGATACTGATTTTTGACTTTCATTAGCTGTAAGCTCTAATCATAAAAATTAAAACAAAAAACTTTTGAAGTGTTTTACTTTACATGTAATGAATCTAGAATATATGAAAGTTTAACTTTTTGAAATAAGTTACAAGAAAAATGAACTTTTCCCCAAATTCTATTTTTATGTACCTGTATATATATAAAATATAAGATAGATGGATTGGTAAATATAAAATTTTAAACTCTAAATAGTAAAACTTTGTAATTTTATAATATTGCTTCCTTCAATCATTCATTCATTTCTATAATATTTGTTATTTATTTGTTTGTTTGACTATATAATATGGAATAACTTTATCAATGATTCTTTTGATGCTATTATGTAATGTTGGTGGCATTAGCGTTTAAAATATTTGGGGTTAAAAAGAATGAACAAACAAACAAACTAATACATTAATAAAAAAAAAACTTCTAAACCTTTTAATCATATTCACGAAACCTACATTCACTTAAGCGAGTACAAAATGTTCACTGATTGTAAATACAGAACATAATAATGTTAGAAAAGACTTATGAACATTTACACAGTATTACCTCAATTTGACTAATACACTCAAATTACTTGATTAAGCAAATGTGCACTATCCACTGACAAGCCTGTCCAATGAACATTCTGCACTGAGCTGCTGGCTCATCAATCAGTCCTGCTGATGTTCTCCTATAGGAGTTGATGACTGCATATATTATCGAAGGGGCTCTGGACTAACCTGCAGGAGTAGACGGTCTCGCCCTCTTTAAAGACACGTCCACACTGCTGAGCTGATGAGCTGCTGTTGTATTGCTGTAGCTTCTCCAGGCCGACACAGGGGTCCTCTCCAAAAAGGAAGCACTCCAGAGGATACAGGAGGTGTTGCTCAACCTTTTGCTCCTCATCACCTTGTTGCGGCTCTGTCTCCAGACAGTAAATTAGAGGGACTTGCTCCCCTAAATAGCTGAGTATGGCAGCCCCTCTGTTTGAAGCCTCCTGCCATTTCTGGTGGCAAAAGAGAAAGAGATTATATAACAAACTAACCAAATACATTAAAGGGTCATGTGTGACCCTGGGCCACAAAACCAGTCATGAAGTAGCACATGTTTATTTGTAGCAACAGCCAAAATATATTGTATGGGTCAAAATGATCGATTTTACTTTTATGCCAAAATCATTAAGATATTAAGTAAAGATCATGTTGCATGAAGACATTTTGTAAATGTCCTACTTTAATTATTTCAGAAATGAGAAAAAAAAAATCTTAGTAATATGCACTGCTAAGAACTTAATTTGGACAACTTTAGAGTATATTAATATTTTATTATTTAATTTGTTGTATGCTTTTTAAAATAAATAAATAAGTGGGTAGCTATTATGCATGTAAACTTGGGTGGTTAAATATATTCATATGCAAACACCAAATCACATGGCAGAAATGATGAACAACATATTATGTCAGTCAGTATTCAGACTTTTCACGGTATACAAGGTCTAAAATATTTCCAGATACCAGTTACAGAAAATATTAGTTTATTAACAATGAAAAAAAATTATAAATAAATATGGACACTAAAGTGCATTGTGATAATTTGCATCAATCAAACCAAGACGTTTAAGAGCTTCTTAATGCACAGATAAACCACTCAAACAACCTTTGACCCCATATCATAATCGAAACTGTGGTGTAGGGATGCTCCGATTGATCAGGTACTGATAACTATCGGTCGCTAATCGCGTTGGTATGTTTGATCGGCAGTCTCTAAAAAGGCCGATCTCAAGCTGATGATGCGCGTGCCGTGAGAGATTTAGCACGACATGCAGCAGCACCATCTCAGTCTCAGTCCAGCATGGGAAAAATAATTATAATGCTGAAAGTGAAGTAACATTCATATATAAAATAATTTGAAACTTTCTGCGAGACATCATTTCAAAACCAGCCTGTGTGAATCCCCACACGTACTTTCCCTTTAAAAAAGTCAAAATGACAAAATCACATCGCGTCTGCATTATAAGCAGCTGCATACTGCATAGCTGACACAGGAACTGTCACTTGCACAATAGAGGCAGTGTCGCATCGCATCATTACTAAAGTTTATAAACTGCTTTTATTGTTAATTCTTGCCAGTGTTTAACCATTCAGCGAACACACGCGCTCTCCTGGAGACTGTGCGGTCATGCACACTCCCAGCACACACACACACATAACGCCAGGTTCACATTGCTCCGTTTGCAGTGCATATTTTTCCACGCTCGTGCTAACGGATTACGAAAATGTATAACAAAATTACACTATAAATGAATATAATTAAAGTCTACTGTGTTAGAGTCATCACATGTGACTTTTTGGCTAAGTTTAAGTTGAGTCAAAAAATGCCCCACCCTCCACCCCCTCAAATAAAAAAAAATCCCCTTTCACAAGTCACCTATGAGGGGAATTCCCCGAATTTTCAAAAATGAAATTAAGGTTTTGAATGTCTAAATGAATGTCTAAAAATACTGATTGGAGTATCACTATAAATAACTCTACATGATAAAAAGATGGCTTTAAAAAGATCGGTATCGGATTGACAAATACTGCTTTCTGTGATCGCCAATCGGCCTCAAAAATCCGGATCGGAGCACCCCTATTGTGGTGCATACCTATCCATGCCAATAAAACTGAATGTTTGAAATAAATTATACTCCTGTCTGAATTAATTGATCTCATTGTATGCAGCAAGAAGTACCAAGGGTCAGTCCTGACACTTATTTTCAATGTGCTGGTTATTTTCTATTTCAACCGACTAACGAATAAGGCTGCGCTAAGCAATGCAATTTTTAACAGGCAACTACAGCAGAACTGCATTAGGATCCATTACGAAAGCAGATTTATGTTCGGTCTCAGAATATCAACAGGAGGAGATACATTTCAACCACTATCCATTCCCACTTCAGATAAATTTGTAGGGCTGTAGTACTCAGTCTTGGACTCGAGTCCGGACTCAAGACGTTTTTCTATCGTCTCGGACTTGTCTTGGACTCGTTGGTATTTGTTGGAAAATGGGTAATGTAATTGGTCTAACTCCATCTAGAACGGGCATTGTCATTGGTCGCTTGCTAAATGCACAGCTGCGTCATGTGCCTGGCTCCGAGTTTGCCTGCTGTGCGGAGGCATAAATCATTTTTATTTTGGCCACAGATACAATGTCGGAGAGTTGCATAATACGGTTTGGTTTTACAAAGTTCGTTGGAGTTTTCCCTCTCTCTTTTCTTCGCTTTTAAATAGCTTATTAATGCCCGTACGCATTTTAATTTCACTTTCATTTTTGGTCAATTGCTTATCTATAACTTACAATGACACATTTTCTCCAATACACATGGGACTTTTATTAACAAAACGAATAAAAATACACCATTACCATGCTATAAGCCTAATATAAAATAACAAACGTAAAAAATATTTACATGTTAAAAAAAACAGAAAATCAGCAAACACTGTGGAACCAAATGAACAAGAAACAGAAAGAATAAGAGCAAAGCGAATAAAGCCTTTGTGGCACGGAATACACCTTGATGTAAAATAAAATAAATAAATAAATGACATTAAATTGAAAGTAAAAATAAGCAAACACTGTGGCTATGGCTGGGCGATTTTTCAGATTTTATCGATTAATTCGAATTTAATGTTTTTCCACAGTTACATTTTTTATTAATCGAGGAATCGCGATTTAGAATAGAAATATTACCAAACGCTAGAATTAGACAATTTGACAATAACAGTAAAGAGAAAAGAACGATGCATGTCAGCGCACATGATTAACTGCTCACATGTGATGCTTTCTAGGTGCCATTCACACAGAAGGTGCTTTTGTGTTGACAAAGATGCGACTCGGGCTGTGGAATATGAAAAAATGCAAGAAGATGGGAGTTAAACATCTTTTAATAACTAGAGCGCCGCGTTTTTTAGAAAACCGTTTCATGCACGAGACGCTGCAAGAGACGCGAGCACAACAGTCAAACGCGTCCATGTTTACATAGAAAACGCAATGGAAAAGCTGCGTAATCGAATAAAAAACCTGCGGAGAACTGTATGTCTGATATTTCATGTTTGCATCAGGGTGACAGGCTGAAAACTGCTGTTCATTGTTTTACAGAGCCTTTAGAGTTTAAAATAGAACTCTAGGTGTTATACCTTCAGTCATTTTGAATTTGAATTAGGCCTTCTTGAGAATTATTTTTAAGCATTTTTCTTGTATTATTTCTGAACATATAATATGCATAAGACAAGTTTGTACAAGATGTAATTGTAGTTCATGCATCTTTTCTGCAAAGATATTTAGTGATTTGTTTAACATTTACATCATGATGACAACTTCATATGTGGTGCACGTAATGTTCTTTAACTAGAGGGTTAATAAAGAAAAAGTAGCTTGAATCATGTTGTGGTTACATTTTCAAGTTAAAAATCATACAAAATCGAGAATTGGTCAAATGTTATGAGAAAATCAAAATTGTATTGTCATATCGCCCAGCAATAGAAACTAATACAAAAAATCTATCTTTAATTGTCTGTTCTCTAACTGAACTAAATGAATCACCTCTAAAACTGGTCTATATCCCCCAACCCCGGGGATAGATATAGATATTATACAGCACCTATATTATATGGCCTAAGGCAAACAGCAAACAAATGCATCCGTGGCCACACACAGACCTGAATGTGTTAATATGCTACACAGCCTTGCTTGGGAGGGTTATATTGTACTATGGTTTCTTTAGGACAGAGGTCTCGAAACTTGGTCCTGGAGGGCTGGTGTCCTGCAGAGTTCAGCTCCAACCCTTATTAAACTCACCTGAAACAGCTAATCTAAGCATACTAGAAACTTTCAGGCAGGTGTTTTGGAGCTAAACTCTGCATGACACCGGCCTTCTAGGACTGAGCTTGGACACCCTGCTTTAGTAACAAGTAACAAGTTCAAGAATGGGAACATGCTGATTTTTTTTACACTTATGTTGCTTGTTATTTGTAATATTTTCCATTGGCAGCCCAGAATGTGATTGTTACACTATAATAAAAATGCTGAAAATGTGAAGTTGCGCTTCAGCTTATGTGGCTTTAGTGAAATTGCTAAACCTAAAGTAAATAAAATAGCCTAATTTGATCCTACAGTGTTGCTGCACATGCTTTTAGATCATTACAAATAATAATGCAAACTGATTATCTTAGAATAGAAGATACGCTGTCTCTCGTATCATATAAATAATCAATAGTTAAGTATGTGATTTTGAAGAAGATCATTTTTTTCTTTCTCTGTTTTGACTGTCTCATTTGGACTTGGACTCGAACCTCTTTAGACTCGGTCTTGACTTGGACTCTAACATCTTTGGACTCGGTCTCGAACCTCTTTGGACTCGATAGTCCTGGACTTGGAATTGTCTTGGACTCTACAAAGGTGGACTTGGCTACAGCCCTAGAAATGTGGAAATCTACATCCTGGTCTATTTTAAGGTTGAGAAATCACGAGGTATGTATTTTCAATCTCAGTCTATGCAAATTCAATGCTTATATCAGCGTTTCGAATATTGCCCCATCTTTCATTGTTTTTATTGCGCAAGTCTACAGTAACGTCATGTACAAGCAAATATAAATAAAGCCGAACACCTAGTGACATTTTGTCGTATTCAACCCAATCTACATATAAAAACAAACAACGAAAGAGTTTATAGTTTCGTAAACAAACCCAACTTTCAAAAGCATCTCCTCGACTATTCAAATACAAAACTGCTCGTTTTATCTGCAGGATCTTACACGCACCTAATTCAGGCTAACACAGAATAATAACAGCTCATTTTGCGAATAAAACATGAAAAACACACAACGTTCCAAAAGCTATTAAAATTCGCGAGAAGGGATGAAGAGCAGTCAAACAGGGTGTTAAATCTGCTCGTGTCTGAATGCTGGATCATAAGCAACAACCATGTAAACAACATGCAGCAGCAGTAACGTTATCTGACCAATACGTTCACCATTAAATCGTAGACAACACCGAATCTATAGGTTTACCACGCATACGCAGCATATATATTTCCATGCTGAAATCGCCATATATTGCTAAACCTGTGACATTAGACTGAATTTATGTCTTCAGTGGTTAAAAGCCAAATATTTACCGTGCTCAACTGTTCACCGTTCAACGACTCCGCCATGATCCAAATGCCGTAAAGCGTCACTACAGCAACAGAAGTAGGATGGATTTGCAACAGTTTAAAAGTCTTTTTGGTGACTTGAATTCAACAGAATAACAAGTTCAGTAGCCTATATAATACAGATTGTGGGCAAATTGTAAAAACATGTGCATAGACATATACATTACATAACATAAATAATAACATAAAATAACATGCGTTATAGCATATTATATAAAGCCAAACAAGTCTAAGTTACTGATTCAAGGTCCTTTCATTATTTTAAAGCCATAAATACGGTCAACGATATTTAACTACGCAGAAAGTAATGAAGGGCAAATGAGCAGCAAAAGAGTCATATTTCAGCGACTAATATGGAAACAAGATTAACGATTTAACAATAGTGAATTTAGGACTGAGATCATTTCTGGAATTACTGAATAAGATCAACTTTAAGAACTATTAAATAACTGGCACATTATAAAGAATACAAAATGTATTACTAATCTACATGTTTTAGACGTGAACAATTTTCCCCACTTTAAAATGATGGTCCTGCATAATAACAGTGAAGAGGGAAATTGTGATTTATAATCTTATAATCTAGACAATGTTGTGATTTGGATTTGTTTTGTGGTTAAAGAACATGATAGGGATGCCCTTCAATGTATCGCTCCTCGGGAGTGAATTATGACATAATTTTAGTTTTGCGTAAACCCTGTGTCCCAATGTTCATACCATCCATTCTAAATATGTGAGACCAAAGCATATATGTTGAAAAGAGTATGCCAAAAGTCCCCGGATGGTCTATTTCAGGTCGATTTTTGAAGTGTGGATCCGTGCACACTCTAATGGCTAAAATTGCAAACATCCATTGCGCTTTGGCAAAGGATTCGGTCCAGAACTACAAACAAGGGTGTTCATGGTGTGTGTGTGTGTGTGTGTGTTCACTGCTGTCTGCTGTGTGTGTGTGTGTGTGTGTGTGTGTGTGTGTGTGTGTGTGTGTGTGTGTGTGTGTGTGTGTGTGTGTGTGTGTGTGTGTGTGTGTGCACTTTGGATGGCTTTATTGCAGATCACAAATTCCAAATATGGCTCACCATACTAGGTCGTATGTAACTTTCACTTTCACTTAATCTGCAACAATATTTGTGAACTTTTCACAAAATGCATCATTATGCAGAAAATATGAGTATGAAAGACCCGCGACTGGCAGATCAAGGAGCTACTTCTTTTCTCACTAATACGGTGGAAAGATAAATTAAATGATATGTGGAGGATGTTAACTCTGACAAGATGATTGACAGGCCAGTTTATAGCGACAGGCTGCGTAACATATGTGACAGAGCGGTCCATTAAAGACGCAGTTGTGTTACATGATATTATGTCCCAAAGTACATACTTAATGGGCGTAGGCACATTGCGACGCAGCGTAGGCATATTTCCAATTTTTAGCCCTACGGCGCCCTCTAAAGGAAATCACTTTTTTTGTTTCATGATGGAACCTCATTAACACTGAATTTAAGTCCAACGTCAAAGTCAAACAAACAAACAAATAAATAAATAAATAAACCTGACACTCACAGCAGTATTTACAGTAAGGGAGATTTGAGTGTGTTTATCCAACCCTAAAGATTCAAATTATAGTCACAAATTACGTCACCCAAGAAACTGAAATCAAATTTCCATCACTCTGTAAATGGTACTCAGAAATGTGTTGCTTTATCAAACGTAACCGCTATTTCCTCTCTGTCTGCTGCATTAAAGTCAGTGGCAGGCAGCATCTCACTCACACCGCGTGCGCATCGTTATCACTTCCTTCACTTCAGGTGCTGCTGAACCTTTTACCGAGCACGCTGGGATGAAAACAATAGTTTGAGCTAATTTGACAAATAGAAACGAAGACTGATGATGACATGAACAGTTGTATTGTGTAAAGTTTTCGCGATCATCTGGAATAAAAGGTAACTGTTTTATTCGTTTTATTATGTGACGTCACTGAGAATTAAAATTTACAAGGGAACTTACAACTTACTTTCAATGGAAACGACAAGTTGTTGAGTTGTAAAGTCAAACCCTTACGATTTTATTATAGTAAAAGTGTAGTAACTATGGTTATTTAGTAGGTTGGTTAACGTTTGTATAACAGTTGTACTACAAAAACCACGATTACACTATGGTTAGTGTAGCAAAACCATGGTTAACCATGGTTTAACTATATTAACCATGGTTAGTATATATATATATATAAAAATTTGAGTAAGGGAAACCGGTAGTAACCCAATATTTAAGCGAGCAGGTATCAGTTCAATATGATTTACAATAAAATCCCATTAGTTAAGATTAGTTAATGCGTTAAGATTAACTAGCAATGATAAATGCTTTTGTTATGCTAGTTTTGTTATTAGAAGTATTTTAATGTTAGTTTATGTTAACTAATGTTAACAAATGGAACCTTACTGTAAAATGTTACAGATATTATACACAAAATATATGCAAGTGTAGAATTATGAATGTCCAGATGTTTATGATTTGCTAAATGCAAAGTTTACATTTTGACAAAAGCATGCAAATACACTCACACCAGTTTCACATCAGCAGCTTAATAAAAACGGTTTTATTTACCATGATGTGAGTTCGCCTCATATGGTGGTCATCATATTTGAGTCACAGACTAGGCTATGTTATATTGTGAACACGTCCTGCATATTAGAAAAAAATCACCCATAACGTGTTTTATCAAATTTGACTAGCCTAATCTGAGAGGAAATGAGAACAATATACTTCTATAAATGTATTTAAAGTAGCACGTGATGATTTTCCCCAGCATTACTGTTTAAATTAGCTTTGTTTTTCATAGTCCTTTCTTTTTTTCATATCAACCCCATGCTTTTTAATGAAATTCTGTTATTGCCCTCCATCATCTTTTATCCCACTCTCAGCTTTCCAGTGACCATGAACATAACCAGTCCAACAAACCACACAAACAGCTGTGAACCACCTTACGAGGAAGAAAACCCACTTCGACTTGTGGTTCTCTACAGCACAGTCCTCACATTAGGCCTGCCTGCTAACCTGATCACAGTCTTCCTCACGTTCCTGGAAGTGTGCCGGAAGAACGTCCTAGGAGTCTACCTCTTCGGCCTGTCAGTATGTGATCTGATGTATCTAGCTACACTTCCACTCTGGGCCATTTACATCAACAGAGGTCATCACTGGGAGTGGGGCTCTCTGACCTGTAAGGTCACTGGCTACGTGTTCTTCAACAACATGTACATCAGTATCTTCTTGATGTGTTGCATTTCCGCAGACCGCTTTGTCGCGGTGGTCTACGCCATGGAGTCTCGAGGTCTGAGAAAGATGAGGCATGCCGTGATCATCAGCGGTGTGATTGTAGTGGTCGTTGCTGTGGGACATCTGCCGGTTTTCACCATGACAGAGGGCGACTCTGAGAAAATTAAAGAGAAGCGGTGCTTTGAGCCAAGCGACCCCTCTGTCTTAGTGACGGGACTCAACTATGCCCGCTTCTTCATCGGTTTCTTCATCCCGCTGTGTATTTTAATAGTCACTAACTTGGCCATCATTGTTAAAGTTCAAGCTAGCACGGGTTTGAAGCCGCAGGCCAAAGTCAGAATTCGTAACCTGGCCTTAGCCGTCATCTTGTTCTTTTTAGTCTGCTTCACGCCGTACCATGTGATCCTTTTGTTACGTGCCATCAATTTCCACTTTTCGAATGGGAAATGTGACTTTGAAAGAAGTGTCTACACACCCTATACGATCTCTCTGGGTCTGTCTACCATCAACAGTGCTATAAACCCTGTTTTTTATGTGCTTAGCAGAAACAGTGTTCATAAGAAGATCCACAAAGGCTTACAAGGGTTACGTAGCAACTCAAGGACTTCTTCTTTAGCTTAATTTCTTTTGTTTTCTCAACTGGGACTTATTTAGCTTTTTCTGTTGCCTGTACAATATTTCAGCGTTTTGAATTAAAATATGACATATTTCTGTTATGCTTGTTCATTAAAATGAAATGTGGATGATTCATCTGTGCGTATGTTTAAAAAATATTTTGCCTTGTAATATTTAATCAAAATGTCATAATCTTCCGGTTGAAACGACTTTGCTCTTGTGACATATGCGGATTTCTCCAGTAATTGCATCTGGGTCATTCCATGTCAAATCTAAACCTCCCCAGTTCAAATTTGAGATTTTTGCTAATATTTTTGGAAGAAAGATAAACATCTTTATTGATGAAAGACAAAGCATTAAATGTCATGGATGCATTTTACTGAGTTTGTAGAGGGGGGTCAAAATGGCTATTTTCACTTGAGATACAGAGCCAAGTTACAGAGGGTTAAAAATCACTGTAAAATGATGCAGTGGACTAAACACATTCAGATCTACCTCCATCCAGTCAACAACTGGATCTATTAATTAATTCAATAATGCAGTTAAAAATGCACTTCTAAACATACAGTGACTTAAGATCACATTAGCAGAATTTGGCCAAAATGTCAATGGCAAAAAAGGTCCATTCTCTGTTGTCAATAGTGTAGATGAACTGTAAAACTCTCATGCAAAACTCTACACTGTATGGATTCCTTGTAAAGTGACTGAATGATTTTGCAGGCAAAATTGCTTAGAACAACAGTAAATGTGCCAGCCTAACCATTTTACCTACAGTGAGATAAAAGCCTTAAGTAGATATTATTATACAAAATAAAAATGTTTTTCAGCCAAAGTCAAGGTTTGTGATTAACAAAGCAAGAAATTATACAACAGGAAAACACCCCGATGACGTATCAAGATCTCGTGAGATGTAAGGTAATTTGACATTTTTATTGAAGTGTAAAATGTCATGCGGTGCAACTTAAACATAATATGTATGACTCACTGGAATTAATGCATGATATGTCTTTCAAGTTTTTTTTTAATAATGACAATAAGTTTTTACTTTTTATTCATGGTTACTTTTAGAGACAATTATGAAAAACTGCCTTTTTTTCCTTTTTGTTTTTCATCAGTTCTATTTGCCATTTTATATACAGGTGCTGGTCATATAATTAGAATATCATCAAAAAGTTGATTTATTTCACTAATTCCATTCAAAAAGTGAAACTTGTATAATGTATACATTCATTCCACACAGACTGATATATTTCAAGTGTTTATTTCTTTTAATTTTGATGATTATAACTGACAACTAATGAAACCCCAAATTCAGTATCTCAGAAAATTAGAATATTACTTAAGACCAATACAAAGAAAGGATTTTTAGAAATTTTGGCCAACTGAAAAGTATGAACATGAAAAGTATGAGCATGTACAGCACTCAATACTTAGTTTTTGCCTGAATTACTGCAGCAATGCGGCGTGGCATGGAGTCGATCAGTCTGTGGCACTGCTCAGGTGTTATGAGAGCCCAGGTTGCTCTGATAGTGGCCTTCAGCTCTTCTGCATTGTTGGGTCTGGCATATCGCATCTTCCTCTTCACAATACCCCATAGATTTTCTATGGGGTTAAGGTCAGGCGAGTTTGCTGGCCAATTAAGAACAGGGATACCATGGTCCTTAAACCAGTTACTGGTAGCTTTGGCACTGTGTGCAGGTGCCAAGTCCTGTTGGAAAATGAAATCTGCTTCTCCATAAAGTTGGTCAGCAGCAGGAAGCATGAAGTGCTCTAAAACTTCCTGGTATACGGCTGTGTTGACCTTGGACCTCAGAAAACACAGTGGACCAACACCAGCAGATGACATGGCACCCCAAACCATCACTGACTGTGGAAACTTTACACTGGACCTCAAGCAACGTGGATTCTGTGCCTCCTCTCTTCCTCCAGACTCTGGGACCCTGATTTCCAAAGGAAATGCAAAATTTACTTTAATCAGAGAACATAACTTTGGACCACTCAGCAGCAGTCCAGTCCTTTTTGTCTTTAGCCCAGGCGAGATGCTTCTGACGCTGTCTGTTGTTCAAGAGTGGCTTGACACAAGGAATGCGACAGCTGAAACCCATGTCTTGCATACGTCTGTGCGTAGTGGTTCTTGAAGCACTGACTCCAGCTGCAGTCCACTCTTTGTGAATCTCCACCACATTTTTGAATGGGTTTTGTTTCACAATCCTCTCCAGGGTGCGGTTATCCATATTGCTTGTACACTTTTTCTACCACATCTTTTCTTTTCTCTCGCCTCTCTATTAATGTGCTTGGACACAGAGCTCTGTGAACAGCCAGCCTCTTTGCAATGACCTTTGTGTCTTGCCCTCCTTGTGCAAGGTGTCAATGGTCGTCTTTTGGACAACTGTCAAGACAGCAGTCTTCCCCATGATTGTGTAGCCTACAGAACTAGACTGAGAGACAATTTAATGGCCTTTGCAGGTGTTTTGAGTGAATTAGCTGATTAGAGTGTGGCACCAGGTGTCTTCAATATTGAACCTTTTCACAATATTCTAATTTTCTGAGATACTGAATTTGGGGGTTTCATTAGTTGTCAGTTATAATCATCAAAATTAAAATCAATAAACACTTGAAATATATCAGTCTGTGTGGAATGAATGTATACATTATACAAGTTTCACTTTTTGAATGGAATTAGTGAAATAAATCAACTTTTTGATGATATTCTAATTATATGACCAGCACCTGTATATCTTAGCAAAGTCCAAATGTTAAAACAGTAGACGTTTTTGAGTTTGGTGTGAAACGCATGAAGCCACAGACACGTAATGAGGAAATGGTTAGAGGTTAGGTTAGGAGCTGATGTGCAGAAAAAGAGGATATCTTTCTGTTTGCAGGTAACAGTCTAGACATGTACAGACCGTGTGCCTGCACTCAGACACGTAGTTACACATGGGTGTGAGAAGGGCTTTTTTTTAAAGGATAAGTTCACAGATTGTCAAAGAGCTTTGTATTTTAATGTCAATAGTAATGTTTACAATGCCAGTACACAAATGGACAATGTGTTACCTGCGTACTACATTTGTGGAAACTACAGATCATACTTCCAAGTTTTTGTCTTCCACCATCCACGTCTGATCAAACCCAGTTTATTATACGTTTTGAAGTTTTCCTTCCTTTTTGGCCACTTCCATTTGTTTTTGTTTTACTACATAGACAGTAAACTTTTATCTGTTACCCCTCATTAGTTGATTACATATCAAAGGTGAACAAATGCATCCATTTAATTAATTGAATAATTTATCGTTTTAACTACTAGAAGTTTAAGCAGTTGGATGATTACGATGCATTTATAATATATTTGATCAGTTTATGTTCCCTGAGAATGAGAAATAAAACACAACTTTGCCATTGTTGTTGACATGCTCTGCCTGTTGAGAAGGGAGAACAAATGTGGTTACAGCACACCACACCACACCAGCTCTTCAAATCACAGCAGAATGTTTCCAAAAAGAATACTTAAAAAAAAACTATACAAAGAGCCATGTGTTAGAAATGATGTTGCTTACTAAGATGGTAAGCGTGAAGAATCAAGACTTGATGCATGAAATGTTTTGCTGTGGTGAGGACTTTGAGCATGAGAACGGATGCTCAAATCTGTTGTAACTTGCACTTTCCATGACCTTTAACTGTTTGTGAACTTCTCATTGGCTGAGTTGTAATAAAAGGTAGAGCAGTTCTGTTTTTTTTTAACAAACACACCGAATGGCAGGAAGTTTGATAGAATCATCTTACGTTTGTTCACATAAACCAGGACTGCCACAGAAAGCTTAAATGTACCAGTCTTGCCCCCGGTTTCACAGACAAGGCTTAATCTAGTCCCAGACTAAAATGCATGTTTGAGCAGTCTTAACTAATAATATCTTGCTCAAATATTTTATCTTAAAATATGTCAGTGTCATTGTTCTGTGTCAAGATGCACACCTGTAATGTTTTCTTCTAAGGCAAGGCATTTTTGTTAAAGTTGCTTAAATATCTTAATTATCTAAGGCCTAGTCCTGGCTTAAGCTAAACCCCGTTTGTGAAACCGGGCCTTGATGTTTTTTAAGTGGAAGGTGTATGAAGGCAGACTAAATCAGGAAAACAGCTTAAACGGAAAAATTATAATCTTGACTAATTTGATGAGAAGTTGTTGATGTTTTTAAATGGTCTTGATAGTTAGCTTAAAGAAATAAGATCACTTTATACTTACATACAATTTTGGGATTGACAACAACAACTAAAGGTCAAAAGTTCAAACTGTTTCTAACTAATCTTTTTGTTTTATCGCATATACAACAGAAGCCAAACAAATAAAACAATACATGCAGTTGAAGAGTTTTAAACTTCTCTTTTTATTACAGACAAGCTGTTCTAAAGTGCAGGACACAAACTATTAGAGCTGTATATTCATATATTCTTTAAAAAATATTAAATATTTCAAATATAAATATACCAAATACATTCAAACATTTCAGAAGTCAGTTTACAAGAACAAATAAGGCAGCTTTAAGGACAGTAAGCCATGAGCTTAGGCAGCAGCAGCAGCAGACGGTGGAATATATAATTAATCAATGGCTGCATTAACTTCCTGTAGGTTTACAGTGATTTTGTTCTTTTTAGGCACTTGTTAGTTTTCTTCTGTTGTTTTGTGAACAGCCTCCTTTTCATGTTAAATATGTTACAAAGTGTGTTCATCAAGTAAGTTAGGAATACCTTCATGAGCTAGTGTGCATACAGTAGTAGTACTTCTGTCAAGCACACTGTGTAACAGGCGTGGATTTATTTATAAATAGTGCTCGGAAAACTTTGGCTGTGCTTGTTTCCGTACACATTAATGAATGCAGGCAGTAGTGCATACTTTGTTTAAAGTTCCAGTTTTCTGAAATAGTGTGTATCAGTGCAACTGTAAGAGTGTGTGTGCATGTGATGTTGATTATTGCAGAGGATCTTTCTTGTTCTGGTAGGGCAGCAGGCTCGTGTTGTACTGGCTGAGCCACTGGCGTGAGATCTGATAAAAGAATCCTGGTGCTTTCCGACACTGTGATGTCAGCTACAAAACACAACAACAGAAACTTCATCACAAATGAGAAGTACATTCACTGTTAGAAGTTTGTTCGTTAGTCCATTACAGGAATACAAAAAAGTAGTTAAAAAGTAAACAAAAAAATATTGCAATAATTTAATATTCAATCTTCAAATTAATGTTGAAACAAAGACAGCATATTTATAATATTTGTTTAATGGCATCTTTTTGTGACTGAAGGCAAGTATCACTGATACCAAAAGTGATTGATTTCCTCTTTTTTATTTTGTTCTTTGATTAACATATCCCAGCAGCTGGGTTATTAGGTTATAAAAAATAAAATAAACATTACGCTCAGATGAGCTTTATTTGTCACATACACAATTATACAGAGTATAACCAGCAGAGAAATGTGTTCTCTGCATTTGACCCATCCAAGTGCACACACATGAGCAGTGGGCAGCCGACACTGCAGCGCCCGGGGAGCAGTTGGGGGTTCGGTGCCTTACTCGAGGGTGTCACCTCAGTCGTGGACACTTCCTGCCAGAGCCGGGATTCGAACCCACAACCTCAGATTACAAGTCCAACGCTCTATCCATTAGAGCCACGACTGCCCCTTATTAGGCTGCTATTCATTTAAGACCTGCCGCTGCTGAACGTGATGCCGATCTTACACGCATGCTCGTAGATTCTTTCCTGCTTTAATATGAAATGATACAAGCTACAGCACGCACACAGTATAACGGCTGACAGGACAGGGAAATTAGTTTTTACTGACATATGGCCTGACAACATCTCATCTGACCGCAGTTCTCTGTTTTTCTACTGAAGCTCCTGGTCACCTGTACTGTTTCCGCACTCGTTTGACTTGTGCTTGTCACTGAGGCGAAGACGTAAAGAAGTTATAAGTCTAAGTACATTCAATTCTTGCCAAGAAAAGAGAGACAGAAGTGATTGGGGTGTCAACCCTAACCCTGCGTTAACTGTGCTAAATATTTTTACGCTGTTAAACTGGAAAAATGTATCGATGTTAATGCACAAATTGACAACACTAATATATAAAGTATCTCACAAAAGTTAGTACACCCCTCACATTTCAGCAATCATTTTAGTATATATATTTTCAAGGGACAATACTATAGAAATTAAACTTGGCTATATTTTAGAGTAATAAATGTGCAACTTGTATAGCAGTAAATATTTACTGTCCTGTGAAAATAAATCAACATACAACCATTATTGTCAAAAAAGCTGGCAACAAAACTGAGTACACCCTAAGTGATAGCAGCTATACATCCTTTAACCATGCAAAGCCACATGTACTATTTATCATGTTCATGTTTTTGTCTGCATGACAGGACCATATAAATTTGTGTATCTTGTTTTAGAGCAGTACAAATTTGGTTCTTTTAGTACAATTCTCTCATACTGACCACTGGATGTTCAACATGGCACCTCATGGCAAATACATCTCTGAGGATTTTAAGAATTAGAATTGTGGCTCTCCACAAAGACGGCCTAGGTTATAAGAAGTTCGGTAACAGCCTGGAACTGAGTTACAGTACAGTGGCCAGGGTCATTCAGAGGTTTTCCAAGACGGGTTTCACTCAGAACAGGCCTCGCAAGGGTCGATCGAAGATATTGAGTCCTTGTGCATTGCATCAGGTGCAGTAGCTGGCTTCAAAAAACAGACGCATGAGTGCTGCCAGCATTGCTTTAGAGGTTGCAGAAGTGGAAGGTCAGCTTGTCAGTGCTCAGACCATACGCCACACACTGCAACAAGTTGGTTTGCATGGCCGTCATCCCAGAAGGATGCCTCTTATAAAGCTGGCTTACAAAAAACCTGCAAACAGTTTGCTGAAGACAACTGGGCCAAGAGCATGAATTACTGGAACCATGTCCTGTGGTCTGATGAGTCTAAGGGCCTTGTTTGACTCAGATGGTGTCCAGCATGTGTGGCGCCCTGGTGAGGAGTACCAAGAAAATTGTGCCTTGCCTACAGTAAAGCATGGTGGTGGTAGCATCATGATCTTGGGCTGCATGACTACTGCTGGTACTGGGGAGCTGCGGTTCATTGAGGGAAACATGGATTCCAGCATGTACTGTGACATTCTGAAGCAGAAGATGATGCCCTCCCTTCAGAAACTGTTTTCCAACATAATCACCCCAAACACACCGCCAAGCTGACAACTGCCTTGCTGATGAAGGTGATGGAGTGGCCAAGTATCCAGAACTGAACCCTATTGAGCACATGTGGGGCATCCTCAAGCGGAAGGTGGAGAAGCACCATGTGTCTAACATCCAGCAGCTCCGTGATGTCATTTTGGAGGAGTGGAAGAGGATGCCAGCAACAACCTGTGCAGCTCTGGTGAATTCCATGCCCAGGAGGATTATGGCAGTGCTAGACAACAATGGTGCCCCTACAAAATAGTCACACTTTGGACACAGTTTTGACATGTTCACTTAGGGTGTACTCATTTTTGTTGCCAGTTATTTGGACAATAATGGCTATATGTGGAGTTATATTTAGAGGACAGTACATTTGTACTTCTATACAAGCTGCACATTGACTACTCTAAAATATATTAAAGTTTCATTTTTGTGGTATTGTCCCTTGAGAAATTATAAAATAATTTTGCTGTAATGTGAGGGGTGTACTCACTTTTGTGAGATACTGTATATATAGAGTACATATACACACACACACATACACACCGACCTTGGTTTGAATAAGTGCTGCAGGAGGGTCTTGCGGATCTTCTAGTTCAAGAAGAGTAGAGGTCTAAAAAAAGGTTTATTTATTTTAGTAGCACCACAAGTCAGAATATGTATCAGTACACCTCTCACCTCAACAAGCCACACGAGCTAACAAACTCTGTAGCACAAATGGTGTGCCAATGTGCCAGATTTGAAGATTTTAACACTCACCTGTGAGTCAGCGCTTGTGTCAGGCTGTCTGAGCTGGAGGGTTTTGAGCAATCCTTCATGGGAGTGTAGTTTGGGTTTGGGACCTGATAGTCTGAGAATTTCAGACCCAGACTGTAGATGACACCAGAAATTTGCAGCTTCGCTGATGGAAAAAAAAAGAGAGCGAAAGACTTTTGACAATGACAGACACTCCATTGATACTTCATCAATTAAACAGGCTTGTGTGCAGAGATTTAATTATAAACCACAACATTTTACTGTGCAAACTCGTTTGAGCGCACTTCAATCAGGGAAAATATTGACAATGTCCAGATACTGGAGGCTCTTACCCTGATCTTACATGGTTCAGTTAAGACAGTCGAATACGAGTGACTAAGATAAAGAACGGGTCAAATGTATTAATCTAATCTAGTGTTCTTAGAAATGTATCTGTGCATTAATATTGTTTTCAATAAAAGTATGTTTAATGGTATTGTCCCTTGAGAAATTATACTAAATGTGTTGCTATAAAGTGAGGGGTGTACTCTTTTGAAAGATACTGTATGTATAGAGCACGCACACACACACACACACACACACACACACACACACACACAACGACCTTGGTTTGAATTTTGAATTTGGTTTAACAAAAAACTTAGTAATATAAGGCAACTATCTAAAAGAGAAGGTTTTTAATATTTTCTTAATATTTTAAATGTCTATTTTTTGTATTAATGTTTATTTATTAGTTTTCATTTTCTGTAAACAGTAATAACCCTGCTAATCAATTAAAAGTGTGTATTTTTCATACACCTTAAATACATTACTACTACTACTAATAAACAATTACTATTCATTATTTACAAAACAATGTCAAACTCATAATGCTTTAACAAAACTACTTCACCTTCACATTTCTTCTTCTAAGAAATAATCATACAATAATAAAACATTAGGGCAAGTCATAGAAGAGGAATATTCAAGTCATTATATTTATGAATTGCATTCATAATTAACTTTAGGAAAAAAATTATAGATTGAGAAACAGTCATTAACAAGATGGCTGCTCAATGTACCAGCTACTCCAGTAAGAAATATACTGGCTAAATGCAATGCATCTCATTGCAACCGCGTTCATTATTTCATAATGAACAGTAACAAAAGCCATAGACAAGTACCTTGATATTGCTGCAGACTGAGAGGGCTTGTTTAATGTGCTCTGCAGTAGCACAGACAATGTAGGGATTTCCATCACGGCAGGGTCATTCTCATCTCCCTCAACTTGAAAGCAGTCGTTAAAAATGACCCAGGGATTCCCCTTTTCGCCATTTTCAGTCTGTGAAACACACGTATCAAATACCACAATAACACAGGTGCAACAGTCTGAAAGCATGTCACTTTTAGAACAGTAAATTAATTTAGGCATGCAACCACAGAAAAAATATGCAAAACTACATAACATACATTTTTAGGAGACTTGAAAGTTCCTGCATCTTCCTCAAGTAGGGTTGATGATTCCTCTTTCCCGGTATTGTCCTGGAATGCACCCCAGTCTGAAAAGCCACTGCCATCTTGCTCGGGTTCTGTCAAGTCCGTAGAGCTGAACGTGGACCAATCATCAAAGCCTTCACAACTCTGAAAACCATCTTTACCATAACGGTCCAAGATACACTCCCCCATCACACACAGCAACGTTATTATTGACTTACAGTCCAGTACTGTTCTGTCTACTGTACATCTACTTGTTCAATCGAGCTAGAGCAGGATCAGCAGAAATACCATGCCTTTATCCCTATTGACCTAAATTCTGTTGTTTTCGTCTTCGTAGCTACACTTTTGGCAGTGAGCAGTTTGTTCTCTGGTGTCCCACAGGAAGCAGGGAGTTCCCATTGTGTTTCAGAGGCAGATACACATGCTTCCTTCCAAAGACATTTCCTCAGTTACTTTACTTCGATTACCAGGAAGAGGAATCTGGGAGGGAGAAACAAATGTAAATTATTAAAGTTAAATTAACATTTTATTTTATTTAGAAACTATCTATCTATCTATCTATCTATCTATCTATCTATCTATCTATTCACTCATGAATAAATAAATATAATTTCAAAATTAAATAGAAAAGAATAAAACAAAATAAAAATTAACTATTTAGCTTGGATGGAACAACAGCTACACTAATTATGTCTCTATTTGTTTCTGCCACGGGATTAACATCCCGTGGTAACTAGGAATTACACAAGCTTCAGTCTGAATCCAACCATTAAATGATCTGAGATGACCGAACACCTGAGAAGAGACGATGATAACCCCTCGGAGGACCTCAGAGGAAACCAACCCTCAGACAGTATACAGAGTTAACCAAATTTTGCCCTAAGTTAAATATATTACGTTTCTACAATATATAAATCTATTGTAGAAACTTAATTTCCTGTAAAGCTGCTTTGCAACGATTGTAAAAAGCGCTATACAAATAATTTTGAACTGAATTTAATTTAGATATGCAAACTGAAGTTTGAATTTGCAATTTTATTCCACATGATCCAAACTTTAAAATATTTAAACTTATGTATTTTCTAACGTGTCAATTTTACATAACCAATCTTTAATAGCAGTAATTATGTAAATAAATGATGAGGATCCCTGTGTCTGAAAATTGGGAACCACACACAAAAAAACGATTACACAAGGCTGTTTCCTTTTAATACAAAAATATTAAAAACAATTAAACAAAAAGGCTGTTTCCTTTTTATACAAATATATATATATATATACATAAAAAAATGCGGTTTCATTTTTATACACACACACACACATATATATATATATATATATATATAAATGAAACAATCAGGTATCGCTATTCTGATGAAATGTACGTTGCTTTGGGTTTTCAACAATGTAGCGGTCATATTAAAAGACACATGAATGTAAATAAACAATTTTTACGTCACATAACGTTTATATGAACCGTAATAAACCAATAAAAAGACAATATCCCACTTACCGTCATAAAGAAATCGCAACAGGTGTAATGAAATGCTGATAGCCTCCTAAAATAGTTTTTGTTCCACGTATTGCTTCCGCAGTTTTCTTTCGGGAATCTGACGTCTCACGAACAGGCGGAGCGAGCGGGCGCACCTGTGCTTTGACAACTCGCCCAGCACGCGGTCTCGGACGGTAACCACAGTGACAAACTCTCGCGAGATTAACTGATGCTGCGTCCCAATTCGCAGACTATCCGTGCTAAATAGTATTCGAAAATATAATTATTATGTCCCAAATCATAGTATGTTTAAAAAAGTATTAAAAAGTATGCCAAAGACTCCCGGATGGTCTATTACTTCCGGTCAGAATTCGAAGTGCAGATCTAATCCCAGGAATCTAACCATAGACATTATATACGTGTATATATCTATGGATCTAACGGCTAATATTGCCCACAACACATTGCGGGATGGACGGAGATTCGATTAGAACTACAAAATGCACACAAAGTGTTACAAAACTACAAACATGGCGGATGTGCGCTACCAACGGATAGGTAGATAAAGGGGTTTGAGTGATACATAATCAGTCTAATCTAATGAAAAATATTTTTTAAGTTATCCACGTTATATTTCATCTGCAGCAACACTGTGAACTTGTATAATGGTTTGGTGTTTAACTTTGAAATGCATTATTATGCAAACACACGAGCAGAGTTTTTCGGCACGAAATAACGTTACCCGCGATGTGTTTCTTTATTTCTCTCCAATACGGTAGGAAATCAAATTAAACGAAATGTGGATTTTGTTAACTGAGATAAGATGACTGACAGGCAGTTTTAACAGTTACAGGATGCATGTAACTAAGCAACAGAGCGTCTGTTAAAGACACAGCTATGACGAAGTAGTATGTCCCAAAGCTTGCCTACTATTCTGCTACATACTCAAAGGTATGTACTTGTTCTTCACAAAAAAGAGTATATACTTTTAGGGCATGGTATAAGTAGGCGAATTGGGACGCAGCAAGAGACTGGACTCGACAAAATGAATCAAACAAATAATTTATCATTCATAAATGCAAGATGACTAACAAAAAAGTTACTTTATGATATGCTTACCGAAGTACGACAATACGTATATTAAAATAATATTTGAATAAGAAAGCTATAAGCCTTCAAAAGATTGTGAGCTTCACAAACTATTTATTTGATATTTTCTACCCATATCCTTTTTTTTTTTACATTACTACAACCCAGCACTTTTTTATTTAGTCCCAGGGTTACCCTTATTTTACTTGTCTCTTAATTTGCATTAAGCATAATTGATCAATATTTGCATTTGAACTAATGTGCATTCATGTTAGTTTATTCAGTAAAAACTATATTTTTATAAATAAACATTATACTTGTAAAAATACCTTAAAGAATGATGAATTAGCCGTTTGACCAAAAGCATTGATATATGTATATTTCAGAATATTGGTCAATTGTTGATCAGTATTGCAATATGAAATACAAATCTAGTAAAATGACTTGGTGTGTGGAGTATGTTACGTAATTTTAGAAAACAATCTCTGATCCTTATGAACACAAACCAGATACAAAATTCATGACAAGCACAAACAAAATATAGAAATTAAGAATCCCTTTATTACAGATAATGTTTAGTTCATTACATTTATTTAGGACAAAGATGTGCAAAGGTTTAGTATGGCGCATAGAACATCTAATCTCATCCTAAAACTCTACCTGTCAGCTAGTAAACCTGTGACCAGAAAAACAGAGGGGATTCCTCTAAATTATAGTAAAAAGCAGTATTTTGAGTGGTTAGAGGAGATGTCTTATAGTTATTCTGCAAGTGCAATTGACAAGGGGAGAAGGAGAGTTATTATTTTAGGGATGAAAATCAGTTTCAGTAACTGCGACCAAACAGTGTGTAGAACTGCGCAGGCTCTTTGCCGCTGACACACATCTGACCGGCCTGCAGGGCCATCAAGGGCTCAAAGGGGATGCACAGACTCTTGGCTCCCATTGAAGGTGCACCAGGCTCCAGGTCTTGATCCCTGAGGACACAGGAAACAGTGTTAATGGTAACCATTCTCCCAAGAAAATCCCATGAAAAATGTCATTCTTGAGGGATTTAGAGGTCCTTGGAATTGAAATATTAAAAAAATCAGGTATCAGAATACTGGTTAAGGAATAACAACCCAAAAGCATGGATTGATCTCTTACTTGGCCGTTATCTTCTTAATCCAGTCCTCACACTCAATGCCTCCACAGAAGGGAATTTGCACAATCTGTGATAAATTATATGAATTAGGCAAGTTTCTAGTTTTGATGAAAAAGCTATGGATCCACATCGTTTACTTACTCTTCCCTGGTCCAGATCTTTCTGGAATTGCTCCATGGTATCAGCCACAACCATGTGTTTGTGCAAATCATCAGAGGCCCTGTGACAAGTTAACAAACCCTAAGTCATTTTCTGCATCTGATGGAATTCAGAGAGCTTTAATGTGGTGATACCAGTCAGCAGATGTTTGTACCGTTTAAAGAGGTTGTTCTGGATCTCTTCCAGAAGGTTTAGGATTTTCTTCTCAACGTCAGCCTCTGGCACAGTGAGCTTTTCTCCTGTGTCTCTTCTTACTGCTACAAACTGACCCCGTTTTAAGTCCTTTGGCCCTACCTCGAACCTTATGGGCACACCCTGCATTCAGAAAACAGGAAGTCAGACATAAAGCCTCTGTGATCTTTGTTATGATTATGCAGCGAGAGAGAACCTCCATACCTTCAGCTCCCAATGATTGAACTTCCAGCCAGGTGAGTAATTATCACGCAGGTCTGCCTTGACTCTGACGTCTGCCTTCTGTAGTCTAGAAAGATATTTAGAGCACTGGGCCAACAGAAGCTCTTTCTCCGTTTCTGGGAGAGTGGCTGTGATGCCGCAAGGAATGATGACGACCTGCGAATCACAGTGTAAGTTTTAATACAACACTATGATCCATTATATCCAGGAAAAATAAATTGTGGATCTCCAGCGTACCTGTAGACATGCTACTCTGGGTGGCAGCACCAGGCCCATGTTGTCTCCATGAACCATTGTCAAGACTCCGATGGTTCGTGTGGTGATGCCCCAGGAGTTCTGGTAGGCCAGCTGTTTCTCACCTGGTCTCTTAGGGTCCTCAAAGACGATATCAAACATCCTGGAGAAGTTCTGGCCCAGGTGATGAGATGTGGCACCCTGCGAGAATAATGAATAGAGTTTTAGATCTAACTGCAGTACTTTGATGCTAAATGCTAACAAGGTAATGATAAAATGATTGATAAAATGTAACCATCTCTCTGTAGCAGAAAAAAACGACTATTTTATTGATGTCTTTAATACGTTTCTAGGTCTTGAACTTGTCAGTTGTGTTGCCGTCTATGCAGGGTCAGAAAGCTCTCGGATTTCATCAGAAATATCTTAATTTGTGTTCTGAAGAACAACAAAGGTCTTATGGGTTTGGAACGACATGAGGGTGAGGAATTAGTGACATAATTTGGGTGAACTATCCCTTTAAAGTAGTTAAACAGACCAAACAAAGATTGTAAATTAGGAGAATCTGCATGTTTTAAAGGCTAACCTGAATAGCCCTGCCGCTTGCTGAGATGTACGCCTCCACAGTGGTGGTGTAGTCTCCTCCTGCAAACTTCTCCTTCTCTGTTTTCCTGCCCTTGACCACAGGGATTGCCATCAGCTCCTCGTACACTCGAGCATACAGGTCCAGAATCTGCAGAACCTGCACACATGACAGATGAAAGAGTAGGAGGGTCAGAAACATGGCACAAATTATTTCTGGATCTGTATGTAAATAGTAAGCTGTGATCAATCACATCTCACCTCCTCTACAGCTTCCTCTTTAGTGGCAAACGCTGTGTGTCCCTCCTGCCAAAGGAACTCTCTGGTCCTCAGGAAGGGCTGGGGGTGTTTGAACTCCCAACGCTGAGAAAAGCAAAAAGTGGAATGAAGACACAGCCCTTAATTTAGATTTGTTTGCAAAAGTGTACGACTGAGGCTGAAACTGACCACGACGTTGCACCACTGGTTGAGTTTGATTGGCAGGTCTCTGTGTGACTGAACCCACTTGGCATAGGCAGGGTACATGCTGCATCAATGAAAGAAGGGATTGAATTTATTAAATAGACAAAAAGATGATAATCCAATCCATGTAAGATACAGCTGCAGTTGCTCACCGGTCTCACTAGTGGGACGCACAGCAATGGGCTCCGCCAGCTCTGTCTTTCCTGATCTTGTTACCCAAGCAACCTAAAGACATTTGCAGATAAAACGCACACATCTGACTTGAAGTTCCACACACTGATAAGCCCAAATATTACATTATACTGTATGATCCACCAAAATATTTCATTCCAATTATCATATAAAACATTAAATAAAAAAATGCAGTAAAAACAATAATATTGTGAAATATCAATATATTTAAAACCAACTGTTTTCTATTGTAATATATTTTAAAATGTTATTTATTACTGTGATGACAAAGCTGAACTTTAAACATCATTACTCCAGCATCACAAAATCCTTCAGAAATAATTATAATATCCTGATTTGGTTTTCAAATAATTTTTTTTTACTATCAATGTTTAAAACACTTGTGCTGCTTGTTTTCAAACTAATTGCATCCTTGCTAAATAATATTAATGGAAAATATATAGGTATTAAATGTTGCTCATATACTTCCATCTCCTCACCTCTGGAGCGAAATCTGCAATGTGGCTCTTCTCTTTCTCCAGGGCAGCCTGAGAGACAAACATGGGGAAGTAGCAGTTCTCCACACCCAGCTTCTTGATCTCCCGGTCAAAGAATTCTTTGATGGCATCCCAGATAGAATAAGACCAGGGCCTCAACACGTAACAGCCACTGACGTCGTAATACTCGATCATCTCAGCCTTGGTGATCACCTGAAAACAGCAAAAACTATGATTTTAGTAAAACAACAACAGTTCTCCTACAGTTTACAAAATTATGTGTACAAAGTGTACCTGTGAGTACCAATCAGCCAGGTTTTCCTCTTTCTTGGCCTCTAGTCCCAGCCTACATTTGAGAAACACAAAGTAAACGAGTTTATCTTTCCTGCTGGCAAATGCCACATTGCCTTGCTTAAAGCATAACTGAATTTATTTAAGTGAAGTGTTCATAAATACAGCATAAAGTCTGAAAAAGACATTCAGACAGAACAGACTGTGTTTAGGGTTTAATCTTGGAGGACAAAACCAGTTGTGGCAGTACTAAAACAACTGCAAAACTTTCTCAAGTCTCCCTTCAAATAGTTATCAACATCTTGTGGAACCACATATAAGGGTATCTGACAGCTCAGTGTTGTGCTTTTGTCTCTCACCGTGTCTGTTTCTTTGACCCCTGGCCATCTCCTGCTCCTCCTGCTCCAGAGTCTTGACTTTGTTGAGGTTTCTCTCCTCCTTTCTGCTGTTTACGACCTCCTCCTCCTCCTCCCTGCTTCTCAGACTTGTTCTCTCGCTCCTTACGGCTCTTATCTTCTCCTCCGTGTTCCCTGAGGTTCCTGGAGTGGTCACAGGCTTGTACTCTTCTCCAGTGAGGGCTTTATACTGACCCTTCAGTTCAAGCAGAGTCTTCACTGCTTTATCAACTTGCTCCTAAAAGCAGATTAGAATCACATGAACACAAAAAATAAAGCCACATTATTAATTACATTCTGCAAACAAATGCAAACCGACCTTGAGAGCTTTTTCTGCTTTAAGCAGTCTCACTTGCTCCCCTGTTGGGCTATGTCTGCAAACAGTGCTTGAGCCTGAGGGGAGGAGCTGGACTGAGGCTGGGAGGAGCTAGATTGGGATGGGGCAGGGCTGGATAGTACAGGGGCGGGGCCTGAGGATGGAGCCACGCCTGGTTTGTATTCCTGTCCGGTTTGCTGCTTGTACTCGGCTTTAAGTCTCAGCAACTCCTTCACTGCAGCATCTGTCTGATCCTATAAAAATATGAGTAATTCTTGAATATGATCGCATTAAACTCAGATACTTAAATTCTGAGCAAAACTGAAATAATTCAAAACCTTGGGTGCCTTTTCTGTTTTCAATTTCCTCACAAGGTCTCCTTGTTGAGAGACACGATAAATAGCCTTAGGAGAGCTGTCAGAGGAGTCAGACACAGCAGGGGTGGTGGCGGCAGGCTGAGCTGGAGCTGATGGAGCAGCACCAGCGGGGGGAACTCCGGGTTTGTACTCCTGCCCCGTCACCTGCTTATATTCTGCCTTCAGAACCAAAAGCTGCTTTATTGCTGCATCAACTTGCTCCTGGGGAGGAAAGAAAAAAAATAATGCTGTTTTACTAGGGTGAAAAATATGTAGAAATGTTCTGGGATTTTATCGATAAAGATAATTAGATGATATTTTGCAGAGTGTGTTATTGTGCTGGTATCTTAGGGACTGCCATGGACAACTGACTCAAAGTTTTGGATATTCTTCATATTTTGTGTGGTGGTCAATTCACACTGATATAAATTACTCTTTTACAATAAGTTAAAGTTGGCATTTTTACCTTTATAAAGCCATTTTTTTCTAAAAGTGTCTATTATCTTTTGAGGCAAATTCTTACATTTAATCAGTGAATTATGAAATCCGTATCAACACAATTCACCTTTGCAATACAGAGGAAACACAGAAGCTGCATCTGAAGTGGCATTTAGATGTTTTTACACATTGTTTAATGCAGGACATGAATGCATTTAACCTACTATTACAAATGCATAAATACTTGTTTGATATATTAAACAAATTGTTGAATACTGATATTTGAAATTATTTAAAATACAAAAATACTTTTAATGTGAAATTAAAACCCCCAGGAGGTGACAGCACAGTTAATAAGCGAGTGATCGCGATTAACCCGAATAAATTAAACGGGTGATTCATTCAGGAACGAAACACCATCATGTTGCTCAGAGATGCAAAACAGCATTGTGGCTTTGTTTAATTGTTTATGTTGTCAAAATAGATGGAAATATGCTAAATTCTTGTTTATTGAAATGTTGTAAAAAAAAAAGTATATATAACATTTGTAATCATGGTAATTTTTGGAGAAAAAAAACGGCACACTTCATGTGAAATTGATTAACTATATTAAGTTGTATAAAAATAAAACAATTCTGCCCCCATGTCTGAAATTTGTGATCATTCTAAATGTATGTTAATAGACTGAATCATGCAGTGAAACAACACACTCAATCTGCAGGCGTGTTTTGAATGTTTTTTGCAAAGTGTGACCCTGGACCACAAAACCACTCTTGTGTGTCAATTTTTCAAAATTGAGATTTATACATCATCTGAAAGCTGAATAAATAAGCTAACAAATAATATTTGGCTGATATACAACTATTTGAAAATCTGGAATCTGAGGGTCCCTAAAATCACCTTTAAAGTTGTCCAAATTAAGTTCTTAGCGATGCATATTACTAATCAAAACTGATTTTTTTATATATTTACGGTAAAAAATATCTTCATGGAACATGATCTTTACTTAATATCCTAATGATTTTTGGCATAAAATATTTTTTTTTAATTTTGACCCATACAGTATAATTTTGGCTATTGCTACAAATATACCCCATCGACTTAAGACTGGTTTTGTGGTCCAGGGTCACAAATACTCCATGTCAAATCGCACATCACTACAACAACTATTACAATATTAAATCACAGATGATATATATTGCACACCCTATGCTTTACTAACAATTACACTGTTTCTTGGAATGACCACAGCAAAATAGTTTTGATTATTATTTATTACTTATTTGATATTAATAACACTAGTCATCAAATGGAATAATACATTATATTTTAAGAATTATTATGTCAATGGAAAAGAAATGCAACTATGGTCTCACTTTTGGTGCTTTCTCTGCTTTCAGCTTTCTGACCAGCTCCCCTTGATCTGACACACGCCCATATATGGCAGCAGGGGAGGAGTCAGACGAAGGGGCGGATTGTGGGGGAGATGCTGTGGGAGGAGCCATGCCTGGTTTGTAGTCTTGACCAGTAAGCTGTTTAAACTCAGCTTTGAGAGCCAAGAGCTGTTTTATTGCAGCATCTACTTGCTCCTGTAAAATAAGGAAGACATGTTCAGTTTCACTATTTACCAGTTATAGGCAGATCTAAACATTATATCTGATATCATGTAGACCTGCTATATAGAGATCGACCGATATATCGGTTTACCGATATTTTTCCTGATTTTTAAGCATTTTACCATTATCGGATATCGGTTTTTGAAAAAAAGTTGTTTTTATTTTTTATTTGTCACATACACAATTATACAGAGTATAACCAGCAGTGAAATGTGTTCTCTGTATTTGACCCATCCAAGTACACTCACACATGGAGCAGTGGACACTGTTCACTCCAGCACGGCCACAGCATGTAACTTTATACAAGATTAACTTTTTTGAAACACGCTGAATTATATTAACATTTACTATAGAACCATTATTTCGCCAATAAACATCTAAATAAATACATCTCTATCGAAATTAATTATTTATTATCTCCACAAGCGATCGCAGTTTGAGTATAGTTCTGTGTTAATGCATAGATAAACCGTGCTGTTAGCAGTTATTTCATAATCTAGAATGACAATTTTTTTTTATAATTCTGATAAAACATGCCAGTCGAGAAATGCAATAAAATACGATGTTTTGTTTGTTATAGCTTATTTCAATATTCCAGAGAATATTATTCAGTGAATTAACATTATCCAGTGAATTATTATTCACTCTTTAGCCTATAAAACAGTTTATAAACCTAAAACTGTAGTTTAAAATGAAGTTGATATGGCTTCTGTCCTTTATTTTCTCCATTTGAAAACATTAGACATTCTTTTACTTATTGTTAATATCAGTGTTGCTGATGATGCTTTTTATAAATAAAATATTTTTATTGTTGTAATTTTAAGATGAAATTTTACATGAACATTTTAATTTTCAACAGTTGTTTGTTGTTGTTAAGATGACTGAAAGGAGGAAAAACCAAAGCGAAGAATGGACTTACTTCACTCTGTTATTTATTTACTTTATAACAGTAAACAAATATCGGTTCTGCATATCGGTTATCGGATACATAACCGTACAAATAATCGGTATCGGTTATAAAAAAAATCAAGATCGGTCGATCACTAATACTACTTATACACTTTTAAAGGTGCAGACACATTTACCACTGCTTGGCAATATATTGTGGCAAAATCCATCACTTCAACAGGAAATCATAAATTGGGAGGGCGAAAAAGTTCCCCACACAAATTTCACTTGTGTTCAAGTTTGTTACAAAAATTCCTGATGAATAGAAAGCAGCTTGCTTTGAAAGTTATTTCTGTGACACTACAAAGAAGATGCTAGACTATTAAAATCACCCAAAAATAAAATTCTGTTGTTCCAAACCTGTATGCATTTCTTTCTTCTACTGAACAAAAATTAAGATATTTTGAAAAATGTTGGTAACCAAACAATTGGGCAAAAACTATTTGGTTAACAACATTCTTCAAAATAGTTTGTGTTCTTCAGAAGAAAGAAACGGTTACAGAAGAACTTTAGGGTTGTAACTACTACTTTAAGCTATTTATTTTAACAATAGCCTTTTTTGCCAGCATAAGTATGAGAACGTGTCCACACCTTAAGACAGCATCCCAATGATGCAGACCCTTATAAGCAACTAAAAATGCAGAAGTGTGGCTAGAAAATGGTGTCTAGGTAGACAGCTAGCAACAGCGAGGGAAACAGACCTTGGGTGCTTTTTCAGCCTTCAGTTTTCTGACCACCTCTCCCTGCTCAGCAACACGAGTGAATGGACAACCGGTGGAGGCAGGGCTTGGACTTCCTGCTGCAGGGGTGGGGGCGGAGCTCTTCTGTGCTTGGGCAGAAGTAGCTGGAGCTATGCCAGGTTTGTACTCCTGTCCGGTCAGTTGTTTGAACTCAGATTTCAAAGCCAAGAGCTGCTTTACAGCAGCGTCCACTTGTTCTTTAGGGGCCTTGTCTGTCTTGAGCTGCCTGACCAGGTCTCCCTGAGCTGTAATGCTGGAGAATAGGGCGGAATGGTCTACTGGCATGGCCAGTGCTGGCCTGGAGACAGGAGCCTGTTTGGCTTTGCTCAAAGGAACAGCCTCTGCCTTAACCTGAACAATATGAATGGAGCAATCATTTTATTCAACATTTGAAAAGAAAGTAATTAAGAGAACGAATAGATGATCCAATTTTGTGCTCACAGGTTTAGCAGCTGTCTGGCTCTTGCTCTTGTCCTTGGAGCCAGCAGTGGGCATCTCTTTTGTGTGTCCGTCTGGGATGTAGAGCAGGACACAGGGACTCTCCTTGCAGCTGTGAGGGCTAAACAAAGAGGTCCAATTATAAACGGAGCACAAAAACAGAGTTTTTTTTTATTCATTAAAATAGTTTATTATTCATAAGACTGTGTGTTGAATGGATTAGAGGCGTTGTAACCTGATTGGCTCATAAGGCTGATCACAGACATAGAAACCCCGTCTCTGCAGCTGTATGATGTCACCTTTCATCAAGTCCTTCAGGCAAGGGTCTCCTAACATCTTCTCCTCTATCTGGAAACAAAGTATTCACTTTAATACACATCAACATTTTTATAATATATGTACAAGTGTTAAGAAATTAATACTTCTTGTTTTTCATTGTTCTACTCAAAGAACTCTAAAAATATATTATGGTTTCCTCAAAAATATCAAGCATCACAACTGTTTTTAACATTGATTATAAAAAATTATCTTGAGCACCAAATCAGCATATTAGAATAGTTATATATGTTTTAAATATATTAAAAGAGAAAACAGTTATTTAATAAACATTTTTTGTGGGGGGGGTGCAAATAATTGTAGCCTTGGTGAGCATAAGAGACTTCTGAATGGTCTTGTATTTTTGCACTTACTTGTGTTATGTAGTGCCATTCATAAATGTTATGCAAATCAAGTGTGTAATTATGATGAACATACAGTTAGGCTAATAGAATTCTGTCTATTCATCACATTGCAAAAAGCCATTTATGTATTACGTATTTATTTTTCACAAAAGGATCTAAAAAAACTGCTCAACTGTGATGCATGCATTACTACAAAAACACCCAACAGACTTGAGTACCACACCTTGCTGTTCTTGTTGATGTAAGCCTTGAAATCGTCATCCTTGCCCAAAACTGGTTTGGTAATGAGGTGCTGGTAGTTGACGCAGACAGTGGGCACAAATGGAGCACGGCTAGACTCAGCGAGCCAGGTGATCTTAGTGGTCTTCTTATAATCAGTGTTCTCCAGGTTCAGACGACCATCTAGTGACGTGATTGCTCCACTGGCATCCCTGCAGACACAAAGACAAACTTCATTCAAAAGTTTGGGATCAGTATTTTTTTTTAAATACCTTTATACAGCAACGACAATAAAAACTGAGCTAAAAATAGGTTAAAAATAATGATTTTTGAAAATAATCTAAGTGATTTTTTTTACCAATATTGCGATTTAATATGCAATTATTTTTTAAAGCTCTTTATGTTTTGTATTACTCAACAAAGACAAACTATAAATCATTGCATAGTATGACCAACACAATATTAGATAGATTAAACATAAATGTTCTTTTCTGTAAGCCAGGCCTATATATTACGATGAAATTAGGTGATGCATTTTTATTTAACAGCTACAATCCCAGTAGTATATTGACTGATTTATTAAACTTCCAGCCTTGTAAGCATGTAATAATTATGACAACATAAAGCACTGGCAAATAAGCCTGGTGTAAACATTAATATGAAAGTCAGTAACAAATCACACAAACTAAAGTAGATTGCAGAAATATAAAAAACTAATCGGTTGCTTTACCACACTCAGTATTTAGGTAATTCAAAGTCACTGTAATAAACATATGTAAACAAGTGGATTGCACTTTTTAAACACTGTCTGTAAACTTTAGACAGACTTTAAATAAATAAGAGAAAATATATTACCTTATAATATAGCCTATATTATCTTAAGTTCGAAGTCTTCAATAATGAAATGAACCGTAACACTGTCACTGCTTGAGTAATTTCCATGTGCCGTTTTGAAGTACGTTCAAATACGCTTTCAAACATTTCCACATGTAGCGTGCCAGGTTTTCACAACACAACCTACTCAATACTAGCCCAATCGCATTTCGAGGGGGGAACACTGGTAAAAAATAGCATTCTGGGGAGAAAAATACACTTTCGGAGGGGTTCCACTGGTAAGATTCGCATTTTCAGAGGCTAAATATCACATTTTTGGAAGCAAACCGCAGACTTGGGAACACTGTAGCGTGCCAACCTGATGCTTCCTTTATCGGTGAGTGTCATCAGAGGACCGCGAGAGCGAGACAGAGTGTAATCACAGCCTCTGCAGTTAAAAAATCAAGTTTTTCATCTCGTGATATTATTACAAATGCAATTAATTGTTAATTTTCTTAATGGCTGCTAAAAGTTAAATCGTTGCCATCACAGGAATAATTCTTTTTTTTAAATAAATATAAATAAAACTAAAAGTAATTTTAAATATTAAAAGGGTTGGTGCCAGAGAACAAAAAAAAGGGGGCATGCATATTTTTGGAGGTAGCTGCAATGAAAATTGTGTTTAATTCACATTTAATTCTATGCTTGTCTGCTGTAAACATATTTTGAGAGTTTTACCTGTGAATTTTGGCGATTATGATGTTTCCCCAGTTGATGAAGGTGACGGTCTCACCCTCTGTGAAAGTTTCTGCGTCCGCACCCTCAATAAAGACCTTTGGCCCGTACCACACTGGCTTCATTCCCACATCTGCATTCTGCAGATAGGATGTTACTCACGTAATGTGTCTCTCAATGACTGTGACATTTACTACAAATACTTTTTATAGCACAGACAAGCGCCCTAGATGTGTGCAATTGCCGTTTTTATTACCTTGGGATGTTTGGCAACTTCTTTCATCCCCCCCTTGGCCTCCGAAATGCAGACTGGAACGACCTGCGAGCTTAGTAGGGCAGTGTACCTTGGGGCTATTGGGTCAATGACCTATACAGGGAGGGCGAGAGAGGGGGGAGAAAATGATTATTTAGATAAGAGCCCACATAAAACTACCAAAGCTTCTTTGCTCTCACACTGCTCTGTATGGATCGACAGATGAAACTGGATGAGTGAGGACATGTAAAGAAGAGTGAAATGATGAGCAGGGAAAGCCAAACACTGCACCAAACAGACTATTACAGCCACAGAGGTGCATAATTGATGCCCATAACTGCTTGCAGCCTTTATTTCGGTAGGTTTACAACATCAACAGAGTATTTATTTTCTCTAACTGGGACATGAGGGAGTTAACCACTATTAACATGGTTTCAGAGAGAAATCAAAAGCAAAAGGTTTGAAACATGTCACTGGGGAGTGCTAAAGCTAAATCAAGTTTGACTGAACAACATTAATTGTTTTAAATGTATTTTCACTTTCTATAGAATCTGCCAGAAGCTGTATGAGGGGAGGAAATGAGCAATAGCACAAACACAGACAAAAGCTGCATATGTGAGGAAGCCAGAAGGGAAAAAACAAGACATTTGTGTCATAAATGATTTCAAGGTGCATGATTACAGACCAGGCTGTCCAACAGGACATGCATGAGCGACAAACTTGAAATCCTGGATTTCAAGCTATGCTACGTCATATTCACAGTATGTAAAATTAACCTGAAACCTGGTCTTTATTTAATGAATTATGATCCTCAGTGCAGACATACCTACCGAACTAGTGAGTGCTTTTTTCTGTAAGGTCAAACTTTTGTTTTATGATAAGACAGCAGCCAGGAAACAGCTAAATATTTTTGTTCCACAGAATAAAGAAAATTGTAAGGTTTAGAATGACTAAATTATGAGATTTGTCATTTTTGAGTTAATCCATGCCAGAATAAATATTCTGCCAGATGCATAATCTAGGCTTTTGTGAAAGCCATAGATCAGGGAACAGAAAGTTAGAGGGAAACGAGGAATAGACAATGCAAGGGGCAAGGGAAACTTGAGGAAGAGGAACAAGAGGAAGAGTAGGAGTACCTTTTTACAGCTAACTGGCAGCTTGTAAACAGAAGAGTGAGATGCACTTTAATGTAGAGCAGGGGACACAGAGCTCAGAGACAGACAGAATGCAAGTGTTTCAATGTGATATCACAAATCACCTAAATCAGGCCACGTTGACCACTTTGTTTTGTCAAGGGAACTCCATTAGAAGAAACTTAAACCAATGGCTATAATGTCTCTGAATAAATTAAGAGGCGTAAGATCCAGGCTACAAAAACAACAACATTCCTGCTCTTAGACAAATTATTACTAAGGGTTGATGGTGCTAAATGTATAGTTCAACCAAAAATAAGAACAGTTATCATTTACTAACCCTCATGTCATTCCAAATCCAAATTTTTTTTTTAAATACTGAAACCTCATTCCTGAACCTCCAATGGAAGTCAATTTCACCACAACTCTCAAGCTTCAAAAAGTACAAAGACATTGTTGAAGAAATCCATATGAAAGAGCCGTTTAATCCAAGTCTCATGAAGAGACATGATCAATTCATGCTAAAAATTTATTCACAGATGAACAACACTGCTCAACACACATATATACAGATCATCAAATATGCTCAACGGAAGTTGTACTGTACTTGTGTGACAAATGAAAAAATAGTGCTGTCAAATGATTAATCGCATCCAAAACAAAAGTTTGTGTTTACATAATAAATATACACAGTAAAAACATTATGAAAACAAACTTTTATTTTGGATGCGATTAATCGTGTGTATTTATATATATACACATAAATACATGCATGTGTGTGTGTATATTCAAATATCATAAGTATAAGTATAGATATAAGTATCGTTTTTTATTTATCTTCTTTCTTACTGCTTGTTTCACTTCTGTTTTAGTTTTTATAACCAATTCTTACTATGTGTAAGTTGTTGTTTGTTAGCATGTGTTTTTGACAGTGTTCTTTTTTATGATTACTGAAACTACTGCCATTTGATTTGTTATCTATTTTAATTTTAGATAAATGTATTATGTCTTTATAGGTATTTTCTTTAGTTTCAGTTTTAATAAATTGTATTTATTTTAATAATATTTTGAATTGTTTTTTATTTATTTGTTTTCATTTAAATGTTTAGTTTTGAAATGTTGTTGTATGCATTTGTCATTGTATTTAATTTCTCAATTTTCTTAAATGTGTGTATTTAGTATTTATAGAGTTTTAACTTATGGTTTAGTTACTTTTTCTTATTAGTAAGTCGCTGTGGATAAAAGCGTCTGCTAAATGACTAAAAAGTAAATACAAACATACATGTATTTAAATGGGACCTATTATGCAAAAATCACTTTTATAAGGTGTTTGAACACAGTTGTGTGGCCGCAGTGTGTGAAAACAACCAGCCTGTAATGGTAAAAATCCACCCTCTCATTTTTGTATAATCTAAAAAAAAAAAAGACAGTCTCTCAGACCGTTTCAGATTCTCCCTCTGTTCACGTCACTGAGGGGAAAAAGTCCTGCCCATTTGTGACACTCTCTGCCCTATTAGCATAAAGGTAGTCCTGAGTGAGAATCTGTGGTCCGCCATTACTGGAAATACATACACTGTCAGCACCAAAGAGGCTTGTCAAGTGTTGTGTTTTAGGATGCACTAACGAACATATGAGTCTCTATATACTCCCTCCATCCGAGTCGCTGAGGACACTGCGGTTAAGTTTCATTGTCAAAGAAAATGTCCTCCCCAAAAAATCAAGAAAATCCCAATACATGTAGGAATCAATGCTTTGTTCGTGATCATCTGCTACAGAAAAGTAAGTATCACGTGCTTGTTTTCCAAATTCCCCTTCTGAAAAGCTTCTTGGCATTCTGTAAGGCTAATGACACTTAAGCTACCATTGTTTCTGTCTATTTTCACTGGTGCGGTCTTTATGAATCGTGAATAGGAATGTGGTAGTTAAAAGTTGCATATGAAAGCAATGCGAGTCGATCGCTTGAGTTTGTTGAGCTCATAATCAAGAGTGGGACACACACACAGCTGCTGGTTATATAATTAGAATATCATCAAAAAGTTGATTTCACTAATTCCATTCAAAAAGTGAAACTTGTATAATGTATACATTCATTCCACACAGACTGATATATTTCAAGTGTTTATTTCTTTTAAATTTTGATGATTATAACTGACAACTAATGAAAACCCCAAATTCAGTATCTCGGAAAATTAGAATATTGTGAAAAGGTTCAATATTGAAGACACCTGGTGCCACACTCTAATTAACTCAAAACACCTGCAAAGGCCTTTAAATGGTCTCTCAGTCTAGTTCTGTAGGCTACACAATCATGGGAAGACTGCTGACTTGACAGTTGTCAAAAGCGACCATTGACACCTTGCACAAGGAGGGCAAGACACAAAGGTCATTGCAAAAGAGGCTGGCTGTTCACAGAGCTCTGTGTCCAAGCACATTAATAGAGAGGCGAAGGAAGGAAAAGATGTGGTAGAAAAAGTGTACAAGCAATATGGATAACCGCACCCTGGAGAGGATTGTGAAACAAAACCCATTCAAAAATGTGGGGGAGATTCACAAAGAGTGGACTGCAGCTGGAGTCAGTGCTTCAAGAACCACTACGCACAGACGTATGCAAGACATGGGTTTCAGCTGTCGCATTCCTTGTGTCAAGCCACTCTTGAACAACAGACAGCGTCAGAAGGCGTCTCTGGGCTAAAGACAAAAGGACTGGACTGCTGCTGAGTGGTCCAAAGTTATGTTCTCTGATGAAAGTAAATTTTGCATTTCCTTTGGAAATCAGGGTCCCAGAGTCTGAAGGAAGAGAGGAGAGGCACAGAATCCATGTTGCTTGAGGTCCAGTGTAAAGTTTCCACAGTCAGTGATGGTTTGGGGTGCCATGTCATCTGCTGGTGTTGGTCCACTGTGTTTTCTGAGGTCCAAGGTCAACACAGCCATATACCAGGAAGTTTTACAGCACTTCATGCTTCCTGCTGCTGACCAACTTTATGGAGATGCAGATTTCATTTTCCAACAGGACTTGGCACCTGCACACAGTGCCAAAGCTACCAGTACCTGGTTTAAGGACCATGGTATCCCTGTTCTTAATTGGCCAACAAACTCGCCTGACCTTCACCCCATGGAAAATCTATGGGGTATTGTGAAGAGGAAGATGCGATATGCCAGACCCAACAATGCAGAAGAGCTGAAGGCCACTATCAGAGCAACCTGGGCTCTCATAACACCTGAGCAGTGCCACAGACTGATCGACTCCATGCCACGCCGCATTGCTGCAGTAATTCAGGCAAAAGGAGCCCCAACTAAGTATTGAGTGCTGTACATGCTCATACTTTTCATGTTCATACTTTTCAGTTGGCCAAGATTTCTAAAATCCTTTCTTTGTATTGGTCTTAAGTAATATTCTAATTTTCTGAGATACTGAATTTGGGGTTTTCATTAGTTGTCAGTTATAACCATCAAAATTAAAAGAAATAAACACTTGAAATATATCAGTCTGTGTGGAATGAATGTATACATTATACAAGTTTCACTTTTGAATGGAATTAGTGAAATAAAATCAACTTTTTGATGATATTCTAATTATATGACCAGCACCTGTGTGTGTGTGTGTGTGTGTGCATATATATATATACACACACACACACACACACACACACAAATACATATTTTCACAATATAGGCTGTAGGAAGGCGTCTTTATATATGCATAATACATATACACAGTACGCTAATATATATATATTAAACAAAAACTTTTATTTTGGATGCGATTAATCATGATTAACTGTTTGACAGCACTAGTAAAAAAAACTTGCATGTCAAATAAGCATGCTTGAGTTTCTACTTAACATATTTAATGTGAACTGTGTGTGTGTGTGTTGATCAATGTCTATGTGAATCAAATTAAATCTATTTATGACAAAGAGATTGTGTCTCGATTAAACCGCTTGATTAATATGGATTATTTTTTACAATATATTCATGAACTTTTTAAACAAAAGTGGAACAGGCTTTAAAAATCCCTTTAAAGGAATCACTCACCCAAAAATGAAAATGCATGTAAATGACAGAATTATTTTCTTTAATTAAAGAAAATGATGTGAATATGAATGGTGCCAAACCAAGAAAAGAAGGCTGACGCTTGCAGTAATGAGCAGAGTGTTAAAGAGCTCCGGACATGCTTGACGCAAGAAATGAAGCGCAGATGATCCGTGTCAGATGCATAACTACAAACATGAGTGCAGCTTTTGAAAGATGATGGTTATATGACTTGAATAAGGACGAAAGGACAATTAAAAGCAACACAGAAACAGTGGTTCCTGTTAAATTAATTTTAAGAAAATAATATAATTTTTTTCTGACTTTAAAAAACAATTAAATGCAAGTGCAATTAGGTAAGTTAGTCACAGAAAATGAGAAAAGTGGGAGAAAGAGTCGTGCAAATCTAAAAGGGCAAGCCTGAGTATAGCACTAAAGGTGAACGCAGAGAGGCTGGTGAGCTTGGAGGCTAAAGTCTTGAAAATTAACTTCGAAATAAAGTTTAGCTTGACAGTATATCACTGGGAAAGAGCAGAAATGTTAGCCAGCTGTTCAGTTTAAGGTTTTTAAATGAGTGAATTAATGGGATGACGAGGACCACCTGGAGATCAGGTGCAGCCACGATGAACCGTGGCAAGGTTTTAATATGTACCTTTTTGTTGAATGCCCAGATCTTGTCCCACTCCATATTGACTACAGATCTCGAGCCTCCCTGTGACAGAGGAATGGGCAGAAAACAAAAGAATCTGAATCAAATGAAGCTTGATCAAATAAACAATCCTGAAGTGTAAAGACTGCACACGTGGATAAAACTGTAAAATATATACTAGAAAAACATACCTGAGCAGCAATAAATTGTTTGAGTCCCTCGACAGTCATTCCTCTACGTAGCACACCTCTGACTGTTGGGAAACGAGGGTCATCCCTGCAAGAAGGAAAGAGAAGTTTAACCATGTAATCCAAAAAAGCTCTTTTCTATAAAGTCAAGACAGCGAGGGGGATACAAACCAGCCATCCACGTAGCCCTGGTCGACAAACCAAGTGAGCTTCCTCTTGGAGAGCACGGTGTTGTTAAGATTGAGTCGGGCATACTCCCAGATGTACGGTTTACGCAAATCAAGGGAATTTATTACCCAGTAGAACTGCTCGTCTCTGTCGTGGTACTCAGTGGTACGCAAGGCATGCGTCACTCCCTCAACACTGTCCACAATGGGGCACGCAAAATCGTATGTGGGATACACTCTGGATGGAGGACGTGAAAGAGAAGAGGATCATCAGCCATCATTGGCATCACTCAGTAGCATGCCACATGTGTGATGGTCACTCACTTGTAAGTGCTGCCGGTGCGAGGATGAGGAGCATTCTTGCAGCGGAAGAGTGTGGGGTCACGCAAGCAGCCGTTGTTGGAATTCATGTCGATCTTTGCTCTCATACAGCAGGTCTGGCCAAACTCTGTGCCTTTCTTCATCTCCTCCCACATCTGCATGTTCTTCTCCACAGCTGTTGCGATAGACAACATGTTCAGTACAAATCACATTTCCTGTGATGAAGACAAATAATAAGATCAGTACTGGTGATGCTCACAGTTGTTACGGTTGCGAGACTCAGCCCTTTGCTCTCTTTCTTGTTTCATGACATCTGGAGGAGTGTCATCTATGTAGGCCTTGCCCTCCTGTAGAAGTTTCTCTCCCATGCGCAGGATGGCGGGAAAGTGATCGCTTGTGTAGGTGAACTGGTCCGGTTTGATCTGCAGCATGGCCACATCCTCCAAGATGACCTGTAGCAAAAGGTGTTAGCTTAGCCAAAGGATACTTGGATACTGTGCATGTTGCAGACATGTATTGAGGCCTGGTGCTCATCCCAAAAATGCTGGTTCAAATATGGTTTTCAGTCACAATTAGTGAAAGGAAACCAATAGTCTTGTTCTTTTTTTCAAAGACCATAATTTTGTATAAAAGCAAAATATCATACCTTCTCAAAGTCCTCTTTCTCCTTCTCAGGGTTGGTATCATCAAAGCGCATGATGAGCTTGCCCTTGAAATTGAGCTGGTAGTGCTGGTTGAGTAGAGCTGCTTTGGCATGACCGATGTGCAGGTATCTGAGGAGTTGTAAAGATAAATTCTTTAAATTACTTGAGTCTGGATCAAATAAATGCAGTCTTGGCGAACATAAGAGACTATGTATTTTGGGATTGACCTTCGTTGTATAGAAAATACTACTTACCCACTAGCCTCAGGAGGGAAACGCACCACTACTTTTCCCATCTCAGCACCAGGGAGCTCCACAAACTTTCCCAAATCCTGCCTTTTTTCCTTCTCCACAGGCTAAAAACATAGTTTGGGACTAATTAAGAACTTCATTAACATAAGTATGCTCAATGGTCAACATTTTGCCAGGTTTACTTTAATTTTAACTAAAAATAAATGTCAAACTTTAAAATGCTAAATTTTCCCCAACAGAACACATAAAACTGCATTAGCCTGTCACGAAGGCAACCATATTTACAATGGGCAATATACTCACTGTGGCTTTGATGGCAGGGTTCTTGCTGGCCCATTTACTGCCTACTGAACTGAATGGCACCTGAGAGCTCAGGAACGAAAACCAGCGGCACAGATGAGGGTAGGAGTTTGGCTTGGCCTGTGACTCGCCATTTCCTGTGGATAAAGCACCAAATTGAGTTTTGAGAACTATTCATGCATAAAACTTATTCTAATGCATCTTAAACCCAAATGACTGACCTTTGAGAGCAGCCCAGATGCAGAGGTCAGCCAGGGTCACACTGCGACCAACCAGGAAGGTTCTCAGTGCCAGAGCTTTATCCAGATCCCCCAGAGCAGAAGAGAGATCTGACTGATCGCAGAGACGACGGGCACTGAACTCCAGCCAGTGATCTACCTGCAAGTCATCAACATAAACCAATTAAATGTGTAATAGAGCAACGGTGAAAACACAGAATATGATTCCCAAATCTAACCTCAGTTTGCTCCATCATGTTAGAACCATAGAGTCCCAACGCCGGAGCCACTCGTGCAAGATAACGCGTGATGGAGTTGACGTCACTGAACTGCACCTGACTGAAAGAAACACAGAATAGCAGCAATGGGAAATAAGACAGAATGTATTTGCATATAAATGCAAATTAACATGCATACAAGGCCATATACTTACTCAGAGACATGGAGCATGGTGTCCTTGCCCTCCTTCACAGAGAGATTGACACTGCCCTTCACATGTTCAGCAGTCAACAGCGCCCCTACAGGCAGAGAGGTGAATTAAAGAGAAACATGTCAATGCAAATCTCATACTGTACCTGCTGTGTGCAAAGTCATGCAAACAACTCTAAAATTTAAATTATACGTTCATGCATTTATTTCCAAAACCCTTAATGGTATACTGCACATACATACAAAATATACTACTGCAAAAATAACCTTCAACTACTCTCTTTTGTGTACAACTTTGACTAATCCGTTAGATAAATAAAATGCATGCCAACAAATACTCCTTAAACTGGAGTAACCAAACTGTCACAATAATAAATTGAATAATGAACTTGGGGCGAGGTCAAGCAAACAAATCTAAAGAGCCCAACCTAAAATGAAACAAAAACAGATGCGCTTTTATTATAAGTTCACACAATGAGATAACATCAATTTGCTCAAACTGGTCCATCTAGATTCGATGCTTATTATTTACTTTGCAAACCTTTTATGTGGTTTATCTAGTTCAGTGTCACTGAAGAAACCTTTATGAATATTAATTTTATTTGTAAGTCAAATTATAAAATATGCAGGCCTATGTATATTTTTGCACTTGTCAAAACAGCCAACAGTTTATATGATGTTTCACTAAATTATGAAATGTTTTAAGCTTTTAAAATTATTATTTTTATTCCACTTGATTAATGCTTTAAGTGTTTATGTTGAATTTGATATGATTCAATACAATATATTTGGCATTAAATACCCATATACACTGTTTAAATTATTATCTGTATCAACAACATTAACATTAATTTGATATTATCAATAAGCAATATTAATAGCCTAATCTTTGGATTAATATCAATAAGAACTGTTTACAGAATTTATTAATATAGATTTATTTAAATTACGTGTACTGAGAAACCTCCATACAGCTTTTACATAAATGGTCATTTTCTGCTTTATGCAAGTTCTCAGAATATCATTTATGATGAAAAACAGGTATGACAATTAACACTCGACTACACGTTTTTGAGACACTCGATTAGAGCATAAAACCAGTCACACCCATATTGATTTCGATTTGCTGCGTTCCCACTGGTTTTGCACACATATTAGTAAGCAAGGCCACTTAATTTCAGATTTTACTTCAGCATATGAGCCCATAATAATGACTACACATATATACAAACAGATATATCTGACAAGAGTTGCATAATCCTGCTGCTCATAGACAGGTTTGGGGTAAACAGATTAAGATCTTTCAAATGACTTGCATCAGCCAGTGAAACTGCTTTCCCAGCACTGGATGGCGCACTTCAATTCATCTGACCAACAACAAATGTCATTCAGCAGCTTTATTAGCATTTTCTGTCTTAAATACATGAAACGCTTCTGAAATCAATATAAATCAAAGAAGCACAAACAAATTCTGCATGTATGTGTCTGCAAACCTTTTAAACTACGCCATAATCATGAAAACACACACAAATGATAGATTCGCTTTTACTAAAGCAGCACCATACTACCACTACTGCCATTGTTCTTGTTTTCAATCTATTAACAATTAAAGCAGTTGGAAGTCAATAAAACGGTGGGAAAGGAAGACAGATAATTTTAGATATGCCACGATGGCACGAGGATCCTCTGCATGTCAGACCATTGAGTCCATGGAGCTAAGCTACAAAATGCATTGTAGTTTAGAGTATATTAAACACATCACAAACGTACTTACCTAGAGGTGGGTTGCTACTGTTGATAGTCAAGTTCAGTGCCATGTCGTTTCTCCTGGTCTGCTCGGAATGGCCCTGTCAACACTTCCAGCGTCAAACTACAAGCCACAAAGCTGCTCAGCGCCGCCTGCTGTGGGAGCGCAGCGCTAGAATGAGCCCGGAAACACTGAACCCTGGAACTATGGTTCCGGACATTTTCCTCTGCCGCTGTGTTTATTGTGAATGTGTGCCCTGCCCACTTCTTTTGAAATGAATTGGCTGTCATAAAGTAGACAAATAATAAGGTACAAAGTTATAATTATAGGGTAACGTTGTGTAAATTGTTCGCTTTTATTACATTGGAAATACGCAATGTTAGTGAATAATGAGTCCTTTTTTTGTAATACAGGCGTGTAATACATTTTTTTAAAGTCTATTAAATTAAATTAAAACATATCAAATCTTAAATATGATAGGAATAGTCACGATTGTCAGATATACAGATGTGCAATTATGAGCATTTCCCTGTATGTTATTCAGCAAAAGAAACAAGTAAATCAATGTACTCCTAAAGGAGGTGAAATAAGCCTTTAAAATGCATCAATCGATTTTATTTAAGGTGTCAATAAATGGAAAGTATGCGTTTCTTTGTATTTTTATGTAAAGGTGTTTTTTATATTTGACTAAGTCTTGATAAATTTGTGTAGCCAAATTCTACTGATAATTAGCTACTTTTGCAGAGTAAAAAACAATGTCAGCCACACACTAATACTTTGATTTGACTTTCACTTTTTAGGCACTGGTTTTATGCAGCTTTACTTAGGCAAATGTAATATACCTTATAACTTGAATAATCTACACACTGAGAAATAAATCAATTCTGTATACTGATGCCAGATGTTTGACTGATTTTATTCTAGTGTTAGAAATGATAAGTAAAATGAAACTATAATTGTGTATGTGTGTCAAAATACAATAAAATTATGATATAACTGTCATATACTATCATAAATATATACACAAATGGCAACCTGCAAATACATTTATGAGCCAGAATGAGACCTGCAGCCTATGTTCTGGTAATACATCATCATGAAGGAATGGCAAAGCCTGATATATGAAATAATAATCTAAAAATATTTTTTAAAAATATTTACATCTTTTTTTAAGGAATGGTTTAAGATGTTACTCTGATGTTTTGCAATGTAAATCAGTGATATAGTATAGAATACTACTTACATAAAATGTAAATATGCCACTCTTTGTCTTCCAATAATATGATGATGTTGATGATATATGTTTGGTCAAAGCTCTGTTGTGGCAGTGGCAGTGTGTGTGTGTGTGTGTGTGTGTGTGTTTGATCTCTCAGTCATCATTATACTGCAGTGCATTATATAAATACATTCACTGGCAACTTTATTAGGTACACCTTGCTAGTACCGGGTTGGACCCCTTTTGTCTTCAGAACTGCCTTAATTCTTCGTGGCATAGATTCAACAAGGTGTTGGAAACATTCCTCTGAGATTATGGTCGATATTGACATGATAGCATCACGCAGTTGCTGCAGATTTGTTGGCTGCACATCCATGATGAGAATCTCCCGTTCCACCACATCCCAAAGGTGCTCTATTGGATTGAGATCTGGTGACTGTGGAGGCCATTTGAGTAAAGTGAACTCATTGTCATGTTCAAGAAACCAGTCGGAGATGATTTGAGATTTGTGACATGGTGCATTATCCTGCTGGAAGTAGCATCAGAAGATGGGTACACTGTAGTCATAAAGGGATGGACATGGTCAGCAACAATACTCAGGTAGGCTGTGGTGTTTAAACGATGCTCAAATGGTACTAAGGGGCCCAAAGTGTGCCAAGAAAATATCCCCCACACCATTACACCACCAGCAGCAGCCTGAACCGTTGAGACAAGGCAGGATGGATCCATGCTTTCATGTTCTTTACACCAAATTCTGACCCTACCATCTGAATGTCGCAGCAGAAATCGAGACTCATCAGACCAGGCAACGTTTTTCCAATCTTTTATTGTCCAAATTTGGTGAGCCTGTGTGAAGTGTAGCCTCCGTTTCCTGTTCTTAGCTGACAGGAGCGGCACCCGGTGTAGTCTTCTGCTGTTGTAGCCCATCTGCTTCAGGGTTCAATGTGTTGTGCGTTCAGAGACGGTATTCAGAATATCTTGGTTGTAACGAGTGGTTATATGAATTACCTTTCTATCGTCTCTGACCAGTCTGCCCATTCTCCTCTGGCCTCTGACATCAACAAGGCATTTTCGGCCACACAACCGCCACTCACTGGATATTTTCTCTTTTTCGGACCATTCTCTGTAAACCCTAGAGATGGTTCCACATTCAAAGTCACTTAAATCCCCTTTCTTCCCCATTCTGACACTCAGTTTGAACTTCAGCAAGTCTTCTTCCCTACATCTAGATGCCTAAATGTATTGAGTTGCTGCCATGTGATTGGCTGATTAGCAATGTGTGTGTTACCAAGCAATTGAACAGGTGTACCTAATAAAGTGGCCGGTGAGTGTATATATGTGTATAATGCAATGCAGTATATTGGTGATTGAGAGATCAAATGAACATTGTATCATATTTGATACATAGCTACATTTTAGCATTTTTTTGCTTCAGTCCAGTAAATCTTGAAATATTGCTGACAATATAAATATAAAAGTTATATAAATAAGTAAATAAATAAACAAAAATAAAAGTCAGTATAAAAGTTATTTATATTTATATCTGACCTATATTTTTTTGAATTATTCTAAATGACCCTTTACTTGCTAAATAAGTAACTATCACAGTGACTATGACTGTGTGCAACAGGTTTTTCAGCAAGTTTTGATCAGATGTTGATCATTTAGAGGATCTGAAATATGATCTGGGAGTTTTTTGGTTTTTGTTCATAAATAATGTGCAAAGTAACAAATAAGATTCAATATGGTTTGCCGAAAAGCATTCCATCTCTAAAACTTTTTTTTTGTTTTCATCCTCTACTGATTTTGCCTTAATAGCTATTAAGACATAATGACCTTGAGCTTAGTTTTTACCTCTATCCAGCTGATACCATAACTACCTGATTTGTTTTCATCCGTGGTCATTAATCTACCTGACGGTGCAATAACTCCTCAGACCAGCTCTCATACTTCTCTCGTCCATCATGACGGATTTGTCTGAGTATTTATGTGGTAAATTGTTGTTATTTTCCCTTGTTTTTTGGTTAAAGATTAATGAGATAAAGACATAACGTGCTCTTCATGCAAGTGGGTAAGTCAGTTCCATCAATGAAAGTATCACTCCTACGCTGCACTTCATTAAAGCCCATCCAGCACATGCTCTACTCCCACCATCAATGCTCTAACAGGTTGGAAGCACATTTGCATTCACTCCTAATGAGACTCTGGCGGTGATATGCAGCATCAGATTCATTTATTTCCAAAAGCCAGAGACATAAAATTCCAATAATGCCTGATGCCTCGGCAGGTAGGCTACACCACAGACTGATGAAATATGGAAATGTGACATGTTTGTTCAGTCAGGTTTGCAGTCGCAACTGACATTTTCACACATAAAGCCAGTGTAAGCTTATTAATCTCCCGAACGATTCCATATGTGAAATCACAGAAGCGGCAGAGAGGAAAAAATCCCCTCTGAATTGCACAAGACTGCTGCGTAATAAATGCAAAGCAAATAGCTGCAAGAAAAGCATCTTATTCACAGACATTTGTCAACAAATGTACTTTTTGCAGATGCTTAAAAATAAGGTTCTTAATCAGCATCAGTGCATGGTTACATAAAGAACCTTTAAAACTCATTGAACATTTTAATTGCACAAAATATTCTTTATTTAATTCAGTTCAGTTCAAGTTTAGTTTATTTGTATAGTGCTTTTCAAGAGACAAATAATTGCAAAGTAGATTTACAAAAAGTTCTACCTTACAGAACTTTCTTTAGAACGTTATTTAGTAGTAGTTTATCAGTGGTGACTATGTCAAGTTGATGTCTATATGGCAAAGTAAAAATCATGCAGTTAGTCAATGACAAATACAGTAATCAATCAGACGGTGAACACCATTAACAGCAATGATGTGTTCGGTCATCTCAGATCTTTGTAAGGGTTGGATCCAGATTGAAGCTTTTGTAATTCGCCTGCGAGGATCTCGTGGCAGAAACAGAGAAGCAAATAGAAACAAAATTAGCGTAGCTACTGTTCCAACCAAGCAAAATGATGTGCTCAACCAAAGCAAAAGAATGATAATGTGTATTTGAGTGTGTCTGAACCCTGAAGATTATCAGGAAGGCTATTCCAGAGTAATATAATCATATTTTCTTGACCTGCTAAAAATGCCGCAGCATTTTGTACAATCTGTAGCTTGTTTATTGAAGATGCAGGACAACCACCTAACAGTGCATCACAGTAGTCCAGTCTAGAGGTCATGAATGCACAAACAAGCTTTTCTGCGTCAAAAACAAGTAGCTTGTTCAGTAGCTTGGCAATGCTTCTAAGATAGAAGAATGTTGTTTATGATTTTCAAAAACAAGTTGCTGTCTAATATAACACCCACATTTTTGAACGAAGAGTAAGTAACACTACTATACATCCATTTAGATGCAAACTGTAATCTAAGAGATTCTGTGTACAGTTTTTTGGTCCAATAAGTAATATCTCAGTTCAATAAGTAATATCTCAGAGAAAATTATTGTTCATTCAATGTTTTACATTTTATCTCACTCTGTTAGCTTAGATAATTTAGCTTGGATAATTTAGAAGTTTCATCTGGTCTTATTGAAATATATAGTTGAGTATCATCAGCTTAATAATGCAAACTAATCCCGTATTTTCTAATAATAATACCACGGCAACATGTACATTGAAAAAAGCAGAGAGCCTAGGACAGATCCACTGGAGTTTTAATGTGGATTAATGCGCTTTATTTCTCTACTTTTAGGCTGTTGAACAAAAACAGCCGCACATGCCATTGTAAAGCTTGGGAGAGCAAGGGCAATTTCTTCAAGAGCAAAGGAAGAATTTTCAGTGGCATTGTCATTGCCTTGTTTATTTCGTTACTTTGTATTGCTCTCTTGGATTTTGACCTTGTTCTGTTGCCTTTTTGTGGATGTTTTCCTGCCTGACTTGACCATTGCCTGTTTCTGGATTACGCTTTTGTCTTGCCCTTGGATATTACTATTTGCTGGTATTCGGACCCTGCCTGTTTTGACCACAAACTGTTTTAATAAAAGCTTGCATTTGGATATCCATCGTCCCACTCAGTCCTTGTTACACTAGGATGCCTTGAGGGTGAGTAAAACATGGGCTAATTTTCATTTTTGGGTGAAAATGAAAATAATAATTTTTCAAAAATGAACATTCTGTCATAATTTACTCACCCCTATGTTGTTCTAAACCTGTGTGAGTTTTTTATTTAAAACACACAAACAAAGTTGACTTTATATTTTTTTCTCCATACTATAGATATCTTATTTTGTGTTTAACAGAAGAAAGAAACTTATGTTCAGTTTGCTAAATGTATACCAAAATGTAACTTATTTTAGATAGATACTAGAAATGGAGTCACTGAAAGAGTCCTAAAAGATTATTATTCACAACAACACCAAAAAAAAAGAAAAAAAAGGGAAAACTAATATGTTCAATTTTATTTATTTGTTCCATGATCCCCAAACACTATGATTTTTGAATTTGCTTTTAAGAAAAAGGAAAATATTTTTCTTTCCTCATTTCTTCTTCAAAATACAATTTATTGTCTTATTTAAAAGAAATCTTCCTTTTGATGTTTTGTATTGATTACTCCTTTATAAAATGTAAAAATAAATATATAAAAGACAGCAGTAGCCTATTTTAGAAGTGAGACAGAAAAATAAATTGTGGGAGGAGTTTCTTTCTTCCTTCCTTTCCCATGTTAACTACATTGCAAACTTGACAACATCTTCATTAGACCTCATATCAAGTATGTAATTACCGAAGAAGTGAAGAGCCTTTTGAAAGATCAATCTTGGTGCCATAATTGTCTTGTCATCTCATTCAGATGGGAGATCCGTGTGAAAGAAGAGATAAATTGCTGTGTCAGCTACACTTTGTCATTTTCTCATCTGGTAATAATAGAGTCACTCGAAGACATTAATGTACTGGTTCACTTTCAGTTTTTTTAAGAAAGATTGAGAACAAGGTTTCAGTCCTGTTGTAATAGGCCTACCTGAAATACTCAAATCTGAACAGCAGATGGCGGTGTGTGACTTTTGAATAGTACGGCTGTTGGCTTTCGCTGTACTTTTCCACGTTGGAACTAAGGACGGTACGTGTATACACACACACACACACACACACACACACACACACAGACACACACACACAGACACACACACACACACACACACACACACACACACACACACACACACACACACACACACACACACAAATACAGTTTCCTAAAAACTATAGTTGAGAATGTAAAATATTACTCCTAAAATATTACTAATTGGCCTAAAAAACATATTTTTCTGTTCTTCTTTAAGTTTTTATCCATCTGAACTACAGTAATCCAATTTCAAGCACAGTAAATTGACTTTACAGGTTACATGACCTTTATTTGGCTGGGATACAGCATTTAAACTTAAATTCTGACTGACAGCGAGGTGTTAAGAAACTCACATTGAGTTTGTACAGTCGCCTACAGCAGGGTTTAACACAAAATGCAGCCCCAGCACTGGCAATATCACATGAGCCCTGGATTTCAGAAGTCAGCTGCTTAAAAGATCTCTCCACTTTTCTTGGTACAGACTATAGAGACTTTCTCCAGTTCACTGGGGTTACATCTTCTGTTTAGTGAGGAGATTGAAATTTAAAATCATGATATTACATTTCAGTATTCATTCATGGGCTAGATTTGGATGGTTAGTATGGACCAGTCAGCCTGTGCTGATAAATAAACCATTATGGGGGCAAAATAATCCACTGATGGCCATGTATTCAGATGTATTCTATATGTAGTTCAAATAAAATAAAATAAAAAAATTGTGAGAACTATATTACAAATATTTTATTATGATCTATGTTTTACCAGTGCCTTACTGATTCTTGGGGGGCTTTTAATATTAAAGGGCATTGTATAAAATTTGTATGTTTCATATTGCAGTTCAGTTATGTTGCTTTTGAAGAAACTTGTGACTTGTGGTGCCATCAGATTTGTCATGACTTCACTGGCCTAAGTAATTAGTCACATGGTATTTATACCTCAGGTATATAAAAACCTGCTTAGAACAGAGTGCCTTATATGGCAGAGGTCCCCAACCACGACCCAGTACCGATCCGTGGAAAAGTTGCTACTGGTTCTCAAGAACGTTCTGGGAAAAATATGTGAGTCTGTTTTTCTTTTTTTTAACTACAATGCATATCATCAGGTGTTTTTTTGTTGTTGTTGCTTTTTATGTTTTTATCCAACTTATGAAAGTTCTGTAAATTATATTTTTATATACTCATGTTCTATGTATGCACTGTAAAATATTATGGTATTAGTACATGCAACTTATTTTTATTTTAAATGAAAAAAAACTATAATAAAAATTTCATGCTGACATGCCCCCAACTTGGAAACTCTGGGCTTAAAGAAAGTTTTCCAATCATAATTACAACATTGTGGTGCCGTTCATGTACATTTAACTCATTCTTTTTTATGCTTGAACCATAAGCAAAGATGTATGCAGATTACAAAGGCTGCTTCAGCCAAGCAACAGCCATTGAGATGTTGAAATGAATGGGAGATGAATTCTAAGTCATACCTTTCTTCATGTGTTAGACCTCCTTTGTCTCAAACTCTTATGTTTTTTTGATAAGTGTTAACTCGGTAGTGTTTATTGGCATTTTTGCATTTTTCCGTTTCACTGCACTATTGTTTTTCTATGCAAACCAGCAGAAGACAGTCATGTTTGACCGATGCATTTGCGTCTTGTGTCTTTTTGAGGGTTTTGCACATGACACAGCATTTTTCATTCCACTCCTGTTCTTAAATGCAAAAATGCGTTCTGTGTGAATGGCTTCTTATATGCCTTTCTGTGTGATGTAGGTAGAGGAAAATAGTCCACAGACATTCAATTGCGCAACTGACAGATATACAAAAGATTCACTCAATGAAGAAAAATCACCAATGAAATCTCTTATTGTGCCAGCATAAGATTAAATAGAGAAAAAGTGGAACAAATTATTTGCGTAAATCAGCCTCATACTTTTCTCCTGAGAAAAAGACTCCGCTTTAGAGTTAGAGAAAAGATAAATATTGTCTCACACATGTGCCCAGATTTGCCAAGATACTGAGGCTGCTATCAAAATCTGCTACGATTCTCATAAGATTCCTCTGATGCTTAATCCACTCTATAGTCTTCAACAATAGTCTCATTTGAGTCTATTTTTCCAAAGGCATTTAGCAGAAACATCTCAGACAAAGTCGAAACTTTAAAATAACATAATTGGGATTGTATTAATTCTCCTGAGCAACATAAAAGCAAAGTCTAAGTAATACAGTTTTACTCTGTGTAGTTCAAAATTAGTCAGAGCTGAAGATCCCCAGGCAGAAAACTGTGCTGTTGTCCATACGACATATATTCTTTTCATAGTAATGCTGTTTGATGAATGCACGATGAATGATGAATTTACCACATTGTTAGATTACAGTTTTTCATATGATTTTAAAGTATTTTTATATACAAATATAAAAAACTGCAGCTATGGTTTCATAGTTATCTCTTTTGTAATTTTTTTTTTTTACTGTCATTAGCCTCAAATATTTTTCAGTCAAACTATTTAGCAACCTGCATATGCAAGACTGATCTGTGTCACTTTGACTGCCTCTGTGTTGAGTATGAAAAATGCATTTTAATTAAGCTGTCTGTCACCTTTGCTTGTGCAACTGTTTAGATGCCACAGTGTATAATGTCTTGAGTATTTTTAGGTTTATGTGAACTGTATATGTCTGTGATGTTCATGTAAGGTAACCATAAATATAAGCAACTCTCTTGGGTCTCATTTTTAAATGTACTGTTGTGTTTGTTATTAAATGACTTGGCTCTTGGCATGCATATAATTCCCCCATAAATAGTGTTTGGTTGTATCCTTTCTCCAGCAGGAAAACAGCAGACATGCAGCCGCGTGTTCATCAGTGACTCTGCAGCAATAATTTGCCATTTTCTTCTTCCGCTGTCTAACTTTATCTTCATCATGCTCCAGAAAGGGTAAAAGGACGTGGGAAACATCCACAAAGAAAAATGGAGCAGCTTATGTTTGCAAAATTCATTTAAATCAAAGCCGGATCCAAGAGCTGTTCTGAGCCTATACTTTCTGCTGCTTTTAAAGTTTGTTGGTGTATTGCTTATTGGGTATTCTTCACAAAAGTTTGAATTTGTTGATGTCTTTAGTAAGCCTTTGATACACAAATGCTTATCTATATCTGGCAATGTTGACACATAATGAGGAAATGAAAGGAGTAGATGACAGTTGTCTGTTTTGTTGAATGTATTAAATATCTTTTCTAACTAAATATAAGATGGATTACATTGTCGTTAACCTTAATCAATTTAGTATAATTTATTATATTATCTACCATTCATTCAGCTAATTGCTATGCAAGTATAAGCCGTTAATTAATCCAACGAAAATGAAAATATACTGATTGGACTGACAGACTTCTTGGAGTAACCTTAGGTTAAATGAGTGCGAAGGGCACAGTGGTGATGGAGAAGGATTGTCATCTCATTAATTTCAGTCCTGGGTTTACACCAATTTGGGGTCTGAACTTATAACCTCTTTGTTAAAGCCCAGCACCCAGAACAATTAGCATACCAACATCATTAGACTAATGTCACTCTTTCAGGTAGCACTTTTCTCCTTTCAGAATTAGTAGTCACACTCATCAGAGAGCTCTGGGACTTCTCATTGTTTCTATCACTCTTCTTGACTGGTTGTTTTCAGACAGACTATTTTTCTGGAGGCAACATTAATATGGCAGTAGGTGGCGACCATTAACTTTCTTTCAAAGTGAACATAATTTAAATAACTGTAAAACTGATTCATTCATCACTAAATAAAGCTACTTTTTTATGAATGAGTCATTTAATAACTAATTTAACAGACTTATTCAGGAACAGTTTAATTCATCACTGAAACAAGCTACTTTTTATGAGCGACTCACTGAATCACTCAACTGATTAGTTCAAATACACTACTTCATTCATCTGTGAAACTAGCTACCATTTTTTATGAGTGAGCCACTGTATTAACTAAACCGATTTAGTTCAAAATGGATTAATCAATTAAACAAACTACTGTTTTATTAGTGAACCACTGAATCATTCACTCAACGATTTGTTCAAAAATACCTTCATCAATGAAACAAACAACATTTATAAGTCATTGAATTACTTTAGCCAATTAGTTACAAAACACTGATTCATTCATCAATTAATAAGCTACCATTTTTATGAGTAAAAGGCATTTCCACACTGAGCGCGAAAAATTTGAATATATATATCAGATGCGACGTGCTGGAATAAAACAATGGATTTCTATGGATGCTTCCACATAGATCGCGAACATTCGCACACTGAGAATGTGAATTATTTTTTTTTTCCGCACCAATCCGACAAATCTTTTCAGTTTCACAAAGCGAAACACGGACCGTCCAAAAATATTTGAGCTAGGATCACGTGACCGGAGCAGCTGCTACACAAAATGTGAGAAAGGTGGCGCTGTTTCGAAAACCAGTGTAAACAAACACTGAAGAATAGTATCCCAGATAAGAGAAGAGAGTGGATGCTGAGTTCTTGTTATTGTTGGTTTTTGAGAACCGATTTATTCTCACATGTTCTTTATACAGAATAATATTTCTAATAATTATCCACTGAATCATGTGATCTGTAGAGCACCGTCCGTTTTCTTCCACGTGCGTGAGTGTTATGAGTCAGAGCTCGTTCACTCTCTAGTCTAGATCTTCCGTATTAAAAAAATAATAAAATCGAGTGAAACATTTTGCTACACATGACATATGAAAGCATATATCTTTTGTATGTGTTTTGTATGCAGCTTATGGTATTTTTTTATAGCAATATAGGATGTTTATGACATATTAGCAATGTAGCATTATTAAACATACAAAGAGTGCTTGTGTCTGCTTATTATATAATCAAAATCAACTATAGATCACAATCCGAAGTTATAACAAGCACTCAATGATGGTTTAAAGTGGGTAAGCACATACATTGATTACATACAATTTCAAGTGTAGCTTGATGCTAATTGTACTTTAATTATATTTTAGGATGTAGCCTATTCTTGTAAGCATTATAGATAGTTTGTGTTTCTGGTGTAGAACAAAACTTTGTTTATCTTAATTTAGATGTTAAATCCATATAAGCGATACATATCTGAGGAAAAATGCTAAATGCATTGTTGGTCGGCGCATCACGCTCAGTGTGGAAAGGCCTTAAGCCATTGAATCCCTCACTCAACTGATTAGTTTAAAACACTGATTCATCAATGAAACAAACTACTGTTTTTACGAGTGAGTCATTGAATCACTCGCTCAACTGATTAGTTCAAAACACTGATTCATCAATCAATGAAACAAACTACTGTTTTTACGAGTGAGTCATTGAATCACTCGCTCAACTGATTAGTTCAAAACACTGATTCATCAATCAATGAAACAAACTACTGTTTTTACGAGTGAGTCATTGAATCACTCGCTCAACTGATTAGTTCAAAACACTGATTCATCAATCAATGAAACAAACTACTGTTTTTACGAGTGAGTCATTGAATCCCTCACTCAACTGATTAGTTCAAAACACTGATTCATCAATCAATGAAACAAACTACTGTTTTTACGAGTGAGTCATTGAATCACTCGCTCAACTGATTAGTTCAAAACACTGATTCATCAATCAATGAAACAAACTACTGTTTTTACGAGTGAGTCATTTAATCACTCGCTCAACTGACCCAAATTTGTCCTCAAATTGACCCATCCATCAGCTTTTGTTTTGTTTTTTTGTTAGTGTCACAAAAATGTAATGTACTGGCAATAATGGGTCTAAAATGTAAGTTACTCAGTGTTAACTTCTTGTTTACTCGAATTGTTGTATAAAAGCTCCATGCTGCAGGTGAGCATAGCCTTTCTGATATTAAGATGCACAGCATGATTGATAGTGTGAGATTTCTTAAATGTATGGCTAAATGATGTATAATTATTTACACCCAAAAATGGATATACAGAACACTTTAAAAAATAAATTGTGGAAAATATATGTGGATTTTGAAATCAGTAATTTGTGTCCATCTGTAAGTAATACAGATTGTTTCACAGGCAACACACAAAAAGGTGTAAAACACAGATCTTCTTATGGATATCTAGTTTACTTGCTGCCAAAAAACTCTGAATACGTTTCAGTGATTTGATACCTCTAACCTGGCAAACAATGTTCAGTCACATTGGTTGCCAATTAGTGTATGTGGGCAACAGAAGAGGTGTGACAATTAACACTGTAACGTGAGTTTTCAAAACTACATGAAGAAACAGAGGTAAAAAGGTGATGCTATAAATTTGTAGGAACATCCGTTGCAAAACAACACATGAAATAAAGAACATGCAAAAATGAACAAATTAAGTGAAAAAGAAATAATGCTGGTCTCAACATGAACAAAACACACACCTCAAATTTCATGTTGTATTCCAGAGAAGTATGTACATGCTTAATGTCTTCAGATTCTTTCAAATTGACAGAATCAGCTGCTTTGTAAACCTCGTCCAAATCTCAGACTGTCACTGTCAACGTCATGGAGTTGGGGAATTTGTGGCAGGGCTGCCATTCGGCAAATTGCTTACATTCAAATCCAAAGAACAAAATCACATTGCCCAGTATGGTGTGATGTGTCATCTTTTCTCCACCATGAAGGGTTTATGTTTGAAGACAGCAAAAGAATGCTGTCGGTTCACATCTGTTGCCAACTGCTAAACCTGCTGGGGGATCTGCAATGGCACATGCAGCATTCTCTCAGGAATAATTTGGTTTGAAGATCGCTGTACATTGTAGATGAATATTTAGGAAGATTAAGTCATTTTACTGAACCAGGGACATATGATGCAAACAATGTTCCTTTGTGAGTTTTCATATATTCTAGGATGAGCATGAATAGCCTTTTTCTTCTCAAAAGGTCAATATTGCACTGCATTAAAAGAAAAACCCTGCACATTCTTGTCATGATGTCTTTTTATGAATAATTCATAAAACAACAATAAAAAAATTGTAATTTAATTCATGTATGCACATTTCAACCTTGGTGCGTCACATAATATTCAAGTGTTATTTAGAACCAGTGCCATACCATGGCATTTCTCATTTTCACCACATGAGAGAAAAGTCATGCTTTGCTAAATCATAATTGTGATACACATGGACATAACTATGACATAAAAAGTCAAAATTATGAGTTAATTAGTCAAAAATAATAAAAGTCAAGATTGTGTCATTCTAAGTCATGAGATAAAAAGTTGAAATTATGATATGACATCATGCCATAAGGTGAAATTCTAAGTCATAATTATGACAAACATTTTAGATTATGAAATTAAAAATAAATATGACAAAAAAGTCATAACAATGGCATTATGACACACGTTGAAAGTATGTAAAAAAAATCATAATTATGACAACTGTCAAAATGTGACTTTATATAAATTATTTTATTTTAATAATTTAGACCTTTTAATGCCATAATTTACATTTAAATTTAGCATCTCACAATTGTAAGTTTTTATGTAATAATTATGATTTACCAAAGCACATTTTTTATAAATTTTTAAATAAATAAAGGGACTTCCATACATTTCAGCCTGTTCTTCAAACAAAGCTATCAGATCCAAAAAAGTTGACTAAAACAAAACAAAAACAACAGAAAACATTTTTTCCATTCTAAACAAAACCAGTCGGAAAAACGTATCAACTCAAAAACTATATAAAAAATATTCGGTTTGTCAGATATCATCTTGTGTGCATGGTGCCATTAGTTAATTTAAATCTTTCATGAGTTATTTCAAATGATTCACAAATTGTTCTCACGCTTGTTTGTACATTTGCAGTTTGAATCAGACTCACTCAGTCAGTGCAATGTTCAGAGAGAGTGAGAAGGAGTCATTTAGAATGATGATACAGAAAAAATTACTCATGAGAAATTTTTCAGCAATTCAAAATGAACCTGGGAACTGTTACTGTGATGTTTATTTTAGGTTTGTGGGATTTCAGTTTATTTACTGACTCATATGACAGCATGCAATTAACATTTGCTCAAAATCCCTTTATTTGTGTTCCTCATTTGAAAGGAGTCACACAGAATAATGACATACAAGGAGTTATGAGAGTAATTTTTTCCGTTATGTCAGAATTAAAATGAACCGGGAACTGTTACTGTTTTAGGTTCGTGAGATTTACTGACTCATATGGCAGCGTGTAATTAACATTTGTTGAAAATAACTTGATTTGTGTCTCCCATACAAAAGGAGTCAAAACGATGACATACAGGAAAGGAGTCATACTCAACTCAACTCATGCATTGTGTTTCTTCAATTAAGAGATTGTTCTATGAGGATGCTTGGCTCTATGAAATCCTTCATTGTAGGTCCCCAAGGTCTCTTGAATGCTCTATCCTCAATCAGTCTTTTGTAATAAGACATTTTTTGGTTCTGGGTAAATGAAGCAGACAGTTTCACTGACATTTGCACTTTTCCTCTACTGTTCCAGCTCAACCTACATAATCAGCATCCCCCAGAACTGGCTGCCGATCATGTAAGATAGATAAAACGAGAGAATAAAGGTGAAGTTAAGGAGAAGTGGATAAAGGAGTGCTAGAGAAAGACAGAAATAGTTTTAATGCTGAGATGGGCAGCTATTTTCTCTTCAGCCTTTTTCAAGTTTCTACAGTTGATTTAGGATTCAGTTAGAGCCTGAACATACTTTTGATTAACCTGCTTAATGAAACATCTCTCATTCCTCTCCTGGTTAAATGGGTTATAGGAGAAATCTAATATTCCTTGATCTTTTGAGATAAAAGAACTGACACGCTACTAAAAATATTGTAACTTTCAGGGCTCAGTGTCCTCCACGGCTCTCTCAAGAAGTTAATTGATAGACGGCGGCTATTTTTATACTAAGTAAAAATAGCATATTGTCTTAGCAACAGATGCTATTTTACACTAAGTAACGACGATGATATTTACACAAAACAAATAACGATTCTTTTTACACTATGTAAAAATAGCATTTTTTTTGCAATACATGTAGTTGGATGCTATTTGTACTTAGTGAAAACAATGGCATATATTTGCACTTCAGTATTGTAGTAGGCTACATTATAAAATAGTATGCAATATATAAAATAGTATTTATTATATTTACAAAATAAATGGGTTGCCGCCTTATACTGGGACAATGAAGCCCTTCCTATACCTCTTACTCGACAAACACTTTGGGCCAGATTTACTAAACAGAGCAATTAGCGTTAGAGAGCAATTCCATAAAAGCGCTAATGGGAGCAGAAAATTCTGCGTGTGTTTTACTGACAATGTGCACATTAAAGAACACAGACGCAGACAAATCTTTCCATAATGACCAGCGCAATCTACCACACACCTTACACCCTACGCCACTATAGCTTTTTTTTGACGGGCGTCTTTTTTTATGTTGTCTATCCCAACCGTACATTGGTGGGCGGAGCTAGTGTAAATTAGCCTCTGCCAACAAGGTGGGCTATTTGCGCTTAGTGTAGGCACTAAATTACTTACTCTGGTCTTGTGCAAATTTGTGACATCACATATCCATGTTTGCATGTTTACATGTTATTGGGTGATCATAAATTTGGTTCATAAAGTCATGAAAAGCAAATAAAAAGAAATATGTTAAAACTGTTTTTCAGTATTTACCACATGTAGCACCTATACCGCTGTAAATTAATTTAGCTAATAATTACAGTCTGATCTTAACAGTTTGCTAAATGCTAATGACAAGAAACTTTCAAGAGCCCTTCAAAAAGAATCCGCCATGGTAGAACATGAAATAAGTAAATATTATCTAAATGTTGCTTGCAAAAATATTTATTTAGTTATTAGGAAAAGATGCTTTTTAGAACCTAATGGTTACAGAAAACTACCAGCGGTGGTAATGGGTTAAATTGGATAAACAGTTAAACCATAACCCTTTGGTGGAAAATGCTCATAAAAACCTAAAAGATGAAACTTTTGACTTTTTAACATGATCAATTTTACCCAAAACCAATCTCAAAAGAGAATGTATCTATTTTAATTATAATTTCAGGTAATTTATGATTTTTTGAAAAAACTAAGCATGAAGGTCCACCTCTAAATAACCTTCAGCTGGCTGCAAAATAGATACAAACTGCTATAAGAATATGTAAAAAATACAAGTAGATCACAGAAGGAACAAGTATTTGACCCTTTTAACCTAATGCTGGAACGTAGATCGACACTCCCTAAAAAGAACAAACACCCAATACTTCATTTCACTTCAAGTCATGCAGCGATACAGAAAAGCACCCAGGAAAACATAGCGATGACAACACAACCCAGAAATGCAGCACCTTGAAATTATTTGAATTGCAACATTCATCAGATTCGCATTCAGGTCCAAGTTCTTTTGTATTGCTTATACCCTATTTTCTTTCTGTCATTCCTCACAGTAAAGATTCAGACATCAACGCTCAGCTAACTTGATGAAATAAAGGTATGCTCCCATGTGTAACAGGCACAACATGAAAAGATCAATGCAGCGTCTCCAGGGCTCATATGCTGAGGTACAGAAGCATTGGGCTGAAACACAATTATCACAAAGGACAACTGCAATCCTCACTTAAGGAACGCTACCAACAAAAAAGCCTAGGTGCACTGGTATTGTATTTGTGCATTGTATTCGTCTTGTTCATTTGAAAATGCCATTTTTTGTGAAAATGAAAGAGTGACTGAGAGTGTCTTGGAACTGGAAAACTTGAACTTGGTGCAATGCTCATTTCCACCTTGAAGGTTTCTGTGCTATAAACCATAGTGAGAGTTGTGAAATATAATTTTTTTGACAGGAATGATAACAAGGCTTTTTAGGGCAGAAACAGAGTGAATTCAGTGGAATGTACTATTGTTTACCAACATGCCAATTATTCAGCTGAATAGTAAAAATTATAATAATAACTATAATAATTATTATTATTAGCATCTTTTCCCACCAGTGAAATGGATCAAAAGTGACAGCAAATAGGTTTACGTAGATACGAAAAAATCATTATTTTAAATAAATGCTGTTCTTTTGGATTTTCTGTTTTCTGCACAACTGTTTTCAACATCGATAATAATAAGAAATGTTTCTAGAGCACCAAATTTACCCAACATGTGAGTGAGTCTGTGTGTGTATACATTATATTTTGACTTTTTGCATTGAGACGTTATCGTTATGATAATTAAGAAGATTTTAACTGAATTGTGACTGCATTCATTTCAGAATAATTTGATTCTATTCAAATCAGCATATTGCAATACAAGGAATGCTACTGTTTTACAGTTTAAATAATGTCATTCATTTTTTACATTACTGCAATGAAAAATATAGTTTTTTTTTAGCTTTATGGTAATGAAAACTGAGGTGAAAATTTGTTAAATTGAATAACGTTGAGTGAGATACACCCTGAAAGGTTTCACTTATTTGAGATCTCTCACAATTCTGTGATAATTGAAAGCGGGAAACAGAGACAAATGTTCTCCAGCAAGGCTGTTTTGATGGTGGCAGGGGAGGACTTCTAGATGTGTGTCGTGAGAGAAGCACATGCCAGGGATAGCAAACAGCTCTGCCACAGTGGGGTTTCTCTCTGGATACATGCCTGCAGGGATGGTTGAGCTTTTAATATCAAGTTGGCCGAGGAAGCGTGTCATTCCCTCAGAGACAATCTAAAAGCTCTGTCTAAAATCAAGGGAGGCTGAGCAGATGATTCAGATGGAAGGGGTGTGTTTCAGTGAGTTTCAATGCGATTGGGAAGGATGCACTTATGTAGATGTAAAGAAGACCATTCTGGTTGCATCTTCAGCAACTTAACATTACTTTTATTGCATTTAAAAATAATTATTATTATTTACAATGTAAAATATTTTTTTCATTATGCTAAAAATATTTGATCACTATCATGTAAATATAATTAACACCATTGTTCAAATTTGGTCAGTTATATTCAATTATATTCAATATATATATATTCAATTAATGCTTTACTTCATCAAGGATGCATTAAACTGGTCAAAATTGACAGTGAAACGTTTAACATAGTTCAAAATGTATTAAATAAATAAATAAATAAATTCATAAAAATGTTGCTCTTTTGAACATTTTGTTAATCAAAGAATACTGAATTCTGAAAGAATACTGAAAAAACGGTATCATGGTTTCCAGAACTGTTTTCAATGTTGATATTAAGAAATGTTACTTAAACACATGTGGCACTAAAGAATACTTACAATTATTTTTTGACATCATAGAAATAAATGCAATTTTTCAATATGTTTAAACATAAAACAGTTATTTGAAATTGTAATATATTTCACAATTTTACAGTTTTTAGTATATTTTGATAAAAAATGATATACTTTTGTATATACAGTATGTCTGTGTATTTTATGTTTTGCAATACCTGAAGTGTATGCTGATTCATATTAATACATAATAAAGTGCTTTATTAATAAAAACATATTAATAATTTAATTTGTGCAGTTTTAATAAAAAGTCCAGACAAATAATAATTTGCTAATAAAATAAAGACATATTTTAATCATAAAAATAAAGACAGTCTAGAAAAGAGAGAATAAATAAATATGGATCTCATTGCATTGGATGACAAACTATCAAACCAAGTGACTTTATTATTTTTGTTGGTGTTGTTGTCATTATTATTATATCAAGTAATTTTCAATCAAAGCATTAAAAATGTACAATTGTTTAAATGAGGACAAACAGTATTTGTTAAGATTTTGATTGTCAAATTGAAGTGGAACTGAGTGGAATAAAGTTAATTTGAACATCTTTATTTGTAGGTTTTTGTAGTTGTTATTTGTAAGTGTTCGAGTGTTGGACACCTGTGTGAACTCTAGGGGGACTGACATTCTCTAAAAATCACCTTGAAACCAATAGTGATTGTTCTAGGCACAATGGTTTCCAACATGTGTTTAAATGCACAGGCAGCTGGGTCAGCATGTTTTTGGCAGGGGTCAGATTAAGCTGACAAACTGTAAAATCCTGCAGGGAACAGGCCATGGTTTATTTTGCATGGAAAGCTAAGAGATTAGTGTCAAAGGGAACGCTCTTCACCCTCATGATGGGACGGCTTTGCATATTTCCCGGCTATCCCTTCAGGGTCAGTTCCATATGACCAGCTGTACTCATTCCAATCCAGTGAATACCACTCTAGCATCCCACAGACACATTACATGTACATTTTCAGGGGCTTTACTATATCCACCCTGCACATTTGGCGATGGTCCATTTTAACAGAGCCCTTTATCTGTAAAGCCCAAGGACTTGTGAAGTAAAGAGCTTAAATGCACCGACCACTCTCATCCTGAGAAAAGTGAAAGATAAGAATGCGTATGAAAATGGCAGGCGTGATTACATAGGAAATTACTCTGGTCATCAATTTATACCAATACATCCAGGATCCCATGCAAACAAAACTGACCCTAGTTTTTATTATTATTATTTTTTAAGTTAGTCTGTAAGATTTTATTTTCCTTTTGAAAACTCTTTCCCTCCTACTAAAATGTTTTATCAAATTGTTTGTCAAAATCTTGAACGGAATCAAATTCGGTTAGAATAATAATACACAGTAGGGTGGTTACAATTGTATTTATAATATTATGAGATTTAAAGTTTTAAATCTAAAATGTTAAATATGTAAATATTTAATTATGAAATTATGGGGCAAAAATGAAACTACAACTGCCAGGTGGCAACAAGTCATTGTCACAATGAGTCTTCGAATGATCATTCAACTGATTTGCCCTAAATAGTTGATTCATTAAGGAACAGCATAGGCCTAAGTGATTGTCTTTATGAATAAGTCATTGTATTGTTCACTTAACTGATTTAAATACATGCGATATTGGAAAAAATACTGTGTCTAAAATGTAAGTCACATATTTACCCTTTTGTTTATTAAACTGTTGTATAATATCAAAATCGTATATGGAATTTTGTTGATATGGGCTATTTGTTTTACTCCTATGTTTTTGATTTTTTTATTAACTTTGGTGGCATTTTGTACCAAGCTTTCATACATTTTATAACCTGAAATTGCTGACATTACATTTATTCATTTAGCAGATGCTTTTATTAAAACTGAGAAAACACAATATATAGGTACTATTTTACCAGTTTCCTCTCATTTACTTTCAAATAACATAGTTCAATACCCGAATAACAGGCTGTTATCTGTTGCAGGACAACAGATATCTTTCTCCAGGTATTACACCTTGGGTCTCAATTTAGCCAGATGAAGTGAGCTTGACTTTTATAAACCTCACAGAACACCGACTCACATCTCTCTTTTTTTTCCTGAGAGGAGTTTGCAAACCATTTCCTTTAATGCAATTTTATCAAGGAGGGATTTCTGACAACCAATTGATTGAGTGTCTGGCTTAATGGGATTAAGTGCAGTAACTTTATCTTTTAATGTAGACGTGTCATCAGTAAGATCAATTTTAGCACAGTGGAAACAACAGGAGACAAGTTTTAACCACTTCAGCATGGCTGTAAATAGCACATAACGGACGAAAGTGGAAGATGCATTTGATATAATCTGTGCAGGTATCTGTTGTGATTGCAAGTGTGGCGTGTTTGAGAACAATAGTTTCAGCCACACAAATTAGTTTATTTATGTCACTATGTGCAAAGCGTTGAAGGGTTTTGTGTGACGGTAGAAGGCACGTGACTTGGGGTAATAGAAGCGCACCATGCCAACTGATTAGGCCAACTTCCAGCTCCACTCTTCCAAGAGCTCCCGTTACAGCACATTACATGGGGCCGCATGAAGAATGCACCCAGCATTGAGACAAACCAACTCTGTCGGATCTCTCTTAAATCCCTATGGACTACATTGCGAATGCTGGGAGAGAGACCGAACATGAGTTTGCTGTGCTCTAATGATCTCAGCTATAATGTCCCTCCTTATAAGTTAGCAATACACAGTAAGTCAGACCAGGTAATGGCTCAGTTCAAGAACTTAGCGAGCTGTTATTGGCATCCTTACCATCATGAACACTATGTTGAATACTCAACATAGATGGAGGAAAGAGTCCACATGGGAGGCACATGGTGTTAGCATGTTGCTAAATTCATTGCATGATACTCAAAACAACATAGTTCAAATTAACATCTACTATGCTTTTGAGCAAGATAGCAACGTCATCGCTGTAATTTCAGTTGATTTCATTAGAGATGATAGAGTTAACAGTGTGAAACTATAACAGAGTGCAACGGTCGGATTCTGGAAGTGTTTTCGATTCATGTTTTTCCACCGGGGGATTGATTTTTAACAATAAACCTTTAACTCTTTCCCCGCCATTGACATAATTTTCCATCATTTATGAGACAACGCTTCCCTCTCATTGACAGAATTTTACGTATTTTGTGTTTTCACTGGTGTACAGTAGGAGGCGCTATTACGTATATTCTGAAAGGGTATGGAAAAGTCTGGATCAAAACACGTGAAAAACAAGCGACCGTGTAAGTAAGTAGATGCATATGTAAAATAACGCATTCATCAAGCATTAAACAGCATATACGTCTACATTATGTTTACAAAAACACAATTTGCTTTGCTTTTATTCAAAATATTGCTTTTTTTCATGAAACCTAACCATATTCGAGAGTTGATAAAAAATATTGCATGAAGCTAGAATAAAACTTCAAACAGATCTACTGGTTTTTAAACAGGTTTTTAATCAATGGTATATGCTTTTGTTAAAGCCATCAGCCTGCATTATTTCAACTTATTTTTAACCTTTTTATCAGAATTTTTGGTGAACCCACTTATTACAGAAAAGCAAATTGCACCAAAAGCGTACTTTAGCACTCTCATGAGGCATCCCTGCATTCTCAAACTAAATACAAAGTTCCGTCATGAAACTATAGATGGTGCAGGCCGAGAGGTTCTAACTCAATATGATATAATCGCATCATTCATTGTAGTTTTTTCCATCAAGAAAGCTGTTACAGGCACACAGCCAAGTCAAATGTTGCTTGTTGCTGTGAATTATGGGGTAGCCATCATTCTGAAGGATATATGGACTGCTAAATCTTAAGATTTGGCCAAATAAGGAACCTTAAAAAACAACATAATTAAGATGCCTAACTTTTGGAAAAGCCTTCATGCCGGGAGTGTGAATATGATGCCTCATTAGGCCTCATTAGGCAGCTCACTAGATTTTGCAACAGAGATGATGTGGATTTCTGTTGTCTTGTCCATGCAAAATTTGGACTTTATAAATATCTTTTAAATCTATTTTAAGTCCAGCTTATTCTGGCTAAGAACTGCATACTCAGGAAAGGTCTGTTTGATTGACATAAGTGACAAATTGCAGTTTTTCTTTTCTTAGATTACCATTTATTCTAATGATCTTTCAATGAAAACATAATAATTTGTCATGCGACATAAGTGATTGTTGGCAGTGCATCACAGTTTAGTACAATGTATTAATGCAAATTAACAGTAATGTGGCGTTTATGTGATCCACCTCCTGATAAAGCTGAATACTGTTAGTATAGATGGGATTTAAAACAGTATGAACCCTTATTATTCTATTCTGTTCTCACCAATGCGTTACTTAAGCAAAGGGTTAACAGATAGCGAACAAAGAAAACTCCAGAAAGCAGTCTTGTGACCTTGGTGACTTTACTGGTTATTTCTAACTGTAAAACTACAAACAAAGAAGAAAAGTATGTGTAAGCATTATATTTATATCTATGACATATACAGTTAAACAATACAATGTACATAGTTACTTCACAACATTATTTTAGCTTTGAGTATACTATAAATATATGCATTTTGTGTTAAACAAAGAGAAGCCTAACATTCCTTAAACTGTTAGCATGTAGCTTAATTATCAAAGCAATTCGTTCTCCCACAATAAATGCAGTATCAATCAATTATTTCGACAATAAACCAACTCCTTATGGACATCAGTATGTTTTAACACAAATATGGCACTTACGGACATATATATCCAAGGCTCAAACGAAGAAATCAACGCTCAAAGTACATTGCTGGTGCAAATTGTTTTAGACGATCTTCACTGAGAGAAATCAAAAGTGAAACCAAAAATGTCATGAGTAGTACCTTAAATGTCCAGTAGGTGGCCGGTAAAAACACAAATATATATGCAACAGCACACTCCGCCTGGTATAATAACTTTTATACCACTATTGAACTTTCTATGACTTTCCAGGCAGGAGAAGTACCACCTCTGAGATGGGCCTCAGATATACCTTTGCAGATCCTTCTTTAATTATCTTTACCTCTACCTTCCTCACTCTATTATCGCTGCTGGGTATGATTTTCACAATAAGCCCAATAGGCCACTCATTGCGTTTCACATTGGAGTCCTTAAGCAAGGCGACATCTCCTTCTTGAAGGTTTCGTTTTCCTCCGTCCACTTTCTCCGAGATAGTCTCTCCTCCATGCCTTCCAGAAAGCATCAGCCAGACATTGAACCTGTCTCCATTCTTTCTTGTAGAGGTCCTTCATGTCAAAGTCTCCAAGAGGTGCGGTACAGTACTAGCCTTTTGTGTGAGAAGCATTGAAGGAGACAGAACTTCCAGTGTCGGGATCAGAAGAAATAGGAAGTAAAGGTCTAGCATTCATTATTGCCATGACTTCAGACATGAGAGTAGTCAAGACTTCATGGGTAAGGCGAGAAAGGCTGTTTTTAGCAGCAGTGCATCAAGAATCGTCGTGCAGTGTTGATCATCCTTTCCCAAGCTCCTCCCATATGAGAAGGGGGAGCATTAAATGACCATGTACAACCTTGCTCCTGCAAGTACTTGAGCTCTGGATCATCAGTATTGATGTTCAGTTCTCGACAGGCGCCAATGAAATTTGTTCCTCTGTCGGATCTAAAGTGTTTAACCGGTCCGCGAACCGCCAGGAACCGTCTTAGGGCATTAATGAAGCTGGAAGTTGACATGGACTCGATGACCTCCAGATGGACAGCCCTTGTACTTAAGCAGGAGAAGATGACAACCCATCTTTTGCTGTCAGCACTTCCCCCTCTGGTACGGCGTGACGTTATGCTCCATGGCCCAAAACATCTAGGCCCACGTGAGTGAATGGTGGATCTACTGTCACTCTATCCATGGGTAGGTCTGACATTCTTTGTTCTTGAGTCTTCCTCTTAACTTCCTGCAAGTAACACACTGATGAATCACACTGTTAATTAGCTTTGTTCCTTTTACAATCCAGAGACCTGCGAGCGAAGTGCTCAGCGGTCAGATGTCGTCCTTGGTGTGCAACCCGATCATGGTAGTATCTGACCAATAATGTGGCTACATGTTGTCTTGCTGGGATTATTAATGGGTGTTTCTCCTGTTCTGACAGTTCCGCCGACTGTAAGCGACCTCCCACTCGAATCAGTCCTTCTCCATCTACAAAGGAGCTAGTTTCTTCAGAGAGCTTTGTTGTGAGATTTCTTCTCCCTTACCCAAACATTTGAGTTCATCTTTATAGTGTTCTTGCTGCACACACCCTATAATAATAGTTTTTGCTTGTGTGAGCTCAGACTGGATACTTTTTTGGCACCAGTGCCAGCGAAAGTGATTTTGCAACATGGACAAGCTTGGCTACACTTCTTACAAGGGATCTCCACTCTGAGAAACGCTCAAACCGGTGTGATCCTAGAGACTGTTCTGTCACATTAGTGACCAATGTTGCCACTTGAGGACGGATCTCCTGGTCCTTCTCTGGCTCTATGAGCTCGAATGATTCATCCTTAGCCGTTTCCCCAAGAAAAGGTTGTTGTAGAATTCTGGACCAGAGAACCAATTAGTGTGAGGAAGAGTGTTTGCTGGCATGAATCTAGTACCGATATCTGCTGGGTTCAGGCCAGAACCAACATGATACCACTGCTCTGGTTTTGTGGAACTTCTGATTTGTGTCACTCGGTTTGCAACATACACATAGAATCGTCGAGATGTATTCTGGATGTACCCTAACACAATTTTACTGTCAGTGTAGAATTTACTGCAGTCAGTTCCAGATCCAACTCTTTTGTAATCAGTTCTGCTAGCTCAACAGCTAGAACTGCTGCACACAGCTCTAGCCGTGGCACTGTGTGAGCCGGGTATGGTGCCAACTTTGATTTTGCCATGATAAACCCAACATGACACTGACCATCCTTAGTGACAACTCTGAGATAGGCAACTGCTGCTATGGCCACTGTGGAAGCATCAGAAAAATGATCACCTCATTTTGGGCGTGAGACATAGAGACTGGTACATAGGGTCTGCGAATCTGGATTTCTCTGAGATCGGTTAAAGAATCTGTCCATGCCTTCCATTGGGCCTCTTTATCCGGTGGGAGTGGTGTGTCCCAGTCAAACTGGTCTGGACAGTTCTCTTACTAAGGCCTTACCCTGCATGGTAACAGGAGCAACAAATCCCAAAGGATCGTAGAGACTGTTAACTGTTGAAAGTATGCCCGTCGAGTGAATGGTCTAACATCTGAAGATACTTGGAACATGAAACAATCAGTCTCTAAACACCAGCTCACTAAGCTCGTTGGAGAGGTAGAGGATCGACACTTAAATCCAGATCTTTCAGGTCATTTGCCCTATCAGATGTAGGGAATGCTTCCATGACTTGATGGTTATTTGAAGAAATCTTGTGAAGCTTGATGTTTGATTCAGCCAACAGGTTTTTGGTGTTTTCAGGAGACTGATGGCTTGGCTGCGCTGGAAACAGAGATCAGGCCGTCGTCCGTAAAAATTTCTATGGACAAACTGTTTGGCTTGTCTACCATATTCCTCTTCTCCAAATTCTGCTGCCCGTCTTATCCCGAAGATTGCCACAGCTGGAGATGGGCTGTTCCCAAAAACATGTACTGTCATTCTGTACTCTGTGATTTCTTTGGAAAGATCGTTATCTTTGAACCACAAGAACCTCAGAAAGTTTTGGTGATCTTCTCGGACCTTGAAGCAGTAGAACATTTGTTCTACATCAGCCGTGACTGCAACTTGTTCCTTACGTACCAGGACCCCAATTAGCCTGTTATTTAGATCTGGTCCACAAAGAAGAGTGTCATTCAAAGAGATTCCTTCACACTGAGCACTAGAATCGAAGACGACCCTAATCTTCCCAGGTTTCATAGGGTGGTATACACCAAATATTGGTAAGTACCAGCATTCTTCCTCAGGTTGTAAAGGTGGAGCTATCTCTGCATGTTTGTTGATGAACATGTTATGCATAAACTCCACAAAGTGTTTGGCCATCTCAGATTTTCTTTTATGCAGTGCGTTGCAGAACATTAAGGCAGCTTCATTGCTTGGTCTCGGTTGTTTGGCAATGGGTTGTGAGGTAAACGGAACGGTAAGGAGCTACCCAATGGTTCGACTCATCCATGAACATTTCTCTGTTCATAATATCAAGAAAGATGCCATCTTCAACAGACAGTGAAAGCTTATCATCACTGGGAGTCTTTTGAAACACATTGTCTCCTAGGTGATCTGCACAAAAGCTTGTGACTGGATAGCAAGGTAGAGTGGACTGGCATTGCCGAATGGGAGTGCTAAACTGTTCTTTGACCTGAATTCCTTTAGAACAGGATGGGAAAAAGAAGTCGTCCATTTTGCAGGATGTTTGTCCTGAAAACATTTGCTGTCTCAGACTTGTGTACTCCTCCCATACACACTTCTCCCACGATGACCCAGCCTAAATCCAGGCGCTGAGCAAATGGCATGTTACCTGGTCCATTATATTGTTCTCGAACCTTATGGACACTTAGAATGTCCCTCCTAAAAGGAGAAGAATGGGAGCGCTTGTGTCAAGGGTGGCAGCTTATCAGCAACTGGCTTGAGATGAGAAAAATACCATGAGTGATCCATCTTTCTTGCAGGTTAAAGGAAGTTTTTCAATGATTGGATTGACTCCCCTCGCTGTGTCAAGAATTGCCAACCCAGGTAAATATCCACCTGTCTTTGCCGATTCCAATTCCAAAAGCATGTCTCCTAGCTCCCTGAGTCTCTGTCCATCTCTGCTAGAAATCCTGTGAAACTCTTCCAGTTTCCTCAACAGTGCATTCTCAATTACTTCTGGGCATCCGTAACTCTCTTCCAAACGCTGCCAAAGCATTTGCACACCTGCTATTGGATAGTGCGCATGAACAGATCTAATGCGTTTGGCTTGCATGGATGACTCTGGGCCAAGCCATTTTGTGAGAAGATCAATCTCTTCTCTGGCTGTTAAACCAAGGTCCTTTGTCACATCTTGAAAAGAGGATTTCCAGGCCCAGTAGTTCTCAGGACAATCATCAAACATCATGAGACCAGAACTTACCATCTCTTTTCTCACCATGTAGTTAGCTAAATCGGACGTGTATGGCAAACTAACCATGGGCTCTCTAATGCTGGGATTAGGAGGCGCTTGGAAAGCAGAGCGACATCCATGAACTTCCTTTTCTGGTTATCCATTGTTTCCTGTTTAATTTTTAACTCATCCATCCCATATGATGGATATTCACGACGACAAGATCCTGTAGCTTCATGCTGAAGAGGTTCAGCACTTCTAAAGGATGACTGTTGAATCGCAATATCAACAAACTGCTGTTGATGTTGTTCAATTGCATGCTTCTGAACATACTCCTTACGCTGGGTTCGAACTGAGTGTGTCTCACTAACCAATTCGTCTATATTTCCCTCCTCAATGTCGGCTGCTGCCTCATAAATCGCTGCTTGAGCAGATGCTGCAGTTGCATCCTTTTGAGATTGTAGCACAAATAGATCTGCTTCCACCTCTGCTTTTTCTCATCATAGCTGCCTCCTTTTCCGCATAATATGCTTTAGCTCTCGCTGCTTCTGCTTTAGCTCTCGCCCGAGTTGCTGCCACACTGGCCGATGACCTACTTGATCTTCGAGATGACTTTAAGCTAGAAGCTTGTGATCTCATTTCAAAGGCTTGGGATGCATCTTTCTCTTCACTGTGTGACTCCATACTTCACTAGCTTCTGATGAGCTGTATGATACAATGTAACAACGGCAGTGTGATTCTGTTGTCTTCACCCGCTGTGTCAATGTCCTTTTACTATTCTGTTAACCCTTTGCTTAAGTAACGCATTGGTGAGAACAGAATATATTCAATATACAAATTTATAAAGACTCTAAATGATCAATGTGATCAAAAACACTGTCATACACAATCTACTATATGAATTACGTTGTCTGATTGATAGTTCACTGTTTTGGTCACACTTTATTTTACGGTCCAGTTCTCGTTATTAACAAACCATTAACTATGGCAATAAACTCTTAATTTGCTCCTTATTAATATAGTTGGTAAAGTAATTGTTAAGTTTAGGTATTGAGTAGGATTAGGGATGTAGAATATGGCCATGCAGAATGTGTGCTTTATACTAATAGACAGCAAATTTGTTAATAATAGGCATGCTAATAAGCAACTAGTTAACAGTAAGAATCGGTCCCTATACTAAAGTGTTACCAATATCGTTTTTAAAAAGCCTCTAGTATAAATTTCCCCCCTTCGGGTTGTGGTTCATGTGAACTTTTTATTTTTTGCTCAGTTTGGGCCTATGAATAAAACTGAGTTATTTTTCCTTTCTATATTCTCACTATATCATACAATATGAGTCATAAAATCCATGTCAAATGTGATTTCAAATTTGTTTTATTCATGTAAACTTTTCTGTAACATGTTGCCGTTGGCAGAGTACTGACTCTGTGGTCTGAACAAATGTACCATGTAAGTGTCATGCAGAGAGGAAATAATCTTCATTGGTGTATATTAGAGCCAGTTCATATATGTTGTATGATTATTGATTTTTACTGTAAGGTTTTAGTGCCATACATCTCAGCATGGAAACTGGATCAATACTGCTTTGCTTTACATGAGGGAATGACTTTAATTCACTTTCCATTTCAGTCTCAATCAATTTCACTGCATGCTTGCCTTTTCTCGTCTCTCTCGGGCGAGTATAATGCTTTTTTAAGCGTCTCCTGTAAGGTCATTTGGAAAATGTGTCCTGCCATTGTTTGAGAGTGGATTGCCCACCTATAATCTTTTAAAAAGTGTTTTCCTTCACAACGTTCCACAAAGTGCCCTTTTATCCACAGAGCTCACACGCACGGCTTACTCGTGAAGATGTTAAACGCCACGTTGAGCAAGGCTTTACTTTCGGGTGAATGGCTTCCGTGCTGTTTCACCTGAAATAATTCTGCTGGCTGTGGTGGAGGTTAACACGCGTCTCCCCGAGGATGCGACGTCAAAGAAACTGTAGCAGTAGTTCAGAGAGCTGACACAGGTTTGGAGCGGTGTGACTCTTGACGTAGCCCGCTAAGTGAGATGTGAAAAATTGTGAATGCACTGGGTAAGTGACTCAGACATCCGCTATGGTAATACTAGACAGTGTAAAAAATATGTCACCGTTGAAGGATTTGAATCTTGAGCTCTACCTCAGAACTATCTCTGCATTTTTTCTCCCACTGAGGCAACAATCTTCCCCTGAGGGAGTGGAAGATCCTGTGAAACGCTTGATCTTCTGGCTCTCTTTTAAGTTTCATTTTTTTCCCAGCTTGACAAGTCCGACAGCCAGATTTGCGCGGACGCCGCATCACTGGATGATGATGTAGGATGATGTAGACAAGCACTGAAACTAATGTAACTACCATTTTGATAATCAATGAATCTGTCAGTTATGTCTTTAATTAATCAGATACTTCATGTCTCTACCAATGCTTTGCTTCAAAGTATTTCAATGTGCACACTGAAGTTTATGTAATGAATGCTATACATTAGTGTTTTCCAACCTTGTTAAAGGAATGTGGCACTATAAATGAACAGGGCTTGAAAAGTGCTTAAAGGGACAGTTCACCCCAAAATGAAAATTCTGTCATTAATTACTCATGTAATTCATCTTCGGAACACAAATTAAGATATTTTTGATGAAATACAAGCTTTCCAAGCTTTTGACCCTGCATAGACAGCTATGCAACTGACGCGTTCAAGACCCCAAAACATAGCAAGGACATCATTAAAATAGTCCATATGACAACAGTGGTTCAACCTTAATTTTATGAAGCTCCACGAATACTTTTTGTGTGCAAAGAAAACTAAAATAACTTTATTCAATGATTTCTTCTCTTCAGTGTCAGTCGCAATAAGTGTTTTATTGACAAAATATTTAAATAAATAGACTTAGTCAGATGGATGACAGAGTTAAACATTTTGCCTTATTAATTCATCACTCTAACTAGTTTGTGACCAAATTTTTTGATTGTTACTGATCTGAAAACATATATATATATATATATATGAATATATATATATATTCCTTTTTTATTTTTATTTTTTTACTTACACTTTCAGTTTACCATTTATATATAAAAATATGTTTAAAATATTTATTTTAAAATTGTTTAATTTATTTGAAAATAAATTAGCAAGTTTATTTTAAATCAAAATAAATATAGACAAAATGTCTACACATTTCAAATGAATAATCTACTTCAAATGTGAAAGATTTCCAAATTCAGCCTAAATAAGTCAGCAGTAAGGGTAAGGTTTGGGACCATGTTGGATTGTAGCAATTAATAAACAAATATTCACCACAAATTCAAGAAAATAATAATACTAATTTGAATGATTTTGCTTAAAATAAATTGAGGTGAAAGTTTCCACCTTAAGTTAATTCTTGGATGTCACAATTTAAAATAGTGTAACTTTTTTTGCAATGGAGCAACATTTTGCGGCAAATGAATCGCACACATAATATTGTTTTTGGTGAATTACTTATCAATTAAAAATACTGAACTTATTATGATATGATATGATATGTCAATGCAGTATGTAAAAATCATGATATTGTATGGTTTTAAATATCTAATAGTAATATAGTTGAGAAGGTCAAAACCGTCAGTAAACCAAAATCACAATTTTAGGGGAGGATAAAGACATTTAGGGCCAGTTTTACTAAACAGGGCAAATGTCACCCCAGGGGCCTCATGTATAAATGTTGTGAAATTAAAACAGTTTAAAATCATTGTTTACTTAATTACTCCAGGAAAAATAGTGTGTATGCACAGTCAAAAGCATCCGTTCGGTGCGCGCACATTTACAACAAGTAAATTTTTCAGGAATCCAGATGTGTGCTTGGAAAACAGCACGCACATTTCTATGCCCATTTTGTGCGTACACTGTTTTCCAAGCACATATCTGGATTTAAAAAAAATATGGCGTAAATATGTATACTCTTGACTTTGGACACTCTTTTTCCTGGAGTAATGAAATAAACAATGATTTTAAACGGATTTCATTTCAATATACACATTTATGTTAAATATTCCACTCTCATCAATGGAGATTAGCTCTAAAATTACATAAAGTCATTACACGAAGTTAAACCAAAATTATAGGAATTTAGACATATTTGTAGTTGATTATCACTTTTCCTGTGGTGGCATGCAATGTTTTAATGACATCGATGAGTGCTCTAATAATTCATATGTTTAAACTAAACTGGGGATCTCATGTTATGATAATTGTTTTAGCGAGAACAATGATCAATAATGCACACTTACTTCGATATTATGGCGGACACTGCTGGATTCGGTGGTCGAACGGTCCAGTGTCCAGTTTGAATAAACTGTACAACCGCAGCTGCACGGTGTTAATGTCGTATGAAGGCATCTCCACAACATTATGAAAAATACCACTGTATTTGAAGGATAAAACTTGGGGGATGGTGAGATTTGCCTGTTTTCTTTTTAAAATACTTTCTCAGTAATGTTACACCACAATAAATGGATTACCTGTTTCCATTAAAAATAGCTACAAAATTCATATTTTCATCAAAACTACATACATTTTATTAGATTTGAGTAGTTTAAAACTATTGAAATACTATTTGGTCAGTGGAAAGAACATATTTTATCTGGGGGAAACGGTGGGGAGTTTTAGACAAAATCCTAATATTAAACAGCCCAGACTCTTATAGATGAAAATACAATGAATGAGGACAGAGTTATGAAAACAAATATATATTTGTGCTTTTGTCATTTTACTTCAATAATTTTTCCTTTAATATTTCTATTATTTAAGGGGATTTTACTTCATGAAGTTTTGGTCAGTGCGTGCGCTCACTGACTGAATTATGCACTTTGGCGAATTCTCTCATCAGAAACAACAGTGCAGATGTACATGCAATGTAAACAAGAGATTAATTCATCACACACTGCAGACAGCTTCACTTATTATAATTAGAGTTTTTTTTAGAGTCAAGCTAGATTGAATTCATTATTACAGCCTATTATTTGAAAATGTACTATTCTTTGCTCGCTGTATAATTTATTCGTTGTTTGAATTATCGTTGATATATGGCATTATAATTAAATTTAAAACATATTTTTATTAAAATATGATCAGGTTTAATACAAATTCAGTACTTTAAAATATGTTATGGCATAAGATGATACTTGGCCAAAATGTTATGCTGTGCATAGGTAATAGATTACATTAGGCTGCAGTGTTTTGAACGCGTTTGACTAGAGCGCAATTACAGAGCTGTTGTGTTTATGTGATTGCCATTGGCCGTCTTGAGAAGCGAAAAAGCTTCGGAAAACGACTCATAAAAAGTTTTTTAAAGGTCGGAATGTAAAATTACGGCAATATCACATTTACATTTCACATGACATTCTGTCAGTGAGGGGGAGGACGCGGGATGGGGGTGCTGCAGCACCCTTAATTCCCATGGCTATGCTAACAACATGCACATCTAATTTACATATCGACCAACGCAACATACGCAAATTAGCTAGTTGCAAATAAAGAAATAAGCTACAGTAAGTTGAAAAGAACCGTAAGCCAAACAATGAAGGATTACAAGAAGTTTTGATTGACCTGGCATTGGGTGACTTCTAATTGAGGGTTCCAAGTTGTCTTTTATTTCCTGGAGCAAATTAAAAATAACATGTCCAAGGCTGTTCAGTGCTAATTCGTCAATAAGTAAATCTTGACTGCCAAAAGATGGTTTGTGCTGACGCAAGCTGTTAGTAAAACTGTCCCTTGATGTTTTAAAACAAGCTTTTTTTTTAGTGATATAAGTTTAAAAGACACTTAATATTCTGTTACATTATCAATTTAACATCACTGACACTGGTTAGATGAGAACAACGTTTGAACTGAATTGATCTGGATAATGACACTATCTTTGCTCTATTGACACGTTATTGAACAGAATTAAATCAACATTGATCTGAGCTAAATAATGACACTATTATCTTCTGCAGAGCAGCTTTACAGCTGAAATTGAACCAACCTTTGAACCACCACTCTTTATTGCATGAAGTGCAATATAAAGAAATGTGACTTAATTTTACTTAAAAATGTCAACGTGCCATGTAATAAATATGCTTCTCACAGTGCTCACTTACTATTAGTTTGTGCCGTTCTGCAAAATAAATGAATACTATTCTTACAGTATCACGATATGACAGAAAAAATAAATAAACATGTGTTTGCTTGTTTTTCTTTTGATGCATTCTCACTAAAGTGGAGGAGGAGGAAAATATTTGTGCACATCACAAAACATACTAATCAATGATAAAACCCACTGTCAATAGTTTTCATTATCGATTATTTGTTGTAGCTCCAATGTAAGCACACAAATAGAAAAGAAAGTCAGCGAGATTGTGAAAGACAGAGCTTTCAGATCCATCTGACTCCTGTGTCTCTTTCTTCCTGCTGGCTGGGGTCATAAGAGAGTGTATGTTGCTCAAAGCTCTCTGCATGATGTATTTTAAAGAAGAGCACTGAAGTGTACAAGTGTGTGTGTGTGTATGTGTATCTCCAGCAGGGCCAGACAGACGGTGCAGTCAGAGGGATGCAGTGAAGTGTGAAGATATGATGGACGGGAATAGACAGGGGGCCTTGTCTCAGTAGGTGAAGCTGCAGGTGATACCGAGGGAGACGATGGATGTGCCTGATGCCAGTGAGTCACGTGATGGTTGACTCGTAGGTCCTTCAGCCACTGTGTCTTTCCATAACTTCCTGCATCTCTGGAGCTGAAAATGCATGCAAATTAATGTATTTTGAATCTCTTTATCCATCATTACAAACTGCATTGTAGTTTAGCCATTTTATAGGTTGAGTACTGCTTTCAAAAATTAAATTTCTTTAAGCAAAGAGTTTCTGAGTTGGTGAGAAAATCTAGGGGATGCAATAGATTTAGCATCTGTATTTATGGTTAATTTGTTTAAATTAATGACATCTCTTTTTTATTTCCAATAAAACTGGCATGCAGCATGGACAAAATATAACAGTATTGTACAATTCTGATATTGCAATATACAGTGGAGAAAAAAAAATTGATCCCCTGCCGATTTTGTACGTGTGCTCACTGACAAAGAAATGATCAGTCTATAATTTTTATGCTAGGTTTATTTGAACAGTGAGAGACCTGCAAAAAATGCATTTCAAAAAAGTTATAAATTGATTTGCATTTTAATGAGTCAAATAATTATTTGACCCCTTCGCAAAACATGACTTTGGTGACTTGGTGGCAAGTCATTAAAGTCTCCAAGTCATTAAAGTTTCGAGGCTGCCATTTGGCAACTCAAACCTTCTGCTCCCTCCACAGATTTTCTATGGGATTAAGGTCTGGAGACTGGCTAGGCCACTCAAAGACTTTAATTTGCTTCTTCTTGAGCCACTCCTTTGTTGCTTTGGTCGTGTGTTTTGGGTCATCGTCATGCTGGAATACCCATCCACGACCCATTTTCAATGCCCTGGCTGGCTTCAATGGCCTGGCCCTGATGCCCCGAACATCGTCCCTTTGATGTGGTGCAGTTGTCCTGTCCCCTTAGCAGAAAAACACCCCTAAAGCATAATGTTTCCACCTCCATAGGCACCCTCCTCCAAACACGGCGAGTTGAGTTGATGCCAAAGAGCTGGATTTTGGTCTCATCTGACCACAACACTTTCACCCAGTTCTCCTCTGAATCATTGGCAAACTTCAGACGGGCCTGTACATGTGCTTTCTTGAGCAGGGGGACCTTGCGTGCGCTGCTGGATTTCAGTTCTTCCCGGAGTAGTGTGTTACCAATTGTTTTCTTGGTGACTATGGTCCCAGCTGCCTTGAGATCATTGACAAGATCCTCCCGTTTAGTTCTGGGCTGATTCCTTGCCGTTCTCATGATCACTTGCATGGAGCCCCAGTCCGAGGGAGGTTGACAGTTATTTTGTGTTTCATCCATTTGCGAATAATCACACCAACTGTTGTCACCTTCTCACCAAGCTGCTTGGCGATGGTCTTGAAACCCATTTCAGCCTTCTGTAGGTCTATAATCTTGTCCCTGCCATCCTTGGACAGCTCTTGAATCTCAACCATATTCTCAAAAATTTCGTTTTCAGTGACTTCATATTCAATATTTTGATCACTGGCAGCTTATTCACCACATCCAGCATCAAATGGCAGTGACATTTATATTTAATTGTGCATAGTAATTGCTCTGCAGTAAAGCCATTCATGATGATATTCGTTTGTTTTATGCCTGCCGTAATTATGAGTGAAACATCAAGTCATCATTGTGCATCAAACAGTGCCACCTTGAGGAAAAATATGCTTTGTATGTATTTATTATTAATATAAATATAATGTGTAATTTGTTTTATTACATAAATATATACAAATTTTATTCGACTTCTAGGGAACAAAAGTGGCATTGAGGAAGAGTGGGCGTGCCAATGTGTGAGTGAAAATCTGGAAAAAGGGAAAACAATGGTAAACAAAAGTAGTAATAGATTTCAGATGCCATTTTTGTTATTTAAAGCAATAATCTAACGCTAATACGATGTCAAACCAATTAGGTTATTATGTGACATCAAAATAAACCAACATTGTTTGATGGGCAAATGTGCAAGAAAAGTTACTCTGGTTTTGGGTAACAGCTAACATTTTATGTCTACAAAAAAAATAAAAAATAACATTTTCATTTTTTTCCCTAAATGAAAAAAAATAACTACAAAATTACACAAGCATATTCTGCTCACAAATGATATTAATATTCTGCTAAAAGTTGACTGACCCTTCTATTTTGGAAAGAATATACTATGGAAATCAATGGCTATGTAAACTTTTTGGTTAACTTTGTTCAACAACAACAAAAAAAAGAAACTAATACAGGTTTGGAACAAATGGTGGGTGGGTACATGATGATATAATTTGCATATTTGGGTGAACTGTACCTTTAAGATTATCTATACGATAGTGTAGTTCTAAAAGTCAATCAACTTTTTGCAGAAAAGTTTTAATATGGCACTTTTAACTCTTCCTGACAACAAAAGACCTCTAATCATTCTCATTATGTCCAATTTCACACCTTTAATGCCACAGAGGCACATCACACACTTCACAAACATTGCAGTAATTATACTCTTCATTTGAAGCCTTTTATCAGATTCTAATTGGCTGCTGTGTCTTCCAAACAAACTCTTGTCCTCTGCTGTGATGCCAACACACTCTTGGCCAGAGAAGTATGCACCCCTCGTTTACCGTCATTGTGTAATTTGCAGTGTTTTCCATTCTTCTTCTCCACTATAGTGTTGTCTGTTACTGATACAGTGACACACACTGTAGGGATGCACCAATCGATTGGTCACGGTCATTATCGACCTACTGCGGCCAGCAGTTCACTATCACTCATGCATTCATGACTATTTTTCTTTAATTGCAGCATGCGAAAATTCACACATACACTCTTTTTTCAGTGCTGTAAGCATGGCATCAACACTCGAGGATGAATTGTTGGCCCTTTGCCACTTTATACATTCAGTTACTGCTCATATGTTTCTATAGAAATATAGTTATATAGTACGCATGAATTGGAACACTTCTGTTTTTAGGAGTGCAATTATGGTAATTCTAACCCACCGTACAGGCAAAGAGTAAAATTAAGGTTCAAATGGAGGTTTAAACAAATCAGAAACAAACATTTGGAAAGTTTTTATCTCACAGTTTTCGTCATTTTTATTTTTCAGCTTCTAAAATCCCATTACACACTTGAGAATCTCATTGCATTCTGTATCTCATTAGGTATTTTTTTTGCCTACTGTTTCATAAATACTGCATTTATCAAGATATTTGTTTGTTGGGATAACAGTAATGACATCAATTTACAGTTTAACCTTTAATAATGGAACTGCTACAGAGATGTTTATGTCAGCTTGCTGTAAATAAATATTGGTGTTAAATATGTATGAATTGTAACATGCCCGTTTCCAAGAGGATAATTATGATAATTCTGCCAACTCTCTGTACAATTAGAGGCAAAAAGGAAAAATAAACCGCAAATGTATGTTAAAATGAATTACAAAACAAAAATATTGAATCGCAATTATTAAGATTACAGAAAGTGATTAAATCACATCTAATCGAAGCAGTTCTTTGGACAAAAAATGTAGTTTATATATATATATATATATATATATGATAGTGTGATAGTGTATTAGGAGAGAATTCTGACGAATCATTTCTTAATACTTTTTTTTCTTAATCCACCTATGATTAGTGGCGCTCTGGAGTAAAAACAGTCTTACAATAAGATACTACACTACATTCCGTCAATAATATTACTGTTCAAATCCATTGTTATGTTATAAATAAAATTGGTTTCATTCTATTATATTCTTTACTTATATTTCATTCCATTATATTCTTTGTAGTAGGAAATCTGGTTTGTAGGTGTTGCAGTGGGAGTCTGGAATCTGTTGTGGAATATGCTCTGGAAAGGTGAAATTTTTCTTGTGAGAACAACAAAACGCAGCTTCTCAGCACAAAGCAAAGGCCTGGGATCAGAAGCGTTTCACAGAACACTTTCATCTCAATATGAAAGTCGGAGGTCTGGATGGGTGAACAAGTCACTGGACCATCAACATTGCATCTGCTTAAATCACTCTTAGGCTATTGATATGTTTCTTATTGTTTATGCATTTCAAGGTAGACTAGTCTTATTTGTTAAGATACATTGAAATGTTCAAACCTCTGGCTTAGGGTGTTTATTCATTAGTCAGAAAGCCGAAATCCATTGATTTCAATAGGGATGGTGTGTCCCAATGATGTTGAAAACAATATACAAATCATATAAAATATGTTTCATATAAAATATATGAAAAAAGGTCTGCTTTGATGAAAGTAATTCTCAACAGTTCTCACAATGAAGAAAAAGGCTGTCCATTGTGAGGAAAACATCTAAACTCATGTCTAATAAAGCAGATTTGTAGACAGAAATCTTGAAGCATAACAGTTATGTATAAAATATTTTATCACATCTAATCAGTAATTTACATCACATTCAAGACATTTTTCACTTACTGGCGCAATTGTTATCTGAAGAAATGCTTAATTTTTTTTATTTTTTGGTGAACAGATTTAAAAGAAATTGTTCGGTTACGACTCTAACCTCGGTTCCCTGAAAAGGGAGCGAATGTTGCGTCAGAGTTCTAACGGTTTGGAACTTAACACTGCGTGATAAGTCTTGAAGCACATGTGAAATCAATCCAAAGTGTAATTGGGACATCAGAGCGGGTGACGTCATGAACCAGGAAGCTATAAAGCCTGTCCAAACGAAGCTCTCACTAGCTTAAAAGTCTGAGCAAGTCGCTTACAGGCACGAAGGAGATATGGCTGGGGAGGCAACGTTCGTTCCCTCTTCAGGGAACCGAGGTTACAGTCGTAACCGAACGTTCCCTTTCAAGGGAACTCCGTTGTGTCAGAGTTCTAACGCTTTGGGAACGTCAATACAACATCACCATAGCGACAAGTGCCTGTCCTGTGTGAATCTAACGAGCAGCACTAGGACGAGAGCACTTGGGAACCTGGGGTAGAGTCCAGGTCCAAAAAATAAAATCTGACGACTGTGTGCGGTGAGGACCAGCTTGCCACATCACAAACTTCTTGGAGAGCAACTCCTGATATCAGGGCCTTGGAAGCCACCATACTCCTGGTCGAGTCGGACCGGTCAGCCATAGAAGAAAGTTGACCGGCCGACTCATAAGCAAGTGAGATGGCCTCGACCACCCACTTGCTCATCCTTTGCTTAGATGCAGGGGACCCCATGTTAGGAGGTCAAGACATACGAACAACTGTTAATTTTTACGCCATAGGGCAGCTCTGTGGATATAAGCATCTAATGCCCACACTGGGGAAAGCAAAATGGCCACCACATAAACCTTTAAAGTGGACGGGGCTAGCCCTGCAGTGAACTGCTCTTACAGGAACTTAGGCACTGTACCAACTGGGCAGTTAACTGGGTCCAGCTGATGGTCACTACATCATGAAGTGAAAACTCTCCACTTCAAGGCATAAAGTTTCCTCATGGAGGGAGCTCTGGAGTGGAGAATGGTCTCAATAACCTTGGTTGAGAGATCTGGGTCTATGAGCTGGGCCCCCTCAGAGGCCAAGCCCACAGTTTCCACAGTTCTGGTTGGGGGTGAAATCTCGAGCCCCCCGCTTGGGACAGAAGTTCCCTCCTGACAGGGAGCTCCAGAGGCGGCCCGTCGAGAAGGGATATTATATCTGGGAACCATACTCTGCACGGCCATCGCGGGCAATGAAAAGTAGTAAAACCCGGTCCCGGCGAACTCTCTCCAGGACTCCCGGGAGCAGAGCGATCGGGGGAAATGCATACAGATGAAGCCTCGGCCACGCCTGAACCATCGCGTCCAGTCCAAGAGGAGCCAGTTTGCAAGTGGACGTGACCGCAATCCCCCCTGGTAATTTATGTAGGAGACCACCAATGTGTTGTCGGAGTAGACGAGCACATGGTGGCCCCTGAGATCTGCTAGAAATTCTTAAGCAAAAATACAGCTAACATCTCCATACGGTTGATGTGCCATGAGAGATGATGGCCCTTCCACAGACCCTGACTTGGCGTCCCTCTAAGATCGCTCCCCAGCCCATGAGAGAGGCATCTGTTGTTAGCATCTTGCGACGACATGAAGCTCCCAACATGGGACCCTGGTGAAAGTGCAGATTGATAATTCTAGGCAAACGGAAGAACCCGATATTGGTATGCTCTGCCCCAAGAACGAACCTCAGGAACTTCCTGTGATATGAAGGATGAATATGTGGAAGTCGTCCTTGAGATCTATCGTGACAAACCAATCCTCGGATCTGATCTGTGGCACGATTTGTCTCAAAGTTAACGTTCAGAACTCGAAGATCTAAAAGCATCCCTCCATCCTTCTTTGAGGTTTCACTTCTTGTTCAGAACCTGCTGCCACCTTGGTGCACCCCATAAACTCCTTTTCTATAATCTGCAGGACGAGATATATTTGTCAGAAGCTTCCACGTTGTCAAAATTCTACTAGAGGTACCAGCGAGACTGGTTTTTCTGAAATGGCGAACCAACAGGAATCGTCTGAACTGACTGCTCTGAAACCCGGTCATCTACGTTTCCGGGTGGACCTTGAGACCGGAGACCGCTGTGCCCTGAAGCACACGAGGTGGCAGGGTTGGCAGAACGGTCCCCTGAGGACACCGGAGGGAGACGGGCACCGTAAAATGAGGTGTTAACCGCTCTACTTCGAGGGGGAAGTCCTCACTGGCCTGAGCTCTCGGGCGTCAGGACCTTTTCCCTGCAGCCTTCTTAGAATTAATAACGGTCCTCAGATCATTTTACTCTTTGAAGGCTGCGGTTGAGTGTGTTTACCGTGTCCCCAGTCTTTAGGTGGGGGAGCACGATAAGCCATGCTCTGCTTTTGTGTGGCACGGTGGGAGGAGCTGGATTTAGATGTTTGGGGCTGCTCCCATCAGCAGCCCCGGAGATATGAATACGGTGGGGAGTTTCTGTAATGCAGCTTGCTTAGCTGATTCCTGAAATCTGCGACAACCAAATTCAAAGAGGCCAGAGGAGAAAGAGCACCATAAGCTTATCTTTTCCTTTAATGTTACTCAAGTTCAACTATAAATGTCTCTCAGTGGCCACCAGGGCTGCCATAGACCGGCCGATTGATTTAACCGCTCTTTGGCGGCCCTGAGACAAATCTGTAGCCTGGACGAGTTTGCAAGCGGTGTTGGACTAATACCTCGCCCTCATCGAGATTTGTTAATAATTCAGCCTGGTAGGCTTGCAACAGCGACATAGTGTGTAAACATACTGCTGCCTGACCAGCCGCTGAATATGCCTTGCCCACCAGTGCTGATGTGATTCTCACTGGTTTATTGGGTAAAATCGGGGATTTAATGGATGAGGATGATTCAGGGGAGAGACAGCTTGCGAGCGTCTCTTCCACCTTAGGCATCTCTCCATAACCGTGCTTTATTTAATATTTTTTTATTTAATATAGAGGAATAGTGTGATGTTTGTGTACTATAGACTCTATAAGAAACCGGTTTCTCCCATGATCTCTACACCTCGGTGTGGAGATCAGAAAAAAATGGTAATCCCCGGCGTTAAGGTTGTGCACGAGAAGGTAAAAAGCGTTCGTCAAGTTTGCCTCTTGAGTGAACGTCTTCCCTTTCTGCTGGCCAATTAATAGATCATTTCTCAACCGCTCTTGTCACAACCTCAACCAGCTCCTCATAAGCACGAGACTGAGGTGGCGGATCCTCAGTATCTCTTGCATTGGGGGCATCTAATTCCTCAGAATCAGATAGCTGCAGTGCATGTGCTTCGATCGGGGTGGAAGAAACCGCAGTGCGTGCTTCCCAACCCTGATACGAAGCACTGAACCTGTCAGGTGAAGGCAGAGATAAGGCAGCGCCCATCTCTTCCTCCGCTGACAGATCCATTTGCGAACCCCAGGACTGTAGCCTACGCTGTGCCTCAGCAGCAGCGGGACCAGAGCCCTGGGGAGCGCGAGCCTGAGCGTCCTCGCGAAAGAACACCAGGCGGGATCGGAGCATCCGTAAGGGAAGCATATCGCTGTGCTCACAGCCAGCACTCTCGAGCACTGACTATGCATGCTCCTCTCCCAAACAAGCAACACAGATAATGTGTGTATCCCCACCAGTTAAATAACGCGGGCAGGGGCGAACACACATCATAAAAGCTTGTTGTTGCTTGCTCGCCATAAGTACTGCAATGAATATTGACAGACAACACTAAATATGACAGATTCACACAGAGCGCTTGTGAAGACACAAAAAGCTAGTGAGAGCTTCGTTTGGGCAGGCTTTATAGCTTCCTGGTTTGTGACGTCACCCGCTCTGACGTCCCAATTACACCTTGGATTGATTTCACATGTGCTTCAAGACTTATCACGCAAGGCTTTCCCAAACCGTTAGAAGTCTGACGCAACGGAGTTCCCTTGAAAGGGAACTCTAGAAAGACATTTCTTAAAAGTGGCTATTACTTAAGCATTGAAGCCATTTTCTGCCACAGAAAAAAGAAAATTAATAAAGAATTAATGAATACATTAATATATTAATGGTAGAATGAACGATGGAATGAATACAAAAAAAAAAAAAACTTAATTGTGATTTTTAACCCTATAAGTATTTTTTTTTGCAATTCCGATAAATTCTCTTCTCTTAAATCTGTATTTTGCAATTCTGATTGTTTATATACTATTACAATAAGGACAGTCTAACATTCTATTAAAATAAGGACAGACACTCTCTGGACCCTTTATTAGATCTGTTCAACTAATCGTTAACCCAACTATATAATCAGCAAAACACGTGGCAGCAATTCAATGCATTTAAGGTATGTTAACACAACGATTGTGTTAAAAGTGAAAATGTTTTTCATTTGCGTTTTGAAAAGATGCAGCATTATCAAAACAAATCTCCGTTCACACAGGTTCCTGAAAATGACTAAAACCACTGTAATTAATGCCAGCCATGCCACTTTGCCTATGCACATGAGCATAAAAACGTATTACATGTAATACATGTAATATACGTAATATTTCAATACACATATTATGTTTGTGCAACATTACAAAAACTTGAACTTTGAAACCAGTTTTCAAAATGTTGCATTTTTTAGGACCCCAAATGCCATTGTCATATAAATGAATGACCCCAATTCATAAAAGGTTATTGAAAACAGTGTTTTGTTTAAACGTCCCACTTAAGCATGTAGACTTGGTCAAGACAATCTGCTGAATTTCAAACTGAGCATCCGAAAAGGGAAGAAAGATTTTCCCCGAAAGGGAAGAAAGATGCTTTAAGTGACTTTGAACATGGAATGGTTGTTGGTGCCAGATGGGCTTGGTCTGAGTATTTCAGAAACCGACTGATCTACTGGGATTTTCAAGCACAATCATCTCTAGGGTTTATAGAGAATGGCCTGAAAAGGAGAATATATCTGACGAGTGACAGTTCTGTGGACAAAAATACCTTGCTGATGCCAGAGGTCAGTGGAAAATGGACAGATTGGTTCAAATCGATAGAAAGCCAACTGTAAGTCAAAGCTTGTTGACGCTATTCCAAATAATTAAATAAGTTCCAAAGGCAAAAGGAGGTCCAACCTGCAAAGTTTACCTTATAAAGCAGCCGGTGAGTGTATGCTGATAAATGTTTTAATAAATAGATTTTTCTTTGAAAATGTGGTTCAAGTTTGGTCTGATAGTGTTTAAACTAAAACATTTTCTTGACCAAAATGATGCATACATTACATGATGTATACATTACAAATTCCATGACAAAACAGTTATGTAGTTTTACATAAAACAGCCTTTACTGAAGCCTTGTGTTTCTGTGAAAAGGGTCCTTGTCTGCGTAAAACAAATGGTTTAAGGTTATGTGATAATTGATTTTTCTGATGGGATCTGATTAATATTATTAAATGAAGTTGTTTGATGTGATTGCCTCTTGAACACTTTGGCAAAAAGTGTGTATTCACAGAAGGATCTTCTCTACCTCTGGCTAAACTCCAGAAAAACTTCTTCATGCTGAAGATCTGAGAGATCAAAATCATGGCTCAAAATGTTGAAAAGTCAAAAGGCGTCTGAAATTGCAAGATAACCAGTGTGGGCTAATAGTAATGGAAAATATCTCCGTATAAAGCAGCACTATAGTCTACATATATATCTATCCACAGGAACACATTACATAACCAAACAATTTTATTTTGGATGTGATTAATCACAAAAAATTGTTAATTAATCGCATCCAAAATAAAAGTTTTTGGTTATGTAATGTGTTCCTGTGGCTCAGTGGTTAGAGCATTGCGTTAGCAGCGCAAAGGTTGTGGGTTCGATTCCCAGGGAACACACATACTGACAATACAAATGTATAGCCTGACCGGGCCAGGCGGGCTAATGGGTGAACGAAACACCGGTTTTAATTTGGAAACATGTCAGTCTGACCATTGCTCTGGGGATGGAACCCAGAAGAAAGACTCTCATTCGCCCCCAGCAATCGACAAAACTCCTTCCAGAATTTGGAAACAAACTGGGATCCTCTGTCAGAGACTACATCCATCGGGAGGCCATGCATGCAAAAGACATGGTCAATGACAGTAACCGCTGTCTCCCTGGCAGAAGGACGTTTAAGCAGGGGAATAAAATGGTCCGCCTTTGAGAACCGGTCCACCACGGTCCAAAACCACCCTGTTGCCCTGGGAGGGTGGGAGTGCTGTAACAAAATCTAGCGCAATATGAGACCAGGGTCTCGAAGGGACAGACAGTGGCTGAAGGAAACCCGCCGGGGGCTGATTGGAAGTCTTATCCAAAACTGCAGACGTCACGAGCCAAAGACTGCCACCAAAATCATTGAACCAGAAAATGGTACAATTCACTCCTGGATGACAAGCGATCTTAAAATAGTGACCAGCTGATGACATCAGACTGCAACTTTTCTGGTACAAATAAAAGACTCTGTGGGCAACCGAACGGAGGCATTACCCCTTGTAAGGCATTGCGAACCTTCATTTAATCTCCCAAGTAACCGCAGAAATGACCAGTTTCTCCAGCACGATGGAAACGCCCACCGTGCCTGCCTACAGTTCAATCATTTGGTAGATCTAATGTACAATAAATTATTGTGATCGGTCCAGACAATGAAAGGTAACCCGAGCACTCTAACCAATGACGCAACTCCCCCAAAGCCAGCTTGACCGCCAACAGCTCTAGGTTACCAATATTGTAGTTGCGTACTGCGGTGACAAATGATGGGAAACACGCAAGAGTGCATCTTGCCATCTGTGAGGGAATGCTGAGAAAGTACCGTTCCAGCCCCCACCTCAGAGGCGTCGACCTCCACCACAAACTGATGTGAAGGATCAGGTGTCACAAGAAAAGGATCCGAAACAAAACGGCTTTTCAGGTTGGAAAATGCAGCCTCTGCTGCACTAGACCACCCGAACGTCACCTTGGTGGAGGTCAAGGCAGTCAGAGGGATGACCAGTTGGCTGCAATTACGAATTAAATGTCTGTAAAAATTGACAAAGCCAAGATATCTCTGCAGGGCCTTACGGGAATCTGGGGTTGGCCTCGGGCACATTAAGCAGGTCCAATGGTTCCTCCTGTAACATAGAACAAGAAACAGAAGAACAGGCAGACAACAAATAAGACGCATGCCAAAAAGTGCGGAAATCAATAGAATAGTCTATAGAAAAATCTGCCAACTCCCGGGCCGCATACCGACCCAAGACCGCTCGATCAAACACTCTTTAATTCTTCGGTAAACCACTGAAACAAGGAGCAGCAAGGATGACGCTTTTCCCATACCGCTGTTCTTCACAAAGCAGCGCGTCCAGATAACAGAGTAATCATTAACGCCACTTTCTGTAGGAAACTATGTGGGTTGAAGTGTGAAAAACAATGAGCATTTAGTCACAAAAGCTCGACATTGCTGTGGCTCACCAGAATAGGAGGTGGGTGGAGGTAGATGAAGCTCGCCATAATGACCCACTCACTCAGATGGATCCCCGGTGGCGGGGCTGGCAGAGTGGGAGCTCCGGCTGTATCCATCTCGAGCTGCCGAAGCTGGGCAGTAAGCTGGGATACCTGCACCCCCAAGGCTTGCACCGCACGACCCGCTGCCAAGATCTGTTCCTCCTGTTGATCCAAACGAGTCTTGATCCAAAACTGGTGAGGAATTCTCCCCATTCAAATCCACTTGCTGAATCCATCTTGCTCGGATCATTATATCAGTGTATATCCGGTAAAGACTCGAAATTCAGTTGCAAGTGCACAAAAGTTTGTTTTCTGAAGACCTCAGTACCTCAATAGGTAAGCGCTACGATGTGTCACTATTCACCATCAAAGATAAACAAGCAGACTTCCAAATAGAACTTAGAAACCGCTTCACAGCACTACAAGAAATGGAAGAGGAAACCAGAACAATAGAAAACCACTCGCAGCAAGTAAAGGAAGCATTTACAGGGATCTAAATTTAAATTAAAAGAGAAAAGATTGTCACGTCGTTTTGGGTATGTTTTATTCGTATCCAAAAATGATGTGATTATCATGGAGCACTGAACACTCTCACGCGCTGTATGTTTCATACATTTTCAAAGCCAGAGGGCGCTCTCGCGCAGAAAGTCCAGAACGGACTCATATGATAAGTAATAGTAACGTTTGACAGGCATCCCGCTATGGCTGTAGCTAAGCTGAATAACAAGCATAAAACTTAACTGATGAAACATGAAGATGATATGGTTTATGTTTTTCAAGTCTTCTCCAGGTAATAAATATGAATGATACAGTGGTAATTGACAGCATTAATTACAGTACAGAAGCTATACAATATGTGACCCTGGACCACAAAACCAGTCTTAAGTGTCAATTTTTTCGAAATTAGGATTTATACTTCATCTGAAAGCTGAATAAATAAGCTTTCCATTGGTGTGCGGTTTGTTAGGATCGGAAAATATTTGGCCGAAATACAACTATTTGAAAATCTGGAATCTGAGGGTGCAAAAAAATCTAAATCGCTTTTAAAGTTGCCCAAATAAAGTTCTTGGCAATGGATATTACTAATCAAAAATTAAGTTTTGATATATTTACGGTACAAAATATCTTCATGGAACATGATCTTTACTTAATATCCTAATGATTTTTGGCATAAAATATAAATGGATCATTTTGATCCATAAAATGTATTTTTGGCTATTGCTACAAACATACTCCAGCGACTTAAGACTGCTTTTGTGCTCCAGGGTCACATATATTTTCTGCTTTATTCTGTGATAAAAATGGATACAAATAAAAGTTTGTAGTGTATATACTGATTGTACAATCATAACCATATGATATTATTATTGTCCAGCAGTATATTTTATTTCTTATCCAATTAAAAGAGATAATAATTGTTTTGTCAATTATACATACATAAATATTATAATTATTCTTCTTATTATTATTATTAATATTACTACATTTGACATTTCTGTCCCCCTCACTTCTGAAATGATTGCTATTCCTCTGCCCTGTAACATAACTGAATATAAAACTTTAGCTATATGCTGTGTTATATTTATTTGGGCATCAAATATTTTGTGGCTCCAAGTGAATTTTATTCGGTAGGCAAAGGGGCCAAAATGGCTTTTTTGACGTTGAAGGTTGCAGATGATATCACATTACTGTCCCAAAATCACAAACAAATGCAAGATAAATTGAGAGAGGTAGAACAGAAGGCAGCCGAGACAGGTCTTCATATTAGCATACAGAAGACCAAAGTGCTCAAGGCCAATACAAAGACGTTGGCCAGCTTGATGGTTAACCACCAACCACTAGAGGACATCAACTCCTTCATTTTCCATGGGAAGTGAGGTAGCGAGTGATGGCGGATCAGAAGGAGATGTAAAGAGGAGAATAGGCAAGGCAAGAGATGCATTTGGCATGATGGGGGCCATATGGAGAGCACGTAACATCACACTCAAGACCAAAATACGACTATTTAACTCAAGCATAAAAACCATACTCCTCTACAGATCTGAGACATGGAAAACAACAAAGAAACTCCTGAACAAGCTATAAGTCTTCACCAACCACTGCCTCAGACGCATTTTTTTAATCAGATGGCCTGATAAAATAAAGAACGAAGAGCTGTGGGGAAGAGCAAAGCAGCCTGCAATAGAAGTGGAAATAAAGAAATTAAAATGGGGATGGATTGGGCACACATTGCGGAAACCGAAGAATTCCTGCTCACGCCAAGCCCTGCAGTGGAACCCACAGGGCAAACGTGGTAGAAGGAGACCAAGAAACACCTGGAGGAGGAGAGTCACAGCCGAGATGGAAAGAGCTGGCTACAGATGGCAAGATCTGGAGAAGCTGGCATACAACAGGATGAGGTGGATAAATATTGTCAGTGGCCTATGCTCCTTCTTGGAGTAACAGGCTTAAGTAAGTAAGCAAGTAATTATGCTCATAACTGTCAGAGAGTCACAATCACAGTCTCCGCCATCAACCGCAATCACCAGATCCCAGTCACCTGAATTTTGATCACCTCTACCTGTTTTCCCTCATCAACACTCCTATAAACTCCACACGCTCTCTGACACTCATCGTCCGGTCTACGGTTCACTAGACGGATCTATACCAGACTCCCTACACACTTACCTGTGTTTTGCTTACCTCCTAGACTCTCCAGCGATTCTCCAAAGGATATTCCAGGTCTCCCGCGTTTCCAATGATTCACCAGCGTTGATCCCCGCTCCCCTGAGCACCCGGACTCTACTTTCCTGTGAACGAGAAGGATATCTGTTCCTAGACACCTGTTCGTGCACCTGCATATAACCATCCCCACGATACTCACCAGCTCATCATTCTCCGCATCTCACATCATTTCACTGCATCTCACTCAATAAACATTCCCGTGTGATACTTACCTGTTGTCTTCTGGCTCTTATTGTGACAATAACAGAAACTAATTTGAGTACATTTGATTGTAACGAACCAGTGTTCACTTCTGTTGCAGAACTGCTGTGCGTATAAGTGCAGAAGTCAAGTTATGATGTTCCTTGCAGTAAAACCAGTTATATATATTTAAAGATGATTTCCCATCCTGCATTTAAAAAATACTACTACTACTACTACTACTACTACTTTTTTATTATTATTACTGTTTGTCTCCGTGTTGCTTCACTGTTGCCTATACATCTAAATTTTACAACTGTAAAATATTTTTCATAAAATTTAATTTTAAAGAATAGTTTAGATTACTACCCCACTTTTCTTCCTTCAAGAAAAAATCTCTAATGGTGACATTGGTTACACTTCTTTTAAATTATGCATTTACACTTGCACGTTGCAAGCTGCACTTCTTTTTAAATTATACATTTAAGTACTATGGAATATTAATTAACTACATGTACTTACTATATGGTTAGGGTTATAATTAGGGTTCGTCTTAGGGTTATTTGCATGTAATTATTCATAATTATTTGATATTATAACAGTAAGTACAAGTAAAATGTTTAACATGAACACCTTAAAATAAAGTGTTACCATGACATGTTATGCCTAAAACATGTAAAACGTTTTTATTTTTCACATTAAAAAGTGAAAAATAAAACAACATTTTGTACCCCTCTACCAAAAATATAATCATTGAAACATGTAATAATTTAATTCAGAAGCAAATCTGTGCAAATTTATATTTGCATAAAATAAATCTTAATGCAAGTTTTCTAACTTAATTTAAGCACATTTTCTGTTCTTTTAAAGCATAAACCTCAAATTGTGTTACATTTATTCCTAAAACATGTAAAACAATTTGATTATGGGGTAAGAAAAATAAACTTAATTCAAGATATTTTGCTTCAAAAGTAAAAACAAATAAATAAACAACTAATGAAAGAATACAATATGATACAATATATACAACTGACTGACTGATTGATAGAAAACAAGATGACAATTATCATTTAAAGTTGAAATGTACTGTTCTTTCCATACATTCATATTCCTTATTTTTTGTTTTTCAAAATTACTGAACATCCCTAATACATACATTTTTTCATAGAATAAATCTTTTAAAAAGTTAACTCGGTAACCAATTAGTTAATTTTAAGGAAATTCTCACTAACAAATCTCTCAAACCGGAGTATTGGTTGTTTATTACTAATTAAGCACATGTAAATGCCTTATTCTGCATGACCATATTTTAGATCCCTTAATCCTACCCAATACCTAAACTGAACAACTATCTTACTAACTATTAAAAAGCACAAAACTAGGAGTTTACGGAGGGAATACTTAATAGTTAATATGAATGTGTGTTCCCTAATCTAAAGTGTTACCAAAACATGTAAAAACTTGACATTTTTCTTCTCACACAAAAAGAAAACAAGACAAAAAACACTGATTAATAGATGAAAAGTTGTACTTTTGCTCATTTGTAAGATGCTTTGGATAAAAGCATCTTTTAAATGAACCACTGTAAAAACTTCAAAGAACTAGAAATCCTGTTTACTGTCATGTGTCGCCTTTAAAGCTGTGATGTTGGCCTCAGTTATTTTCTCCATTTCAAACACATGCATCTCTCTCTAATTTTCTGTGTATAGAAGATTACCAGCAATGATGCTTGGAAAACGCAAGGGCTCATCAGAACTGTTTATGCAGTCGCTTTCTCAAGCTTCACATCATAACAGCTCCAGGGCAAACATCTCCAAACTTTTGACTGGGTCACTGTGAAGAACAGCATCTGAATCTGCTCGCTTGTTTGAGAGCTTGCCAAGAATCCAGGAGGGAGATGTTCTTCAATTTCGACTTGGTCATGCCTCATAACCAGATTTCATGACTTTAATGAGCTCATTACAGTAGGCTGGCTTCATGAGAGATGCTTCTCACATCGCCCAGAGTGCTTCTGAATGGACATCGCTGTGACCACCGCGATAGCAAACAGAATTATACTCACAGTGAGTGCAGATGTTTGGGATATACATGAATATTTATGCTCATTTTCAAACCATTCTCCAAACCAGTTTAGTTGAGTATTTTGAGTGATAACCAAAACTTACGGTTCATAATATTTAAAAATGTTAAAGTACCTATGCTGTCACCAGTTTTTTTCCTTAAATCTAATCTTTAATAATCAAACTGTCAACCTGTCAAACTGTCAAAGACTTTTTTCAAGTCTTTGGCTTGACTAAATTATCAACCAGTGTTGCTAATGAGCATTCAACACTTTATTTTCTTCATGGAAATGGTGATGTGTTGAAGAATATCTTTGCCCTCATTTTTGCCATTTAATAAAAGCATCAAAGTGTGAAAATTGCCAAAAAAAGCTCTATGACCACATTTTTTGCCATGTAATAAAAGCATAAAAGTGTGAAAATTGCCAAAAAAAAGCTCTATGTAAGAATTGCTAAAGTAGTATACACAAGTCTTGCATATCATTATAAGCTATATGAAGTCATATGATAGTTTTGTGTGATGATCAGACTGCAATTTGACTCTTTTCTTCTGTGATAATCTTCCTCCAATGGACTGTTAACTAATGTGAATGGATCAATTAATTAGTGAGTTAAGTTTGAAAGTTTGAAACTTCTGATTAAAAATGAATCACTTAAAATAGACTTGCCCACCTGTTTCAATATAATAAAAGCCAACGAGCACCAATGCATGGAAATCTATAAAGGTACTGTAAAGGTATTATTTTATTAAATATTTTTATTTTCATGTCCTCCTGGGACCTTCGGAACAAGATGGGGATTTAACTTTTCTTCATAAAATTCAACATTTTTTTACTCTATATCAACAAAATGATGAATATAAAATGTGCATCCTTGTGTTTTAGCTTTTTCAAGGGTTCAAGGTTCAAGGTTTCTTTATTCATCACATACAAAATTATACAGGGTGAATTATATCAGAAGTGAAATGTAAATCAAGTCAGGATTGAGGAAGTCTCAGTGGACAGTGCAAAAAAATTAAAATTAATAATTAAATAAAAGTAACACAACACAAGAGCATATATATATATAAATATAGGTAAAAAAAGAAGATAAATAAAGAGTAAAATGTGCAATAGAATAAAAAGTGCAAAACAAATAAGATGTTCAAAACAAATAAGATGTGCAAACCAGTATACTGGGACTTAATAAATAGTAATATGAACAGGGATGTGCAAACGGGTTGTACCGGGTATGTACACATAGCAGCAATACGGATGATGGGAATATGAATGTTTTGCAGTTAATAAATTGAGTCTTGTAAATGTTTATGCAACTACGTTTGTGTTAAGGAGCCTGATGGCCTGAGGGAAGAAGCTCCTCCTAAGTCTCTCTCAGTTTTTGCCATCATGCTCCTAAAGCGCTTTCCAGATTGCAGTAAAGAGAAAAGATGGTTACCGTGGTGATTTGAGTCTTTGAGGATTTTTGCAGCTCTGCTTTTGCAGCGTTTGAGGTAGATGTCCTGCAGAGAGGGGAGAGCAGACCCTGAGATGCGCTCAGCTAATCGCACGACTCTCTGTAGAGCTTTGCAGTCCTGATTTAATGAGTTACCATACCACACTGAGATGCACTGAGTCAGTGCACTTTCTATGGCCCCTGAATAGAACGTTTTCAGGATTGCTGGTGAGACCCTGAATTTCCTCAGCTGTCGCAGATGGTACAGTCTTTGCCTGGCTTTCTTAACCTGAGTCTGAATGTGTTCAGTCCATGTCAGGTCCTCGGAGATGTTTACACCGAGGTACTTGAAGCTACTCACCCTCTCCACAGGGGTCCCACTGATCATAAGAGGAGTTTAGGGCTGCTGCTGTCTCTTCCTGAAGTCCACGATCAGCTCTTTAGTTTTGCTCACGTTCAAAGAGAGACAGTTGTCCTGGCACCATGATGTAAGTCTCTCTACCTCATCCAAGTATGCGACCTCATCATTGTTGTTAATGAGGCCCAGAACCACAGTATCATCAGCAAATTTAATGAAGTGGAGCTGTGAGAGGACACGCAGTCGTGAGTGTATAGAGAGTAGAGCAGAGGGCTCAGGACACAGCCCTGTGGGGCTCCTACGTTCAGGGTGATGGAGTTGGAGGTGAACTGGCCGACTTTCACCACTTGAGGTCTGCCGGTGAGGAAATCTTGAATCCAGTCACAAAGTGAAGAGGTTATGCCGAGGTCTGAGAGTTTAACAGCCAGCTTGGTGGGGACTATAGTATTGAAAGCTGAGCTATAGTCGATGAAAAGCAGCCTTACATAGTTGCCATTTTTGCTGTCAATGTGAGTGAGGGACGAGTGCAGGACCTGAGAGATGGTATCATCAGTAGACCTATTTGGCCGATAGGCAAACTGAAGAGGGTCCAAAGTAGCAGGGATGGACGAGCAAATGTGGTTCTTTAATAGTCTCTCAAAAACCTTCATGACTGTTGATGTGAGGGCAATTGGGCGATAGTCATTCAGGCAAGAGGGTTTACTGTTCTTAGGCACAGGGATGATGACAGATTTTTTAAAGGAGCTGGGAACAACAGAGGTAGCGAGGGACTCATTAAATACGGATGTAAACAAACCAGCAAGCTGATCAGCACAGGACCTCAGAACGCGGCCAGTAATCCCATGAGGTCCTGCTGCTTTCCTGAAGTTCACTCTCTTTAGTTCCCTCCGAACCTCGTCCTCCGACACGGTGATAACATGATCATCGCTGCTCTGTCTGCTGCACCCTGACGCGCTGATCGGCAGAGTCGCGCTGCCGCCATTACATTCAAAGCGGCCGTATAAGGTGTTTAGCTCTTCGGCCAGCAACGGATCTGCTCTCACCTCTGCAGAGGAGTTATTTCCAGAGGAACAGATGGTCTAAAGTCCCTGCCACATGCGTTGAAAGTCATTGAGCTGAAAATGTGACTCAATTCTCTCCCTGTATCGGCGTTTAGCAGCTCTAACTGCACGTCGGAGAGCATAGCACGATGCTTTGTACTCGCTCATGTTTCCTGACAAAATACCGGCGTTGTATGCGGCAGTGCGATGGTTAACCGCATCACGGATTGATCTGTCAACCTCGGTTTCTGATTAGAGAATGACCTTATTGTTACCGTTTCAGTGGCTTGCTCGGTTAGCGTGTTGATAAAGCTTAATGCTACATCCGTGAACTCGATGACGTCAACTGAACTCGCCCCAGTCGACGTCATCAAGAGCCGCCTGTAGCATAGCTTCAGAGTGGGAGGACCAGCGCATCACTTCCCTCTCCACCGGGGGTTCCTGAACGATCCGTTGTTTATATTCCGCTGTGAGGAAAATGGCGGCATGGTCCGATTTTCCAAAAGCCAGCAGTGAGTGGGCTTTGTAGGCATTTTTAAACTGAGTGTAGCACTGATCAAGTGTATTCGGTCCTCTAGTTGGACAGGATGCATGCTGCTGGAAGTTCGGCATGACCTGCCTGAGGTTGGCTTTGTCCCCCGCGATGATACATGCAGCGTCAGGATGTTTGTTGATATATCCGCTGAGCACATCGTGGAGTTTGGACAAAGCCAAGCTAGTATCTACCTGTGGTGTAATGTAAACGGCAGTAACGACGATTGATGAAAACTCCCAGGGCAGTTAGAATGAGCGTCAGATAATGGAGAGATGTTCCAGATGAGGCGAGCAGGAACACGACAGAATGGAGATATTTCTGGGGTCACACCATTTCTTATTAATCATGAAACACACTCCACCACCTTTGGTTTTACCGGCCTCGGCTATTCTGTCCATCCGTAAAACAGAAAATTTATCAGACGGTGTTACCACCGGGACCGAGGTTTGAAAATGAGCATAAATATTCATGTATATCCCAAACATCTGCACTCACTGTGAGTATAATTCTGTTTGATATCGCAGTGGTCACATTCTACTCAGCTAGTTGATCTAAACAATATAAAATGTATACCGCTGATAAACAATACAAAAATAGATGTCACATATGGCTAAATGGGTAGCATTTTAATAAAACTGCTAACGTTACAGCAGCAGGGAATATGTACGCACATGAGCTATTTTATTTAATCTGTGTTATTTTAATGTTTCGTTTTTTTACCTAAACAGAAACACTGACATTGATCTGTGTGAGTGCATTCAAGCATTTCAGTGGGCTTAAATAGATCGCCCTTTACAGCGGATTTAGTTCACAAACAACTGACAATCTTGACCTAAATATTTTCAGTTACAATAATTAATCCTAAAATTCGACATCTAACTTACTTTTTGCAGCATCAGACGCTGCGCTCAAAGGATCTCCCGATTCTTACTTGTGAGTTCAGTTCACTGGAGACTCACTCTAAACGGTTCATTTGAATAACTGAGTTGTTGACTCGTGAACAGCTGCAATCGGATCATTCCAATTCGTGAATTAATCGTTTGTTGTGATTTGCGAACCGATTTAACAGGTTCATTGAAAATAATCAGTTTGTTCATGAATCATACACTGCTTCCGCGTCTTGGAGCACGGTGATGTATTATAAGGAGTAACAATATGTTTTATGAAATGTAGTGAAGTAAAAAGCACGATCTCATGCTTTGGAATGTAGTGAAGTAAAAGTAAAAGTTACTCAAAATAAAACTACTCCAGTAAAGTACAGATACTTTAAAAAAATTACTTAAGTACACTAACGAAGTAAAGCTACTTCGTTACTGACCACCACTGTCAGAAATGGCATAAGGGTGAGTATATGATTGAACATAGAGTTCAACCACCTCCAGTCATGGAACCCATACAAAAAGGAATGTCCTGACCAGTTCACTGTTCTTAATGTGAATCTCACTGGAAGAAGTCCGATGACTCAAACTCCATGTGAATCACCAGCTCTGTAATTGGTCTTAGTGGATTTAGATTTACCAGATAAGTGGTTCATTAAATCAGACCGCGTTTGAACCCGCTCAATCAGTGGTGCAGTAACAGCCTTCATCACAATGTCTGCAAGTGAAATATACACAATTCAGGTAGCAAATGCAATTATCTTGACTGACCCATTAATAACTGCTCCGTAATCTTCGGATTCCAGCATTTTCGTCCTTATGAGCTCTTTCCAAAAGTCAGTCAGTGCTTTAATTCAGCCCCCCCTCCTCCTCAAGGGAAACAACCTCAAAACAGAACTGGCCGTCTGGTGTGAATGTTCTTTGAGATTGATTTATGACTGGCTCCTTAAACCATCAGCACAGCTTTGATCTTTGAGCATATGTGATATTTCACGCTCCCTCAGACCTCCCCATCCGCATCAACAATCCTGCCAAACTTAATAACTGCATCAGCACATTATTTTATGACACCTACCTTTTATTTCCTACACACTACCTTCTACGCCAAGGTCAAGTGTCAGTTCAATGTGATAGATAATTTTAAATTTGTCAATTATTTATTTTATTATTATTTTACATATCATAAGAGTGGTTTGTGAAGGCAAGCGTCACTATGGTAACATTGTGTGTCATTTTTAGTCAGGTTGTTTTAGTCGAAAATTCCACCACCATCATTTTCACAATTCAATTAATATTATAATACATAACCAAATGATTTATTCATTATCCGATAGCGACTTGAAGGTGGGCTCTTTTGACTTGCTGGTAAGTAACCACTTGGCAACCGCGCTTAACACCCTATCATCTGCGTAACACGATAGGCTACTAAAAACTTACTTCATCACCGTTAAGCATATAACACTACATTTTTGGGACGCTATGATTCATTTTACATTTTACATTTCATTTTAATTCAGCTAATTACCACTGGACCTACGCCACATAAGCGAGCTACTGAATCACATCCTCTGAGCATGTCAGCGGCTCAGATGGGTTTAATTCAGATGGGATGAGCACGCCGCGTGATTTCAAAAGCAACTCATTTCAGCGTAGGAGTCGCATTTACAGGGGAATATACAATTTGTCCGCTTACACGGCAGGCACAAATGCTCGTATCTGATTCATATCTGATTTATTTCCACATATGAATGAGGGCTGAAACCGATCGGAGAAAATCAGAATCCATGTGACTTTTTCCTGCTTACACTGTCATGGGCCATATTCAATCTGTGCCACATGGGAGGATTTTTTTGTTTTATTTGTTCACTTGAACTATGCATTGTAAATGCAGCCTATCTCTCTGTGTGATGAGAAAGGAAACATTCTCTGAGTCCAATCTGCTAAAGAGGGTCCAGTCCCAGAGGTAGCAGTCAGTCTGCAGAGGTAACAAGGGGATGTAGAAGTTAGATAAATAGCTATTGAAATAAATTAGTGTTTTCTGTATAACGGTTTGGGGAAACTACTGTGCCATTATTTGAACTTCTTTTTAACACTGCTCTGATATCGTGGCAATAAAATAGAACATGAAAACATCAGTGCTGTATAAAATAACTATACGTTAACAGATTTCATATTGTTAATCAAAACGCTAGAGTAATATGATTGTCTTTATGTTATACTTTAATTTAATAATAAAAAATTATATGTGACACACATAATTTATCTATTAATTGAACTGACACAACTGCAAATTACATTAGCCTACAATATTTACTTAATATTTTACATAATATTTACTTTTTAAATACATTTTTAAACAGTGTTTTTAAATAGCTGTTTTATTTTTATTTATTTTGTTAAAAAACATGCATTGAATGCATTTTCTTTAAACTGTATATTATAATATTTCTGGTAAATAGATAAATGGATAATATTTGCAAAAATACTTAATAGAGCATTTTAATAATACAAACATGCATTACAAAAATAAGTCAATCAATAAATAAGTGATGGAATTTGAATGTTTGTTTAGCCAAAATAAAATCACACCATTAAATATTGAATTTGGACTGTTTTAGAGAGTGTTGCAAGACCAACAAAAGATGACCTGCTTCATAAATTATAGTCACCTAACATTTAGATTGAAGCTTAATTGAGGCTAAAACCATTCTTCCTGCAACACATTGGAAATAATGATTGCAATTTGCATCGCAGCCCCTAGCAGCACCTTGATGCTGATTAACTAATCGGACATCTGTAAAAAATATATGAAAATTGTATTTAGAGTGTTTTTAGCTAAAGCTGTAAATTATAGTTTTTGAGGCCTGTCGTCAACTTTTTATGTAAATGCAGCACATTAACAGACGGTATTAAAACACTAAACAGAGAAGAACAGCATTGAGAACCACAGAAAACACATTATGCACCTATGTATGCTCTAAATTAATATGATGTTCTCAAACTGCATTTATAATAATCATATGAGTTGTCGCTGTTTGAAATGTTATGTCCATTACAAATAAAATGTCATTGACGTTAAACATTCAAGTGTATTTGCAGTGTCTTACGAAGCTGACTGAATGTGATCAATGTCCAATTTACCTCCATGCATGACATAAATATCACATGTTGCATAAAAAATGAATTGGCTTCCTTCTGCTCATCTCCACATTTGAGGATTTTTACCTCTTATGGCACGAAGAGACAAGAAATGTTGGAGCATCCTAATTATTATTCATAATGGATTATTTCTACTTAGTCTTAAAATGTTTTTGGAAAATGCAGGACATTCTGTCAAATGTTATATTTTGTGTTCAAAAGAAAAAGAAAAAGTACATGTTTGGAATGACATCAGGGATAATAAATGACGACAGAATTTTCATTTTCTTCCTCGAATTGTTTCTAACGCTCTGAGACAAAGTATGCTTGTATTGTGGTGTGAGCGATATCTGAACAGCATTTCACGCTTCTGCTGGCCCAGACTCATCTGTGTCAGCTGTGTGATGTCGTGGGCCAAAGGGTAATGACCCAGTTGAGCTGCTCTCACCCTTGACTGGTCCTACCGGGAATGAGACAGTCAGTCGAGAGAAAGTGAGAGATCTGTATAAACCCTTAAATTGAGTTCCAAATGATAGTTTGGGAGAGGATGCTCATATACTCCCACCAATCACAACACAAAGGACATATAAACCGCCTCTTACTGCTCCACACTTGACAATTATTTTGATGTTCCTCCTCCGTCCCACCTCCTCCTTTAATTGCAATTCTGCCCAGAGGAGAAACTTTGAGCTGGATTTGAGTTTCATGCTCCATTGAGGATAGAAATCCAAATGTTTGCTCTCTTTCATTGCTTATTCAGATTAGCCTATGAATGTGAATATTTTATTGTTTTGTCTAAAAATGCTATTTTTAACTCTTTTAGAAACTCTGTTCCATGTCTTATTCTCTCTCAGTTTGATTAAAGCTGAAATCTGAAATAAAATTAATTATGTAGGCTAGCTAGTTGGACGTATTGGAACAATGTCTCTAGACTCGGCTCGTCTTGTCTTTTTGTTTGTATAGAGCACACTCTCAAGTGCACATGTTCAAGGTTTGTTTCCACTCATCTAAATAGTTATATTATATGAATAATTGTTCACCCAAAAATGAACATTGACACACTTGTGTCATTCAAAACCTGTATGTAGTAGCCTATCTCCTAATAGAATGGAATAATATATGGAACTATTTTACATTTACAAGGACAGTTATGTGTGACTAAAACATAAAAAATAAATATTTATATGGCATAATCTTTTCTACTGTTTAGGCTCTAAAATCTCTTCTATGGTAGATTGATAGAACGAACCAGACAATGGACAGATAAAACAATAGAACAACAGAATGACAGGTAGAACGATAGATAGATAGATAGATAGATAGATAGATAGATAGATAGATAGATAGATAGATAGATAGATAGATGATGGAACAATGGATGGATCATGGATGGACACAGGCCCGTAGCCATTTATGAACCTCTGTAAATGTTTCATGTTCAAAACAAAATTTGTTCTCTAAATGACTAATTTGCTGTTAAACTCCTCATATGATTATCTGCATGACATGTATAATTCAGTTTAGACACTTTGCAAGAATGTTTAGCATCCATGGTATAAAAATGAATGCTGCGAGACGCTGGCTGAGTGAACGAGTCTTGACAGACGCCTTGTCCAAATACCAACACTTGCAATTGACAACTTATATGACATATTTCCTCTATTTGGCCGAAGTGTTCAAGTGAGGGTGAAGACAACAAGTGTGTGTCAAACTTTAATAACCTGATGGGTCATACTTATAGTGTTGTAAAAATTCAAGTTTACATAGCTTTATTTTAATTAGAATTTTTAATTCTTGGCCATTTAGGTGGTGGTAACAAGTGTATTCATGAGTGAATCATTGAATCATATTATTCACTCACCCGATTCGGACACCCCTCTACGAATCATTCAGGAACACAGCATGCTTGGAAATTTGACGGTTGCTGTAAGTTTATTTGGAATTATTTTCATTGGTGATATAATGATGTTAACTGAAGATTACAATATAAATTACAATATAAAAGCAGTTTAGGGAAGGAAGGGGGGTTCGGGTGGGAAGCGTGCCATCTGTGATTGACGTGCAGTTGCTGACACTTGCTAAACCATGTATTTGCTTTCTTTTGTGTGCTGTTTTATTGGTTTCACTTTCGCTTTCGAAATCGATCTCGTTCAGCAAGATGGAAAGTGGGGGGCACAGTAACTCGTTTTGGGGGGGCCTTGGCACCGATCCTGTATTGCACTGTTAAATAAATGAAAACGAATAGTTCATAGGTCTATTGTTTTTGCTTTACACTACAGCAGGCAAATTACAATACTTCTTTCCTAATTTTTACACTTGAAATATATATTTAGAATTTGGACTGTATTTAAACTGCTAGCTGTCAGCAATTATACTGCACTTTTAAGCATTTATTTTGATGGTAACTACAGTAGCGCTTTTATTTTGAAGGAAAACTCCAGCTTTAATGAAAACATGCTTACAAAAACGCGTCTCACTACAAATCTAGGGAAATGCTGAAAACATCTGCCACGAAAATAAAGCTTATTTTGGCTGTTGCATTTCCAAATGCGTGCTAAACTCACAGCATATGCAATAAATGAGTTCACTGCATTCACTGTGAAGAGAGCCATTCTGAAGGTGCATTCACACCAGATGCGAATGACGCTTTTCGCGCGAAGTTGGACGCTTGAACATTTTTTGTTTACTCGTGCCATTCGTGCGAGAAATTTGCGCCATTCGCGCATGAAATTCACTATAATTCAATTCAATTCGCGCCATTCGCACCGCAGGATTGTCTTTCGCGTCTTTGCATTGACTTAACATGTAAATCATTCGCGCGATTCGCGTCATTCGCGCGAATAGCGCCGCAGGATTGTCTTTCGCGTCTTTGCATTGACTTAACATGTAAATCATTCGCGCGATTCGCGTCATTCGCGTCTGGTGTGAACGCACCTTGAGGCGTGGAAAACACCGGATCACGAGCGGATCGCCTCAACAATGTGCGCTTCGCTTTGAAATGCACTGGGCAAGCAGAATTGATGAAGCAATTAAGCCATATTGTGCTTTTTATAGGAATAGATGATATATGAAATACTTGTGCTATAATTATAGTTATTGATGACACATTCACACAATTGAGTTTGTATGAAACAGAAATGATAATGAACACGAGCAGAGCAGCTGATACACTGAAAGTGCGTGCAGTGTGCCGGTTAGAGCAGTTCTTGTTTTCGAATCAAGAATCGGTTGCATCGGTCTCGGATATCCAGTACACTGAACCGAGAACTGTTTCTTTCGGACATGTCCGATTTGAGAACCAATGAGCTGATCATACTGCGCATGTGTGATTTAGCAAACAGTGATTGCCTACTATAACTGACACAGCACTTCTGAACCAAGCTAGTTCTTATGGAAAACTGATTCTGTGCTAATGCTATAGCGTGGGTAAACAGAAGACCTGAATGAGGTCAAAAAGTAAGTTTATTTAATAACAAAAATCGCAATGGATTATGTATAGTAAGTGGGTTATGGTTTCTGCGCAGATAACTAATTTATTCACTATAAATCTACAAGACTTAAATCCTCGTATGCACATCACTGCCTGTAGCTGTATTTTGTGTGTTTGCAAAACTTAATTGTAAACTTTAAAGATCATGATTACAGTATGATGTTTTAACTGACTTGAAGTTATGATTACTGACTTCATCTTGGCCTGGGACGATAGATTGATCATTGCGTAATCACGAATGACGTCATTACGTTCGGTCGTAAAAGAATCGATGAACTGTTTTTTTGAACCGGTTCATTGAAACAGTCCAAAAGAACCGGTTCACAGAAAATAACCGGACTTCCCATCACTAACATCGAGACCGTTTTGCTATCGCGATATCACAAGGTTGATAAAATCGCTACATCCCTAAGAATAACCCTAATGTTTAATAAAATCACAATGCATTTAATTTTAATGCACCATAAAATCAATGCATTTCTGATACTGGTCTTTGATGTTTCTCTGCTTGATTCTCTTCATCTAGTTGCCAATGTTTGAGCCTTTACCATGGTAAATTCGGGTCAGGTGACAACGTTAAATTAAAAAGGTAAGTTCAATAACTCAAGTGTTTGTTACAAGATCATTTTTTTTTTTTTCATTTAACACCATAAAATCAGTACATTTCTGATACTGATCCTCTGGCACTTGATAATAGACACAACCCTGCTGAAAAAAAACAATAGGACCTTGCCCAAAACACAATAGAAATGTAATGGATTTAATGGTTAAAATGGGAATTATAGTGGTATTAATTAAATTCTATATTGGAAAAATGCCTAAAGCACACTACAAAAAGGAATTTTGTAATGGTTTTACTGGAAAAAGCTAATGGTTTATAATAGTATTTTAATGGAAACCATTGGAATTGCTGTGATGGTTTCTACTGGGCTTCTATTGTTTTTTATTTAGAAGGAAGAACGTCTCAGGTTATGTATGTAACCATGGTTCCCAGTAGAGGAGCGAGACACTGCGTCCCCTAGGGGTCGCTATGGGGGAATACCGTCAGCGTGACTCGTGTGTGAAGCATACATATAAAAACACCACCTGTTGGCCAGCGACAGCCTATGACGTCACTACCGGCGCCACCACAGTATAAGGGGCACCGGGAGAATACATCATAATTTTTTCTTCTGAAGCTTGCGTCCAAAGCAAGGCACACAGCCTAGGGGACACAGTGTCTCGTTCCCCACTCGGGGAACCATGGTTACACGTAACCTGGGGCGTTCCCCTTCATGGGAACTTCGAACTGCGTCCCCTAGGGGTCGCTATGAGGAACGATATACCCGCGCCACCATGCTGAGGGAGCGCAAGCCAATTTCATGCAAAGGCGAGCACTAAGCCAACTCTACCAGGCTAAGGGAGTTGTCCCTGGGATTGTTTGGCCGGCTGTCAGTGACATTATCCCCTTGACCAAAGACCCGAGCTGCATACCCTACCCAGGGTAGAGCTCAACTTGGAATCAGAGAAAGATTCTTTTAAGGGGATATGGCCAAGCACCTAGTGGTAGATACTAGGTCCTGGCTGGTCACCCAGGGGCTACCACTTGCTCTGCACGAGCTCGTTGAGGGAACTGTCTCAACAGACCCTTTGGTAGCGACACACTGTTCAAACCCAAATATTGGGACAAAAAGTTAGAGTGGGGCCCAAGGCACAAATCGGGGCCTGACCAACTCAAAGAAAGGGCATGAAGCTAAAGCACGTAACCCTATCGTACAGGATTTTAGAAAGAACACAGAACACTTGATGTGCGATCTTACCACCTGGTGGATTTTAAAAAGTGCCCAGAGCCTTAGCGTGTGCATTTACCATAACATGGAATTTTAGAAAGAACGCAGAACACTTGATGTGCGATCTTACCACTGAGTGGATTTTAGAAAGTGCCCAGAGCTTTAACGTGTGCACTTATATATATATTTTTGGTAACGTTCTATGATGGCTCTGAAGAGAGGATAACTACTCATTCCTCAGAATGAGAGGGAACTCAGACGCTCAGAAGGGAGCGGCATGCTCATAGATGACCCTCTATGGTGAGGGGAGCAATGCTTAGCTCGACCAAGAAGGAGATCGACCTAACACAGAGCTCTGCAGAGCGGAGAACTCATTCCTCAGAATGAGAGGGAACTCAGACGCCCGGAAGGGAGCGGCATGCCGCTCATAGGTGACCCTCTATGGCAGTGGTTCTCAAACTTTTTTGGTCATTCCCCACTTTAGACAAAGGGGAATTTTAAAGCCCCACCTGCCCCCATCGCCCCAACACAATGCTAATGAAATGCGCAACAAGCTTAACATGTTCCAATTTATTGAACTAACAAGTAGTATCAGAGTAACAAGTTGTATCTAAAATACAAACTATATACATAAAATAACAGAAAGTTCAAAAATAAATAAAATAAAAGTGCAGCTGTGTCATAATAACTTGCATGAAATTAAAAAAATAGAGAAAATAAAAGTGCAGCTGTGTCAAAATTTTTACTAATTTCAAAAATAGAAAAGATATAAAAGTGCCACTTTGCAATCTGTAAAAAGAAAAGAAGAGAAATCCATTCGGCAATTATGTCTCTCTGCTGGCGCTGGCTCGACAACTTTTGAGGTCCGTGTCACAAATTTATCCATGTTTTGTTATTGTTTTTTTCAAGGCGACTGTTATTTTATAACATTCCCGCTTAATGTTTCCATGGCGACGCGTCATATTTGTCACGTGACACACCGCAGCCACAATAACACTATGACAGATCGGCTTAATTTTCTTTTTTCTTTTTTTATTTAAAAATATTCACAAACTTGCTTACGATGTCATCAACTATCTGATATTCCGATTCTCAAAAATGTGTAAGTGAGTGTGTTTGGTCGTTTAAAAACCTTTATAAATAATCTTACTCTATAACGTGAGATGGGCGCCACCATGTTTCTTTGCGACTTAGTTCAGAGAGTCCTGTCTGTCATCAGTTTCTCCCGAAATACATGCAAGAAAGTGGCGGTGAACTCCGAGAAGAATAGAGTAAACTTTATAGTTACTTCCACTATGTTTGTCTGATGTGAATAACAGCCGTCAAATTATATTTGAATATATTGTTATTGCTGCTTCCACAGACATCAGTGTGTATTTTACAAACTCAAATGTATTGTTTTACTAGTGCTTATGTGTATTTAAATGGCTGAAACCTAAAATAAACATTATTAGGTTGAAAACAATGCATAGTTGTGATATATGACAGCGCTGAGCGCGTCCTCTCTGGCTCAGCGCCAACCAGCGAAAACACAATTTGAATCTGGCAGTTATGTCACTGAACATTCTAAATCCCATATCTGGGACCGTGCTCTCAGGAGCACAGAAATAAAAATCCCATATATGGGACCAAACCGGATACCACTCAAAACGTTAAACATTTAATTTGTAACCATGAATACAACAATGAAACTGAGATGACGTGTTGAACACACACACACACACACACACACACACACACACACACACACACACACACACACCTCACGAGTCACTCTCTAGTCTAGTGCGTGGTCTTGCTCCAGATTCGGAAGATTTGATCTCACGCTTACCATATAAGGCATAAAAGGAAAATTTCCTCCCGCTTTGGCGCGCGCCCCACCTGTCACGCCTCTATTCCCCACCAGTGGGGCGCGCCCACAGTTTGAGAAACGCTGCTCTATGGTGAGGAGAGCAGTGCTAGCTCTACCAATAAGGAGCTCCGGAGAGGGTAGAACTCATTTTTCAGAATGAGAGGGAACGCAGACGCCCAGAAGGGAGCGGCATGCTCATGGTGACCCTCTATGGTGAGGGGAGCAGTGTTAGTTCGACCAGCAAGGAGCTTTGAAAGCGGAGAACTCATTCCTCAGAATGAGAGAGGAACTCAGACACTCAGAAGGGAGCGGCATGCTCATAGGTGCCCTCTATGGTGAGGTGAGCAGTGCTAGCTCGACCAACAAGGAGGCGACCTATCACAGAGCTCTGGGCGGAGGAGAACTCATTCCTCAGAATGAGAGGGAACTCAGACGCTAAGAAGGGAGCGGCATGCTCATAGGTGACCCTCTATGGTGAGGGAGCAATGCTAGCTCTACCAACAACGAGCTCTGGAGGCGGAGAACTCATTCCTCAGAATGAGAGGGAACTCAGACACGGAAGGGAGCGGCATGCTCATGGGTGACCCTCTATGGTGAGGGAGCAGTGCTAGCTCTACGAATAAGGAGCTCTGGAGAGCGGAGAACTCATTTTTCAGAATGAGAGGGAACTCAGAGGCCCAGAAGGAGGCGGCATGCTCATAGGTGACCCTCTATGGTGAGGGAGCAGTGCTAGTTCAACCAGCAAGGAGCTCTGGAAAGTGGAGAACTCATTCCTCAGAATGAGAAGGAACTTAGATGCTAAGAAGGGAGCGGCATGCTCATAGGTAACCCTCTATGGTGAGGGGAGCAATGCTAGCTCGACCAACAAGGAGAGCGACCTATCACAGAGCTCTGGGGAGCGGAGAACTAATTCCTCAGAATGAGAGGGAACTCAGACGCTCAGAAGGGAGCGGCATGCTCATAGGTGACCCTCTAAGGTGAGGGGAGCAATGCTAGCTCGACCAAAAATGAGCTCTGGAGAGCGGAGAACTCATTCCTCAGAATGAGAGGGAACTCAGACGCTCAGAAAGGAGCGGCATGCTCATAGGTGACCCTCTAAGGTGAGGGGAGCAGTGCTAGCTCAGACATCAATGAGCTCTGGAGAGCGGAAAACTCATTCCTCAGAATGAGAGGGCACTCACACGCTCAGAAGGGAGCGGCATGCTCATAAGTGACCCTCTATGGTGAGGGGAGCAATGCTAGCTCGGCCAACAAGGAGGCGACCTATCTCAGAGCTCTAGGGAGCAGAGAGCTCATTCCTCAGAATGAGAGGGAACTCAGACTCAGAAAGGAGCGGCATGCTCATAGGTGACCCTCTATGGTGAGGGGAGCAGTGCTAGCTCAGCCATCAATGAACTCTGGAGAGCGGAGAACTCATTCCTCAGAATGAGAGGGAACTCACACGCTCAGAAGGGAGCGGCATGCTCATAGGTGACCCTCTATGGTGATGGGATCAATGCTAGCTCGACCAACAAGGAGCGCTCCTAGCCTGGATCTAGTATCGACGAGTGAAGTAATCACTGCGATAGCCTTTAGAAATGGATCGTACTCATCCATTGGTTCCTGCGCTGAAAGTTTCCACCTAACCTCGGTCAGGTGGAGTTTACGGTGGTTGTGGGGGAATTAGAGAGGAATAAGAGGGTAGATGACCCCTAAGGGAAAGGAGTAGATGTTCTTACTCTGGTCCGGACGAAAGTGTCGTTTAGGACGCCTCGTCTGGAACACCTCCCTCAGGTTTTGCTTCTCTCTGACCCGCGCCTCTCCTGTGCGGGGGTAGGGGCACGAGTCGCGAGACTAGCCTTCTGAGCCCATCTCTGATCCCCAGACCGAGATGGGCTAGGACTCCTTGTTGTTCGGGCTCAGACCTGGACTTCATAGAAAAGCCTTATCCAGATCTTTCAGCAGATCAGTCTAGTACGCCTGAAGCACCGCCATAGTGTGCAATGAAGCGACGGTCTGACCTGCTGCTGCATATGCCCTGCCATTTAAGCAAGATTCAGGGGCTTAGATGGCAAGGAGGGAGCCTTGAGAGAGGATTTCTCGCCCTCAGAGAGATAGCTGGCTATTGTCTCTTTCAAGGGGGCATCCCCTCATAGCTATTTTCATGCATCCCCTCAATGTCAGCATAACTAGTATGCTGAAACCTATGAATGCAAGAAAAAAATGCTTTTTCCACTCCTTCTCAACACCCACATGGAGATTTAGGAAGAAAGGAAGGCTCGCTCGAGCTGGGGGTTTATGGCCAGAAAGATTATTTTATGATCCATAACCTCCAATAACTCGTCATATGTAGTGCAGGAGGATTGAGAGGGTTCAGTCTCAACTTCCTCGCCCTCAAACATCTCCTGCTCTTCCTGGGCATAAACCAGCAGATCACTAGCCACTGAATCTGATGACGTCAGAAAAATCGCATCATCACAATTCAGCAGCTCACTCTCGTTCTCGGCCGAAGCGCGCGAAAAGGGGCGATCCCTCTCTAACTCATCTGCCAGATCCAACTGCGAACCCCACGATTTCATCCGCCTCTGTGCCTCGGCAGCGGTGGGTCCCGAATCGCGGGAAGCAGACGGCTGCCACTCTTTCCTCGAAAAGAGGGACAGACGAGAATGGAGCTTTTTTCATAGAAAAAAAATCAGATTTTCCCCTCAAGGACATCGCGTGCGTGCTCTTTGCCCAAACAAAAGACGCAAAGATTGTGTGTGTCATCGTGTGTCAAATAACGAGGACACGGATCCACACACTTCTTAAACGCCTTGCTAGTGCTCGCCATGATAATAGAGAGAAAACTGTACTCTTACCAGATTGCACGCTTCAAACAAAGCAGTCAGTGAAGACGAAAAAAGTTGATGATGTGTTCTCCCAGCGCCCCTTATACTGTGGTCGTGCCAGTAGTGACGTCATAGGCTGTCGCCGGCCAACAGGTGGTGTTTTTATATGTATGCTTCACACACGAGTCACGCTGACAGCGTTCCCCATAGCAACCCCTAGGGGACGCAGTTCGACCCATGAAGGGGAACTGAAATATGAAAAATATCTGCTTAGAAAATTCAGAATTTCCAAGCATAAATGGGGTAAATCATGAAATAATTTTCAATTCTGGTTCCTCTTATGTTCCGCTAAATTCATATGAAATTGATGTTGTTTATGGAACTGTCTATGAGATTAAATCTAAAGCTTGTCGATTTATAAATAATAATACAAATATTAATATCCACGAAACCAATTTATCTCAGTTTACTTGTAAACAATAATATCAATATGATGCTGTCAGGAGCAATCTGACCTTAAGTAGCTACAGTCAGACAGGTTACATTGATGCCATTATTTCATGTTTTTAAGCTTGAAAGAAAAAGAGACGTTGAAAGAGTGTATATTTTTTTGGCAGTGTATTTTTTTTACCGTAATAAGCCTGCAGATGAGAGCTTCCATTAAGCATTACCACATGCTGTAAAGCTGTCAGCCTGCCCCTGTTTTATGGCTCTCTAAATATGGCTGGCCCATTCCTGCTAACAGCCCAATGAGGCCGTAATCACCTCCTCAATGTTCTGCTCTTATGACACAGCCACTGGTCCTTTTTACTGGTTGCAGAAAAGTCTCTCTGGTTTATTATCCACCTCATAAAGCATGCAGCCTGCCCACAAGAGCTGAACTCGCACACATATTTATGAAAATAAATGATGCAACCTTAATTATGGACAATATGGTGACATCAAAGAAGAGTCCATACTAAGTATAAACAAGATAATGGAGATTTGGTCAGTTTACTCTTCCTATTTGTTTTTTAAGAGCGATTTTTCCTCCCACATTTTTTCTTTTCTTTTTTTGTAAGCATTTTTGAAGAAAACGTTAACTTACTGTAGCCCCATAAAAAAACACATAAAAAATACACAACAAATAAGAGTTTTGTCAAAAACAAACAAACATATAAATAAATACATTTTATAAAATTATGTAAACAAAGTTTATTTTTATTATTTTGCACTTATTTTCAGGACTTGTTTACATGAGATGTAAATTCAGTGAGTTCACTCATCAAATTGATTCATAGTAGTATTTCCTGAATTTTTAAGTCAGATTCATAAAAAATACATGTCATAATTTAATATTTTTTGTTATGGGTTTGTGCAAAAATTGTGCAAGTAAAAAATGCTTCAAAAGTCAAACATATTTTGCATCAAATCCTGAAGTGTATCGAATAAATACACTTGGATAGTCTTGTGCATATATGCGAGCATTGGGCTGTCAATGTAAGTGCGCTACCTTCTTCAAAGACCAGACAGACTGACCCACCTACAGGCTTTTCTCCCAGCATCCTCAGTCAGTGTGCAGGTCAGTCAATCAAATGTGCCAGTCACATGACATAACTGTTGGAAGCATCTCTAATCATACCGGAAAGGCTTCCACTTGACCTGCATGCAGAGATGAGGCAGAGAGAACTATGCATACTCCCAAATTGCTCCCATCAGCACCATGGTGATGAGTCTAAGTTTACTGCTTGTAAGAAAATTTAATTGCGTATTTAATTTCATGAAGTTTGATTGAGATATTGTGTGAAAAATGGTGTTGAGCTGCCACTTATGAGCTCCAAATCACACAATCTGAGAGGTGACAAATGAAGAAATATTGCATTTTGAGCACATATATAACATGACATGCATTAATATAGTTAGAATGTGTACTTATATATTTATTTACAAGTATATTTAAAATATATATTAACATTTTACAGTGTGTAAGGGGTGCCATGATTTTCATTTAATTTAATTTAATTTATGTAGTGAAAGATGGGACTGGTCCAAAATATAAAAAAGTACATTAAAAAACATACATGTCAACATACTCTATATTATGTTGTATTATATTATATTCATTTAAAAAAGAAATATTATTGGAGTTTATTTTTTTACAATCTGAAATTAATCTGTAATAATGATTATTTTGATATTTTATTATGCACTAGTAGTTTGTTTATGTATGTATTAATTACAAGTTAAAATATAAATGTAATGTTTAGCAGATCTTATAATGAATATCCATTTTTCATACTGTGCTTTATAATGTGGTGCCTAAATATAAAGCATATATTTCAGTGCATTTAGTTTAATTTATAAAATTTTACTCATAGCTATTTATTTATTGATTAGGTTATCTCTCAACACAATTATCAACGTATAGTGTTAGCAAGAACTTTAATAATGGTGCAATCCTATTTTGTACCTTATTTATCAACTTTTCCAAAACATGCTTCAACAAAATTACATAATAAAAATAAAAATACACCCCCACCCTCATAATGTTGGATTTCTAATTTACATTTAAAATAGAATAAAACATATAATATGGTAGTTCACTACTCCATAAAAAAAATAATTTGAGGATTAATAATATACATATTATATTATTGAAGTGTTTGTCTTGTTACTAAGCAGATTGTTTTCTCTGCTGCAATGGAGTAAGAAGTAATAGAGAAATAGCTTTAATATGATATAAATTATGTCAAATCAAATCAGTATTTAAATTATTACTGCAAAGTAAACAAATCCTGATACACCCGGTCTGGTTTATTTTGCATCAACCTGACTGTATGTTATGCTTAACTTTTTCATCTCTGAAAATATTAAAAGCTACATTTATACACTAGTTGTAGGGTGGAAGGATGGAAATTGTTTTTAATCTTCAGAGTGCACATCGGATTGTGGGTGGCTGGGCGTTGAACTTTCAGTTTAAGGGCCAAGTTGTGTGGCGGTGAGGTGATGAAGAGTACATTAGTGGAGCCCGGACCCTCTCACTGAGGTTCAGTTAATCACGCCCCATAGCCACTTGAGCAAAGCAAACACATTGTCGGGTGCGCACCGCCTTATTGTACGCCAGATGTGGGGAGATTAACTAAGGCACCACATTAATGTAGGAAAGATGCATTCGCACACACTATAATACTTCCATATTTCACAGTTAAAACCAGAGCCGCCCTTATTTGAATATAAATGTGCCGAGGTTGCCATGTCTACAGTGTAGGCATAAAAATGGTCCCGCGGAGTTGAGAAATGGTTTTATGACAGTGATACATATGGTCGCTGGTCTGACGTTCCTTTTGATGTCCTTTGGGCTGAACATACAGTCGGGAAGTACTGTAAAATTTTCCGACAACGAACAGCACAGCATGAAGGATCAAATGTAATGGATTATTTCAACATCAGATGCGTTCCTGCCACGCTCCAATGAGAGCGGCTTGAAAGCAGGAAGAACTAAGTGAGAATTGAGCCGCCTGGCACCTGAGCTGCATAACAAAGCAGCAGCATGGGCTCACAGAGAAGAGAGGATATAAAACGTATAGAATCTTCAGCAAATGACTCAGAATGTCTTTGAAACCGATCATTGCGATAGGGAAATACCACCATCCATTTATCACATTTGTTCTCCAACATCTCTGAGCTGCTTTGTTTTTATCGTGAGGGTAAGACCATCTGTCATGGGCAGAAATTTTAATTGACAACAAACATCTGTGCCAAGTTTTGAAATTTGGAAAGCCAAATATGTAGAGATGACAGCTGACAAAGTTTACAAGTTTAATTGTGTAAAACTTGCTTAACTTAACATTTGCTAGTTTTAGTTTAGTTTTAGCAAATATTGCTACACATCCAAAATGCTTAGCAATCCAGTTATCGTAAACAATTTATTTAGGGCTCATTCACACGAATCCATAGCTCTCCCTATCCAATCTTTTTCCCCTTTTCTTCCATAAACACTGTGTTGTCTCAATAAATGTCTGTGTACACACAAAACTTACTAAAACAATGTAGTATACATGCCAGACCAGTATGTGGGCCTGTAATTCTGCCACAAAGATACACTAAAAATCGAGAAGACAACTTGGAGCATGCGATAAAAAACTTGCACGCTGTGTACAAACCCAACACAACAACTTAATGAAGTTGTTTTTATTTGCAGGAGTTTTTTTGTATTTGCAGCGGGTTGAACTCTCTCGCCACCATATCCACACACCTTCTACACGAAATCTCCTGATGCTAGAAGTGAAAATTGGAAATGTGTGTGTGAAATTATACTCGAAAACCAGGAACAACATATGGCAACATCAAAATTAGCTTTCTTACTTTCCGATTTTAATCTTATTATATAGCAAATAATTGAATTGAAGGTGCACAAAGGAATATTTCATTATTGTTGTGCTATTAGATTATATGCCAGAGGTCTTTATATTTTAACCTGATGCTGTGGATGAGTGCAGCTTTCAGAATGTGCTTGAATTTGGTGAACTTGACTTTGTGTAGGGGAGACAGGGTATGGTTGTAACACTTTTTGTTTCAGCATCTGTAACTGGCTGAATATTTGAGCTAGAGTGATCAAACTTTTATACAAAGCACCCATGTTTGTTCACTGCTGTGTGTCAATTCAAACCTCTGCAAGAATATCACAGCCCTTATAAGTTGATGTTAAATACATAAAAACACTTCCTTTGGCTTTGAGCTGCCAAAAAAGATCCATATAGACAACATGAAAGTTCTCAGTACTATGTAAGGGAATGCTAAAATGTGTTACAACTCCAAGATTGTGGAGGAATTTGGTAAACAATGAAATTACCATAGGACTCCTAGCTTTTCCCCTTATATGTGGAAATGGTGCTGTTACAACTCTCCCCATGTTACAACCATGTGCGAAGAAGTCAGTCGCTACCAGCACTTCTACAATCCGTCGATAATTCAATATAAAGACAGCCAGATGTGCAATAACTCTGGGCAATTGTTTGTTGACATGTTTGTTTACTGTTCAAGCTAATCTACTGCGCATGTATAGAACACGTCTGCGGAGCAGACAACCAGCGTACACTTTTGGTACTATAAATACAAGTAGTCTGCGTCTGCGCTGTCCATGTGTCCGGATTGCACACATGGAAAGTATATACATATGTGACTTCTGACAATGAAGCTTTATTAACAGTAGGCTATACCGCACAGTCAAACAAAGCAAAATGTCAAGTTTTTAACTGCATAGGCAAAACAACCCAATAAACATAGTAGGCATTTTTTATTCACTAAAGTTATTCAGTTTATGACTCTATCAGTTTAGAATGAATGTGAATCTTTGAAAACACAACAGCTTTAACAAGCCAAGTGCATAGAATGTTAATTTTGTTTTAAGAGTTTATGCCATTTCTACTTTTACTAAAGCTTATCCATTATGCAACTATACACTACTGGTCAACTGAAAATGGAAAAAAAAATCTTATTTTAGCACTGTAAAAAATAAAAAGCATTTTTTTACAGTGGAAGTCAAATGGTGTTTTGAAAAATCTTCTTAACACTGTTGCAGAAGTGACAGTGAGGATCCATCCTTTTGACTACTGCATGTGGTATACCAACCAAATGTAAAAAATATTGCTATATTTTTTTATTCAATGGTCTGTAAGATTCTTCCAGTCTTCATCTCCTCTTTTTTCATGTTGGTTTCATATGGTTATGACAATTTTTTTGTAGTTCAAACTTTATTTTCGATAAGAACACTTTAAATATATTTTGAGGTAAAAAGTATTTCTTGCTCATTAAGTGTTTGGGGAGTCATACTGCATGACATTTTACAATCTTAAGAATTTGTCCTGTGTTTCTTCATATGGAATATTTTGCAAGTTAATCAAACTGTTGATTATGTTCATATTTCTGCCTTTTCATAAGCGGTTTTGCTTTGATGACTGTTTTTTTTAAGTTAGCCCATTAGTATGTGGACACTCTATGCTACTGGTAAGGTAAATTAAATCCCATAGTGCAACAAAATTCTTGAAGCATAAATGGTATGGCTTGTCTGATACAACTGTGTGAAGGTATCCATGGATTGAGAATAGACTGGTCAAGGTCCATGGTAACAACAGCGAACACTGAAGAGCAGATCCAATTAAAATCACAGATAGTAGTGTACTAGTACTCAACATTATTGGCTATTCAATCAGTTTGGTTTGATTTCAGCTGGTTCAGAAATAATAAGAGAAAGTTGAGAAAATAAGAACTGTTTGTTTTTTACAAATGTCTGGGAGGTTGCTGTGTAGAGAAGATACGGTCAAGAGTGACTGCTTTTCGACCTTTAATCAAAATGTTTTCATCTACTGCGAGTTTGTTGCAAAAATACTCACTTAACACCACTGATTCTTTTGACTGAATATCCAGTTTTTAGGTATTGGAGAGTTGGATGGATGACTGTCTGTGTTCCATGACCTCAGACTCCCTTGGCACATCGCTGTGCTGTTCTGAGACATTTTCATTTGTGTGTGCTTCTCTTTTCTTTGTAAATCATAGTAAAGTTGTATTTCTGTAACCTCTATCATGCCTTGAAATTGAGTTTTGTGAAAGGCTTGTTGAGAATATAATATTTCATGGTAGGCTGACTGGAGTTGATCTGCTTTAGTGCATTAAACGTGTCTGGTTGCTCTCTATACCAATTTTATTAAAGCAATAAGCCATAAGAGGCCATCCGTGAAACATGCTTAAACTCTCTTCAACAGTGGTAAAATCACTGTAATGCTTGTCCTTAAGCGATACATTATTGATGTAGTAAAAGAGTAGTAAGAGCAGCGTCATAAAAGACATCCATTCCATTTTCTTTATCATCACTGAAATAAAATATTTTCCCAAGTAATATAATTAATTAAACATGAGCTGTTTTGAAACATTTGGTATTATTTTGTTTATTAATGTACAAAAATGTAATTTTAGTAGATCTACATGCTGTTCAAAGGTTGTCCCCACCCCCAATTCAGCAAGGAAGCATTAAATTGATCAAAAGTGACATGAAAAGCATTTAAAATATACAATTAAAAAATCTAAATAATACTTGAAATATTACAATATATTAATCAATAATCTAAGTGTAATACCAGGAATTATGCATACAATTTTTAAGAAATATTATTGTTATTAACCAGTATGTTTTTTTACTGAAACAGCATTTATTTATAGAACCAACATGCATACAATTGTAAATTATTTATTTGAAGATTATAAATACAATAATGTTATAAATGTTCAGAGTCAGTTCCTCTCATTTTGCTTGAACCTGCGTTTATTATATGCAATATGTAACAATGATCCTCCACATCTGTCATGATCTCAAACAACTTGGGGTATGTTAACTTACTAAATTAGCAGGTGAGGATGGAATATAACTTGTCAAACACTGGATGGAAATGTGAATTCTTAGTGTGCCATCTTGTCAGAAGTTTCGGTGTGAACTTATATACCCAGTGTATTTTTTGTTTTGGTCACATATGTGCACATTGTATTGGATAAAAGTGTCTGTAAATGCCTAAATGTGACGGAGGTTGTTTTGGTGTGATGCATTTTTTGTATTTAATCAAATAATGTCGTTCATTAAACTCATAGTATAGGAGCTGCTGCAAGAACCAAATCAAGGGAAGGCCTGAAGATTCAACGACCTGAAAATGAGAAGTATTTGAGAGGAACTGCATATTGTTATCAACCTGTGTATTTATCCTCAGGAAGTCAGTATAATGTTTATAAGCATTTCACAATCATCTATCAATCAAAATCATAATTTAAATGCTTAAATATTATTTTTTTAAATCATCATTTACTGTACATTCAGAGTTAAAATATATATGTTCTCTATATGCGGTTACATATAGGCAATGCTACATTTCATGTTCAGATATGTATTTACTAGAAAGTAAACAGTAAGCTGTTATTTAGCAGATGCTTTTATTTATTAACAAGTTGTCACAGTTGCTTATGGGAGGAACGAGGAGACATAGGAATACTCTCAAATATAAGTCTTTTAATAATCCAAACAGCGGCATCACAGGGCAGACAGGAACAGAGACGAAGCACACCATAGAGGATACACACCGGATTCACAAAGAAACAGGAACACTCTTTAAATACACAGACAATTAGGGACTAATGACTCAACACACCTGAATTCAAATTAACAAAATCAATGGGAGACATAAACTGGGTCTCTGAGCACATGGGGAGCAAAAATACAACAAAAGGCAGTCCAAAACCCTGACACATCGCCCCCCCTACCGGAAGGTGCGTCCTCGCATCGTAGAACAACAGAGTCCAAGGGGGTGAAGAAGGAGGGAGGAGCCAGGAAGGAGGCATTAGGGGCCTGGAGCAGGAGGAACACAGCATGACCCAGACCATAGCCATGATGTCGGCCCACGATGAAGTCGATGGAGGCAGGAGCTATGGAGGAGGAATGACCGCCGACTCCAGGGGGCTGACCAATGGCGGAAAAGCAGGTGGTGGAGGAGCCCAAGGTGGAGACGGAGAGCCGAAGAGCAAGGGCGACTGGGAGGATCCGTGGGACCAAGTCGGACCAGATGGCGCCGGCGGCCGAGGGGGAGATGGGGATCCAGATGGCCGCGGTGGAGCCGGAGCAACAGAGGACTGAGGAGGAGCCGAGGGGATGAAGGAGCCTGATGGAGCCGGAGGGACGAAGGGAGTTGGTGCAGCCGGAAGAGTGGAGTTCTGAGGCGCAGGATGGTTGATGCCAGACCAAGGCGGAGTCGGAGGGACAGATGGGCCACGGCGGAGATGAGGGAGCTTGTCAGCGCGCCATACTCTACTCACCCTCAGCAGCTGTGCAGGGGGCGGAGCTCCTCTCTGCGCTCACACCATCCCTCGAGGCAAGCGTTGTTGCCGGCTCACGGACAGCAACAGGTACAGTCTGGTGTGGCCCTTGAGCGATCTCTTCCCCTGCTCCAGCAGGAGGAGGAGGTATTCCGGGTGAATGAGGGGATCCATACAGGGAACACAGGGGGAAAAAGACACTGAATAAAACGAGAACTCAAACAGAGGGGAAAACATGCTGGTTACTGTATTTGGTCCGATGTTCTGTCACAGTTGCTTACAGGAGGATATGAGGAGTCCAAAACCCTGACACAAGGCAGTTTGAAAGTGCAGAAGAAAAACTGAAATACAATTATATCTTATGCAATGAAACATGCAGCTTTTTTCTGTATATTGTGTTTAAAGGCAAAAACGGTCAAACAATGATTTTGTTTGCTAGACAATGGTAAATATATATCAGCAGAGTTAGATTTGAAATACTTTTTTTGCAGTTTCATCTCAAAGTTGTATTAATATTCCTTCTAACTTTCCATTTTCCATCTGTTCTCTATATGCATTTATGTAACCCCTTTAAAATTAAGGTGGTTAACAGAATTTTAATTTGGAAAAAAAAAATAGTAACCGTCCACTAGAGGGTGACGAGTGAAATAATTAAGAAAGAAGCAGGAGAAATTGTAATGTCAATGTGACGTAATGTTAAAAGAATGGACGTATCCGCAGAAGTCATGCTTGCACTGAGGTTTGTCCTGTGTTTGTCCTCAGCAACAGGAACCGGCTTTGGTTGCAGTTTGCCCTGTTGTTACCACTTGATCTGGACTGACGTTCTGGTCTTTGGGACATGTGGTTCTCGCAGGAACTGGGACTCGACAGGCTTCTGCTGACTCGTGGGGTTCTGGATCTGCTGTGGTCCCTGTGTGAATTTGCTTTAGCTGCAAGATGTGATTATTAAACCTGAAAAAATACAAATATATTTTCTGCTGATTAACAAAAACACTGTGTGGTGTGTACTATATTGTTATACTATATTGTGTAAACTACGATGTTATTGAAGCAGCATAAATTTATAAAGGGACAACACATTAACATCAATTACATTTACATTTATTCATTTAGCAGGCGCTTTTATCTAAAGCGACTTACAATTGATGAATGCAATAAGTGATGCATTATAAAGAGGCAAACAGTCACATGAAGTGATTGTCATACAACATTTCAGGCATTGTTCAGAGCAAAACTAGCTAGACAGGGAGAGGTTAAGGAAAGAGAGCAAAGGTTGTTTTTTTATGAAGAAGGAGCAGAAGTCAAGTGAAGATGGAAGAGATGAGTTTTCAGGTGTCGCTTGAAAATTGTCAGGGACTCAGCATTCCGGATAGGGGTGGGAAGTTCATTCCACCAGCCAGGAACGGTGAATGAAAATGTTCTGGAAAGTAATTTTGTGCCTCTCTGTGATGGCACAAAAAGGCGTCGCTCACTCGCAGATCTCAGGCTTCTGGGGGGAATGTAGATTGTCATCAGTGAGTGGAAGTAGGAGGGTGCTGAGCCTGTGGCTGTTCTATATGAAAGCATCAGTGTCTTGAACTTGATGCGAGCTGCAACTGGGAGCCAGTGCAGGGAGACAAAGAGAGGTGTGATATGGGCCCTTTTGGGTTTGCTGAACACCAATCGCGCTGTAGCATTCTGAATCATCTGTAAAGGTTTGATTGTGCATGATGGAAGTCCAGCTAGAAGAGCATTACAGTAGTCCAGTCTAGAAAGGACAAGGGCCTGGATAAGAAGTTGTGCAGCAAGCTGTGTAAGGAAGGGCCTGATATTTCTGATGTTGTGCAATGCAAACCTGCAGGATCGAGCAGTTTTTGCAATGTGGTCTTTGAAATTGAGCTGGTCATCAAAAATTACCCCAAGATTTCTGACTGAGCTTGATGGGGTAATTGTTGATGAATCTATCTGGATGGTAAAATCATGTTGTAGAGTTGGAGTGGCCTGGAAGACAAGAAGCTCAGTCTTTGCCAGGTTGAGCTGTAGGTGATGTTCTTTCATCCATGAAAATGTCCGCCGAGATGTTTGCCAGGCAGCCTGAGATCCATGCAGATACCGTTGGATCATCTGGTCGAAATGAGAGATAGAGCTGTGTGTCATCAGCATAGCAATGGTAGGAGATACTATGTGCTTGTGTGATGGGACCTAGTGATGTAGTATATGTGGAGAAGAGGAGGGGTCCAATAACTGATCCCTGAAAAACCCCAGTGACCAGTTGATGTGCTCTGGATTCCTCCCCTCCCCAGGCCACCTTGAAGGACCTGACAGGGAGATAGGATTCAAACCAGCAAAGTGGAATCCCTGTGATGCCCAGTAATGAGAGGGTGGACAGGTGGATCTGATGGTTAACCATGTCAAAAGCAGCAGATAGATCCAGCAAAATGAAAATCGATTAATTAGAATCAGCTTTTGCAATCCGCAAGGCTTCATTGGCACTGAGAGTAGCGCTGTCTCAGTTGAATGTCCACGTCTGGACAGAGGAGAGAGTTGAATGTTTTGAAGATATTGCGTGTATCATATGCGCTGTTGATCTTGTTGTGGAAGTATGAAGCCTTTTCAGTGAGGACTTCAGCAGAGAAAGATGAAAGCAAAGACTGATAGATACTCAGGTCTGACGGATCTTTTGATTTGCGCCATTTTCTCTCTGCTGCCCTGAGTTCGGACCGATGTTTACGAAGAACATTAGATAGCCAGGAGTTTGAAGGGGCTGCACGTGCTGGCCTGGAGGAGAGATGACATATATGGTCTAGACAAGAAGTTAAAGTGGAGCACAAAGTGTCAGTTGCAGTGTTCACATCCAGAGCTGAGAAATGGGTGGGTGAGGGAAGAGAGGAGGACACTACCGAGGAAAGATGTGAGGATGAAAGGGAACGAAGATTTCGCCTAAAGGTAACTGGTAGAGGTGTTGGTGGCTCGGAGGTAGCAAGATGTAGGTTAAATATTATGAAGTAGTGGTCAGAGGTGTGTAGGGTTTTACCAAAACTTTGTCTGAAACACAATTTCGTGTGTAAATTACGTCTAGCTGGCTGCCAGATTTGTGAGTGCTTGTGGTGTAAGGCGTTTTAAGTCAAATTATGCTATGAGTGAATGGAAATTTGCAGCATAAGGCCTGTCCAAATGAATATTGAAGTCACCAAAGACTATAAGTGGGCTGCCATCCTCGGGGAATGAGGACAACATGCCATCCAGCTCTTCTAGGAAGGTGCCCAATTGCCCAGGAGGGCGATAAATGACTACAATGATCTTACTAATATTACATTTATGTGATTAGAAGTGTAACATTTATGTTATACAGTATATAATTTAAAAAAATCGAAATAATAATTTTAATATAGCTTTTGGACTTTCTTTTCCTCAAAAAAGCACAAATTTCAATTGTGATGACAGTATGAAATGTCTCTTGAGCATGAAAGTCAGAATATTAGAATAATCTCTGAATATGTTAATATATGGTACTTTACACTGATATTTCCTTCAAATAGTAGTAGTTAAGCTCTTTTGAATCATTCATCCTTGTCTTAGCATTAGTAAGTGACATGCCTCAGCACCTCTGTACAAAGTAATTGAGTGCAGCATAGAATGACAGCTAGCCAGTGCTTAATTTGTCAATTATGGGGTCCTGGAGCAGTAATGATTATGGCAGGTTGATGGGGAAGTACCTGAACTTCTATTAGAAAGAGACAATTTAACAGGAACATTGACATCACATTTCAATATAGAGTAGTGAAGAGTTTAATGTTTAATATGAGTTTAAAAGTAAAATAATAATAATAAAAGTTTGTATTTTTATGAGGATTTTGCTAGTTATTGACAGCATTATTATTAATATTAACTGGCATTAAGAAAATGCCAAATTCTAAAAAAAAATATTTCTGATCCAATTCCGTAGCTGCAGGATCTGGCTTGTTCCAGCACAAAATTAAGTTCTGCTGCTAGCCATGCTGTAAAGTATATATATAATTCTAACTCTGTTCTTCTAAATTTTAATGTCATCTAAAAACAAAAAAAAGTATTCTACTGATTCCTGTTTTCAAGTGGTCACTCTAGAGGGTCTCATTTATATTTTTTTCACAAAGATTAAATTGTTGAATTATTGAGTTTAGCTCGCAGAAGTAGCTAGCACATTGGTAAGCTCAATTTCAGTGTAGTGTTGGATGAAACTCCAGTGCATTTGTAGATATATCAAGCTATCTCACGGCAATTCATACATATTTTGTAATGAGGTGGCTAATTGGCAGTGCAATTTCATGAGACCTCACTAAATGTCTCTTGTCTAAACCCCAGTGAAAGGTAGGTTTAGGGTCGGTGTTAGTGTGGGTCATTGTACAAATTCATCACAATTGTCAACTCATAAAATATGTAAGATTTTGTAAAAATCGTATGAATTTGTCTGAGTGAGGTCGATTCATACAATTAGCCAGTAAAAATATGTATGAGTGGCCTGGGGTGCAGTAATGATTATGGCAGGTTGATGGGAAGTACCTGAACTTCTATTAGAAAGAGCCAATTTAACAGGAACATTGACATCACATTTCTATATAGAGTAGTGAAGAGTTTAATGTTTAATATGAATTTAAAAGTAAAATAATAATGATAAAAGTTTGAATTTTTATGAGGATTTTGCTAGTTATTGACAGCATTATTATTAATATTAACTGGCATTAAGAAAATGCCAAATTCTAAAAAAATATTTCTGATCCAATTCCGTAGCTGCAGGATCTGGCTTGTTCCAGCACAAAATTAAGTTCTGCTGCTAGCCATGCTGTAAAGTATATATATAATTCTAAATATGTTCTTCTAAATTTTAATGTCATCTAAAAACTAAAAGATTATTCTACTGATTCCTTGTTTTCAAGTGGTCACTCTAGAGGGACTCATTTATCTTTTTTTCACAAAGATTAAATTGTTGAATTATTGAGTTTAGCTCGCAGAAGTAGCTAGCACATTGGTAAGCTCAATTTCAGTGTAGTATTGGATGAAACTCCAGTGCATTTGTAGATATATCAACGCTATCTCACAGCAATTCGTACATATTTTATGAGGTGGCTAATTCGTACGAATTTCATACGACCTCACTCGTACGATTTGTCTAAACCCCAGTGAACGGTAGGTTTAGGGGCGGTGTTAGGTGTAGGTCATTCGTACAAATTCATACGAATTGGCAACTCATAAAATATGTAAGATTTTTCAAAAATCTTATGAATTTGTACGAGTGAGGTCATACGAATTTGTACGAATTAGCCACCTCGTAAAATATGTACGAGTGGCCTGGGGGTCCTACACCATTTTCCAAGAAGTACGAAAAAAATCAATGTATATTAGCATATATTATGTCAGGATAATGCTTTTAGTTAACTTCTCCAAAGCCAATTCAACATGCTCAACTGGTTAAAAAGTTTGAATAGTACTGACAATATACACTAGGCTGACAGATGTTCAATGGTTGTCTGACACCCACAAACTATCTTAGGCTAGTCTGAGCAGTTTTTTTATAGATATTTTTTACAGCATTGACCTGTGACCACCATTTCTCCCAACTGTCTCATTTGTTCCAATTGGAGAGCCAAGTGTCTCTCTCCAGAACTAGAGTTGGTTCAAATGTCAGATGCTCTTGAGAGGAATTGCCCCAATTTCCTTCCTTGAAGATCCACTCAAAGCTCTTTAGTCTCATTAATGTGTTGCATTCATTCTAATACCACCTCTTCATCTTAATATCCTACGGTCTCTGAGCTCCTATGGGGGATTAAACAGGATGTGCCTTAACCAGCCTGCCCCTGAACATGTTCCCATCACAGGTAGCACTTCTCCCTATTAACCATTAAGTGATCCTCCACATTACGTACAAAGTAATAATTTGACCCTTCAAAAGATAAATAATTCCACTGTGGCAGTTGGACCTTGACTCTCTTTATTCTAGACGGCCATGTCATTATGAAAATATTCTCATATTGGAATGCTCAGATAAATGAAAATGTTGACTTCACAGCTTGTTGCTTTCATCACTTTATTTCATCACTTTATTTTTCTCTAATGGACTGGTTCACTATGCTGAACAGCCTATCAGAATGACCTCTCTCTGATGATGATTCCACATGTCCAATCGGCCAAAAAGATGCTTACGGTGGTCCAACTACTGCCGGTGGTGTGGAACACGCTGTAAAAACATTGTCCAGTGGCCGATTGGCTTGTGTCACCATTCTCAAACTGTGGAATCTGATCAGACTGGTATATATATATATATATATATATATATATATATATATTTATATGGTCCTTTGGTGAATTTTTGGAAGTCAAGTTCTGTCGTGAAACTCTAGATGGCGCAAGCTGATGGGTCATTAATGCAAACTGGTGTATTTACAGTGTTAAACAATTGGCACAAGCTTGCTGCTTTACATTTAAATGGCTGGTTAGCATTCACTAGAGCATTTCACAACACGCCTTCAAAGATTCTCTGAAGACCTCCACCTTCAGCTCCACCTGTAAAGATCTGCTACGGGTTATTATACATGCTATTTGTGCAGCTGCAGTATGTTTTAAATACTCACATCACCGTATTGGCGTATGAATTGGCAGTAGCAAGTTCCTGTACTTGCTTTGCCGAAGCTGCAGTAATCTACAACAACAGCAATAACCAACAGCAGCAGTAATGCAGCAGCGTTGCAGATCTATTCCACCAAGACCAAATACATTAACATTGAAGATTTTAGCATAGTAATGGATTTTACAGAGTGTTATTATGATATGAATCAAGTTATTTCAATAGGAATCCATGCGATCTGGAATTTCAAAAGAGGGCAAAACATGTTGCGACACAGGTTTCACAATGGGTTGAGGTTTGCCATTTGAAATTGCAAAGTTCACCAAGTGAAAGTGAGCAGTGCTTCATTCACTAATTTGACTGCCCTCTTTTTACCACATTGACCTGTTGACCACCTCAAAGTTTCCACTCCCAACTGTCAGCTCATTTGTTCTTAATGGAGAGTCAAGCGTCTTTCTTTAGAACTGCAGCTGGTTCAAATTTTAAATCCTCTTGAGAGGATTTAACCCTCTTTCCTTCCTCAAAGATCCACTTCAAGAGCTCTTGTCTAATTAATATGTTGCATTCTTTCTAATTCCACTTCTTAAACTCAATATCATAGTGTCTCTGTACTCCTACACAGGAAACTGGGCCAACAAATGTTCAACAATGGCGCAACTTTTAAACTATTAACTATCAAAGCTGTTCGGACTGGGACACCAACAGATCACCTTTGGCTAGTCTGAGCTGTTTTAATCAACAAGATTTATCTCTGTTTTACCATATTGACCTATGAATACCTCAAATTTTCCTTTCCCAATTGTCACCTCATTGGTTCTTATTGAAGAGTCAAGCATTTATGTCCAGAACAAGTGTTGGTTCAAATGTTAAATGCTTTTGAGAGGAATTACCCCACTTTCCTTTCCACTTCAAGAACTTTTGTGCCTCACTAATGTGTTGCATTCATTCTAATTCCACTTCGTCATCTTAATATCCTACTGTTTCTGAGCTCCTACGGTGGATTACACAGGAAGTGCCTTATCAAGCCTTCCCGAACATGTTCTCATCACAAGTAGCACATCTCCCTGTTGACCGTTAAGTGCTCATCCACATTACATGCCCTCTGGAAGTAATAACTTGACCTTCCAAAAGAGGAACACTGCATAGCTGATTCACTGACTCCCCGATATGGCTTGCTTCTGATGAATGGCTCTTTGCGGAGCTGCTTTTTTTGCGCAGGTGAGGCAGATTAATAAAGTTTACAGCACATACAAGTTTCAGCCTTTTATCCCTGACTGCTGGTAATGTTCCTCTATCCTTCTCCTATTAATCTCTACCTCAGACCGAGTTTGCTACCGCAACACCATGCTGTGGCTATTCCCATATTTCATCCTGCTAAGAGCCACAGCCTTTTCACAGTCCCTAAAATATAGCTTTCCTCCCTGCATTCTTCAACAAGGGGTATGTGTAAGCCATACAGGAAGATACGGTTCGCAGTGCCTGTGTGAGTCCGTGTACGCCTATGTGACCGAGCTAAATGATCCTTGGTGGTGATGCGCTCAGGAGTGATTTGTTAGGGCCCACGGGTATTGATTTCCCAGCTGCCCAAAACTAAAAAGAACAAATGATGAGCATGGATGAATCCTGAGCCTTGTGAATAAGAGCTGCGATGAGAGAGCACTGCGCTCCACCCATATATCTCTATCAGAATATTCACTTCCCAGAACTTAAGTACAGCGTGTCATGTCACTCCTGAGAACTCACACCACTGCTGAACCCTTGAACCGGTATGCAAGAACATGAATGTAAATATTTGTTGATACAAATGAAGCTTCAAAATGTATCAGACAATTATGTGATGCATTCCCTGTGATGTTGGCCCTGCAAATAATTAAGCAATTAATATATATTTATTTTTTTATTATAATTTTTTGTTGTTGCTTAAAGTAATTAAACTTCTCACCAGAGAGTTATTTCTATCACACTAAACATTCTATATTATAACAGAAAATAAATGATTGTTATATTTTTGAAATAAAATGGATACAATTTAAATTTTGTTAAGACTAATTTAATAGCTAGCCTTTTCTTCATCATAAATACACAATTAAATATGTTCACACTTTTTTGCATAATTTGATACAAATACAGATTGACTGGGGGTATTCCTAATAAAAATAAATCTAATCACAAGTAGGCTGGAAACTATAATGTATCTTCTGATTTGAGATTGCAACAATAATAGGTGCTTATTTACCATGTATTGAAAAAAAAATGTTATGCATTTTTCAGGGGCGGTTCTAGGATGTCATCTTTAGGGGGTTTAGCCCTCAGAGAGACCATTAGATACAATGGTACAAATTACCTAAAGAATATTTTACTGTGCTTATGAAAACGGTATTACTGTATGACATAATTAGACACAATTACCTATTAAAGTTACAGAAGTTACTTGGTGAGTGATTCTCATGTATTTCTTTTGTTGTTTGATTAACATTATTAGCCTAATATGAAATGCATGGATCCGTTTTACGGACACGCATCCGATATTTTCTTAACTGCTCATGTTTATTTAAGACGTAACTGACTGCGTTTACCTGAATACTTGTCAAGACAGCCATTGTGACATAATATTTTGTGTATTTTTGCATTTTGTGTATATTGCTCGGCAATAAGAATGATGCGGAGCCAAAAGAAGATGTTCCCGTGTCTGGAGTGTTTATTAAACCAATCATATAAGAGTAAATCGAGAGTCAGTGAGAGGGTCATTTGATTGGCTGCAAGAAGAAATTCCGGCCTTCCACTCACGCTTGCAATCGGAAATCAGTGAGAAAATCATGTCAAAACTGCAAGCGCAAAGACGCAGAAGTATGTATCTGGTTATTTGTGGAACATTTTGCCCTACCCACACAAGAAGTCATTTAGACAGTTGCAACATTTTTTTTTCTACACACACATATTGCTTTTACGCAGTAAATCCATTTTGCAGTTCTTGATAAGGTTGTATTCACTTGCAAAACGCTGTGCACAGGCTTGCAATGCTTTTGGCTGTATTTGGGCGAAACAACAGTGCCAAAAGTGTAAGAGCAGACAAAATGGAAGTCAGAAGAATACAGATCATATTTATTTTGCCTTAGCATGAAGTTGTGTGCATAAATTACACTTACAAAAAAAAACAGTAAAAGGCTGCAAATCTTTTTTTTCTTACACTTGAAATGTGATTTACACTTTTACAAATATTTTCTTGCACATGCAAAATTAACTTACGCTTGCTATCTTATGTCTCATCTCCATATATTAATTTCACTGTGCTTGCTGCAGTACATTATGGGGTTTCCTCTTCCCCAACATATACATTGTGATTTCAAATTTAAGCAAAAAACATATCTAGTTTGAGTGACAAATTGAGCTCAAGCATAGTTCAGGCAGAACACGGAGTATCTGCAGTAAAGCTGACACTCAGATGATCGTAACTCCTCCCACTACAATTAAATAAGATATATAAGTTCATCCGTACTCACTCCTGCCATAGTCTGTCGCACAGACATGCGCTTAGTCAGCCTTGAGTTCTGTTACACAGACATGCGCTCTCCCTCCTCCATCCCCAACTCCCCCTTATGCAGATACATGATCACTAACTGCTCACCTGCAGAGATATATCATCTGTCCAGCTCATTGCTAAATTGTCCTAATGTATTCACAGTACTGTTTTCTCTATTTGGAATATACAACCGTCGGGGATGGATGGATAAGCTCAGAATCTGAACACTTCAGAGCGAAGCCTACCGCCAAATATAAAGTTCAGGTCCTCTACAATATTCTGACTTGAACAATGTGGTCCTGACTGAACTTAAAAGAGTATCTGGAGCATATCTGTGATGTCTGTGGAGGCAGCTTACCAAGTTTCAAAAGACAGCTCTTGTCTTACAACATAAAAATGCAGTAGTGCAGACAGTGCAGTACACAGGCAATCAAGAGCATCTGTACCATTGTTCATCTGATTTTTTTTTATGTTTAAACATAACTGGCAACGATGGCCACATTTGTATTCAAAGCCAGAGGTTCCCTATCTGTCGGTCACTACGAGTTATGTCGTGACGACGTAGGGGATTTACTTGGAAGCCCCGATCATCTCTGACTTAAGAGAAAAGTAAGCGCCAATGAAATTGGCTAGTGGATTTGCATACCTGAGCCACTCCCGTGCATATGGGTATAAAAGGCGACAGGTGCGTCCACTGATTAGATTTTTGTTTGAACCCGGTGGATGAGAAGAGTGTTGATTTCTACAAAGCATTTCATCTTTGTTTTGTTCCTGGTTGGGCGTAACGGTGCGATCAGCGGAGTCCCTCTCATCAGCGATTCCCCTGGGCACTTCAACTAAGAGAGCAAATTCTAAAAGAGCAAATTACGGATGATCGTGTCTTTTTCAAGATGCCGTTTCGTCCGTGTCGTCCTTCGCTCTACGAGTGACGAAAGTCACACGCGGTCCCTCGGGAAGGCGATGTCCACCATGGTGGTCCAGGAGAGCCATCTCTGGCTCAACCTGGCAGAGTTGAAGGACGTCGACAAGGCACGCTTTCTCGACACCCCCATCTCCCAGGCAGGGCTGTTCGGCGACACCGTCGAGGGCTTTGCCCAGCAGTTCTCGGCGGTACAGTAGCAGACCGAGGCGATCCAGCACATCCTGCCCCGGCGTGATGCACCATCCACCGCTGCCCCCGGGGCCAGGCCTCAGTCTGCCCGTCGCCGTGGGTGCCCTCCTGCATCCTCCAGAGCTGCTCCGCCCCAGGCCGAATCGACACCTAGGCCGGCGCGTCGAGCCTCTCGCAGGAGAGTGGCGCCCCCCCCGCGTCCAAGCCAGGCCCCAAGACGTCCAGGAAGTCGACGAAGCGGCCCTGAAGCGGGCAACCCGGAGATGTTGGAATTTGCTCTTTCTCAGGAGACGGCGAGAACAGCACCGCTCCTTCCCCCGGTGGAGGGCCGGGAGGAGAATCTTCTGTTTCATTTTGTTTCAATCCCACTTGGGTACCCACTTTCTCAAAGAAAGAGCAATTTTCTCTCTACGGGTTCTCAGGTCCATGGGACGACAGTGTGCGACGCCCTGCTTCCTCACTCTCGCCCACGACCCATTTTGCCAGTAGCCAAGAGAGTATGGTTAGGGACAACATTCCTCTGGCCAATCCCACTTGGGACCCAGGGAGTTCGGTGAGGATGCCTCAGAACACACAGCCTTCTGTACCATCCACCCCTACTCCCTTTTGCTGCACCACCACAGGTATGTCGATTGTACCGTTGGAGCCGCTTGCACAGCGTCTGGAGGCGTGGCTCACGCTACCCAGCCTGTCTCACTGGCTCACGCGCACAATTCGACTCAGCTACGCGATTCAGTTCGCCAGGCGACCTCCCAAGTTTAACGGCGTTCTCGAGACGTCGGTGGCAGTCCGGAACGCCCCTGTCTTGCGCGAGGAGATTGCTGTCCTCCTGGCAAAGGATGCAATCGAGCCGGTCCCTCCAGCCGAGATCCTGGATCTGCGAGTCTTGAACCGGGCTTTACACAAGCTCCCGTTCAAGATGCTGATGCACAGGCGCATGATCAAATGCATTCAGCCCCAGGATTGGTTTACAGCGATCGACCTGAAGGACGCTTACTTTCACGTTTCGATCCTTCCACAACACAGACCGTTTCTAAGGTTTGCATTCGAAGGACGGGCATGGCAGTACAGGGTCCTCCCCTTTGGGCTCTCCCTGTCTCCCCGTGTGATCACGAAGGTCGTAGAAGGTGCCCTTAACCCGTTACGGGAGGTGGGCGTCAGGATCCTCAACTACCTCGACGATTGGCTTATCCTAGCCCAATCCAGAGAGCAGTTGGGCGATCACAGGGACTTGGTGCTTCGGCACCTCAGCCAGTTGGGGCTTCTGGTCAACTGGGAAAAGAGCAAACTCTCCCCTGTGCAGAGAATCTCTTTTCTCGGTGTGGAGTTAGACTCGGTGAGTATGATGGCACGCCTCACGGAGGAACGTGCCCAAGCAGTGCTGAACTGGCTGAGTTCCTTCAGAGGCAGGAATGTGGTACTACTGGAATAGTTTCAGAGGCTCCTGGGGCATATGGCGTCTGCAGCTGCAGTCACGCTGCTCGGATTGCTTCATATGAGACCACTTCAGCACTGGCTACACTCCCGGGTCCCAAGGAGGACATGGCGCCGTGGTACACTGCGAGTGGGTATCACCCAGCAGTGTCGCCGCTCCCTCAGCCCCTGGATGGACCTTGCCTTTCTACGGGCCGGGGTGCCCCTAGAACAAGTGTCCCGGCATACTGTTGTCACAACAGATGCCTCCAGCATGGGCTGGGGCGCTACATGCAACGGGCAGGCAGCCTCGGGGCTCTGGACAGGGCCCCGACTGCTGCACATCAACTGCCTAGAGCTGTGGGCAGTGCATTTAGCCTTGGCAGTTCGGCCACTGCTGTTGGGTAGCACGTGCTAGTCATACGGACAACACTGCGTGGTCTCGTACATCAACCGGCTGGGAGGTATCACGATCACACCGCATGTCACAGCTCGCCACGCCATCTCCTCCTCTGGAGTCACACGCAGTTCAAGTCACTGTGCGCTGTTCACATCCTTGAGAAGCTCAATCGTGTGGCCGACGCGCTCTCACGACAGCTCACATTCCCCGGAGAGTGGCGACTCCATCCCGAGACGATCTGGCTGATCTGGAGTCAATTCGGGCAAGCTCAGGTAGACCTGTTTGCTTCCCCTGAGTCCTCCCACTGCCAGCTGTACTTTTCCCTGACCGAGGGCCCCCTCGGCACGGACGCACTGGCACACAGCTGGCCTTGGGCCTTACGCATAACGTAACCATTCCCCCGGTGAGCCTACTCGCACAGACACTGTGCAAGCTCAGGAGGACGAGCAGGTCCTGCTGGTTGCGCCCCATTGGCCCACCCGGACCTGGTTTCCCGAACTCATTTCCCTCGCGACAGCACCTCCCTGGCGCATTCCTCTGAGGAAGGACCTCCTCTCTCAGGGGCTCGGCACCATATGGCACCCGCGTCCAGATCTATGGAACCTCCATGTGTGGCTCCTGGATGGGACGCGGCATACTTGAGTGGTCTACCACGGCAGGTGGTAGAGATCATCATTCAGTCTAGAGCTCCTTCAACAAGGCAAACCTACGCACTGAAATGGAGTCTGTTCTCGCCGAGAAGACCCCCGAAGATGCACGATTGGAGCAGTGCTTTCTTTCCTGCAAGAAAGTTTGGAGTGTAGGCTGTCACCCTCCACCTTGAAAGTGTATGTAGCCACTATCGCGGCTCACCACGATGCAGTGGACAGCCAGTCCCTGGGAAAGCATGATCTCATCGTGAGGTTCCTGAAGGGGGCCAGGAGGATGAATCCCTCCAGGTCACCCCTTGTGCCCTCTTGGGACCTCTCTATCGTCCTGGCTGGACTTCAGAGGGGCCCCTTTAAGCCGCTGGACTCAGTCGAGCTGAAGTTCCTGTCTCTTAAGACAGCACTCCTGACCTCACTCACTTCCATCAAACGGGTCGGGGACCTCCAGGCGTTTTCGGTAAGTGAAGAGTGCCTTGTGTTCAGGCCGGTCTACTCTCACGTTTTTCTCCCCAGTTCAGTTCCCGGCCTGGATCGTGCCTAAGGTTCCCACCACGCCCTTCCGTGATCAGGTGGTGAACCTGAAAGCCCAGTACTGGTGTTAGCACGCCTGGGTCTCCGGTCAGCCCATATACTGGACTAGGTGTCCGTATGGCCTGATTCCCCTTCGGGTAATCCCATATGTGTATTCTTCCATGGTAAGGTTTCCCTCACGGTAAACCTGTGTCTTCCCTGTGACAGAGCTTCTGTAAGGTTCTGCTGGCAGCCCTCCTCCCTACTCCTAGGTAGGATCTACCCCAAAGTCCAGTCATATGTAGTACTGCCCCAAGCCTGGGCCAGTCCATATCAGTGTCTCCACATGTTACCTCCCTTCGGGCAGGATGTGGCCTCCGTAGCGACCTTCTCTGGAAGGCTCGCTTCCCTGCCGTTACAGCAAGCTGTAACAATAAATAGAAAAGACCTGAAGCTGTTTTTTACTGAAGGTCGAAATCCCTTCCGATTCCGTGGGGAAAGGAACAGCGGGCTTGGCTATCTCCAGCAGCGATGTACTCAGTAGTCCCGGTGGGCACCAAGGTTAGCGAATTTGCGCTGGGGCGGTAGGAAGGTTGCAACCTCTTGCATGGCATTTGTCTGTCACGCACTCGCTTGTCAACATCTGCATGCCACAAGGTTGTGATGGGGTTCAGCTTGTGGCGCTTTCCATAGGACCCCTATGTCATGACGACATAACTCGTAGTGACCGACAGATAGGGAATGTCTAGGTTACGTACGTAACTGAACGGAGACGTTATGTCCCCATGCCAAAATCTTGAACCATCGCTGGTTGCCAGGGACTCGTCTCGGCTCCTCAGCGTAAAACCTAATCAGTGGACGCACCTGTCGCCCTTTTATACCCGTATGCACGGGGAGTGGCTCAGGTATGCAAAATCCACTAGCCAATTTCATTGGCATTTTCTCTTAAGTCAGAGATGATCGGGGCTTCCAAGTAAATCCTCTATGTCATCACGTCATAACGTCTCCATTCCCTCCATCAGGGGAACGGGGTTACATACGTAACCTAGACGTTACCTGCTTCAATCTACAGTCAAATTGACAGACGGGCCACACTCTCTAAATCAAGGACGTATGACTAAGCACTGGAGTCTGCTCAGCTTTGATTCACAGTTGTTTCCAGCTGTTCATAAGCCTGAGGATGGCGTGCGGATGTGTGTAACAGATGTGCTAGCAAAAGTATTATGAGCACAGATTTGTACCAATAAACTTGCTGAATCATAATGAGCTTCAACTGAAAACCCCCAAAGGTTTTTGTAGATTTTAACGAAGACAGACAGTAGGTGATGAGATGCCACTGATACCTGCTGATTTATATACATCTTGTCTGTCCAAAAGAAACAAGATTATGTTTCAGCTTCTGAGTCCCAGCATTTTTTATATCACGAAGCAGGAATTCTCTTTGTTATTGGACAGTGCTGTTTCAGGGGAACTTTTTGTGTGGGCTTGTTGGAGACAGCTGTTTTCACATCAAACAAAAGAAGGCCAAAAACTGACATCAAATATACACAGGTTTTATTTGAAAAGAGAAGAACAAGGTACATGACAGTTCACACAGGACACGTTCTTGCAAATTATCTGCACTGTTTTGTTTTTTATTGTTCATGTATGCACAGTAAACATATCTTGATGTCACTGTTACATTTTGGGTTCTAAAGAAACACACACCAGAGAGACTCTGATAATAAAATATGATTTACTCATCCTCATGTCAGTCCTAACATACCGTGGCAGAATTTCTCTTTTTGTGTTTCTGGGACAAGAATGAGGAGATATAAACCCTGAAAAGACTCATACAAAGAAAGAGGCTGGCAACCACCACTTTCAAGATCATTTAATCAATCAATCAATACATATATATACACATGTGTAAAAACACATAAAAGTCCACATGATGAGTTTTCTGTCTTTTCTCTTTGAGAAAAACGCGAAAGTTATAGCTGCAGTCCAATAACAGAGACTATCTTTAACAAAATAAAGCCATATAAGCGTTATGAAATGCACAATCTAATTTTGAAAGAACACGCTTTTATTGCCAAATACTCAGCAGCTACATTTTTACATGTAACATTATTGAGCTATTGCAGAAATTACTTTTCTCAATGTCTCTTTTTATAGGTATAGGACTAATAAAATGACTGATGACAATGTATTGTCCTATTGCTTTGGACTTCAATTTATCAGCTTACCAAGATCAAGGGATGTGTGTGTGTAAATTCAAGAATGATAAATTATGAAATAATATTAATGAAAATGTAGAATAAAATAATACAATTACAATTTTAACCCAAGTACAATACAAATAAAAATGGTAATGCTTTAAAGAACAATTCTCATTATTAACAAGCTGCTTATTAGCAGTGTACACATATATATATATATATATATATATGCCATGTAATAAAATTACGATTTTGGATATCGACCACCACTAGCCTATACATAATTGCCACTAAGACTTCTGTGTGGGCAAAAGATACTGTTAGACTTTCTTTGCTTTAATTTGACAACAGATGAGTGGCCATCCACAGGGGGCCAATGGTGTTTGATGAAGTGAAGGAAGATACCCTAGGGGAGCAGAGGCCAGTGAAAGGCCACGCAGGTTCTTCTATCACAGTTGTGTTTCTTTCCAGCACTCTGGCGTCTCAGCACCCCACAACGAGAGGCTGAACCTTCTGCTCTCCTCCGAGCTAATGGACACTGAAATAAACTACGCATCATTAATCAGTTGTCTGTCACATTACACCTGCTGTGCTGCTCGTGAGGCAGCCCTTTATCTACCACACTCAACTCCACTCTATTCTGCCTAATAGTGGCACTTTTGATAATGAACGGAAGGTTTTCTGTTTTATTACCTTTTGCTAATTCAAATGACCAAATTCTTTGAAGCATAAGTTTAGTATATGTCATGATGTTTCTGAAGTTGATAATTGTATTCAAGCTTATTAAGACTCTTTAATGACAGTGTTTATTAGAGTCTCATTGCTGCCAAATTGTTCTTTAACACGTTTTCGTCTACGGCTTGCCAGTTTAATTGCAAGGTACATTGCCAAAGAATCTGACTTTTGAACAGGAAAATAAAATCTCAAAATCCCATTTTCACAAGCCCAGTTCAGGTGATTTGAAATCGTATTAAATCAGATATTTCTTAGTTCGTTTAACCCTAAAGGATGAGATCTGACTTTGGGTTTTTCATCATTTCAGACTTTGTTAAAACATACTAGCAGCACGACACATCACATTTTTGCAAATCTTTGGATACTGCCATATAAAATAAAATAAATGAAAATTTGGTGGAACATCCATTGCTAAAGTCTTGGGCATGGTGAATCATTACTATGACAACCAATGTGCTAGTAAATGCGTATCTATTTCTCCATAGCCACATATGTTGATATTTCCATATCACGATAATTGCTAAAACTTTTAATCAAATTATTGAATTACAGTGGAGATCCAAAATTAGAGAACAATTTAGGAACACTTGATATCTCAGAAATAATTTAATCTTCATCCTTCAAATGTTAAGGAATTTTAGTGTTTTATAAAATGGCCACTTCAACAAAAACCCTTTATTTTATGGAAAACACAGTGATCAAAATTAGAGAACAGCACTGATTGTAGCACAAATAAATATTACTACTAAAATTTCTGAAGGTTACAGCAGTCCGAAATTAGTAGGAAATGTAGAGGCCCTTGCTTTGAATGACGTCTGCACATCTGCAGCCGCAGGACATCACTAGTCTTTCACACTAACTCTGTCACCAAGGGTTTTCTAGAGATTTTCAATGAAGACTTTGGGCTGGCCATTTAATTATTTCAATGTTTACAGCATCAAGGAACTGCTTTACCTTTTTGTAGTGTGATAGGGGCTTTGTCCTGCATGAAAATTGCTGGCTGATTGGGCAATGAACGCAGTGAAGGAGCCGTATGTTGCCACAGGAGGTTCTGATAAACACTTGCGTTGACTCTGCTATGTAGCTGTATAAGAGGCCTGACATCTGCTGCAAAAAAATATTCCCCAAACAATGACACTTTCCTCCTTCACCTTTCACTGACTTCTTTACACACTTTGGGTTCAGTATTTCCTCAGTCTGATGTCAAACAAAATGTTTCCCTTGAGACCAAAAAAGTAAAAATAGCTTTCATCACTTAAAGTGAAATTTGGATAGTTCTCCTCTCTCCAAATAAAATGCTCCTCAAAAAATGTTAGTATAGCCTTTTGATTTTTTTTCTGCTGATGAGAGGTTTGGTTCCTACAGAGTGGGCTTTCAGTCCAAATTCTCTTAAACGTTGAAACAGTATGCCAAGATCTTTACCCTGTTCATTGCTGAACTGGTGAGCAATTCCAGCTGCAGTGTTGAACTGACTCTCCATTGAGATTTTACATTATCCAGTCCTCTTGTACATTTGTCTTCCATGGTTGACCAGCATTTCTGGGGGACCTAAATGTGTTAGTGACATTGAAAAGATGCAATATTCTATAGAAATCACAGATTCAGAACAACAACTTCTCTTGGTATGGCTGCTAGAACAACATTAGAACAGCTCACAATCATGCAAAGTCAGTAACAATTGTAAAGTTAGGCTGCCAGTTTAATAGTGTTTGTCAGAAAATTAAAGAAATTAGCACAACGATCCAGAATTATACCAATAACTGGGATGTATCTGAAAGTGGTCTCTATTTTTGATCGGTGTTCTCTGTCAAATATCTAATTTAGGGTTTTTATACTGTGCTTCAGAATATATTAAACTCATGAAATATGCTTACAATTTTTAGCTTTTACTTATGTTAGGGTAAATTCAAATAAGACTAAGCAGTGACATTGATATTTAGGAAATTGCTGGTTGTTGTCTAATTATGAGTGCCACTGTGTGTATATATGTATATGTATATATATAAAATCAACCAATGAGTATGTTCAAAAATAATAACATTTCATAGCAGCTGATCAGCACCCCAAATCTGGAGCCATGGTCTTAGTTATGTTAATTTAAATAATTTACAGTATTTTTGTATACATTATTTAGCTTACTAATATTCAATTGATTGTTCATAATTGTAGTTGTATTTTTTATATAAAAAAATTGTGCTATATAGTTAAATATTGAATGCGATCTAAAAACATTTACAATAAACTGTTTTTGTCTATTCACATGAAGAACATTAAGTAATATCCCGATGATAGATGTGAAGGAAGTTAAAATAACAAAAAAATTGATCTGCAGACTCATTCTTTTGCAGACAATAAATGCTGTGCTTGCAGAAACCCTTTATATTTTTTCTTAATATAACTTCCTCATTGATTACCTCCACTGCCTGAGAGAAAGAAAGAAAGAAAGCAGCTGTTCATTTTCATTTTGCCTTCTCCATTGAAAGATGAAGGTCACTGCTTTGTGAGAACAGGAGATGAGCATCACTGTCTGACAGATAAATATGTGTCCTTCCTCCAGAGCCAGAAAATATAGGAACGTCTTGAGTTGTGCTCCTGTGCTCAGCATTACACACCCCAGGGTTGTGTACTATTATGAATCATCTGAACAGCTAGGTATGTGCTGTAGTGTGGGTGTACCAATCAATTCAAGGGTTTACTGCAGACGGGAATTCAAAATAATTATCCCGAAATAACTGCAGCACTCTGCCGGACATTAGACCTAATGGAAGTAACTCTACAGGAATGGTAAACAGCTATTGTTTCAGTGTTACATTAGAACAATGCTATTGTGTGAGGATTTAATGTAATCACAAGAACTCTCACCATTAATTTATATAATTATTTTTTTGGTTTCTCCGTTATGACAGACAGTCTTTTCCATTGGCTCTGGCAGAGCAATCAGGCAGCGGAAATAAAGAGTTGTCGTGTGTTTATTAGAACATCGGCTGATGTAAAGCTACTCTGTCAGCTGTAATGCTCAGAACACAGAGACCACAAGCCCAATCACCTGACAGGCCTGGAGAACCTGCAGACTGTATCCAGACAGCTGTAGCTGGAGTCCAGCAGCGCTCAGATCAGATCTGGACTGATGTTCAGGTAAGTCATGAAACCTGTTTTCTGTTTTTCACCGATGCCAAGCCAAACCAAATGGTCCAGGACTTTCAATGTGGTTCCATGGGTTTCTTGAACAGCCAACGGCTGTTGACATGATGCCCCTCTATTTCCATTCAGCCTCTTTTACTGTTTAGTCTCATGAGCTCTGGTTCTATTTTGTTGAAAACAAACTACATATCTGAATGTACTGGGTTATTTTCATTCTCAAAGCAAACAGTGAAAGCAGAGTGTGTATCATATCAATTCAACTCACCTTTAAGTCACACTGTGTCAAAGCAGTCTCATAATGATAAACACAAAAATAACAATCAATTATGGAAATCCATAGGGCTGCATCTGCTTCACTTGATTTATTAAGCATAACATGCCTCATGTATGCATGTCTTCACAAAGCAAAGCAAGGGAGATGTTACAGAAGAAAAAATTGACAGCAGTTATACAATCGAAATCGAATACATAAAATCACCTTGTAAAATATTACAATTTAAATTAGATTTGAATATATTATAAAATGTAATTTTATTACAATTAATTTGAAGAGAATAAAAATCTAACTTTTTAGAGAATGTTAGACCCCAATTGTTTGACGTCTGAATCAATTTGAAACATATTACAACATATCACTTTTTGATGACTAGAATTCTGCAGAGACTTCACACAATGTAATTAATTATAATCTCAAACATAGATGTTAATTAAGTAAAATAAGTTCATTGCATATTGTTTTTGCATTTGCAGTAGAATATGTTTCCTATTTTTCAATTATATATTAATTTCTACTAATAATTTGAAGTGATGCAAATGATAGCAGTACAACTGCTTCTTAATAAAAGCAATAAACCACTCCAGGACATTCATTGCAGTGATTTTACTATGCTTTACATTGTGCCTAAATTTATCTTCTTCGTAGACATGAGTGGCTTTATTAAAATGCTAATACAACATGGTAGTTGTGATTATCCATTACAAAAGTGGTTTAACGATTTTGTTATTTCCATGCCAGGTGACCTGCTTTCTGTATCAACCATCAGTCATTTTCAGTGTATTCACTGAACTGTAACTGATCTAAATCATGTACTGCTTTGTACTGATTGTATAATCGATAGGCTTTTATAAAACAACACCACTGAATATCCAGCTGTGATTGTTACTGGTGTAGTAAAATTACCAGTTTAATATAGAGCTATTATTTCAGCTCCGGGAATTAGTTATTAAATATTAAATATTGCTTGGTTAAAAGTAATATTAATATTTAACTTAGTTATACTGTATTAAGTGACCGTCCACGAACACTAGCCTCAGCATATCAACTTCGAGCTTAGGTAGCTTTCTCTTTATGGCAAATAAGGAACAAAACTTCAAATCACATTCCAGAGACAATTCTTTATGAAATGAAAAATGGTTTATTCGTAATACTGCTATTCTAACATAAATGGATTAACTGATAACACACAAAACATACATACATACAAAGACATGCATAAGGGATTTTAATTCCTAAAATTAAAGTTAGCCCTTTTAGCTATTTAAACGCTTGACTTGACCGGACAGATCACGACAGATGCCTTATTGCTCTGTTACTGCATTCAGATCAGATTCTACCAGTTCAATCAGCAATATAGATTTAGTTAGAATGTACTTGCTTGTTGACAAGAAGCAGGTTGGAAGTTGTTTTGTTTCCTTCAAATGCGTTGCTCTGGTCTTTGTGCTCGGGAACCACGTGGGTTGGTTCGTGCGTCTCCGGGTGCTCTCGGGTGGAAACACGAGAGATGTGGCTGCTGCCGCGTGACGTCACAGAAAGCTTTCCTTTCGTCCGTAGGCGTCGTTGTTCTTTGATGTTGTGCCTTCTAGCCTTGAATAGATGGTTGGTTTAGTCGGTGTCGAGACAAAGTTCAGGTAGGCGCGAGCAGAGAAGTTCTGACGCAGCTCCAGCGATGTTAAAGAGAGATGTTCCAGAGAGAGTCACGCCATGTTTCAGAGAGTCACGCCATGTTTCAGAGAGAAGCGATTTGCAACTGGCGCGTTGTTTTCAACAGTCCAACTTGCTCCTCCCCACGGGCGGCTTGTCGAATCCGATGGTTCATATGGGCGGAGCCCGCCCATATCCAGGCTTGCTGGGTGGACCAACAGTTCTGTGATGTCTCATCACTTTTGGGAAGGATAAACTTTATGGATCTTTATACATGTATAATTATGCAGGGTATTAAAATTTTAACGGTCATCAACACAGTCTATCACATCTGAGTCTAGCTTTCTTTAGAGATCAAACACCGCATACTAATACACACATTACAGTTTATACCGTTTAAAGCATGATTAAAAATTCCCACATTGTCCTAAATAATTGGCACTCGAAATCATCACATCATGCCTATGAGGGAACAAGTACACATTAAATATCCATATATTTATTTTGTGTAGTTGCAATAGTTATACGTGTCAAAAAAGGCAAGGAGTTTGGTTTTCCTTGGTCCGTCCGACGGAGAAAAAGATCCTGCTTTGTTTTAAATGGGGGTTTTGAACTATGCTCTGGAATGTAGGCTTGACGGTGTCCAGAACCATTCCCGGAGCCCGTCTGCACCTTTGCGAGGCGTTTAGTGATGGGGTCGGTTGACCCTCTCCACTTTTGCATGGAAGGGAGGACTTTTGGGTCATAATTCATTTCTGTTGCTGGGTTGGAATTCTCTGTGTGTGTTTTCAGGTCGACATTGTGTTACACATCCCCCTTTTGTGTGGAGATGTACCCGATGGAACATCTTCAGGCACTGGAACAAGAGGCAGAGAGAATGGACACACACAAGACACCAACGAGATCTCTATCACTGACTGAAAACTGGTGCAGGGTAATTTGGAAAGGAACCGGTGAGAAACTTGAGAAGACATAGGGCTAGTTTGTTTAGCATTGTTGACAATTGGGTCATTTTGACTGGTTTAATTGTCGGGGTTTTCACGAGACGGTATAGGCATGATCTCAATCAGGTTGGTCATATTCTCGGGTTCGGATTCTAGGTCGAGATTACCACGTCGAAAAGGCGAGGGATGCCTGACGTGCATTTGTTGAGAGACTCTTGAGCACGACGCTCACTCGCTTGTGTAGGAGGAAGGCCAGTGTCAAAGTCACAACATATCCTACTATAGTAGAGATACAAAGCGCCGTGTCAGCGGCAGACCAGGACCGAATAATTGAGCGCCAGCGGGCGGAAGGCGGCGATAGCTTCTAAAGCTGTGTCAACCGGTGTCAGATCAATAAGCTCGTTCCTTCCTCCTTGATCCTTTCTTCCAATTCTGGATCGAGGACAAAGGAATGCTGCTTGAAAAAGGGTGAGATTTCGATTTCGGCCTGATACTCGTCGTCGGTGGTGATACAATGCTAGTTCGTCAATATGGAGGATCGAGCCCTTAGGGACTGTGATCCATAACGTTTGGTTAGGCAGACTAATGCGCGTGGCGGTGTCGTGTTGGTCATATGTGAGGGTAGCCGTTCGGGCTGGGGTGTTCACCAGCCATCGGTTTCCGATCTTGTGTTACCTCAACCTGAGAACGTGGTGTTGCGTCGGGGGCAGCTAGCGTCGGGTCTCATGGCTTCTAAGCCACAGATGCCCTCTCTGTATTATGCGAAGGTTTACTCGGGCGGAGGAAGTGAATGTCTTTAGTGAGCGTACACATCTTTAGCTTTGGAGCCAAGTACAACTGTTCGTTGCTATCGTGATACGCGACGACCTCGGGAGTGTGGATTTTGACATAGGTGTTCCCTTGCCAAAATCCAACATTCACAACATTTTAAGCCGGTAAACATTATTAACGTCAATAATGGGCAAACTGAAAAGAAAACAAAGTCACCTGTTTCCGGGTTTGCGTATATGGGAATAACGCTGCCGGGAAAGGGGTGAGATGGGTTTGGATGAGACTAACGGGGCCGCGGTGGCCGGGTTACGATGTTTGAACAAGGCTAAGAGGTATCACGTAGCACGGAATCCTATTCATGGCTAAGTTGTCAATCAAGGAACTTACATCGCGTATCATGTCGCTCATGATTTTGGCGGTGGCCTCGATCGGTTGACAACGGTTCTCACAGCGAATTACAACGATTTTACTGGACGGCAGTCGATCTCAATTTCAGGACCTGTATTCACGGATTGGTTAAGGGGTTCAAAGTGAGAGAGGAAAGGAAAAACACAAAGTGAGACACGAGGAAAAAACCAAAAAAAAATTAAGACAAAAATTCAAAATCAAAATCAAGCAAAAAAAAAATTAACAAAAATTGAGGGTAACTCCTCGCTACTAGATTGGTCCTAGCAGTGCTGTGGAGGAGAGAATATGGGTTGTGTCTAAGCATGGTTGCTATATGTTTTCCTAACATATCAATACTAATGCTTGTGTGGTGCATATGGTGCGTGTGGTGCATATCGGTCTGTGTCAGTGGGTCTGATCTTCCCCCTTTCCATGTCGGCTAGAGCCCAGGGGCCTCTTTATCTGGTTTCGATGGACCCATCGAAGGACTGGCTCGCTGCGCCCTTGTCTGATTTTGATTCGATAGGCAACAGGTGAGAGCTTGTCTACAATCTCATGGGGTCCCGTCCAGTGAGGTAGGAACTTCTTTGACAGGTGATGGGGAGCATTCGGCCTTGGTCGGGCGAAACTGTAGTACCACACTTGATCTCCGACATTGAGCTCATGGTGAGAGGCCTTTTGGTCGTAGTAGGCTTTTCGGCCTTCCGCGCCGTTGTAGCTGCTGTTGCGCCAAGGCGAAAGTTGTTCTCAGGTGCTGATGTAACTCTTCCAGGTACTGGTGAGTGTTGTAGGCGGTGACGAGGTTCAGGTCACCAGGTTGGTACAGCAGGTGTAGTGGTAGCGTCATGTTTCTCCCTGTCATCATTGTGAACGGGGTATTCCGGTAGATTGATGGGGTGTGGCTCGAGCGGCCATCAGTACCAGAGGGAGTTTAATGTCCCAATCCTTTGATTGGTGGCTACGTATTTTTTAACATGCTGACCACTGTTCTGTTAGCCCGTTCCACTTGACCGGAAGAAATTGGGTGATGGCTTATGTGGAGTTTGGCCTGTATGCCCAGGAGTTTCCATCGTCTTGCATAATTTCAGCGGTGAAGTGAGTTCCATGGGTCAGAGTTGACCCTTAAAGGCAGTCCGAATCTTGAGAAGATATGGTTCAATAACAGACAGGCTGTTGTTTCTGCTGTATCGTTGGGAGCTGGGAGGCACTCTATCCATTTTGTGAATTCGCAGACCACGGTGAGGAAGTATTTGTTGCCCAGCGTCGACCGTGGTAGGGGTCCCTACCCAGTCTATTTGGAGGTCCGACCATGGGAAGGTCATTCCTTTCCTTTGCAGTGGTGCTCGGTGGTTTGGATTTGCGGTTGGAACTGGCAACACACCAGGCATCCTTTAACGTATTCTGCTACGTCTTGCTGCATGCCAGGCCAGTATGCTACTTGCTTGAGTGTTTCATAGGTGGCCTTGACTCCGTGGTGTCCTGCGCGCATGGTGCATCGTGTGCGTGTGTCAACATCATCCCCTTTGGCCATGAGGGACTACGAGCCTTGGAGCAGTGGATGGCTCAGGGACATACGTGAGGACACCGTCTCGTAGATGCAGCATGTGCTTGATCGAATGGAGCGTGCGGAGGTGGTCGGATGATGTTGAGGTCCGAGGTGGAAATGGGATTTTCCAAGGGTCGGACAGGTGTGCTACAATGGACTGTATGGCTGAGTCCGTATGTTGGAGGGTGAGGAGGTCTTCAGCAGCGAACTGAGGCGACAGGGAGATGTGGGAGGAGGCAGGTGTGTGCTCGCCAGTGGCGTGCTGGCGGCGGTTACTGCTGCCACTGTAGGGTTGGGTGGGAGGGCATGAAAGGTCCAGGACTCTTCATGTGATGCACCTGCTGTGGTGAGGGCATCGTTTTGGTCATTTGAGGGGCTGGAGTTTGGGAGGAAACGTTTAGGATGTCAGACCTGATCTGGTGTTCTCGGAGGATGGCAGGTGACTGAGACAGCACTTTCAGGAACTTGGAGTTTCATCAGCAGGTGTTTGTTGGACGCTGCTGTGATTTGGAGTATTGGGTGTTGAGTTAGTGTTTAACTCTGTTGCTGGGTTTTCAGGTGGGGTTTCATGTCCATCTGAAGTTAGGGTGTTTACTGTTCTCTGAGAGCAAGGTGAAGCGGTGCTGTTTTCTGGGGCTGATTTGTTCAGCTTGTCACTGCCGTTCCGTCTGACAGCTAGTCAGGCTGACTCTGGTTCGTCTTCCTTTTCCCACTGATTCTCATGAGACCACTTCTCCCAGTGTCGTCCAGGTGAGCGTTGACGTCCACGCGGTCCATCCCATCGGTCATACCTCTGTTCAGGTCGGGTGTCAGCGTGTGAGTCTCGTTCTCTGTTGGACGGGGGTGCATTCCATTCTCTGTGTGGTGGCTTAGCGCTGTCTTGGCGTTGGGTGCCCTCTAGAGCCAGTTCATGGTGTTGCGTGTTGAAATCAAGAACTGCTGGGGTTTTTGCGCTCTTTTCTGAGGCCATCTTTTGTTTGTAGTAGGCCTTTTGCACCAAGTCTCGCAACTGCTGAGTGTTCATCGTTCGTGGACATGCGAGAACGCCAAGATGGTGGCTTATGCCAGGATGAAGATTCCTGAGGAAGAGAGTTTTAAAGTTCAGTTCATCTTCCATGTCAGAATCATTGCGAGTTCAAAATATGCTTGTCTGAGTCGACTATAGTAAGCTTGAGGAGTGTCGTGACGTCCTTGTCTCGTCTCCAGGGCAGCCACTAAGCCTTGATCGGACTCAGGGTCGGCGAACTCTTTAATAAGGGCTTTTCGCAGCCGTTGATAATCAGTCTTTGTGTTAACAGGCTGCCGGTCCAGGAAGCTGCGTACTTCAGGGCTGGATGTCGTTCGGAGTAAATAGAGTTTATCTTTGTCCGTAACGTTAGGTCGCATTTCCAGATGGAAATCAATATCTTGCAGATACGCTTGGACCGTTTGGCTGTTTGGCACGCTGGGGTTGAATTTGCCAGCGTTTGGGCGAGCTTGTCAAGGTCTTTTAGGTCCAAGCTGTGCGACGATCTGCGGCTGGCTGCAGCAGATTCTTCTGGTTCTGTCGTGATATAAAGTTCTTCAGGCGGCGCTGGTGACTGTTTTAACATCACCCCTCTGTCTTATGTTCACGTGTCAGTCCAGGCCCAGGTGACTTGGTCCTGCTTGGCAGGTGCGGTTGGTGCACGTCCTGTCCTTGACGGCTCATGGCGTGGTTCGTAGCGTGCTTGAGTTCCTCTTGGAAACTTTCAGACTCCTCTGTGGACGTAGTCGAGCTGTTGTGTTAGGCTGATCTCATTCCTTGACTCAGCCAAATGAACTTCGAGGGCCTTGATTCTGCTGTTTTTGTCCCTGAAGTCAGTCTTTGCCTTCTCCAGTAGCTTCTCTGCATACTGTAGCTTGTCTGCACAATCAGCGAAGTCCTCTTTGATCTGCTGCATTTCGTGGCTGGTAGCTTCTAGAGTCTCTTTTAGCCTGTTGGTCTCCTCCTCGGTGTCCTGCTCCACCTCATCGGTCCCTTCCTGTCGTACCTGAGCTTCACGTTCCAGCTGCTCTATGCGTCGTTGGGCGCTTGTCAGCTCCTGCTGGCGTTGTGCGGCGTGCTTGTCGCTCAGTTTGAGGGTGGCGATGAGTATGTGGCTTAAAGAACCGGTGATCTTGGCTAATTCTTTGTGACTGTAGTTTTGACTTGGGTCTTGTCCCATAATGCTTGTGATGTTGTCATCTAGTTGATTCTGTGTCTGATGTTGGAGTGTTTCAGCAGCTTTAGGGAGGATGCTGTTTGTTGTAACACTTAGCCACATTTCCAGTCCTTCCCAGTGACCGACATGTTCTGTTTCGTGAGACATGTTCTGGCGGGTCAGGGGATCTTGGACCGAACTGACACAGACCTTGAATAGGAAACAAAGCAAAACAAAACACAAACAAAACAAACAGGGGTGTAAATGTGCAGAGTGTAGTGTATGCTAGTGTTGATTGTGTCTCTGTGTTTGTGGTCCTCTGGCAGGTGCTTCTAATTGTAGTCTCTGCAGATAAATTATTGGGCACACACAAGGGCAGCCCGCTGTGAAGCAGAGAAAGAAAAACACACACACAGAATGGGTACACAAGGACAATAGCACTAAACAGGTCTCTCTTTTAATAGCAGATTTTCTTCTTCGCTTTGTTAATTCTGATTTAGAAGGCGCTTCTAATCAGAGGATTGTAGGCAGATTTTCTCTTTTGTAATAAGACTGGTATTGCTATTCCAATTTTCTCCTTGGAGGAAAATAACAGCAATGACAGTACTTGTCCCTTAATGGCAGGATTTTATACCGCGACGCTGGTCAGCGTATGTCACGCGTGTTAAAACTTTGGCCGATGTCTATCTTCTCATTGCACCTGCTTTAACCTGGGGAATAGGATTTCACAATAGAGGGTAAAAGGGTAAACAGTTTTGAATGTAGTTCTCAAGTTTCATACATACATCTGTTCAATTGTGACATTTCGCTCTATTCGTGATTTTCCCGCCAAGTCTTAAGCAAACAAGTCAAATTGGAAGTTAGTAACAGGGGAAAAGAAAAGAGATTAAGATTTATTCCCAAGATTTAAAACTAATACGTTGGCACAAGGTGGTGCTGTTGAGTCTATATGCTTAGGTTGGTTTGGCTGTTTACAGGATAAACCAACTGACCTAGGTTGAGAAACCTTAACTCCCTTTTGGGGTTTTCTAATTAGAAGGTTACGTTTATGCTAGATTGGTGAAAAGTGATTTTGACTGTGTGGTGTCACTGTCACTTCTCCAACACAACACTAGGGGAGCACTATCTACTCTCAGGCCTAAGTAAGAGGACTAATTTTAATTTAATAAAATTGTTTTAATTAAATTATTATTAACTTTACTTGAGTCAATCAGCTCACCTAAGGAAATGAAGTATGGCCTACAGATAGAGCCAGACTTGTATTTAAGTTTGAAATTTGGAATTAAAATTAGAATTTGGTTTCTAATTAAAATTTATGATGTTATAATTAAAATTAATAGGATTCACTTAGGATTAGAATTTACAAATGCAATCTGCAATTGAGTTGACAAACCAATATTGTTGCAAAATGTAAACAGGAAGTGTAATTAATTATTAAATGTAATTAGAATTTTCGAATTCATAATTAATTATTAAATTAATTTACAGCTTCTAAATCACTAGTTTTGGATTCCCATAATAGTAATTCAAATAATTTCCAAACTTAAGCATTCCTCTCATTAACACCAAAAAAAGATTAACAATAAAATAATTAATAACTAATCTGTATCCTACTTGTAAACGAAATTAAAATTTCCCTCTTGATAACTTAAGGTTCTATTGTAGTGGTCAAATTATAAGGGCGTTTATGGTTCATAAATGGATGCTATTGTTGCTGGAAGCAGGAATTGAAAATTCTATTAAATGAAATTAATTCAAAATTAATTTGTAATCAATTGTGACATTCAATTAACAATTAAAATTCCTAACAATAGCGCCATCCATTGATGTGTTATGAAATCATAAAAAGCCACTATAATTGAACTAAATCAACCTCACTATGTTATCAAAGTAATACTGAATTATTTTCTAATAACCCACCAGTTATTAAGCTGGTCCCACAAAAGGTAAAAAGACTTTAATCAGCTGTTATATTAAACCAACCTGTGAACTTGTTAACACTGATGATTGGGAAACATTAACACAGCCAACTTAAAACGTGTTAGTCTTTTAAATGAGAGACTAGAGAGAGAGAGGGAATTAGTGTTAGCTGTGAACCACATTTCCACAAACACACTGCATTCAAGCTTTAAATGCTATGTGCTAATCACTAGCCGTAATGCTACCGCATTGCATTTGCTACGCTGCTAAACTTCTTTGTTTCAGTTTAGCTTATATCTAACTCTCCACGTGGCTGAACTGGTCGCTATGGCGACTCAGTGCCTGTAGGAGAGAGAGGAGAAAAAAAAAAAACACAACTGTGCTCCAGACTAACCTTCAGATTAGTCCAGCATTGGTCAGATTTGAATCTTTACAACACATAATCTCACTCTTATCTCGGGTTACTTATAACCCATCAAAGCCTCGGCGGGCTATTATGCGAATATTTGTCTGTTTAGACCGCACTCATAAACACAAACAATCGATTGCGCAATCTCCCCTTTCTCAAAACGACTGGCCACTCCTCTGAGCGCCGTGCGTTTGAATTCACTCGTGAAATCAAATGGCTGAGAATGATTTAAATAGCTTTTAAACATTCCACACCGGGATTTGAAAATATAGCGGAGTTTGAAAGTGGGACACGCACTTACAAATCAAACTATACAGGCCTTCACTCAGAGCTCAACGAGGGACACGCTCATTTGTCTCTTTGATGCGCTTTTAGAGCGACTTTTACTTATTTACTGCAGTTTCTTCTCACAACTCGAGTTAAACAAATACCCTTTCTCATTCAAACACACTGTGTTTCACAAACCAACAATGCAATACCACAAATAACCGCTTTTCCTGTATTTACTCAGTTTTTTCGGATAAAATTGAGAAATACCCTTTTGTCTCTGGTTTGATTTTCAGATTGATCTTTAATTGCCAGCTTTTTCCTCCACCATTTGTAGTAAAATTACCAGTTTAATATAGAGCTATTATTTCAGCTCCGAATTAGTTATTAAATATTAAATATTGCTTGGTTAAAAGTAATATTAATATTTAACTTAGTTATACTGTATTAAGTGACCGTCCACGAACACTAGCCTCAGCATATCAACTTCGAGCTTAGGTAGCTTTCTCTTTATGGCAAATAAGGAACAAAACTTCAAATCACATTCCAGAGACAATTCTTTATGAAATGAAAATGGTTTATTCGTAATACTGCTATTCTAACATAAATGGATTAACTGATAACACAAAACATACATACATACAAAGACATGCATAAGGGATTTTGGTAAGTAATTCCTAAAATTAAAGTTAGCCCTTTTAGCTATTTAAACGCTTGACTTGACCGGACAGATCACGACAGATGCCTTATTGCTCTGTTACTGCATTCAGATCAGATTTTACCAGTTCAATCAGCAATATAGATTTAGTTAGAATGTACTTGCTTGTTGACAAGAAGCAGGTTGGAAGTTGTTTTGTTTCCTTCAAATGCGTTGCTCTGGTCTTTGTGCTCGGGAACCACGTGGGTTGGTTCGTGCGTCTCCGGGTGCTCTCGGGTGGAAACACGAGATGTGGCTGCTGCTGCCGCGTGACGTCAGAAAGCTTCCTTTCGTCCGTTCGTTGTTCTTTGATGTTGTGCCTTCTAGCCTTGAATAGATGGTTGGTTTAGTCGGTGTCGAGACAAAGTTCAGGTAAGGCGCGAGCAGGTGAGAGAAGTTCGGCGCAGCTCCAGCGATGTTAAGAGAGATGTTCCAGAGAGTCACGCCATGTTTCAGAGAGTCACGCCATGTTTCAGAGAAGCGATTTTGCAACTGGCGCGTTGTTTTCAACAGTCCAACTTGCTCCTCCCCACGGGCGGCTTGTCGAATCCGATGGTTCATATGGGGCGGAGCCCGAGGCTTGCTGGGTGGACCAACAGTTCTGTGATGTCTCATCACTTTTGGGAAGGATAAACTTTATGGATCTTTATACATGTATAATTATGCAGGGTATTAAAATTTTAACGGTCATCAACACAGTCTATCACATCTGAGTCTAGCTTTCTTTAGAGATCAAACACCGCATACTAATACACATTACAGTTTATACCGTTTAAAGCATGATTAAAATTCCCACATTGTCCTAAATAATTGGCACTCGAAATCATCACATCATGCCTATGAGGAACAAGTACACATTAAATATCCATATATTTATTTTGTGTAGTTGCAATAGTTATACGTGTCAAAAAGGCAAGGAGTTTGGTTTTCCTTGGTCCGTCCGACGGAGAAAAAGTCCTGCTTTGTTTTAAATGGGGTTTTGAACTATGCTCTGGAATGTAGGCTTGACGGTGTCCAGAACCATTCCCGGAGCCGTCCATTACCTTTGCACGAGGCGTTTAGTGATGGGGTCGGTTGACCTCTCCACTTTTGCATGGAAGGGAGGACTTTTGGGTCATAATTCATTTCTGTTGCTGGGTTGGAATTCTCTGTGTGTGTTTTCAGGTCGACATTGTGTTACACTGGTCAGCAGCAGGGTCTGAACTTTAATACCATCAAGACAATGAAGCAAAATGTCTGTGATTACCTCGGACATACCTGGAAAAACAATAGCTAAACCCTTCACACAGACGACTCACCTCTTCAGGACCTGCGGCATTGCAGCAGCCGTTTCATTAGCGGCTGGAGGCCAGTATTCCATTGGCTGAATTGCGATCATTATAATAAAATCAAATGCTGTTTCGACCCATTTTGCATCTGTATTTTTGAGTGAAATTGTATTCAACAAGAAAAATAGACACTGGTCTTGGTTGTATCCATTGGAAATTGGCTGAATTATGAAAAGTAGTTAGAAGCCAAGAGCTTTTGCATTTAACATGACCCGGTTAGCCTTATTCGCATGAGCCTGCCACTCCAAGGATAAAAAGTCCAAAAGTGCAAAGCAAGTTCAGGATGCTCAGTTATGTTGTAACCATTATTGAAGATTGTAGACTTATCTAAGCAGGAGCTATGATAAGATGATGCTGAGGCAGAAATGGGAAAAACAGATCTCCTGGAGGTGATGGAATTGGAGGGCGACATTTCAGATTTACAGATACATATCCAACGGGAATTGAACTGGAAGGGGGAATATGGGAAACTGATGAGAATGCCAGTACTGACAAGCAGCACATTGCTATTTGTGTGTCAGTACAGTTAGAGACGGAGGCAATGTTGCTGTTGATGGCGGCCGCCAGCATCAGAGCAGGTAGGGGCAAAAGAAGGTATGATTAGGATAAATAAATGACATTGGCGGATTAAACAAGCAGTACAGGATGCCAGGGTAAATATAAAATGTACAGAATGTCTGTATGTCTCATGCAACAATCCTCAGAGGCAAAGAAGGCAACACCGAATGGAAAAGTGAAAACAAATCTTCAGATAAACAAAAGCACTTGAGACATATTTGGGAAATATAAGAGGTGCTTGCTCTGCAAACCAAACTGACACAGTTTTAAAGTGTTGTGGGTGGTTGGCAGAGCAGGCTTATGCATAATGCACATAAAACTGGATAGTACTTTCTCAATCAAGCAAGCTGTAATCTGGTTGACTGGATTTACACAATTTCCGGAGATCATCTTGTGTGGAAATGCAATCATATTTGTAATATGCCAGGTTAATATAATGAGAAAGAAGATATAATGACTGGATTGGCCAAAGTCTTTGAGGTTAGTGGCATCACATCTTAGATACTGTGAGTTTTGTTTGAGGCACTTTGTAGCAGGCTGGTTGTTCAATTTGCTTAAAATGAGCTAATGCAGCATGATTATTTACTGCAAATGGGCAGGGAATGTGTAGGTCCCAGCACGCTTCGCATAGGTCTTCATGGGTAGAGTAAATTGCTTATAAGTAAGTAAGGACTATATTCTAAGATTTCTCCTCTTCCATGTCAGTCCCTGCTGCACATTGCATCGACTGACCTGGAAGAGTATAAATCATTGAATCAAATCTTTTTTTTTCTTTGTGCACAAAGAACTAGTATTCTTGTAGCTTCAGAAAATTAAGGTTGAACCACTGATGTCACGTGGACCATTTTAACGATGTGCTTACTAGATTTCTGGGCCTTAAAGGGGTCATATGATGCAATTTCAAGTTTGTTGGAGTGTTAAAAGCTGTTAATGCATAGAAAAGATCCCTGAAGTTGCAAAGTCTCAAAACCAGAGATATTCTTTATACAAGTTAAGACTTGTCCATGCCCCCCTAAAACGTCTCATTCAAACATGTCTACATCATGGTGTGGGGAGATTTTCATAACACCACCCAAATGTATATGCAAAGAAAGGGGGGAATATTTTTTATTCTCGCTGTAGTATTGTTGCTGCCATGTCGTGGAGACACTGTGTTTCGTTGTGAAAGCAAAACTACCTTGTTTGGGCTCCCAAAAGAGGACACAACTAGAAATCAGTGGTTAAGTTGCATTTACAACACTGCTCCAGAACAGTTCAACCCAAATTCCTAAACCTGGCAGAATAGTAGCCTACAATGCTGGCTTGCAAAAAGGCTGTTTCTATAAAGTGGGTCAATTCCAACACTGCAAGGACAGTTTGATGCTTCTGACTCTCTGCCTACAAGTATGTTTCTGCTACTGGCGATTCAAACGAGAGTTGAGCAGTGTAGAGTAGAGCTTGTTTTTTGTCATTTCTCCAATCACAAATGCAGGCATAGTAATGTTTACGCAGCGAGATTCAATGTGACGCGTAAAAAGACAGTATAAATCATTATAATCAGTAATTATGTCCCCACTGGATGCAACGAATGTCTTGTTTGTAATGGGTTTTATTGTTTTAGTCTCGTCAGAAAACACAATCACAATACAGTGAGGGGCGTAACATTTCCGTATCATGCTTGAGGTATTTGGCCAATCACAACGCACGCTTCTCAGAACGTTGAGCTTTGTAAAAATCGACGCATTTCAGAAAGGCGGGACATGTGGAGCAACAACAATGGACAGTATGTGGAAAATAATGTGTTTTTTTTTTTACCACAAACCACGTAAACACATTGCATTACACCAAATAATTAGAGATGCACCGATTGTCAGTCTCACCGATTCCGAACCGATCCTTTTATTGCCAGCGGCGCAGGCAGAGACATCACAGCCACCTGCACACTCACAGTAGATATCACAATCGCCCTGAATATTAATATCAACACGACTGCAATGTGACACTGATTTTATACAACAGTATTTCAATAAACAAGAATGAAAATTTAAGTGACTTAGATTTTAGACAAAATACTGATTGTTTTTGCTAAATTTCGCATCCGAAAATAGCTGCGATCAAAGCCACAGCAGAACTGTTGTGTGTCTCCGAGCAACTCACAGCGGTGTTTTGTTACTGAATGAATCCACCTATTTGAATGAATCGAGTCAGTTGATTCAGTGGCCCATTCATACGGCCAATTGCCTTTTTTCTGAATGAATCAGCCATTTGAATTAATCGGTTGAATGAATGAATAAATGACTTGCTCATTAAAACAGACATTTTCCGCCACCTACTGGTGGTTTAGTCATATTTAAAAGTATCATTGCATTTTTTCAACATTTATTTGTATGTTTAAAATAAATATGTAATACATTAATCTTATAAAATTATTTTTGCATTTTACATTTTTCAGTGTAAATGCATTTATTGCACCCCAGCTTCATTAAAATGTCTGTGTAAATGCATCTAATACCACTTCAGATGCAGCTTCTGTTTCCTCAGCAGTGGAAATATAGAGTTTGTTAATACTAATTTCATTTGAATGGTAACAACCCTACAGTTTCTTATTATTCTAATGGAATTAATTTAAACAAAGTAAGAATTTGATGTGAAAGATGACACATTTAATAACGTTATGGGAAAGAAATTACCATTTGTAAACAGTGGGAAATGACATGTTTTGTTACATACAGCAACTCATTTTAAGTTAACTATATCTTCCTCTTTCAAGTCACAGAGCACTTTATTTTGAGAGTTGTTTAAGTGAGAGAAAATCTGTAACTCAGTCCAGATTGGGGGAATTGTAATGTTTAATACATTTATTGTATTATGTAGAAATGTTTTTGATTAAATTTGCATAGATTTTTGTTTGTATATGCGGTCAATTATAGATCTTAGAAAGAAAATTTGAATTTGCAAAAATCTGTATCGGCAGGTCAGACTTCCAAAAAATTGTGATCGTGCAACTCTAAAAACAATGTTCTTTTTAGGAATGTCATATGACCCATTTAAACATGGTAGTTGCATTCCTATCTATGCAGGGTCAAAAAGCTCAATAAAAGCTCAAAAACAACAACAAAAAAATGCTGGAGGGGGTGGAGATTTAGATAAAAATAAATTGTTTGCGTTGTTAAACTTTCACTAGAAGTCAGAGATAAAGTTATTGGTTAGCTATTTTTACGAACAAGACGTGACAACACACTACTAAAGCAGCTCTTCTTTGTTTCCTCTTGCACAGCACAACAGGACTCACCCTGAAGTAGTCTGAATGAACCATTTGTTGTAATTTCTTTTAGAGTGTACGTTGTAATGTCGCAGATCTTTTTATGCATAAACAACAACATTACACGTTAACTAAAGTTGAATATTTTAAATTGTAATTATGTCATTCCTTCTATTATTCTATTATAAATGACACTATATGGCTTTGCAGTTTGCTGCATTGTTTCTAGAATGTTACTGTTTAGTAGCTCAGTTATTGCTAGATGGTCTCTAGGGTGCTCTAGATACTGGCCCAAGTTTAAATAACCCAGTGCCTATATGTTCTATGATAATTTGGTCCGTAGTTATAGCATGGCAAACCATTTCTCTGCCTCACACACATAAACTCACAGCAGGACTTAGAACTTAGATGTTATTGCTTATCAATAAAGAAGAATTCCCTAGGGCGGTCTCCCCATATCACAACTTCCTATTTTTTGCTATTCCAGCCAGTTAATCTCTGAGCATACTGAATTGGATATGGAGCACATTCTCCAGACTGTCCTCAGCACCACTGCAAAGCTATGGAGTGATAAGAAAACACTGCTAACCGGACAGATTCAAAGCCCAATCTTGCACATACTCAACTGGAGATGGCAGAGATGCAAATTAAGCTAATGTCCCCTAAGGCCTTGTCCAATAATCTACAGCCATGAAGAAATAATTTCTCTGAGTGCCATACTTTGACAACTCCTTATTCTGCTGTGCTTTTGATCTTTCTGGAGTCTATTACAGCAAATAAACATAGACAGGCTCCTTACAAGGGGATACAATTGAGGAGAGAATTTATAAAACCAAAAGGATTTAATTATTCAGGTGTCACGTCAGGCCTTTGATTCAAAAAGAAAGAAATGCTATTTGTTTTTCAGTTTATTCCATTTCATGTACATCCCACTAGCTCAAACTAAAAATCCTTTCAAGTTCATTACATGAAGTATAATCTTTCCTTCTAGACAACATATTTGCCTGGAGCAACATCCTCCATTCGCTCCCTGTTCCAGGAAAATCACTATATAAAATCATACCAAATGCCCGTTTCTGATATACATAAATTCTGCTTGATTCCGATGGAATAAACCTCTTGACCAAATTCATACTATAACAGAATATATTTTGAAATGTATTTATTTATTGACATTTTGAACTGTAATATTTCCCAATATCATTGCTTTTTGTTGCATTTTCTATCAAACAAATGCACCCTTGCTAAGCATATGAGACTTTCAAAAACATTACAAATATATTTTTGATCCCAAACAGTATATGGTTATGCTTTTTTTTGATTATGCTGTTTGCAATGGTTTCATATTTTTGTGTGCAATACAAATTAATAATATTTTTTAATTAGCTTTTTTAGCAAGCAGACAGTATTTTTTTAGTATGTCTTTGTGGGCAAAACACATTTTGAGGGCGTATGTGCTACGGGCTACTTCACAATAAAGCTGCAAAGTTGTCTCAAAGCCCACAATGATTGCATTCATAATCTCTTCTACATAATAACATAATTCCTTGAAGCCAACTGAAATATTTCTGCTGTCAATAAAAGAGGAGATATGTCTTTAAAACGTAATCCCCCACTGAGATGAGAAATCATATTAGGAATTAAAGAAAGCATTTCTAAGCTTGGAAATTTAGACAATTATGCTTAATGGCGCTATGGTCTGTTATGATAACGCTATGGGCTTCAAACAGCTATTATATTCTGATGCCGTCCTGATTTTATTAAGATTTACTGCAATTTTGTATAATAAAAGGAAACTACATCAACAGTAAAACACAATAGCGGTCTTATTTAGGCAATCAGGTTTAGCAGAAGTATGGAGTACCAGCGTGAAACATTGTAATGGACTGTTATAAATCGAAAAGTACAGGCAAGGTGAGCTGTGTCAAAACCATGTTACACTGTGAAAATGAAAGCAGAAAATGTCATTTTTGCCATGAATCCTATTGAAGTGGAAATGTTGCATGTGAACTTCCTGTCAGCTAATCTATTCCAGGAAAATGCCAGAGGAAGTGAGCGTGCTCATATCTGACAGCAAAGACAACTAATGTCTCACCTTGATGAGCCAAACCAAATATCATTGTTGAAAGTGACATTCTATATATGCTATACACTATATATTTTGCCAATAGTGTAGCGTTGTATGAAGCACAGATCATGTAGAGGTAACTTTTAAACCAAGTGGCTATTTGTTGGACACACAGTGAATATATGCATGTCCAACTTGAATAATATTGTGCAAAATCTTTTACCCTCACATAAATTCCCAGTAAATAGGTTGCACACCTCAGAACGTTCATTTAACAATCATATTCAAGCATATCAATGCCAACGAAATTGGGCAAAATCTTTCACCCTCACACAAATTCCTCAAAAATAATTGTACACCTTAGTACAGAGGTCTTCCACTATCCTAATAGAGTTTCTAAGAGTTTAGCTACAATCCTAAGCAAACACACCTGAAGCAGCCAATAAAGCCCCTCAACACTGCTTGAAAATTGCAGGTGTGCTGAAGGTTGGAAATAAACATTCCAGGAGAGTGGGTCCCGAGGAGCAGGGCTGAAGACCGCTGCTTTATGCTGAGTACACATTAAACGATTTAAAAAAATCTTATAAGATCTTCAAAATGAGAGCGACCACATGTTGAATATTTACGATTCACGATTGGGTCATCTCCAACACACCACAGGAAAATCTGATAAGATAAACTTTAGAACCACCAAGATAATCAGGACATTACCTAGGATTGATGGAAAGGGAGAAATCAGCCCCATTATTTCATGGTGTGTACCCAGGATCAGGACTGTACGCAGGTTTTTATAAATACGAGGTCCCAAAATAAAGATTACTAGGGGGTTGGGGCATGCTCCCCCGTGAAAATTTAGATTTTCCTGACCTACATGTGTGGATTTTAAGATGTTTTGAGGCTCATAAATTGGATAACAATATAGGTTTAAAACCAAGTCAGTGGGCAGTAGCATACATTATTTTTCAAGATAACAGATTCTTAAACATGAAATTAGAAGTTTATTAGTTTACATCCCTGAATATTTCTGTCGATCGTTTAACCTTTCTATGTTAAAACAGCAGTCAAATTGGGACATATTTGGTTTAGTTACTTACATCTTGCACTTCATAACTGTCTGAGGTGTCGAGTTGCATTTTGTACACTTAGCGCCTGTGTACATAAACCCCGCCTACTTTGATTTGATTGGCCATCCACCACAAACACTTTGACATTGATGAGCGCTGCGCTGTAACGCTGACGCTGAGGCATCTCAGATGAGATGATCTGTTCTCTTGGCTTTTTATCCTTGCAGGCAGCACCAAAGTATATTTAATATAAGGTTATTATTTTACAACTTTTATTATTGGAAAAATACCGAGGTCCGGACCTTGGGGACCTCAATGATGGGTAGGGCCCTGCCTAGGATTAGTATATTCATCAGCCAATCAGAATGAAGCATGTAACAGCATGTAAACCAATCAGTTTACAGTATGGAAAGCCCATAAACCAATCATAATTAAGCATTTAACTGCATATAAACCAAGCAGCATTCTGTTGTTCAATGTGGCGAAGACAAAGAAATATGTCGCTGTCACGTGAATAGGTTCAAACAGAGGTTTGCAGAGAGCCTCTAGCACCACTGCGAGATCCCAAGGAGGGACCCGGGACCGTACTCTAGGGCCTGAGCCTCATCTCACCGTGGAGGAAACGTGTAATCAGGGGGTCTTTGCCCACTGACTGTCCACCCATAGGGGCGTGGTAGGTCACTATAGCTGCCACTATAGGGTCACCCGCACCTGACGTCTGGCCGTCAATTTTGACTGATTACACATATGATTCAGAGCTCGATATCACTGATGGCGTTCCCCAAAGCATCTCGATGCAGCTCGATGTTCCCGGAGGGGAACCCTAAAACTACTTGAATTATTGATTGATTCATTGATTGTTAAACTACATTAAATTGCATTTTTTTATGTTTTTTTTTAAACAATATGAAACTGAAATGAATAGAATCAGCGATATTTTTAAATGATTTAAATTGACCCATATACAATTTATATAAATTTCTGTGATACAACCAATGTAATATAGTGGCAAAATTTGTTTTTTCTAAATCCAGTTTTTATTTAAAAAAAATTATATACACTGGTGGGCTTTGAACCCATTTTCTCAGGTAATCACAAACTTTTGGACCCACTGAACATCAACACAGAAAATTGTTCACCAAAGTATTCCACAGGGTAAAGAAATAGCTTTCACATTACCATTTTCTCCATTAGAGATACAATTAGTATTTTACGTTGTCATTGGCTGTTTTCTTGCCAACATTCTCTCACTGACAACCCTACAATATCATGTGCAGAGACAAGCAAAAAAGCAAACAAACAAACAAAAACTTCTGAAAAACACAATTACAGAGCTGATGAATGAAATGCAGAATATGACCAGAATGCCGGCAGCTATATTTTCCTCTGCAGTTGATACTTGAGAGGGTGGAACCTGCTTCAGTAAGAATTGAACTTCTCTTCCTTGAGATTTTATTCTCTGTCTCTCTCCTTTTTCTTTTTTTTTTTAAACAGAGACTGTGATTAATCACCAACTGCTTAAATGTGCTGGCTCTGCAAAAACAGCAATGCCACCGATCACTCTCTCACCACGTGGAGAGAATGTGAAATTGAGTGATGTGGACCTCCTCAAAGCCAGTAATCTCTAATGTAGTTTTGCTATTCCTGCCACCCATCCTATCTCACTGGAGCAGACCCCAGCATCTGTGCCTCCTATTAATGAAATGAAGGGTGAGGTAAGGCTAAGTGTTTAATAGATTCTTCCTTTAGGGAGACAGACACGGCTAGCCACAGAAAACTGTTCTGCTTTAGCTTTGCCCTTTAATAAAGCAGGTTTATTACTTTGAAATGGGCCATAGGAAAGTTATTACCCAAAACAACACTTTGGAAACATAATTTCCCTGTTTAAAGGCACACAATGTTAAATGGTTGATGAGCACAGGGCTAAAGCACATGGCTAATGTTCTGTTTGTAGAACAACTTACTTTCATTAAAAATAATCATAGCTTGCCCTCTTGTGTGCCTAAATAAAACTAATTTACAGCTAGTATTAGCAATCTAAAGTTCTATAGTGCTAAATACAGGTGAGGAAAATGGGGTACAGAATGCTTTGCATTCAACAACAATGCATTTGTGGTGTAAATGCATATTACTATAAATTACTAGCAGTGTTCATATTACTAGAATATTGGCTGTGTATTAGTACTTATAAAGCACAAATGTGACCCTGGACCACAAAAAACAGTCCCTGGGCAATAGTAGTGATATTTGTAGCAATAGCCAAAAATACATTGTATGGGTCAAAATTATAGATCTTTCTTTTATGCCAAAAATCATTAGGATATTAAGTAAACATCATGTTCCATGAATATATTTGGTAAATTTCCTACTGTAAATATCTCAACTTATTTTTTGATCAGTAATATGCATTGCTATGAACTTCATTTGGACAACTTTAAAGGCGATTTTCTCAATATTTAGATTTTTTTGGAACCCTCAGATTCCATATTTTCAAATAGTTGTATCTCAGCCAAATATCATCCTATCATAACAAACATCAATGGAAAGCTTATTTATACATCTCAATTTTGACAAATTTACACTTATGACTTGTTCTGTGGTCCATGGTCACATATGCCTTCTTCTGAATGACAATATTCTAGATCCCATAAACCAACCCAATACCCAAACATAACTACAACAACTATCACTTACTATCAATAATCAGCAAATTAGTAGTTTATTGAAGGGAAACCCTTAATTATTAGTAAATATGTACTCCCTAATCTAAAGTGTTACCGTAAATACACGCTGCTTCTCTGACAGAAATTAAGAACTTCCTACTCACCTTTCACTAAAACAATGATTATAATGAAAAATGTTTCTGGCTTATTCAGCAGGGTCCAAACATATCCCTAAAGGGCCACTGTCCTGCAGAATTTTGCTCCAACTCCAATTAAACACAGCTGAACCAGCTAATCAAGTTCAAGCTGAACAGCCAGCTTTTTTGGCAATGAATGTTTGTGGCTTACCCTCCTTGTGAAGGGTGTCAATGATTGTCTTCTGGATAACTGTCAGATCAGCAGTCTTCCCCATGATTGTGTAGCCTAGTGAACCATACTGAGAGAACATTTTGAAGGCTCAGGAAACCGTTGCAGGTGTTTTGAGTTGATTAGCTGATTGGCATGTCACCATATTCTAATTTGTTGAGATTGTTGTGAATTGGTGGGTTTTCGTTAAATGCGAGCCAAAATCATCACAATTAAAAGAACCAAAGACTTCAGACTGCATTCACTGAATTTATTTAATACTTGAGTTTCACAATTTGAGTTGAATTACTGAAATAAATTAACTTTTCCATGACATTCTAATTTATTGAGATGCACCTGTATATCGGGTCTTATGCTGCATTCACGTGCTATCGGAAGTGTCGTAAATACGAGTATCCTAGTCGGAAATTGGCCATATAAAGCCTCTCTAAGGCCATTCATGTCTGGTTTCCGACTAAAAAGCTTGTATTTACAATAATTCCGATAGCATGTGAATGCAGCATTAAGCCAACATACTATATTAGCAGTGTGCTAGTTGATAAGATTGCAAAATTGATCAAAACTGATTGTATTTTTTAATTAAAATGCAAGCTAAATAGGTTCAAGGTTCAAGGTTCTTTATTATTCGTCACATACACAATCATACAGAGTATAATCAGTAGTGAAATGCAAGTAGAATTGAAGAAAAATACAGCATAAACATGAGGAAAGTGAGGAGAAAAAAAATAACCCCCAGACTATGCTCCTTGGGGAGTACAGTGTGAGAACAGGAAAAACACCTCAGCAACACAAAAGCACATGCACGACAAAGCCACAGGGAAGTGAATCCAGCAAGCAGCCATCTGGTCCGCAGCCTCTAATCCGGCGCTGGTCAGACCCGCTTGACAGGCTGGCGGATCAAAGTGAGCGAAGGCGGTGGTCAGGAGGGCAAACTCTGTAATGTCTGTAGGGTGGGGAGGAACGCAAGAGCGTCTCACTGCATTGCTCTCCGGGTAGATTGCAACAACAGCCTTGCCAAGGCCACTGTGCAGGGGAGCCAGAAAAGATACGATTGTTTTGTCTTTGGGGCGAGTAAACGCATTCCAATTTTGCAGGCTACTCTCTCTGTCCATTTTGGTCTCCATTATAATCATTTTTCCTTTGTAAAGCTGTGAGCTTCTCCTTGATAGAATCCATATTGCGATTATAGTCTCAGTCTCAATGCTGACCGCAGCTTCCCACAACTTCCCACAGCTTCAATCATATGGGCAGCCTTGTGGGGCTTTGGACAGCTGTTCCCGTTTTCTGAATTCTTCGATAACCCAGGGCAAAGCCTAATCCAATCAGCAAAATACCTGTTATCATGGTTCCGAATAGGAAGATATCTTCAATGTCCTCCACGGAAAGAGCCGCAAGACACACGATTCGCCACCTCCCCCACGCGTCCATCGTATAGCCCGCTGCGAACGTTCCGTCGGGGCAGTCAGGTTCCCCGAAACCCAAGTTTCGGATAGTGTCAATTGCATTAAGAGACCAGTTGATCAAATCCATAATCTTTTAGTTTGGAGAGCAGTGCAGAGAGAGTCTCTCAACGAGACAAGGGAGCAAAGCAGGAAGATAAGGGTGAGGACGGGGAGAGAAAAATGCGACCATCTCCGTTGAGAGCAAAAGAGCAAAAGAGAAAAATAAATCAAATGCATGTAATTTTTCTCAATAAAATGCCTTTAGTGTCTTTTAATGGTCTTAATACCATTGTTTAGAAAACACAAAACTGTTTCATATAATCAAGAACTGAATATGGTTCCCATTAAAATTTCTTATAATGGAATTGCTTTGGTGTTCTAAACGGACTTGATCCAACAGGAAGACTGGTTTATTAATGACATCATGTAATTGTCCGGTTTAAATATTTGGAAGAGCCCAAAAGCCCTGTGTGTCCCAAAATAGTCTGTAACGTCTTTTTGACAGATAATAAATGTTCATGGGTTTCTGTGTAACTGTTTTATGGTTTCTGTTCCCTTTAAAATATTAAAATGCTTCTTGCAAAAACAATTTTACTAAGCGTTCTGCACAGCCGTTTGTAATTTGTTGTGACCACCTGTGAATATATTTTCAATAAGCAAAATGCATTAAGTGCAATATGAGCCAGTCAGAGGCTAGTTAGGAGGAATTAACTCTGCTATGCAAAATCAGATCACAATGCAACAGAAGGATTTATGACCAATTAGACAGTTAAAATGGAGATAAATCGTCATATTTAGCAGTGCAGGCCTCCCCTGATGCATATTTAATTTCCCTGTATGGGTATTTACATTCATGTGATATGCAATAAATGTAAAGATTTCATCATATCTTCAGCTACTGATTGGTTGATATCCTTTGGAATATTGTTGATATTCCTCAGAGCAGTCCATTTCTTTTACACGAAAGGAAGAAACCAATGACAGTGAAGATTGTTTTTGTTAAGACATAAACTATAAACTCCATTATTTTTCTACTCTTTCATGTGGTGAATGATGCTTTTCAAATTTAATTTGTCACCCATTTCCCTCTTTTAGGTGTTTGATGGTGGCTTGGAATGCCTTGAAACTCTTGATGAAATCTGCTTTATTCAATAACAATGAACATCATTGAATGAAGCCGCTTTCTGCACAGTGATTCAACAACTTTATCCATTTTGTGTGACACGTCTAATTACTTTTTAGGTTCTTATTTTGATGTAAAACCAGCCAGACTTTAAAAGGGTCATAAACAGAGAAGTTTCTTGGCAGATGCTCATAAACGTCATCAAACTTTTTTTTTCTAACAGTACATTTATCAGAGTGCATTAAGTTACAACATCAGACACTGTTTTGATGTTCTGTAGTTTCTTCAGTCACTTATCTCTTACATTTGTTATTATATATATATATATATTCATGTTTGTACAAGAATATGCCTTAATGGAAGATGTTTTGGTGATGTATTATAAAAAAAAAAAAAGTCTGGGTGGTCCAGTAAAAACAAGCTCTTCATGACAAAGTAAAACTAAAAACTCATGATGATTTTGTTATATCTTGTTCATCAAGATATATTTTGATGAAAGTTATAAAGCCTGGATGATTTATGCAGCACTGATTGAAGTTGATTAGGAAATCTGTTATTTTGTATTGCTGAAAAAAAAGAATCCTCATTAAAACAAAACAGACATTTTCAGATGTTGTTTGCAATGATCTATTAGCAGTTGTAGAATACCCAGATGTCCTCTAAAAATCTGGATGAAACTGGTGTATTCCATGCAGTGTGAGAGGGTTTGGAGAGTCATTTCTCATTTGCTAGAACGATTATTTTCTGGGAATATACTGGATCATTATCCACTTCAAAAACAGCCAGAAGAAAAACACATTTATAATCTAAACATACCCTTTTGTCAGCAGTAATATCTGGATCCTGAACAATGATGATATTGTGGAGTTGATTGAAGCTTCTTCTCTGATATCAAGCTAGTGAGTGATCATTATTTTGTTATGTTTGTTGATGGTGATTGCTAGAGGTTTTTCTAACCCCCTAACCTTAAAGGAACATTCTGGGGCTTTTTTACTTTATTTTGGCTATAAAGCAAAAACACTAACTATATAGTAACAATGGGCAGGACACACTTAGTTTGTATAATGTGTTTTTTAGCAAGGGAAAGGGCCATTGGCGTGCGGCAGGCAGTGCCAGTCAAATGGAGTGAGCATTTCACTGTGCCTCAACTGCATAGCAGGTTTCAGGAGGCTGGCAGGACAAATGACCGTCCAAGATCTGGCTGGCCTCAAGTGACCACCAGAGGGAGGTCTGCAAGATGTGGTCAAGTTTAAAAATAAAAAAGTAGCTTATAGTAGCCTACGTGTTAAAGGACTAGTGCACCTAAAGATGAAAATTTGCTCAAGGCCATCCATGATCTCTTCAGCAGACTGATTTGGAGACATTTCGCACTACATCACTTGCTCCCCAGTGGATCCTCTTCGGTGAATGGGTGCCATCAGAATGAAAGTCCAAACAGCTGATAAAAACATCACAACAACCCCAGTACATTAATGTCTTATAAAGTGAAACACTATGTGTTTGTAAGAAACAAATCCATAAAGATGCTTTTAACTTCAAACTGTTGTTTGCGGTTGAAATATGAGTCCTCTATCCATAAATTCGCTTTCCCCAGTGATTACTTGTGGATTATTGTGATGTTTTTATCAGCTGTTTGGACTCTCATTCTGATGGCACCCATTCACTGCAAAGGATCCATTGGCGAGTAAGTGATGTAATGCAAAATTTCTCAAAACAAAGCAAGTCAAAATTAAATAAAGTTTGACCCTGTCATAAATGTTTGGAGTCATTAAGATTTTAAATAAATGCTTTACAATTTATCAGGGTTTTAAAATAAAATAAAATAAACCAGTGTAAGTGTTTTTAACATTGTAAATAATAATAAATGTTTCTTGAGCAAATAAGTATTTCTTAATGATCATTTGATACTGAAGAAAGGCGTAATGATGCCCAAAACTCAGCTTTGCCATTAAATAAATAAATACAATATAAAATATATTTAAAAAGAAAATAGCGATTTAATTTTTAATATTTCACAGTATCACTGTTTTTACTGTGTTTTTGATCAAATGAATGCTGCCTCGGTGAAAAAGAGAATTCTTTAAAAACAAAACAAAAATACCTTTTTTTTAATTGTGCCAAACACAAACAGTAAAATTCTTGCAGCAAAACAATACAACTGCCTAGCAACACCCTGGAAACCACCTAGAACCCATTAGAAACCACACAGTATTGACAAGCACCATAAAACATCCTTAAATAAATAAATACAACTAGTTACTATTTTATTTCTATTTCTTATAGCTATAATTTATCCATACAAACATTTTCAGTTTCTGATTGAGAGCTTTTTCTGTTTCTATAATTAGCCGTTTCATTCTTTCAGATTAATAATCATACAGTGTTCTGTTTGTGCTGGGAATAAATTACTGACTTGCGTTCTTGACTCCAAACAAGCAGATAACTAATCCTAACTGGTTCGTTGTTGTCATTCGAGAAAATTACCTGGCAGTTAAACACAGGCATTAAATAGAGTAGAGTGCAGGATGTTCAGAGTTATGCCTCACCTGGACAGGCGGCATGAATACAGATGGGAAATTAACTGCTCTCTGACAGCTGCTCTGACGTATTGCCACCGAGCGTGTGTCTTTTACACCGATATGCAATGTCAGCATGTTCTGACACTAAAAATTTCAGCGGCCTCAGACAAGGAGACCTCGTTCAGATCTGAGTGGCAGTGACTCTTTCCTGACTGTAGACGCATTTCAGCCCTCACCGAAGGAAGGATAGAAACAGCAAGCGGCAGCTTCCTTTCACAGATTTACATAGCATTTGCATTTATCAAAGATTTAGTACTGTTTATGGAGCCACTTTTCTGGTGTCATGCTAAGTTTGGTATTTATTACTCACCCACTGAGTTCATAACTCACACTCGAATTCATTAAAACAGCATTTGATTCATTATTATTTATAAATAATAGCAACTTGCTTGAAGATTGAACATCAGAACCATCACACCCTGGGCTTGAGAGAATTTGGAAGAATAAAACATATTATTTTCATGTTTTGTGATCTTGCAGCTTATAAAAAAACAAACATATAAAACATGCGTAGTATTGAGAATGGCACATTTTATAACATTCAGTGATACAGTGTATCAGTGCTGACAGGTGCTTTTTAAGTGTAATGAAGCAAAATACGATCCATTATATATAAGAAATATCTATTGTTACCCCTAAAAGCAGCTTTTTTAGACTATGCATAATGTGAAAATTACATAGCAAATGCACAGAAAGTGCATTTTTACTTCAATATCAACCATGAGCACATTATTTGATTTTACTACCAAATGTTTGTGCAAAAAAATGTGGATCAATAATAAGTAACTCTACTTTAAACATACAATTTGGTGTGATCGTTTAACATACAGTATTTAGACAGACGATTAGCATGTGTAGGATGATGATGATGATGCAAAAGCCAATGTGTTATTATAGAAAATAAATTACAAAAGCATTTGCTAAAATACTGTTGTTATCATAGCACAACATTTAAAATTATTCAAAGAGGCCGTTTTACATCCCTACTGGTAAATTCCTTTTGATAACATTCTTCAAACTCAACTGTGACTAAGCAAATTGGTTTTAGTTTTTAAATGTATTAATTTACTAACCTATTAGTTATAATTGTCAGGGAATCACAGTCACCAGCCTTAACGCTCTCCAGATCCCAATCACCTTATAGTTACCAGCACCTGTCACAGCTCATTACGCTCCCTATATCCTTGCACTCTCCCCACAGTCACGTTATCTGGTTTACAGTTTGCTATGCAATACTTGCCTTACTCCATACTTGTCTACTCGCCTCAAGGATACTCCGCTGCACTGTTCCAAGTATTGTCATCTGCTCCACAGCTCCTATGCTCCTCTGGATCACCTGCAAGAGAAAGACACCAGTCACCATACAGCTAAGAATCGGACTGTTGCACTGATCACTCCTGCCATTACTTTTAATAAACATGCTGTTGTTTATTACTTACCTCTGCCTCTCCTGTGTGATTAATGTTTAATTGCCCACATTTTAATTGAAAATGTCATTGTAATATCATGAATTCAAGTTGAATAATTTCACACGGTTAGCCTACAAGTTTTAATAAACGGTTATAAATAAGGTTTTAATAAATGGTAACTAGTTTTTAATACATATATGGCTAACTCGAGGAATTATTAAATTATAACTCCCCAAGGGTCTAATGATCTCTTCTTATTTAAAAATAAACTTCATAAATTTAATTTTTACATTAATTGTCCACAAATCCCTCATTAACAAGTGCACTTAATTTTTTTTTTTTTATAATGCCAAATGTAATTTTTCCAGAGACAAAATTATATAAATTAACCTCAAAACTGTTTTGACTGACTAAATCTCACAAATGTTGTTATTTAGAACTTTTTCTTTTTAAGAGTGCATTTAAGTATTGTGTAATATGCAAGCAGCTATATTTAATTCTATACTCCGATACTGTAGTTTCCAAGTCAACCAATCAAAATTGAATCTCTTTATTTTCTTTTAAATAAAAACAAGCTCATCTCTCAGCACCATCAAATACTCTCTCAGTCCATTCAGTCTAGAACACACACTAGTGGAAAGAAATTTGACCACCGAGACAATGTTCGAACTTCTTCAAAGGTTTATTACTTCGGGCATTGGCTTATACATTCACAAAGAAATACCATCCAGTGATTGGTGATTCTCATCCAATAGAATTAACTGTTAGCTTATAAGGAACCAAAACAATACAAATTAAGAATACTCACAGCTTTTTGCATCACATCCTATTTTTAATCTGGCACACACATACAGTGAATATGGTGACTTGCGTTAGTAGCTAACAATAAGCAAAAAGAGAATAAAGAAAAGAGGGGAGGAATTCCAAAAATAGCCCATCCTGTAACCTTGGAATTCCTTCATCTGTGCTAGCTGAAAGCATATTTATTCGTACAGTTATCCAATGAATTCACAGTGGATACAAACATTTATTTTCCAAACTTTTTATCTAGTTGATTAACCTGTTCAATCATCAGAATGTTAAAGTCATGTTGACTTCAGCCTCCAGCCTTATTTTCATCCACATTAGAGCACACATTGATATCTCTGTGGGTCTTAGGGTGATTTTTTTAATATTTTTTTTGTCTTTCTATTTTGGGATCAGCAGCAGGCATTCTGAACGATGACCAGATGGGCTGAATTATGCTTGCTTACAGTTTGGATCAGGTTATTGCTGCATTAATGTTGCATATCACAGCGAGTACAGATGGATACTGGATTATTATGGTCTGCCAAAGCTCTCAAAGCCACTGTAATTCAGTGACAAGGCAATATTTTATTTTGCATGCATTTGCTTGCACAGGCTTCCATTTCACTGGTGAATGTTTGCGCTTTGATAAGACTCGTACACAATGAAATAGCATGAAATTATTCAGCACGATCAGGAGATGTCAACCATGCTTTGAATTTTTCTTAATCAAGGAATTTTCTGCACTCTCACAACATTAACTGTCAGAAAGATCGTGTTCTTTCTGACAGTCAATTCTGTCACAATATAGCGAGACAGAAATAATCCTGATGGCAGCAGAGCACAACATGACTCACACATTTCCAATTTGATAATTTCGAGTTCACATCCAAAATGGAAAATCTGTCATTATTTACTCGCCTTCATGTTGTTTCAAGCCTTATGCTCCTAATTTTTTTCCACCAGTTGAAGACAAAAGTAACAAGTTCTAACAGATGTTACTTCAAGGGATTCAATCGAACTTTACTTTCACAGCAGCCATATACAAGTGTAAAGATGGGGTGGAATTCTGTTGCCTTAAGGCCTTGTGGTGCCAAATTTAAATTGACACAGCATAAAGAGACAACATGTGAATATATCAAGACAATTTGTACCATAAGGTGCTAGAACAATTAGTAAACAATCTCATCGTAGGGTGTGTTCATGCTTGATTCTCTTGGTACAGACCATAAAAAAGACAAATTATACATTCAATCCTTCTTCTCTTAGCGTTCAAACTGTAGTTTCAAACTCCATACCTAACGATACAAAGCAAAAGACATAAAGATAAAGTCACAACCTGATTGGAAAGCTCTTATGGTGTATATTTCACAATGGATCTTACTTAATATCCTGAATAATGCATCCTGAGTCCTTTGTATGTGTGTACATAGATCATGATATTTTGTTTCATTAAATGTGTAAAGGAATCAAAACAATGGCTGTTTTTTCTCCATTGTGCACACAAATAAAGATCTGCTGCATGGAGACAGTGGTTCCAATGCCTGTACCGAACTCTGATTGGCGATACTATGATCTCATATTACTTGTCAAAGCTCCTAAGGTGATCAAATTATGTTTTGGATTGATTTAGATGGTTTTGGTCTGTGTTTAGTTCATATTTCAGTTAAACCACAGCAGAGATATTTTGGAAGTGGACCATAACCCACCTGGTCTTGGTCTGCTTGTTAGGTGCACACTGTGGTTTGGATGGCAGCATTCACAATTAACACTTCGCAAAGACCCACAGACAAATACAAGTTAAGCTCAGATGAGCTTTATTTGTCACATACACAATTATACAGAGTATAATGAGGAGTGAAATGTGTTCTCTGCATTTAACCCATCCAAGTGGAGCAGTGGGCAGCCGACATTGCGGCACCCGGGGAGCAGTTGGGGGTTCAGTGCCTTGCTCAAGGGTCTCACCTCAGTCGTGGACACTTCCTGCCAGAGCCGGGATTCAAACCCACAACCTTGGGTTACCTCGGGTTTCAAGTCCAACGCTCTATCCATTAGGCCACGACTGCCTAGGCTTCGTTACTGCTGCTATGTCTAAAAAGCCATGCCGCACTCATGCCACACATCATGTTCTCTCACAGTGAAAAATACATTGTGGAGCAAAGACAACACTGACAACGCACCGACAGACAAGACAGAACAGGTTACTTTAGCTATGAAACAAAGTCTCAGCTTTTAAACTTTGTCATTATGTAAGAAATTCAAACAACGAATACTGTTTTGTGGCTGTCTTGACAGATCACTGTTGCGCCTCATGTCAAGCGGCATGTGAACGATAATCTCTTATACCACAAAATAAACATAAATGAGCATCAGAAGGAACCTTGTTTCCACCGCGAAAGACATCAATACACACCATTTTTAAGTTCAAGACCAGCAATGTTAATCTTCTCTCCTGTCTGGCTTGTTTGTTGGACAAAAATGGAAGATTCTGAATTACGATTAGTGAGATTATCTGTCAGTCAAACTCCCTGCGAAGGGTAAATTATGAATAAATTATAGCACCAGAAGTTTAAATTGAACCAAACTTGCTAAGTGTGAACACACTCTTTTAACCAAACCCCCAAAAAAAAAAAGAAAAAGCCATAGTCTAGTCTCTAAAAATATAATTGACATAACTGATGCCAAAACAGCACTATTTTCTGGAAACTGGCCACTTTTATAGTGCTTGATTATTTATTATTGCCCTTTTGTTCTTCATTTCTTTATTTCGTTTGTTTTATAATTTAATATTAATATGTTTTTTCCCCATCATTGTACAGAAAGAGCGGCATTTTGCTTTTGTGTTCCTCATTATAAACAACAGCATACAGGTTTCTAATAACTCGAGGCTGCAATGAATAAATACATGACAGAATTTTCATTTTGGCTGAACGGTGTCTTGGAAATGACTAAAATCAATCTACCTATACAAGCGCAGCTTAGTTCAACATTTCAAAACATCTTTACATATTCAGGTAAATAAAAGATTAGCCAATTTTACACAGACAGAAACCATGTTGTAGAAGCATAAGGCCCATGAACAGGATTAACCTGCCGAGCCAACATTGTCTGGAAGGCCCTGCATACACTTCTGCTTGAGATGCCTCTCATTCTCCTGGTCTGATTTGTCATGGCTCACCACAGGTGTTCGACTTCACATCGGCAGCCAAACTGGATATTTACCAAAAGGAAACACTTTTTACTCTAGCAGTAAGCACTTTCAATCCCTGACATTTCCCACAATCCATTGCAACCATTTTGGATCAAAATAAAGGATTCACAGGCCTTCCCTGATATGTCTTTGCTTCTTTTTGCAAATACAGTCTAATCATTTCTCAAAGAAACAATTAAACAGACCGGTATAAAGTACTCTAATTTTAATCCAAAAACAATTTCCTTCTCAAGTGCTGAGATTATTTGGTTGGTTAGGCCCGAATTGGAAGCAATGTGTCAAAGCATAGTGTTAATTTTCACACCGACAGATGTAGAGAAACTATTACATCAGGAATGTTTTCAGCGAGAGGTAAATTGCATCCAAGGATGCCAATTTAATACGAGGATAAAAACTAAGCTTGCTTGATGTGCCCCTGCTCAATTCATAGATATTTATATTACGTACATCAAAGCCTGCCACTCTGCTGAGATTTAATTTACAAAACTTCATTGCTAGTTTAGATGACGGTGAATTTAGTTGCTGGCTCCCTGAAGCACATTTCCTAATGCGTCATTAGTCTCGATAGAAGAGTGAATGCGAGATGAGAGCTGTACTAATGCATACCATACTGAAGATTACCAGAAACCAGAAGCAAGGATACAATGAGTGCTATAGTCTCTAAATGATGTGTACAACTTTGGGAATACAGCATCATAAATGCATGACAAAAGAAAGGACTCTTTGCATGCATGTTTATGAACAAGAGAAAACAGTAAAATGATAAATAAAGTTATACACTCTTTGTGTAGTGTAAAATTAGCTTAAAATGCTTTTTTGTATAATAATAGGTCAAATTTGCAATGAATGACTTGTTTTTGACAACTGCTGTCTGCTGGCATTGTACTGAAAGAAAGCAGCTTTCATGTATTTTACCAAAAGCAAAAACATCTAATTTTGTGCTTCATGGAAGAAGGTATTTGAAATGTCATGAGAGGGAGTAAATAATGACATAATCTTCAAGTATCAACTCAAATATTAATTACTTAGTAAAAATGAACCTCAGAGCAAACTTTTAATAACTGCACTTTTAATAATTGCAACTTTATTTCATGTAATAATACTTCATATCTGACAGCTGCGACTTTTGCACATTTACATTTAACAGTGTGAAATTGATTTTACAATTGCTTGATAGATTATTTATTTATTTGAGGTAGAAAGAGTCTTCCAAATCTTTGTGCTGTTCTCAAGAAATTAGACATTATATTTCACTGTGCAATAAGCATAATGATATTACTCAGTTCTTGAGCTGAGTACCACAAAGACAGAGGTATTTTACATTAATTTGTCCTTTCTATATCAACATTAACTTTCAAAAGAATAGTCCAGGTTTAATACACATGGAGCTCAATCAGCAGCATTTGTGGCAAAATGTAGTTGTTATTGTAAAAAAATTATTGGTAACACTTTACAATAAAGTGTAATTTGATAAAATTAGTAAATGTATTAACTGAGATGAACAAACAATGAACAATGACTGTATTACAGTATTTATTCATCTTTGTTAAAGTTAGTTCATTCAAATACAGTCGTTCATTGTTATTTCATGTTAGTGCATTAACTAATGTTAACAAACACAACTTATGATTTTAATAATGCATTAGTAAATGCTGATATTAACATTACCTAAGATTAATAAATGCTGTAGAAGTTTTGTTTCATTCTTAGTTCATGTTAACTAATGTTAACCAATCAACCATGCTATAAAGTGTTACAAAATAATTTCCATTTAATACAAGGCACTTACAATTTATATAAATGGAAACAATTTAGGAGGATTTGAAAGCAGAAGTGTGAAGCTTATCATTTCATAAAACCACTTACTGTGCATTCATTCTTTTGTGTATTATAGGAGCTGTGAAGCTATTTTTAATCTGTTGATAGTTTTGCAGTTTTATAAAATATATATACACACACAAACACACACACACACACACACACACACACACACACACACACACAAAACATTCACACTAAAAGCAAGACTTCCATTATAAGTACCTCAATGTTACCTAGATGTTTCCTTTTTAAAGGAAAAGATAAAACACTTGGACATTAATTTCATGGTTATCAACATCATATACAGTGCATCAAATAAGCTTAACTTGTACTGAACCCATAATATTCCTTTTTTAAATCTTTGTCAAGATTTAAGATTGTTAATGACAAGTTTTTTTATTATTATTATTTATTATTGCCTGTTATCATTTCTAGTTTTTTAGGTGTCCGTTGTGGATTAGATGGCTGTATGAAATTGCAGATACCAACATCTACAAAAATGTAACAGTTTTATATAAAAACAGTGAAAAGCAGACCAGAATGATAGGATGGAAGTATGCAGCGAGCCAGATTCAAACCTTTATTCCTATTAACACAACCGCTCTAATGTGCCATGAGAGCATGCTCTATGCTCCAAAAGAAATCATAATCATATTTAATTGAGTATGACGCTTATTGGTCCATAGATCAACAATCCATCTCAATTAGCCACACACACATTCTATCTTTGTTATTTCTGACATACACACATCATTTCTAGGGAGAAGACATCATCTATTATTCAGCTTTGAGATTATTAGCTCTAAACATATGCAGAACAGAGGTGTTTGTTTGGCTAGTGAAAAAAACTGGGTCCCTGAATGAAATAAACATTTTAATTACAGAGAAAAACAACAGGGGGCATCTTTTTCTCCCCCCTTCGATAAGTCACTGAGAGCACATCTCCTCCATCTTCTTGCTTCCTCTGTTTTGCTTGAGCAAATAGCAGCTGTACATGACTGTTTAAAGAGGAAAACCTCACAAGGCATATTGTGGAGGAATAGCTGCCGCTGGAGCAGTTTGGATATTGTGATTCAGTGCGAGGCTGCTTCAAACAGGAACCTGATCCTTTGAGATGTTTCATAAATACAGCTCCAGGCTTAAAGACGTCTGACTAAATCTATGTACCATAAATACTTGTTATGCCAAGTACAAAATGCACCTTAGATTCAACATACCACTATATCAACTATACAGCACTCAGATTCTGATCATATACTCGTGGATCTAAGAAACATTTCTGCAGGCACAGTCTTTCGACCATTAAACTCAATTTGACGCATAAGATAAGCCAAGCCTGAAGTATGTCACATTTAAAGACTCTGTTTCTTGTTTTCTGTCGTGTACGTTACAAATAACAGACGGTTCATTTACACTGCCTGACTGTAGTTACGATTATGCATTTGGTTCACAGATTCATGCACACAGCAGTGTGAATGTCAATTATTGAATACAATGTCAACAAACAAAATGGAGGAAGGACTTGCAGTTGTTTCTGTCCTGATTTGCACAAGGATATCAGAAGTAAATTCAACCAAGATGCACAATTTTTTGTCAGTCTGAATGAATCCAATGTAATTTCAGATTGTGAAAGGTTTCCAATCTGATTCACATATTCATTTACATGTACATTATATCTATTCTAGATTGGGTAACACATTGGCCGAGAGAGCTCAACGCGCTGCAACTTCAGAAAACACAAGCAAATAGAAAAGGCACCAGCAAATCAAGAAAACATTTTCATCATTTTGACAGAAGATGGTACAAATGCTCACAACACAAACAAATAAAGAAACACGATGCAAATGCTCACAACATAACCAAATACATTTTATTTGCAGCACGTTTCTTTTCTGGGTTGTGTTGTGAGCATTTGCAGCATGTGCGTTGTCAAATTGAGGAAGTTGTTTCCTTAATTTGCATGTGTTTTCTGAAGATGCAGCGCGTTGAGCCACCGTAATTTTCAGCTATGTAAGCAATATCTAATAATGAATCATTTTTAATTCCTATTAATATTATTTAAGATTACATAAAGCTACAGAGCCCTTAACCGGAAGTGAATTTTCCATAGGAGGCTAAATCATTTTTTATGCTTCTTTGTTCTCTCACAAAAATATTGTATTCCAGCAATACATTTTATGTTAACTCTCAAAAAAAATTGTTATCTTGTAAACGTTTTGTGTTTCCTTGAGAAACTTACATTTGCTTGCAGAAGCACTGAAATATATAGATTCCTACCATCTAATATTATTTAAATCACACGTTTTGCAACTGAGTCAAAAGTTTTGCAAGAGAACACAAAAACATTAAATAAATTCCATCATTTCATGAACTTAATTATAATGGATAAACTGAATTGCTTTCTACGGAGCTCCTAAAAGAACGTGGTGATGGTAAATGAGATGGAACACGGTGATAGTAAATGAGATGGGATGCGAGATGTTTAATTTAACCTCTTTTGTTAATTTAACCTCTTATGCATGGTTAAATTAACAAAAGAGTATGGTTTTATTAATTTAACCATGTGCATTGTATTTTGAACTGGTAAGTGCTGTTCACTATTGAAAGTGTTAATGCAATCTCATGTGCTCTTTAACCTTCTCGCATCAGTTTTATTTGCCCAGCACTGCTTTCTCGGTAGTTGGGATAGTGAACACACCTGACGAATATTCAGATAGAAAGCAGTTTGAAACTTGTTGTAGCAGCTGCGATTGTAAAATTGACTGCACTGTGGAGCTTTTTGTTGCAGATTAGTCACAAACTTAGTCTATGAAAAACAGCAAATCCTTTTAAGACAAAACTTTGTATTGTAGTCTGAACTTGGCTCAGTTGCATAACTTTATATGCGCTGTGTGCCAGAGAATCAGTTCAGAATGTCATTAATGAATGTTGTTTCTTTGAAAAGGAAGCCACACAGGATGACACAGAGAGTCATTACATTTGAAAATTCAGATATCATAGATGTGAAAAGTTACTAAATTCTAAGTTTTAGTCATGCTCCATAATTCATCAATAGAAGGGCAGCTTCTAAGAGCTTCAATAATGCATTATTCTAGTATGGCACAGCAGTGTACTGTGATGTTTCTACTTTGTATCATGAATTATCCTGAACTAGAACTGCCTCTCTTTATTAAAAGGCTTGGAAAAACGAACATCAAAATGCCTCCAGCGCAGGTTGAAACAGGTGAAATATTAATATGAAGGTTATATATACACACCATGAAAAAATCATTGGGGCCTAATGAAACCCTCCTTATGCTCTTCCTATAATCACTCCAGACAAGCCAGACTATCCTCTTATCACACTGTTATTATTCATGTAAATGAATAATAAACCAATGTGTGGGAGCTGCATGTGGGGTTTATTCATAGAATGTGCTGTAACGTTTGTGGAAGACTGATTTATTGTTTTGTTCTTTTCCTAAATGTAAAGAAATAATATGGTGCTATCCACTGCATCCTGAAGAAAACATTTCTACTGAATTATACATGTTCATTCCAACATGGGGACACATGCTTGTGCTGCATGAGAGGTGTTTGTGCAGTTGTAGAAAATATACCATTACAGATGCTCTGAAATACACAGTCCATAACTGTACATTCATATATTTATGACAGCCTGCACTTTACACCCCACTATTGCATAATATATACACTCTGCTACAGAGCTTATCTTAGGAAATACAGCATTCCAGTGCTCTAATATTTACTCCTGTCCCAGTATCGAACCCAGATTATTCCTGAGAGTGGTTAATATAAATGTTTATTATAGCTTTATCTAATTGATTTTGTCACAATGAAACCCTTCCTATTGCATTGTTACTTTAAATGTCACTGCTGTAACTATTTTTATAATAACTGCAACTTTATAATTTGTAATGCAACTGTACTTTAAATCTTGTAAATGTGACTTTACGCTTTAATATTGCAACTATGCTTCACTCAAATGTGAATATATTTTTCATATACAATTGTATCTTTAAATTTCCCATTTGCAGTTTCCTTTTTCTATTTTATTTTAAGAATAGATATATTACAATGTAACTTCATATCACAATAGCACAATTGTGACTTTTACATTGCTGCCACTTTATTAATTATAATGTAACTGTCACAATGCGACTCTAAATCTTGCAATTGCAACTTTAAATGTATAATTTGCAGCTTTATAGCACCCAGTTGTGAATTTGTGTAACTTTGCATATCACAATTTAACTTTAAATGCCACAATTACGACCTTTATATAACTGAGCCTTTATTACTTATAATGTAACTGTCACAACGTGACTCTAAATCTTGAAATTGCAACTTTTACATAATTGCTCATTTTGTAACATACAATGGCACTATATCATAATGTGACTTTGAGTCTTGCAATTTAAGACTTTGTCTTTTAGTCTTAAATTTGACATTTGCAACTTTTTACTCCCAATTTTGAATGTATATCTTACAGTGTTACTTTGTGTATCATAATGTAATCTTTGCATGGTAAAATTGTGACTTTTACATATTTGCAACTTTATCACTTAAAATGTTACTGTCACAATGTGCCTTTAAATCTTGCAATTGGAGCTTTAAATTTCACATTTGTAATATGTCCAAAATGTTAATTTATATCTCACAGTCTGACTTACTATATAATAATGTAAACTTAAATGGCCCAATTGTGATACAATGTGTTTTTTATAATTAATACTTAATCATTGTTGTCACTGTCACAATGTGAGTTTACATCAAGCATTTGTAACTTTATTACAATGCAATTTTGAATGGCAATTGCTACTTTTAAATAATTTTGACTTTATGTAATAAAACAATAATAACACAACTGCTCCTTTGCATAATTGTGTGTATAACTCAGTATGTGACTTTATTGCAATGTGACTTTAGATGTCGCAGTTGCAACTTTGTTTCTTGTAATTATAGCTTTATGACTAACAATGTGACTTTATATGATACATGTCATTTTAAATGTAACAACTTTTTTATCATTTAGAAATGGTTTCCTTTTTTTATTAAAATGTTTTTCTTCATTCTTTCTTTTTTAATCTGATGTGACAATGGTCTTCCATACAGTGGTAAACCTCACATGGTCTTTTTTCTCACTGCTGCACATGCAAATCAGCCTTTGCATGTGATTTACTGTTCGGTTATATGGAGTTCTGTACAAATTATTTGTAACTTCTCTTTTTGTGTTCCACTGAAAACAACAATATTCTGATGGTCTAAAATGGTGTGACTAAGTAAATGGCAGATTGTTCATTTTTATGTGAACTAATGCTTTGACATTCATTCCTATTTTTTGTCTCAAGGAGAGGACAATAGTGTGGAGCACCGATGACAAGCACAGTAATTCTCAATGGATCTCTGAGGATCTGTTGCTAGAGAGAAGGAGCTCCGGCCCATATGTGGAGATTCAAGGTCAGTCCAGTGGGTGACTGTCTCAAGGCTGGACTCTCATATATCATAATCCATTCCTGGGGGAAAAAATGGGTTTAATGCGATTTCAGCAACCAAGCTGGCAGCCAATTTCACCATCTGTCTTCATCAAATAACTTTGTCAGAGAGAACTGGAGCCGAGTGTTCCTTATCATCTCTTGCATTAGACTTAGCCAGAAGTAAAGCAATGATGCTTTGGCCTGTGTTTTTTGCTGTGCCAAGTTTCAGTGAATCACTTTGTCCTTGTCAGGCACAGATGAAGAGGGATTCATTTTATGAATTTTATTAAAATTTGTTGCTATGTCAAATAACATTTGGAGTATCATGTGGCTGAACATATTACCAAAAAGAGGAGTCGTGTATTATTTTAACCCTTTAACATGCTGAGAATATTTGCTGAGCCAGTGTTAGCTTCCTTCAAACCTTTTTTTTCTGCTTCAAGCTGATGTAATTTTGTGACTATTTACAATTTGATAAATGGCAAAGAAACTTCAGCCAGTGAGGCAGAATAGAGGAAAATAAATGATCATGAAAAATTATAGTGACAAGTGCAGAAAAATTATACTATGTTATATACTGTACAGTGAGATCATTTAAAATGTTATCAGTTATTCAGCACAGTAATAACATTATGATTTCAGGGATTGTACAGCTCCTTTTTTTGTACTTGATAAATAAAATGATGAAAAAAAAATGATGACATACTACAATAACTTTCAGCTACATATACTTTCAGTCAAAAAGTGTATATATTTGATGGGTAAATGCAGAGCACAAATTCTGAGTATGGGTCACCATACTTGACTGCATGTCACGTCACTTTCAAATTAAAGTCATACCCAATTCTGTTATTGACTTAGTATTCAATTATTTTGACTTTTTAACTGAAAGTAATTGAAGCTGAAAGTTATTGTAGTATGTCATCATTTTTATTTTTATTTCATAATTATGTCAAAGAATCTCCTAATTTAGACCAGGGGTTTCCAGTCCTGCTCTGTTCTGATACATTCTGGACAAGATAAAGGACCTTGAGTGGATGAATGGCAATAGTTAGTCTTGTCATTATCAGCTCGTCCAGTAAATGTATGTAGACTGAGTAATGATCTGTCCGGAGACAATGCCAACAGGGAGTGTCTGGGTCAAAGATGAAGGCTTCAGGTAGTGCCTTAGTCTTTGGAAATTGGAGCGCAGTACAGGCAGATGTCAGAAGGTCACAAAAACCACACTAGCCAAATCACACTCACAGCTGCAGTTAATTGGCTCTGGGCAGCAGGAAAGCATGAACAGAACACTACCCTGTCAGCTGTTGTGCTGACATCCTTCTCATTTCCTTCCCTTGTGTCCATCACTGGAAAATGTAAGGAGAGGACATAATGCATTTGGTTGCACAGCAGAAGGTAATCACTGCCATGCCACTCATAATCTCCATACTGTATATAGCGTTGAAGAACCAGACTTGTCACTAGTGGCAGGAATGGATTGGGACTTGTCACCCTTGGACTTCAATGCAATTCCAATGGCTAAGAAAACTGTTTATGTGTGCCTGATAATAAGTAACAGATAATTGTTTTGAAAAATGCAAATACATAAATAAATAAACAACAACAACAACATATATATATATATATATATATATATACAGTACGTATATTCTAAATAATAAGTTATAACATCATATTGCTGAATAAAAAAATAAAATGAAAATAGAGAGTCAAATGAAACATTATCCCTTAGCCTACGAGCTAAATCGCTTAAGGTAAAATATCTTTTCAATAGCTTGACCAACTGATCAGAAAGTTTGGACACAGATTAATTTGTTTATTTTATTTTTAGAACAATGATGAAGTCATCAAAGAATGAAGATGACAAAAAAATATAACGATTCAAACATTCTCAAACATAAAGGATGATCGTAACTACTATAGTAGTTCATTACTGTTCAAAGGTTTTTAACAAGTAAGATTCTTAAATATTTGTGAAACAAGTCTCTTGATCAGCAAAGACTGCATTTATCTGATCAAGTTACTGTAATATTCTTATTACAGTAATAACAGTTATATTGTGAAATATTATTTCAGTTTATCATTTATGCATTTATTTATTTTAATTGTAATATAATTGTACATGTAATTTATTCCTGTGATGGAAAAATGAAAAAGCAGTATTGTCAGCAGTCATTGCTCCAGTCTTTTTTTGCTCATGTTTTTGTGAAAACTGTTTTTTCTTTAAACATAAAATTCAAAAGAACAGCATTTGTTTCAAATATACATTTTCTTTACTCTTCTTTTTTATGTAGAAATATACATTTCTTAAAAAAAAGAAATTCTCAGCAACCATTAGTGCATATGCCAAAAACGTGCGAGCTGCTTTTCCTATGTGATCTAATTAATATACTTAACAATATATTAATATAATCTTCATAAATCAATAAATCATCACATATGAACCAGAGTTGGGTTCAATAGCATTTTATTAAAACACTGAAAAGCTTTTCAAGTCAAGAGATGCAAATACATTTTCTTTATATTTGTTTTTATGTTAGTCCATTGAACAGACCGTTCCAAACAACTAATCTGTGGGCATGAGTCCGACTCGTGACTAGCGCCCACTGTAATAACAGTAAATGACATATGTGGGTAAATCTGAAATCAGTAATAGTACAATAGTACAATACAATAGTATTTATTTAGTCATTTAGCAGACACTTTTATCCAAAGCGACTTACAAATGCGGACATTTTAGAAGCAATCAAAACCAACAAAAGAGCAACAACATGCAAGTGCTATCACAAGTCCTGGTTAGCCTAATGCAGTACACGTGGGAAGTTTAGCAGTTAGCTAGCAGTTAGAGAATAATTATGCAATTGATAGAGGGTCAAATGTTAGTGTGTTTTTTTAAATAAAAAGAAGACAGATTTTATATATATATATATATATATATATATTTTATTAGAATAGAGAGTGCTAGAGTTAGAGGGTCAAATAAAGATGTATATAGTATATATATATCAATAGAAGTAAATAGTGTAGGAAAAAAATGCATTCAAATCTAGGCATAGTTGTCTCTGTGAACAGTTTTGAAGAAAAAACGTGCAAACTGGCAAATCCACCGATTAGTTCTTCAAAGGAGTTCTTCATCATTTTCTTCAGTTCCTCCCCTTCTCACTCCCTATCTTAGGCCTGCAAAATCTGAGAAGTTTTCTAAAGGCTAGGCATTTGTATGCTCGATAGCATTCCTTCACCGTGCAATGTTAAGAAAGGAGACAAAGGTTTTAGTCAGACCTGCACCATTAGCATCACATTATAGGTCCTGAAGTACATTCTCCCAGAGCACACTTGAGCACAGCAGGCAAAGATTTCCTCAGAAAGTACAGCTTGAGTGGAACAACTGTGATTCTCTCAGCTCAGAAACTCAGGGAAAGTAAAGAAACAATGAGCGACTAATTGAAATCAAACTAAATCATTGACAAATAGGAATCTCCTGGCGTGAAATATATAAAAAACACAAAGCAGATTATGCAAAACTGCACTCATGTGGTTCATCTGAATGAACCCGTGGTTGAAATGAATCAATGTGTCGGAATGGCTGCGCACAGTAGGGTTCATTATGAAAAATATACGGTGCATTAAGGCAGAATGTTTCTATAAGCCTCCCACTGCCTCATTGCTCACCTCTATGCACTGTACATTTGCTCTATTGTGTGGACCTTTGTTGAGGGCATACGGCCTTTAGTGCATAAAAAATATTCAGAGATGACATTCAAACTGTGGTAAAACACATTTCACAGTAGAACAACATTGAAAACATGACTTCTATAAGCTCTCAAGAGGTACACATTTCATGAAATCATACAGATACTTGCTTATTTGGTAAAGGTTACTCGCAGAGCGCTAACATTCTGTTTAGGATGTGTTTTGATTTTGAGACTGTTTTTTATTTGTATCAGACTAAAGGTTTGATATAACATTTGCAAATTAGCTACAGTGCTAATGGAAAACTATAAAAGTGGCTCTTTGTAGGGTTTTTAGATTCACAGTTCTATTAACTTTTAGTGATATTTTTGCAAATAAAGTCTCATGCATCTGCCTGAAAATATGAAGATTATATTAGCTTAGCTGTTAGCTAACACAGCCAGTGAAACAAATAATCAATATTTGTATGGATCATGGCTGTGGGCTTCTAGTCGGATGGTTCTCTTCAGAGGCATACTAATGCTAAATTGGCTCATTTGTGTGCAACGCAACCTCTAAACCCCACAGACTTGTGTTCAACAGCAACATTGGAGAGCATCTGTTGCTAGCATAATGGCAGGTCCTATGAGGTCTTCTGTGGATATTTGTTTTAATTAAAACAGGGCAATTTACTGTACAATCACAATTTAACTTGAAGTTATTTGCTGCAGGAAATAGTGAGGAAAAATAAGCTGCTTTTTCATCTTACGGCTGATAATTCAAACGTAACTGGCCTCTCATCTACTGCCTGCCAGTATCAGCAGGCTTCCTCTTTAATATCAAACAATGCACTAAATAACAAGCATCATGCTACTGTTTCACATATTTATAGGGTGCAGTGCAGTGTCATTTTTTGGCTACATCTAGAAGTATTTCCATTTGTCTTAAAAATATGTAATAGGGAATATTGTGTCACATTAGTTATTTATTTATTTATTATATATATATGTGTGTGCGTATAAATCTATGACTGTCTGTCAAGGATGAACATAAGCCTATGCAAATGAATTCAGAAAATCCACTTCAAATGTTCAGCCTATTTTCTCCTGCATTATATCAATGTGGTAGTCATTTTGATGGCAATTTACCCACCTAGCTCCAGATGAGAGCGCATTTGTTGAGTCAATTATTAGGACGGAGGATTTCTACATATATTTAACACCTCTCTGCCTGGTTTTGAGTGGGCCGAAAAGAACACGACCTGTTCCAAATTAGCTAAGAGAATGGTAGCAAAGTAACATGACTAATGGATGGAAATAAGAGGGGTTAACTATAAAGCGGGGAATATTAAGGGAGTAAGGTGGTCTGAGTTCAGATGTATTTAGTCTCTTAGAGGTGGAATATGCTAGACAGATAGAGTCTAGTCAGATAGTATTTGCATTTGGTTACAGGCTATTTTGATGCACCACCACTTTTTGCCGCATTATTTCCACAAGGAAGATTTGAGACGAATATGAATTGAACATGATTTTACAGCCTTTTTCACTCTAAAAAAGTGTCACTGTTATCCAGGCCAATTGGTCACATTTGTATTAATGTAATGCAAAAAGAGGAATGTAAAATGTGAAAAAACTTTATTGTTTAAATTGTAGGAATTTATGTATACAGTGAAGTTTACTTTACTGTCAAATAATTGTACAATTCAACACTTATTAATTGAAAACATTTCTGAACGGTCTTAAAATATTCATAAAATCCAAAATATAGTTGATGTTTATTTTCACTTATTTTTTATTGACCTGAATGTTTTGTCTTGTTATTGCAAAATTAAAAACTCAATTCCTCAGCAAATACAAAAATTTCAGTATTCAAATAAATATTTTTTCAAGCCAGTCCTTATTTGTACACTGTTAGTCTAAATGTGTAAAAAATAACAGCTTTCACTGGGGCAGTACCCTCAAAGGGACACATTTGTACCTTCATTACCCCAAAAGAGTTTAATGTAGAGTGGTAATATGTACCCTTGGGGTAGTAATAAGTACTCTTATTGTACTATTATGAATCTTTTAGGGGCAAAGAAGGTGAAAAGGTGTTCCTTTAAGGTACTGCCCCATTGACGAGCTGTTGTACCCCTAAGGTACATTTTTTTCTAAAAGAGTGTATGGAGCCGCCATGCTTTCATGAATGTCTATTCTAAAGTCAAGTCAAGTAAAGTCACCTTTATTTATATAGCGCTTTTAACAATAAAAACTGTAACAAAGCAACTGCACAATATTAAACTAGGAAAATAGTATGTCAATAATGTAATATGACCAGATAATGTAATATTTCATTATTGAATTTTGTGATTTAATAATTACATTAAATTAGTATATTTCAGCTGTACAAGTAGTTTGTGTTATTTGAGTTTTGTAATAGAAAAACATTGCAGTATTTGAATACAATCTTGTAGTTTCAAGAAAGTGCTGGGTATTCTTGTAGGTTGGTGATTCTGGCCTCATTGTTACACCAATTTCTAGCCTGCTGTGTTCCGAATGGAATGGAGTCATATTGAAAAACGAATGGCCTCAGTCACAAAAAAGAGGCCTTCATGGCCAGAAACCGCTATCCTCGAACCGTGACAAAAACGATAAAACCTCTAGTGCAGTTTAGCTACTATATCAGGCCACAGCAGCAGTTAATTGTTTATCTTGATCTAATTGGAAAATAATTACAAATCTGACCCACCAAGATAAATAATGCATTAGTAGATGAATAGAGTGAAGAGGATGATTAAATACGGGAAAGAGGCTTTAGACACTGAATTATCAGTTGGGCTTCATAATTGTAATGGCAGATCTTCTTCGGGTTATTTTGTGGAGAATGCTAGAAATTATGATAATATCTTCAAATACCTAAAATATCATCTTCTACCTTGCACAGAAGAAAAATAAATACCAAAAATAATGGAAGTGCAGGGGCCCCTGTACTCTCTCACAGATGGGGAACTTAGAAAGCAAATCTCGTTCTCATTCTACAATCTTGTTCTCGTTTGGTAATATGACAAAAAATATTCATATGTTTTAATATGTAAATAATTTAAATAGTTTTAAATAATAATATTAAATGACATTTGTATTACTGTAATGCAAAAAAAATTGAAAGAGTGTATATATTATTTAAATGTCACATTCTCATAAAAAAAAAATAATGATCATAAACATTTTTTTTAAACAATTATAATGATTTATTAAACTCAGTGGGGCCCTCCATTAAATATTCGATGCCAGTTCATGAACATACTATACATGTAACTGATGAGGGACTTTTTTTGTCAGAGTTTTGGAATGTGAGCCCTCTATCGACATTTATGTGTGGGAGGGGGCCCTCTAACTGTTTGGGGCCCCTATGAGTCTGGGGCCCCCAGGCATCTACGCATGTGCTAATATTTTAAGATTTGTTTACAAGATACCAAGCTGTCAAACCAACTTTGATCAGTTGTTTTGACACTTTCCTGTCTTGGTTGTAATGACAGTTCCCAGGAGAGTTCTAAAGCCAAGCCTAACACAGTATAATTGTGAAAAGTTTTATTTTTACCCAGTAGATCACATTAAAACCAAAGGTTTACATTAACAACCCAGAGCTCTCCACTAGACAACCACAGGTGCAGTACTAATCAGCTGCTTTGGGGGCAGACTGACCTTACTTTACTGTCTTTCCCAAATAAAATAATATCAATCAATTCTCCTGTCATTACTGGACTTTTGGAAAAAAGGAACTCTGAGTTGTTCATCCCCAAAACACCAGGAGCTTTACGTACCGGTCCCTTAAAGAGATAGTCCACCTAAAATATAAAATCCTGTCATGTCGTTCCAAACATAGTGTTATTTTTCCAGTCAATACATGATGGTTCCGGTTTTCTGAAGCCATAATTACTTGTGTGAGGAACTACTTGTTTGGGGGAGAGAGGGGGGGAATTACATCATTTTCGTTTTGAGTGAACTATCCCTTTAAAATATCGCTGACCCATAACTTGCTGTAAAATAAACACATGCAACCATCTACACTGCAGGTGAGTGTGCTGATTATAATTATAATGCAGTGTGAATGGCCTTGTTGATTATAATTGTTCGGGTTGTTATAACAGTATTGTCCTGTGTTGCTTTCTTGCAGTGAAGATGGGATATAAAATTAGGCTATATTGAAATGACATGAAATGGGTAGAGAAATAAGATAAGGACAATTCACTGAGATATATTCTTTCTCAATAATATTGAAGTGTTAGTTTCCCCAGTATTAGTGCTTATTGATATAGGTGGCAACATACTTGATTTGCATTTGAAAATACTGTCTTCACTGATTGGTGTGGAGTGACAGATGGTTTGCTGCATTTTAAAACCTCAAACTATGATTCATTTAGAAGCAATGTAGTGCAATATTTGTGATAATGGAGAAGATCGGAAGTTCAAAGCATAAAAAGATTAATACAAGCTGTACTAAGTTTTACCACTGTCATTTTTAACTTTTAAATCCACTTATTGCGCAAGAGCACCACTGAGACATTACCATACTGTAAGCATTTATGAACTTCATTAACCCTCATGTTCTGTCTCAAGTCTCGTTGAGACCCTGATGATGTACTTAAAAACAATTATAATAATTTCGAAATTAACCTCTTATTTTCCTTTCAAATTACTTTAGCACTGTACTTTCCTTTTCTAAATGTACAATCAGGTGGATATTAGTGAAGTTACCCTTATGTATGACTGATACCAATTGTAATTAAATGAATTCTGTTTGAGAACACTTTGACCCCAGCAAAAAAAAATATTGTAATTTATTTATATTAATTTTAAATCTGACACTGCAAACAGAACCATTGTTTTATTTTAAAAAAAATTTTGATTGCATGCTTAAATTCCCATTGTCTGATTTTACATAGACCTGAAATTGTATTATCTCGGTTCTAAATTATCAAATATGCATCATGTGACACTGGAATTAGCTTCCATCAAGCTGAAACTGTGTGAGTTCTCTGAAATGTATTTTCATTAAAACCTGGTTTTACTATTATGCCAAGATTGAGTAAGACCTTCTGATTTATAGTGAGTGTTTTCATACTCTGCCAGTACAGAGAAGAGACTTGAGCCCACAAGAGCCAGAGAGACACTGAGGCGCAAAGCTTGAAGTGAAGATGGCAGCTCTATCAGATTTGATGAGAAGCAGACGGTTTGGATGGAATTAGGACAGATGAGAGGAGGCACAAACACATATGCACGCTGCAGGATCGGGCAAGCCCTCAGCTGGGACACTGCCCTGGGCAGATAAACAAAAAATTGTAAAGTACTTTTTCCGCTTTGATGGAGACACTATCTGTGAAACAGCTTGTATCAGATGGATCCTGTTTTAGAAATAATTTGGTTTTGCAAATGAGATATTCACAATAAAAGACAGAGACCAAAATGCACAAGTACACATTAGTGTGAAAATCCCAATTCTCAATTTAATTTAGAAAGCTGTGACCCAAAACCAACCCCTATTCACTGTATTGTGCATATATGCACTATGCAGTAAAGTTTGGGGTCTGTAAGATTGTTTTTTCATTTATTTATTATTTGACAAGGATTCAATATTTTTTACATCTTTTTTATATTTAAATAAATTCTGTTCTTTTGGAAATTTAGTAGAATGATTTCTGACTAATATTGTGACCCTAAAGTATAATAATAATAATCTACAATATTTATATTTTACTGTCTTTTTGATTATAAATGGAGTCTTTTTTCAGAACTATTAACATTTGTACCATTTATTCTTTTTTTTAACAGTATAAATGATTCTACAACAGCTCTGGAGCATTCTCTGACATACTGTATAGTATTTGCATACTGTAATCCGAAATTAGCTCCCTCATTTTTGTTCACTAAGCCATATTTGTGGTATTTCCTATCCAGGGAATAGTGAATAAGTAAATGAGTGAGCAAGTATAGCATAGAAGATTTTTCATTACTGTCCAGTAATTATTATTTCAGGAAGTAGCTTCCTGAAGTAGTTCTAGTGGAACAAATATAATATTGATAGTACTGTCTTGCATATGTGTAAAAAATAGCTACATTTTAGAACATTGGTTTCAGACCAGGAATAAATTAGTATATACGACGCTAATAAAGCACACAAAAGATCAGAATAGGAGAAGATGTTTTGGTTAGAAATGTTAGAGACTTTATGGAGATAATGAAAAATGTGTAAAGATGATAAATAAATAGCGATAAATGAGGAAGAAGAAACAGTTACAGTGGGATGGTGTTGGAAGTGAAAGAAACTATGTATAGGTCTATTTTTATATTTCTATATCTATTTTTAGATTGAATTAGCCATCTATAAATGTATATATATATGTCCAATCACTTTTCGGGGTGTTTTGGATTGTTGACAAAAATATGCAGTGGCCTCAAGATAATATTCACAGTGGCCTGTGAATGTCATTGCATTAGATTCAAAAGTATTGATTTGAAAGTAATATAGCAAAGCAAATGTTTCAAGCCAAACATGTGTGAAAATGCTACAGTAAAATCCTGTTAATTATACGGTGAAACACTAAATGGATTAATAAATGTAATTTTACTAAAATACTGTCAAATTTAGGGTTTTACCATATAAATTACAATAAACAGCAATATACTGGCATTCCTAGAAGTCTCTGTGTGACACTTTATTATGATTATCTTACAATTAATTTTTCTAATTTCTAGTTTTCTCAATTTTAATGTACATTAGCATGTTTTGTTATTTGTAGATATGTAACGATTCACGATTTGATTCGCGATTTTGATTTCACGATTCGAACAAAATGAGATTTAAGACAAATTATTAATGAAATATGTCCTTTTATTATCACTTGGACAAAATGCTGCACATTTCTTTGTGAAATAGAAATATAACACTACAATAATATACTAATATAGCACTTTATTGCATATTATTGCTCTTTTTTGGTTTTGATTGCTTCTATTGTCCTCATCTGTAAGTCGCTTTGGATAAAAGCGTCTGCTAAATAACACAATTTAAACATAATGTAAATGTAAATAACAAAACTAAATTGAAATTTTAAAACAAGCCCCAAATCAAATAAATAAGTAACACAAATAACACCAATCTCTTCATATAAACAAAATAAGGCGTTGTCTGTGCTCTTTCCATTTAAAATTAGAGTTAACCACTGCATTTTCATCATGATCCAAACTAGGGCTGAGCAATTAATCGCATGCGATTCTCATGCACATCTCGTCAGTAAAGCCGGCTCCGTGATTGGCAGCAAAGCTGCAGTTAATACACAGAGCCGTAGTTGACTGACAAGTTACGCACAATATCGTGTTCGTTATCGAATGCGATTCATCTGCGATACTGCCTAGCTTGACAGTGAACTACGGCTCTATGTATTAACTGCGGCTCCATTTCAAAACAGGTGATGGAGATTTACCATCAATCACGGAGCCGGCTTTACTGACAAGATGCACATGAGAATCGCATGTGATTACTTGCACAACTCTAATCCAAACAAAGATGGATACATGCAACATGAGTATTTTTATCTAAATAAGACTCAAAATTTAGAAATTTGAAGAAAAACAGAATTGTTTTACTTCCGTTTTGTGAAACTATACTATACATATGTGCATGAAACAAACTGCAGATGAGCTGAATGAGACCCAGATTCACTTTCTGCCAGCAGGTGGTGATTTAAGCGTTTCCTTGGTTGCCGCCAGTGTTGCCAATTTAGCGACTTTGTCGCTAGATTTAGCGATTTTCAGACCCCCCTAGTGACTTTTTTCTAAGCGACTAGCGACAAATCTAGCGACTTCTTGGACAAACCTTAGCGAGTCTCTTTGACTGCGAGTCTCTCGCTGGCACTATCGCACGAGAGTGAGATCTTGCTTTCACAGCGTGCACACACCTCCTTCTCTCTCGCTCTCTCTCTGCTCTGTTCAGCGAGCGGCAGAGAGGAGCAGCACTTTCAGTTAAAATAGATGATGTTGCTTCTCTAATTTTACATGCAAATATAGCCGAAAACACGGCACAGAAATTGTCTTTGCTTATGTTATGTGTATTTGATTTTTTTGCAGATTAACATCTTGGAAGGGAGAGCTGGTTATGTAGTCTTAAAGGGACAAATTTCAGTCACTATTTCATATTTATCCCGTTGACTGACAACAGAAACAGTCAATTATATAAATTAAAACAGTTTTATTGAGAATTTGGCTAAATTACAATACAGTATGCACAGAGAGGCAAACAAATGTAAAAGGCAATACGACGCGATGACGTCATGAATATGCTAATTAGCGCATGAAGTCATCTGGCGACATTTAGCGAGTTTTCAAACTGGCTTTAGCTACTTTCTATTGAAAAAAGTTGGCAACACTGGTTGCCGCTGTAAACATACATTCTCACATGCTCAGTGTAGCAGCTACTCTGTTCGTGCTCATCAGTTGTCTTTTCACAGCAGTTCAGTTAATGTACTATTGAACTGAATTAACCCAATAACTCGGTATATTGGTTTATTTTGACTCAGAGGGAGTGTCAGGCACGTTTATAAACTGAATGATTTAAGCACTTTATTAAACAAGCAGCGCTGTCCTTATTAACTTTAATATGTATTATACAGAGGCAAGATGAAAATAAAAAATACCATCTAAACTTTTTTAATGACAGTAAGTCGCCCCTCAGACATACATTCATATCAACTCCTACCCCTAATTGAATCGCAATTCGTTTAGCATCTCAACCGATTTGTCTTTGTGTGTATGACCCTGTGCAGTATATAATATATATATATATATCAAAAGTCGTGGCCTAATGGTTAGAGAGTTGGACTCGTAATCCAAATCTTGCGACTTCAAGTCTCGGTCCGGCAGAGATTGTAGGTGGGGGGAGTGAATGTACAGCGCTCTCTCCACCCTCAATACCATGACGAGGTGCCCTTGAGCAAGGCACCGAACCCCCAACTGCTCCCCAGGCACCGCAGCATAAATGGCTGCCCACTGCTCCAGGTGTGTGTTCACAGTGTGTTCACTGCCATGTGTGCACTTGGATGGGTTAAATGCAGAGCACAAATTCCAAGTATGGGTCACCATACTTGGCTGTATGTCACGTCACTTTCACTTTATATATATATATATGTGGTTATCAGTTAATTTAAAGGCTAAAATGCAGATTTTGTTAGTTCAAAAATGTAGGAATGTGTATTTACAAGTTATGTAATCACAGTGGGAACAGTTGATTTGAAGTTATTGTTCTTTCAGTCCTTCATTGCTCAAACAAACAGACAGCCCCGCCCCTAACTCACTTCATTGGTTGAGTCAATTTGTCTCTGCATGATAAGCTGAGAGATGGAAGGATTTTTACACATTTAAGCTCTAGCTTACAAAGTTTCAGAAAATATCCACAATCCACCAGCAGACCTTTTTTGTAACCTGTCTAGTTTCCTTTAGAAGAGGACATGTCTAGCATTATCCACTCACCTAGTTGTCCAACTTCAACCTTCAGCTTGTTCTGTTTTTCTGTGGAAACTACATATTAGAATCACCTTCTCAAATGCACCCAACCTCACCTGTACTTTCTCTTGTCATTCACACACTCAGCTGGAGGAGCTTTGAGTAGTGATAGCGCACAAAATGTTCCATGTCGAAAAGAACACAAAATGGCACAATCATCACAGCATGGATACTCGAGCACACCATACAGAGCAAACCATCCTTCTGCAATTACATACTCATACATGCGCTCTCCCAATTAATGATAACCGTAGTATCTCAACAGCCTCCACATTCTCAATTATAAACAGTCATAACAAAACTTCTCTGTGCTAAATGGAAGCCAGTCAGGCGTGCGCGGGGCATAATTGTTACAATGCTGAAAGTCACAGTTAATTAAAGGTCACCTAAGCTGCAGCAAACATGCGGGAATAGTGATGAACGGATCAAATGCGGAGCGCTGCTGTCCTGGAGAGGACATGAAGTGCGGAGGCTTTGCCATATGTGTTACGAAAGCCACAGAGCTGCAGTGGATAATTTACAATCAAGTCTTCGCCTCGTATTAATGGATCATTTCAGCCTCATCCAATAAGCACATTTTAATGAGCTGCTGGATGATGGGGTTGAATTATGCTGCATAGGCCATTTGATGCCAGGACAGGTTTTGCTGGCTCATCATTGCCGTCTGTTCATCAGTTTGCGACAAGCATTCTCTGTGCCTCTTAAAGGCTTAGTTCACTGAAAATGAACATTCTGTCGTCATTTACTCACACTTGGGTCATTTCAGACCTGTCTGTCTTATGTGAAACACAAAATTAGATGTTTTGAAGAACATTTTTGTCAATTAATTGAAAGCCAATGGGGTCCAAAGCAAACACTGAGACATCTTTTCACAGAAGTCATCTACATGTCAGTCATACAGGTTTGGGAAAACAGTGTGGTAAGATGAGCAGGCGGTAATTGTCATTTTAATATTCAAAAAGGACACAAAAGCACCATAAAATGTCATAAATTTGATCAGTATGATTGAGTTATGAACATTCCTGAGAAACGTTTGTTCACTTATTCAGTCGCAATGATTTTCTGAGTCAACAGCTCACTGGAGGGGAAGATTATCTTTGAATACCAAATTAAACATTGGTCTATTCATCTTATGACTTCAGAATATTTTTATCGGCTATATTGTGCACTATTAAAATTGACTACTTTTATGATTACTTTTACTTTTGTGTCCACTTTTATACATGTGCTGTATAAGCATCAGACCCCATTGGGACAGTATGGAAATTGACAAGGAGCAGAATTCTTTGTTTTTATAGGGATAAAAAAGCTTTTGGTTTTTAAATTCTTAAGGTAAGCGGTCTTTACACTTCAAAAAGTACATAAAATACCATAAAACACATCAATACAACTCAGAAGCCATTCTTCTGGAGCCACCTGTTAGTCAAGAAAGTTTGCCAGAAAAGTATAGAAATCTGATTTGTTTGAATCAATCCTTTGAGATAAATCTTTTCACTGATTTGGTTCTTGAGTTCAACTCACTCTACTCAATGCTTCAGTCGCCATGATTCAGAGAATGAACATGAATACGGACTTTCAGGTTTGTAATGACATGAGGGTGAATAAATGGTGACAGAATTTGTATTTTTGGGTGAAGGGTTCCTTTAAATGCATACTGCATATACATCCTGGAAGACCTATTCATACTGGACCAATCATCTCAACATCCGATAACATTTTTGATGGTCTCTGGAGAACTGTGCTTCAGATGTAATCAATTGAAGTTTATAGTAACAAGTACCCGATAAGAGTTTGCTGATGAAATGTATGGCATTTTATCTCAGTTTCATAGACAGGTTGCAAACCCTCTTCCTGCCCTGACCTGTCAGATACCTAAATTAAACAAAATAGATATGTACAACCATAATACAATGTGGTAGATTGAGAGAGGCGTGTCACATCAGAGCATCTCAGATTTGTTTATATGTGTTCTAGACTCGTGTGAAGACGATGTTTGCATTGCATTTCCAGTCCCCTGTTCCTGTTGCTAATTGATGAGGGTCTTAACAGTACTAACACTATAATCTCCAGTAAGCTGTGAAATTTGTATTACCATGTTTTAAAGGTCACATTTCAAATGAATAAAACAAGTAACACAAAAACAGAATTAAATATGAATCGTTAAGCCCGTGAGTCCAGTCCATCTGCCAAATATGTAAATTCGTACGACCTCACTTAATTTGTCTAAACACCGTACGACGTCGTACGACCTCACTTAATTTGTCTAAACACATTTGTCTAGGTGTTGGTCATTCGTACAAACGCATATGAACTGGCAATATAATAATTATAATAATTTCCAATTGTTCTGTCATAATTATGAATTTTAGCTGCATAAGTTAACATTTTTATATAATTGAAAGACTTCTTAGGCAGAGTTATAATGACTTAATAATACAATTATTAATAACTAAATAATGATTTTTGTCTTGTAATTCTCATAATCTAAGTATGTCGGTTTAGACTTATTTCATAATAATGTAATTATATTATACTTTATACCTCATAATTAAATGTTTGTGTCATAATTAAGATTTATCAATTATTTATATATATATATATATATATATGGTAGAAATGGTTTTCCATAGCATTAAATACATGCAATGCTTTTACTTTGCAAGGTTTCAAATACTTTTTTATTGGTATGTTGCTGAATATTAAATCTGAAGTTGCTTTGAACTGACAGGCACATATTTCAGTTAGTAAATACACCAATGAAAAATTGCAAAACAGCAAAACAATTATTATATAGAATTCAGAAATATATACAAATGCACTGTGTTGTCTTGATTTTTAAGGTGTTTTATGTATTTATTTTATTACAGTTTTTATATTTTTTATATTATTTTATTATTTATGTATTTATTTGCTTTGAACTGACAGGAGCATTTTGCAGTTAGTGAATAGACTAATAAAAAAATAGCAAAACAAAAAACGATTTTTTTTTTTTAGAATTCAAATATATATAAATGCACCTGTGTTGTCTTGATTTTTAGGGCTTTTTATTTTTTATATAATTTTTGTTAAGAAATAAAGTTACGTTTTTTTCTTATTTTTCTTATTTTTATTTATTTATTATTTTTTGGTTTGAACTGACAGGTACATTTTGCAGTTAGTGAATAAACAAATTAAAATAGCAAAACAAAATCGAAAATATCAATATGTGTATGCGAAAATATATATAAATGCACAGTAATGTCTTGATTTTTAGGGCTTTTTATTCTTGTAATTTTGTAAAAAAAGAACATCTAATTTTTCTTTCATTCTTTCTTTCTTTCTTTTATTTATTTATTTGTTTTTTCTGCTTTGAACTGATTTTAAACTTTGAACTTTGAACACAAATTAAAAATAGCAAAATTCACACACACACACACACACACACACACACACACACACACACACACACACACACACACACATATATATATGTGCATGTTTATGTGGTTTATGAGGACACAAATTTGTATAATGACATGGGTATGACATAGGTATTACAAGAAGGTGATTTATGAGGACATTTTCAGTGTCCCCATAATTTAAAATTATATTTACCCAGATTTGTGGTTTACTGTTAAGAATTTCTAATAGCACTACATGATCCTGGAGTTCTGCACATCTTTTTGCCACAGGTACTAATGTTTTTGGCAGCATCGCTCTGGGTCAGATTTAGATTTTGGACCTCAGCGTGAGAGCTTCCCTTAAGCTGATTCTCCACAAAATAAATTGTATTTGTCACACACTCGATGCCACCGAATGCGTGACACCAACATCACAGCAACATTGCTACCCGCGGGCATCTTTGTCTCTTCTACAACATTTTCACAAACTAATGCGCTCACCCTCCAGGAATTCCACCCTTTTACTTACTTCCATCATTAAAAGTTTTCTTTGAGCTCGAGTGAATCATGAGCCACTGGTCCTGCCCTCATAAGTATGCTGGTGCGTCTCTAATGCATGCCGTGTGAGGCCGCGGCAGTTAAACTACTCGTCTGAATGTGAAAATGGATGATGTAGGCAGTGTCGCCGCAGTACTGTGGAGCGGGCCATCATCGGCGTGTGGAGGAAAATGACATCGCTCTGAATGCACGCAGCAGGAGGAGACCGCCTGCCTTTCTGCCCATGACTGGCTAATGGCCTATGAAACAGGCATCACAGACCACGGAGCGGCAACGGGCCACTGAACCGTATTTTCTTTGATCTCAGAAAAACAGATTTCATTTCCAGTGCATGGCCCTTTTCTGCCTGCCAGGTAATTCTTCAAGTACATGCTTTCCAAAAACCCAACTTTACTTCAAACTTGGTTTCGGCGCAGTCTTCCGAAAAATACCAGATCATATGCAGTTTAGACAAGAGCTAGACAGATCAAATAAGATCTTCGTAGTACATTTTTACAATACAACAGAGCCAAATCTTATGATTTTTCACCGTTACAATTTCATAATAAGGTCTATTTATTATATTAAACAACAGTACCAAAATGTTGACTCTAAGAAAGGTACTGGGTACTGGGTTAATATTAAGGAATTTTCCATTGTCCATAAAATTGACAGAAAATGTCCTGGCAGATAATGATCAGTATCTTTCTATTTTGCTAAAGTACTCTTTTTCTTACAGTGTATCAAGGATATGAACAGATTAACATTAATACTGAAGTTCTCTGAAATAATTTTCACTACAGTCAATAACTGAAATGCAGCTATCAGCAAGTCCATGAACAATGGTCGGTATTAAAACATATCAATCAAAATGAATTATTCAAAAGCAGCATGTAATAAAGTAAAAATAATATATATCTATATATATATAGTATTTAATGGCTGATAAATAATGGCATGCTGCATTCAAATATCGCCTACTCACTTTGGAAGTCATAATTAAGATTGATTCAATTGATTTTGTCAGAAAAAAAGGGATGTTGTTTCATTTACTGACAAAGACACAATGTTTTTTAGGGCTAATGTAACAAAATGAAGAGCAAAAGATACAAATTAGATGTGTAATTGATTCTTTATCTGTGTAATTTATCATGAATTACACTTGTGCCGCCATAGGGAAAAAATAAGTTTTGTTCTCTTTCATCGCATAAAATGGCCATATGAATAAACATATCTGGAAAGCTACTGTATTCAACAGCAAACACACACACACACACACACACACACACATAAACACACGCACGCATGCACCCACACCCACAAATAAACAAAGTTAATAAATATATTATTTAAAAATATTTTATCTAAAATAATTTTTTAATGGAAAACTAACATTTCACAAACACAACAGAGCCAGATCTTATGATTTTTGAGATGCGATTATATAATTAAACCCCCCTTAATTCCCACTTTATTAGAAAATAGTCAGAATAACAGTGCTCCTTCACAATTTCATAAGTGTAATGGGGCCCGACAAGATGAGAGGCGTGCGGATCCATGTGCAAGCTTTTATTATTAGGCATGATCAAATCCCAGGCAGGGTCGAACAAATGGCAAAACAGGTATATTGAGGGCAAGGCAGATGAGTACTCAAGTAAACGGGCGTGGTCTTCGATCGGCGAACAATATCCAGAGGACTTGACAAGAGGGGTAATCCAATATACAAAGCAGAAGGTCAGGAACCAGACTACAAGGCAACACAAAAATACTAGACTAACTAAAATAAGAAACGGAAACTAGGAATGTAAAGCAGCTAACACTCAGAGAGTGAAAAACGCAGAACAATACAGGAGACTGAACACAAAACAAACAGGGAAAGGCTTGGTAAGTAGCTAACATTAGGAGAATGCTAAATGCTAAACAATACTCTGCAGAGAGGAAGAGGAAGTCCATGGTTTAAGTAGGTTGTGTGATCAGTGCAATCAGCTATGTGTTCAGTGCGTGTATCGTCAGTGCAATGGGTGATGGGAATTGTAGTCTGAGGTGGAGTGCAACAGTGAGTGTAGTGCAAGTGTCCATGTAGTGAGTGAGTGACCTCTGGTGGCGAGTTAAGGGAAGCCCATGAACCGGATTCGTGACAGAGCCCCCCACCCAAGGAGCAGCTTCCAGACGCTCCAAACACAGAACAATCCAGGAGGGCGGTGGAGAGGAGGTGGAACCGGGGGAGGGACGGAGGGCCAGGTCCATGTGGAATGACGAGACCAAGAAACGAGGAAAAGCCGGCAGAGCAGAGTACCAAGGCGGAGCAAACAAGACCGGAGCCCACCAGGGCGGAGCAGACGAGACCGGAGCCCACCAGGGCTGAGCAGATGAGACAGGAGCCCACCAGGACGGGGCAGACGAGACAGGAGCTCACCAGGGAGGAGCAGCTGGGACTGGAGCCCACCAGGGCGGAGCAGCCGGGGCAGAAGACCTCCACGGCGGAGCAGACAGGGCAGGAGACCTCCACGACGGAGCAGACAGAGCAGGAGCCCACCAGTACGGATTACACGAATGAGTGCGGTGTTGCATTCCTTCACGACACCCACAGTGAACGCTGAACCATAAAGCATAGTCCATAAAATCACTTAGAGACAAACGGGGACCTTCAAGGGTTAATCGCGATTTGAGCGTCTGGTTAATGCCCTCACAAAAAAAACATATGAGCACACAGTCTGGCAGATCAGAATAATAAGCAATCTCTAAATACTCTTGTACATAATCCTCAAGCGATCGTAAGCCCTGCTCGAGGGTAATAATAGTCTTGCAGTGTCCATACCTGATCTGACCAATATCTACTTGAGAAGCTACTGGATACTTGTGTGGCCGAGTATTCTGTAACGGGGCCGACAAGACGAGAGGCGTGCGGATCCATGTGCAAGCTTTTATTAATAGGCATGGTCAAAATACAGGCAGGGTCGAACAAATGGCAAAACAGGTATATTGAGGGCAAGGCAGATGAGTACTCAAGTAAATGGGTGTGGTCTTCGATTGGCGAACAATATCCAGAGGGCTTGACAAGAGGGGTAATCCAATATACAAGGCAGAAGGTCAGGAACCAGACAATAAGGCAATACGAAAAGACTAGACTAACTAAAATAAGAAACGAAAACTAGAAATGGCTCCGTAAAGCAGCTAACACTCAGAGAGTGAAAAACGCAGAACAATACAGGAGACTGAACACAAAACAAACACGGAAAGGCTTGGTAAGTAGCTAACATTAGGAGAATGCTAAATTGAGACCTCTAGTGGTGAGTTAAGGGAAGCCCATGAACCCAATTCGCGACAATAAGGTATATTTATGATAGTTTTATGTTGTTGGTGTGTGTGTAGTATTAAAATAACAACAACAACAACAAAAGCAACAACAACAATAATAATAATAATACTAGTGTTGTGTTAAAGTTTTCAAAGGACAGAATGTTTAATACATCTTACATAAACATAAAATATTACAATTCCATTTAACAGTTCAGAGGGGGAGCTAAACAAAACTAATTAAATTGAGAGAAAGTAATGCACGCCTAAACTTTAGCTATCAGTTGTTTATATACAAAAGCTTAGATAAAGGCATATTTAATGCCCTCCGTCAATCACAACGATCAGCATCACCTGAATTCTAATCACGCTCACCTGCACCTCATCACCACTGTCATCTAACCCAGTATAAGAGCACACGCCACAGTTCACTCCCCGTCCGATATTGTATACACTACGTGGACTCTACTCCTGCTACCGTTCTAGCTGAGTATCTATCTTGCTATACTTACCCGTTGATCCTTACCTCCTGTGTGTTCTCCTTGTGTTCTCCTCTCCTGCCAGATTGTCTGTCTCCGTGGTCAGTGTGCTCCTGAGTATTCCCCCATCGCATCTGCACGTCATATCTGTGGACAAGAGGATATTGACTCTTACTAGCCTACCCATCGTCAGTGCTATCTTAAGAAGTCATCCACTCACCTCAAGTCTCCATTGCACATCCCAGTAAAGCCCATCCCGTTCAATAAACGTTCAAGTGCTTTTACTTACCTCTGTGTCCGGCTGCTTATGTTACAATACGACACTTACAAAGTAATATCATTTCTGAAAAAATATAGAAAAGAGAGAAAGTTTGGGCTTTTTTCAATTCAATATATATATATATATATATATTTTTTGTACAATTCATTAGTTTTCAGTTTAATTTATTTATATAGCACATTTAAAAAATGACAGAGCCGACCAAAGTGCTGCAAAACAAAGTAGAATTAAGCTAAAATCCATTACACAAAACTAAAAAGAGAAAGAAATGAAACCAGTAGTACACCTCACCAAATATACACACAGTAAAACTGTATACAGCAGTTACTCCAGCCCATAAGACTTTTTAAAGAGATATGTCTTTACTGATGATTTGAAAACTTGAAGAGAAGTGGCTGATAAAGTAAAGAGCAAAGAGGCAAGTTATTCCACATCTGAGGTGCTGCCAAAGAGAATGCCCGATCCCTCTTAAGTTTTAAACGTGTCTTGGGAACAGACAACATCAGAGCGTTAGATCACCTTAAAGGCCTGTTGGTGTGATAGTGGGAGAGAAGATCAGATAAATAGTTTGGTGCCAAGCCTGTGAGGGACTTACAGAATTTTGGACCAACTGAAGGCGAGAGAAACACGATTGAGCGACCCCCAAATACAATGAGTTACAGTAATCAAGTCTTGATGAAATGAATGCGTGGATAATAGTTTCTAAATCTTTAAATTAAATTAAATATTTGATTTTGGCAATCATCCTAAGCTGAAAGAATGCTGATTTTACAATTTAATTTATTTGTTTGTCAAATTTAAGTGCCGGGTCAAAAATAACTAACAGATTTCTTGCATGGGAACCTACAGTGTTAGTTATAGGAGCCAAAGTGTTTGAGAGTCTATTTGCAAAATCCGGACGTCCAAAAACTATAACACTTCAGTCTTAGAATCATTTAATTGAAGGAAGTTGTCCGCCAACCAACTTTTAACTTCACCCAAACAGTCAAACAGTCAGACTTAACAGGTAGATAAAGCTGTGTGTCATCTGCATAACAATGATACAAAGTCTGATGTTTATGAAAAATATTAGCCAGAGAAAACAAAGAGGGCCTAAAACAGATCCCTGTGGGACACATGTACATGCAGCAGAGGAGGAAATTATGTTATCAATTTCTACAGAAAACGTTCTCCCCTCAAGATAGGACGCAAACCAGTTTAAAGCCGTTTCCCTGATGCCGACATACTGCTCGAGACGATTCAATAAAATAGTGTGATCAATAGTGTCGAAGGCTGCACTTAAGTCCAAGAGAAGCAAGACAACACATTGTCCAGTCAACTGCCAGTAACAGATAATTGAACACTTTCAACAGAACAGATTCTGTGCTATGCTGTGCTCTGAACCCGTACCGAAACCGATCTAATATGTCATTATGTGATTCTCTCACCAGCAGTGGTGGGTTAGCTGTCAGTTTTTTTTGTTACTTTTTTTTTAACTTTTTTAATTTAAAAATTACATTAAATATTTTTCTTTTTTGATTAAATACAACATGAAAAGTAAGGAATCAGTGTAAAAACAGTATCACAACATAATTTGTTATGAGATATAAAATATTATTAAAATCCATAATAATAATATATTAAGTATTATTATATTTTGTTTTAATGTTAAACTCAATTTTAAATTGAGCATTCAAAGTCTTTGTCTATATTATGACATTGCTCAAGAAAACAAAACAAATCAAATTTGAACATTCTAACTCATCTTGATGTGTCGAGAAAACAACAGCAGTTCTAGCCAGTGATTACAGCACAAGTACATTTCAAATGTTATAAATAGAGCTAAATCTCATTGACACATTGCTTCTGTTTCACAGTTGCCAAAACTAGCACAGATATCCAAGTCCAAACATCAAACAGTCGAGCAAGCTGGGATTTTATGCAGTTTTGCGAAGCCGTATTGTTAGCCAAGAAGCTTTAAGCATTCAGGATATTTCCAGGTAACCCCCCTCCAGTTCTGATTGCACCGTGCTCATGCTCTGACATCCCACTAAAGTAATTGCACAAACTGATTTTAAAAATATAAATAAATAAACAAACAAACAAACAAGCATATACTGTAGTCATTGTCTCTTTGCTTCTGTTTATCAAGCGAACGAGCCTGAGGAGGGCGCATCATTTATTGAGTTTCAGCGTGCATTTCATTGCAAACAACATCAGAGTAGCTTACTATCCATTCTGAGTGAGTTCTAGCCTGTGGTGCTGCCTCAGGCACCTGCTAAGAAGCTGCGATAGCACCCTCCACCCTCCCGCTCCAAGCTAACAGGAGCTTAAACATCAAACCGCCATCACGCATGCCGTTACTTGGTGACATCACCATAACCAGGTCACTTTATATCCTTGGGAAGCCGCTGCACCAGCGTAATCTCCTCATGATTTTCCTGAGGTGCCCATGAATGAAGAAAACACATTACTCCACTCCACAGGGCATCCAGCATCCACCCTCATGCTCGCCTGACAGCAGCCACACAGTTAAGAATTTCGTGCTTCTGTTTTTGCCTGAAATAGGCAAAATATTTTTGCATTTGTTTGCATTTTATTTATAGATGTGAGCCACAGTCTTACAGTTTCTTTGGGTTAGCAGCGTGTGCGGCACCAGTGGTGAGCTTCCAAAGCTTTCATGCAGGATTTTTTTTTAACAAATAGTTTTTGTTGTTGTTGTTTTTTTATTTATGAGACAGTAAGTGAGATGAAAAGGTAGGAGTGAGAGACTGAGGAGAATGAGATCACACTTTTATTCTAATATAATAATAAGAATAATAAACTTTATTTTTCTATAGCGCCTTTAAAGGTACATCTCAAAGCACTTCACACAGAGGAAAAGATCAAACAAATTAAACAATAATAATAACAATTAAATGTAAATTACACATCTTCCGTATGAAGTTAAAAGCTATTCTGAAAAAATATGCTTTAAGAACAGATTTGAAGACACTAAGATCTATCTATCTATCTATCTGTCTATCTGTCTATCTGTCTATCTGTCTGTCTGTCTGTCTGTCTGCCTGTTTGTCCGTCCGTCTCTATTATATCTTATACTGTATATTGATTTTTATATCTGTGTAATATGCTATTTTCAATATTTATTGATTGATTGAGTGATTGATCCACTTACTTACACACCTCCATGTTATGCATCCACCCTGTTACTACAAAATCTTCTATCTTTTAAATCAAAAATACATATTTTTTATAACTTATAACTGTGTTTCAAATGACATACTTTCAGAGGAGGTACTTCTTGTGAATAAGTAATTACTTTGTAACTGCTTAAAAAAAGTATATAGTGTTAATGTGTGCAGTATGAATTTAATTCAGATGTGCAATATTTTCCATGTTGTCATTGCCACATGGTTAACATTTAATGTCCTTCCTTGTGGCCTCATTGGATAACGCGTCCATTGGATGCAAACCTTAGAATTTTGCCTACAGTTTTATGGATACTGTCAATTTGGACATAAAACGGTTTTCACCGTATTTTGTTTGTTTGTTGCCTACTATAAAGTAGGGATATATACGAGTGCAAAGTCTTTTTAGTAGTTTTGGACACATTATTTGTATGATTTCCAAATATTTCAAACATTTTCAAACATTTACTTTAAAAGACATCCTACCAAAAAAAACTAAAGTTTCATATTTCATTATAAAGTGTAAAATATTCCAGTATTTCTACAAAAAGATGCCCCTATATGCATTCACAAAGGTCTGGGCTGAGTCACTGACCCACGAACAGCCCACTGGGTGGCACAGTCAATAAATTGAGCCTTTTTAGATAACTGCATTCCAATGCTTTACGAAAATAATGGCATCTGGACAGCTGTGTTTATTTGCCCAAGGAAACTGAAAGAGACAGAAAATGAAAGAGAGGAAGAGAAAGAAAGAGCTATGAGGTGGGTTTGCTTGTATGAAAAGATGCAACACAACTGCACTCGACTGATAACCCTATAGATGGATTACCTCATCAATCATCTGCCGCCACAGTTCTATCCCTCTCCATATAGCACAAGGCAGCTGACGCATTTTGCCTTTTCATTCTATTGTCGACAATGAAAGGCACCACAGCATCTAAGGTTACTAGCTCAGCTCTATTAGCATAATATTTACATAGAGATAAAGAACTTTGTGCAATTCAAAATTTTCTACGGCACGTTCACGCAACGTGATTGATTACCTGTTTTGTAACAAATAAGGATCTTAAATACACAAACATTGGTCCACATGGTTCAGAAACTGTCACCACAAACAGAAAGACTGGACGATGTTTTTATTTGTATTTCTCTCAGTTATTTTACTGCTCGAGTATGCTTCTCAAAAAAAGCTTGGTCAAAAACAGTGATGGGTCTCAACCCAACAAAAAAAAAACAAATGACTGCGAGTCTTTTCTGATTTGGCTGTGGACCACAGGATAAAACAATAGAACAATGCTAAATGTACATAATAATAAGCTATATAAATAGCAAAATAAACTGGCATATCAACTTGTTTTGTTTACATTAAAGGCTGCGTGTCCAATCTAGCTTTGTAGAAGCTTATCAAATTTATGCAGATCTAACAGGGACAAGCTACAGTATGTGGCATCCTCAAAAACCATGTACAAAAAAAACTATAAAATGTTATAGAACATACAAACCATATTAGATACTTGCAACAAGGATGGACAAAATTAAAACGTTTCAAGTGTATTCTACAGAATGAGGGATTTGTCTCATGTATATAAATAACTAACAATGAATAGCTAACTTTGACTGTGTAAATACAGATATTTTTCTGAACAATAAATCAGGTTCTTTGTTTTGTTTTATATTTGTTTTCATAATTTATACCTCACAATGCTGACATTTTCTCACATTTAAGAATTTATATCTCACTATTTTGACTTTTCCTCATAATTACGAATGTATATCTCACAGTTCTGACTTTTTCTTGCTATGACAGGTTTATATCTTACAATTTTGACTTGTTTTCCCCTCAGAAATGTGAGTTTATATTTCACATTCTCCATGTATATCTTGCAATTCTGCCATTTACATCTCACAAGTCTGACTTGTATCACACAGTTATGAGTTTTTATCGCAAAGCTCTTATCTCTTATAACCATTTTTTTTTAAATCTCTCTTTATTTCCTCTGCTATCTCATATCTCGCAATTCTGAGATATTATCTTGTAATTCTGATCTAGTTTTTTTTATCAGAAAATCATTTATTTTGGGCATATTGTTTGGTTAATTCAGTTGATGCACAGTTCCATTTGAAGGTCATTTTTACTCGTTTTTATGTACTGAACGGTTTTGGCACTGTGTTGCCCAATGTAAAATCTTGGACACGCATCAAATCAGTTGAGAGGTACTGATGCAAAATATTCCCGCAAATCACTCGCAAATGCATCCGAGAGGTTTTGACAGCAAGGAAAACATTTCATAACCTTAGAAAAGAGGCTCTGTGACGGTGCTGCATATGGACATGAGCACTCGGTTAAGCCGAGTTTGTTAAACTCAAGCAGAGAGGCTGTCTCTTCTCTAGCAGCAGAGTCGGGAGCACATTAAAGTCATCCCTAAGAGCAGTAAGACAAAAACTACCGCTGCTGGAGAGCTCGTTAAAATTCTATGAGAGAGATGCCATAATGGGCCAAGAGGCCTCGCTATCAAGAAGTTCTTTTTCATGTTCCCACACAAAACACAAGTCCCTCAGCACGTTTTGATGTTCATCTACATCACTTTAATCCTGCCTCCTCTGAAGATGTGTTCTGCCCGCCCACCCCTGTATATTGTCTTTCTGTAACTCATCCTGTCCCATGGAAATTAATAGCATTCATAATATCTAACATTTCCCTGGGAACGTGATCTCTTTGATATCTTTTACACCAATGTATGTAAATGCTCGGATTCAAGCTGGATATAATTATTGATATGCGTGTGCATCTTCAACAGATTTTTGCTGTTTATGAGCATTTAGAAGTAAACATGAGTTTAATATGTATTAATATGCATTCCAAGACTTCAAAGTAGTCAAATTAATCTCCCGAGCCTTAATTCTTTTGAGGAATAAATAAATCCAGCAAACGCACATTAATAGATGTCATTTACAAATAAAACTAACAAAATAAGATTTTAAAGATGTCTAGACATAGTTTTGAACAAGAATGGGGATACAGTCTGTCTTTGGACTGGTGTTAAATAATTAATTTCATCCTAGAAACTGTACTTTATTACTTATTTACTTAAAATGATTGAAATACATTATGATGACATTATCGTTCTTTCAGGAAGTCTTCGTTTCTAATTTTTTGTCTTTTGTATATTTTTGTATGTTTGTGTGTAGGATTCAATATTAAAATGTCAGCTCTTTTATCAGGATTTTTGACAGTTAAAGATGAAAAAGCATTAATATTTTAACATTCTTAAAGTATTTTTATTTTAAACATAATCTCACCAAAATGTGTTTAAAAGTAAAACATTTTAATAATAATATTGTTCATATTGTATAATATGTACAGTTGAAGTCAGAAGTTTACATACACCTTGCAGAATCTGTGAAATGTTAATTCATTTACAAAAATAAGGGGGATCATACAAAAAAACATGTTATTGTTTAATAAGTACTGACCTGAATACGATATTTCACACCACATATGTTTTACTTATAGTCCACAAGAGAAAATAATAATTGAATTTATAAAAATGACACTGTTCGAAAGTTGACATGGTTCTTAATACTGTGCTCACTCTAAGAAATAAAGGTACAAAAGCTGTCACTAGGTGGTACCTTTTAAAAAGGTAAACTTTTGTACCTTTATTTATGAGTGTTGTTACCTGATTGATCCATAGCTATGTTATTTTTCATTAGTGATTAGTTGTTCATGAGTCCCTTGTTTGTCCTGGACAGTTAAACTGCTTGCTGTTCTTCAGAAAAACCTTTCAGGTATCACAAATTATTTGGTTTTCCAGATTTGTTGTGTATTTGAACACTTTCCAAATGACTGTATGATTTTGAGATCCCTCTTTTCACACTGAGGACAACTGAAGCACTCATATGCAACTATTACAGAAGGTTCAAAAGCTCACTGATAAGGAAAAACAATGTACTAAGAGCCGGGGGTGAAAACTTTTTTTAATAGAAGATCAGGGTAAATGTTACTTATTTTGTCTTCTGGGAAACATGTAAGTATCTTCTGTAACCTCTAAAAATGAGAAAAATGTACATATCTTCATTCTGTTCAAAAGTTTTCATCAATTCATTGTAATTCATTAATACAATTATGTAATTATATAAAATGTTATATTATTATTTATTACCTAACTTGTAAGATTGTATTGTTAGTTATCGTTATAATACCATTAAATAAAATATTGTTTATAATTTATAATAGAATTATATTTTTTATTTATACCTTATATTTTATAATATTTAATAATTTTAACATCATTATCAATCATTTACATTTATTAAAAAACATTTAAAAACAATTTGAAAATATTTATAATCTATTTAAAGTCAATGCTTATATTAAATTACCAAATACATTATAATATATTATTAACATTCTTTAATATGATATTGTTTATATTTTATTATATATTTAGCATTTTATATTTAATAACATGCTATAATATTACTATTATAAAACATTATTTTAGTTGAATGTATTATTTATTAATAATATATTATATTGTTATTACATACATAGAAATGTAATAATGTATAAATATTTAATGCATTCATTTAATGCATTCATTATATTAAAAAAGATTCAAGATTTGTATTCGTCACATACACAAATATACAGAATATAACCAGCAGTGAAATGTAAGTCCGGTCCGCTCCATGGACAGTGCAATTATATGTAACACAACACAAGAGAATATACATAAATATAGGTATGAAAAAATAAAATAAGAATAATAAATAATTAAATGTGCAATAAAATATAATGTGCAGGACTGTATACTGTAGACTTGATAAATAATTATATAAGCAGGGATGTGCAAACAGGTTGTACAAGTGAAGAACCCTGAAGAAAAAGTGAAGAAATGTATTCTTATTTTTTTTTATTCCCTGCCTATTTATTTTCAAACAGAAAATCAGAGCAGGGCATCTTATTTATCTAAATCAAATAAAAGGAACACAAAGCTTGTGGAGTCTCAGAAAGCAGATATTCCCTGATGTGTGCTGTGTGGATGTGAATTGGAGCTGTATGTTTTCTTCATTGAGATACTGTTTTAAATAATTCAAAGATGATCGCACTGTTTTGCAAGCTCTATTGATAGGCAGCCTCCCCAGGTATCATGTATTAACATAAAAACATCCACATTTCAGGCACTAAGCAACATAATGGGTCACATAAGAACTGAAATGAGCTTTGGATTTCAATTTGTGTCTGTCTATTTGAGGAAATAAAGCTGTGGGTACGCAAGGACATCAAATAGGATAAAGCAGTGTTTACAAATGTGAACGTATATTGTAATTAGCCTTAATGTCAAACAATGCATCACAGAATGGAAGCAACAGTGTCGCCTTTCTGCTATTATTTAATGTGACAGTTTCATTAATCTCTCCACCCTCATGTTTGATTGCCTTTCACCTGCGCATTCTGGACTTCCAAATTACCTTTTGTGCAGTTACTTGTCAATAGACCACAAAACACATTTTTGAGACAATCAACGACGGAAGTACACAAATGCATAGCAAAGAGAACATGTGCTATCACTTGCTGTGGTGGTATCAAACCTCAATAATCAAGGGGGTGATGAAGTTGCATATATCTGTGCAATTAAGCCGGATCTGTAGTAACTGCTTATAAGAATGTTGACTTTAACTAACTTGCTCAGCAAGAATGTATTCAAACTGTTACCATGACAGCAGTGCTCAAAGCTCAGCAGCAATTATGCTTTTTTTACAGTGCCAAGAATTATTTTCCCATATCGGTAGCTTTCATAAACGGACAGTACACTTTTAAAAATAAAAGTGCTTCAAAAGTTTCTTCAAGTGATGCCATAGAATAATCATTTTTGATTCCACAAAGAACCATTCAGTCAAAGGTTATTTAAAGAACCATATCTTTCTTACCTTTTTATAATCTGAAGAACTTTGTTTCACCATAAAAAACCTTTTGTGAAAGAGAAAGGTTCTTCAGATGTTAAAAGTTCTTTATGGAACCATTTAGACAAAGGGGTTCTTCCATGGCATCGTGAAGCACCTTTATTTTTAAGAGTGCACTCTCTTCTGTACCTGCTCAATGATCTGCCCTGTTGCTCTAAATGTTTTGTATTTGATGCATATTGTAGGTTATTCTGCCAGAATGTCAGAATGACATATTGAAGGAACGATAACCAACAATTTGCCTTTTTTATTTTTGGGACAATTAAACCAAATAAATGAAAAATCCCACACACCACTCGAACTTGCTTGATCACCAAATAACTTTAACAAGCAAATTTTCATTCAACTGCCCTCCTTCAGAAATAAACAGCAAACAATATATATATATATATATATATATATATATAGTGTAAATGCAATATCACACAAGTAGACGTGAGACATGGTTGTTTATAAGCACGCTGTGATTACCTATGGCAGGGTCACCAGACATGATCCTGGAGGGCTGGTGTCCTGCAGAGTTTAGCTCCAACCCTGATTAAACACACCTGAACAAGCTAATCAAGTTCATACTATGGTTGCTTCTCAATATCCCTCCTCGCTTCCTAGCCCCTCTGTCCTCCATCATATGACCGGGAAACCGATCGAGCTCAGCCATCTTGAAGGACATCTCAATTCTCTAATTGCACCGCAAGGAGGCGAGGAACGAGGAGTGAGGAGCCTTCCAGAGGAGCTATGAGCGAGGATACACAGGTGTATCCTATGCGGATGTCTTTTTCATTGAAAAACCCGATGCATGTGTAAATTATCCTCCCCCTTCTCATCTGTTGTAATAATTGTAATATATATTTTACCTTTGCAATTTAAATAAACCATACATGTCATATACTTCAAAAGGGCATCAATGTTTATTAATATTTATTTTGAATTTCTTAAAAAACTTTAACAACATAAGGGCAGATCCTTTTTGGAGCTGATGATGCTCTGAAGTGACGCTACAGGGAGCGAGGATATATCATTTCATTTGATTCAATTCCTCTGTCCTTGAGTCTTTTCCGTGCATACTTCTCTTGCATCCTGAAGTGGTGGAGCTAAGATACGAGGAAAGGAAGCAAGAAAAGGAAACTAGGATGCACAATTAAGAATTGAAAAGAAACCTATGTATAATTGAATCTTCCAGTCAGTGACCCCTGGTGACCCCTGACCAACAGAATGGATATATATATATATATATATATATACATATACAGTATATATACACACATCTTATTAGGACACAAATTAGTGTTTTTTTAAAACATTACATTTATTTTTGAGTTCTTATTTGGCAATGCAGGAAACAACATTTTTTGCTACTTTTTAAAAAACATTTTTATTCTCTAATATCCTATAGTAAACATTTGTTGTAATATTGTGTAAGAATGTCATGCTTGATTTCTATTTCAATTATAGGTCATCAAGTAAAGTATTTTTGCTGTGTAATCTTTGATGATTGTTGTTATGTAAATGTAATAATAACTTTTATATTGTTGCAAACTTCATGCAAACTATATATTTTGTACATTGTTATACATAAGTTTGCATATGTGTTTTACTGTTTTTATCTTGTTGAGTATCTTATTTCATAGATACATATACATATGTATATGTGTGTACACATGCCAAAAAATAAAATAAAAATAGGTGTATAGTTGACCTAAACCTAAATTAAATATTGCTAACTAAAAGTTTGATTAAATTGTTGACAATAAATGATCATTTAAGAGTTTTATGTATTGAACTCAATATTGCAAATTTCAAAATTAAATTCATAAAATTTTCACATAAACAATAAGCTAATGCTTAACAACAACTTTGTAAAACTGTATATTTTCCCACAAGAGGTGGCCATGATGCTTTTAAATGCTACATGTGAGCTAAACAAAGAGTGTATGAACAAAGTCACCAGCTCTAAGTATTACATACATAAATAAGTACTCTTTCGACGTGAAACAAAGAAATGGCACCTACACCTTCCACTACCTCTCCCCATAGCCACCAGAATCACCCCTTTTAGGGTTAAACAGAAACCAAATGCCACAAAAAATAAATCAGAAAATTCCAATCCAATGCTTCATCTATTTTTGGAAAGTTACGCATACAGACGGCAACGCTGTCAAAACAATCCCTGTTCACATGGATCCCTGAGAACAACTACAATTGCTGTATTATGTATGCCAGGCCAGTAGTCAGCAATGTCACTATTTTAAAGAAGCCGTATGGACATCACTGTTTTTCACAAAATCGTGTTTTGATGATAACGTTATAGTTTTCAAAAACGTCCACTTTGAAACTCATTTTCAAAGTTTTCTGGCCCCCAAAATGTTGTTGTTATTTAAATAAATGGCCAAAACGCATTTTCCATTCTTAGATGTATCCACTCAATGTTGTATAAATACCCCCATACGATTTGCATTTGAAAAAAAGTGTGTTAATGTTAATGTATTACCATTATATTTGATAGAGAAATCAAAATGTATTGCATAGTAGGAATGAGCAATTTTTGTTCACATACTTGTGTAGAGTGTGTTATGAGTCTAAAATGTATTTTTAAGAAAGACCCCATGAATACATTGAAATAGAGAAATGCTTCAAGCAGTTTAAGTGGCATAGATATATTTGATATCCCCAATGTAATGTGTAAAACAAATTACAGTACATATTTGGTCATTTATGTTGTCGGTGGCCTGAGGTGAGCCCTTTGTCATTCATAGCTGCAGTCATAATCAAGAGTCCTGGCATTTCTTCCTGCTAAAATATTCTTGTGGAGTCTACACCTCAATGTTTTATTGTAACAGGAAACACGAGGGGAAAAAAGCAATTTCATGCACCAAGACACATAATATATAAACAAAATGGATCCGGATATCCCAGTGAAAGCCATAAAACCTTTATAAGAGGCTCTGTGTAACTAATTCTTCAGAGCTTATATGTAGGAAATGCAGAGCACTGGTCTGTGCAGGCTAGCTGTCCTCACAGCGCTAATGTGAAAACACAGCCTCCGAATGGAAGTTGTATAGTGTGAGAAGTGTGAGTTGATGCTATGGATCACATTAACTTTGCTGGCCTGATCATCTAAGTTGAGAAATGAGGAAATCTTGCCTCATTGGCTCCATTTCTAGTTTCGCTAGAATCTAATGTTTGGTCTGAGGCTGTGAGGGAGCTTGTATGCACTGAAAAGGTCAGTAGCCACACAGTTGTATACAAATCATGGCCTCTGTGTACCACTTTACAAAGCTTTATTCATTCAGTTTTGGCTTTCAGCATGTAAGAGCCAAATATTAGCATATAGCTATATTTAGATGTATCTGATATGGCGGAGTGTTCATTGTGGTGGAGACTTTTCTAAATGTCAGTTTTGCATTCGTAATACAAGTGTGATTTCATTCGCATTCAGGCAACCGCAAAATTCAAACACTAATTGCCATATGGTGTAAAAAAGCAGGAACTTCACTGCTTAGCATTAGCATCTCCATGAGCTCTTTTTGCATACAGCATGGGAATAGATGTAGACATTTATGTGGACAAGTGCAAATACAATGTTCATATCAAATTTGAGTGTCCTAAATAACAAAATAAATACCTCCTTAAAATACCCCTTTCTAGAATGTGAGTTCGGGAAGCAAGAGTCACTGTGAATCAGTTTGTTTATGGATGGTTCATGTCAAACAATGAGTCACAGATTCATGTCCCTGCAGCACTTCTGGTCTACTTTTTTAAAAGTGCTGCTGTGCTTTGCTATTTTCTTCTGATTCAGTTATCTAAATCAGTTGATATACATTCTTCTTTAGTAGTTGTGTGTAATGTATCTGTCCAAGTTTATTGCTAACCCCTTGAGATCCATGTAAACCCCTCATAGTTTTGTTCCAGCTTTCAATATATTATAAATTCTACCATCAGACAGTTAAAAATACAGTATATATTTTGCTTCTTTTAGTAGCTCCAATGTAGTGAGCTACTATCTGGTAGCAGTATGTGGAGTAAACACAGAGAATTCAACCATTTTTATTATAGTGCCTGTATTTGATAACAAGTGTTATGTATGGATCCGTTTAGTTAATGATTCAAATGACTCACGGTCTCCGTGAATGAATCTGAACGAATCGTTCTACTGAAAAGATTCAAAATAATCACTGGGAAGTCAGTGATATGAAAAATCCACACAATTTAGCAATTGTTTTCTGTTGTTAAATGAATGAATAAATAAATAAACACCTTTTATGAATTTTACAATGAAAAAAATGGTAAATGAAAGCTATTGGAAAAGTTACATAAAAAAATATAAGCGTGTAGAAAAATTGAAGTAAATATAAAAACAGGCTTTTTGTTTAGTTTTAGTACCATTAATATACTATTGTCATATTTTGTTAATATTTTAAATTTGTTTTATTTTTGTTGTTGTTATTGTTGCATTTATGTGCTTTTTACTTCCTAATTTGTTTTTATTTTTGAATTGATCAATTAATACATACAGATTGATAAATGCATACATACATAAAACCTTTTTTGAATTATACAATGATAAATTGGTAAATGAAAGCTATTTGAAAAGTGACATGGAAAAGAAAATTATAAAAAAATGGAGTTACATGTAAAAATTGGCTTTTGTTTAGTTTTATTACCATTAATAGACTATTGCAGTTTTTTATACTATATTAACGAATATACTATTGTAGTTTTATTATTATTATTATTATAGCAAGCTTCGTTTTTTTTATTGAATTCAACTTAATTAAATGAAAAAGCACTGGTGTGAGAAGTGTGAGTTGATGCTATGGATCATATTAACTTTGCTGGCCTGATCATCTAAGTTGAGAAATGAGAAATCTTGCCTCATTGGCTCCATTTCTAGTTTCGCTAGAATCTAATGTTTGGTCTGAGGCTGTGAGGGAGCTTGTATGCACTGAAAGGTCAGTAGCCATACAGTTGTATACAAATCATGGCCTGTGTACCACTTTACAAAACTTTATTCATTCAGTTTTGGCTTTCTTTCTGAGACAAATATCAGCATAGCTATATTTAGATGTATCTGATATGGCTGTTCATCGGGTGGAGACTTTCTAAATGTCAGTTTTGCATTCGTAATACAAGGTGTGATTTCATCTGCATTCAGGCAGCAAAATTCAAACACTAATTGCCATATGGTGTAAAAAGCGAGGAACTTCACTGCTTAGCATTAGCATCTCCATGAGCTCTGCTGGAAGATGTATTGTCTCTTACATCTTATGATCCAGCAGGAAGTGCTCTGCATATCAAATGGTGGGCTGATAAAACAAAATAAATACCTGAGCCTTCTCAGCTTTCTAGAATGTGAGTAGGAAGCTGCTGAGTCACTGTGAACGTTTGTTTATGGATGGATGGTGGAGGCAAACAAGGGAGTGGCTCGCAGTAGACTTGATGCACTCTCTGGTCTACTAAAAGCCTCCCAGCTGTGCCTCCCATTCCTTCCAGATCTTCAGTGAGATCATGTAGGCATGGGATAAACCATATTCAGCCGCATCCATCGGTGTATAAGCATAAGTTATGCTGACATCCCCTTGAGGCACGAGCGCAGATATGCGTTGATGCCCCTAGCTTTCAATATAAAAACAAAACAAAAAACAGGGTATTTTTTAACCTGGATCGAATGTTATTAGGCTTCCTCTCATTTAAGAGAGTCCTTTTGCTGAAGTCTCTGCTCTCCAGAGCTCTGCTTGAACCGCACTATTAGTAGTATAGTAGTAGTATGGATCTATAGTTAATGATTCAAATGACTCAGTCTCCGTGAATGAAATTAGCCATCAACCTGTCCATACATACACAACATACATATGGGAAGTCAGGGTAGACAGAACAGGAAGACAGCGTATTAAGAAAAATACAGCTTTTACATGAGGAGAGAGAGGAGGAAAAAAATGTTTAACCCCCAGACTATGCTCCATTTGGACAGTCTGAAAAAAAAAAAAACACCTCAGCACAAAAGCACATATACCATAAACACATGACTTGCAAAAAACATATCCAGTAAATATAAAACAGGCTTTTGTCCAGTAGTACCATTTATATACTGTAATATTTTGTTAATATTTTACAATTTGTTACAGAGGCAGTTGAATGGGGGAGTAATGTCTGTAGTCCTAATGGGAGCAAGAGTCTACACTGATCAATTCTCTCAGGGTACAGTTATAAAGGCATACATACATAAAACCTTTTTGAATTATAAAGATAAGATTGAATTGTTGTGACTTTTGGGGTGAACAGCTGCAAACTTCCACAGCTCATTCTCTTTGTCCATTCTGATCTCTGAAATCACCAAGTTTCAGTTGCAGTTTGTTAAATTCATCATGATGGCATCCATATTCGGTTTATAGTCTCAGTCTCATTGCTGACCACTCTTCCCACAGCTTCAATCAAAACGGGCAGCCTTGTGAGACTTTGGACAGCTGTTCCGTCTTCCGAATTTTACGATAACCCAGGGTAAAGCCTAATCCAATCAGCAGAATACCTGTTATCATGGTGCCGAAAGGTAGATATCCTCAGCGTCCTCATGAATAAAACACACAATGCACTTGACGATTTGGCCACCTCCTATGCATCCCTCGTATATCCGGCGTGACGTCCCGTCAGGACAAACAGGCGCCCAGAACCCAGACTTGTCTTCAGAAGATGTTCAAGTGTGACTAACCAGTTGATCAAATCCATAATTTTCTAGTTTGGATCCGTGTCAGCGTGCAGAAAGAGTCTCTTCAATAGATGGATGGGCGAGACAGCAGAAGCAAGCAGGGAGGAAAAAAGGGTAGGGCGGAGGTGAAATATCTGGGAAAGCTACCTCTGTTCTCGAGAGGGGCAATCATCTGAGCTCGGGTCCAGCTGCTGCTAGCTGAGGGCGCTGAGTGTAGTCAGGTCTCCTCTCACTTTAGAGAGTCGCTATGCTGAGATCTCCACTCTTAAGAGCTCCTGTACCTGGATCGAGTGTTGCTTGGCCTTCTCTCATTTAAGTGAGTCATTCTGCTGAAGCCTCCTCTCAGAGCTCATGGTGGGCTGATAAAGGCGGAGAGGCTATTTGTGAGCCTTGCTAGCTTTCTCTAGCTCTGGTGTATGTCAGGTCTCCTCTCACTTTAGAGCGTCGCTATGCTGAGATCTCCACTCTTAAGAGCTCCTGTACCTGGAGGGGAGTGGGCTTCCTCTCATAGACTTGATGAGTGAGTCATCTCTTGGCATAACCTCCCAGCTCCGTGAGCTCCGATTCCGCACTATTGATGTGTATGCTCTATGTAGGCCTTGGGATAAACCATTTCCCGCATCCATCGGTGTAGTCAGGTCTCCTCTCACTTTAGAGAGTCGTTATGCTGAGACCTCCACTCTTAAGAGCTCCTGTACCGGATGGGCATTCTACCTGGATCGAGCCCCAGCTCTCCAGGCTTCTCTCATTTAGACTCCTATTAGTATGAAGTCTCTGCTCTGTGAGCACTATTAGTATATTGGCTCTATTGTGAGCCTTGCTAGCGCTGAGTGAGTCAGGTCTCCTCTCGCTTTAGAGAGTCGCTATGCTGAGACTTCCACTCGTAAGGGTTCCCCTACCTGGATCAAGTGTTGCTAGGCTTCCTCTCATTTAAGATAGTCATTCTGTTGAAGCCTCCGCTCTCCAGAGCTCCGCTTAGACCGCACTATTGGTGTGTAGGCTCTATTGTGAGCCTTGCTAGCTTTCTCTAGCGCTAAGTGTAGTCAGGTCTCGTCTCAGTTTAGAGAGTCGTTATGCTGAGACCTCAACTCTTCAGAGCTCCTGAACCAGGATTGAGTGTTGCTAGGCTTCCTCTTGTTTAAGAGAGTCATTCTGCTGGAGCCTCCGCTCTCCAGAGCTCCACTCAGACAGCACTATTAGTATGTAGGCTCTATTGTAAGCCTCGCTAGCTGTCTTTAGCGCTGAGTGTAGTCAAGTCTCCTCTCGCTTTGGAGAGTCGTTATGCTGAGACCTCCACTCTTAAGAGCCCCCCAACTTGGGTTGAGTGTTGTTAGGGCTTCCTCTCGTTAGAGAGTCGTCCTGCTGAGGCCTCCACTCTTCAAGAGCTCCGTCTCTGGCAGTAATAGGAGAATGTAGGCTCTTTTTGAGCATCACTAACTGCCTGTGGCATTGAGTGTAGCCAGGTCTCCTCTCAATTAGATAGTCGCTATGCTGAGACCTCCACTCTTAAAGAGTTCCCCTACCTGGATCGAGTGTTAGGCTTCCTCTCGTTTAAGAGAGTCATTCTACCGAAGGCTCTGCTCTCCAGAGCTCCGCTTAGGCAGCAACATTAGTATGTAGTCTCTATTGTGAGCCTCGCTAGCTGTCTTTAGCGCTGAGTGTAGTCCGGTCTCCTCTCGCTTTAGAGAGTCGGTATGCTGAGACCTCCACTCTTAAGAGCCCCCCAACTAGGGTTGAGTGTTGTTAGGCTTCCTCTCGTTTAGAGAATCGTCCTGCTGAGGCCCCCACTCTTCTGAGTTCCGTCTCTGGCAGTAATAGGAGAATGTAGGCTCTTTTTGAGCATCACTAACTGCCTGTGGCGTTGAGTGTAGCCAGGTCTCCTCTCAATTAGAGAGTCGTTATGCTGAGACCTCCACTCTTAAAGAGTTCCCCTACCTGGATCGAGTGTTAGGCTACCTCTCGTTTAAGAGAGTCATTCTACTGAAGCCTCTGCTCTCCAGAGCTCCGCTTAGACAGCACCATTAGTATGTAGTCTCTATTGTGAGCCTCGCTAGCTGTCTTTAGCGCTGAGTGTAGTCTGGTCTCCTCTCGCTTTAGAGGGTCGGTATGCTGAGACCTCCACTCCTAAGAGCCCCCCAACTAGGGTTGATGCTAGGCTTCCTCTCGTTTAGAGAGTAATTCTGCTGAAGCCTCCACTCTCTAGAGCTCCGCTTAGGCAGCACTATGCACAGGATCTTTCTTGAGTCTCACTAACTGCCTCTGGCGTTGAGTGTAGCCAGGTCTCCTCTCAATTAGAGAGTCGTCATGCAGAGACCTCCACTCTTAAGAGTTCCCCCACCTGGATCGAGTGTTGCTAGGTTTTCTCTCGTTTTAGAGAGTCATTCTGCCTAAGCATCCACTCTCCAGAGCTCCGCTTAGGCAGTACTATGTGTATGCTCTTCCTGAGCCTCACTAGCTGTTCATAGCGTCGAGTGTAGAAGTCTCCTCTCAATCTAGAGAGTCGCTTTCTGAGACCTCCACTCCGAGAGCCATACTCTGGTGAGCTAGTCTATGATGGCGAGCTTTGAGCTTGCCTGAAGAGGGGTTTTGACTCTAGTTCTGCTGGGCAGGGATGGTGTTCCTTGAGTCTGTGACTTAGGAATCCAGTTTTTGGACACTCTTTCCCTCAGCATGGCGGCGCTGGCATAGCGTTCCCATAGCGCCCTCTAGAGGACGCAGTGTAGAAGTTCCCTTCGAAAGGGAACGTCTCAGGTTATATATGTAACCATAGTTCCCTGAGAATAGGAAACGAGACACTGCGTCTCTTGGCCATGCTTCGGGGCATTCCTGTTGGCGTCCCCTTTGAAAAAAGAGGATGACATGTTCCACAGGCGCCCTTTTATGCCCGCGGGCGCTCATTTGCTTACGTCATAGGCTTCCACCTTCCAATGTCAAGTGCATTGTGTATTTTTATTCATGCTTCAGAGACCGATCACGCTGAAGGCGTTCCCATAGTGCCCTCTAGAGGACGCAGTGTCTCGTTCCCTATTCTCAGGGAACTATGGTTACATATGTAACCTGAGACGTTCCCTATCGATACTACACTTCGTACTGCGTCTTATTTAAGACGCTAGGGGAAACTACTTTTTCTTCGATTCTGAAGCCTTTTTTTTAGCATCCATTGCTTTGTGCAGTGCGCTGAAATGAACCAATGGCTCAGCAGCGGAGTTGCACAGCCTATGGCTGGAAAGCCCGCCAAAGCCCACCAGAATGGATGGGGCATCTGGCTATATAATATGGGCATTCGCCAAGGCTCCACAGATTTCTTCTCCTTCAGCGAAGAAGCTACAAGATCTTTGCTCTATGAGACTCAAAGCCTTAGCCGTTGAACGAGCCATCGCAGCGGATCCAGACCTCACTCTGATCGGCCGACTCGCCACTTCTCAGCAGCTGGTCCACGGATTCCATGCCGCCATCCTGCAACTCTCTCTTTAGAGAACTCCTCTATAAGAGCAAATTTATTTGCCATTGTTGTAAATGCCGCACCGTTTTTGTCATTTGTGCAGGAAAAAACCTGGTCCTGCAGTAGAAGGATTCGCTGAATGCTTCACAGCCACACAGAAATCCCAGGCAATGCGACACTTCCTGCCTAAGCTCTCCAGCTCTGCAGCTGCATCTAGTCACCCCAAGATGGCGCCGACTCAGCAGCCAGCGAAAGTCACGCCACCAGCTGTTCAGCCAGCCGCCAAGCCCGAGCCCCGCCTCTCACAATCGTCCAGACGCCACCCACCAAAGGGCCAGGGACCCCAACCCAAGATAGTACTAGACGTCTTCTGATCGAATGGACAGGAAGAGGAAAGGGCTAAGTACCGCTAAGACCACCCCTCAAAAAGCCTCTGTTATGCCTCCTTACTGTTCAGTTCCTGGTGCGGACAGCAGAGTGTTTGTCAAAAATACTGATATTCTGCTTTTCTGACAGAGGCAAGTGAGATATAGGCACTTGCTGTAGTGTGGATTGGAAAGGTGAATGGGTCATGTAGGAAAAACTCAGTTTTTATACACCTGAAAGTGATGACTGTCTGAAAAACTGATTGAGAGGAGTGGGGAGGAAGAGGAGGTCAGCTGTGTCCTTTACTGAACTGTTTCTAATAAATTCTAAATCAAGATCTGAATAAATGAGCGTTTATATGGTAGTATTAGATATAAATGTCATTCACAATTTAAGGTCACATTAGGAAGTCTAATGTGATTAAATTAGAGAGCATCTGCTCTGACTGAATATGCAAGATGGCATCCTGCTCTCATGAATGAGCTTGGAAATGAAACAGCTGTAAGTAGATGCAAGTAAAAGGTGCTGTACAGCCACATCATTTACCAGTATTGCACATTTCTTTGCCAGTTTTGTAGCTACCTTTAATCAGTTGGTGTGAATGTGATTTTTAGTCGATGCATGAAGTCATTTTCTCCCAATTTCACAAAAGCGTCCTGGCAGAGTAACCACAGGTGTAGAGAATCACATTAACATGTTCCACAAATATTTCACAACCAGAAAGTATTCAGATTTCATTTTGAACAGTATATTTACTTTTTATTATTTGAAACCTTTTTTAGTGGATTGTGTTAAATGTGTTTGTGCTACAAATAAGATTATACAGAAGCACCATATTGACAGCTGCAGTTGTGAGCAACATTAGGGTGGTTTTCAGTGGCAGAGTCAAATGGGCCATTAAAACAATAAAAGCTTCATGATGATTTCTTAATTCTACAACATACACAATTAAGCTAATATTTAGACATAAAAACCTACCAGTTAGCTGATGACCTCAGAAACTAAAGCAAGTTTGTGTGGTATAATAAAATAATATATTAATCCAGTGCTAACTAGAAAACTAAGAGTGTCCGTGTGTCTTTTTAATGAGAACGAGAAGCTGCAGAGGCAGCGTGTTAGTGCTGCAGTAAAGTCAGCAATTGGACATATTTTATGTTTATATATATATATATATATATATATATATATATATATATATATATATATATAAGGCAACATTATATAGTAGTATAGAAATATAATGCTTTTATTTTTTATAAAGCTTTTATATGTATATTTTATAATTTGTTTTGTATTTTTATATTTAAGCAGTGCTTTAATTTGATATATTATATTGTGAAGTAAATAAAAATTAAGTATTACATGCATAACTTTTTTGAATACTTTGTATTATATTATATTTATATTTCTGCAGTAACATTAAGCATTGCTTTAAGGTGATATATTATATTATATAATATTATATTATACTATATAAGTTTATCATATATATATATATATATATATATATATTCTATTCAGTCATTTAGCAGATGCTTTTATCCAAAGCGACTTACAAATGAGGACAACAGAAGCAATCAATTGTAGCATTAAAACAACTAAAAACAGATCCAAAACTAAAAGCTAAAACTTTATAAATACTACATATACACATTTTAAAAGTAAAGAAATTGAATAAAAATGACAATTGAATACAACTAAATTTAATAGCTTAACATTTAAATGAAAAACAAAAAATAAAGCTAAAACAATTTGAAATATTAAAGAACAAAAGGTATGAGAGTATAATAATGATTTCAACATAACACTAAGCCAAACGCCAAAAAACAACTACATACAGGTGCTGGTCATATAATTAGAATATCATCAAAAGTTGATTTATTTCACTAATTCCATTCAAAAAGTGAAACTTGTATAATGTATACATTCATTCCACATAAACTGATATATTTCAAGTGTTTATTTCTTTAAATTTTGATGATTATAACTGACAACTAATGAAAACCCCAAATTCAGTATCTCAGAAAATGTAAATATTACTTAAGACCAATACAAAGAAAGGATTTTTAGAAATCTTGGCCAACTGAAAAGTATGAACATGAAAAGTATGAGCATGTACAGCACTCAATACTTAGTTGGGGCTCCTTTTGCCTGAATTACTGCAGCAATGCGGTGTGGCATGAAGTCGATCAGTCTGTGGCACTGCTCAGGTGTTATGAGAGCCCAGGTTGCTCTGATAGTGGCCTTCAGCTCTTCTGCATTGTTGGGTCTGGCATATCCCATCTTCCTCTTCACAGTACCCCATAGATACCCCATAGATGTTCTATGGGGTTAAGGTCAGGCGAGTTTGATGGCCAATTAAGAACAGGGATACCATGGTCCTTAAACCAGGTACTGGTAGCTTTGGCACTGTGTGCAGGTGCCAAGTCCTGCTGGAAAATGAAATCTGCATCTCCATAAAGTTGGTCAGCAGCAGGAAGCATGAAGTGCTCTAAAACTTCCTGGTATACGGCTGTGTTGACCTTGGACCTCAGAAAACAGTGGACCAACACCAGCAGATGACATGGCACCCCAAACCATCACTGACTGTGGAAACTTTACACTGGACCTCAAGCAACGTGGATTATGTGCCTCTCCTCTCTTCCTCCAGACTCTGGGACCCTGATTTCCAAAGGAAATGCAAAATTTACTTTCATCAGAGAACATAACTTTGGACCACTCAGCAGCAGTCCAGTCCTTTTTGTCTTTAGCCCAGGCGAGACGCTTCTGACGCTGTCTGTTGTTCAAGAGTGGCTTGACACAAGGAATGCGACAGCTGAAACCCATGTCTTGCATACGTCTGTGCGTAGTGGTTCTTGAAGCACTGACTCCAGCTGCAGTCCACTCTTTGTGAATCTCCACCACATTTTTGAATGGGTTTTGTTTCACAATCCTGTCCAGGGTGCGGTTATCCATATTGCTTGTACACTTTTTTCTACCACATCTTTTCCTTCCCTTCGCCTCTCTATTAATGTGCTTGGACACAGAGCTCTGTGAACAGCCAGCCTCTTTTGCAATGACCTTTTGTGTCTTGCCCTTCTTGTGCAAGGTGTCAAAGGTCGTTTTTTGGACAACTGTCAAGTCAGCAGTCTTCCCCATGATTGTGTAGCCTACAGAACTAGACTGAGAGACAATTTAAAGGCCTTTGCAGGTGTTTTGAGTTTCCACTTGATTTACATTTATCCAAAGCGACATACAATTACATTCAGATTATACATTTTCATTAGTATGTGTGTTCCCTGGGTATCGAACCCACAACCTTTTTGCGCTGCAAACGCAATGCTCTACCACTGAGCCACACAGGAACACAGGAGTTAATTAGCTGATTAGAGTGTGGCACCAGGTGTCTTCAATATTGAACCTTTTCACAATAGTCTAATTTTCTGAGATACTGAATTTGGGGTTTTCATTAGTTGTCACTTATAATCATCAAAATTAAAAGAAATAAACACTTGAAATATATCAGTCTGTGTTGAATGAATGTATACATTATACAAGTTCCACTTTTTGAATGCAATTTGTGAAATAAATTTAACTTTTTGATGATATTCTAATTATATGACCAGCACCTGTATATGTGTATTTACAACAACACACACACACACACACATGTCAGGGTTCTGTCACTTTGGTCTAGTTTATTCATGGTTTTGTGACAGAGCCGTGACACTCCCTTCTTGTCTTGTTTTCTGGTGAGTGCGCGGCTTCGAGTGTGCTCGAGCCGCACTCTCTCTTGTCTACGTGCTCTGTTTCATGTTAGAGCGTGGTGTTGATCCCACATATCTTGTTTCCTGATTATTGGTTAATTTGCCACACCTGTGTTATCTCGTCACCCTCCTCATTTGCTTCATTTATAATCTCCTTGATCCCACATATCTTGTTTCCTGATTATTGGTTAATTTGCCACACCTGTGTTATCTCGTCACCCTCCTCATTTGCTTCATTTATAATCTCCTTGATCCCACATATCTTGTTTCCTGATTATTGGTTAATTTGCCACACCTGTGTTATCTCGTCACCCTCCTCATTTGCTTCATTTATAATCTCCCTTGATCCCACATATCTTGTTTCCTGATTATTGGTTAATTTGCCACACCTGTGTTATCTCGTCACCCTCCTCATTTGCTTCATTTATAATCTCCTTGATCCCACATATCTTGTTTCCTGATTATTGGTTAATTTGCCACACCTGTGTTATCTCGTCACCCTCCTCATTTGCTTCATTTATAATCTCCTTGATCCCACATATCTTGTTTCCTGATTATTGGTTAATTTGCCACACCTGTGTTATCTCGTCACCCTCCTCATTTGCTTCATTTATAATCTCCTTGATCCCACATATCTTGTTTCCTGATTATTGGTTAATTTGCCACACCTGTGTTATCTCGTCACCCTCCTCATTTGCTCCCTTTATAATCTCCTTGTGTCTGCAGTCCTGTGCGAGTTTCATCGTTGAATGTTGTCTGTGTCTGGCGCCCTGTCCTGCCCTGTCCTGTCCTGCCCTGCCCTGCCCTGTCCTGTCCTGTCCTGTCCTGCCAGTCCGTTTTCCCCTACAGGGTAGTTTTTGTTTGTTGATTTTATTTTATTATTATAAAGCCCTTTTTCCTCCTGCAAGGGAGTCCTCGCTCACATCCTTCCACCCACCCTGACAACATATATACATATATATATATTTACAGTCCTATATGAACACAGTTACAAATTCAATATATATACTGTATATATATATATTATTTCATTTCCATTTAGTTTGTCGAAGTATTAAAATAACTCAAATTACATAAAACCAAAACTTAATAAAATATTTATGTCTGTATAATTTAACAAAAATTAAAATAGATAAATACAAATCAAACGACAGTAGTTTATCAGTAATCCTAAAAAATAACATTGCTAAACTTACTTACACATAGTAAGAGATGGCTATAAAAACTGAAACAGAAGTGAAACAAGTAGTAGGAAAGAAGAGAAATAAAAAGCAATACTTATATGCTTTGCCGGTGTCCCTGCCCGAGTCGATGGTCTTTACACTCTTCGGTCTTCACACGAGGAGGCCTTCACACGATGGCTTCCGCGACCGCTGCCGCGGTAAACTAAGCTTTTTTTATACCCGTCTAACAAAATACTAATTCAATTCAGCTGGACACACTTTCCTTATTTTTTCACAACAAATGGCCAAGCAAGTGCAGACACTGACAAGATACGCAATACAGAGCGAGACCAAACGTGATATCAGCACGTCTCCACACAGTAAACAAAACAAGCGTTTATCATAAGGTAGTAAATAAATGTTAAATAGATGCAAAACTAATCAATGTATTTATTTATTTACTTGCTTGCTTACTTATTTATTTTTACCATATAACTTTTCTTAACCATTAAAAACATTTTGTGAAGCCAAAGACACAGTTTTCCCCTTTGCTGATGATAATGTTTCAACTCTAAACAAAAGTAAATACATAAGGGAGTAAAGGGAATGTGCTCTTTTAAAACATTTGTTGGCATGAACCAGTTGGCAGCATATTAATATGTTCCACTCATTTGCTAAAATTAGCTATATCTTGCAATGAATTTTAAATAGGAACATCATGAAATCTGCAATTTGCACACATATATTTATCTAAAATTGATTGATCTGTGGCGATGTACCATTTGTACTGCTGTTTCCTGCAGCCTCGCTTGAAAGCGTTTTCTTGACTGATTGTGTTTGCAGTCATCCAAAACACTGACCAACTCAAATAAAATATCCTGGATCGGCAAAACCTTTTAGCTGTGTGCTCCGCTGATCACGAAAATGCCTTTCAAAAGAGGAACACAGTTGATGAGTTTATCACTGAAATAATTCACTTTTTTCATAACCTTTTATTCTTTAGCATACTTATTAGTAGTGCATCAACTGAAGTATTTAAAAGGAACATTTATGTCTCTTTCACAAACAGATGCATTTGAAGTGCTTTAAAATTACTAGCCTTGTGTCCTCACTGCATGTCAGACATGATTGTCTTGAGTCTGTGGGTGTCAAGGTGGTAAGTTTCCTCTTCCATTTCTCCCTCTCTTGAATTTCTACATTTCTTTCTCTCTTCCGCCCTTCAGATTCAGAGGTATGTTGGTAAATGCTACACACAAGTATCTCATTTAATTCAGGGCCAAGGGGGCACAGTTTGAAGACTCTCTTTATGTGTTTGGCATTGGGGAGAGAGTACAGTATTAACTGTATGAATGCCTCCCCTGGGGAAGAAAATATTTGTTAATAACTTTTCCACTGGATTTCTTACCATCTGTGTAATGCAGCAATGCAGTTACCAACAACACAGCAGGCCTTGAGGAAACCTGGAAAAATGGCAGCACACCTGTGTTCTTTGTTTGATGCATTAATTATCTGTTTTTATCATGACTGAAGGCCATTAGAGATTTGGAAGCAGGGTTGTCAACAGACATTCCACACAAAAAAAGAATAAAAAATATATTTTATTTATAAAAAATAAATCAATAAAGTTACACACTGCAGAACGTTTTATAAATTATGTGACTAACCATTATAGGGCTGTTACCAACTAAATAAAATCAGTATTAACAAAATTTATCTTTGCACTGCAAATGTGCCATAGAAGCTTGACATTTAGATTAATTTACATAGATGTCTTAATGCAGCTCTGAGGTGGAATGAATGCATTTACGTTGTAATTACAATTCTATAAATAATGTTATGAGATTACTGTTATAAATATATGAAATGTTGATTTGTTCAAAACAGCTGATTCATCCATGAACAAAGCAATGGTCACACTTCATTATAAGGTTCAATTATTGTATTTAACAAACCATTAACTATGACTTTTGCCGCAACAAACTCCTAATTTGCTGCTTAATAGTCAGTAAGGTCAAGAATATGGTCAGGCAGAATATGTGATTTATAAGTACTATTTAAACAGTCAATATGTTAATAATAGACATGCTGATAAGCAACAAGTTCATAGGGAGAATTGTTCCCTCTATAAAAGTGCTAAAGTGTTGCTAATATTTTGAATATTCACAAGCACACAAAAAAAATATAATTAAATATTTGTAAAAAAAATAATAATAATAATACAAATGTAAAAAGAAAATCATATCCTAATCTAAATTTTGTTGCCATTTTGGGTGTCAAACTCAATTCTTGGAGGGTCGCAGCCCTGCAGAGTTTAGTTCCAACCCTGCTCCAACACAAAAACTGTGTATTTTTCAACTAAGCCTGAAGGACGTGATTAGCTGGATCAGGTGTGTTTGATTAGGGTTGGAGCTAAACTCTGCAGGGCTTTGGAACTCTAGGAATTGAGTTGGACACCCCTGGCCTAAGTTATCTTGCTGTACTGAGATGTTTCATGGTGGTTTAATTTAGCAGCAGTAACAAACAATGATGAAGCTTAGGATAAACACTAGTGCTACCTGGCTGTCACAAATGAAGGCAGTGAATGGACTTGGATGCTGCTCCGCAGGGTGATGAACTTAGAAATTAAATGAAAATTAAAATATAAAATTAATGAAGAAAAAAGCACAGATGCTAGCAGCAGTTGAGGTATAGCTGTGCATGTTCCTGCTTGGAAGAAATATAATAATAATTAAACACAGAAGATACAGAACCTGCTATGTGGGTTACATATAGTGAATCTCAGGCACATTTGTTCAATGTTTAAACATAACATTATGGTAAAGAGCTGTAGTTGTTGAATTGGACTAAATAAATTAATGTTTTCAATTTCAAACTTTAAATACTCTGAATTAAGTTTTGTATGAATCTAAGCACATTCATTCATAAAACAGGAACAAAATGTGTAACTTGTTTAACTGCAAGTGAAGTATATAACTAATGTATCTTATACTATTATTATTTGTTTTTGATCTGAAGCAACACGGTTTGTGGAGGTTCATCATATTTAACCCATATTGTTGTGGGGAAGTCCAACCCTTTTGAATGGTGTCTTAATTACAGGTGACAGGTGCGGCGGGGAATCATAACTCAGGTGATTGAGATCGGGCGATTGTGGTGGCTGGTGACTGAGGTGAATCCCTGACAGAATTATGTTTAAATGCAAATCTAAAATTAAAAATAATGACAGGCCTATTGTTTATGTGATTATGATCCTGATGAAAAAAGACTGCTACTATGATTACTAAGCCATTTAACTGAGGTGAATCCTGACAGAATTATGTTTAAATGCAAATCTAAAATTAAAAATAATGACAGGCCTATTGTTTATGTGATTATGATCCTGATGAAAAAAGACTGCTACTATGATTACTAAGCCATTTATTTTTGTTTAACATTTACTATTTAATTCATTTTGCATTTCCCCCTTAAACTCAGCACAGAAAAAAGTGAAAGAAATCACAGATTAGTTTAAGCCTGTGTACCAAGATAACTTGAAGACCCCTTTAAACAGCACCTCAGTCAGACATCTTCTGAATTTCAATATAATAGTATCATGATATCTCTCTTCCCATCTAAACCAGCCTCAATACAGCACTCAGTACAATTCAAATGATATGTTTTGTCAAACACTATTGGCACAGAATCCCCCTGTGGTCGGCACTAAGGCAGTCAGTGATGCAATAAAGCCGTAGAAAGTCCTCCACAGTTCCATCCGGCCGTGTGAAATTGTATTGATCAGTGCTGCAATTAGAGAAGACTATTGAAAAATAATGATTCCCTTCTATACGTATGCATAGATATTGCTCTGAGAGATGCCTGGAGGTTGAATGGCTTTTTCGACCGCTTCACAACGCATGCCAGGCAATTAATGACGTCTTCTATTTCTCATTACAGTGGGTGTCAGCATCATCTGTGCCCGGGGCTCAAGGGCAGTGCAGTCTCCTGAAACACAAACACAGAGCTGCGCCGGCTTTATTATGTGTACATGGCAGTGCCTCCGTTATTTTAGAGGAACAAAATGGAGGTATGATTCCAGCCCACTTTAAACGGCTTTGTGGGGATAACTTCACCCAGCTCTGCATTTTCAGTTTGATGCGGTTGGTAGCAGTCTGAACATTTAAATACGATACAATTCAATTTCAGTCACGCTGCAGTGGCGTGATTGGATTTATCTTGCCAGCGCTTGCACTGGGTATACCAATGATAATTACAACTGATGGGAAGTGTTTGCGCTGTGTGTATCGCTTGTAATGAGATTCTCTTCAGCCTTATCAGAGATGGTAGTTTTGGGAGACTCTGGCCCTCATCGCTCAGGTTTGTGCTTGTGTCTGTTTGGATGCGTTTGCATGAATCTGAATTCCAAAGGCTGTTGAGGGAGCTTTTCTATTCTCATTCCCATCACAATCAGCCAGTCAATATCAAGCAGCCTCAAGATACTGTTTTACATCATAAAGCGGCAGGTTTGATTGGGACGAGTTTCAGCAAGGAATATATTCAATAAAATTGAATTTTTCTCCTCAATATATTTATATTTATCACCAGTTTAATGAGCAAATTAGTGTTATACATATATGTATAGGAGAGTATCACGGTCCATTCTGATGATTGATCACACAGTATGTCTGTGATCAATAACCGTATTAAAGTGATTTAAAGTCACCATAAAAACAGATATTAACCCTATTTACTGTCTAATAGAAGATATTGGTTCTATTATGTGCAGTTTATCAGAAATAATGATATGCCACCAACAAGTTTGGGGTTGGTAAGGATTTTTAATGTCTTTGAAAGAAAGTAAAAGAAAGTAGAGTAAAAACAGTACATTTTAAAATGCTTTTACAATTTAGAAAAAGTTTTCTGTTTTAATACATTTAAAAAATAAATGTATTTCTGTGATGGCATATATCATTCCAATAAGCTGATTATTTTATCTGTAATATAATAAGGTTAGTCGGTGAATAGAAAGTTACAAAAACACAATTGATTATAATTAGCATTACTATGTGTGTGGGTGTGTGTGTGTGTGTGTGGGCATGTTTATGTGGTTTATGAGGACACAATTTTGTATAATGACATGGGAATGACATAGGTATTACAAGGAGAAGGTGATTTATGAGGACATTTTCAGTGTCCCCATAATTTAAAATGCTTATAAATCATACAGAGTGAGTTTTTTGGGGGGGAAAGTAGAAATGCACCGTCTCCTGTGAGGGCTAAGTTTAGGTGTAGGGTAGGTGTAGGGCAATAGCACATACAGTTTGTACAGTATAAAAACCATTACGCCTATGGAGAGTCCCCATAAACCATAAAAACCAACATGTTTTTTTTTTTTTCATGGTTGTGTGTGTGTGTGTGTGTGTGTGTGTGTGTGTGTGTGTGTGTGTGTGTGTGTGTGTGTGTGTGCGTGTGCATATGCAGTATTTATGTATATATGTATGAAGGCTACAGTAAGAATAAAATTAAAGACTGATCCTAAAATATTAATGTAACAGTTCGTAGATCGTGAAGAAGTAGGCGGGAACCGGCGAACATTGACTGTATTAATAAAATAAACAGACACAAAAGAAAAGCAGCCCCTCACGGACGACTGCCGTAAACAAAAAACAAAATAAAAGTCCACTGTCGTCACTCCTCCTTTTATCCTTCCAGAGCTCCTCCGTGGGACTCGAGACCGGTGAGTGGTGCAGGTGTCACTCATTATTATTTACTCCACCGGCCTCGCTCCGTTCCCACGGCTCTCGCCCCACTCGTCACAATTAATTAAGATTATTATTTGTATTCATCTTTAATCTAGTGTAAAATAGTTTTTGTTTTGTTTGTTTTTTTAATCTTCCCCTACAATCATGCCATAGAGACACATTTCAATAACCAACCAATCCCCAATAGATAAAATCAATTTCCGCTCAACATTTTTGTCCCAATAAACATCCTGTTTCACTTGGAAATACATCAGATTTCATCAACAAATTTGGTTGTAAAAACCATTTCATGTTAACTTGACAGGCTTGTCCATGTAGGACACCAATATAGCTGTACCATAATAAACACCATCTATTCCACATTAAGGAAGTTCATTCATGGCAGTCTTATATATATTTTGTAAAAATAAACATTCCTTATCAAAAGTCCATAAACAAGCCTCCCATGTAATCTTCCTTCCATATTTAGATCCTTCCCCAACAGACTACCTTGGATTGAAGTTTTGCGGTTGACAGCAGAGCCCATATGGCTTTCTGCCACTCTGAGTTCTGAGACGAAGAACCACAAAGAGACATCTGTGGCCCAGTTAATGGAGGAAATGCTTTTAAACTCAACTTAAATCTCAACTTAATGCATGAAATGTATTTAATAGTCCAACAGCTCCAGGATTCCACCCTGTGTCAGTATAATTGTAGTGAATGGCTTATCGGGGGAGAACAATTCAGTGCAGCGATTCTCATTTACTTCTTCCAATTCTGGAGCTGACCTTTCACCATTCTAATTGTATTAAAAGGTTATTAATGCTTTCTCACCACACGCTCATGCAGACTGCAGCACATTTCAACTCACTAAAGAATAAGAGAGAGTCTTTTTTGTATTATGTCATTCTGTAGTTTATTATTTATTATACAGTACTTATATACATTACTGTACATATGAATCAGCTTAAAGTGCAACTGGTGAATTCATAAAGTTTCAACATTTTTCTTGTGATGGAATATGTACCAGTAAGTGTAAAAAAAAAAGATTATATTTTTTTTTCATGGAGACTTTTAGAGAAGATCAGTTTGCCAAAGAAAAGTGTGCAATATCCAATCATGGATCCACTTTGCGCTGAAAGAATAACCCAGAAGGAGGAGATTCAGTCTGAAAGCACAAGGCGAGGATGAGTGGTGGGCATCTCACTAATCCACCTAAAAGCCAACAGAGAGACACATCAGTCCCAATAAGAGGAGGTGCCACAGAACAGAGACACTCCACACTTCCCAATATACTTCATGTAAATCTCCCTCCCCTATAGGGATTTAAGCATGGTTTTAGTTTGAAATCAGCATGTTATTCATTTTAAAACAAGAACATTTGATTATAGACATACATCTTTGTTGAATAAAGAAGGAAAAGCAAATAAATAAATAATAACTTGTATGTGTAACTCGGTTGCTGGCTTAAGAATGGCAGCAGGCGACCAGGTGTCATAAATAGGCCATTCATAATTCACATGGAGGTTTATGCAATGTCAAGGGCAAACTAAAACCTTCCTGTCTCTGTGGCTTTCACTAGTGGCTTAAGTATTGTCTTGTTGCTCGGTGGGAAAAGGAAAAATTAAAAGCTAAAATTGTTAGCACATGCATAAATGTGACTGATGTGTTTTATTCTGGCGTTGCACCATAATACCTCTACAGGTCTCCTTGTAGTACTTGTATGCAAGTAGACCTGTAATTATATAAATATTTATTTTCATTGAACAGTACGTAATATACTAATGTTTTTATTAACATTAATAGCTGAATTTCTTAGCATCTATTAATTCATTAGATAACAATGAACAATGATCAACACTACAATAAGACCCAGAAATACCCCTAATAAAGCTATTTTCCTGTTAAATAATGTTAGTAAAGAGCCTGAAAAATTAGTAACACATCAAGTAATGTTAAAATATGCCGCAATTATACAAGAGGGTTCACAAAGTGCATAATAAATTACGTTATATATAAAAAAGCTAATGTTAAGAAATGCATTAGTACATGTAACAGTTAAAATGAACCAGCTAATGATGTAAACCAATCATGCTCATTGTGAGTTCAAATTAGCAAATACATTAAGTAATGTTAATAAATACAACCTGTCTTACTATTAATTAATTGTTTATATTATTTGTGATGTTTGCTGAGATGTTGCTATTTGCTGAAACTTAGGTTTAGGGGTTTGAATTGAGGAAAGGTGGGTAATTACTTTCTTTTGCAACTGGATATGAAACAAAATCCCATAGACTTACATTGAAAGAGGGACCCAAGTCATACATAATGACAAGAAAATCACAGAGACTTGAGTCGAGCAGTAAGCAACCACTCAGAATACACTTGGTAAAAACACTTAAAACACATTAGCAACTGCATAGCAATGCCCTAGCAACCACTTACAACACCTAGTTCCAGTTATACTGTGTATAATATATACTATGTATTTGTATTTGTTTCTTATTTGAAAGTACTGTTCGTGAAGTACTAATTAGTTAAAGTAAAGGTTTATAATAAACATCCATGTGAGTAGAGGAACCAGAGTGAATCAATTTTCACAAAAGGAAATACTAATGGAGGAAATGCTTGGATGTCAGGCTAGTAAATGTAATGGCTATCCATAAATTTGACTAATATTTTGACAACAACAGCTGGCTGAATTAGTTATTTGCTTGCAACTTCGCAAATATGCAATCAGAGAAGCACTTTCTCCCATTTCCAGACACATTAATCTAAGGCCATCTCCATGTACTGATAAATATTGTAGGTTTGCTTTCCAAGCTTTAGCATATGAAGGAGAAAAAAGCATAGTTATGAGAGCGTAATAGTTTTTTTTAAATCCCGGGAAAGGTCAATAATAAATATGCAAAAGCCATTTTCTCCACATGAAATTGCAAAAAGAGACTTTAACAAAGCAGCCCTTGAATGACACTAATTAAACCGATTCAGCAGAGGGTTGGAGTGTGGACGGCTAATTGTTGTTGTCAGGCAGAGTGCAGGTGTGTCACACGGCTCAGTCTGAACACATTTGGCTTCGGCAGACAGTGAGATAGGCCTTTATTTTCATGCTTAATGAGAGAGTACAGGTGCTGAACTGTGTTTGCTGTCCACTGACATTGCCATCATCCCAAAGTTTTGTTGAACCTCTTTGTCTGAGCCACACGAAGGTTGAATAGGGTGCTAATTGCAAAATAGTATCAGGAATTTTCATCATTTCATTTGAAATTACCGTCGCATTGTGAAAGAGTCCGAGGGAAACAGTTCCTTTGATGAAGTTTAATAACTTTTTGATACTTTTTATTTGATCAATTTCATTAACAACAACAACAACATAACAATAATTACTATTATTATTATTATTGTTGTTTTAAACTAAATAGAATAACATCTAATTTAATTTAATATAGTTTAATGTGACTGTATAATTGAAATATAACTAAATGTAACATTTAATATTTTTGTGTTTAGTTATTTTACATTGTAAATAATATTGTATTATTAATAATAATAATAATAATAATTTGTATTCATGTTTATTTTATTTTTGCAGTTGTTGTTAGTATTATTAAAATGTAGTTTAATGTGAATTTTGTGTGCTTGGAATATAAACTAAATGTAACATTTAATGTATATATATATATATATATATATATATAATAATAATTCCTTTCAAATTATGCAATCCATCTTTGAATCTAACTTGCATGCAACTCGATTAGTCTTTGTAAATAATAATTATTAATAATAATAAAACTACAACAATAATAATAACACAATTTCTAGGTAATTATTAAGTTACATGTGCGTTATTAAATTAATAATTATTAAATTAAATTACATTAAACTAAAATTATTGTTATTTTATTTATGCACATTTGGGATATTAAACGTAAGTTTTAAATTGTAGCCTGTGTGGATCCACATTATCTCATTTCACAGGTTCATTTAAGGCACCGGGCCATAACCTACACCTGCAAAACTGCCATGCTGTTGTTTTGGCTGAGAAAAAACACAATTATTCATGATGAAAATAGAACAGGAGTTGAAACAACAAACAAAGTCTCAGGGGTCTTGCATATTTAAAGGCAGCCATGCAAAAGACCTCCTTTCTGCATTCAATACACACACGCATCCCACGTCTGTCCAATTAACTCAAGAGTCATCAAACATTAATCTTAACAACACTCTGCAATATGAAATGAATTCCGTGACATGAAAAAGGGAGCTTTACAAAACCTGAGGTGCAGATGTTAAAGTAGTGTATATTTTGGCCAAGGCACTCACAAATCTCTTTTATAATCTCCAGACTGCACTCTCCGTCATTATAGATTCACAGCGCAAAGCAACACTCATTTCCATGGTGCCGCCATAGTAACCAGACACACAATTTACTCCAAGGATCTCAGCACTGTACTTCCCTCTAGGCTAACGCCAATACACGTTTCTTCAGTAGAGCCGATAAATAAATAAACAATTAAAACAAGAGGAATGTATTGACCAACTGTCATGCACGTTTTAGCTTCAAGCTCTGCAATAAAGTTCAAGCTTTTCATCGAAGAACAGAATAAATCCACTTTAAATGATCTCAATAGTTTAGCTATACTCGGTGTACAGATTGAAATGTCAGTCATGTCTATCTGAAACTGCATCATGCCGCTGCCTATAGTATGGTTATAGTATTATTTTAACAGACAATGTAGACATATATGCCTACACTACTGTTCAAAAGTCTTGGTCAGCCATTTGTGACTTTCTTTCTTTCTTTCTTTCTTTCTTTATAATTTATTAGTTTTTATTAATTAAAAAAATGTATTCAACAAGGACATATTCAATGTTATGAAAAATGACAATAAAGACATTTATAATTAAAAAAAATTGTTCTGTCTTGTTCTGAAAACGTTCTATTGATCAAGAACCCTGACAAAAATATGTCCACACTTTCCACACTTCATTGTGCAGCACAGTCATTTTCAGCTAATAATAATATGAAATATGAAATGCTTCTTGAGCCGTACATTAGCCTATTAGAATGATTTCTGAAAGATCACGTGACACTGAAGACTGGAGTAATGACTGCTGAAAATGCAGCTTTAAACCACAGGAATAAATTACATTTTAAAATATATTAAAACAGAAAACTGTTTTTATGGGAACAATATTACCTTAAATGTAATAATATTACTATGTTACTGTATTTTTGATCATATAAATACTTACAAATAAATAACACACACACACACACACACACACACACACACACACACACACACACACACACACACACACACACACTAACATTTGCCTGAATGAAGTGTGCAAATCTATTCTTCTTGCACCTCTCTAAAATACAAATGTGAGAAAAAAAGGCTTTCCACTGGTTTTTACCTGGATGAGCAGCAAAACATCTTGAACAAGTCCTGAATTCTTAATGAGTTTTACCTCCACTGTGTTACGGATGACTGAAAACCTCCATAAACACACTGACTATGCCACATTATTGTGCAACCACAGTTACAATCCTGCCACTCAAACACTTTTAAATATAATACTATGTACAAACAGACAAGCTGCATTAACAGCAACTGTGAGATATCGATTATCAAAGAAAATCTTATTTTTTGTCTCCTAGTTTGTAAAAATTAGCAAAACAATGTAGTATAGTACAGTACAGTACAAGTGTATAGGGAAAGACATTAAGCAGTTCACGTCTGATGAAACGTTGTTTCCAAAATTAATTAATTTGACTATATATATATATATATATATATATATATATATATATATATAGTCAAATGAATGAATGAATTAATTTATGGATGCATGGATGCATGAATGCTTATGCTTATATATATATATATATATAAGCATAAGCATTCATGCATCCATATTTGATGAGCTTCATATGTGTGCATTGATCAATGTCTAACTAGTCTAACTTGCCTAGATTAAATCTGTTCACCATATAAAGTGATCGCGTCTCTTCAGAAAATGTGATTTGAGCCGCTTGATTCTAATTGATTACATAATGAACTTATGTCTTTATGACCTTTTCTCAAGCTTGACATTTTTAGTTGCATGGACTTTCTTCTGATAGACAAAAATAATGTGAGAATATTACAAATATGTTTGTTAGTTTTAGTAAGATGAACGAAAGCCTTGTGGCTTATTTGGAAGGATGTTCTTGTAAGTACATATCAATAGACTTTTCATTTTTGGTTGAAATAACCCTTTAAAAGGCTCCCCTGTAGCGCTATGCTTTAAAACCTTTTATTTTATTTCAAAGAATGGGTCCATTTTGTATTTCCATGTTCCTCAAATAATACATCAGTCCTGAATCAAATGGCACACCTGCAGTCTTGCCTGACTTGAAATGGACTTGGAACAGCCTATGCGGCATTACGTCACAAAAGCAAGGACCGAGAGGAGGCTTAGGGCGACGGGGCCATTGTGTGGTTTTTATTATTTATAAAATCCAACCTAGTTTTGCATCGTAGTTAAGTCACTTGCCACCGGTGTAAACACTTTCTCTAAACAGTACAGCTCTAGTTAGGGTGTTTGAGCAGATATAATCACATTCAAAAGCTTGAATATGAGGCTAGAGATGAAGGGGAAAGAAAGAGGGCCTGAGCGCTTAAATACAAAAAAGACTGTTTGAAGTTAGATTTTAACAGACAAGCCCTTCATAGTCCCGGTAATTGTGGAGCGTAATGAGAGAGAGGCTTTGATGGATGGATTAAGACCGGTCTTAAGTCTGCAGTCTCTAGAGTCCCTGTGTAAACTCTGATTTGAGTCAGTGGCACCACAGAGGCAGACTGCTCTTACTTACCCACCCGGACTCTGTCATTACTTTTTCTTTTATTCTCTTTTATTTCTCCTCAGACTCATCAATATTCCTTGGTCAGGTATCATACACTCTGCAATTCCTCCTCACTTTGACTGACATCTCGATATGTGCACAAGCACACACACATGGAATAGAAACATCCCTGAAGGCTGAGATGGAACCGTGGTGAAGCTCTTGGCACTGATGACAATGAACAAAATAACTAGTGGTTAGTCACGTTTCACATTTGCTTTCTCTGAAAAGCTTTTTCATGTAGATAAGAGTGGAATTATGTAGAGCAGGGATGTTCAAACCCACACCTGTTCAGGCATTTATGCAACCCTAGCTCATTGGAATTGTGCAGTGAGTGGCGCTAAAAGCGTGTTCAGTTATTTATTTATTTTCAGATGAAGGTGAATCTGGCAACTTTTTATTATGTTGATTGTTGTATACATCATGGAAGTTTGGAAATGTAATGTCCGATGAGTGGCGCTAAAAGATAACTGTTCTTTCGCGATTGAAAAACTTACACTAACCATACCTTGAGCCTAACCAAAATTATTAACAAAAGCAAATGGATACACATTTGCTGAAGCAACCATGCTATTTTAGCTCTAGCTTCGAGTTTTGTGCTATTTTATCAAGTTTTGTGACTTATTTCACATTTACTAAGATCAATCAAAAAGGATTTGCAAAACAGAAAAGTTCAAGTAAGTATTTTCATTTATACACTCAATACTTGGATCGGGGCTCCTTTAGCACAAATTCCAGCATCAGTGAGGAGTGGCATAGAAGCGCCAGTGGCACTATTGAGCCTTCAGCTCGTCTGTATTGTTGAATCGACTGTTTCTCATCTTTCTCTTGAAAATATCCCATAGATTCAATATGGGGTTCAGGTCAGGCATGTTGGCTGGCCAATCAAGCACAGTAATATCATGGTCAGCAAACCACTTGGAAGTGGTTTTGTCACTGTGGGCAGGTGCTAAAGTCTGGCTGGAAAAGGAAATCAGCACCTCCATAAAGCTTGTCAGCAGATGAAAGCATAAAGTGCTCCAAAATCTACAAGTAAATGGCTGCATTGACTTTGGACTTGATAAAACACAATGGACCAACACCAGCAAATGTCTTGGCAACCCCAAATCATCACTGCCTGTGGAAACTTCACACTGGACTTCAAGCAACATAGATTATGTGCCTCTCCACTCTTCCTCTAGATTCCAGACCTTGATTTCCAAATGAAATGCAAAAATGTACTTTTATCTGAAAAGAGGACTTTGGACCACTGGGCAACAGTCCAGTTCTTTTTCTCCTTAGATGCTTCTGACATTGTTCCTTTTCCTGAAGATGTCTGAGCGTGGTGACTCTTGATGCACTGACTCCAGCTTCAGTCCTCTCCTTGTGAAGCTCTCCCAAGTGTTTGAATCGTCTTTGCTTGACAGTATTCTCAAGCTTGCGGTCATCCCTGTGGCTTGTTCACATTTTCCTACCCAATTTCTTCCTTCCAGTCAACTTTGCATTTAATATGCTTTGACACAGCACTCCGTGAACAGCCACCCCTTTCAGTCATGACCTTCTATGAGTTACTCTGTATGAGGAGGGTGTAAATGATCGTCTTCTGGACAATTGCCAAGTCAGCAGTCTTCCCCATTATTGTAGTTTCAAAGAACAAGAGATACCCATAATTTATTCTGTATGGATGGTCATTTAATGAAACTCAAATGTAAATATTCAAATATTTTGAGATACTAGGTTTTTGACTTTCATGAACTGTGCTCTAATCATCAAAATTAAAACATTCACTTACTGTTTACTTGTGTGTAGGCTGTTAATTGTGTTCATGGTATTTAGATGCAACAGAAAATTTAGCAAAAAGACAGATTAAATATGTTTGACATCTGAATGTTTTTTATTTATTATTTTTGATTATGTTTTTTAGCTTGTCGAAATTGAAAATGGGAATTGATAAGAATCGGAATTGATAAGCAGAATTGGTATTGCAATCAGAATCGATAAAAGTGTTTTGAGTTTTGTAAGTTTGCAAAAATGTAGGTATGGTGCCATTCTCAAATTCACTTGACGCAAATTAAAAAGCAAACGTCAATGCAAACGTCAAAGGGTGTAATTTGAGTTTTCATGAGACGGCCTGCAATTTCTGATTTTACACGTATCATTTCCTAGCAGGATAATGGATTAAGTATGGTATAAGAACCGTATGTCTTCCTCTGAATTGTACAGGTTTAATAGCGGGCTGCTCGGGACGCAGAGGAGACTGCACGACCCTGAGCGGGCACTGCCTCCGGGAACAGCCCATTAGTGGTGTAATTACAGCCTGGGTGTGATAACCATGCTACACTTCACTACCCACCACACACAGACTTTTTTGCAGGTGTACATTACTTAATGCCTTCATTACCTAAGACAATCACTTAATTATATAGTCTGAGGAAGAACATCAAATGCACGTCAGAATCAATTTGAAGGCTGATAATGGAGCCGGTAGAGCTGTTTATTGCCAACCTGACAAGTGCATCAGTTAGATCAAAGCTTTTCAGGGAACCCCTTGAAAAAGCTATTACTCTGATTGCGCATAGCAGGTTATCTTTTTGGATCAATGAGCTAAAGATACTAGAGATAAAATGAATACGCCTAAACTCATACATTTCATTAGAATAGTTTTGCTTTTGGGTGAAACTGGATAAATATGTTACTGTCTCATACCATTTACTCAATTGTTCTTGTCAAATATTTATAAGAAGGAGAATTTTAAATGTAATATTAAAACAATTTAAAATAAAAAATACATTCTAATATAATTGTAATATATATTTAAAGTGTCATTTATTTATCTAATAGAAAAGCTGAATTTTCAGCACCATTACTCCAGTCTTCAGCTTCAAATCCTTCAGAAATGATTCTAATATGCTGATTTGCTGCTCAAGAAGCATTTAATTTTTCTATAAATGGTTGTTCACCTTAATATTTTTGTTGGAAACAAGATACATTTTTAAAACTCCTTGATAAATAAAAAGTTCAAAAGAACAAAATTTAGAAATATTTACTGTCATAGAAATATTTCAATTGTTTTTAGTTCATTGTTAATTTAACGAATATTTGCTAAATTAAAGTATTAATTATATTATTAATTAGTAATGTACACACCCTTGTGTTACTGAAAACCTGAAAATATATATTGACTCCAAACTATAGTGGATACCATTGACTACATTAACATTTATACAATTTGCAAACTTATAATAATGTATGCTTATATCCAAAGTAACTCAAATTTGCATTAAATGTATACATTGTATCACTCCATGCATTTCCTAGAATTTGGTTCCATGGCCTTGATGTTGCTAGCACTGTGCTCTAATTTAACATAATGTAGTCCGGTTGAGTCAGACATAGTAATGTGTTTTGGTAGAAGTTGCCCATCTGTCCATTTAATGGCAAATGGGAAGACCATTACATAAAGAGCATTTATCAAGGGCCATCACCACCATCGCATTATTGCAATGCATGTTATTGTAAAACAGTGCTCTATTTTGTTAGAATAACATGTTTAATTAACAAACAGATATTCAATTCCACAGTCTAAGGTCTTCAAACAGGCACAAACACCAGTGTAGCCACACTGACCTAGCTTAAAAGTCTACAATATTCATATCACCAAATGACCTTTAAAGAACTCTTAAAAACTTGCTTTATTTTTATTTTTTAAACAGTAATCTACTAGAAACTAGACCTTAGTTAGATAGATTGAGTTTTGACATGTAGTGCTCATATCGCATGTGGAGTAGAAATGTATTAAGATCCCTCTTTCACTATAAATGCTGAAGAATACACAAGAGATGGATCAATATGTAATTTGCCATCCTCTGTTTTTCTCCACATGACAAATGTAAGTACTTATGTTATGCTATTATCACACAATAAGTCATGCTCATCTTTTCCAAATATATAAAAAACAAAACCAATGGAGATGCAGACATACTTCAAAGTAAAACACATATTAGACCTATTATATGTGGTCCGCATAGCATGCAGTATTGATGAGAAATGAATATTAAAAGGTCACATTAGTTACCTTGAAAGTTCAATTATTTTGAGCGCTAAACATTTTGCTTGTAAAATCTTAATCTCGAAGCAAAACTAGTTAAAAACCACTGGGAAGTACAACTAAACCACAGAGAACCATAATGGCCCATCTTAATCACAAGGCCGGGGACAATGTTCCTGGATGCTTCCCCTCCCCCTGGTAAGAAGTATATTTTATAACACAATACAGTTGAGTATCTTACTAAGCAGCTATTAAACTATGGCTCCGCTTTGGTATTACCTCAAAATTAATGTTTAATCCAATTATCCCAGACACTAAGCAAGCAATTAACATTAAAATTGGACAATAATTGTGACCTAAATAATAATAATGATTACAATAATTTATAATATATAATATAATATATAATGTAATAATATTTTAACGAAAAGAGTTGCCATGCCAACACTCGCACTGTATATCTGAAGCACTATTGTGAATTCTGGAAGAGAAAAATAGGACAACACTGATCATGACATTTAATTGAAAAATAAATTAGCCAATAATGAAAATAATTATTATTAAAACAATGTAACTAGATTACATCTGTTCAAATTAAAACACATGTATGCATGTATGTATGCTTTTAAATGTGTGAGAATGAGAGCTTCTCCAATTGTGTCTTGGTTCCTCCCAAATGTTCTTCCTTATCTATGCAAATATTGTAGGGAGTTTTTGCCTGCCAATATCGAGTTGGTTTGCTCACTGAGGGTTTAAGGCACTATTCTTTGTAAAGCTGCTTTTTGAACAATAAGTATTGTGAAAAGCTCTATACAAATAAATTGAATAGAGGTTTTCAGTTTGTAGCCCTAATACCCAGAAGAGAATTAGCATTCTTGAGCCATGGGTTCTCTCGGGAATTTCTAATGGGCTTTTAGAGCAGCAGTCTGTGGATAACATTATACCTGAAGAGTCCTGTTTTGTTCTGCAACATAAATTACACATAGTCACACCTCAGATAATATTCTGAAACTGTAGTGTGGTTTACAATGATTGCATGCTAGATATTGCCACAGCCACAACTCATTAACTTCAAGAATAGTTAGGAAGTTGGATGCAGAATGACTGTACACATAGGTTTATTAGATTTGTTCCTTCTTTTTTGCTAGCACTACTGAGCACTTTAAAATTAAAGCACACAGAGTATAAATTTACATTAAAGTATGTCTGTGCGTAATTTATGTTTTAGAACAAAATTTAAAGTATCTTAAAGTAATAATCACATATCTTATTTTATAAAACTTTCCCTAAAAAGTCCCTAAGAATTTTGGGGGGGGATTGGCAACAAGCACATTAAATATTTTTAGCACAAAGTCTGGGGTGAGTAAGAATTTGTTTTAGTTTCTTATTTATTTCTGTTTATCAAAGGATCCGAAAAAAGTATCATGAAAAAATCAATCAATCAATCGATCGATAAATCAATCAATCAATCAATCAATCAATCACAACTCTTTTCAACATTAATAATAGTGAGAAATGACACTGAATACTGGAATAATTGATTCTGGAAATCCATAAAAGCAATAAATTACAAAAGAAAGAAAGAAAGAAAGAAAGAAAGAAAGAAAGAAAGAAAGAAAGAAAGAAAGAAAGTTATTATATATGTAATAATGTAATAATATTTCACATTATTATAATATATTGTAATTCCTGTAGTCTCCATAAGGAATGATTCACTTACTGCAAGAGTATGAGCACTACGAGCGTGAAGACTGCCATAATGATGAAGGGCATCCCGGGGAAGGTAGGCAGGGTCAGGGGGTACAGCCCGTTAAAGATCGTAGCTGCAATAAGGATGCAGGTCGCTTCCACTGAGGCCGCGAAGGAGAACATGGCACCTGAGGACATCAACATTCAAGTCAATAAAGACGTGAAACAGCCATCCATAGAAATTCAGCTGAACCAGGCTTAGTTTGATAGTGAGAAATACATTTTAGTGAATTACATTTTTATGTGAATAAGACATTATTCTTTCTATTAATTAATTTGTTTATTTTTTGTAACAATAAAAATGTTACAATTAGCTTGCTTGTTGTAATCAACATATAAATGAGGAAAACCTTTATTATTTATAAATTGTATAACATGAATGGGGAAATCATAACACGCACAAAAAAGCTATCATAAATATGTATATAACTAATTATAAAAAAAAATCTTAATTTGTTTGTGCTGTAGACCTCTTTACTCATTAATTTAGTTTATATTACAAAGAAAGCATTCTTTACACTAAAACAAACACTACTACAAACTTCTGTTAGATGTTGTCCATTTTAAAATTGATACATTTGACAGCCAGTGTTATCCAAATTAACTGACAGTGCTTTCAAGCTACAGTTTGGCTATATCAGTGGTCCCATTAGACAATGGACTGTGATAACACATTTCCACAGCTATTAACATCATACATCTAATACGTTTTTTAATATTTCATAATATTAATAATAATAATGTACATTTATACCTCCTTGGGTTTTTACAGTGACGTTAAATTAAAGACAAATAAGGTTGTGAATGGGACCTCTTTCTCTCTTCTGACCAAAATCTTTCAATATTTTTGTAAAGTCGTAACACTATTGCGCTATTTGTTTTTTATTTTATTTTTATATATTTGTTGTACTTTCATGTCATGACCATAGATGTTGCCCATCTGAAAACCTGAGAAATATGTAAACGGTCCATGGAAAATTTGTTTGGTATTTTTTTATGAATTTATGTTAATACATTTATTTTATTTGAAATAAACAAACAAACAAACACATAAATGGGTCCCACTTTATATTAAGTAGCCTTAACTACTATGTACTTACATTTGAAGTAATTACTTGGTACAATGCATTTATTGTGTAAAAATAATAAATAGTATTGCAGGTAAAAATACCTGCATGTAATTATGTCTCTAATTACATTTATAATTACACCACCCTTAAACCTATCCATACCACTAAACCTGCCCCTAACCTTACCCGTACCCCACCTCAATAGCAGCAAAAGTGTTTTGCAATACAATATGAACACATTTTAGAATATTTGTATTTTTATTTAAGTAAAACTTAATATAAAGTGGGATCAATTAATGATTGCATAGTGGAGCGCAGCAATTACACCTAAATTAAAAACATGTGTTTCTAATAAAGTTATCTGAAACGTTGTGGATAAAGCCAGCGCCGTTTCATTAATATGCCGTGGATTCATCTGAAATTCATAACCTATGAATTTATCTGAATGAAAGAATAATAGCCGTGGAAACTGAGGTCTGTGCAGTAGATCGTTGGCATGAATAATGGTTTGATCCACTTTGATAAAATATCTCCCTGAGCTACGCTGAACTTCGTGACTGCTCTGACTAACTGGAGCAGAATGAGTCGTAGAGCATCAGGGCAGCCGTAAGTGCCTGGAACATGCAATACTTATTGATCTTCCTGGAGCTGGAAGTCATGTGAGTGCCCCAGAATGACTGGAAACTGCAATAGAGTCAGTGACACATGCAATCTGAGACACAAGCAGAGGAAACAGCTGTTAAAGTGGAGAGAGGCGGCTTACAGGGTGAAAACAGTGCATTTATGGATGGAAATGGCCTGTCATCACTGTGTCCTCTCACAGTTGTATCACTCTTGTATCAATAGGAAAATAAAAAAAAGTAATGGAAAGAAAGATGTTTGTGTCCACAAACTAAATGGATATTTCTTTTCAGTTTGGCTTACGGCTGCGTGCTGCGTGAGTAGTATAAAACAAGCCGAGGTGAATATATGAATATGAAAGTTTAATCAAGATGTTGTTTGTTTTTGCTCTGTTCCTCCTGCATTATTTTCTACTTAGCTGAGTTTGATAATTCTATGATTTTTTGAGAAAGCCAGTGTTCAGTTTCCCGGTTAATTATGCATACTGCGACGCCTCTCATTAAGGATTTGTTAAAGGACAATGGAGATTAAATCTTGGGCTTTTAGCTACGTTATCAGGCAGAAACAAATGTCAAAGAAAGTAAAGATTTAAAAGAAAGGCATGACTCGAATTTATTTGTCACATGAAGGTCAAAACACTTTGCAGTTTCCTCAGGATATTTCAGCTCATTTGTGGGCTTGAAGATCAAATAGGGAGAAGAAAGGAGTGCTGTGATGTACACATTACACAATGCAACACACTCTAATAAACACACACACAGGGATGTTTCAGATGATAATACATTGTACTGAATTATTACTATTGTATATTCACTATTGTATATTTCATATTATATACACATACCTTCACACTGGATTTTTTCACTCAGTATTTAAACAGTCTCGTATAACCCCACTTCTTAAGAAACCCACTCTTAACCAAACTCTTTTAGGGAACTATAAACCGGATTCCCTTCTACCTTTCATTGCACAAACTATTGAACGAATTGTGTTCAACCAAGTCTATGCCTTTCTCACACAGAATATCCTCCTGGACAGCAACCAGTCTGGCTTCAGAAGTGGACATTCGAACGAAACTGCCTTGCTCTCAGTTGTTGAAGCCCTAAAACTTGCAAGAGTGGCTTCCAAGTCTTCATTTCTTATCTTGCTGGATCTGTCAGCTGCTTTTGATACGGTCAACAACCAAATCCTCCTGTCACCCCCATTGAGTAAGGGCATCTCAGGAACCGGACTCCAGGGGGTTGATTCTTACCTCTCAGATAGGTCCTTTAAGGTATCTTGGAGAGGTGAGGTTTCCAAGTCGCAACATGTAGCTACTGGAGTGCCTCAGGGCTCAGTTCCTCGACCACATCTCTTCTCTGTCTACATGGCATCACTAGGTTCTCTCATTCAGAAACATAGCTTTTCATATCACTGCTATTCTGATGACACTCAACTCTACCTCTCATTCCATCCTGATGATCCGACAATAACTGCTCATATCTCAGCATGTCTTACTGACATTTCTTGCTGGATGAAGGACCATCACCTTCAACCTAACCTAGCTGAGAAAGAAGTGCTTGTAGTTTCAGCAAACCCATCACTTCATCAAAATTTCACCTTCCAGTTAGGCTCATCAACCATAACTCCTTCAAAAACAGCCAGAAACCTTGGAGCTGTGATTGATGATAAGCTGAATTTATCAGACCACATTGCTAAAACTGCCCGGTCCTGCAGATTTGCTTTATACAATATTAGGAAGATTAGGACCTTTCTTTCAGAACATGCAACACAACTCCTTGTTCAGGCTCTTGTTCTATCCAGACTTACAATATTGCAATACTCTCTTGACAGGTCTTCCTGCCAATTCCATCAAACCTCTACAATTAATCCAAAATGCCGAAATGCAGATTATGGAAAATTAATATTTGATGAGCCAAACGCCACACCTCTGTTCATCAATTTACACACTACCAGCTGCCTGCGATGGCAAAGACAAAGCATTACTGTTTGCCTGGAGCAAACCACCCTACTCTACAAACCACACAGACAACTTTATAATCAGTTCTTATAGCCCTCCCAGGGTCCAACAGCATACTGCTTACTTAAAAATTAAACATAAGGACCAAGACTAGTCTCCGGTGAGACCAGAGAATGAAGTTCTAAAAAAACAAGGTGAAGGGGCACCGCTCACTGTTTGGGTCTGGTCTTCTGTCACGATGCACACACGAGGGAGGAACGAGGAACATGGAAACGAGGATGTAACTCAAAATAACAGTCTTTAATGAATCCAAACAAGTCTTTCTCTTTCTCTCATTGAAGTTTGAATTTGTAACACAATACCTTGTTCATCAGCTCCTACGATGGCAGAAGACAAAGAACGAATCACTGCTTGGCTGATACCAGATGGAGCGCCAACCACAGCAACTAGAAAACCATAGTACAAACCACACAGACTAGTTCATAAAAGTTCTAAGAATAACTGTATACAACATAATATATAATATAAATATATAGACCTGCATAGGCCAACACTATATTAAGAAACATTACTTAAAATTAAACATGACACAATTAACTAATCTCTCTGGTGAGACCAGAGGAATGCTAACCAGTTCTAAAATATAAGTGAATATAAATGGAATATTCAATAATTCATGAGCTTAATATATGTATGGAATTATGTGAGGTAATTGTGATTACAAAGCATGGGCTTCTCTTAATGGCTCAGATTGTAAAGTCAGTTGCTCGTCGCAGCAGCCTGATCATGCGTGATCAAGAAAAGTAGATCCTCAAGGCAACAAAAGTTTTTCTGTATTTGCGTTGATGCGTATGCGGTGGGGTGTATCTGTGTGCGCACGTGTGTGTGTGTGTGTGTGTGTGTGTCAGTTCTGCACACATCACACATGCGCTGTACTTTCAGAATGGAGGTTATGACTCCTGTGTGCCGCCGCTGTGCCCCTCATTATCGCAGCCAACAGAAAAGACCAGCATGCAAATTCCACCCTCCCTGGCACTGATTATTCATCAGAGCCGCCACTCATCTCTCTTCAAAAGGCTTTCGTCTGCCACATCGATTAGAATAACAATTTCCACAACCATTTATTTAATTAACAGTATTAACGCAGATCTGGCTGTCTCTCTCTAAGAGTGGCCGTCTATGAAGGCCGGCACAATGTTATCATTACTTACCACTCTGAGAACTCCTCTTTGGAGGTGGAGCCCCCCTGGAACAAAGCAATGAGTTCAGACAGCAGTGAGGATTGAATGTGAACTATAAAAAGTCTGGTCAGGTAGACTGTTTTTCCAAAACATTTAACATTTAGTCTTGTTAAAACAGGCAGCTCAAGTGAAGACCGTCGGCCACGAGTGGGAAACATTTGCTTTGTGCATGTCACATGCTGACAAAATAAATCTACATTGTTTTAGGGAAGAGAGATGTGCTTTGATATGCTCGCTGACAGATTTGAAATGGGGTCAGTTGTGCTGTTTCTAACCATCTTAAAGTGTAAAACCTTCCCACATTACCATGTGACAACATGACACATATCACTACCACAACAGTACTACCAAGTCAATGACAAATTAAATAAAACATTAAAAATATTTTAAAAGACTGATATAGTGGTTATTACTTAATATAGTGATTAGATTTAATACTTTGCTGTTTCTCTAAATGATCCACAGCTGTGTTTTTATCTAGTGATAGTTGGTCATGAGTCCCTTGTTTGTCCTGAACAGTTAAACTGTCTGCTGTTCTTCAGAAAAATCCTTCAGGTCCCACAAATTCTTCGGTTTTCTAGTATTTTTGTGTAGTTGAACTAGTGCTATCAAAGTTAACGTGTTAATAACGCGTTAAGGCAAATCATTTTAACGGCACTAATTTTATTAACGCGATTAACACAGTGCATGTTTTCTGTTTGACTCGTGGCCCAACCCGTAGTTGGAGAAATGGAGATGCACACTGTTGCCAACTTATCAACATTGCAGACCCCTTTAGTGACTTTTTTCCCTTAAAAAAAGCTCCCAAAACTGTATTTAATATCTGAGAATCGCCGATACTGCCTTGCAAGCGAGAGGTCTTGCTTTCCCAGCACACGCACACACACACACCTCTCTCTCTCTCTCTCTCTCTCTCTCTGTGCATCTGCTCAGTTTCTGTTCAGCGTGCGGCAGAGAAGAAGCAGCGCTTTAATTCAGTTAAACTCAGATATAATGTTGCTTGCTTCTCTAATTTTACATGGAAGTATAGCCGAAATCACAGCACAGCTATTGTCTTTATCTTATGTGTATTTATTTCATCAGACGATATAATGCCATTTAATAATAATTATATTACAGTATTAAATTATATAACTTTCATAAACAAAAAACAAGCAAAACATTTTTTTTACATATTATCTATATATATATATATATATATATATATATTTTTTTACTTTATGCCACCAAAAAAATATCTAAGTACATTTTTATTCAGAAATCAACAATAGCTTATCATAGAATGTGTATTCAAGTCACTGTATGTATGAATTGCATATTTAATGCATTTTTGAATAAAATAATAGGTCTGGACAAAATAAATCACATCATTGACCTCGATCTCGGTCATTCTTCATGTACAATAACTTTGCAAGGAGCTTCATTATGCCAATATATCATTTATATAAATCATTTGAGTCATTTGAGTGATGGGAGCTTACCGAGGAAGACCATCCATGTGTTGCTTGAAAGGGCGAGTAGGACATAAGAGGCGATTCTGGACAAAGCGCTGAGTTTTGCTAATGTCATCTCCTTCATACACCTCATCAGCACAGGAAATAGACCCAGCAGTCCAAAGCCCTGCCAGAGAGCAGCACAGCAATTTAGAGCTGAAAAACTTGCCAAGATGAAAAAAAAAACTGCCAGCAATTGGTTGAAGTTCAGTACATTAAAACTTTTGAAAAAGAGCAAAGAGTGTAATAAATAGGGGTCCATTACTATGTAATCTGCTATAGATACATCGTTGGCTACCACATTTCATTTCAATTTAAGATCTATGTATAATTAAAACATAGTTAAAATAAGGCTATACATGTTGAAAATATCTAAAACACACTGCATAAACCAAAATGTAAACCGCTGATCCATTTGGTTGCCATCTTGATAACACTATCCACTTAAGAAAAAGACAGTTATAATAAATAAGATGTTTTATAAATTGAGCTTCTTTACCTCAGCAATATTTCTTTAAGTCTTGCCAAGATAATGCATATTCAAGAGTAGACAAAACAGATGATGCTCAAATGAAAAAGACTACTGACTCTTTTAGTCTATAAAAGTGCGGTCACATTAGAGTAATTTTCGTAGGCAAAATGGATCCATTGTCAAAAGTGTAGAGATGTAAACCCATTTCAAACCAAATATGACCAACTTGAACTAGATGTGAAATACGTGCAGGAAAATATTCTGCCCTCATGCGAAATTCCCAGTCATGTGGATTACTGTAGACCAATTCGGGGTAGACGTCACAGTTACCTCAGTTGAAGCTGCTCGCAGAAAAACACTGGTAACAAGTGGAGGGAAACGGGTAAAATCCATGGAATAAGAGAAAAAAAGTGTGTGGCCTTTGTATGTCAGGATCGGAATACAAATCATTTTTTATAGAATACTGTCTTCAAAGATGCCATTTGGAAACTCAGACATTTATACAGACAGACTATAGATGAAAACTGCTATATGACTCTACTCTGGTTTTAAACTAAGCATAATTTTGATTTAAAAAATAGGTCTAAATATTCAAATATGCAGCTCATAGGGGACATATTTTATTAGCCCTACAATTACAGCATGAAATACTATTTAAACATATTACTATTAGGGCCTACTATTAATATGTTATTATCTATTACCGATTATATTTCACAATTCTGACAATTTTTTTCTCACAAATGCAAGTTTATATCTCCTAGTTCGAACTTTATAATTATATTTAATGCAACAACAGCGAGTTTGTCAATTCTGAGGAAAAAATGCCAGAAGTCATAAACTCATGATTCTGAGCCGAGGGGAAAAGATAGAATGACGAGTTGTTTTTCCTTATCATAATTTCAATGTATAATCTCAGAATTGCAAAACTAAAGTCAAAATTTTTACTGCTTGGGCATTTTAGACTGCTACTTGAAAACAGTCATTTTCTGCCACCAGACAAACTCCGCCCACAACAAAATGCCATCACTGTTTACAAACACCGAATTGGTCAATAGAAATGACTGGATTTTGGCTGTGAAAACTCGCAGAACAACGGTGAATGTGGCTGCACCTTTGACTTTCCAAATGTAACTTTTATTCAAAATATTGACTCTTTAAAGGTGGGACTTTCATTCATCCATCAACAATTCAGTTGGCTAATTTAGCTGTGAGGTGGGACTAGAGTCACCAACTAAACACAGAACAATTTGTATGTGTTTATGGCCTTTCATTTACAGAGCAATGGTGTCTTTGGGGGGGGGTTAAAATGTTAATTTGTGATTGTCTCTTTACAAAAGTGACATCGCCATCTACTGGCTTGGCATAAATAATACAGCATTTCAGTTGTTTTTAAATTTTAAAATATAGTGGTGTGGTGAATAGTGTGAAACTTGCTGCCACAATGCTATAACATTGCTATGTATTTGCTATAGTGTTTGGAGAGTTTTTAGTATTGCTAGGTGGTTACTAGAGCATTCTTTTTATTTGCTATGTAGTTGCCCAAGAGAGATGTGTCTATGCTCCCTCCTAAAGTGTAAATTTATGTGATTTTCACCCATTTTATCGTCCATAAATCCCATCATTTGGTGAGTACTAAGATCTATGTATAATTCAAAATGCTTAAAATGATGCTGATGTTGAATAATGTAATATAACAGCTGTGTAATCTCGGAAATACATAAGCACTGTACTAGAATACATAAGCACTACACAGTCCTGTGGTTCAGCTGGTATGAAAACAAAGCCCATAAATATTTAGACTCTCTCAGACGCGTTTAAATCTAACCAATGAATTAATTAACCTTCAGGGTTTGTGCCTGATGAAACAGTGTCAAAAACAGTCAGGCTGCCTCACTCAGAACGTCTGAGAGCACTTGAACGCAAACTCACCTGCATTTGCGTGCGAACACGCATGAGAGGTGTGCGCCGTGACTCATTTGCCCTGACTGCTCATGCAAACAGTTCTGATTTAATTACCCCCCTGCCCAGCGAGGGCCCGGTGTCAACAGACTTTGCCACCGCCTCTGATTCGCAGCAGAAAACATAATGGGAATGCATAAACCTTCCACGGAAAAGGTCAACGCTCTGTGTTTTTACTTTCATCAACTCATTAGAGCCTGGAGTGTTTAATAATTCCTTACCAACTCTACGCCACCCTAATTACAAGTCAATTCCAGCCTCGCAGCCATTTATAAAAACCAAGAGCATGGAGCCGTGCACTCACCGCAGCCAAACCTGCCAAGATTTTGATGCTTCAGATCTTTAGAAGCAAAAGATCGGCTTCCCTCCACAATGCCTTTGTATCCAAAAAAGTTTCTTTGTCTGTCCTTTTCTCGCTTTTTTCCCCAATTGACTCTTTCAATTGCGGTTAATTAAAACTTTTTGCTTCGTGTATTGGGTGGCGGCCCGCTAGCTGACATCCCCTACAGACAGAGTGTATAAAAGGTTCTATCAGGATCGATGCTTTCGGCTTCCACACAAAAGGCAGTCGAGCGATTGGAGCCCCAGTAGTGTATCCTGATATAAATGGAGAGCCATCGCCTCTCCAATCAGGAAGGGTGCTCCTTAACTGGCAGGCTTTGTTTAAGTGTCACTCTAAGACACTGCATCGACCTGCTCGGAGGAAGGGTTCCTCATGACAGACTGCGAAAACAAAGCAGACTTCAACGTTTTTCCCCATCACTACCGCTTTACAGACAGCCTCACGCTGCAAAGCTACTCTGCTAATGCCACGGTGAAGGAACAAGACAATGATTTTTGAAAGGGAATTAAATATTAAAAGTAATAATTATCTTAGGTTTAAGAATGGACTTTCTTCCCAAAAAAAGCAACACCCTTTATTGTTTAATAATATATACTTTACTACATGTTGTCTATTAGAAATGAACACTGCCGTTCAAAAGTTTGGGCTTTGTTTTTAAAGTCTCTGTGCTTACCAGGACTGCATTTCTTTGATTAAAATACAAATATTAGTACTGTTTAAAATAACAGTTTTTATTTTAATATATCTTAAAATGTGATGTATTACTGTTAAGTAAAACTGAATTTTCAGCATATTTTACACCAGTCGTCAATGTCACATTTTCCTTCAGAAATGAATATTAGGAGGATTTATGGAAATTGATAGAGACATACAGACATACAGATTAATAATAATTATAATACAATTAATCAAAATGTTGCTGTTAGAAGTTAAACAAAACAAACAAAAAACGTACAATAGAATATAACCCACTATGTATGAAATATATTTATTTAGAATATAAATTATATAAATATAGACAAGTAAATATTTTCAAAATATATACTGTAATGTGTATGTATTTATATATACATAATAAATATACAAAGAACACACACGTATATTATACAAACAAAAACGCTATTTTGTATGTGATTAATCGTGATTAATCGTTTGACAGCACTAATGGAAATAGTGCTTGTTATTATATATACAGGTGTGTGTGTGTGTGTGTGTGTGTGTCACAAAGTTGATTTATTTAACTAATTCCATTCAAAAAGTTAAACTTGTATAATGTATACATTCATTCCACACAGACTGATATATTTCAAGTGTTAATTTCTTTTTAATAATTTATAATTTTGATGATTATAAGTGACAACTAATGAAAACCCCAAATTCAGTATCTCAGAAAATTAGAATATTGTGAAAAGGTTCAATATTTAAGACACCTGGTGCCACACTCTAATCAGCTAATTAACTCAAAACACCTGCAAAGGCCTTTAAATGGTCTCTCAGTCTAGTTCTGTAGGCTACACAATCATGGGAAGACTGCTGACTTGACAGTTGTCAAAACGACCATTGACACCTTGCACAAGGAGGGCAAGACACAAAAGGTAATTGCAAAGAGGCTGGCTGTTCACAGAGCTCTGTCTCCAAGCACATTAATAGAGAGGCGAAGGGAAGGAAAAGGGATAACCGCACCCTGGAGAGGATTGTGAAACAAAACCCATTCAAAAATGTGGGGGAGATTCACAAAGAGTGGACTGCAGCTGGAGTTAGTGCTTCAAGAACCACTACGCACAGACGTATGCAAGACATGGGTTTCAGCTGTCGCATTCCTTGTGTCAAGCCACTCTTGAACAACAGACAGCGCCAGAAGCGTCTCGCCTGGGCTAAAGACAAAAAGTCAACACAGCCATATACCAGGAAGTTGTAGAGCACTTCATGCTTCCTGCTGCTGACCAACTTTATGGAGATACAGATTTCATTTTCCAACAGGACTTGGCACCTGCAGACAGTGCCAAAGCTACCAGTACCTGGTTTAAGGACCATGGTATCCCTGGTCTTAATTGGCCATCAAACTCGCCTGACCTTAACCCCATAGAAAATCTATGGGGTATTGTGAAGAGGAAGATGCGATATGCCAGACCCAACAATGCAGAAGAGCCACTATCAGAGCAACCTGGGCTCTCAGGGGACATTTCCAGTGTCCCCATAATTCAAAAGGCTTATAAATCATACAGAATTCATTTTTTTTTTAAAGTACAAATGCACAAAGTTTCCTGTAAGGGGTAGGTTTAGGTGTAAGGTTGTTGTAGGGTGATAGAAAATACAGTTTGTATCATGTAACCATCAAAACCAACATGTGTGTGTGTATGTTTGTGTTATATTCCCAGCACTATTTATCTAAGAAACATAATTTAAACTGACATAATGGCACAATCATTTGCTAATTTGACACCTTTAGCAGACTTTACATTTACAGTCATAAAGACTAAACATTGCTGACAGTGTCTACAATTACCTATACATTCTTGGTTTTACAGCATGTGAATGTATACGCCCCTCTGTGCCAAATTATTATGGAAAAAAGCTGAATGAATTGATGCTGTATCTTGCTGTGTGCTGTCTGTTCGGAGTTGTGTCAGTCCCCTGTCTTTACCATTTCATTCTTTTTTCTGACTACAGGGGAAAATCCCATAAATAATCATAAAGAACATACTTTTGGTCATCAAAGGGGTGTGTGTGCAAGGGCTCAGCTGTGTGTGCTAGAGAAGAGACTCAAATGAAGAGAAGGCAAAGACTCAGCTGTGTCTTGTCAATGGCCGTACTTCAGGGCCACTGCTGTTTGAGGCTGAAAATTAGCTGAGAGACATGAGTCATCAGAGAAAGCATTAATGCATTAAACAAGATGACTTACCAACAGCAGCATCCTCACTGAGTTAAACACCCCAAACAGGGCAGTTGAGAACTCTCTAGGCTCATACATCAAATACAACAGCAAGATCGACTGATCCCCTGGAGACACAAACGCACATAAAAGCACATTATTATTAATGTCCCCTCTCTCTACAGCTCTTTATTTCCATGGCTTTCAAAGGTCAATTTTTTTCAAAGCAATACAGAGTGTAATTCAAACGAGATGATTTAACAATTATGAACCTATAAAAATAACGACAATTATATTTAGTAAAATTAAAGGCATTATTAGGAACACTAATATTAAATTGTTACAATTTATGGAAACTGATAGACACATACAGACATCACTGTCCCTCTCTCTCTCTCTCTCTCTCTCTCTCTCTCTCTCTCTCTCTATCTATCTATATCTCTCACTTTCCCTCTCTCTGGCCTCAGGAGTGACAGTACTCCGATTAAGTGCTTTAAAACCTCCCTGCAGTGCCTCAGCAGTATTATCATCATGAACAGTTGACTTGACCACTGGGCATATATTAGCTGCACTGATAATTCATTTCAGCAATCTCAAAGCTTATCCTGTATTATTTCATTATTTTACATATATTTCATTTCAAACTCCTCTGACTAAAAGTGAATGTGTTAAGGTCTGGATGGCTTAAAACATGAAATAAAAAAGGACTCCAACAGATTTTGTAAGTATTTTATTTTTACTGTATTTTAATAATGTAATGTATTAAAACTGTTTATATTATAATGCATGATTTAAAATATTATTTAAAATGATTTATTTATTTTATTGTATTTTAAAATAACATTATAAACAATTATACACATAAAAATTATAAAGAATAAAATATTATTTAATAATATTAAAATAATTACATTACTAAAATTGTTTTTGAATGGTAAATAATAATATAAATGACAATATAACTTATTTTCCAGTAAATCAGTAACTTTAATGAAAATATGTTAATATATTATAATATAATTACTTACCAGAAAGAAAAAAAATTTAAACAATATTTATAACATACTGTATTAAACCATTTATTATTGCAATTATTTATAATATAGTGCATGCTGAATTCACATGCTTAAATAATATTACAAATTACACATAATTAAAATTGTTTAATTTAAAATTGATTTAATAATAAAAAATATTACAATTACTATAACTTACATGAACTTTGCAGTGTTTTATATGTGATTTCATGAAAACAGTGTCATAATGTGAACATTAAAGTAAATACATAAATTCCATTCTTGATACATTTCTTGAGATTTACCTACATAATGTTGACACACTAAATATAAACTCTGTAAAAAATAATATTTTGTAAAGTTACAAATAAAAGAAAGATTGCTGAAATTTATTTTATTTTATTAAAAAAAGTACTATTTCAGACCTACTTAAACACGTTTAATTCAATGTGTTACTTGCCATTTTATTTTTATTAATAATTAAAATGGCCAGTTTTTGTGTGAAAGTTGTTTCTACAAATTTTTTCATACTGGCCTATAGCATATACAATATATCTGTATTAGTGTATGTGTGAGTTTGCACTGACCAACAGCCACCAGATTATTCATGAAGGTGCAGAGAATGAGAAAGTGCAATTTCAGTCTGTCCTGCTCTGACCTCCTCTTGAACACTGTTTTGAAAGACAGCTTGGCATACTTTAGGATAAACAGATGGGACTTGTCTGTTTGAGACCCTTGCTCAGGCGTATCCTCTTTATATGGAGCTATACGTGTATTTCCTCCCCTCGTTGGTTCTCTCAGCCAAAGCACAATATAAAGCACCGACAAGACGTGGCAGCCAATGTAGGCCCCGAATGCTGCCTGGAGTCCGAATTCTTGCTCCAAGAATCCACCCAGTAGGAAGCCCACTGTGCCTCCTACGAATATCATGGACTCAGCTACTGCCATGCGTAAGTGCGACTGGAGCTGGAGCCCATGGTCAGGTCAGCCAGGTAGCTGAATGAGCTGAGGAAAATGGAGACATGGCCACCTGTAAGGCCTGTAAGGGCAGCAGCGATCAGGGTCCAGTAAACGCTGATGTTTTCCAACAAGCCTACAGCCAAGAGCAACCCCCCGCTCAACAGGGACAACACAGATGGGAGCGCCATGACCCAGCGACGGCCAGCGCGGTCAGACCAGGAGCCCAGCATTATAGCAGAAGGGATGGAGACCAGGCTGAGGGTGGCGTTGAACAAAAGCAGGATGTAGGAGGCTGTCGTCTGAATCTCCTCGTCTCCTTTGTGGTGCTCATGGTTACTGCAGACAGTATCGTTCTTCAGCAATTCTTGACACACCTACAAAAATAGTCAAAATAAGTTCAAATATAAATTTCTATATAGAGCACCACAGCACTGATGAGTAAACATAACAAAAAAAAAGCTAAAGGTCTCTGAGCTTGAGTGGATCTATCTAGAACAAGTAATACAGTTTATTCTGTATTATTTATTATATATCACTTTGTTTGTATTATATACAGCGCCCTCCACTAATATTGGCACCCTTGGTAAACATGAGCAAAGGCGGCTGTGAAAATAAATCTGCATTGTTTATATTTTGTATCTTTCATTCAAAAAACGTCACTCTCTGAATGTATTTTTTTATTTATTACTTTCTAGTACAAAAATAACAGTTGAATGTGCTAATGATATAATCCTTCTTTTCAAGAAGGAATTTTCATCTCAAGACAGTAATATTTGCAGTTCAGTGAGTGGACAGATTGAGTTAATTCAGTGAATGATTCATCAGAGTGATTCAAACCCTGCTCTTGAGTATATGAGTCATTTTGAACGAGTCATTAAACATTCTGGCTAGTAGTTTGTGATTTTGGCTGCACAGGGAACACATTTCTAATACTAAAAATTATATTTTTTAACATTGGGATGTTAAGTGAAGTGGGCCTACAGTAAATTGAGATTTCTGCAAAAATGTATGACCGATAAAAAAAACTATTATGAAGGTCCACAGACTGTTACAGGGGTGTAAGCAGATCGTACAAAAAAGGAATATGAATTCATTCGCTTTCAGTTTGCCTAAATGTAAAATAGTTACAGATAGCCATAATTGAATGATTTTAATCTCTATGGCAGTAGTGACTGTCATTCACTATGTGTGAATCATCCATTAATACACTAAACCGATTTGTAAAAAAACTTCTGATTTGTTCGGGAACAGACACTTTACGAGTGAATCATTAAGTCATTCACTCAACCGACTGGTTCAATTTGAACGAAACACCACTATTACGTTGCTTGGAGACACTGCTTTTGTGGCTCCGTTTGGAATAAAAACAGATACACTATTGTTGAATAATATTGTATGAACTGAACTAAATCGAAGCTGCCTATCACACTTGAAACCATACCTAATTGACCCTGATCGCAGACTGTGATGACAAATTTCAACAGGTATTAGCATCATACATTTCTCCGATTTTCATCAAAAAAAGAATGGACATTTATAGCACTGTATGTTGTGTCTTATTACCTTGGCATTAAATTCATTTTAAACATTTAAAAAAGAAAGGGTAGCTCATTATGAAAAACTTACTTCAGAATTAAAAAGATGTGATGGCTCAAATTGGAGAATTGAGAAAGGCAGTTAAATTATTGGCAAGGCGAATGTGAAAGCACCAAATTAATAATTTAATCTCTAAATTACACGATCCCAAAACAAATCAAACTAAATATGATCCAAAAGATATTGAAAGTATTTTTAAGAATTATTATAAAAATATATATAAACAGACCTCTGTAACGGACAGAACAAAAGCACTAGAATTCCTTAATACATTAGATCAGTCCTCAATTGGTAATTTACAAAAGTTTAACTGCAGAAATAACCACTGAGGAGTTACAACAAGCCATTGGTAAACTAAAGTCAGGCAAAGCACCAGGGAGTGATAGATTCCCTTCAGAGAGGTACAGAATTTTTAATAAAGAACAATGCCATTGCTAATGGACACCTTCAACTGGGTCATAAAAGAAGGAAAAATTCCTCCTTCATGGAAAGAGGCTATAATTTCCGTAATCCCGAAGGGGAAAAAAAGACAAGGAACACTGTCAAAATTATAGACCTATGTCACGCCTTAATACAGATTATAAAATGTATAGTTCTATTTTAGCATCCAGAATACAATTGTTCTTACCAGATTTGATAGATCAGGACCAAACAGGTTTTGTTAAAGGTCGATAAACATATGGAAATATTAGAAGAACTCTCCATATGATAGGGCTCATCGAAATAAACTACCTGTTGCCTTAATCAGTCTTGATGCTGAGAAGGCCTTCGACAGGGTCAACTGGGAGTTGCTTTACTTATCACTTGAAAAGTTGGGTTTTAACGATAAATCCAGTGTATAAAGTCAATATATCAAAACCCAACAGCTAGAGTGAGAGTAAATGTGTCTCTATCAGAAAGATTTCGCCTGGAAAGAGGAACTAGGCAGGGTTGCTGTCTTAGTCCTTCTCTCTTCGCCATCTATATAGAAACACGGGCTCAATCAATCAGACAGCATTTGTTGATACCAGGGGTGGAAATCAATGGTATAGAACATAAAATTAGTCTATTTGCAGATGACATTATGATTTATTTAGCTGAACCCAAGAAACACTTCACAAACCTTATGCAAGTTTTAGAGAAATTGAATGAATATGCCGGATATAAACGGACTTTGAGTTCTTGAATGCCGGTGGATTGTTCACAGACACCGTATCAGAACCCTTTGTCTTGGCTGCAAGACCGAAAAAATGCAGGCGGAAACGAAGGAAGAGAGCTGGCGTCCTCGTCAGACTGAGACGCCGTGCTTTCCGACCTCCTCTCCCAACCATTTTGCTGGCTAACGTTCAGTCACTGGATAACAAATTCTGTGAACTACGTGCACGCATCACATACCAACGAGAAACAAGGGACTGCTGCTTTATTTGCCTCACAGAAACCTGGATGTCTGCAATGGTTCCAGACTTAGCCATCGAGCTCACAGGCTTCCTGACAGGCAGAAGTCAGGTGGTGCCCATTCTGGGCAACAACACCTCATCTCCCCTGACCCTCAACACTGGTGCTCCGAAGGGCTGCGTCCTCAGCCCACTCCTGTACTCCCTGTACACACACGACTGTACAGCAACACATGGCTCCAATGTCATCGTCAAATTTGCCGATGACACAACGGTGATAGGCCTGATCAGCGACAATGATGAGACGGCCTACAGAGAGGAGGTGAGTACCCTGACTAAATGGTGTCAGGAGAACCACCTCTCACTCAACATCGACAAGACCGGTGGTGGATTTCAGGAGACAGAGCAGAGAACACACACCCATCACCATCGACAAGACACCTGTGGAGCGGGTAAACAGCTTTAAGTTCCTCTGCGTTCACATCACTGAGGATCTCACATGGTCTGCTCACACAGATGCAGTGCTGAAGAAGGCACATCAGCGTCTCTTCTTCCTGAGACGGCTGAGGAAGTTTGGAACGAGCCCCAGCATCCTCAGATCATCCTACACCTGCACTGTGGAGAGCATCCTGACCGGCTGTATCACCGCCTGGTTTGGAAACAGCACCGTTGGCAACCGCAAAGCTCTGCAAAGGGTCGTGCGAACTGCCCGCCACATTGTTGGAGGTGAGCTTCCCTCCTTCCAGGACATCTACACCAGGCGGTGTACAAGGAAAGCCCGGAGGATTATCAAAGACTCCAGCCACCCGTCCCACAGTGGTCTGCTCTCTCCGCTACCCTCAGGGAGACATCTCCGCAGCATCCGATCCAGCACTAGCCGACTGAAGGAAAGCTTTTTCAGGCTAATGAACAGTCAGAAATAATTCACCCTACATCACACTCCCACTCACACAACATGCCATGCACTGCACTTTAACACAGTTCTACCGGACTACACGCACACACTGCACTAACACATCTGCTATCACTGGACACCATACAAAGCACATCCACGACATTGCATATGCATAATCTGTTGCACCTTCACATATTACTATGTATAGATGTGTACATAATGCAGACATGGACATACGGTGTATAATGTGTATTGGTAACTAAGTATGTCTTTATAGTACACTGTGTGTATATATGTATGTGTATTTTGCACATTGTCTTCTGTACAGTCTGTAAATATGTACTGTCCATATGTAAATTGTTTTGTTTTTTTGCACTGTCTGTAGCACGCTCGTAAGAATTTCACTCACCTAGGCACTTGTGCTGTGGTGATGTGACAATAAAAGTGATTTGATTTGATTTGATTTGATTTGATTTGATTTGATTTGATTTGATTTGAAACCCAAATTCTTATGTTTAATTGTAAACCAAACACAGAACTCAAACAAAATTATGACGTTAAGTGGGACGCAAAAATACTAAAATACCCAGGTGTAAATTTAATTAAGGACTTTAATTAAAGACTTAACAAAATTGAATAGGGCCAATTATGATCTAATTACTAACAATATAAAGAGCGATATTGAGAGGTGGTCCACATACCCCATGAGCTTCAGTGATAGGATAACAGGAGTAAAACTGAATATGTCAACGCGTTTGCTGTATCTGTTTCGATCACTCCTAGTGGAAATCCCATCAAAGCAATTTTGTGAATGGGATCAATTAATATCCAGGAACATATGGTGTGGTAAAATACCCAGAGTGCGCTATTCAACACACCAACTACCTAAAGAAAAAGGTGGTAGGGCTCTTCCAGATCTTAAAAATTATGTCTATGCAGCACAAATATGTCCCATTTTTGACTGGTGTACCTCATTGCCAAATGGAAAGACATTGAAACTATCACGTTCAGTCCTGTATAGGGGAGAGCGAAATTCATGGACATAGTAAAGACAAACTGGGCCTAATTGTGACATTTTCATTAAAGATCTGGTATTCTATTGTCAAAAACTTCAAATTGGAGAAAAATATTGGAATACTTAGGTGGATTACGCATTCAAGATTCAATAATTCTTTTTTATTCGTCACATACACAATTATACAGAATATAACCAGTAATGAAATGTAAGTCAGGTCCGCTCCATGGACAGTGTAATTGTATGTAATAAAAACAAAAGGATATACATAAATATTGGTATGGAAAAAAAATGAAGTAAATTTTTTTAAATAAGAATAAAAAATTAAATAAAATGTGCAATAAAATAAAATGTGCAGGACAGTATACTGTACACTTAATAAATAATAATATAAGCAGGAATGTGCAAGAAGACTGTGCAAACATGATGACAAATTTAAACCAGGAAGGGAAGGAGAGGGAATAACAACTATGTATAGTGTACTTACAAAGGGTGAAATTCAAAGTTTCCAAGACTTAAAGGATTATTTAAATTGTTGATTTAACCCTAACCCTAATCTGGATTTAGAAATCAGGACTTATTTAGATATGTCTAATTAAGGGATTACTACAATAACAAAATAAATGAAAAGTAGAGCAAATTATATCCATTCCCTTACTAAAATGAGGATGGATGCTTATAATCATACACTACCCAGAATGATTTCCTCCATATATGAGGTGTTAATGTGTTGCAGCCCTTCCTCCACACTATATATAAAATTGAAATGGGAAAAATAATTAAAGACTGAAATACCAGAAATGGATTGGTACGATATGTGGATAATACACCAAAGTACCATTAGTTCACTAATAGGGAGGGAGTTTTCCTGAAAGTGTCTTATTCGCTACTTTATAACACCTAAGATCAAAAGCAAACAAGTCTCCAGACAACAGGTTTGCTGGAGACAGTGTGGACAGTTAGAAGCAGATCACACACATATCTTTTGGAGTTGTGAGAAAATCCAAGCTTTTGGGATGATGTGCAGGTGGTCATGTCTGAAGTGCTTGTATATAGAATACCCAGAACCTCTTTATTTCTCCTTATGGGAAAAATTAAAGGCATAGTACCTAAAAGCGACTGATATTTATGTAAGATTCTTCTTGTGGCATGTAAAAAGACTGTAACTAGGAATTGGCTTAAAGACAGCACTTTGAATTGTAAACAGTGGTTTGAGATCATTGAAGAAATGCTGTTGATCCTTACATATATGCTAAAGATGAAAAAAGTGCTTTCATAATGGACTGGGAAAAGTGGTTGATACATAAAGAAAATAAAGACTTCGTCAGTTAAGTAAACTGTGAATGTTATAGAAATGGTAACCTCATCTGTTTGGCTTTGTTATGTGTTTATTTTTATATTTCTCCCTTTCTCTCCTTAATTGGGGAGTTTGTTAATATACATGTGTATATATATATAAATATATATATATATATATATATACAATATATATATATACATCACAATGCATTGAATAATATGTATATATTGTTATAATGTTTTATTATTATTATTATTATTATTCAATGCATTGTGATGTATGTATGTATGGGACAATTAGATGTATATGCTGTGTAGCATAAATATGCATGAATATCCCCCCTCCCCCTTCTTTTTTATTAATACTTCTTGGTTTTATGTGCATTGTTAATCTTGTATTTAAAAAATAAATAAATAAATAAATAAAAGGGTTCATGCTCAACCGCACTCCTGCTCATTTATTTCCATAGATAAGTGCACACAAGTGTTCATAACATTTTTATATGAGATAACAAACTGGTCTGATAAAATGTCAGATGGCAACAGTTACTGTAGAGGTTAGTAGTATTTTTTTAGGTGAGGCTTAGCACTTTGCACAAAACTAGCCACATTGACATCTTGACATTTAACAGTCATTTTCTAGTTAGAGCAAATGTTATCAACCGAAATTTGCGTATTGCGTCTTAGGTTAGCTTTGAAGTTTTTCTACATATCTAATATTTTTTCTATTTAGTGTCAGTAATGATGCTCTAAGGCATTATGGGAATGATGCACAACCCGAGCAGTAAGTCATCGCGCCGGGGGACGCCCTCAGTTATTGTAAGAACAAGCCTCGAGGAAGCTCACGAACTTCAACCTCACAAATATGATGATATCAAGGAGTAAATGGCAAGAATCGAGGCCATTAAGAGTGGCATAAATGAGCACTTTGCAATAAATGATTGGACCCTCTTTATTCTTTGAACAGTTTTCACTGCATGGAGTTGTGCTCATTCATATGATATATTCATCCACATTTTTCTGAGAGCTGTTATGTGTGGAGCTGCAGAGTTCATTGGAAGGGTAAGAGAATTTAAAGGAGAGAGGAAAACAAGGACACTCGCTCAGAAAAAAAAAATGCAATATGACAAGAGCAGGAACTAAAAACTGTTATTTTTGGATTTTTATTTCACCCTTAAGCAAATGCATAAATTCACTGCATTATTTATATTCAAAGAAATGTCTTTATATTTTACATGTCCACACAGAAATGTCTTTACATTTTACATGTCCATATTATTTTCCAGCATTTTCTGTTTTAATTTGATGCTTTTGTTTCTTTTTAGACAAAAGTTTATATTATTAATGTTTAAAAAAAATCAAACAAACAACAAAAAAAGGCAATTAATTTAAACCCACATAAATTGTAATGTAAAATAATGTTAAAAAGCTACAGTAAAAAATACCTATTAAAATTACTTTCATAATTATATTAAATTATGTACAAAAATCATGTAATTCTAAAATATTATTATATAGTAATACTAGTGTATATATATATATATATATATATATATATACACACAAGACCTCGCGCTAGCGCGGCAGTACTGGCGATTCTCTGAGAAGAAATAAGGTTTGGGTGCATTTTTTAGGGGAAAAAAGTCGCTAAAGGGGTCTGCAATGTTGCTAAGTTGGCAACACTGTGCATCTCCTATTCTCCAACTACGGTTGGGCCAACAGGCCAAACAGAAAATACATGCTGCGTTAATACAATTAGTGCCGTTAAAAGGAATTTGCGTTGACACGTTATTAACGTTAACTTTGACAGCACTAATATATATATATATATATATATTGTTTTTTTTACCCTGGACCACAGAACCAGTCATAAGGGTCAATTGTTTTGAAAATGAGATTCATACATCATCTGAAACCTGAATAAAGAAGCTTAAATAAATAGGAAAATATTTGGTTGAGAAATATTTTAAATTCTGGAATCTGATGGTGCAAAAAAAATCTAAATATTTAGAAAATTACCTTAAAGCTTTCCAAATGAAGTTCTTAGCAATGCATATTACCAATCAAAAATTAAGTTTGAATATATTTACGGTAGGAACTGTACAACATTTCTTCATGGAACATGATCTTCACTTAATATCGTAGTGATTTTTGGCATAAAAGAAAAAACTGTATTTTATTTACCCATTAATTTTAATTTTGGCAATTGCTACAAATATTCCCCAGTGACTTAAGACTGGTTTTGAGCTCCAGGGTCACATACATATATTTGAACAGTAAGAATTAAATGTATACAGAAAAAGTAAAGGAACACCATAGGTGTAGGGTTGTTGTTTGGCGATAGAAAATAAGGTTTTCAGTATAAAAACCATTACGCCTATGGAGAGTCCCCGTTAACCATAAAAAACAACATCTGTGTTAGTGAACACTTCTCCTTTGCCGAGATAATCCATCCACCTCACAGGTGTGGCATATCAAGATGCTGATCATACAGCATGATTATTGCCACAATAAAAGGCCACTCTAAAATGTGCAGTTTTATCACACAGCAAAATGCCACAGATGTCGCAAGTTTTGAGGGAGCGTGCAATTGGCATTCTGACTGCAGGAATGTCCACCAGAGCTGTTGTCCGTGAATTGAATGTTCATTTCTCTACCATAAGCCGTCTTCAAAGGCGTTTCAGAGAATTTGTCAGTACATCCAACTGGCCTCACAACCGCAGACCACGTGTAACCACACCAGCCCAGGACCTCCAATCCAGCATCTTCACCTCCAAGACCGTCTGATACAAGCCAGCTGCTGCAACAATCGGTTTGCATAACTAAATAATTTCTGCACAAACTGTCAGAAACAGTCTCAGGGAAGCTCATCTGCATGCTTGTCGTCCTCATCGGGGTCTCGACCTGACTGCAGTTCATCGTCGTAACTAACTTGAGTGGGAAAATGCTCACATTCGATGGCGTCTGGCACTTTGGAGAGGTGGTTTCTTCATGGATAAATCCCGGTTTTCACTGTACAGGGCAGATGGCAGACAGCGTGTATGGCGTTGTGTGGGTGAGTGGTTTGCTGATGTCAACATTGTGGATCGAGTGGCCCATGGTGGTGGTGGGATTATGGTATGGGCAGGAGTATGTTGGACAACGAGCACAGGTGTATTTTATTGATGGCATTTTGAATGCACAGAGATACTGTGACGAGATCCTGAGGCTCATTGTTGTGCCATTCATCTACAACCATCACCTCATGTTGCAACATGATAATGCATGGCCCTATGTTGCAAGGGTTTGTACACAATTCCTGGAAACTGAAAACATCCCAGTTCTTGCATGGCCAGCACACTCATCGGACATGTCTCCAATTGAGCATGTTTGGGATGCTCTGGATCGGCGTATACGACAGCATGTTCCAGTTCCTGCCAATTTCCAGCAACTTCGCACAGCCATTAAAGAGGAGTGGACCAATATTCCACAGGCCACAATCAACAACCTGATCAAATCAATGTGTTGCACTGTGTGAGGAAAATGGTGGTCACACCAGATACTGACTGGTTTTTGGAACCCCTGGACCCCCCCCAATACAGTAAAACTGCACATTTTAGAATTGCCTTTTATTGTGGCCAGCCCAAGGCACACCTGTGCAATAATCATGCTGTCTTATTCAGCATCTTGATATGCCACACCTGTGATGTGGATGGATTATCTCGGCAAAGGAGAAGTGCTCACGGTGACACTTTACTTAGAGGGGTGTGAATAAGACTGACATGACACCTTCATAATAATGACATGACACATGTCATGAATATGAAGGAGGTTTTATGCATGTTTATGACAACTGTCATTAAGTGTCATTTGCTCAGTTATGTCATTTTTTAATGCAAAGATTACATTATTTGACCTAACCCTAACCTAATCCTACCCTAACCTTAGCCCATAACAAAGACATATCAAGCAATGTCATCTTTGCATTAAAAATTACATATACTGAGTAGGGGTGTAACGATTCATCAATATGGATCGATATATCGATACGATGTATGATGATACGATGCATCGATGCCACACGTAAAATATTGATATTTGTAGTATAAAAAGGCACCTTTATTTTGGCACTGTCCACATTTTCACATAATGTCCATCTTTGCATTACAGCCAACGGGTGCATTCTCGTTCAATCTCACGTATCAGGACTCGATATAAGGACTGCCAGAATGCACAAGGCGAGCATTTAAGACAGTCGGGATTATTGGCGGAACAGTCGCGTGCTGTTGTTTGAAGTTTTCCGCGCACACATCCGACATGCGCTCCGCACATCTGAAGCGCGCGCATGCACACAGACAGCCGCGTCAACTCTGCGTGAATACTAAATTGAGCTCTCCTCCGCATTTTTTAAGCATGGATTAATAAATTCAGACAAAACTACATAAAAATGCATGTTTTGGCTAATATCCTTGTAAACAGTAGGTTAAGAAAAGCATATGTCTTAATGTAAACAGGGGAGAAAGAAAATGCATGTGTATCAGTATTTTAAATCTGTGCTTTCATTCTTAAAGTGAAAGAAAATTAATAATAAATATAATGCTGTCAAAGAAAAATACAAGTGCTCCCTGCTCCTGACTAAATAACCTTTGTAACATCAAAAAGTATAAATTTACAGGCTATTTAATTTATACAATGAAGACTATGCAGTTATTTTACATTTGATTATTACATTTCTTTAGCATACCTGAAAATGCATTTTAGGCTGAGCTGAAAAACCTGAAAAGCACTGTTTATTGAACTTGTGTCTTTGTTCTATTGTATTTATTTTCTGCTATTGCCTGTAATTTGGTTATCTTTAGAAAATATGTTCAGCACTGAGCCCATAGTAGCATTTTTAGATTTATGTTCATGATATATATTTTGGTTGCATTGAGTTAATAAAGATGTAGATGGTTGTTTAAAATAGGTATATAATATGATAATATCGATATATCGATCGATATACTCCGAATCGAATCGTATCGTATAATTTTTTGAAGTATCGGCAAATATCGTATCGCTGGTATGAGAATCGATATTGTATTCAATCGTGACGAACCATCCGATTTACACCCTTAATACTGAGCGAATTACACTTAATGACAGTTGTCATAAACATGCATAAAAAACCTTCATATTCATGTCATGTGTCATGTCATGATTATTAAGGTGTCATGTTAGTCTTATGCACACCCCTTCAAGTAAAGTGTAATCGTGCTCATTAACACAGATTTAGACAGATTTGTGAACAATATTTTAGATAAATAGGCCTTTTGTGTACATAGTACAAAGATCCAAAAGTCTTGGATCTTTGAGTTCAGCTCAAGAAAAATGGGGGCAAAAACAAAAGTGTTGCGTTTATAATTTTGTTCAGTGTATATACACACGCACATACAAATACACATCCACACACATTTACTTTTACTGTATACATTTACTTTTCACTGTTCAAATTAAATAGAAATTATGTTCAACTATGTTCAATATACAGTATATATATATATATAGGCAATTTTTTTAAGAAATAAAAAATGTACTTCAAATGTTAATTTAAAAAGGAATGGATTATTATAACACTGTGTTTTATTACTTTTACAGAAATTACAGTTTTTTGTTTTTTTTGCTGTTCGTGCAAATGGGAAACCAAAATATGTTTAATGTATAGCTTTTCCATGTAGTCTTCCCATCTTTTTAAATGTAACTTTAATTGCATTATTATATTTAATATTCAATTGTTATATTTAAATAGCAAACGCTGTTTAAAAAGATTTCAATGTTGTGTGTCACATGGCAGGACATGTCAGCTCATGAAAAAAAGTAAAGTTTCATGTCATTGCACAAGGTTAAAACAAAGATACTGCAATTTCTCAAGCATAGCCAATGTTTAAGTTCAGCAACAGAATACAGACTAATGACTGTCAGCAATTGTTTAATCTAGTGCATGAGTGATCACAGCGCCTGTTGTTTTGCTCTGGGACTGTCATGGCCAGTTCGGCTTGATTAATGCCTGCTGTAGTTTTGGGTTCTGAGTACATCTCGAGCTCCGCTGCTATTCTCCAAGCACTCCGTGGTTCTGCTTCTGGCATTTCCGTTTTGTGTACTAGAACTGGACCCTGCTGACCTGTTTTTCAGTTCAAAGTACAAAACACTGACTCGCGTGACACACTTGATTAATGTCCCTACCTTTCACTCTCTTTCTTCACTTTTCCTGCTTAAAATCGCAGCAGTAGCAGCTATCTTACCCTTGTGATAATCATCTGTTGATATGCAGGTGTTACGATGAAAGTGCTGGTCATGTAGAGGAAAATCACCGGCTCCACGGTAACAACTCTCCTTAGTTTCTCTTTCCATGTCGACATATTCAAGTTTGCAGTGACACAACAAGGAAGGATGAAGGAAACAGTCTCTTAAAATATTAATAAATAAGTCATAATAGGTAGAGTAAACCCATGTCAAGCGTTCATACTGTCCAAATGGAATAGTGGACGAAGGAACTCTGTTTTCTCAAAAAAAATCTCTCCAAGGTTAGTCACATGCATGTCAGCTGGAACAGGAGGAAATTGTCTCTCTCAACATTCTCTTATCAGGCATTGTTCTGCTTTGTGCTTGTAAAAGTGTTTGGCCTTTGTTTGCCCTATGAACACATCCCCAACAGATTCTCACTTCCCCAGAAAAAGCAAAGAGTTGTGAGAATACTGTTCTTTTTTTCTGCAGTATGCATTTTCAGAATGTTAAACGTGCAAAGTGAAATGTCCATTTCTTCCAAATGGTTTTACTGCAGCAAATATTGAAGTGCACATTGACGATATTCATTTTCAGTGCTTCAATTATAGCCTGTCAAAGGTTTCAAAGTATAGTACAGTATGAACCAATAACATAAAACACTTCTGATACTAATGTTGTAATAAAAATAAATATGAAAGCAGTTTAATGTTGTACATCTTTATGTTTAGTGTGTGTGGGGGGAGGGGGGGTTATACCGTGGCCGAGAAAGCTCAACGTGCTGCAACTTTAGACTTACTTGTAACTAACTTTGAAATCAAAACAATAAAATACAGAAACGCCATGCACATACTCACAACACAACCAAATACAGAAACGCCCTGCAAATACACGCAACACAACCAAATACATAAACTCCCTGCAAATACTAACAATACAACCAAATACAGAAACTCTCCGCAAATACTCACAAGACAAACAAAATACAGAAACGCTCTGCAAACACTCGCAACACAACCAAATACAGATGTGCTGCAAATACTCGCAACACAACCGGATACAGAAATGTGCTACAAATACAATAAAGAAGAATGTGGTTCAATCTTTGGTTCTTTTAATTGTGATGATTTTGTGATGATCTCAACAAATTACTTCATAAGAACAATAGAAAACATTTAGTGAATTGTTGGCCTTCTGGAAAGTATGTTCATTTACTGTATATGTACTCAATACTTGGTAGGGTCTCCTTTTGCTTTAATTAATGCCTCAATTCGGCGTGGCATGGAGGTGATCAGTTTGTGGCACTGCTGAGGTGGTATGGAAGCCCAGGTTTCTTTGACAGTGCCCTTCAGCTCATCTGCATTGTTTGGTCTCTTGTTTCTCATTTTCCTCTTGACAATACCCCATAGATTCTCTATGGGGTTCAGGTCTGGTGAGTTTGCTGGCCAGTCAAGCACACCAACACCATGGTCATTTAACCAACTTTTGGTGCTTTTGGCAGTGTAGGCAGGTGCCAAACCCTGCTGGAAAATGAAACCAGCATCTTTAAAAAGCTGGTCAGCAGAAGGAAGCATGAAGCGCTCCAAAATGTATTGGTAAACGGGTGCAGTGACGTTGGTTTTCAAAAAACACAATGGACCAACACCAGCAGATGACATTGCACCCCAAATCATCACAGACTGTGGAAACGTAACACTGGACTTCAAGCAACTTGGGCTATGAGTGTCTTCACCCTTCCTCCAGACTCTAGGACTTGGTTTCCAAATGAAATACAAAACTTTCTCTCATCTGAAAAGAGCACTTTGGACCACAGGGCAACAGTCCAGTTCTTCTTCTCCTTAGCCCAGGTAAGACGCCTCTGTCGACAACTGTAGCCAAATTCATTGACACATCTGTGTGTGGTGGCTCTTGATGCCTTGACCACAGCCTCAGTACATTCCTTGTGAAGTTACATATATACAAAGTTTTACATATATATAAATATAAGTAAAAAAAAGAGAAATAGAGAGTAAAATGTGCAATAGAATAAAAAAGTGCAAAACAAATAAGATGTGCAAAAATAGTATACTGGGACTTAATAAATAGTAATATGAACAGGGATGTGCAAGAGGGATGTGCAAACGGGTTGTACCGGGTATATACATGTAGCAGCAATATGGATGATGAGAATAGTGAATGTTGTACAGTTAGTAAATGAGTCTTGTAAATGTTTATGAAACTGAGTTTGTGTTAAGGAGCCTGATGGCCTGAGGGAAGAAGCTCCTCCTCAGTCTCTCAGTTTTTGCCATCATGCTCCTGAAGCGCTTGCCAGATGGCAGTAAACAAAAAAGTTTAGAAAAGGTGATTTGAGTCTTTGAGGATTTTTGCAGCTCTGCTTTTGCAGCGTTTGAGGTAGATGTCCTGCAGAGAGGGAAGAGCAGACCCTGAGATGCGCTCAGCCAAGCGCACGACTCTCTGTAGAGCTTTGCAGTCCTGATTTGTGGCATTACTATACTACACTGAGATGGTGGGTTTTTGTTAAATGTGAGCCAAAATAATCACAATTAAAAGAACCAAAGACTTAAACTACTTCAGTCTGTGTGCATTGAATTTATTTAATACACGAGTTTCACAATTTGAGTTGAATTACTGAAATAAATGAACTTTTCACGACATTCTAATTTATTGAGATGCACCTGTATATGTGAATTTAAAAAAATGCCTAGGACATTGTTGTCAAGTAAACACCCTTAGAAAGGTAGTTTAATTCAAATGGACAATTTAACATTTTATTTTTATTTTTTTACTACATAGAAGTCTTTTCTGGTTTCTATTTAAATAAAGTTATATTTCAAACTCACATGATGTGTTGCTGCAATTGGTTTAACACATTAAGCCCCTCCCATTCTGCTATTTAGAGAAGGTTAACTATAAACTGATAAAATACCCATTCATTACACTAGCTACACTTTACTCTATCATGTCATGTGATATCCAAATATGTTATGTAATATTCAAACAACAACAATCAGCATTCCTTAAGGTGCAGTATCATGTTATAGCAATGAGTGACAAATTAACACAAGTGCTAGCACTTCCTTGTGTCATAGCATATATTAGATTGTATACACTTCTCATTGCACTCTACTGTATACAGTATATTATTGTTGAGATATATTATACCACGTATTAGTCATCTTACTCTTTAAATATTGATGTCAACCACTAGTGAAGAGTACATAAACTGAGACTTAATGATTATTTTCCAGTTATATAAACATTATTTAAAGCAGAACAAATTAACCCAAGAAGAAAAACTGCATTATATGAAAATTTGTTGAATGATGTATTTTTATTGATCCATTGGCAATTTGTTTAGCAGAAACCTTTATTATGAACACTTAAATGTATTACGTATAACATGTATTATTTAACACCTGTTTTGCAGTGCAGAAAGAGAACAAATTTGAATTAAAATAAAAAAAACTAGGCATACTAAAATGCTGGGGTTTCAATTTAAAAAAGTTATACGGTAAAATCAAAATTACCCCTTAGCAGTGACCCTTTATTTAAAACAGTCATATGTGTGATTCAATAACAGACATTTTGCACAGCACCCCTGATGGTTTCATTTTGTTTATGCACTTATTGTACCTCCACTCCGTATGCAGAGCATGAAAACACGAGCTGCAGGGAGAGATCACAGGCAGCAAGCATGCAGTATGGGAATGAGCCCTATCTCACCTGAACTAGTGTCTTTCTCTCTAGAGGCCATGATATCTGCTGGGTGGAGTTCAAATATTTACACAGGCGCGCTGGCTGAGGAGTCTTATTTGTGTCTGCACACTGGACTGGTCTATCATATGGCACTCTCATAGATCTGTCTTCTTCAATACTGCCTCAATTCCTGGTCAAATGTTTAATGATGTTTATCGTTAACATTATTCAGCTTGAAAAACACAATACTTGTCAGATGTGAGTGTGCTGTGTCATGTTGTCTACATGCTTATACTGTGCATATGCACATGTGTGCATATACACTCAGACATACAGTATATTATCTCTATTCTGCATTCCTACATGTATAACCATAATATCTTAATCAGTGCTTTCTAATGGGCTATAAGCATGATGTCTGGAGATAGATAGCATTATGTTGCCTTCTGCAAATCTAAGCAAGTCTTCACCCAGAGAGGAAAATAGAAAGATAGATGCATTTGCAAAATATGAATTTATTTATTTATTATCCTTTATTTTACCAGCAATTGTCCAGTTGATATATAGATCCCTTCTACCAAAATGGCCAGCACAGATAGTTTCACATACAGATTGGACACACATTGAACAAGACAAATAGTAAAGAATAAAAATATCATCCAACATCATATTAAAAAATTACATGTTTCCTCCAGATATATATCCAAAGGGTTTCTACAAATATTTAGATATGGAATTGTTTCTAACATCATAACAATCTGCATTTCATTCCATAGCCTAGGACCATAGGAGGAAAAGACAGTTTTGCCAAACTCTGAACATACTATAGGAATAGTCAAATGTAATTTCTAAGAGTTTCTAGTGCTATAATTGCACGTATAATATGATAAGAGATTGCAAATATAAGTTGGAAGTTTACCTAATAATGCCTTGGCAGTAAATAGTAGTATATGCATTTTTCTCCTTTGGTACAAGGAGGACCAACCAACCATTTTGTACAAAATACAGGGATGGGAACAGGGATGAAGGTGTATTTGTCACAAATTGTATTGCAGCATGATATATACTATCCAACTTCTTTAATAAGGATACTTTTTAATGCATATAAACCACATCACCATAGTACAACACTGAAAGGAAACTGGATAAATACGTATATATATATATATATATATAATTTATTTATTTACTTCAAAAAGAAATCACTCCTTAATACGAAAGAGAAACCCAATTTAGGTCTGAGCTTTTTAAAAAGATTTTTAATTTGAATATTAAAACCCAACCATTCATCAAGCCATATGCCTAGGTATTTATAACTATTTACTCTTTCAATACAGTCCCCTTTCCAAAGTCTGAATTGGTGGAACGGTTATTTTGGTACGACAACGAGTAAAACACATATATTTAGTTTTATAATATAGTAAATATATAGTAAATAAAGTATGAGTATAAAGAAATATATAAGCATGCCATTACAATAAATAAAATATGAGGTCAAAATTGTGAGATATGAAATTAAATTAAATGAATTCAAAATCATCAAATATAAGGTCAAAACTGCGATAGATAAATTCACAAGATAAATTCACAATTGACCGTTCGCAAAGAGCTTGATTGACAGATGATCGGACCAATCATAATGCCAAATCTGCCATCTTGCCCGACAAACAAATCAATCAATCAGGAGAGTAGATTAACCTTCAATGGACTTAAACTTAAAATTTAAGCAGTTTTAAATAAAATATGTTCTGATGTTTTAAGTAAATATGAAAAGATGATCGGTTCACATGCTGTTTAAACTGAGGCAATATAGTGATTTTTCATGACATACTTATTGTTTGCATTTCTTAAAAAATAAAAAAATGTCAAAGACCTTGATTCATACGCACATTTCTATAGAAGAATAAAATGTCATCAGCATGCACTAGTGGGGGAAAAAGAGCATGGTTAATCACACTTTGGCAGCTGGAGTTTGTATGTGTGCTGAAAAAAGTAGAAGCGATGAAAGAGGAAAGGATATGTCACATTGATTTCATGTCGCATTTTTATTGGCTAGTCGGTAAACATGGGTCGTAGCAGCAAACACACACTGTGCAATGATCGTGCTGAATTTCTGGCACAATCGCAAAATTATAGTAAGTTATCTTTGGTCACAAAACCATGACAACGGCTGTCTTTGAACCTCTCTCGCTGTACAACACAGGACCACCGATTAGGAGCCACGATCACAGAAATCTTTCTCCTGACACAGCCAAAAATCGTGCAGTGTGTCTCAGACTTTAAGGAGGGTGGATTTTTGAGAAGTGTCAATTATGAGACAATCAAGATTTTGAGAAATTGAGTCACACTTGTGAGATGTGAAGTCGAACTGTAAGATATAAATGCACATATTTGTATTTCATGAGAAATAAAGTCAGTTACAAGAACTAAAGTATGAAGTTGCAAGTATGAGAAATGAATTGTGAAATATGAAGTCAAAAGTGTAAGAAATAATGTTGCAATTGTGAGATATAAGCCACATTGTGGGAAATAAATCTGCAAGCATGCAAAAATAGTCACAGTTAGAAGAAACAAAGCCTCCATTATATGATACAAAATTTGTGATAAATGAATTTTCAGTTGCATTAAATCACAATTACAAAATCACAGTTACGAAAAATAAAGTTGCAATTGTGATATTTGAGGTTGCAAATATGAGAAATAAAATCACAGCTTTTTATATTTTTACTCTGAGCCACACTTAAGATAGCTTGCTAGGATTTACAAACCAGTGCTTTACAATTTTTTTTGCTGTCCCCTCTTTTTGGATGATAATCAATGCCCCTGTCTAAATGTGTCCACCCTCACTTTTAAATTCTTTCTACACCGATGCATACAGTAGCGAGGATCTGACTAGACAGCCGTGTATAATGAATGCATATTCTACTTGGTGAAAACTGTAATTGTTGTAAATTACCTCATAAAATAGCAAACATAAAAGCTCTGTAAAGGGAAACAGTTTTTTTTTTCTTGGACCTCAGCCACGCTATGCATTAGAACCGTGTGCTCACATGCGAAACAAACTACACTGTAGCTCTCCTGAAGGGTGAGATTAATGGTCTGACCTTCACTGAATGGCCGACGTTTTTAGCACAAAGTTTGTAATAGTGCTAGTGCTGCTCTTCTGATGAAAATGTCGCAAAGCTGTTAGGCATGATGAACCAGGCACACACTCGCACTCGTCCACTCTTAAAGATAAAAGTTTAAGTGCATAAGAGCCACACACAAAATGAAAGAAACAGGAAAACCCTCCCTGTAAACAGACCACTAGAAACAGTGACGTACACGCCCTTTATAAATGATTTTTGTTTTAAAACCTCTTTCTCTCGTTTTCTTCTTTTCGGATGGGCAGAGAATTATGCGTCATCTCGTGGTCTTAGTTTGCTCGTTTTAAGAATTTATTATGTTTTCCTTTTTCACTAAGAAAATGGTGTTCTCAGAAAAGCAGGTTTCCTGTCACGCTACAGCATGGTTTGCATGGTTTTCTATTCTATTCTATCTCCTATTCAGTTACAAAACCTTATCTTGAGCTATTTTGCTTTCAATTTATGCGGATTAAAAGTATAAAAATGTTTCTAGTTGGCTTTAAATATGGTAATTGCATAAAACTATAGAGTATGTGAATTATATGAGTCCATCAGTCAGGGTCTCTTATATGGCAATGATATTTTCTGCATAAATGCTTTCATAAATTATCTCTATTTCTTTTTGCTGTGTTAATTCAGACAGGGTGGTGGGAGGAAACTGCTCTTGAAGTGTTGATGCAGTAAGCATTGTACTGAGTATTTCTCTTACTCTCTTTCTCATCATAATTCCCTCTGATCTGTCTCTTGGGATTCTGCTTCACCTCTTCAAAAAACTGTTCTTGGTCTCTCACCTAACCGCATTGACTCTGAGGCTGATAAATCAGGAATTCATGAATGTACGTGTACTCATTTGTTAGTGTGTTCTGGGTCAATACCAATAGGTGATGAATCCTGTGAGATGAGTCTCTGATGGAGCTTAAAACCGTTGATTAGATCTGAAATGCAACACTAAATAAATCCCACTGTTTGAAATGCAGGAGCCAATTCTGATTTTCCTTCCTATAGGAAAGTAAAACCACGAATGATATCTCCTTTTTGAATTGCTTCTTGTCAACACGAGAATAAATAGTCATCAAATGGAAACTTTGAAAAAAGTAACCGAACACCATTCATGCCAAAAAGAAATCTCAGAAATGTCTCTAACTGAGCTCAGATTTACTAAGACATCAGTCTGTGATCACAAGTCAAAGATTTTGGTATGAACACAATTTTTTTTTATCAAATTCTCTCAAGACCAAATTATGACCTTTTCGTGATTTGGCATTGAGCCTCTACTGGTTGATGATGCAACCTTTTTTGCAATGTTTATATGACCTCTGAAATAGTTTTTTTTTAATACAGATAAAATGTTTACGGCGACGAATGGATAATGATGAGCTTCAGCAGATGCATTTTGGATCAAGAAGACTTTGCTCTTCGTCTTGTTTTTATTACCCTCATTTCCAAGTACTTAGTGTTAAACTAAGTAGAAATGTGCCTTATTACCACCAAATTGATGTCTTATGGTTTGGCCTCATCTTCAAAGGCTTTTAACATTTTTATTACCGCCATTAGCTTCCATCAGCACATCACAAGCTGTAATTATTTCTACAGATGAAATTTGGTAGATGTCTGGCTACCGGCTATTGTTTTCACTTCATAAACATTCTCAATTTATATCACTTTCTTGGCACGCAAGACATTTCCACAGTCCTGGAATACCTAAAGACCATAGCGGTGCTTGCACACGTTGTTTTCAGTTCAAATAAAGATAAATCTGGCAGCAGACAATCACGGTGCAATGGTGTGAAGGAATTGTGAGATGTGTTTTTATGAGGCGTACATTCTCAGTAACATTTGGATGCATTTGATTAAGCTTTATGTTGTTCAAATGAAGAATAATACTGCAAATGAGCTCTATGATGAAAACAACAAAGGATATGAAACAGATCGGCTTAATGCGCTCTAGTTTATTCCCAGCCACACTGACAGTGTTGATGTGTAATCTATCAGAGTAACATCCAACAAATAATATCTGTCTAGTAGGTGTATCGTTTGATAATGATGTCCAAAAGGACTGTAAGAGGCTGCATTTATGCATGAGCGCAGCCCAAATGCACTGCAAGGTCAGACGCGCAGCAAAGAGCTCACCGTAGCGGCTATTATTACATGTGCATCACGTCCCGACAGGGTTCGAAACCTGCTCAAAACACACACCCCTGAGTCTCATGACATCATACTCAAAAGATATCAAAACGCATTAGGGACCTACCTGGAATAGAGAGAAAATGTGCAAAAAATTGCACAGAAAATTGAGGCTCAAATTATATAATTGAATGGACTGCACATGTATGAATGCCCAAACATAACAGACAATGATTACAGAACTAATGGACACACAGTCCAAGGTTGCTCATTTCTTGCTCTTAAACATTAATTAGTGTATGTATGTCAGGGGATTGTTTTGCAGCATGCGGCGAAGCCATCACAAACCCTGCTGCGCACACATGCAGGTCGGATGACCCATTCTTCTGGGAGCCACAGTCAGCAGCATGACGTCCTCTTGCTTTACCAAGTGTGCTACATACAAAGAACATGAGGAGCACCGGTGTCAGGCACCTATTTCGTTTAAGGCCACAGAATAAAAAGAGTTTCTGAGGGTGGGTAGATGATGACTAAAGTTTTGTTTAGGTATAAAGCAAGTTCAGTTGTGATTCAAATGTAGATGTGTTCTTGTGAGTGTGACACTTTTAAACTATAATAATCATGCAGTGCTATTCCCAAAGGTACTAGAGGTAGGTTTCCGGAGGGGCATGAATAGTTTTATGCAGATTTGCACTAGCTGACTAAGCCACTTATGCTTTCTTAAAAAGCACTGTAGAAATGTTTTGGCAGGTTACCTAAAATGTGCTTCATGTGGTCATTTAAATTAACCAGTGTTATTCAAGATTCTTTATTATTATTATTATGTAATACAACTGCATTAAAAAATAAAAGTGTTTGTATGGATAATTTTTTGCAGTGTGATTTTTAAGACTCTAGTTAGTCCATCTCACTGCTGAAAGAGACCAAGGGCATGATGCTGAATTAAAAAATAATCTGAAAATAAAAAACCTTTTATATGGGCTTTGAGAAGAAGTGACTACAGGGAAAATGATACATTTATATTTAATTATATTATAAGAATTATACAAAATAGAGGTTAGAGTTATGGACATCACAAAGGTCTAAAATAGCCCTCAGTGTTCATCAGAGCCCATCAAAACTAAGGAGTTCTACAGTAGTTGTGCCCCAAGAAGTATGCAACCTGCTTACTGTCATCATTCCACACTTTAAAGAGCCCTCTCCCTTAAAAGCATGAGTTATCTTGTCTAACACTGATTACTTTTGAATGGTAGTCTGATGGTGTAGTAATGGCATCTGCAAACTAATGAATTCTTTATATACATTTTGCTTTATGTGTATGTGTTCCCTGCGGCTTGAATCCGTGACCTTGCTTGCTAGTTCCGTACTTTACCAGTTATAGGAGCATTTTAGGATCTTTTTACTGGAAGAGAAATAGTGTATATTTGTCAAGTTTGTTTTGTAATTTTTGAGGATTATACTACACTCTTAAGAAAAATCGTTCTGAACAGTACCAGAAAAAGGTTTTTCATATTGTAACAATAGCAGAACCGTTTTTAGTGCTAAATAGAACCTTTTCATAGGTTTCCATACAGAACCATGCTTTGAAAATGCTACATAGGGCCTTAATTATGTTATAAATAACCTTTTTAATGATAGTTTTTTCATTATTATTAGTCTGTTAATATAATTAATATTTGTTTTATTTGTATATGTTATTAAATAATATCAGATATAGGGGTAAAAAAGCTGTTAATAAATTGTATTTGCCTATCTGCCTGGTCTTATAATCTATCTATCTTACATCGTATTATATACTTGTAATATCTTATAATATAAGTATTTGTTAGGGTTTTACATAAAATCGACAACACCAACGTGTCAATTTTTAATACACTATTTTATGGTCTATTTTGTTTTACTTTTTTAAACATTTATTTATGTTCAATGTACATTGTCATTCATTAATGTATTCTACTAATAACCACGTTTCAGTGAAAACATCACATTCCAATCGCTATGATGACTTGTGGTGTGATTAAGTGGTGATTGTTCTCTTCAGATGATGAGGTTGTAGGATGTGATACATCTGAAATACACAATTGAGTTTAGAGTTACAGTGTGTCCATGTGTTTATGTAAACACAATTATGTTTATGAAGGCCAAAAGCAAAAATGGACAGTACGTGAGCCCTTCACAATCTTGAAAGAAGAAAAGTGATAAAAAGTCAGGAGGTAGTTGTAATGTTTTTGTGACTAGGTATGTTTACATAAACTCAAATAATAATTTAAAAAGTCTAACAATATTCATAATCAATTCATTGTCTCTTTTATTTACTTAGTCTAGATAAGGAGATACTTTTCCAAAGCTTAGCAGAGCTGCAGACACTCAGGCTATATGTGACCAAAAACAAAAACAAAAAGATAAGAACTTGTTTGTTTGGAAACCGGTTACAATTTTAAAGTTAAATTTGTATTTAAATTTAAGAATGAGATAATTTACCTGTTGAGAGTGTGTTGAACTTCTGTGTAGTTGGATCACTGAACTTCAGAAAATCAGTAATGAAGTGCTTTGACAGTTACAGATTTGAAAAACAAAAGGGCGGGAACAAAGAACCCTGAACTCTAACAAAGAACTGTTTCGACAAAAAAGGGTTCTTCAGAATGCTATGGTTCTAAATAAAACCATTACTGCACATAAAGAACCATATTTTTTTAGAGTGTAGCATCATTCTTGACAATATGAGCTGTTAGTGAAATGAACAACCCAGAAAGACCAGAAAAATAAGATACACCTAATAATACACGCACACACACACACACACACACACACACACACACACACATATATATAAATATAAATATACACACACAGTAGAGCGTGTAGGACTTGATAGTACAATCCCTTAGAATAAATATACACACACACACACAAACACATATATATATATATATATATATATATATATACTGTATATATACATATATAAGCCTGTTGTATCAGTAAACCTAAGTTGCTTCAGTTCAGTAAATGTTCAGTAAATGTTGCTTCAGTTCAGCAAATGAAATATTACTAACATGATAACAATTCTGATAACAATATAAACTTACTTTATTAAAGATTTCACAGAAAAAAAACGCGTACCACAACCTGCAAGGATTTTTTTTTATTATACTGAGAGGTCTTTTACGTACTAAGAGTCAGATGACAGAAGGCACGTAGTAGATTGTGTACAACAGTTTTTTCAGCAAAGTTTTAATCATGTTGATAATATGTGACCCTGGACCCCAAAACCAGTCATACATGTACATTTTTTGAAATTGAGATGTATACATCATCTGAAAGCTGAATAAATAAGCTTTCCATTGATTGTTAGGATAGGAAAATATTTGGCGAGATACAACTATTTAAAAATCTACATTCTGAGGGTGAAAAGAAAATGTAAATACTGAGAAAATTGCCTTTCAAGTTGTCAAAATAAGTTCTTAACAATGCATATTACTAATCAGAAATTTTGTTTTAACATATTTATGGTAGGAAATTTACAAAATATTTTCATGGAACAAGATCCTCACTTAATATTCTAATGATTTTTGGCATAAAAGAAAGATTTATAGTTTTGTCCCATACAATGTATTTTTGGCTATTGCTACAAATATACCCCAGCAACTTAAGACTGGTTTTGTGGTCCAGGGTCACATATAGATGCCTTAGAAATCCATGTATTACATATGCTACAGTAGGCTTTATGGGATTAAAAACTAACAACTTCACGGCCTTTGATTGTTGATAGAAAGACCCCAAATATTCGACTAGAGACTCAAGAAAGTCTGTTTTTTAAACAGCAATAGCAAATTCGGGAAGACAAATGAGGTTGATGAAATCTAAATCCTGTTTAGAAGACGGGCTAATGAAATCAAAGGGTACCAAGCTGCCTCAGGCTGTTTGTTAAAGAGAACATATCTAATTAGATCACTTTGACAAAGCAGTTCTGTCTGTTCTTAAATGTGAAATGTGACAAGCAACATGATGCTATAAATAGCAAAGGATGCATATTGCATCAATATACAAGCTGAATCAAAATGCACAGTGAATGTTATTGCCACAACAATTCAGTGAGTTTATGAAGGTTTGTGAAGTTATGGACTATATTAAAAGGCCTGAGATATATTGACTGCCTATTTTTAAAGTACATTAGGGTGTAGCATAGAAACAAAAATGTGTGAAGAAATAGCTTTTATTATAGTTCTTTTTTTGTAACTGGTATTATGAGGTTATACTATCAGAAAAACAACTAAAAAAATTAAACAGGCTTTCTGGTCTCAGTAAAGTGAAAACTGAAAACAAATATTTTACTGAAAGCATATTTGAATGTATTTTAGAGGGATGGGTGAAGTGAATCCGACTTGATGAGATTAAATTATCCTCTCTTTGACTTTACCAGGCCAGAAAACATCTTCTATTTCCATATTGTTTCAATGTTGTGAAGCTTCACGTCTCTATGCACATGGAAAAGAGAGAGTAAGAGCATCATTACCCCAGCCCGATGAAGCTTTCTATGAGGGCCCAACACATTAGCAGATTATGGGTTTGTCTCTGGCTACTGTTGTTCATTATGTGTCAAGAGAAGAATGAACCCGAGTGACTTCTCTAATGGCATCTCAGAAACTCCAGCGGAATGAGCACTTTGACTTGTTTTGATTATTTCGGCTCTCAGCTCTCAGTTTCAGGAAGAATCCGACCTCATGCTTTGAGTAAAGGTGGAGCAGCACTCCGGTGTTACAAAGAAAGTGCTGAGTGCTGTGGCTGTATCTATTTTTTACTGTCATTTAGGCTTTCTTGCTGTGCCGAGAGGTTCAGAGAGGTTTAACCTAGCAGGACTAGAGAAAAGAAAAGAGGGACGTTAGTTTTTATTTTATTTTTTTTATGTGCTTTTGAATTCGGTGCAACTGCAATTTATTATATAGTTAGTTTACAGGGTCCCACTTTATATTATGTGGCCTTAACTACTATTTACTTAAATAAAAAATAAGTACTATGTACTTATTGTGTTCATATTGTATTGTAAAACACTGTTGCTGCTATTAAAATGGGGCAGTAAAGCAACACAACTGATGCTGGTAAGTCACATGACAGTGACAACATGACGATTTAGCTAATTAGCATATTTAGCAAATTAGCATGTTGCATTCATACTCTAAATAAATTATTTTTAGTTATTGCTTATTCAAAACAGAGAGAGTCATCTCAGAGAGTATGCAATTTTGGATACAGCTATTGTCTTTATGAATGAGTCATTGAATTATTGACTCAACCGATTCATTCAGGAACAAATCAAGTGGGTGTCTTCATTTGTAAGTCATTAAATCATTCACCTAAATCAGTGCTTCTCAACCCTGGTCCTGGGCGCCCCCCAACATTGCACATTTTGTATGTCTCCCTTATCTGACACACCCATTTCAGGTCCTGGAGTTTCTTCTAATGAGCTCATGAGTTAAGGGTGCGTCCAGGACCCGGGTTGAGAATCACTGACCTAAATGGTTCAGTCAATAACATTTTATTTGATTTATTCATTGTGCCCAGCAATATAATGCTTTTAATACCTTATTGGTTCAATGTTACATTTTGTATCATTCACGATTCAAATAGACCTCGTGTTTTGTTTTAGAATGTGACCTCTTAATGCACTGAAAGGGATAGTTCGCCCAAAAATGAAGATTCTGCCATTAATTACTCACTCTCATGTCGTTCCAAACCTGTAAGACCTTCATTCATCTTCGGAACACAAATTAAGATATTTTTGATTAAATCTGGGGGCACGGTTGAACCCCTGATGTAACATGGACTATTTTGCCGATCTCCTTGCTACGTTTCTGGAACATTTCAGTTGTATTGCTGTTTATATAGCGTCAGGGAGCTCTCAGATTCCATCAAAATATCTTAATTTGTGTTCCGAAGATGAACGAAGGTCTTATGGGTTTGAAACGACATGGGGGTGAGTAACTAATGACAGAATTTTCATTTTTGGGTGAACTAACCTTTTAAGGAAGTGATGTCATACGCTGAATACATTTACTGGTCTGATTCAGAGTCTTTTCCTGTAACTGTACATTCATTTCAAGTGCTGTATACATCCAGGATTTAAGAATGTGTTTTTCCTCTTCAGTTTTTATGTCTCTTTCGTAATGTCTCTAATTCTGTCCCTTTATGAAGTGAGAGGAGGTTTCGTTTGCCAGTCAGCCTGTGGAATGCACTACTTTATATGGAAAAAAGCAGTAATTTCCCCAAACACAGTAAAGAAAGCCCAGTCTCCAGGCTCGACCCCACCTCCACCCTCACAGTTCTCATCGGCCAGTGCTACTGGAAACGCTGCTGGCGCCGCGCTCACTGGCATTCCATGCATTCTTTTATCATGTGCTCACAAAAAGTCGAGGGAAAAAAAGGTATGAGACACAAGGGGAAAATTACAGTTAGGGTTAACCCTTTCTGTGTTACCGTGTGTCAGAGAGTTTGTATGTGGCTGGTGTTTCAAAGGAGAACCACATCTGAAAAATAGGATTTTTTTCAGGATCTCACATCGAGGATGTGGTCATGTTTTATAAGCAAACTTGAAATACATATGTTTGTTGATTATTCCTGGTTTCTGTTGTCGGGAACATTTTTATTTTATTTTATGCATGTGTGTCTGTATTTCATCATGGGCTGTGAATAAAGAACAATGTGTTCAACTGCCCAGTCTAAAATCATCAGATCCAAAGTTATGCTGATAATTATCAGGCCCATTTCACTTGCATTCCAATGTGTAAACATTGGACCATTGGGGAATGGTTGAGATGTTTGGAATGCTCTGATGAGTGCAGATGAATGCTGGCTGTCATTTGAATGAAAGCCATTAGCCCAAGCTTTCTGTGCCTCACGGACAATGAACCTTAAATTCAATTATGAAGTAATTGTTCTGTCATCACAAAATGTTTATTCAGTGTAGATGTTTTCAACATGAGACAGTTTCTGCAGGGGTTATTCTTAGTGTACTGCCTCATGGTTAACATGCTTGTGAAAGTGAGTCTAGATAAGGAGTCAATGCCATGTTTTGAATTAGTTCAATGGGGGCACAAGTTTACATATGCTTCGAAGATTACAATGCACATGAAAACTTTTGTTAACTCTACAATAAGTAAATCCATTTCACCAGGTAATTACTCTTCTACACTGATGCTATAGTGTTCTAAAGTTCTAAATCTGAATTCTAAAGATGACAGTGCACTTGTTTGCCTGAAGAATAAAACAAACACAATGGTGACCCAAATAACTCCAACTGAGGAATTCATGTTTTCTAAAGTGAAGCGAAGTGTGAGAAAAATATTACTATTTAAACTTTTTTAACTATAAGCCATTGCTTAAGAACAACTGCCGCAAGCACATTAATGATTTTGCCTGTTATGTAAGTGTCAGAACATTGTAAAGCGATGTGCTTCTGTGTCACTTCTCGCAAAAGCTTCACAACATGCTTCCTTTATTTGTAGTGCTTTTATCAATGCAAATTGTGTCAAAGCAGCTTTACATCAGCTTGATATTAGTATTTAGATGGGAAAATCGTGTGTCGAAATAGTGTAATTTTCCTCTGGCCAGACAAAATCAGCAGTTTAAATATAGTCTGCAGCAGAGTCAGATTGTGCAAAGGACTCATCTGGTTCCTGTGGTCTTGTCCCGATGGCCGTCTAGGAGACAGGCTCTTCACTGGGGATCCGTCTCTGGGGCTCATCTAGTTGTCCTGGTCTCCACTGGCATTCAGGGCTGTAGAGGTTGTCTCTAGATGCTGATCCATCATCTGATCTGGATACGGACTGGATCCGGGTGGCTGCAGTGACCATCTGATCTGGAAACAGTCTGGATCTGGGTGGCTACGGTGACCTTGGAAAAAGAAAGAAACAGACTAAAATTAGCATAGATGCCATTCTTCTAACGATGTAACAAGTAAATCAGGTGTTTTACGAAGTGTTCCCGGTTCCGGTTTACCTTATTAATGCAGCCTAACAATCCTTTTTAAGGGATTTGAATTCTAGAAATGCGATAGTGTATTATGTGTAAGCCAGGTTAAAGAGATGGGTCTTTAATCTAGATGTAAGACCCATCTCTTTACTTGCGTCATACTTCACTGTGTGTTCACCAGTGTTGGGTAAGTTACTTTTAATTCATTACTAGCTATTAATTAAAAATTGCATTACTTATTACTTTCTAAATCCCATATTGACCTCAACAAAATAAGGGGAGACATGAAACTGCTCTTTTAATTCTTTCAAATAAATAATATGATGTTATATAAAATATTTTTTAACAGACCAAAGTATTTAAAAGGGAGAATGTTGCATACATTTTGACATTAGATGTTACATTTCAATGTTAGATCCACTATTGTTTTATATGCAATTGTTACTTAACTTTTTCAAGGGAAAAATAAATAAATTACAGTATTTACCCCCAAAATTTTGCATGGTTTTTAAAGTGCTAAAGCTGAGGGTCCCATTTACTTCCATTAAATTGATTATATAAAATTTCAGTAATTACTTATTCAAAAGAAGTACCCAGTCAGAGAATATGCGATTTTGGATGCATCCATTGTCTTTTTGAGTTAGTCATTGAATCATTTGCTCAACCAATTTATTCAGGATCAAACTGAGTGACCATATTCATGACTTCATGAGTCATTAAATAATTTGCTATTCTATCTATCTATCTATCTATCTATCTATCTATCTATCTATCTATCTATCTATCTATCTATCTATCTATCTATCTATCTATCTATCTATCTATCTATCTATCTATCTATCTACCTACCTACCTACCTACCTACCTACCTACCTACCTACCTACCTACCTATCTATCTATCTATCTATGGTAATTTTATAATTTTGGCATTGAAGGCATTGACGTGGAAATATTTCATTGAGTAACAAAGATTGTAATAGGCAGGTTCCAGTACTCCTTCAACTTTGGGATAAATGCTTGGCTTTTTGCTGCTGTGCATTTGGTGGGTGGTGGTGGGGGGTGTAGGCCTGTGTGGATGATTAATGGAGCAGTTAGCCCATCGGCTGCAGGGCCAATGCTCCAGTCACAATGAGTCCACTGGCTGTCTTCAGCGCTCCTCTGCACCCTCATGCTGCTCCCTGGACCAATGTTTACAGCTTCTGCATGTCTCAGCGGCCAGGGAATAAAATTGCTTCATGAATTGGAGCTGTCACTCCTTGTGCAACATTAATTATTTGTTTTCTTGTGAGTTTTTTTTTTCTCTGTCCCTTATTCTGCCATAACCTGAGTAGATTGCATTTGGCTTTTGTTATTTAATTTAAGATATGCCATTAATCTAAGCCATTGTTGTGGTGCATGAGGAGAAAACGCGAAGAAGTAAATGCCAAAGTAAACACTTGCTGTGCCTCAAGGCCATGGGAGGGACAACGAGAATAACAACTTTTAATGTAGTACTTGACTAATCAACCTAAACATTGTTTGTGCACATCAAACACGCTTTTGCGCAAATTATACAGGGGGTAGCTGTGCGAGAAAGAACGAATCGGTTAAACATTTGGAAACAGACCTGATGGTAATAGTAGGATTCGCCACCGATTACACACACACGGCTGCAAATCTCCATAAAATATCAGATGTTTCACTGCTTTATCCAACACTCCATCTCTCTTCCCCCACTGACCTCTATGAATTTGATACAGGCTCACAAGTGCCGCTGCTGGGAGACAATATCAAATCATCTGCATTAAATACAGCAGCTCCAACAAAAGAGATGCCACAGAGATTATAATTTACATATAACACAATACAGCCACAGACTGTCCTCCGAGCTACAAAAAAAAGTGCTGTCTAGGACATTGTCTGGCGTACAATAGCCAACCGTCATTCAGTACCTGGAAACCACAATGAGGCTAAGAGGTGAAATAAAAAGGACTTAATGATTATTGAAAAAGGTCTGGTGAGTGCAGAGCCAGTGTGTCGGTGATAATGTGATGAAGGTGGCATTAATGGCTTTAGACGTTGACAGACGTCTGTTTCGCAGCATGTAGACGCTCAATGGTCGTTCAGAGTTTGAATTTGACGTGACAGCCTAGACAGGAAAACATATCAAGAAAGTGAGTTGAGTCTTGATTTGCGAAAGACATAGTCTTAGTCGTTTTAATGTGAAATCTAATTGTGTTCAGCGGGAATGCCATCCACATATTTGAGCAAATAATGGCTATAGCTGTTAAAAGCCTGCTAAATGGGATTGGGGTGGTTTGACTAAATATGAGCTGTTTCCCAAGACGTTTGAGAGATTCTACCCTCATTTGAACATGATACGTGGGGGCTGATGATCAAGATTATGCTGATTGCAAGAGGGACCTTTCGGTGGGAAGCATTCCTCACCATCCTTGGCATACATAATGTTATCGGTTTCGAGAGAGGACTTCTGAGGGTCAAATTGTGACTGAAAGGAGATGGCTGATAAGACCAGGCTCATCAGGGCTAATTTAATGGTGTGCAGGAACACCGGTGGCTGTTTCCCCAGGAACTTTCACAACAAACAGTGGTACTGGAACAGTGGGTGTTCAATTAGCCAGCACCTAACGTCATTAAACAATTAGACACATCCAAATGAAAACAACCAGAAGCATCGTGCCAGTTTACAAATAAATTGTGCACTAAGAAACCCTGTACAAACAAATCCCTACTAATACTTAAGGTAGAAATTAGATTAAATTGGAGGAAATGGGGATTTTTGTTGAAATCTCCTGCTTCTTGGATTTTTCTCTTATAGAAAATACCAAAGTAATGTTGTATGTCTCCTCAAAAGGGAACAATGCATCAAACTGTGCTGCTTGAGATTTTCCAAGATACCAAAGTCTGCAATAAATAGAGATTTCAATATGAACTCAAAATGAAATAAAATGTAAACACTGGTTTAAATTTAGAGTCATCATGATTTCCTCTTTAAGGAACCTGGATGTTTCCGAGGAGTTCTTAACAGTATCTTAAAATGTGCTGATTTCAATGAAATTAAACAAAACAAAAAAATAGAGCCTTTTCTTTTCATAAAAAAAGCCTGGATTTCTTTCTTTTGATACAAAACTTAATTCCTGTAGTTTCAGAAGGGATTACAAAAATGTCTCAAACTGTGCCGAGACTTGCCAAAAAAACTAATTATGCCATCAAAATGGATTTCAATATCAACCCAAACTAAATAAAGCTAAATAAAATAAAATAATAAAAAAGGCATTTCAATATGGACTGAACAAAATGGGTTTAAATTTAGACCCAATATTTTTCCTTTCTAAGGAGCCTGGATGTCTCTTTCTGACATAACAAAATATACAATCTTTAGGAATAACAATACCACAGGTAGCTATAAAAATGAATTAATTTGAAGCTCTATGAAAACAAATTATTTGTCTGGTTTAAGTGGTCTGGTTCAAAGCGAATTGTTTATAAGATATATCACATTATATACGCGTTCGCAGTTCTGTGTCCATTGGCTCTTAATGCCAATGAAGGGAAATAATGTCAAAGCCTAGTCCTTCATGAGAGCGAACAGTATGTTTTTTCTATGAGCCGCACCCCTCCTTTAAAAATAAAAACTCCTATTGAGTATTGCTGCATTCAAATACTCTCTGAAATACCCAACACCAGTGAGGATAGGCAAAAACATCTTAAATCCCACAGACAAGTTCAAATTTGATGTGAAAAGAGGAAGGAAAGAAATGAAATAGAATTTGAAGGTGGCCAAGACAGTGGTTTATCGATCGATAAAAACAGCATCTCCACATCAAAAGGGCTTCATGTCTTAAGTTTGAGCTCCTCTGGGGATTGGCATGTCCTGCATAGAGAACAGAATTAACAAAGGCAATGTGTCAGCAATCATATCCATTTAGCAGCAACCAAACAGCCTAAAACGATATCTAGACCCCAACTCTAGCCTCTGATCTTGGGCTTGGCAATGATATTAATAGCTATATTGTATAGAGGCTATTGCTAATTGGCTACTGCCCAAAGCCAGGACACTATAGCAGTAAAAAGATAGGAGATGAAAGAACAGCAAACATAATCCAAAGATATCAGATTTCTTCAGAGATTGCTGTACAAATGGTTTCTCAGGGCAAAAAGAGAGGCCCTGTTCTTGACTTTTACCACATTTATCAGTCATCATTTACAGGATTAAGACATCTGATAGCACTGATATAACTCTGCAGAGAAAAGCTTCAGTATGGGGTGTCGAATGTAAGATAAAACACGCTGCAGATAACTGCTCACTTGTACAATTGTGATTTAGAGTCACCACCAAATCAAAATTGACTATTCTTGTTATATGGAATAAAAAGTTGTTATATTTTACAAAAAGATTTTTATATTTTTTTAGTTTTTTTTTTTAGTTTTCTTTAGGAATGAATTGATTGTTCACAATATGACCAGGAGCATGTAATATTAATGAAAGTACCTAACCAAAACCAACCCTTTTGGGGTAAAGAGTGCACTTTGAAGGTACTGCCCCATTGACAAGATGTTATATCGCTAAAAAAGTATTTTTTTTCCACATTGTCTTTCTGAGAAACTGTAGCAATGGATTTGTCCAAAACTTAAAATAAGACCAATACGAATTGCTTAAGACTCCAGATTATGACTTCTGATAATATTTTTATGACAAAACCTATTTATGTTTATGTTATATATACTGAATTGCACAATTTGGATGACTAGTTGTGAGAAGATTTGTTTTAACATGGCTGTCTCGCTGATATCGGGTGCAAACACTCCTACTGTATAAATAAAGTTTGGATGTTAGGAAACAATGTATGGGAAAAGAAAGACATAACAATCCCTTTTTTTCAAAATCGTACTAAAGGTGCGCAGCCACACAAACTCGGGATTCTTTCAAAGTTATGGCCCCACATTCCACACATGCACCTTCACCAGCGAGAACTATCACAGACACAGACTCCTGCGTTTGAGCGTGTCGTGTTACCAGCGTTTCCTGTGTTTCATATCTGGAACGAACGAACTCTCCAATGGAGCAAAGTAATGCGAGATGGGAGTGGTTCCGTTATGAGGTCACGGTGAGGGACTGAGCTGAACGCTCAGCAGCGAGCGCAAGCGGTAGACATGAGACGGACGCGATAGCTTGAAGCATTTATTCGCACAGCTGAATGAATCTCTGCTGGCAAAAAAACACATATATATATATAACAGGACCGCGTTTCCTTCGACAGGGAACTACTGAAAAACATCGCGCGTTGGCTTTATAGGCGCAGGACAGGCTTGCATACGAAAGACTCCAAGGAAGAGGCGCGTGAGGAAAGTTTTCCTACGCGAAAACAAACTGGACGGAACAGTGCAGAATTCGTGACGCATAAGCCATGCACTGGTTGTATAGCGTGGGATAGATCTTCTGGTGCCGTTCGTTTGAAGGGGGTGCCTTTTTGGTGGCTTTCTTCAACAAAAGTTTGACACCTGGAACGCCGTATTATTCTGTTCGACAAGAAAACGCGCCTTTCTGAACGGAACATTTCTCGCGCTCGTCCAGAGTCGCTGTTTTCTTCTGTTATTTGTTGGTTTGGCTGAGGATCCGTTCCTCATCGTGTAGTTTGGGGGACAGGGGGTGGGTTGGATATCTATATTGTTCACTTTTCCCTCATGGCCTCCTCCAGGATGTATCTTCTTATGAAATGTATGCTGATTTTCCAACTTGTGATGTTGATCGCGAAGAACAGTCGGGCGCTCATTTGTTTGCCCTGTGATAAGTCCAAATGCGAGGAGCCCAAGCACTGCACGGGCTCCGTGGTGTTGGGGATCTGCGGCTGCTGCTCGGTTTGTGCCAAGCAGAAGAACGAGAGCTGCGGCGGCGTTTACGGTCTGTACGGGACCTGCGACCGCGAACTCCGGTGCGTGATCAGACCCCCGTTAAACGGCGGCTCCATCACGCAGTACGAGGTTGGAGTTTGTGAAGGTCTGTATACACATTTAATTTACTCTTTGATAAGTTGTCATTCATGTCCATTGCTTCAATCGTGCCTAATGATGGTAAAAGTAATTAAATTAATCACATCACTTCTGCCTCCGTCTGTATTTATTGGGGAAACTAAACCAAAGCGGATGTTTTCTGGCAAGCCATTTTAACACTTTATTTCATAAAGCTGACTAATCATGTAAATATATGTCATAATACATAGGTTATTCAAATAGTATCAAGTCAGCTGAATGGACCTAGTAATTATTTCATGTAAGTGCTAATCATATCCCAATAGTGACAGTATTCTATTTTTACTGCTAACAAATTTCAAATATTTATCTGAATTTTGGAAATATGTGGTTCAGATATAAAGTAGGCGTATCCACTTCTATTTACATTGGTTGCAAGTAGTAGTAGTAGTAGTAGTAGTACAATCTATAGTTACTAGTATACATTCAATCTTTACTAGGTCTCATTTATTGGATACTATATTTGTGTGACACCAGACTATATCCCAGATTCTTAACATTTATCCTAGTAGTTACAAATCTTACTAGTCAGATTGCAATGTAATTCCAACTGTGTATTCCAGTTGTAACTATTTACATGTCATGTACTTGATATAATAATACATAGTAATAAAGTTGATAACCAGCAACAGTGGAACAGCCAACATACTAGTTGGATATGAATAATCCACATCTGAACCACGAATTAATCCATAGAAAAAATACTAGTAACAATGAAAATGTTATTTGCCTCAATTGCTATTATCTTTCATACTAGTGAACCTGAACAAGTTTATTTGTCACTATTGGAGTATTTAATTAATGTGTAGGGCTACTTGTGACATAAAATAGATATGTGTTAGCTTTGAAAAAGGTTATAATAAATGTTTAAGCGGCTTGCCACCGTATCTGTCCATATGTAATGTAGGAGAATAAAAGTCTAAAGTATGCTAAATCTGCGATACAATGAGTTGTTCATTAAGATGTTAACCTGGTTATCACTACGGTATAGCTCAGCTTCGAGAAATGAAAAACTACTTAACATTATCTGTCATGATTACTGCTAATTTGAGTAGAATCGAACCTTTATCAGCTCTCATTAGACATCTTAATGGGATTGTAAAGCCCTTATGGAGAGGATATTGTCGTCATCAGCCTGAATGTCAGCGTTGGTCCTGTGGCTATAACACATTCCCTGCCTGCATACATGACGGTCGTTTTGAGTAGCGTGAAAGAGAGGCAAAGCTGGTTAATGTGTTTGCAGCATGTCGGTTTTCCGTTTCTTTGTGGTATGGCTAACGGATTCCGTGCTGTTTTTGGACGTGGTGCCAGCCTCGCTCTTTCCGCCGAGGCTTGTTGGTTTTTCATCGGAATGTCTGCTATGCAACTTCACTTGCGCCTCAGCCAGCATTTGACATCGGACCGTCGAGGGACGTGCGCTTCTAATACCCTCAGCCACGAGGCTTTTCTTCTCAGGATGCGTTTACTCACCTCACCTTGATTCAGTTAATTGTGCTGTCAAGCGTTTGACTTAGTTCTCTGTAGGGGGTTTCTCTCTGTACTTCACATTCCTTTTAATCCTGGCTTAGTACATTTCAGTTTGAAAGGGTGTTTTTAAACCCTGGGTTATGAGGCAACTCAAGTGCGTGTATACAGTGTGAAACCATACGGAGATAGAAGCACGTCATTGCCTACCTGATTAAATATGCATGAGCTCTGTACTGTTAAATAGACTTTCACTCACTGTTTAGTTTCTACGTCTGAGATAAACGAATTGGAAAACGCGTTAACTACACAGCAAAGAAAATATATTAAGTAATAGTTTTTGGAGACTTTGAATAGCCAGAGCCGATTTATGTGACATTTCACAGATGGGAAATCCTGTTTAAATCAGTATTTGTCCAGTCAATGTTGTTGACTTCATAAATAAGCAAATACAAATGTAAACCCACAGTTTACACAAATAAAAACAGATATTCTTCACAGTCAACATGCTATTAAAATGTTTATCTATATTCAGTGCTGTCAGTGTGAAGCATCAGCCCATTTATCGGCCTGTCATTATTTTTTAAGTTGTGTTTCTGCTGCTGAAGAAAGAATCAAAACCATAAATCGTTGCTAGCTTTGTAAACTGATGAAGCAACTATACCAGAATGTGGGTTCATCTAAAGAAAATAACACTAGAGATCTAAAACTGGCGCACCAAATGATCAAACCTGTCATATTTGCTATTTAGACAGATTTTGAACAGACTGTTACATTTTCTGCATGCTTGCACGATGTATCAGTCTTCTTTTTCTCCAAAGAGTCCAATCGCTTATTAGGCATAGTCCAAGTTGAACGCCGGCTTGGTCAGAGGACATGCATTGCAATGTCACGGGTCAGGTTTCAGCATGGCTGGCTATGAAAATTGAAGGCGTCTCGACCATTTGACATGTAACTGACATCTGCTGTATTTCAGCCAAGAAAACACTGCGGCATTGAGGACCACAGCTACGGCTGTCAGATAAATGTGTCAGATGAGAGAGTGCAGTGAATGCCAGTATAGGCCATGTCCTGCTAACATCCACCCTCACCTCCTAACTAACTAAGACCTCGGAGGGTCTTAACAGTGAATTAGTCTCTAAAGTACATCTGCTGTACATCTGCCGGGAGTCACCATGAATTATGAATATCTCAAAGTTATCTGTGTTATGCGACATCAATGATTTGTACTGGCCTTTAAAGAAAAAGTCCATCCAAAAATGAAAATTCTGTCATTTATTTACCCTCATGTCGTTCCAAACCTGTATGGCTTGCTTGCTTCGTGCTGTATAACACAAAAGGTGAATTTCTGAAGAATATCCTGACCATGTTTTTAATTAAATTAAAGTGGTTGACTGCTGGGACTGTTAGGCTTCAAAGAGTACAGTAAAGTGGCTCATATCTGAAGCTAAGTAGACAAAAATTGAAGTCATTATATACATAAACAAATTACTTTTGTGTTTCACGGAAGAAACCAATACATTGAGGTTTGTTGGGACACAAATGGCGTGTAAATGACAGAATTTACATTTTTAGGTGAACTGTTCTTTTAAATCGAGCACCACAATCCACAGGGGTGGAGGAGAAACAACAAAAGCATTTTTCTGTTTGAACTGACCCTACATTTCGCGTCCAAGTCCATAAATTCATGTGCATTCCAAAGCATGAGATTACTTTGGACAGGCTGTTTACAGTGAACACATACATTTGAGATGATGGTCTTAAAATGCCCCGTGGGCTTCTCTGGAGATGGGCTTACCAAGCACATCACAGGAACACCCAGGGGGTTAGAGTCAGGACCCTCCAGGTGAGCTTTCCCTGGAAAGTGATGTATGATGTCTCGCTTCTCTATTCAGAGAAAGCAGTCAGGGGTCCCTGTGTGAAGCCGGCTGTATTTGGGAGTTACTTTAGGCCTTATATTAACAAGAAAATACCTTTATACAGCATTTGCTCAAACTGCGTCAATTTCATCAGTTCAGGTGCATTCATAGCGTTTTAAATTCACTACTTATTTTTCAAAAAACCAAATCATAAATATTTAAAATCTATAATTATTAATCTTTGCTTTGCTATTTTTTTATTTATTGTGGTTTTCTTGTAGAACTGCTTTATAGGTTTTGTTGACATTCATATTTTTTCTGATGATTATAACAGATTTTACTAGTTTCAGAAAAAAATGTGCCTTACAAAGCAGTGGAAGACCTGGTTGGAGCCTGAAAGGAACATCTAAGTTGAACTTGAGGCATCTGGAAATTTAAAGACTGAAAGCTGCTTTTTAGGGATGCTTAATATATTGACAACTGCCCGCTGATATTTGAGATTTGATGAATCCTTAAATGGATAAAGGAAAATGTACTTACTGTCGTCATGTACTCACCTCATGTCATTGTTTAAATGTATGACTTTCTTTCGTCTGCAAAACTACCTTTTTGTGCACAATTTTTCTCTTTAACCTTTAATTCATGTTCATCAAATAAATATTTTTTTACAGTACATTTTTACAGAATATTAATTTTTGGGTTAACTATCCCTTTAAGAGTGGATTTGATTTTAACACCAGGAATATGCATTAAATAAAAGCTTAATTCTAATGGCATGATACATTTATTGCCGGATTTGGAGATTTGTATTAATAGCTTTTGTGATTTATTATGAGTATATTTGTCTTCCTGTCTTCAGTTTCTTCTATTAGTTGCAGAGTAGCATTTAACGACTTGGGTGTTAAAAATGCTGTATTTTTCCGACAGAGTAATTCATTGGTTTGGTTGCAAATTAGCAAGCATCTCTTGCTTCAGGAAGGACTCCCTACCTTGATAACAACCAGGTGCCACTGCAAAGTACAGCAGGAAGGCCATGTATCAGCTAGCAGAGGACGAGCAGCGATTTGATATCATGCCTTGGTATCAGCAAAAGAACACTTTGCACTGTGTTTGTGAACAACTGCTGTGTTGAATGTGAGCTCATTATATTCCTTACGTTTTTGTGATTTCACAAGCTTTTTTATGAGATTGTTTTAGCAGCTTCTTCGTCTACCACACAATCTATATAAGGTAATGTGAGAGGATAGTGTTTTCACTCAGTTTTAATACAAGTTGAATGGAATTCGTAAGAGAATGTAATAAGAGCAGTCACACTTTCTAAAAGTGTTAAACTGTTATTGTTATAACTCTCTGACCACATTAATCTGTGGCATGCTTCAAACAGAGACTGTGATAATATGTTAAAGTTGGCATCAAGTGGAAATTCAGCCCATCTATTTTCTTAATGTTTGATTCTAACAACACTTTAGATTAGGGAATGCATATTCACTATAAACTAAGAGTTTTCCCTCAATAAACTCCTAATTTGGTGCTTAATAATAGTTAGTGAGGCTATTTGTTAAGTGTATGTATTGTCTAGGGTTAAGAGATCTAGAATATGGTCAGACAGGACATTAATAGGTGCATAATAAGTACTAATGAACAGCCAATATGCTATTCATATGTATGCTAATAAGCAACTAGTTAATATAGTATATAATTAAAGGGTTTATTTGTCTGGTTTACGTGAATGTAAAGTCTCTAAGTTGGTTCTTACAGTTTTGGGGCTACAATACAATAATTGTGCTGTAAAGTTGTGCCCGATTGATTGTCTTCTCAGAACACACATTGAAGCTTCCATGATGTTGTAATTTCCAGTGGGAAATTATATTTTATTGAGCTCAGATTTTCTTTGTTGGGTTTTAGGGGCAGGTCAATTAAAGATTCATGATATGAACACATTAGTCATGATTGAAGTTGTAATTGTCATTGTTTGCTCTACAATTACATTGTACTGTATAGGGTTATAAACTAGCATAATTATTGCCTGCGATAAATTATATTGAAATCATTCAATATGGAAAACCCTTAGACCCCATATTTGGTCAAACAGTGTTTTTAAAAAGCCCAACCTACTTCTAACTGAAAACACCAGTGATAGGCTTATATTTAACATGGAAATACAACAAACAGTATTGTTGTAGTGTCTATTTAATGACTTAGTAATGTTTATTTAATGATTTCCTCATCTGGCACAATAATATCTTTGATTTATCTTAATTTGTGGGCTTATCTTAGCAAATATTATGATTGAACTTGATTAATTAGAGAGAATGTCATTGAATTTATTTGGTTAATGTTTTAATTGATTGACATCTCTAGTATGTATTTTGTGTAGTGAATCATTTTAGTAAATACTTCAAATGTAGCTGGTTTATGGGCTGACTTGGCTAGGCATTTCTCATCATTTATTGTGCATGGCAGCAATACATAGTTACATATATTATGTATATCTGCACTTCATTTTGTTAAATTAGCACTAAAACATTGTGTGAAAGAGAGAAAGAAATATGCACTTTGAAACAAATATCACTTGAATGCACATCACGTTGTAATTATGATATCTGAACTCATAAGTATTTCCCAGGAGTTCTTCAAGGCAATGCTGTCTGTGAACATAAAAGGCCGGGTCCCGGTGTGTGGTTCAGACCACCGCGACGTGTTTATCATGTGAACCCTATGCCAGGCTACAGACAACCCTTGTTTGGCAGGAGACTCAACCCTCCACGCCCAGCTAAACGACCCAGAGCTGGTCTGGAGAGACATGCTTAGTTACTGAAGAATCAGCTGTTGACAGCAGCTATTTGGGGACTTCACCCCTGTGGCTTTGGTGAAAACAACAAGCGCAGGGGCTTTGGAACATCAGCTTACAGTCCTTAATTGTTAGGAGATCACAAGCTCACACTACTCACAGTCCCCTATAGACAGGGACAGTGATAGGCTTGTGTTCTTTCGGCCCATGGTATGGGTGTTGTGTCGCACAACTGCAATCACACCCATCATATCCAGATGACGAAACAGTGGGTCGCAAGTGTGCAGCTGTGCCGGTAGATGAACAGATGACTGACCCTACAACAAACAGACATGGGGCAAGTGAGAGGAGTGTTTTTCCATGACTTGTTTATCCTCTGAGTATTTAAAGTGACCCACCCAGGGATTGAGACGTTATGGATACAAAACAAAGTCATTTTGTAGTTCATGTAGTCTCATTTTTGTTAAATCAAATTGTAGGTTGCTCTGCAGTATGAGGCAGGTTTCTCCAGAAACGGTTCTGACTCAACAGTCGAATTGCTCATAGATGCGCAAGGCCCGTTATTTATTGGCAAGCGGGCTGCATTCCTCAGAGACCAATAGACACAAATTACATGCATGCAGATGCATCTGCATGCATGCGCTGGTACTTAGTATGCACTAGAGCTGGTTGATGTATATGCAAGTAAATCTGTTTTTTTTACCGATTCATTGAAACTTGACTCAGTTGTCATTTATGTTACTGAGGTCTTGCATAGAAAATTAATGGCCTTAAGAAATGTATTAAAATAAATATCGCAGTGTTTTTTATGTATTTCATTTGTATTTATAAATGTTAAGTATTAATTTAAATAATGTATTTATAAATATTTAAATATGTTTAAATGTTTTTAAAGAAATAAAGAAAATATTACTTTAACAGTTAGTTTAACTGCTGTTTTCTTTTACTTTTTATTAAAAAAAGAGTATCACAGTTTCTCAAAAAAAAAGCAAAAAAAAAAAGAAAAGACTGGAGTAATGGCTGATGAAAATTCAGCTTTGCATCACAGGAATAAATGAAATGTTAAAGTATATTAAATGTATTTTCTTATATAAATATTCAGTATATCATCTAACCCCGATCTTGAGTGTATTCGTTCATCCTAAGCACACAAACGTGCATGCGCACAGATAAGGTGAACACGCAGTGGGCTGAAATACCAGCGCTTGTATCAGCAATGTGTGTTTGCACTGCAAATAAGACTTCATAATGTTGCTGGCAGATAGAAGCGTCTTCAGGGTCGGGGTCATTCTTATTTTGAAAATGCGCTGCTCTCTGCCACCATTTATCTATCTTGTAAGTCATGAGAGGCTAGAAATGTAGGAACTGCATAATCCTTTATAACAAGTCTACATTTATCTCTTATTTCCAAGTTCTACGATACCCCTTGGACCTCAAATGCACATGTAATTGGCCATGTGCTCCTCTTTAGTATTCAGTAGCCTCACTACTTAAGTATCGCCAGACCTGTTGGCTTTGGGGAATCTACGATTTTAATGATACTGTAAAAATATATCGGGATGATTCTGAATTTTAAAATCTGGTTGCTCTGTTTGATCTGGTAATTTATTACTATGAATTTCTGTTTCTGTGTCATCCTCATTGATATGTTTCTCTTTCATTTTCGCTCAGATGAAAACTGGGATGACGACCAGCTCTTGGGCTTTGAGCCATGCAATGAAAACCTGGTTACAGGCTGTAACATCATTGATGGGAAGTGTGAATGTGACAGTGTACGAACATGCAACAACCCATTTGAGTTCGCAAGCCAGGAAGCCTGTCAGACAGCCCTGCAGAAGATTGAAGGTACCTCTTATTTCTCCATTCTCATTATCTTTTCTCTCTGTCTACTTCTAGCGTGAAACTTGTACCTGCATTATTTAATAATTTAACTTGTTTAATGCATCATTGATGGGTTTCATCTTTTAAATATGTGTTTGAACTCTCGATTGCTTGATTTTGTGAGCATATTTAAAAACAGGCTTTATAATGAGCCCCTGTACAATTGTTGCAAGGTAAAACTCACAAAATAATAAATATATCAAGAATTTGATGCATTATTCTGCCTTGCATTCTTCTTAATTATTTATAATTAGCTTTGCTAATTTGAATAAGCTTCCTTATTATTTTTGAGAGAATACAAAAATAATCTAAGTGTCAATTGTTGGCATCAAGGAAGGGATGATTTAACCTGTGAACTAATTTAAATTAATACATATTAATAAAACTGAGAATGTCAGTAACAGTCAATGTAGATTTGTGTGTGTGTGTGTGTGTGTGTGTGTGTGTGTGTGTGTGTGTGTGTGTGTGTGCAGTAGGTAATTTCCCAAGCTATTTTTGTGTCTTGTTCAAATTTTCCCTAAATAAAAAACCCCAAAAATACTTGTTTCGCAAAATGTTTTGCCTTTCCTTATGCATAACCATCTGCATAACCAATGTGTTGGAAATCCCTGGAGTCATGTATTTTTTTTTACATGGTTGTTTGTTCTAATTTATATTCTTTTCTAAAGGATGGAGTTGAAAAAGAGGCATCTTGCTTATATAACAGGTTTTTTTTAGAAGCCTGTGATTAAACAAACAAACAAGCTGATTTACTAGATAAGGCTCCTTTTAGAGCTGTCAGAATGCAAATGTTGCATTGAAAAATGCAGTCCCTGATGGACAATACTTCTCTTTGCGTGCCTGTGTGTTAAGTCTGAGCTGGTAGCACACTGGCAATTAAACATAAAAATACACTCTTGTGATCACAACGGTCCTGGCAACGGGTGCAGGGCTTGTTGTTTTATTGCGGCAGGTGTGCTTTCCGTTATCCCAGAAGCAGGCGGTGGCTATTTTTGAAGGTTTACCCCCTGTTTTGTTTTACTAATAGGTGCTTGTCATGTTGTTTTGACTAGTGCTTCAGAGTTGTTGCAGTTGTCACTTGTTTATTGTGATGTTGTGTCTAGTCTGGGATGTTGTTTTGCTTGTCTGTTTGTAGAGTTGTCAATTTACTAAAAATGTTTTGTCTAATAGTTACTTCATTCTCTTGATGAGTAGCTCGTTGTTGTTGTCTATCATTTTCATGTCTCTGTCCCTTTACATTGTTTTATTAGTTGTGCCAAGCTGATAAAACAGGCAAAAATTCTGACTTACATTAAGCAATACCCTGCTGAAAATAAATATCATAGGGAGTTGGTGGTTGGTGGGATGTCGTTTTGAATGTGGTAACATCTTATTACACTGGTTGTTGTATGTATTTCGCCTGTTTTATAATAACATGTCTGGTGAGTGGCAAAATAGCATACCACCTTCATAAAATCTTACCCTAAATCTAACTGATGTTAACATAAAATAGAATAAAGTTTTTTTTAAATAACCATGCCATTTAGCTTGCTTCTAAAAGTCTTTGAGCTCTTTTATTGTGACTTGTGTTTTATGGGACTCATACCTGCTGTATGAGGTGCACTACCAAGCAAGTTTACTATGCTAGAAAAGATACACATATGAAGCATGCACTATGATAAACCTGTTTTAAGTCATAACATGGTATTGTGCAAGGAGTCCTGCAAAAAGGTGTTTATTAATCAATAATCTCCCTCATAGTCATAATATGTGAAAATGAATAGAAGTTATTTTACTGCAACTAATGTTAATTGTAGCTAGAAACTTTAGCAAATGTTATATATAGGTATGTTTTGCTAAAAAAAAGTAGATAGAGAAATGTTTTTCCCAATAAGCCCAAGTTGCAGAAATGGCAAGTTGAAAAATTACTTGGAACACCTTAGCAACCGCTAAATTTGCACAGCCAAACACTCACAATTTTCAGATAATAAAAAATTACTAATTTTATAGTATTATATTTGTTTTAGTGTTTTTATTGCTTAATATCTGTAGATTTGTTTTTCTCATGCAGTTGTTTCCTCATGCTAGTCCAAAGCAAGTTCGGTGATAAAAGGTTTTACCAGAGCGTGTAAAGACACTACCCACCTAGCTGGCGTACATAATACACTTTTTGTTGCTTGAGAAAGTGATGCATTTTCTGGCTGTTGCGTAAAGTTGTTTTTCCTCCAATCTCCTCATACATCTGTTTCCGTTCAGTGCCGTGAGGAGCGTGGGCCAAAGCACATGTTCTGCAGTGTTGTAATGGTATGCGCTCAGCAGTTATCATTTGCATAAGAAAAACATTACTGTCGTGATTCATCAACCTGGCCATCTTTTGTGTCTACAGTCAGCAGACATTGTGAGATTTTATTGATTTTACATTAAACAATTGCTTCTGTCACACAGAAGTGGAGCTATTGACGTAATATGATTAAATTCTATATCGTACTTCAGTTCCGTTGTTCTCTTTGTGCTGCTGGTGAAGGGAAGAGGAAGACGTGTATTTAAGAAACTTTACGTGCAACCAAATCAGAATCACCTGAAATATGGGCTCATTCTTCGAGGTCATTCGCCCTATTCATCCCAATGGAAAAACGTCCTTCCTCACAAGGGAATGTTTGTGTTTACGGGAACTTGGCAGACACAAGGGTGAACACTGAATAGATAAGTGCTATTGATATTATCAGTAACGCATCGGAACAGGCTCTATTTTGAAGAGTGCTGTGACCTCTGCGATTTCTTCAGCCAGCACTGTGAGGAGTGGGGTCTTTTGAAAGGACGGTAAAGATTGATAATGCCATCACAGTTCCCTCTTCAAGGTTCTCTAATGACATCCATATGCTCTGCTACCGTTGGTACTACAGGAAATCAATCCCCAATAAAACCGTAATAATATGTTGACCTTTGGTGTCTAAGTAGATTTTCTCTCAGGGTAAAAAAATATTTGCATGTCACCAGACCTGATGGAAAGACGTTAGATTTCACATCCTACTTCATCTGTTGTAGCATGATCTGTTTTAAATAAACCAAATGGCACATGAAAAAAAAAACTGTGGCCAGTTTCTTTAAAAGTCAGTCACTAAGTTGGTGGATCTTAGCAAGAATAGTTGGTCTAAGTGAGACTAGAAGGATGGTAAAATATAGATATTTAAGGTGCTGAGACACTGTTCAAGGTTCTCAGAATGAATTAGTCACGTCCATTTGCTTGAGAAGTTAATTCTTAAACTATAACACATTGAGGAATTAAATTATTGGCCAACCAAGGTTAGCCTCACACAGAATCTGTTCCCCTTGGTATATTTTCACACATATTGAGGGAGAAAATATGTGTTATAAAATGGGAATGTATTTAAATATGGTAGTTTGTGTTAAAATGAGTCTAAGACAGTAGACAGTGGCATTGTCTGTTTCTAGAATGGCTACAAAAGTGGCTATGGAAATGTTTGATACTGTTGCTGTCAGATTTGTTTGCTAATTTAAGATGTCATTGACAAATAGACTTCCCCCCATTCAAGTAGACAGCAGCTGAGCTTGTATGCCTGTTGCCAAGATGGCCACTGACTAAAATGACTTTGAAGGGACTTCAGTTTGTCATTCACGTGTATTTGCAGCAGAGAGATATTTCTTCAAAATTATTTCAAAATTTTGAAGAAATACAGATGGGGAAAGGGTCTAAGTGCTTGTTTCAGGATCTCAAGCACTTGTTTTAACGGTGGAGTGCTTTTGACCATCAAACTACAGGTTTTTTCGGATCAACCGAGGCTTCTGAGGACGTAGGTCCAGGTTATTCAAGGCAGTTTTACTGTCAACGTGAAATGTCTGGACTAAATGGCAGTAGGGGAATGTACTAAACCTCTTTTAGAGAGAGTCTGCATTTGAAATTAACATGGAGGGGAATGGTAGTCTTCCACCTATCCAGTTTAGACCCCTGACCTAGAGGTTGCAGTAATTTGGTAAGTGGATGAATGCACTACTTTTAGAAACTGTCGCTTGAAAGATATAACTTGATATTTTGCCAGAGGTTTCTATGAAAATAGAAAGCTTATTTAGCATATACATATACAGTACTATGTAAGCCACGTGTGTGATAACATAATATAAATCCATTAGAGAACAGTAGCAGGTAAAAAGAATTATGGGATGAAATATGTTTTTCTTTCTATAGGAAAAGCGTGCGTGTTTGAGAGAGAAAGTGAGCGTGAACAGGAAGTTTTGTTGTGTGGGACTTTGTTCTGCTGTTACTGTTGGTTTTCTCTGACCCAGCTCGGCCAAAGCACATTAAAGGAAATGCCAAGCATTCTTGCAGTAGAGCTGTGTCTCTGCTGCCTTGGCAGGATTATAGTGGAGAATATTTGTTCTGGGGAGTCGGCCATGCTAATTGCAGGCCCCGTTGTATGCAGAGAGAGAGCAGCCTCTCATGCCAAACGTAACATGTTTCTGCTTTAGCAATGTCCTGTTTTCAAAGAGAGCGTGGGGGGTCGGCCAAACCTAAGAATGGAATGCCTGAAAGTACTGTACTTTGACTTTCCCTGTTGTCCCGTAGAGGCCAACGCAAAGGCATTCAGACGTTTGATGTGGAACATGGGCAGAGCTCAATGTGTGAGGGTGTGCTCACCATGAACAAACTGCTACTAGTTTCAAAATTGTATTCAGTTCTCAAGATGACTAGGGCTGGGTAATACTGCTGAAAAATGATACAAATATTTTTTCTCCTTTTGGACCGTATATTCAATATATATATATATTCAATATACATAATATATGTACACAATATTGATGTACAGTATTTGATCTGAAATGTCTCAGAGGAACCTTCATTTTGATCGAACAGTCATTGCTGACAAGAAAATGCAAGGATAACAGTTTCAATAAAGTTAAAAGTAGTCATTAATTTCTATGAAAATTATTTTCATTTATATGCACAAATATAACATAGTGCATCAAAACAGCATTTCCAAATGATTTTATTATTAAAGTAATAATGACAATGCCATGCAAGGACTTGTGTGACTATTTAATAATGCAAATACATTAGCATTTTAAATCAATCAATTGAAAATTGAGATTTAACTAACTAACACCATCAAAGAGATGGTCATTCTTTATTGGTCTTATGCTGCCACACTCAATGGTCCAATAAAAAGTGCATTAAAATCAAAATGTGCAAAACTATCATTTCTAAACTTTAAAAAATGTAATAATCAATACATAATAATCACTTTTAAATAAGCCCTGTATTTTTAAACTGGTTTCAGGTTCACACCAATTAGATGTTTAACATCAGACAGCATCTTTAATAGCAAGTGGACGGAGAACAGCGGAGTGAAACCGAAAGCATGGGTTTCTCAAGACTTATTTTTAGACTGAAAAACACAGTTTTTAACTTGGCAGGACATCTTAAAAGTGCAGCTTGTGGCTACATGTTAAAAAAGGGCAAGAACGTTGATGCAGCTGCAAAACACAGCTCTCTGAATGTGTCTGTGTTGCTTTGAAAGGACTGAATTAAATTGTTTATCGAAATAAACTTTTTTAGAGTGTTTTTCTCATGCCAGCTGTCTAAAAGCACAGCAAGCTGTCAGCATGCTAATTAATTCACGGCTGCTAAAATTGCCAAAAGTGTAAAAATAAATAATAAATAAATACATTTAGATTTATTTAGAAATGAATATACCACATCATTTGTAGTGCTGTATGCATTAATTGAATTATTTATAGGGGCAGAGTGTAATTAATCTCTGTGGTTTTTCAAAGGTCTGTAAAAATATCCACAGCATTCTTGCTGCGTGTTATTTTATCCTCCCTGACTTTAGCAGTCGTAAATGTTTGAGGACAACTGTCTGTACAGCATGAATGTGCTCTTCCTCTTCTCAGGAGCCAAGATTTAGAGGCGATGCAGCTTTCGAAACTCGCTCACATCAATCTGTCCTGGCGTCTGGACATGCTAGACGTTGTGAGAACCAGAGTGCCGCCACATCGCAAACAGCCGTTAATAGGATGCGGCCCTGTCACATCTGCAGGGTCAGCTCTACTGCACGACATGAGTAGTTTCCCTTCTTTCTCCTGAGGCGGAAAATTAGCGCTGTTAATACCATTGATTCCGTCACCTTTGCCATGTGCAGTTTTCTGCCAGAGACCTGTCAGTAGAACTTCTTTAAGAGCTTATCGCCTTTAAAATCAAATCTTTTTCATTTGCCTTGTAAATAAATCTTGTTTGGGAGTTTAGTGGCGTGTGAGCTGCTGTGGCCTCGCTGTTGACCGTGACATCTTATCCTCCGGTCACAGTAGGTGCTTTGTAGGACTTGGACCTCGACAATGAATTAATTGATTACAAGGTATTTGCAGCAGGGTCATCATTTGCTGACTGCTGATGCACTAGAAAAGTAAAAAGGTAATTTTGCTTACATTTTCCTCACAAGATAAGTCAATGTAAGTCATGTCTTCAAATATTGACAATATTGTCATTTTAATATTCAGCCCATTGAAGATTTATTGACACTGACAGGCTGTAAAGTGTGATGTGACATTTTTAGATATTAAAAAAATTATATTTGATTAAAATACATTTAAATAAACAATATTCATGAACAATCATTGTTTAACATGTTCAGACTGAGCCAACAGACCATTTTAACAGGATAAATTGAATATTAACAAAATGTATGGGTCTAGGTAAAAAAATGTAATTTTCATGAAAACTATTAAAATGGATTTATAGCGTTTTGGAAAAGAGCTCTTCAAATATTTTAATGGTATTTATAAATTGATAACGTAGTATTCATATTATAGTATTATTATTATTGTTATTATTATTATTAATAATAATTAATAATTAAAACCTTTTGATGCATCAAGTGTATTCATTCAGTGTATAAGAAAACAAATATTTTACTTGATGATTGAACCACATGACAGTCATTAAATTGAAACAGATTTTATTTTATTCAGTGGTATAAGTTTTTCAAAACCATATTAAACAATCATGAATGCAAAAGCTACGTTTCTTATATTTTAGACCTCAAAAGTAATGTGAACTCAAACAATTATCATCTGATTCTCCCAAAACCAAATTATTTGAAGTATGCTATCCGCATAATTGTATAGCTCTATACTCTTACAGCAACCATTTTTTATTTAGTTTTTTTCTTTGAAATTTTAACAAAAAAATCGGAGACCAAAGTGTCATAGCTGAGACCTCGTAGCTGATGAAAAGAGCGACTTAGCAATAAAAGTTCCTTCTGGGTTTAGTCGAACATGGAGGGTCACCCCCAGCAGTGTTGTGACCCAGTCAGATCTTTGGTGAAGCCCAGTGAACTAGATTCCTCAATGATCCAGCACCGCTAAAGGGTCAGTGTGCCCTTTGTGGTTGAAACAATGACAATCGAATTACATTATCTGAAATCACCATTAGCCCAGTGGCCTTATTCCAATAATTAATCTGTTAACACCCTCGCGGTCAGTCCCCAGGGGTTATTAATCTGCTCTGTACGTTCATAGTATTGACAGCTCCGCTGGCATGGAAGATTTCCAGCCTCTGACACATGTAGGACAGGTCAGATGTTGACATGGGTCTCCCAGCCTGGTTAATCTCAGCAGATTGAGAGATTCTTGTCACATGTGGATAATCCCATCAACAGAGCTGCAGATACATCAGTGCTGTTACTTCCCAGTGATGGATTTCATGGGGCAGTGTTTGGAGTACAGCACAGCTAGAGCTTAACAAAAGTGCCACTTGTTAGCAGCGTAACCTGTTTGGTATAAAAAGCCTATCAAATTGATTTCAAATTTCCTAATTAATTAATATATCAAGGGGATAATGTAGAGTTGAAGCAGTTTAATTCAGACCTAACTGTGGAAAATGCCACATTATAAAAGATAATTCCAACTTTCCTTTGTTGGATAAGCAACTCTAAAATTTGTTGTAAAATGCAGATAAACACAAACACGTATGCACATTTACAGTAGCGCACCGTAAAGGTAACTGGTAATGGTAAAGTTGTTGTTGGTCAACAAAACATTTTATTTGGCACAATAAAAAAAAAAAAAAAAATGTATTTGCTAGTGCACATTAAACTGCCTACACTTAGGCTAACACATTATATAAATGCTTAAGTATTACAATAAAATAACTATAATTTTTTTTGAAGGTTTCCATGTTCATATTCTAAAAAGAGTTGTATGGTGACATGTTGGTGACAGAGATATTTTACTCAAGAAATTCTAGGGGTGCCAATAATTGTGTCCAACGTGTATTTGAGAAAAACATTTATTTCATAGTGATATTTCCCCCATTCTAAATTCTTATTATCCAATGAAATGTTAGATTTTTGTAATTTTTAAATAAATGATCAAAAGGATTAACAATGCAGATACATTTTCACAGCCTTGTTTGACCATAATAACCAAGGGTGCTGATATTTTTTGCCATGACTGTACATAATTATTCAGGTGCATGTATAATAACTTGCAAAAACTTGATGCTACAGCAGCACATCTTCATCGTCATCTTGTCTGATGCACTCAACCAAGCGTTCTAACCACAAGCTTACCCCTCCCCATCCCCCAATCATTCAAATTTCTGTAGGCGGGATTTATTTTAATGATATTCTAATAGGCCGATTTGTGATGTCACAACACCGGGCAAACAACATTGTAGTCCAAACGAGCCGTTCATTGTAGTTCTTGAAAAGAGATTTAAAAAATATCTCCCTTTGGAGTGGACTTTGAGATTTTTTACTTTGTAGTTCTTTTTTATGCCCAAACATAAACACTACACACTAACAAAAATGAAAAAGCATAATATAACCCCTTTAACTACAGTAAGTCAGAGATCAGATTACACAGCGATCATGCAGATATTTATGCAGAAATCCAGGTAAATTCAAAGTGGTTAATATATTTATTCCATTATATTTTGTAATTGTATTTAAACATTTATTGATATTTTTGTTATTATTACTATCATTTATAGTTGTCCTGCTATACCGTATATTGATGACAATATAAGGTTTGTATTAAAGTGTAGGACGAGTAAAAACATGTTGTCACGGAACAACCTGCATCATCAGTCGAATCAACCACCTACACCCGCTCACAATCACCAGAGTACTAATCACGAACACCTGCAATCACTTACCACCACCATTCATAAACTCACTCACCTCAGTCACTCACCAGCTGGTCTCAAGGTTGCATGGCTCACTACACTGGTCCATGTCCGTCTGTCTGCCCATCCATCCTGGAACTCGTCCCTACCTGTTGGAAACGCAAGTGTACTTACAGTGATACTGTACATCCTGCTTCCAGTGCACTCTTCATTATCTCTCTTATGTTGGAAGCCCTGCCTGAGTTACGTTGAATAAATTACCTTTTGATTCGCAACTACCTGTCTGTCTCCTTGACCAGTATGTGACACATGTGGCTTCTTAGCTCTTCGTTTTAATGCCAAACAGCAAACATCGTGTAAACTTTCCTTGACCGAAAAGGATAAATATGTGCACCTCGAACTGCTCTTTTAAAAGTTTGACATTTAGACTGACACTTGCCTACAATCATTGCTTCCTTTACAGATAACATATTTAGTTTGGTCAGTTTCTTTCATTTCCTGTTAGAGCTTTAAAACTGCTGTGTTTGTGATAAGCTTATTTCCTCGTGATTTCCGCCTCAGGCCAGCAATTACTCTGTGCTGAGGTGGGATGCAATGGCTATGGACTTGAAATGGCAGATGTGATGATATTTTGGGGGGAAGTGAGGCGTTTTGTTTGTAAGTCAATTGTTGACATTCTGGTGTCCCTGTGGTGTCTGGCTGTAGATGCGTGGTCTGAGGGTTTGGTGTGGTTCGCTGATAAAGATGAATCACACTGCGGCCCGTCGAAGCGTGCCACTCGTTTGTCCTTTAAATTGGTAAAGATAACACAGAACCTTTAAGGGAGCTTTTTTCCGCAGTGGCTCACAGCATGGTCCTTGAGTGCTTTTGCTCTATGTACTTTGAACGTTTGATCAGATGGTGCGAGGAAAATGTATATGTGGGCCTGAATGACCATGTCAGTATAACTGAAAGATTTCTGTATCTGCGTTTTTACAAAGACACTCTAATTGTTGCTTTGCGGAAGAGGTTGCATTGTCAAATTGACAGGAAAGAGGAATCATACACATCCTGTTGTCTTGAATCCGAATGGATATAACAGATGAGACACTCAAGGTTTCAACTAACAATTCATTTTGAGTGCTTTATCAATTATTCTGACAGTTCGTCAAATGATCAATTGGGGGAAAATACAGAAGCTGTACTTTTTCACATTGTCAAAGGACTGAAAAGTGTTCTACATCATTTACAGTCTTTTCTCAGCTTCTGTTATATTTATAAGGATTACTAGAATATAGTAAATAATTAATCAGCACTGCTAACTTCATTTCTGATGGTTTCGAATATTTAGTTTTCCGATCATAATTAGCTGTGCTGAATCCTGACAAAAAGCAATATTACAACAGCATTTGTTTTCTAACCGTAGTTTGAATTACAATTTTCAAAACAGGATGCCTGCCATCACTGATATTGTTTTTGATAAGATGTGAGTGTTGATGTTATGACTGATGTTATGACTATGTTTTTTTGTTTTGTTTTGTCTTTGATTTTGGATTGGTTTGGTTTGGTTTGCCAGTTGGTTACAATTGAACACATGGATTCTTCCTTATTTGTTATTCTTTCAAAAATAAATTGTGGCATTACATTATGTTATTTTTACACCGTTTTGCTAGCTTTGCATATTAACAACTGTGAGAATTAATATGATGTGTTAAAGCTGTTGCATTTTTGCCAATTGTTGTTATCTAATGGGGCTTTCATCTACATTCACTACAGTATGTTTTCCACTCTTGCTGTGAAGTAAATGAGGATGAAAATTTCCAATAAACAATATTTTATAATCAAATTACTGAACTCGAGTCTCAGGCCTCAAAGTGATATTTCAGATCTCATTCTCTCAGAATCACTATGCTGATCTCATTTAACCGAGCATTTATTTAATGTTTTTTTTTTTTTACCGCTCACCAGTCTCAACTATTCAAATACTGATGCCTTTTTTGTGGCCTTCAACAAAGGTGACTGTAGATAAGAAAAGAGCTTTGAATTGTTGTTCAAGAGTGACCTCTACTAACCCATTTCAGCTCCGGAGAGGTCAGTGCTGGCTGTTTACAATATACACAGAAAGCTGTGAGTCTGTGAGAAAATTTACCTTTTTTTCCTCAGAGCTCATAAATCACATCCAAATTAGCTGTGAGGGGGAAAAACATGAAATGTGCAAAAACAAGAGCTTATTGTTCGGTTATTTTTGACCCGGTGGGTCATGTGTCGCTTTGACTGGCAGTCTGGCTAAGAAAAAAAGAAAGTTTGTGTCATTGCGACAAAATTTAATTGCAGAAAAGAAAAAAGAAAAAAGTATATATTTGTCTCAGTGAGCTTATTCTGGACGAATGAAGGAAGCAAGAGGTTTGAAGGGGAAATCGGGCCCCTGATTCAGATGTAGAGAGGAACTAGACATGGTTCACTTGAGGCTACATTTAGACGTAGCACAAGACAGGATTTCAAAGCTCAGTTTACCCATGCAGTAATTTACCTACATCAGGTATCCCTCTTGGCACAAAGATGAAATGTTATTTTCAAAACCGATCTGAAGAACAAGATGCACATTCTAGTAGAAAAACAAGCAAAGCTCCTTCTAAAACATCCGAATGCCACTTACATTTTGTAGCTTAAATTAGGTTATTTTATAGATTGTTCTGGCTGCTGTTTTCCATGCAGTTAAATATGGCATGCGTTTGACGTCATTAATGTTAAATCTGGCACAGCGTGTCTTGGCAGTCCATATTTTAACATAAACCTGTGGCAGATTGGGAAATCTGTGAAAATTGATTTAATTTTGGTTGATTTAGTTTCTGAAATATAGAAGACACATGGACTACTTTTATCAATGTTTATTGCCCCTTTTTGCCATTTTGGAGCAAGACAATCCATATCTCCTTTCAGTTATTTTCTTCTAAATTTCTCCTTTTGTGTTCCACAGAATAAAAAAAACATAATACAGGTTTGGAATTACATGATGTAATTATTGTTTTTTAGGTGCATTTGTTCTTAAAAATATACTGCTCCTGTAAAGGCTGGTCTTTAGTTCACAGTCTTCTTGTCACCAGACAGCATTAGGCATCTAATGGTTATGTTGGTTTTTGTAACCGAATATTTGTTGTGGATTTATCCTGGAGAGCATGTTCCGACTTATCGTTTGGAATGTGTAACATGCCACAGCTTCTTTAATTGAGTTCCTTTTCATCATCTTCTCTTTCTCCATGCCTGAATTCACCCCTCTCTCTTTCCTCTCTTGCCTCATTGCCTCTTTACACACAGACACACACCCCTCGCAGTATAGGAGTATTGGACTTGAGGCTACTCTAAAGCCTGAACAGTCTGATGAAGGAATGTCACTGTAGGTGTATGAGAGAATGCCCTGCTGTTGGGAGGATTGGTGATCTGTATTAAAAACATGGAAGTGAGACCTTCACTCCTCAAAAATCTCCATCCCATTATCAAGCTAGGTTGGACTGATATGAGCATACGTTATTATCAAGAAATTATAACAATATATAGTACATTATGCACATTGTTTTTTTATTATTTAAAATAGATTCAAAACGTAATAATACAAAAGGTCCTAATAACTAATAATGTTCAAATAGTAAATATATAAAAAATATATATTAGTACTTTTATTTGTTATGTTTTTTAAAGAATTCTCTTCTGCTCATGAAGCCTGCATTTATTTGATCCAAAATACAGCAAAAGCAGTAATAATGTGCAATATTTTACAACATTAACCCAGTCTTCATTGTCACATGATCCTTCAAAATTATTCTGTTAGGCTGATTTGTTGTTCAATAAATATTTGTATTATTAATATCAGCTTTTATCTGAAATACTAATAATGAAAAAGACATCATACACCATACCATTCAATTAATATATATATATATATATATATATATATATATATATATATATATATATATATATATACTACAGTGCTCAGCATAAATGAGTACATCCCTTTGAAAAGTAACATTTTAAACAATATCTCAATGAACACAAGGCAAGGCAAGGCAAGGCAAGTTTATTTGTATAGCACATTTCATACACATTGGTAATTCAAAGTGCTTTACATAAAAGAAAGTGAAATAATCATTCACAGCAATAAAAACAAGAAGTTAAAAATAATAAAACAAGGAGTTTTAAAATGATATAGAAATTGATTTAAAATGAGATTTAAAACAGTTAAATAGAAAATGATTATACATAAAATACAATGCAGTCAGTTCGGACGTAGCACAGCGCTCATTCAACAAATGCACAGCTAAATAGATGAGTTTTGAGACTGGATTTAAATGTGGCTAATGTTTTAGCACATCTGATCTCTTCTGGAAGCTGGTTCCAGCTGCGGGCGGCATAATAGCTAAGCGGACTCCTTGTTTTGTGTGAACCCTTGGTATTTCTAACTGACTCGATCCTAATGATCTGAGTGGTCTGTTAGGTTTATATTCAGTGAGCATATCTGACATATATTTAGGTCCTAGGCCATTGAGCGACTTATAAACGAGTAGAAGTACTTTAAAATCGATCCTAAATGTAACTGGAAGCCAGTGTAAGGACCTGAGGACTGGTGTGATATGCTCAGATTTTCTGGTTCTAGTCAGAATCCTGGCAGCAGCGTTCTGGATGAGCTGCAGCTGTCTAATGGTCTTCTTTGGAAGGCCGGTGAGGAGACCATTACAATAATCCACCCTGCTGGTGATAAAGGCATGAACAAGTTTCTCCAAGTCATGACTGGAAACAAAACATCTAATTCTTGCAATGTTTTTGAGATGATAGTATGCTGATTTAGTTACTGCTTTGACATGACTACTAAAACTAAGGTCTGTCTCCAGAATCACCCCAAGATTTCTGACTTGATTTTTAGTTGTTTGACCCCTAGAGTCAAGGCAACACAAAAACATTTTCCAAAATGTTGACAAGACTAAGTTTTATATAACATCTGTTTAACTTATAACATGAAAGTAAGGTTAATAATATAACTTAGAGAACAAAATTTTCAGTTTTACTCAAATTAGGGGATGCAAAAATGAGTACACCCCACTAAATGTTTCTGGAGCAAAGCTAAATTTTAGACTACAAATGTCTAATTTAACAAGAATTCAACCACAGGTGAGTCTAATTATTCATTACACAGGTGACAGTTGACTATAAAAGGGTGTTACTTAAAGAAAACCCCTTCCCATTTCATGCTGTCACCACATGGAAGAGAAATGTCACAAGACCTGAGAAAGAAAATAATTTATTTACACAAGAAAGGTGAAGGCTACAAGAATCAGCAAAGCTTTACTTATCAGTCAGAATACTGTAGCAAAAGTGGTACAAACATTTAAAAAAGATGGAACTGCAACCATCTCACAGAGACGTCCAGGTCGTCCACGGAAGTTAACACCTCGTCAGGAGCGTCTTCTGATGAGAAGGGTTGAAGAAAATCGACATGCAAGTTCACTTCAGTTATCTAAAGAAGTAGAAAGCCAAACTGGGGTGACTATTTCCCGTGACACAATACGGCGTACACTGCAGAGGAATGGCATGCATGGGTGCCGTCCACGAAAGAAGCCTCTCCTAAAGCCCAGGCACAAAAAAGCCCACCTAGAGTTTGTCAGGACCCATGCTGACAAAGATGAAGACTACTGGGACTCTATACTCTGGAGTGATGAGACCAAGATAAATGTTTTTGGAACTGATGGCTTCAAAACTGTATGGTGTCGCAAAGGTGAGGAATACAAAGAAAAATGCATGGTGCCTACAGTGAAACATGGTGGTGGCAGTGTCCTTATGTGGGGCTGCATGAGTGCTGCTGGTGTCGGGGAGCTGCATTTCATTGATGGCATCATGAATTCACAAATGTACTGCTCTATACTGAAAGAGAAGATGCTACCATCACTCCGTGCCCTTGGTCGTCGTACACTTTTCCAACATGACAATGATCCTAAACACACATCTAAGGCCACTGTTGGATTTCTGAAGAAGAAGAGGGTGAAAGTGGTTAATTGGCCAAGTATGTCTCCTGATCTGAACCCAATCGAACACCTATGGGGAATTCTGGAGACAAGTTGAACATCACTCTCCATCCAGCATCCAATCTCTAAAAGAGGTCATTCTTGAAGAATGGAAAAAGATAGATCTTGCAAAATGTCGCCAACTTGTTCATTCCATGCCTAGAAGACTTGGTGCTGTCATTAAAAATCATGGAGGCCATACAAAGTACTAGATTTAGTAGTTTTTGTTGTGGGGTGTCCTCATTTTTGCATCACCCTAATTTGAGTAAAACTGAAAAATGTGTAATCTAAGTTATATTATTAACCTTACTTTCATGTTATAAGTTAAACAGATGTTATATTAAACTTAGTCTTGTCAACATTTTGGAAATGGTTTTTGTGTTCATTGAGATATTGTTTAAAATGTTACTTTTCAAAGGGGGTGTACTCATTTACGCTGAGCACTGTATGTGTGTGTATATATATATATATATATATATATATATATATAATTTTTTTTTTTTTTTTTGAGGGGGAAATATATAAATTAATACTTTTATTTATCAAGGATGCTTAAAATGTTGCAAAAGATTTATATTTAATATAAATGCTGTTCTTCTGAGCTTTCTATTCATCAAATAAACCTGAAAAATATATAATAAATGTTTTCTTGATTTCTGAAGGATCGTGAAACTGAAATTCAGTTTTGAAATCAGGAATAAATTCCATTGAAAACAGTTATTTTAAATTGTAAACATTTCAACATTGTACTGTTTTTGTTGTACTTTAGATAAAATAAATGCAGGTTTGGTGAGCAGAGACTTCTTTAAAAAACATTAAAAAACCTACTGTTCAAAAACTTAGTAGTGTATTTATATTTATATAAAGTACTAATATACATATATACATAAAGTATTAGTGTTGTCAAGTCGCATAATCACATCCAAAATAAAAGTTTGTTTACATTCAATACAGCACTAATACTTTATGTATGTATAGATGTATGGATATGGATATGTGTTATTATTAATAATAATATGAATGTATTTCATTTTGTTAGGTATATAAATTGCATAAAAAATTATATAGGCTATTATTTTTTATTTTATTTTATTCTCGATGGATGGATGGATGGATGGATGGATGGATGGATGGATGGATGGATGGATGGATAATATTCTGTATTGCTCAGCTTTTTTTTATTCAACTAAAAATGTAGACATTCTTGCATCCAATTTTTAAATTGTTGGTCACAGGAGCAAAGCAGTTTTTAAGCCGTTTTTAAGCGATTTGGCATAAAACATGATAGAAATCATACTCAAACTGGTATATTGGCCACCCCTAACCTGGACAATTGAAGCAGCCAGTAGTTGACACCTGTATTGAATTTAAGACCTTTCTTGAGTTGTAAAAGCGCCACTGGCTCCCTCAAGCCCTAGTAATGTTCCAAACCGCTGTATATAAACCCTGAGGGAAAATAGTTTCCTTGTCTCTTTCAATATTTCAATACTTCTGTCTGTGTGTTTTCAGGCAAATGATGGCTTGGCTTTCAATATGACTGCCATCAGTAAAGGTCAACAATATTGATTCACTGGGAGACAGGCACGAATGCTAGAAATGCCACATAGCTAACTACAGATTTATCTGTCTGTGCAAAGCTTGTACATTAATGAGATCGACTGCGGAGAGGCTTTGTTTTTTTTTCAACTGGCATAGTATCCATCTCAAATAGTCCTCGTAACAGGTGAAATACGAGCGCTCTGAGAGTCTCACTTATCCTGGAGATGTTATTTTGAATTGTAAGGGGCCTTTTTGTTGATCCTTATCCTTCCATTTAACCACTGGTCTCCAAGGGAAATGCAAAATGGCTGCCATTCCTTTGGACCAGATTAAGCCACACAAGAAACACATCAGATACTTTGAATTGAAATGTCTGTTTATGTATTGTATTTATTTATTTATTTGGTGAACTGTTACTGTAACTTAGTTTTCAATGAAGAGAGAAGGCTCAGGGGAAAAAAAGACATATGAATGCACAGATGTCCAGTTGTTTGAAAAACAAACCTTAACATGAAGAATAAAGACATGTGATAGATAGACCTGTCAGTGCCACACTTATCTGCTTGTCAGCTCACTCCTTCTTTCCGCCACATCGGTTCCCGTTGATGTATGCATGCTGTGTGGCTGGCGGGTTTTTGACGACATGGGGTGGTTCATGCTGGCTCGGCATGCTCTTGCATTTGCTCCTCACCAGTGTAGACCTCATTTGGACACATCCATCACCCTCCCATCTGTCCTGCCAGCAGAAATAACACAAATGGAAAAATGTAATCTTTCCTACGTTCTTCCACCGATGTCCTTCATTTATAACACGTATCTGACAGGAAGTTGGTGGATTTATGCGGGATGTCAGGGCCCGTCAAGGCTAACGGCTGAAGCTGTAATGCACAGAGACACAGGTGGAAAGGGCACGTGGCCAATCGCACCCTGTACGTTCAGATCAGATCTCTGCAAGCACCGTCACAAAAGGGGGGTAAGCTTCAGATGAGACAGTGGATGAAAGCCCAGGCCTAACATTTGGAAGGGTCTAGTCTGACAAAGCCAGACTTTTGAGTATTAGCCTAAAATCTGATCCACCCTGTAGCTTATTCTGGCCAAGAAACGCCCACTTGGCCATCTGACCAACCATTTGTAATTGAACAATCAGTTTGTTTGTTCCTTTCTTTTCATGAGATGATGTGTAGGAGGGAGTTAATCAGGAATCAGTGTTACCAAAATACTAGTCTGATACTAGTGCAACAGTGTGGAAGTTCATTTACAATAATGGCACAGCAATCTTAGGGCTAGATTTACTAATAGCTTGCACCAGTGCAAACCGTCTTTTAGCATTAAAATAGAACTGTCATGATTTGCTAAAGACTCAGAAAACAGAAGAAAGTAGGCCTCAGTTATGATAAACAAACACAAAACATTTAAGTGGGAATAGTTTTAGTTTGTAAAACTATTGGCTCACTGCAGTAATTTATGCAAGAATGGTTTTACAAACCATTTACACAGAAATGCATTCTGCTTGTGTATCATTAGCTTAAATTGAACCTTATTGTAAAGTGCTAATATTTTAAATGTTAGGGTTAACAGAAAACACGTTACATTTGTAAATAAACAGCAATTTTCTATTGCTAATTTCTAATAATTTTAGTTGGTCCATAAATGTCTTTATTTGAGGTAGTGTTCAATTTGGGAACACTTTGAACAAGTTTTCGTTTTGAACAAGCAGAGCATTGAAGAAATATAGGACATTAAAGCAGAGAGTAGCCCCAGCCAGAGGCACAATGAATTCCCAGTAGTGCTGCGCTTTCGTCACGTGTGACCGGTTTGCTCTTGACAGGAAGGTTTGTGACAACTGAGAGTCGCAGCAGATTGTAACGGTAAATTCGATAGGCGAGATCACAGCAGAAGAGACGCTGTTCCACAGCATAACTCTCCTGGGATCTTCTTTGCACATTTTGTGTATTTGTGTGACATAAACAATAAATATAGGTTTGGTCACTGTATTAACATAAAAATCCAACTGCTTCCATGTGGTCCCATAGGAAACAGTAGCTGAAACCTACTCAACAGACAACAAATAGTTTATCCTCAGCAGATGATTTACTTAATATTCAAACATCTTCCATTAGTGATCTACATTTTTATCATTACCAAAAAATCAATAGCCTGGTATTGCATATTTTGATCATTGCCCAGGTGTGAAAGCTTGTTGAGGAGCAGATTCAATCATGTCCATAATTATTGAGAGAGCTTGTCAAAGAAAAGAACAGCCTCTAAAATATTGTGAAGCATTTGGTCAGTGGCAAGAGCATCATTTATGGCAGGTCGATGTAATTTGCAGTGGTTTGCCAAGACAGGCATTATTATTACAATTACTCATACTTTTGGTTAGGCATTTGAATTAATTTTGTAACTATCACACTTTGCAACACTGTTTGTGGTGTAGGCATTAATGATCTGATTTGGTTGCTTTGCTTCTTTTCTAAGCATTACAGAATTTGATTTTGGGAAAATTATATATATTCTCATTCTTAAAATTATTTATCAACCGCTAGCTTTCAGTATTAGTTGTAATTGTTTTAGTAATATTTTGAATTAGCTGTTATTTCAATTTTTATTTATTGTTATATTTTTAGTAGTTATGTGTTTTTGGCCATTTTTGTAGGGCTGTCAATTGATTAAAATATTTAATCGCGATTAATCGCATGATTGTCATGAGTTAACTCGCGATTAATTGCAATTAATCGCACATTTTTATTTATTCTAAATGTACCTTAAATTAATACTTTAATCAACTATAATCAACATGGGCATGGACAAATATGGTTGCTTTATGCAAATGTATGTTTATTATTATTGAAACCATAGTCAACGTAGAGCATGAAGACTTGACATGTTTTAAAGGTCATAGATGTTTTTCAAAGAACTTGTTCATGTCTATTAGACACATGAAAAAATAAATACCAGGTTCCCATGACTTCTCTTTCTTTGCACTGAGCCATTTACTTACACAAACCTGTTCACATTTTTGCAGGACAGGGCAGCTATTCTGAATAAGCAAATGTACAAGTTAGCAACTACTCCATAACACCCTAGCAGCTGCAGGGCAATACATTACACTCAGAACACCTTAGAACCCACATATGGATGTCTTTGCTCAGGCAAGTACAACTCAAACAAACTAACAAAAGCTAACAGAAAATATAAAAATCTACTTCTGTGTTAAGGAATGAGTTGCACACCCCTTACAAAAGAGATGTTTATTCAAGTGTGCTATTAGTATACTTCTTTTTAAACAAAAAAAATAGGAAAGTATACTTTAAGAATACTTTTTATGTACTTCTCGGAAATGGGCTTTATGTACTCCTCAGAAATATACTTAAAATTACATTTAAGGGTACTTGACTTGTACTCCGTGTTTTCATTGCTATATGGTAGGGGGCACTAGTACACATCTTCTGTATAGAATTCCCCAAAAACAAAACAAGTAAAGAAGAAACCAAAATAACAAATGTTTCCATGTTTTAAAACAGAATCAAAAAACTGCACATTGGTGGTGGTTGTGGAGATTCCCCCTTCTATGTAAAGCGCTTTGAGTACCCAGAAAAGTGCTATATAAATGTAACTAATTATTATTATTATTATTATAATTATTATTACATAAAGTATACTTAAAAATATACTTGAACTTTACTTCAATAAACTTTAAGTATACTAGTTTGTGGTAAGGGATTGTCCAAAGGGATTAGTTATTGTAAGAGATCTTATGTGTAACCAGGGAACAAAAGTAAATTAACTCCCATTTATGAGGGAAGGGAGATGGAGACCTCATGTATATTTCCTGTAGTCAGTCATGTCGTTTAATACTCTTACAGTTACTGTACATACATAATGTTATTTTAGTTGAACTCACATGGTGAATGGAGGTTATGTGTTCAGCATTCTTTTATATTATCAATAGTGATTGAGCAAAGACATGCAAATAACTTATTGTTTGCACGAGCAGGTTAGATTAATGGTTTATCAGAACATGTTTTGGAAGCATATATGATTTACAGCAATATGCAATATTTTTTTAATAAACTGCCTGATTCCGCTAAATATATATAGACATATATGCAGTTTCTCACCTCACTTCTGAGACAATTATCCCAGCATTCCTCTACCTCTTCAACTACAAACAGTTTTAAATGTACTAAGGTACAAACTGATGGAGATCTCTCTCAGTATAACAGGTAGTGGTGGAAAATCGACTCCCAAAAAAATTATTAGTGAGCAGGTTTATAACAGGCCCCAGTTAGCACCTTTTTCTCCTACTGTAGAATGTGATACAGCTGCAGAATTGCATACAGCTGTGAATGTGTGTGATAATGTGATAATCTATGTATGTGCCAAAAAGAGAGAGAATGTGTAACCGACTTTACAACATGAATATTGTGGAAAGCTTTATAGTTTGTTTTAACGCAACAGCTGTAGTATTTTGTGAGTGTGGCAGACTGTAGGGAAATACATGGTTGCTGGTTTTACTTTTTTGTCATTAATGTGCGTCTTTCTCTGTCACTCTTTCCCCCCATGCTTGTTTTTTGGCTTCAGGGGTATAACTTTCACAACTAATTTTCTTTCTACATTTCTCCAGTTTCTACTTGAGAACTACGCTTTTTTTTCAACCCAGCTTGGTTATTGTGTCTTTTCTCCTAAAAACTGGGTAAAAGCAGTGATATTAAATTTTTGAAAGGCCTCTTGTGGGAGTTTGTCTTCCACTCTTAACCGCATGTCATTCCAATCCCACAAGTTTTTTGTTCATTTTTGAAGAACAAATTAAACCTTAGAGATTTCTGTCCCACCATTGAAAGTCTATTCAACCAAAACTTTCAAGCTTCAAAAAGTTATTTAAGGTATTGTCAAAGTAATATATATGAGTCAAACCATTTGACCCAAGGCACCTATACTAGACACTGCTGCTCTATATGATGAACAGATATCATTTAGGTTTTTATTCAAATATAAACATTCATCAACACACATACATAGAATATATAAAATATGGTAAATGAGGACAATTCTATTTGCTTCACACACAAGAAACAAAGAAACAAAAACGCATTGGTTCTCACACTTCAAACAAGCACGTTTAAAGGGATAGTATATACAAAAATGAAGATTCCATCGTTAATTCCCCTTTAGGGCATACCAAGGTCAAGGTCAAGGTTTCTTTATTCGTCACATACTAAATTATACAGGGTATAATCAGAAGTGAAATGTAAATCAAGTCAGGTCCGCTCAGTGGACAGTGCAAAAATAAAAAAATACAAATTAAATAAAAGTAACACAACACAAGAGCATATATATAAATATAGGTTAAAAAAAGAAGAGAAATAAGAGTAAAATGTGCAATAGAATAAAAAGTGCAAAACAAATAAGATGTGCAAAACAAATAAGATGTGCAAAACAGTATACTGGGACTTAATAAATAGTAATATGAACAGGGATGTGCAAGAGGGATGTGCAAACGGGTTGTACTGGGTATGTACACATAGCAGCAATACGGATGATGAGAATATGATTGTTTTGCAGTTAATAAATTGAGTCTTGTAAATGTTTATGAAACTGAGTTTGTGTTAAGGAGCCTGATGGCCTGAGGGAAGAAGCTCCTCCTCAGTCTCTCAGTTTTTGCCATCATGCTCCTGAAGCGCTTGCCAGATGGCAGTAAACAGAAAAGATGGTTACTGGGGTGATTTGAGTCTTTGATGATTTTTACAGCTCTGCTTTTGCAGCGTTTGAGGTAGATGTCCTGCAGAGAGGGAAGAGCAGACCCTGAGATGCGCTCAGCTAAGCGCACGACTCTCTGTAGAGTTTTGCAGTCCTGATTTAATGAGTTACCATACCACACTGAGATGCAGTACACTTTCTATGGCCCCTGAATAAAAAGCCTGCATGCATTACTTTTTTTTCATGGAGCAATAAATCATTTTGAAAGATGCCGCAATTTTTACATTTAGTTGGTTAAATAGTTGGTCATGCAGTTAGTTAGCCAGTCAATTAAGTTTTGGACTTCAGTGGTTTTCTTTGTGTAAAGATAAACATTTGAAACATTCTTTAAAATATTATTTTGTGCTCTGCGAAGAAAGGAATCCATTTGAAGAGGCTCAATGAACTGGAGAAAATTATATTTACAGTTTATCAAATTAATTGTGCAACTATTGTATTTTGTACATCCATCTTAGCTAATTTTATTGTAAACAAAAATGATAATTATTTTAATTTCAACAAATTTACCTCCAATACAGATGCTATGTCCACCATGTTTTATCAATGTCATGCTCCCAACCCAACTGGTGCTGTTCATGTTTGTTCAACTCATAAATACATGACTTGAATGTGCCATATACTGCACAATCTTAAGTACTAAACTAGAGCTGTATTCCAAACACAGTCAAACTATTATTCTGTAGTGCATGGAATTGTGGGGGAAATTAGCTAATTTGCATAACAGCTGCAGTCTTTGAAAATCCAACAGAATAAGTACAACATCCGAAACTTTTGACATACTTTTTTTTAGCGTACTCTGATTTAGGACACACTAATCTTAATCTTAAATTCTAATTAGAATAGATAGCACCCTAATTGGGTAATAGCATGTGTGGTTGTCAGTGACGGAGAGCCCTCGTTACTTCAAAACTATTCAGCTTATCATCCATCTTCCAATGTTTGAAGAAACACAGCACTGAAGGGGTTAAGTTTGCTGGTTATCTGTACACTAAGCTGAATTATGTGAGGCCATATTGGTCTAAACAGGGTGATTCAGAGCAGGTATCTGTGCTTGCGACTTTGTTGGCCATACTGTGATTCAGATCTGACATGGTAATTAGAGGAATGTTTTATTAAACAGATTCAATTAGAGAGCCGCTGAGGGAGAAAGATTACGAAGGGGCGCCTTGCCAAAAAGCGAGAGGAAAGTGGCAAAGAAAACAGAAAGCCGGGGATGTTGCTCTCACACGACGACAATCAGCTGATCTGACTCCACTGAGCTGCTCACTGACTTATTGAAATGATTAATTCACTAAGTGTGTTGTTTTGTTTTTCCAGCCACAGCTTTTTTTTTGCGGTGCGTGTCTGTCTGTGTGTGTGCGAGAGAGCGCGTGCTGTGTCTCTGAAAAACGATTCGAGAGGGATTTCTTTCCATGTGACTTTCTGCATGCTGTGTTTCGCTCTCATATTCGTCAAAGATAAAAAAGATTTGATGAATAGATGAACGCGGGACATTTAAAGCAGTCCTTACTCATTTTTTTTATTAGGGTTAGCAATTTATTTGACAGTTTGGTGGTTTTTATGTCCCTTACTCTGAAGGAATATAGTGTCTGCTTTGCTACACTTAGTATGTCTCTGACAGGAGCGATTTGTACGAGTCTGTAGAAATGTATGGCATTATGATAACTGGCAATTATTTGGGTTAAGGTCAATCTCAGTCTGAATCTGCAAACTTGTTTTGCATTTCTGTGCTGATTGTGGGGGGGGTGCATAAATTTGCGGATTGGATTTAAACCAATTAGCATTATCAAAATTCATTCTCAAAAATGAAACAAAAAATGACTACGCATAAACGTAAATAATACGCAAATATTAATATCTCTATTATTTATAACAAACAAAAACTAGTAAAAACATCATTTGGAATTACAGTTAAAAATTGGAAAATGGAAAGAATTAATATCATAAATACTATTATAGTCTATAAATGAAACTGCTATTGAATATGACTGGTAGCATTTATTGATCCCATTCCCCCCTTTTCTGCCATTTATATTTATATAATATGTAGAATACTATAATGGATTCATATAATTAATGGATTGGCACATGGTTTGTCTAAAAGCATATTAAAAACACCACATAGACAAATAAACAACATAAAAACTTGATTTTCACCCCAGGGGGACTTTAACAATGTCATGTAGATACTGGTGATACTGTGTGCTTCCCAAGGGAAACTGTACTCAAAGAGAACATAAAGGCAGTGATTGAGGTTAAATGAGGAAAGTGGCTGTGTGTCACTCTTTTTATACTTCTCTTTGGTGGAGCGCTCTGACCTGAACCTTAAATGTAATAGCATGTGCTAATGGCCCTCAAACAGTACTCCCAAACTCAGACAATCACAACTAGCTGAGACACTAGAGTCTTGTTTTCAGAGACCAAAGTGGCGAATAGATCCATGTTGTTGTTGTTGTTGTTTTTGTAATGGCAAAGTACTATACCATATGGTCTGATATTCTTCCAGGGGCATGTCCCCTAATCTGCAGCAACCCCCATTTCCTGCTCATTTCCCGTAACACTCATAGGGGGCGAAAAGATCACCTAATGCGATGGGTTGTGCAATCCAGCCTCACATCACACACACAGATGCTCTTCTGTTTGGGGCCTGTTGATTTCCAGTCCATGTAAGTGCTTTTAGTGCCATTCCTGCCCAGAGCCGGGCCTTGCTCCGTGCCACCACGTTTATTAATAACCCAGTAGAACACATGTTGGGAAATCATTTGTGACTTTGAGTCCTAGTGGCACTGCGTTCTGCATGACTGGCCACGAGCTGGAATGCAGGAAGTGTGGCGTTTGAAGAAGGTAGCGGGATGACGTGCATCAAGGACAATCTGAAAAACGCAGAGAACGATGGGGCCAACGAGTGTCAGGATAGAGTGAAAGAGAGAAAAAAACTGAAGGACAGGGTAGACAGCGGAGTCAATTTTCTGTCCTGACGCATTGTTATAATGCTGTTAGAGGTCTGTTTTTTATCTTCATAACATCTTATTGGTTATTGTGGAGGGGACAGAAAAGATTGCATTGGTGTTCGTTGTTTGATTCATCATGTAATACCACTGTCTGTGTATTTGGATGTTTGAGCCGATGGCTTATCAGACCGAGTCGCTCCTCGTAATTGGTTCCTGCATTAAAAGCACCTCTTATCAGCCTATAATAATGTGGAGATGAGATGTCTAGAGCTTGTTCTGTTTATTTTGTCACTTTGGTAATGAATCATAGTTTGCATCAAATATTTTTTTCTGTCAGCTCACAGAATTGTTTTGTTTCCTTCCTTTCATCAACTATTTTATATCATAGATTGGTTTTGGAAGTGTAGACGAGCTGCTGAGATGTGTGAGAATCATGTAAAAACAGTTTCAAGTTGGCTAACAATTAATTATTTTGATAATAAGATGTTCTGCCAGTTACCAGTTAGTTAGGTGTGTACTTATATTAGAAATTGTTTACCTAACTTAATATTAAAATGTTTCTACATCACTGCAGCCAAAAGGCTTCAGTCACTTTATTTTTTAAACAAAATTATTGTCAAATTATTAAGTATAATATTCAGGTTTTTTATATTTTGTCCAGATGTATTAATGTGTAGAAACCTTTATTTTATTTTATTTTATACTTTATTATTATTTTTGTGAGGTGGGTGCTACAGCTGTTCCGATATCATAATGAATTAAAATAATGTAATTCTTGAAAAAAAAGGAGTTTGGTATATTTTCTATGATTTATTTGTTAATGTATTTACTGTACTTCTCTGCAAGGTAATATAGTATTTTTTATGTCCTTCATCTCAAAATCATGTGGTGCAGCCAACACATTCATGTAGAAACATGCTAAAATAAATATATAAAACAATACATAAATTAAATACATAAAAAAAAAAAAACAGGAAAAATCATGACGACCTCTCCAGACCGCATGGATTTTTATTATCAGTCGAGGTTAGTTTTTGTAAAACTTAAAAATGGCATGTGCAATGCAGTAACATATGACTTTGTCTCTAGGTATGATAAAATATAAATCTATATGTTTTGTTTTGTTGACATTTTATCTTCCACCAAAAAAAATGAAGGCTGCTCACTTAGAAAAGTATAGCGCTCCTCTCCTGAAATAAACCACTGGATGAGACATATCATTAATTTCTGTAGTGAGATGAGTTATAAACCCAAGATTAATGCTTAACTTTTGGGGTTTGCTCAAACT